>CM057970.1:15434309-16792363 GCA_030142095.1 Rubus idaeus | reverse complement strand
GTAGTCTTGCCAATTAAACAACACATATTTGTCCTTGTAATTCACTACAAACCACATAAATTCAATATATAATGTCATTCTAAAATTATTCAAACCATATATATTATAAACCCAATGTTGTTCAACCTTGATTCAAACAACTTATAACTGTCGTTGAAGTACCACAAATGATCACACAATAAGATTAATTCGTTTTTATTAGACGACAGTAACTGTTATTTTATTACATATACAACAATGAATAATCTCTGTTGTTTGATTATAATTTAGACGACAGATAATATCTGTTGTTTGATGGTGCTAACAGATATCAGGCTCGTAGACGACAGCAAATTAGTTCATCAGACGACAGAACTGCCCCGTCGTCTGAAGCATTTTGTGGCTTAGTGGACGTAGTGACCAAAATGTAAGACATAAGTTGAGTAACTAAAGTGATATTTTTCAAAAATGAATGACTAAAAGTGTCATACGGGCAAAAGCTCATGAGTGACCATTTGTGATTTTTTTTTCCTTACTTGTTTGGCAAAAAACACAAATGGTCACCGAATTTTGACTCATTCGAGATTTTGGTCACTTAGATTTCAAAAATATTACTTTAATCACTCACATTTAGCACCGTCTTACACTTTAGTTATTGTCGTCAAATTCACTATTAAAATCTTGTAAATAATCACCATCGATTTTTTAGGTATTTTCGTCACTTTAGTCACTCACATTTAGCACCGTCTTACACTTTAATCACTACCGTAAAATTTACTGTTAAAATCTTGTAAATAATAACTATCTTCTAGGTATTTTTGTCAGATTGATATAAAAATAATAATATTATCATAAATGGTACCTGAACTTTACCTCTATTTTATCAATGATACCTAAACTTTAATTTTTGTCACAACCAATACTTGAACTTTTCGATTTCATCTACAATGGTACCTGTTTCTGCAAGGTTTGTCGGGACCTGACAGAGGTACGAGGTATCTGATGAGATGCTGGTTGACTCGGGTCAATGATCGAATTCCTGAAAGAAGACACAAGAGTTGGACTGGGCTGGCCAGTCTTTACTCCTCCGAAGGTTAAGTCAGTCTTTAGGAAGGGATTTAAGCAGAGTAACGGTAGGTGAAGAAGTTAATGCTTACCTTTGTCGAAGGAGTAAATGTCGTTTATATAGGAGAATAGGAGAGGTTCTCCTAGTTTGTTTCCGATGTGGGACTTATATGCTAATCTGGGCATATAAGTATTGTAGAGCAAGTACTTTGGAGCATCGTTGAGACTAGCCCCGAGTAAGGCGCGGCCTACTCTTGTGTCGGGGTAGTGGGCGCGAGTCCCGACTGCATGTCGGGCCCATGGCCGGGGTCTACGCAGGGCCGAGTGGGTCCCTGGTGAGGTCTGTTTGTGCTTGAGGTAATGTAGTACGAACAAGTCCCCCAAGTTCCCAGTCAAGAGTCCTTGGTTGGGGAATTAATCTCAAGTCATGCACATCGAGTGAAAACAGACCTTGCCTGGCCCTAGGAGTCCCCCAAGTCCCCAGCTAAGGAGTCTCGGATGGGATTTTTGAGCTAGGCAGTTGGACCCGTGAGTATGCGACATTAGGTGTATGTCGGTTGAGCAAGCTATGGAAGCTGTTTTTCAAGTGCCGCACGTCCGCAGATATTGAGTGTCGAGTGTCTCGCTAATAGAGCCGAGTCGAGGGTCTTGACCCGTGGAGCCAAGATCGTGCTCGAGGAGATGCTCGAGAGTCGATTCGTAGAACCGAGATCGTGCTCGAGGAGATGCTCGAGAGTCGATTCGTAGAACCGAGATTGTGCTCGAGGAGATGCTCGAGAGTCGATTCGTAGCCGAGATTATGCTCGAGGAGATGCTCGAGAGTCGATTCGTAGAACCGAGATTGTGCTCGAGGAAATGCCCGAAGATTCGTAGAACCGAGATTGTGCTCGAGGAGATGCCGAGAGTCGATTCGTAGAACCGAGATTGTGCTCGAGGAGATGCCCGAGAGTCGATTCGTGGAACCGAGATTGTGCTCGAGGTGATGCCCGAGAGTCGATTCGTGGAACCGAGATTGTGGGGAAGCGTGAGGGTTGGATGACACGTGGTCATCAGTAAGTGGAGTGGCGTGCGGTGGGGTGGTTGCCTTGGTAACTGAGAAAGTTGTAATTAATGCGCAGAAGGGGAAAAGACGCGGCCTTTCACTTCGGGGTCTGTCTAGGGTTGTGTGTACACGTGTAAGCATCCTGTGACTTGGCGTCGGTTCAATTCAACGGTTGAGATTGTTGAAAAATTTGATTTAAGGGGGGAAACAGCCTCAGTTTCACACTTTACCCAAAAATTTCGAGAAGTCCAGGAGCGATCGCAAAGGGAGAGCGGAGGAGGAAAAAGCACAGGCGAAGTTTTGTCCGGCGATTGTTGAAGGCTTGAATTCCAGGTTGGTAATCTCTGTTTCCGGTATCTTCTCCTGTACGACTTGTGTACTTTCCGAATTGAAAGTAGTATAGCTGGCCGGTTCTGCGAAAATCGCATAGGGAAAGAAAACTGGGTTTGAGTTTTAGAGATTTTTTGGTTTTGTCTAGGTTTAGGAAAAGGAAAACGGTGATTTAGGATGTCGGAGGGTTTTGTCGAGATAACGAGTGAATCGGAGAGAGAGGAGATGATCGAAAAGGATGAGGAGTTGGAGCAAATTTTTCGGGAAATCTCAAGTGCGGAGACGCCTCGAGCGAAGGGGGGGCCGTTAAGCAAACAGCCATAGACGAGTACCTGAAAAGGCCAGATGGGCACGAGCGGGCCAAGGAGAGGATGTCGAGTGGGCGCGAGGCGGGCTCTTCAGGTAGAGGGTTGGAAATAGGGAGTAGTCCAGTCCCCCGAGTCGTGCCGACTGGAAAGTGGAGGCTGGATGAGGGGGTATGGGTGGAGGAGCCCGGTCGAAGTATGACGTCGAAGGAGATCCAGAAACTTCGGAAGGATTGGATCATCCCTGCGACCGTTTTGCTACGGCCACTCGGGGAGGATGAGTTAGCCACTCGGCCGCCTGTGGGCTGGGTAGCCGTGCACGAAAGTATGTTTAAGCACGGGTTCATACTGCCCTTGCCCGGGTGGGTACAATATGTCCTGTGTGCGTTAGGTTTAGCGCCCGGGCAAGTCGGTCCTAACGCATGGAGGCAGCTTCTCGGGATGTTCGTGCTGTGGCATCTTTCGGGGCATGGGTGGCCCACGCATAACGAGGTGATGACGTGCTACCTGGCGAAGTACTCGTCGAAGAAAGGGTGCAGCGGAACAGTGAACTTGCACGCTCGGGCGCTCGGGGCCATAGTCGATGACCTACCCACGTCGGCATCAAACTGGAGGTCGACCGTTTGTATGGCTGGTGGTGAGTGGGCAAACTCGGGTTTTGTGTCTCCCAGTCGAGTTCCTACCACTTTCCAACCCATAGGTCCGACACTCTTCTCAAGTATTGCTTTGTCGTCTTGTGTACTGTGGTCGACCGTTTGCTAACCTTCTTTTTTTTTTTTTTGCAAGGCACCGTAAGCCGAAGTTAACGATCAAAGAAAGAGCTCGGATTGAACGAGTGCTGAAGGGTTGGGCGAAGGAGGGGGAGAGGAGCTCGTACCGGCTCATTCGGTTCCCCGTTCTCGAGCACGTGGGTGTCGGTAGAATACCAAGTAAGTACTCGAGTAACCCTTTTTAGCTGAATAACACTCGGATGACTAACACATCCGTGCTGCCCTTGCCAGAGCTCGAGCTGCCAAAGGTTGTCGGAAGAAGATGGACCCGTTTCCCAACGCCGAAGACGACTATGCCATCCCGGATGAGTTGTTGAAGGTTGGGATGGAGACCCGAAGCCGGCGGTGAGCCCGGTGACCCCGGAGGTGAAGAAGACCGACAAGGTTGTGGACTTTCGGATGCCACCGGAGAGCTACCTTCTTTCCGAGCCGACGGAGGACCAGCCACTCGGCGAAATTTCGAGGGAAAAGAGAACGAGGGTCGCGGCTACCTCCGGCTCGGGTGTTACCGTCATCGGCAAGCACGTGGCGGACGACGTGCCACTCGAGGGGATGAGAGCAAAAAGGCCGAGAAATGTGAACGTCGAGGGAAAGAAAGACGGTCCCGTGACTTTCGAAAGGTTGGCTCCCCCTCAACGGAGATCCCGAAAGGGAAGCCGAGCCGGGTGTTAGAGGAAGGTGGCATGGTCGACGATGGTTTCCTTCGTCGCATGGTTGCCGATCCGAAGGATGCGGGGGTCGACAAGCCGCCGGCCCAGGTGCGACTCCTCGGGAGAATCGAGCCGAGATGCTTCAAGCATCTTACGAGGGTAAGTGGTTTCTTGTCTTGACGTCTTCGAGTATGTTACAATGTTTGTAACCTGATGTGAATTTTGTAGGGAGTGCATGCTCTCTACCTGGTGGACGATGTCGAGAAGGATCCGATCACTCGGGAGCAGTTTGTGAAGGTGGAGAAAGCCTTCGAGGTTGCCGAAGCTGCTCGAAAGCAGGCGGTCGCACTTCAAGAGAAGTATCGCGGCGAGAAAATCGAGTTAGGCAAGAAGCTCGATGCCGAGAAGAAGAAGGCCCGGTCTCTCCAGGATGAGAATGTGAAGCTGACCGACGAAGTGGCTCACCTGGCGGATGAGGTTACTCGACTGAAGGTGGTCGAGGAGACCGCGCGAGAGTTGTCCGCCAAGGTCGAGTCACTGCCGACGCAAGTTGCTGAGGCTGCCAAAGTTGCGGCTGAGCAGGCAGTGGAGGACTTCAAGAAGTCGGCCGAGTTTGCGATGTTGCTGAAAGAGCAGCATCGTAAGTCGGTGGCTGAGAACGTCAAGCTCTACCGTGACCGAGGGTGGCTTAACCTCGAGAAGTTCAAGGCCGATCGAGAGGCGGATTTGGCGGCTGCACGGGCCGAGAGAGAAGAAGCGGCTGTTCGAGCTGACAAGGAGGCTACACAGAAGCCGGGAATGCTCGAGAGCGAGTATGAAGCGGTTCAAGGTAACCGGGAGGAGCGGTCGAGTGACGATCGGGATCGTACCTCGAGTAGTGTGCCCAGGACCCCTGGCATGTCAGGGTCCGAGAATGTGTAGTTTGTTGTTTTTTTTTTGTAAGGACTACTGACCGTTTGGTCTTTTTGTTGTAGTCGGTTATTGTCGTATAGCAACTTTGTTTTAATGAAAGTGAAAGGAATTAAGTTTGTCCTTGTGTTGTTGGTCATGAGTGTCATGAGCATAAGAGTGGACAATAGTTTGAATAATTCCAATTTTCATTAAAAGGGATGAGTACAAAAGGTTGCTTGCTCGATCCACAAGGTGGAGTTCTCGAGACAAGATTCGTGCTGAGTTATCGAGGTTGGGGTGCACGAGTTACGTAACACGTTAACAGGTCATAAATGTGCTCGACCACTCGGGTCACTTGTAATAGTAACGTAAGTGTTGCACGTTCCAAGGGTGGTGAGAGACTTGACCGTCTCTGTTTTTGATGTAGAATGTGTTGTCACCCGCCTTCTCGACTATTTCGTATGGGCCTTCCCATGTAGGTCGGAGTCCGGTTGGGGGAGGGATGACTTCCTTCATGACCCCGGCCGCCTAGTGTTAGTGGCCGGCACGGACCCCGGAGTTATAATATCGAGACACGCGTTGTTTATTGTCGAGGTTGCGTAGGTGAGCGGCCTCTTGCCGTTCCTCTAGTAAGTCGGTGTTGAGTTCGAGTCCCTCACTGTTGTGGATGGGATCGTAGTGGATGACCCGCTCGGTTGGGAATTTCAACTCGACTGGCATGACTGCTTCTGTACCGAAAGCCATGCAGAAGGGGGTTTCCTCATTGGCTTTGGTTGGAGTGGTTCGATAAGACCAGAGGACCTCGGGTAGCTTCTCAGCCCACAAGCCTTGGGCATCGTCGAGTTTTTTCTTCAGTAGTTTTTTGATGATCTTGTTGATCGCTTCGACTTGTCCATTCGTTTGTGGGTGTCCCGGGAGGCATGGAGAAGTCGAGTCCCATATTCGCTGGTGAAAGCGTGAATGTCATCATTGTCAAATTGGCCGCCATTGTCGGTGACGATGATCTCCGGAGTGCCGAAGCGGCAATAGATGTTCTTCCATAAGAAGTGCTCGATTTTGGCGGTGGTGATGACCGTGAGTGCCTCGGCCTCGACCCACTTAGTGTTGTAGTCGACTGCGATCACGATGTACTTGAATTGTCCTCTGGCAGTGGGGAGTTTCCCGATCAAGTCGAGTCCCCATTGTGCAAAGGGCCATGGGCTGATCATGATGGCAAGTTGTGCTGCCGGTTGCCTAGGAATGTTGGCGTATTGTTGGCATTTGTGGCATGATGAAGCCATCTTGTGAGCGTCACGACCGAGTGTCGGCCAGAAGTACCCATATCTTAGTGTTTTCTGGGCCAATGATCGTGCACCCGAGTGGTTGCCGCATATGCCGCCGTGTACGTCTTGTAGAACTTTCAAACCCTCCTCGGGGGTGATGCATATAAGGTTTGGCATGGATAGTCCCCGTCTGTAGAGCCGGCTATCTCGGATGAGGTATCGGGCTGACTTCAGTGCCAGCCGGCGATATTCTACTCGATCGGTTGGGCCTGTTCCGCTAGTTAGGTACTCGAGTATCGGGTTCATCCATGTGTTCTGGATGGTGGTCGAGAAGACCTCTGAAAGTTTTTGGCTAATACTCGGGTGGGATAGTACCTCGACTTTTGGCTTTCCTCGGGTAGAGTCGGGTGAGGCCGTGGCTAGACGTGCCGGTGTGTCGCTTTGGTGTTCTTCGCACGGGGATGCGAAGGATTGTTGGACTGTTGAAGTGTTGGAGCAAGATTTTGCGTACCCCGCATATGAACACAGCTGCGGCTCTTTCGACCCGGAACTCACCCGTCACCGTCCAACGACTAATCGAGAATCGCCGAACACGTTCGGGTACTCGGCCCCAGTTCCTTTGCAAGTTGTAGTCCCGCGATGAGTGCCTCGTACTCGGCAACGTTGTCGGAGGCCGGGAAGTCGACTCGAGAGCGTACTCGTAAGTCGACTCATCCGGCGAGGTGATGATGATGCCGGCTCCACCGCTGGTTTTGTTGGACGAGCCATCGACATATAAGTTCCAGTCTTTGTTTATGGGCTCGACAGCGGGTCGAGGTGTGGGTTTCGACGGAGAGAGTCGTGTCTTCCGAAAGTGGGGTCATTTCGGAGATGAAGTCGGCCGTCCGCCGCCCCTTCGATCGAGCTCCGAGATTTGTAGTGAATGTCGAACTCACCCAACTCGACCGCCCATTTTACCAATCGTCCCGATGTTTCGGGCTTCGTAGTACCCGTCGTAGTGGTTGGTCGGTGAGCACGTGGATCGTGTGAGCTTGGAAGTAAGGTCGCAATCTCCTTGCCGAGATGATCGTGGCGAGTGCCGCTCGATGAGTGGGTATCGTGTTTCGAATCGATCGGCCCCCGTCGGCGTAGTAGACGGGCAATTCGGTGGAGTTGTCTCGTCGAACGAGTGCGAGCTTACGGCCGTGGTGGAGATGCTCGATAGACATACAAAATTTCCCCCGTGATCGGTTTAGATAGCAAAGGGGACGACCCGAGATACGATTTTAGGTGCTGAAATGCCCGCTCGCATTGGGGTGACCGCCGACTTTCTCCGCCCTCGAGGCTTTCAGGTGGCAAAGAATGGTGCACACTTGTCCGTTGGGACGGATATGAATCGAGAGAGTGCCACCACTCGACCCGTAAGGCTCGCACCCGGAGTTTTGTTTCGGGAGAGTCCATGTCGAGTATGGCTGTACCTTCTCGGGTTAGCCTCAATACCCCCGTGCGATAACAAAGCCGAGGAATTTGCCTCCTCCACTCCGAAAATGCACTTCTCGGGATTTAGGCGCATGCCGTACTTGGTGAGGATGGAAAAGATGACCGATAGGTTGTGCACGTGGTCCTTTGTGGCGAGGCTCTTTACGAGCATGTCGTCGACATATACCTCCACGATCTTACCAATGTGCTCCTTAAACATGGCGTCGACCGTCTTTGGTAAGTGGCCCCAAGATTCGAGGCCAAAGGGCATTACCCGGTAGCAAGATAATCCCTTATCGGTGGTGAAGGAGGTATGCTCCCGATCCGCAGGTTCCATCCGTATTTGGTTGTACCGAATAGGCGTCCACGAAGCTCGGCAGCTTGTGTCCCGTCGTCGAGTCGACCCGGGTCTATACGGGGCAAAGGGAAGCTATCCTTTGGGCATGCCTTGTTTAGGTGTGTGTAGTCGATGCACATACGCCACTTGCCGTTTGGTTTTCGACCACGACGACATTGGAGAGCCACGTGGGATAGTGTACCTCTCGAATGAATCCGATCCGTCGTAGCTTGGTGACCTCACTTTGGATCGCCCGGTACTTTTCTTCGTCGAAGGCCCTTCGCTTCGTCGGATCGGCAAAGCCGAAGGATATAGGGTGAGCTTGTGAGATATGATGTCGGCTGAGATACCGGGCATGTCGCATACGACCATGCAAAGATGTGAGAGTTCGTGCGTAGGAACGCGATGAGGGCATCTCTTGTAGGTGGATCCGGCCGTGACCCGATTCGAACCCTTCGTCGGGGTGGTCATCGGAGATCGCGACCTCGTTATGTCGTCGAAGGGCCGAGTCTTGAACGAGAGTAGGTCCTCGCCTCTCGGGTCATCGGGGGTGTCCCGTGGGCTAGGATGTTGTCCTAGTGATGGAATCTCGGTGCGGCCCGGCTCGGGCAAGTGTGGTTGAATAGACCGTCGTGCAACCTCCCGGTCCCCTCGAATGGTCGTCGTCCCGCCGGGGTGGGCGGCTTCACGATGAGCATGTGGTATGCAATGATGCACTCGAGTCGACAAAGTGCCGGACGGCCGAGTATAGCGTTGTAGGAGGAAGGGCAATCGACTACAATGAACTCGGTATCCGGTTGGGCACACCGGGGGTGCGTTCCTAGGATTAGGGTGATGGTATCGGACCCCAAGGGCCGTGTGATGTCGCCCGAGAAGCCGAGTAGGGGTTCACGATCCCGTATGAGCTTGGAGCCGTGCCGCTCGAGCTGTTTGTAAGCAGGATGAAAGAGGACATTTACCGCCGAACCCCCGTCAACGAGTACCCGGACATGTCGTACCGTCCGATTCGGGCGGTGAGGAACGGGTCTTCACGTGGTTGTTGTAGATGATTTTCTTCGGATTCGTCGAAGGTTATCGGTGTCCACCCCGTGGAGTTGGCCGAGGAACTCCGGTAGTTGTGGATGTTGAACACTTCGGACCCCCGGCCGGCACGGGTGCAACGCTTCTTCGATCGTCGGGGAAGTAGGTCCAACTCCCCGTCAATCGTGTTTATTCGGCCTCGTGGTCGTTGCACGAGGGCGACCTCATCCGCCCGTCGGGGACCGGAACCGGGTGAGTTTGCCTTCTCTTTGAAGGGATTCGATGGCGTCCTTGTAGGGCGATGCACGCGTTCGTGTTGTGGCCGCCATCGTCGTGGTATTTGCGTACTCGCCCGTGTTCCGCAGTTGGCCCTCGGGAACCTCCTTGGCGGAGGGCCGGTATCTCGTTCTTGCACCGGTCCCATATCTCCTCGTAAGAGGCAGGAGGACGGTGAATACCGTATACCGAGATGATTGGCCGTGTGACCGGTAGGCGTCGACGGTGGTCCGTTATTCCTAGCCCTACGATCGGGACCGGCACTTGGGTGGGATTTGTCCTCGACGCTCGAGTTGCTCGACCCGGAGTCCCGTTGCCACTCGACCCCGTTGTGTGACGGAGGAGGATTACTCGATCGAGGTGGAGGTGTTGCTTTCGGACCGCGCCCGGTGGCCTCCGTAAGTGTCGAACTCGGCCGTGCGTGTCGGACCGCGAAAGCCACGAGTTGGTCGTAGTCGCCCGGTGGGCTGGCGTTGATTTCGTACGGAAAGAGCCCTTGCGCAGTCCGTGCTTAAAGGCGGCTGTCGCAAGTGTTTTGTCGAGATCTCGACAACGTGTTGTTGCCGACCGCCACTCGTTGACGAAGTCCTTTAGTGTTTCGTCTTCACCCCGTAGCACTTTGAAGAGTTGGGTTGTTGTATGGTATCCGTCGGTTCGGAGGATGAATCGAGCAGCCGAATGTGTCACACAATTCGATGAACGAGCCGATGGAGTTGGGTTCGAGGTCGAAGAACCGCCCGAGCGCCTCACCCGTGAGAGTCTCCCGGAATGCATGGCATGACTCGGCTTGTGAGTAGCTCTTTCCGGCCACAATCGAGCGAAAGTTATCCATGTGAATGTAGGGTCCGTCGTGCCATTGTATCGGTCAATCTTTAGTGACTTGCCCCCGCATGGTCGAGTGGCATGTAGGATATTGGGTGTGAAGGGACCCGGACGTTCCCGGAATCCAGCAGCCGTCACATGCTTGGCGTTAAGTCCTTCGGCCCGCTCTATGCGTCCCTCGAGTCGTTCGATGGACCGACTAAGTGTAGGACGAGGCTATGCGAGGCGGGTGTCTCGACAAGGGGTGTGGTGTCGACAACCCGTGTTGGAAGTGGTGGCGGGCCGTTTGCCGGAGGGAAGATGGGTTCGGGTGTATCGGGATTTGGACAATGTTTGGGTCGGTCGAGGAAGTGCCGCCGCCGTGAAGAATTGTCTCTCTCTTGCTCGCGAGTGCTCTTTGGCCTGAGCCTCGAGTTCCTCACATCGGGCAAGGGCGACCATCATCTGGGCGTGTTCTCGCCGCTGTGTCTCGCATAGCTCGGCGAGGTCCTTTCTCATGAGGTCGTTCATTGCCTCGTAGTCGAGTGGTCGACGTATGTCGGCCTCATCTCCCGCTCCTGCGGTAGTCGTGGAGCCAGGAGTGTCGTATTGTAGTGTTCTGGACAGTTCTTGAGTGCTAGGGTCACTCGTGTCGTCGCTGGGGTAAGTCATGATGGTGAGAAATGTGGTTTGAGTTATCCATTTCCCACAGACGGCGCCAAATGTTTCTGCAAGGTTTGTCGGGACCTGACAGAGGTACGAGGTGTCTGATGAGATGCTGGTTGACTCGGGTCAATGATCGAATTCCTGAAAGAAGACACAAGAGTTGGACTGGGCTGGCCAGTCTTTACTCCTCCGAAGGTTAAGTCAGTCTTTAGGAAGGGATTTAAGCAGAGTAACGGTAGGTGAAGAAGTTAATGCTTACCTTTGTCGAAGGAGTAAATGTCGTTTATATAGGAGAATAGGAGAGGTTCTCCTAGTTTGTTTCCGATGTGGGACTTATATGCTAATCTGGGCATATAAGTATTGTAGAGCAAGTACTTTGGAGCATCGTTGAGACTAGCCCCGAGTAAGGCGCGGCCTACTCTTGTGTCGGGGTAGTGGGCGCGAGTCCCGACTGCATGTCGGGCCCATGGTGAGGTCTGTTTGTGCTTGAGGTAATGTAGTACGAACAGTACCTAAGGCCACATTCGGTGAGCACTACAGCAAAATGTATTGTTAGACAGAGCGATTAACAACCTAATTTTTAATCCAAATGAAAAAAATGACCATGTTTCCCTAACAATACTATCCCAAAAAAATTGATTTAATGGCTTTAATATCTTCTTAATAAAGATGCCCACCCAACTTTTGAATTTAATAAAATCCTTCTCAATTCATTCTAAAACATAAAATAAAGTGATTAAATCGAGTGAAGATTGTCCAAAATGCCCTAAGAAACTAAGTCACATGTAACTCACATGCCATTTTTTGTCAGAGTGCTCACCGAATGTGGCCTTAGGTACCAATTTAGATAAATTGAAAAGTTTAGGTACCATCGATAAGATAGAGGTAAAGTTCAGATATTATTTTATATTTTTTTTCTAAAAAAAATGTTAAGAACCATAGTGTAGTGTGAAAAAGGTAAGTGAGTTAACGGGAACCATGTAGCAATTTTTGACAAAAATAAATGTTAGCTCAGTGGTTAGAGCACCCACTACCTAAGATACACGTCATGGGTTCAAGTCACCATGGGGGAATGAGTGAAATCTTTTGATCCTCTTTAAAAAAAAAAATAGACATAATAAACTAATATCAACATGTAAGATATAAGTTGAGTGACCAAAGTGAAATTTTTCAAAAGTGAATGACTAAAAGTGTCGTACGGGCGAAAGCTGAGTGACCATTTGTGAACCTTTTTTTCTTTATTGTTTGGCAAAAAACATAAATGATCATTGAATTTTGACTCATTCAAGACTTTGATCATTGAGATTTCAAAGATATCACTTTAGTCACTCACATTTAGCATTGTCTTACATTTCAGTCATTGTCGTTAAATTCACTATTAAAATGTTGTAAATAATTAATCACCATCGATCTCATGGGTACTTTCGTCGCTTTAGTCACTTACATTTAGCACCGTCTTACGCTTTAGTCATTGCCGTAAAATTTATTATTAAAATCTTGTAAATAATCACTATCTTCTAGGTATTTTCGTCACATTGATATAAAAAATTAAAAATTAAAACACATAAACATGCAAAGCTCTACCACTGCATTCCTCCTAGTACCCTTTTGCTAAAAAAATCAATCTCATGAAGTTGTAGACAAATTGAATGAAGTCTTTCTTGTTGAGAGAATAGAATTATGAAAATGAAGAGCATTCCGTGCATGCCAATTGCCAAAATAGCACAAAAACCAGCTCCAATCATACCCCACCATATCACAGATAATTGATAACCAAAACCATGAAGGAGGGGATAAGAAAAGAAAGAAAAAGCCATCTGTAAAGAGAGAAGTAACCTGAAACATGACCAGCAGATTCCACCAAATAGCAGCAGCCAAAGAAAAAGAAGAGGTTGTGTGCGGTTTCCATGACATGATGACAAAGAGAACATATGGACAGTGAACAATGTTCTCTTTTCACCTATATTTGCTGTATCATGCCCTTGGGTTCACAGGTCTGCGTGGAAAGTGAACATTTGGACTTGGCATTTGTTTTCAGAAATGAAAAGATATCGGATACACCCAAATCTGGTAAGTGCTAGGAATTGATGGTTCTGATTTCAAATCATATATCCTTACACTGAGGAACTCCTGAGGATGCAAGGAATAAGCATCAATTAACAATTAATTCCATAAATTAGTTGAGTTCGATTTCGGATTTTTTTTTTCTCCTATTGGTAAGTTTCTGCACTTCTGCTACTGCTCTAAGACGTCTGCAAAATGAAAACATAATAGAAATTACCAAGATGCTTTTCATTCTGTTTTCTCAAATCCTTAATTTTTGCAGTCTGCACATGGTTCTGCATATGAATCTTAATGTATTTATAAACAAAATGATGGCAATTCCTATAACTAATTTCTGTATGTTAGTAGCCATTCTAGATCAGTTCAACAAGTAAATCACCGGATGGCCTTTTCAGGTGACTATATATACACTAATAAGGGCTCGTAGCAGGTATGGTTCTGTAAGTGAAGTACAACAATGCCTGGCTATATATCAGGATATGTGGAAAGCAGGGGAAATCATCTTAGTAATTTAGCATTTTACTTTGCAATTACAAGCCCAATGATTATTATTACCTCAAGCAACTAATTGAGAGTGGTGTGAAGGAGTTATACAAGACAGCCGGCCGATCGAAACAAGGTGATCGAGTTCGATTCCCGGGAGAAAGCTGACATAGCTAGGGAGACCTGGAAGTCTGCTGCTTGAAAAAGTTGCAGAACACTTGCAACAGCATATTGCTGACACAATATGAACAGACTGCTTTAGAAGGGTATTGCATTTCAAATTTCTTCACTGAATTTGAGAAGCTTCTTTTTTTTTTCATACAAATTTAAGATGGGGAAAAAGTAAGACTCAAACTGTACATAAGCAAGTCAGATAAGGAAGAAGCAAGTTATGCAGAACCTTATTTTGAAGTTTCTAACTTTCAGCATATTGATGTTAGAACTTAATTAAATTATGGTTGCAGGAGATTCAATAAAAGATGATATGCTGATCATGATAATGAGGTTGCTGGAGGCTCAACAGCTCACAATTTAGAGGTCAAAGATGCAAAAACCAAACTTCTACAGGATGCCAAACAGTTAGAATGCAATAATCATCAACCTTCTACCAAACTTGTATAGGATGCCAAACAGTTAACCATCAACACAAGGTTGTACACGGTTAAACGAAAGCAGTTAGTAGTCTGTCCAACCCCAATAAACCTATGAAATTTTATTTCTGATTTATAATCTTTGATTCGTAATAATCCTTCAATTTACAATCCATAACTAAACCCCTTTCACGCATTTCGTCCAAGACCTCCTTCGCCTCACCAAACTTCTTGAGCTTAATAAGCTTGTTAGCCAAACTCCCAAAACCCTCCGTGCCCAACCACGTGTCCTTCCCACTAAAACCCCTCACAAACTTCAAGGCTTGCGCGTAAAATCCCCGACTCAGCAGCGAATTGATAACGTACGAGTGTGTTGAAAGCAGCAACGGCACTCCATCATCCATCATCCTCCTCAGCAGCACCAGAGCCCCCTCCACCTTGCCCGCCTTACACGCGCCCAGCACCAGCGCGTCGTATGTACGAGTATCCGCCTTCATTCCTTCTTCTTCCATGCTACTCAAAATTCCAGCAATCAGAGCCAAATCACCGGAGAAGCAGTACCCCATGAGAAGATAATTATACGCCGTCAGGTCTGGAGGAGCCCCGGATTTCCTCATCAGTTCCACCACGCGCCGCGCCTCGTCCATCCTCGGCTTCCTAGTAAGCACATTGAGTATAGGGTGAAAGCTACACGCATTCAGGCCGTAACTCTCACGCGCCATCAAATCCACCACGCGCAGCGCCTCCTCAACCCGCTCCAGCTTACAGAGGCGAGCGATGAGTGAGTCGTACGCGCTCTTGCGCGTGAACCCTTTGTCAAGACGGGCCAGGGTGTGAGAGAGAACGTCAAGTACGGAGAGGGAGGCCTCGGTGTTGGTGATGAACTTGAAGGTGTTGGTGGTGTTAAAGCAGTGATCCTTCACGCGCTTGTTGAGGAGATAGTGGAGATTGCTGAAGTCTCTGGATTCGCCTGCGGCATTGACGAGTAGGTCGTAGTAGGCGGCCGTGGGCTCATCGGGAAAAGAATTGACAGGAGGAATCTGGGTGGTGAAAAAATGGGTGGCTACGGTGAGGATTGATTTGGAATTTAGGGGTTTGTGGGGGATTTTACGGAGGAGTAACATGATTCAGGGTTTAACAGAAATGGTGGCTTTGAGGGGTTAGGGTTTAAGCTGCTCAATGAAAGAAGCTTATAGCCTGCAGAGTAAATCAATAATTCTAACATTAATCGATAATCATACTAAGATTCAAAGTAAATCAAAGTAATGAAAAGGTTATGAATGAATTTGGGGTTTCGGATTTGATGCACTGACCATGTAAAATTGTTTATCAAATCAATCTGGGCGTTTTCAATCAAGTCTGAGAAAAACATGAACTTAATGCAGGAGCTCTGTTCACATTCACACAAATTTGTTAATGATGATAAAATAAGGTTCAATAAGTTAAGATTCATCAGCCTTATTAGGATATGAAATCTATACCATTGTCGGTCAAAAATGAGCCCACTGTGGTGTAAAAAAAAATTTCAAAAGAACATCTTTATAGTGTTCAAAAAATGAACTTAATACATACAGAACAATGATAACAAGATCCCTAGTCTCAATAGATAAACAACAAACGATGATGCCTTACAAATTTCAATAAAGAATTGACTTGAATATTACTCAAGAAAGCCGTTACCTTAGGAACTGGGGGAGGATTGGCACTGCATGCCGTACTCTGTAGTAAGGTCTCTGCATAGATAATAACCAAGGAATCAATGTCAGGTTTGGATTTGTATAGATATTCAGCGGCATATAAACATGTAATAAGGCAGCATTCATAATCAATAGGTTGTCCAAAGATTCAATCGACTGAGCTTAGACAAAGATCCAAAGATTCAAAGATTCAACAATCATAACATTAATCAATAATCAATAATAAATAGCTCAGTAATCAATAATCAAAGTAAAAACTGGGTTTGACGCACTCACCATGTAAAATTGTTGGTTCGGCGACTAATTAAGAACACTATGCTGCTTTGGAATCACTTGTTCTTCAAACTTGCAAATTGCAATGCAAAGATTCCATCAATCTATATTCAAGAAAACATAACCCATACAAAGATGAGATCGATTGATCAAAGAGTGAGTCCCTAATCGAAAACATAACATCAAAATCAACTCAAAACGAAAATGAAATTGAACAAACACTATAATCGACGGTTCGAAATAATAGAAACCTTAATCGAAAACATACCAAATGGAAACGAATTCGCACGCACAAGGAAGAGGGAGAGGGAAAACCCAAAAGAAAATTGGCAGAGAGGCTGCAGTTATCAATGAGAAACAGAAAGAGAGAGAGAGAGCTTTTGGGGATTCAGGAGTTAAACCCAAAATAAAATAAATAAAATATTTTATTTTATTGTATTCTCATAAAATTATTTATTATTACAAGAATACAATAAAATAAAATATTTTTCATTATTAAAAATAAAATAAAATAATTTATTATTAGTAGACATAAAAAAAATTCATAAATTTAAAATTAGCATGGAAAAAAATAAAATAATATTAACTTTCAATGTATGAAATTATAAATATTCTCGTATATAAGCCTATAATCCTATATATAGAAGCCACATATATTTCAAGTTGAACTTATGGTGTGGTGATTGTTGGGTTTTGTTTGCACCCATAAGGTTGGGGGTTCGATTCTTATTTGGTGCAATTTTGTGATGGTGTTTTTATTTTTTTTATGAATAGTAGTATGAAATGACGAAGATACCCTCCTCAAAAATCCAAATTTTATTGTTGGATGACATTGATCAAATCTATAAAGTATAAGGGTATAACTGATAAAATTAAAAGTACAGAAACTAAACTGATTTTGAATGTAAAGTACAAGGTAGTAAACTGAAATTAGCCCAGTAAATAATATATAGAGCTAAAAAATAAACCAATTTTTTATACATCGGTGACCACTAGATCAATTCAATGACTAGAAATTAGAATACGAATATTTCGCACGCTCATAGCTCGTGCAGGAAGGCTAATCATACTAATGGTAAGAGTTAACCATGGTTATTTCTATTGGCATGATTTTAAAGGGTGGCAAGCAAATTCAATTTCGATTTTTTGAGAGAAAATGAGAAATGCACCGAAGTTGAGAGGAGATGAAGAGAGGCTCCAAAGTTGAGAAGAGATTAAGTAGGCTACACTAGGTCACTAGTAGGCTAATTTTGCCAAAAAAATCGTGCCGGTAATTTTGCAGTAACAGCTCTTTCTAAAGTTCAATTTTCGTGCCCTCAATGACTACACGTTCCCACGACTGAGCTCCATATACCAATGTAAAAATTTGCAACCTTGGATCATGTTTCAGTGTATGTACGTAGTTGCATTTTGAGAACTATAATTAATAAATATAGAAACATAAATAGTCATTGAGGTTGACCACATGGATCGAGGTCGATCCACAAGAATGATATGCCAGAGAAGGTGAAGATATTACGACGTGCTTTCAGCGTACCAATGTGGGACCCTACTATATATGAATGAAATTGTATGCTTATGTCCTGTAGTCATCCCTACATTACAAACCAGCAATAGACTTGACAATATGTCGTGTTTGTGTCTTATTAGGTTTGTTGCATGTTGTGGAACACAAATTATGTATCGTCGTTGGGCCAGACCGGACTGAACTAGGGTTGAAAATTGTCATGCTTAATATTTTTAAAGTCAGACCAGGATCACAAATTATAAGCCCTAACCCACTAACAAGGCAGGGCTTGGCTAATTGTTTTGGGCTTTGTTTTTTTATATTTTTGAAATAATCTATTTATTCTTTCTTTTACAAATTAAATTGGTAGAAAATGTACGTATACAATGTCAATGTGCCACTTCTCTCTCTGTATCTTTAATTATGGCTGGAAATATAGAGAAGGATCAATGTAAATTTCTTTATATGTGTATATGTGTTCAGTTCTCTCTCTCTATTGTATTTGTGAATGAATGGCAGCATCTAGAAACTTACTAGATATAGAAATTTTTCTAGAGAAAATGAAATGGAGGGAACCAGAGAGAGGAGGAAAAGGATAAAGGAAAGAGATTATTGTTGAATGGTTTGATGGAGTTGCAAGAGTTAGCGTTAAATTATAAATTATTCTATGCACCTGGACCAAAGATGTGTGGCGGTCCGGACTGATAGGACTCGTCCTAGATTTCACCCTGAAATCCAAGGTGGTCCTATGGGTCCACTTTAAGAGAAATTCTACCGAAAGTTCAGCATAACTTTCCTAAAAATGGACAATCCAAAACCTGTATAATTCAACCAATACTTCTAAAATCCTTAATTCCACCTTCACACCTTAGGACCTCTTGTCCTCACTTAATCACAACCACCACCAACATATAAGAAAAAGGTCTCAACCCCAACTATATACCTTAAGTAATTAAAAATTTAGTATTCACAATATCAATAAAACTTAAATATCATGAAGAATAAAGAATCGGCTTCATCAAAATCAAAAATTAAATAATTAAAAGGAGATTGCATGCATTTATTTAAAAACAAAGTCCACTCACTGTATATATAGGCGCTAGACTCTAAGTGCAATCCTTCTCGGAATCATATCCGGCCGCAGGCTCCACAATTTCACCTAAACCAATATTTAATAGTTAACTTTGGCTTGACAACAATTAACTCAATTAAAATATAAGGTGAATACGTCCTAACGACAGATAATATTAATCGATCTAACGGCGTCCCGAAATCTCTCTAACCCCCCACACACCTCCTTTTTTTTTTATCACTTTCCTCCCCCCTAACACCTTCCTTCCCCCCCCCCCAACACCACCCCCCCCTCCTTTTTTTTTTTTTTGGGTGTGTTTTTCTTCTTTTTTTTTTTTTTTTGGCCCCCCCCCCCCCCCACACCCCCTCCCCCCTATTTTTTTAAATATTGTTTCTCCCTTCTTCTCCCTTCCTCTCTTCTTCCCCCCCTTTTCAATTAAAAAAAAAAAAAAAAAAATTTTGGGGGGTCGACGAACCGTCAAAGTATGGGGTAAGTAGATTGTGAAGGGGGTTGTCGTTCCAACGAGGATCGATGGGCTCCTTAATCCCTGGTGGTTTGTGTGTGATGAGTGCTCTAGCTATGATGGAATGGATGAGAAATGGAAAGAGTGCGTGAATATGTGTATGGACAATGTGTGAAGTGTGAATGTAGTGAGTTTGGTTTTGTAAAGAGATGGTGAAATGCAAGACAACGAACAAGTAAACTAAGCAAGCAAAGAAGATTAAAGTGTGTGCTCAATAAGGAAAATGTTGGGGTTTTCGGGTTAGCCTAAGTCCAAATGAGATGCTTAACGAACCAATTTAGTATTCATGCTTGTGCAATGATTGAATCAAGTTTCGTATCTTAGCCATGTTATGGGTCTAAGACCATCTTTTCTTATGTATTCATAGTGCCATGTTATGGGTCACTAGAACTCTCCCAATGGGCTTGGGAGGCGAAGGGCACAAAGACTTAGAAGCTCAAACAAGGAGGCCTCATCACATCTACTATCAATTGCCTAGAGAGGGTTAGGAGTCACCCCAACAAACTCAATCAAAATAGGTTATACACATGCTCAAAGAAGTGACTAATTTCCCTAAACATGCATTCAACACAAATTGAAGTGGGTAATAGACATATCCATTCATCACAAAGCATCCATACATAATTAGTTCATCATTACATCACAATGGACTAGGGCACACAACCCTAGTCCCCAACAAGGTAACTACTCACTATCCATCAAGGTATGCATCATCACAATACAATAGCAAGCTAAAATCATGAATACAAGAGAGAGAAGGGGTGAGAAATGCTCAATCAAGGGTGTATCCTTCTTCTTCTTGAGTGTAGATGGAGTCCCTGATGTCTAGTGAGGATCCCAAGCTGCCCAAATGGTGGTAGAAGTGGCGGAGGCGTCGGAAGTGAGCTGAGATGGAGGATTCCGCCGCGCGTCGACCGGTCGTCGACCTTGTGTCGACCGGTCGATGGTCGTGCAGAGGCTGATCCGAAGAGAGAAGGTGGAGAGAGGAAAGGGGAAGGAAGACTTGGGAATTTTGGGGCTGAAGTGGTATATGACCTAATGGGGCAAGTACTAAGTATTTATAGGCTAGAGAGGAAAGAATAAAGGGCTAGGATGAAGTAGGGTTTAATCTAAGGGCTCAAAGGTTTAATGAAGGGCAAGGAAGGAAAATCACAAGGGAGGACAAAAGGGAGGAATAATCAACATGTCACCTCACCAAATCTAGTGTGGTCCTTGATGATGTGGGAGCACAATTTGTGAATCACAAGGTTGACCTTGACTTGGACCTTGACTTTGACCTTCGGAGTTGACCATAGTTGACTTTTCGGTTTCTCGGTCAATCTTCCGGAATTCTCTTGTGCTTCATTCTCGGGACTCGGCCTTTGACACTTTGATGCTCAAAAGTCGGGGTTGACCACGAGTTGACTTTTGGTCCTCGGGTTGACTTTTCGTCTTTTTGCCGGAAGTCCACTAAAATGCTCCAAAATGCTCCCTTTTGATCCCAATATCGTTCTGATGCTCAATTTACCTACAAGTGTGCAAACAAGGATTAGAGACTCACAAATAGCCATTGGACAAGCACAATAATGATGATTAGAGGCCTAATTTGTATGCAAATCTCATACAAATCACACCCCCACACTTAAGCTTTGCTTGTCCTCAAGCAAATAGAATCAACAATCCAATCAACACAAATTCAATTGCATTTCCAACCATATCCTCAATAAGCCCACTAAGCTACTCATCAAGATTCAATCAAACACACAACATAAACATCATGCTTTGCCAAGTGATTAAGATATGTATTCAATGCATGCTTGGTGTTGTGTGTGCTAGCCATGAGATAATCAATCAAGAGCAATCAAATTGGCACATATCGACATGCTTAACCGCTAAACTCACATGATTCACTAAATGTTTCCGCTCTTGTGTCTAGGGTTAAGTGTTTGCTCTCAAAGCATAACCAAAAGCAACGTCCCCATAAGCTTGCTCAATGACCATCTTTCCACTAATTAATTCACAACTTATTGGATCAAAAGGGCTTTCACATGGTTGTAATGGGGCCAAAGGGTAAGGGGTAGCATGAAATGAAGGGAATGGAAAGTCAAATGTTCCTAATGCTTCACAAGACAAATCAAGGACTTTGAAACTCATTTCTTTTGCATATGCTTTCGTAATCAAGCAACCTAACTCTATTCTTCTCCAACCTTTTATTTTTCTACAACTTTTTTTTTTTTTTTTTTTTCTTTCTTCCTTTCTCCTTTTCTCTTTCTTTTTCTCAACAACAATTTCCCATTTTGTATTTTCTTTTCTTTGGGACTTTCTTTTTGAACTTATTTTTATACACCACTTTTCTTTTTGATTTTCTCAACTTCTTTTCTTCTTTACAACCTCAATTCTTTCTATCTAACTACCCCCACACTTGCCATTTTGTACAATCCCATAGATTTCCCAAGCATATAAGAAACAAGAAGTCACAATCATTGTCTTATTAACATTTCGGAACAAGGGTAGGCTAGTGTTTAAGTTAAAACATGTGTTAGGATGATGTGGGTGGTGAAATGAAAGGTTAAACGATGAATGTGGCTCAAATGGGTTAGTCCTAGTGGATTAGTGTTTAAGGGATGAATGTAAGTTTGGCCTAGTGCTTATCTAGTGCCTTAATCATTTCCAATTCGTTGCAAACTAACACATAGCCTCAAGCGGTCTTTGAGCAAGTTCTAGGTCTCGTAAACTAATGGAATGCACACACATGAAGAACAAGGATGTATGAATGATGCATACATATCAATAAGGCCCAAAATCTCACCATAAAGGGTATATGCAAGTCAGTACATCGTCTACACATGCTTCTCTAGTTGCAAATGATCAATCAACAAGGCAAATGTGCACAAAGTGTCAAGCAAGCATCAATTACATAAATTAATCACAAGGCAATCCAATAAAGTTTAAGCACATGCTCTTTATCCACTTAATTCATAACCTAACGGGCTCAAATTCATCATTGGGGTTGAAAAGGACAATAAAAACACACCAAACAAACTTCAAAGTTTCAAAATTCTCAAAATTTTCAACTTTAAGCATATGTCGACCGGTCGTCACATTGTGGTCGACAGTTCGATGAAAACTTTGAAAAATTGAAAAATTTTGGTGGTTTGCAAATGTGAGACAACTTTAATTTAGCCCAACCTCACACCCCCACACTTAAAACCAACATCGTCCTCGGTGTTGTGAGGAGTTTAAAAGCAAAGAAAATCACATTGGTAAAAGTGAGGAGAGTGAAGTCGGGCGAATGCACACATAACAAAACATTTAGCAATCGGAAGATAGAGATAAGAAAACCCCCTCGTAGACGACTTCCTTAGCTAGTCAAGAAACCTCAAATAGACACCAACCTCAGGGCACAAGGCCCTGACTTCCATATGTTTGCTCCTCGGGTGCCAAATGAACTAGCGAGTGTGATTGCATCGGGATCACTTGAAAACAGGGGAAAACAACAATGCAGCAATGACCTTCTCCCAAAGATTTGGGTATAGCCCCTAGAATAGGCATCCAAGTTGAGTGATTCCAGTGGCGTTGGGAAGTACGCTCAAAGAGCTTTAGTTTGGCCACTGAAAACTCAGAAATCACCTTCCGGACATGCAATGAAGAGCCGGTCAAAGTGACCCTCTAGAAAGTCAAACTGCAACGAGCACTCCTCTGTTAAACCAATATTGCGACAGATCCAACGGTCTGTTTAGAGAGAAATTTAAACCGGGCATAGAAGACTCATAGGAGAAGCTTTCTCAACTTGTTTCACTGAATTTCAACGGTCCGATGTGAAGAAAACTGTCACGGAAGTCACTGTTCTGCCCAGGCCTCTCGTAGACAAATGCTAATCAACACCTCTTGGGTTTCTTCCTTCAAATCTTCTTATCCTAGCACCTCCCAACCTCCCAAAAACCTTTATTCATTACTAAATAATGCTAAGAACAAGAATTTCTTTTCCAAATGGGGTTGCCTCCCCACAAGCGCTTCGGTTTATAGACCTAAAAAGCCGGTCTTGGTTCCTCCTTGGTGAAATTATGGTGGCTCAAAGCAAAGCTTCTTCTCACTCACTGTGTTGCTTGTCTCACCATCGCCATGGCTTCCCACAAAGCAGCCCTTCATACCATTGAAAATCGAAATTGAAGTTTGGGGCCATGCATACTTCTTCTTCTTCACCTCTCCTACCATCTCTCTCATGGCCTTGATTGTCGCCTTTTGTAGCGCATTCATGGGAGGAGTCTTCTTTGTAGCTCCTTCAAGAAATGGATCCTTCCCAAGTATGTCTTCATGAGAAAGAGGTGGCGGCTTTGAGTAGTGGTCTTGAGCACGAGGTGTGGGCTTCGGTGGATTAAAAGGACCAAAAATCCTTTCACTCTTAGCACTATTGCCCTTCACCAAGTTAATAGAAAACACCTCCTCAACTACCTCCGGTGGATGAATGGGCTTGAACATTTCAAACTTCACTTTCTCCCCAACACCTTGAAGCTAATGGTTCCCTTTAAAACATTGATCTTCACTCCCCCGTAGCCATGAAAGGGCGTCAAGATAAGGGGGAATCCATTGTCTTCATTGGGGTTTTCACCCATATCAAGCACAACAAAGTCGGCTGGAAGAATAAACTTGTCAACTCTTACTAGCACATCTTCCACTACACCGCCGGTCTTCGCTTGCTTCCATCCGAAGGTAAGTGCAATAGGGGTAGGTTGCAAAGCACCAATGCTCGGCCTCTTATAGAGAGATAGAGGCATCACATTGACACTTGCCCCTAGGTCCATAAGTGCTCCATCAAGGTGTGTCTCACCAATTTGACATCCGATAGTGAAGCTTCGGGATCTTTTCTCTTTGGTGGCATGTTGTGTTGAATCATTGAGCTTATATGCCCTTCAATCTTGTATACTTCATGCTCCTCAAACCGCTTCTTCTTGGTGCACAAGTCCTTGAGGAAATTTGCATAGACCGGCACTTTGCAAATGAGCTCCAACAAAGGGATATTAATCTCTACCTTTTTGAACACTTCATGAAGCTCATTCGTCAATGTCTTCTTCTTGCTCCTCCTCTCATCGGGGGTGATCTTCATCGCTTGGTGTACATGCACATCATCATCAGGAGCTCCCTAGAGGTGCTCATGGTTCTTGGTGGGTCCATAGCCATCATAGCCTCACCACCAAGGTTAGAAACCATGACATTCTCATCCTAGGAGTCTCCTCACTCAATGCTCCTTCTTGCGTCTTCACTCCGCCATAAGAGGTTACATCATTCTCAAAAGACAAGTAGCCAAGTCCTTTCCCAAGAACTACTCCTTCATTCTCCTCACAAGTCTCCTCCTCATTCAATCCATAATTGCCAAGGAGTACATTTTCTTCCTCCTTGGCCCCATCCTCCATGTAATGCATATGATCAAAGTTCTCATGAATGGGGATGAAAGGAGAAGGGGTGAAAACATTTGATATTAGGGGAGTAGGAGTATAAGTAGCATGAGAGATACCGGAATGAGAAGTGAAGATAGCATTGCATTGCTCCTTGGTCTTGAACTTAGGGTTTTGCTCCACATTAGAAGGCAAGGTACCTCTTGGCCTCTCACTAATCTCCTTGGCCATTTGGCCCATTTGCAACTCAATCTTTGACAAGCCTTGTTGCAAGATGTTTTGCCCTTGTTCAAGAGCCGAGATCGCTTCATTGTTCTTCACTTGGCCTTGCACAAGGGTGGCGATCATGTCCTTCATTGACGGCTCCGCGGACTCTTGAGCTTGAGAGCTACTTGGGGCAGCAAAAGATGAAGAGACACCTTGATGGTAGGTGTTTCCTCCTTGAGTAGAGAACCCGGGAGGTGCTCCAAAAGTTGAGCTCCTATGTCCTCCATATGTGCCACTCCCTTGATACTTATCTCCTCCTTGGTAAGTGTTATACCCTTGAGACCTCTCTTGATACCGTTGAGCATTGTTTCCAAAAGATTTTGGTTGGTATCCTTGAGTGCTCCCTTGCTCATTCCGAGGTGCAAAGTTGTTGTAAGGCTTTGAAGGCGATTGATAAGAACCTTGTGGATAGGAACTCACTTGGTTCACTTGTTGTCTCTCTTCCTTCTCTTCCTCAACCATGTAAGCACACTCCTCCGCTTGATGGCCAAGAGAGCCACAATAGAAGCAAGGTGGTGAAGAGATAACACTATTGACTTGTCGAGGGGGAGGCTTGGATTGTGATTGCAT
This sequence comes from Rubus idaeus, assembly GCA_030142095.1. NCBI lineage: Eukaryota > Viridiplantae > Streptophyta > Magnoliopsida > Rosales > Rosaceae > Rubus > Rubus idaeus. Next base: position 16,767,093 of record CM057970.1, on the reverse strand, counting down.
GAGCATGTCTATCTTCTTGTTGAGAGCCGCTTCCAACCTATCAAATTGGGTTCTCATCATGTCATCCCCCAATGATTCACTTGAGACATTGTGAACTCTTGTTACTTGAGGTGCCGGTTGTGTGGGAGGTAGTCTTCTTGACCCAAAGTCATCCCATAGCTCGGAATTTGTGGCTAGGTCCTCAAATGTGTCCCATGCCTCATCGGGAGACATACCGGCTATTGTGCATCCCCGAAAAGTATCAACTCTTTGTCGTTGCCCGGAAGACAACCCTCGGTAGAACACATCAACTAGAAACCATTGTTCCAAGCCATGGTGTGGGCAACTCATCACTAAATCCTTGAATCTTTCCCAAGTCTCATAGAAAGCATCGCCCGATTGGTGCTTGAAGTTGACGATAGAATCCCTAACCTTGGCCGCCTTGCTAGGTGGGAAGAACTTTGAAAGGAAAGCTTCTTGCAACTCAAACCATGAGTGAATGGACCTTGGTGGAAGCTTGAGTAACCACTTCCTAGCTCCATCCTTCAATGTGAAAGGGAATAGGCGAAGCTTGAGACCATCCTCGGGTAGTCCATGTAGTTTCACCGTCGTACAAGCTTGCTCAAACTCCATAAGGTGATCGTATGGGCTCTCGTCTTTCAAGGCATGAAAGGTAGGCATAATGCTCGAGGTGGAAGACTTGATTTCATAATGAGTGTTGCACGGTGGTAGAATGATGCAAGAGGGGTGATCCACCACATGAGGAAGAGTGTACTCCCTCATGCGTCTCACGGGAGGTGGATTGTTGTTGTTGAGTGGATCCGGTGGTGGATTTGGTTCTCCCATTGTTGCTTGGGGAATCGGCTCCTCCAAAGGTGCTTGGTGGCACTCAAATGTAGGCGGTGCACTCTCACACACAATCGGTCTACGTCTCACAACCGGTCTACGTCGCACTCTTGGCCTTCCTCTTGTGTTCTCACTTAAAATCTTTCCGCTTCTAAGTTGTATGCGTGTGTGAGAGGTTGAAGCAAGGTTCATATACCTTCACAACACAATAATCAATGATTAGATACCACAATTGAAGCAAGGAATACAAGTATAAGAGGTGAAAACAAGCAATGATAACAAAGAGTGAAAGAAACAAAGCAAAGGAACAAAACTGCTCCCGTCGACCGTTCGACAGATGGTCGTCGACCGGTCGACACACGTCCAGGGAATTTTCGTCGAAGGGTCGAGAAACAGAGTCGACCGTTCGACAAGTGCCCTGAAACTATATTTTTGTGTTTTTCTCCTTTTATACCTAAACAAATAAGGTCCCAAAAGGTGCAAGGGAACCCAAACAACAATAAACAAGTAACCTAAGACACAATTAAACCAACGAAAGTACGAATTCAATATTCACAAGTTCAAAAACACACTTGATGCAAGAAACTAAATGAAAGTAAACTAGATGGTTATCAAACTAGGCAATGAAATACCACAATATGAACAAACACAACAAGGAAATATGCAAACAAGGGCAAAAGAAAGCTAAAGTCTCAACCAAAACAACCAAGAAATCAACGATTAAACCTAGATCCCCGGCAGCGGCGCCATTTGACGAACCGTCAAAGTATGGGGTAAGTAGATTGTGAAGGGGGTTGTCGTTCCAACGAGGATCGATGGGCTCCTTAATCCCTTGGTGGTTTGTGTGTGATGAGTGCTCTAGCTATGATGAAATAGATGAGAAATGGAAAGAGTGCGTGAATATGTGTATGGACAATGTGTGAAGTGTGAATGTAGTGAGTTTGGTTTTGTAAAGAGATGGTGAAATGCAAGACAACGAACAAGTAAACTAAGCAAGCAAAGAAGATTAAAGTGTGTGCTCAATAAGGAAAATGTTGGGGTTTTCGGGTTAGCCTAAGTCCAAATGAGATGCTTAACGAACCAATTTAGTATTCATGCTTGTGCAATGATTGAATCAAGTTTCGTATCTTAGCCATGTTATGGGTCTAAGACCATCTTTTCTTATGTATTCATAGTGCCATGTTATGGGTCACTAGAACTCTCCCAATGCGGCTTGGGAGGCGAAGGGCACAAAGACTTAGAAGCTCAAACAAGGAGGCCTCATCACATCTACTATCAATTGCCTAGAGAGGGTTAGGAGTCACCCCAACAAACTCGATCAAAATAGGTTATACACGTACTCAAAGAAGTGACTAATTTCCCTAAACATGCATTCAACACAAATTGAAGTGGGTAATAGACATATCCATTCATCACAAAGCATCCATACATAATTAGTTCATCATTACATCACAATGGACTAGGGCACACAACCCTAGTCCCCAACAAGGTAACTACTCACTATCCATCAAGGTATGCATCATCACAATACAATAGCAAGCTAAAATCATGAATACAGAGAGAGAAGGGGTGAGAAATGCTCGATCAAGGGTGTATCCTTCTTCTTCTTGAGTGTAGATGGAGTCCCGATGTCTAGTGAGGATCCCAAGCTGCCCAAATGGTGGTAGAAGTGGCGGAGGCGTCGGAAGTGAGCCGAGATGGAGGATTCGCCGCGCGTCGGCCGGTCGTCGACCTTGTGTCGACCGGTCGATGGTCGTGCGAGGGCGATCCGAAGAGAGAAGGTGGAGAGAGGAAAGGGGAAGGAAGACTTGGGAATTTTGGGGCTGAAGTGGTCTATGACCTAATGGGGCAAGTACTAAGTATTTATAGGCTAGAGAGGAAAGAATAAAGGGTAGGATGAAGTAGGGTTTAATCTAAGGGCTCAAAGGTTTAATGAAGGGCAAGGAAGGAAAATCACAAGGGAGGACAAAAGGGAGGAATAATCAACATGTCACCTCACCAAATCTAGTGTGGTCCTTGATGATGTGGGAGCACATTTGTGAATCACAAGGTTGACCTTGACTTGGACCTTGACTTTGACCTTCGGAGTTGACCATAGTTGACTTTTCGGTTTCTCGGTCAATCTTCCGGAATTCTCTTGTGCTTCATTCTCGGGACTCGGCCTTTGACACTTTGATGCTCAAAAGTCGGGGTTGACCACGAGTTGACTTTTGGTCCTCGGGTTGACTTTTCGTCTTTTTGCCGGAAGTCCACTAAAATGCTCCAAAATGCTCCCTTTTGATCCCAATATCGTTCCGATGCTCAATTTACCTACAAGTGTGCAAACAAGGATTAGAGACTCACAAATAGCCATTGGACAAGCACAATAATGATGATTAGAGGCCTAATTTGTATGCAAATCGCATACAAATCATTAATAAAATAACTATTGAATTGGTAATTAACAACCACAACCGTATCCAGCACCCAAAGTGGAGCTCAAATAATCGAATTCCAACCAATTTTACTAATTCCAATTTTAAATTAGCTCATACACATCCAATAGTATCAATAAGCATCGAGGAAGCTACAACATGGCCACATGAGTCACCCAAACCCACCAAACATAGCAATCCCGTAGTGGTTACTATGGTGGTTTTTCACCAATCTTCAAAATCTCTAAGGGGGGTGTATTGTATATAGATTTGTGAAAAGTCCACAGATTTCATAGACTTCTGTTGATTTTTTTAAATTCACTGACTTTTACCACAGATTTTTATTGATTTATGAAAATCTACAGACTTTATTATGAACGACTTCTACAGATTTCAGAGAAACTCAAATAATGTTGTGACATAAAATAATTAGAGTTTCTACGAACCGAATGTCTCTGAGTTATAAACAAAGGAAAAACCCAATGTAATTAATAGAACCGAAAGTATATGTATCAAAAACAAAACAAAAACAAACCAAAAGGTACCAAAAAATAGAAGGAAAACACATTAACCAAATTTCATGTTAAAGAAGCGGACGTCCCTGAAACAATGATATGATCATTCTTCTCCTTTATCGTCACTTTCTTTATCAACACTGTTTTCTCTTGATTGTTTTGAATGATATAGTATGGTTCCATTTTCTGCACTACTTTTAAACCCCCAGTGAATGCTAAACTCTTGTCTACAAATGCAGGCTGCAGCCATGTTTAAAGTTATGAAGGATACTCCACCAATTCCAGAAACATTGTCTCCTGAGGGTAAGGATTTCCTTAGATGCTGTTTCCAAAGAAATCCTGCAGAGAGGTCAACTGCTGCAATGCTATTAGAACAATGATTCATAAAAAGCTCCCAGCCGCAGGATGTTCCATCTATGACCTATGCCTCAAATGGGATGAATTTCATGGTAAATAACTAAATATGAAGGCGTTGCCACTTGTTTAATTAAATTGTAGGTATTGGCCAAGAAAAATTAAATTGTAGTTATTTGTTTTACAGTCTATGTTATGTCGACGGGATAGACCCCAGACTCCAGTTGAACTTGAAAGAAGAGCTGATCATTCAATGATGATTCCCGGCATTGGCATGCAATTGACTACGGGAAAGGCGGTCCCTGAGTTGCACTTTGTATACCCCGTTTGCAAACCTAAACCACAGATCAGTGCATTCCTGATTTGGTCATTGCCAAACCTAGCATTCTGCATGTCGGATCCAGTTGCTTGCAAAATTCTTCTCTTCAGTGACAATCTCCTTCTCAAACTTCCGGTTTTAATAGTGGTTGGCCCCATGATCTTCCCTTCATTTTTCCATTGAGGCATGTATTGGATTATATCATCTAGCTTGGCTTGCAATCAAAGTTCCACCATTATGCAAATGCTTTTTGTACGGTTAGGTGATAATATTGGGTTTTAGGATTTCATAGATCAATGATTTGTATGTTATTGACATACAAATTAAGCCTCTAAACACTCTAGCAATGCTAATCCAAGGGTCATTTAGTGTCTCTAATTCTTGAATTGCACCATTCTAGGGTTCACGAGCATCGGATGGATATCGGGAGCAAAAAGGACGCGTTTTGGAGCTTTTAGTGGATTTCGGCAAAAGGACGAAAAGTCAACCCGAGGACCGAAAAGTCAACTCGTGGTCAACCCCGACTTGAGAGCGTCAACGAGTCAACATGGAGTCCCGGATGTGGGTCGCACGAGAATTCCGGAGGTTTAGTCAAAAGTCAACGTTGGTCAACTCCGATGGTCATGGTCAAAGTCAAGGCGAAGTCAACCTTGTGACTCATCAAGAAGCTTCTAAGGCATTATGGAGTATGTTAAATATGGTGAGGTCACCCCTAGTCTATTCCTTCCTTTTGTCTCCCATATGATTTTACCCCCTTGCCCTTCATTAAACTCCATAGCCCTTAGATCTAACCCTACTTCATCTTAGCCATCCATTCTCTCCCTCTCTATCCTATATATAGCCTACTTTATTTCTCATGTCTTCCATCTTTTAGCCACCACCACCCATCACTCTCATTTTCCTCTCTACCACCTCTACACCATCATCCATTGTTGCTAGAGATCCTCACCAAGGCATCAAGGCTCATCATCAAAGCCAAGGAGGAGCAAGAGAGCACCCATATATTGAGCATCCCTCATTTCTACTCTCTCTTTTCTTTATGTTTGAAGTTCTTATTTGTAATTTGATGATGTATACTATGATGCCTAGTGAGTAGTTACTTTGTTGGGGACTAGGTTGTGTGCCCTAGTCTATAGATATGTATTGAACCTCTTTTGATGATATGTGATGCAATATTGATTCATGAGCATGTTTATATTCAAATTTCATATGTTAGATGTATGAGTTAGGGAATTCACCACTTTCTAGCTATGTCTCTAACATTATCTTGATGTGAAATTGGTGGGTGGTGCCTCTAGTTTCATAGGCAATGGAATATAGCATGTGTTGTGTGTTTGATTTGTGTTCATAGCCTTTTGATGCACTTGAGATCCTTGGTTGGATCCTAAGTGTGCCAATTGAGTTGGTTTTAGTCCTAATCGGCATAACCATACTTTCTAGTTGAATTTAATAGTATTCATAGCCTTTGGATATAGCTAGGGAACCATGACTCTAGTTATACCATTGAGTTCCTACGATGTAGGATACATCACATCAATCATTTTATTGTGCTCATAGCCTTTGGATGTAATTAGAGACCTTTGGTTAGGCTCTAGTTATGCCCATTGAGTTGATCAAGGCCTTGGTCGGCATGTTCATACATTGTTGAGATTATTGGAGTTCATAGCCTCGAAGTGTTATACCAAGACCCATAACGTGGCTTGGATTGGCACTAGAGAGTTCACCTTGCTCTTGGTTGGCAAGAGTGATATATTCTCGATTAATTGAATCATAGTTGTAAGCATCTCATTGTGGTTGTTCATTGCATTGAAGTGGGATATGGGTGACCCGACACCCCAACACTTTCCTTATTGCACACACATTTATCTTTCCTTGCTTGCATTGTTTGTTGTTTGTCATTGCACTTCACTATTGCTTACCATATTTCACACCACTACACCACACATTGTCACATACGCACACACTCCACTCTTTCCACATCTTGTCACCTTCATGTAGCTAGAGCACTCACCTCACAAACTACCTAGGGATTGGGGAGCCCTTGATCCTCGTCGGAAACGACAACCCCTCTCTTAACCTATACTTACCCTACACTTTGACGATGAGTCAATCAATCAGACAAAAAAAGAATCAAAGTCAACAACAATAATGAACATATTGGGTATCCAAAAATTATAATACCACAAGGGATTACGGAAAAGATAGAAAACAAATCAAGAAAGAGATGATGGAGGACCAACCTGTTCTCGCGCGCCGAGAGAGGAGAGGAATTTTGATAGACTTTTCTCACGCTTAAAATCTTTGCTCTGGTGGCTGGAAAATTTTTGGACTTTGGTATTTATACTGAACACTAGAAAGTCCATGAAATGCATCTTCTTGTGCCGAATTACCTCAAGTCACAAAAGTAACCTGAAATCATGAAAACGATACGCATATTAATAGTAACAAAGTGCCTTTGGATAAGCTTAACTCTCGTGATTGGGAATATAATTTGCGCTATAAATAAGTGCAAATCAATTGTAAATATAGTAAGCATGCTAGGAGTCATTGTAGTATTAGTTTACTTATTTTCCGTGACATAGAATAGCAAATAAAACAATCTCTTGTGGGTAAATGACCCTTACTTCCCATTATACTATTACGACAATTTTTAGGAAGTCAAGGATTTTAACTTGACGAGCGTTTTTGCGCGTGTCAATTTTGGCGCGTAGAAAAACACTTATCAGGCTCACTCATGATGGTTAGGCCTTTGGTACTTTAGTCTCCGCTAGAGAGGGATGAGGTTTTTTAGGAACAAAGTCATCCCATAACTCGGAATTAGTTGCAAGGTCTTCAAAGGTATCTCATGCTTCATCTGGAGACATGCTTGCTATGGTATTGTGTCTAAATGTATCCACCCTTTGTCGTTAACCGGAAGATAAGCCTTGGTAGAATACATCCACAAGGAACCATTGCTCCAAACCATGATGTGGGCAACTCATAACAAGGTACTTGAATCTCTCTCAAGTCTCATAGAATGCATCACTGGATTGGTGCTTGAAGTTGACAATTGAATCACGAACCTTCGCCGCTTTGCTAGGAGGAAAGAACTTGGCTAGAAAAGCCTCTTAAAGCTCAAACCAAGAGTGAATGGACTTTGGTGGAAGCTTAAGTAACCACTTCCTAGCTCCATCCTTCAAGGTGAAGGGGAATAAGCGAAGCTTGAGACCATCCTCGGGTAGTCCATGTAGTTGCACCGTAGTACAAACTTGCTCAAACTCCATTAGGTGATCATAAGGGCTCTCGTCTTTCAAAACATGAAATGTGGGCATGATACTCAAGGTAGAAGACTTGATCTCGTAGTGAGTGTTGCAAGGTGGTAGCACGATGCATGAGAGATGATCCACAACATGAGGGAGTGTGTACTCTCTCATACGCCTCACAGGAGGGTCATTGTTGTTGTTGTGTGGATCTTGTTGATGTGGATCCGGTATGTGTGGCTCGTCTTCCATTGTCGCTTGGGGAATCGGCTCCTCCAAATGTTCTTATCGGTTGTCAAGTGTAGGAGACACACTCTCACACACAATTGGTCTAGCACGCCTCCTTCTTGGCCTTCCAAGTAGTATCTTCACTTAAATTCTTTCCGCCTTTAAGTTGTATGTGTGTGTGAGAGGTTGAAGCAAGGTTCATACACCTTCACAACACAATAAACAATTATTAAGTACCACAATTGAAGCAAAAAATCAAAGTATAAGAGGTTAAACAAGTAATGGAAGCAAAGAGGGGAGGAAGAAACTTAGCAAAACTTGCTCCCAGCGACCGGTCGATAATTTTCGTCGACCAGTCGAAGTTAACATAGAGAATTTTTCAAACGATGGTCGATCGGTCGATACTATTCATCAACTGGTCGAATGAATAGTAACCACAAACAATGATTTTTTATTTATTTATTTTTTACAATTTTCTAACAACAAGATTTCCTAAAGTACCAACAAAACAATTACCAAATCAAGCAAAATTTAATTTTAATAAGCTTAGAAACACACTTAAAGCAAGAACTAAATGAAAGGAGACTAAATGGTTACCAAACTAAGTAATGAAATACCATAATATAAATAACACAACAACGAAGTAGCAAACAAAAAGCAAAAGAAAGCTAAAGTCTCAACCAAAACTACCAAGAAGTGTAAGATTAAACCTAGATCCCTGGCGACGGCGTCATTTGACTAGCTACCACGTCAAAGTATGAGGTAACTAGATTGCGAAGGGGGTTGTCGTTCCAACGAAGATCAGTGGGCTCCCCAATCCCAAGGTAATGTGTGAGGTGAGTGACTCTAACTATGATGGAAATGTGAAAAGTGGAAAGAGTGAAGTGTGTGATTTAGACAATGAGTGAAGTGTAGTGGTAGTGTTGTGTTTGTGTAAAGAGAAATGATGAAGTGTAAAGGCAAGCAACAAGTAAATGCAAACAAAGAAAGTAATGAAAGCAATAAAGATAAATGTGTGTGCACTTTAAGTAAAACGTTGGGGCTTCGGGTCACCTCTTGCCCAATGCAACAAGCAATACCTACAACAATGAAATCAAGCCAATGCGGCCATGAATCAAGTCCCGTATCCTAGCCATAGCTAGAACCGTGTCCCTAAGTCTCTAGGTGTCTAGGGGATTTCTCTAAGTTACTTAATGCCAAATCCCCTAAGTGCTTAATTAAGAGGCCTAAGTTGTCAACACAAAGAGGCTCAAATAAGCATGACTTGCATAATCCACCATTCCACTGATGCTATCGATGTGGAATGGATTCTCTAAGGTATCCTAAAGCCTTACTAGGGTCAATAGAACTCTCCATGAAGAGGGAGAAATAATAGAAGGCGTAAAGCATCGAATTGAGAATTACACAAGTTAAGTATGCTCATCACACATATTGTCATAGTCTAGAGAAAAGTAAAGTCGCCAAACCAAATAATTCTCATACAAGATAGGTTAATTGCACATCAAAGAGTGACTAATTCTTAAAACACACAATCAACACATATTAGCATAGACAACACATGTATTCATGAATCAACAAAGGCTTTATTCATCAATCAAGGTATCACATAGTCACCTTGGACTAGGGCACACAACCCTAGTCTCCAACAAGGTAACTACTCACTAATCATCAAATTATAAATTAAAGCAATAAACATAAGTAGAAGAGAGAGTAAGGATGGGGAATGCTCAATAGATGGTTCTCTTACTTCTCCTTGGCTCTTAATTGATGATGTCCCTTGATGAATTGGTGAGGATCTCTAGCAATAAGATGGATGATGGTGTAGAGGAGGTAGAGAGGAAATGAGAGTGATGGGTGGCGGTGGCTAGCTAAAGATGGGAGATGGGAGATGACCTAAATGTGGCTAAAACTAAGCTATATATAGGTGAAAGGGAAATGAATTGAGGGCTAGGATGAAGTAGGGTTATATCTAATGGTTAAAAGGTTTAATGAAGGGCAATGAGGTAAAATCACATAAGGAACAAATGTGATGAATAATCAAGGGGTGACCTCATAATATCTATTATGATCCTTGTTGACTTGAAACCTTCTTGTGGTGAGTCACAAGATTGACTTCGTCCTTGATCTTGACTTTAACCATCGGAGTTGACCATTGTTGACTTTGCTTGACTTTTTGGTTTCTTGGTTAATATTCCAAAATTCTCTTGTGCTTCACTCATGGGACTTGATGTTTGACTCTTTGACGCTCTAAAGTCGGGGTTGACCACGAGTTGACCACCGGTCCTCGGGTTGACTTTTTGTCCTTTTGCCGAAAATGCACAAAAAGCCTCCAAAATGCATCCTTTTGCTCTCCATATCAATCCAATGCTCGATTTCCTTACATGAGTGCAAAACATGGATTAGAGACTCTAAATAGCTATTGGATTAGTGATTTAGTGGTAGTTAGAGGCCTAATTTGTATGTAAATCACATACAAATTAAGCCCTTGGCCATAGAGCTTGCAGAAGCATAGGAGGCATTCTTATTAAGACTTGAATCAGGATTTGGTCATAAAAGAGGGGGATCAAAAATCGATGTCTTGTGATCGATCGCTGAGATATGCAATCAGTCGCAAATACTTTCTGGAAACGGTCGACCGGTCGCTGAGATCCTCGACCGGTCACCAAATCATTTTAGAGACGTCTGATCGATCGCCAATAGTTCCGTGATCGATCGCCGAGAATTTGACGGTGACTACTCGGTTCTTTGGCAGGTCAGTGACGCCAGTCTCCCCTCCTTGAATCATCTTTCGATTCTTGCTTCTATTAACTTGATAAAATGGATGTCTGTGTGAGGTTTTCAATATGCGGATCATCATATCACGATCGAGATCTCCTAAACGGTCGTGCCAAAGCCTATATGTGTCGAAATCTAAAAGATCATCTCTAAAAATATTATTGGATTCAATAATTCAAATAGTGGTTAAATATAACCCACTAGAGCAACACATAATTTTTTTCTATGCACTTTCTTCCGCAATCATTAGAAGTAATACATAAGTATTCTTGTCCATTCTCACAATGAGTTTCCACATGATAACTGTTGGCATGAATGAATTAAAAAATATGCCTCATAAAACTTTCGAAACTTGCTCAGTACTTAGAGGAAAAATTCGAAATTTTATTTAATTAAACCATATGACAACAATTACATCAAGGTCTCGTCTAGAAAATCTAAACCTTTCAAATATTTTATGGTTTTGGTGGATTCATCGACATGTTGGTCATATGTCGCTCTATTGTCCACGCGCAATGCTACCTATGCAAAACTCCTAGTACAAATTATACGCTTAAGGGCTCACCACCCGGATCATTCTATTAAGTTAATACCAGTGTTCTAAAAGGCGTCGCCTAGCCTCGCCTAGGCGCCACCTAGGCTATAGGCCATGAAAGATCGCCTGGATTTTGCCCAAAGCGTTTGAGGTGGGCGACTGGTGGCCTGGGCAGTCGCCTAGGCGGTCTGGGCGGCGCCTAAGCTGTCTGGGCGGCGCCTAAGCTGTCTGGGCGGAGCCTAGGCGGCTAGACGATCTGTGCTTCTTCTTTTTTTGTTCTGTCTCGACTCATCTCTCTCCTCTCTCAATCGCTCTCAGTCATCTACTCATCTCTCTCTCTGGACACCACCATCAATCCATCATCATCGGTCCATCATCAATCAATCCATCATCATCGGTCTATCATCAATCAATGCATCAGCCATGGCGCCACCAAAAACCGAGATCATCATGATCTTCTAACCGGCATAGCTCCCCCAAGCCGAGCTCAGTTCTCTGCCGCACCGCCATCCCTCTCCTCCAGCTTTTGCTTTCTCTCTGTTCAGAGAGAGAAGAAATGAAGAAAAGAAACGAAAGGAAGAAAGAGAAGAAACAGGAAAAGAAAAGAGAAAAAAGAAAGAAACAAAAAATAATAATTAATTAGGCTTGTTGACTAGCCCAAGTTCAATTTACTTTGGACACCACTATATTAATTATTCATATTTTACTATTTTTAAATATTAATATATATTTTATATATATTTTATATATATTATATATATATATTTATTAATTAAATATTAAAAATAAAAAATCACCTAGTCCACGCCTATGTTGTCTAGGCTCTAGGTTGAGGGTCATCTCCCGCCTAGCGCCTTTTAGAACATTGGTTAATACGTCTTGACAATACTGGAGAGTTTGCATCACATACATTTGATGATTATTGCATGTCTATTGAGATTGATCTTGAACCTCTCGTACCCCATGTGCACATACAGAATGATCTCGCAGAAGCCACAATTAAGAGACTTCAAATGGTCGCTCGAGTATTGGTTATGCACACAAATCGCCCGCTATTTGCTTGGGGTTATGCAATATTGCATGCAACTCTACTTATTCGTTTCAGACCTACTATCAATCAATCGTTTTCTGCATACTAGATGATCACTGGATATGAGCCGGATGTATCACATTTACGCATATTTGGTTGTGCGGTTTATGTGCCAATTGCGCCCCCACAGCGCACCAAAATCGGTCTTTAAATATGTTTATGTATTTATGTTCGTTACAAATATTCAACTATTGTTTGATACTTGGAACTCTTGACAAGCAATCTCTTTACCGCGAGATTTGCAGATTGTCACTTTGATGAGACGGTCTTCCCGTCGTTAGGGGGAGATAAAGAACAAGAATGTTCAACAGGAACGACAAGAATTGTCATGGTCTGTCCCCACTTTGTCTCATCTTGATCCCCGAACCATACAATGTGATAGTGAAGTGTGTAGAATACTCAATCTTCATAACATAGCAGAATTGATGCCGATGCGTTTTATGATATTGCTAAAGTGAATCACATATACCAGCTGAAAACGTGCTTGTAAGGTTGGAAATCTCTACAAAGGGACATGACACTGCTACACACGGTGTCGCAACCACACAAAGTGGAGGTGTGGTTGAGGTTGTGGTTCCACAAAGGAAGAGGGGGAGACTACTTGGTTCGATTGATACTCGCCCAAGGTAAAAAGCGAGTTTGGTACAGCTCAATCCATTCATCATCAACACTAGAAACCTATCTCATGAGGTTATCTCTGATTATAGTTATGTCTACGAATCAATATTGGGGGACGACTGAATGATTGAACCAATTTCAGAGAATAGAGAAATCACAATGAATTTTGCTAGCATGCATGAGACGTTGGAAAGAAATTTCATTATTCTTGATGATATATTTGCGTATTCAGTTGCTCAAGAGATTATAGATCATGATGATATCAAACCACGCTCTGTTGAAGAATGTCAACGTAGAGCGGATTGGCCTAAATGGAAAGAAGCAATCCAGGCTAAACTAGATTCACTAACAAAGAGAAAGATATTTGGGCCCGTAGTGCTAACGCCCCCAAGTGTAAAGCCTGTTGGATATAAATGCGTCTTTGTTAGAAAGCATAATGAGAAGAATGAAGTCTTGAGATATAAGGCTCGCCTTGTGGCGCAAGGTTTCTCACAACGCCCTGGGATTGACTACGAGGAGACATATTCTCCCATAATGGATGTTATTACATTTCACTACCTTGTTAGTTTGGTAGTTTCCAAAAAACTTGGCATGCAGCTTATGGATGTGGTTACAACATATCTTTATGAGGATCTAGATTCATAAATATATATAAAGGTTCCTGATGGACTACAATTACCCAAATCAAGTGACTTTAAACCACGGAGTGCGTTTTCGATAAGATTAAAATGCTCACTTTACGAATTGAAATAATCCGGGCAGATGTGGTATAACCGTCTAAGTGACTACTTGATTGGAAATAGATATATAATTGATTATTTATGCTCATGCGTGTTTATAAAGAGAATAAGTTCCGGATTTGCAATTATTGTCGTTTATGTAGATGACATGAACTTAATTAGCACACTCAAGAACTGAGAGATACTACTACATATTTGAAATCCGAATTTGAGATAAAGGATCTTAGGAAAACTCGGTTTTGTCTAGGCCTAGAGCTAGAGCACCGAGATAGTGGAATATTAATCCACCAATCGGCTTATGTCCATAAGATGTTAAGGCGATTTAGCATGGACAAAGTACGTACATCGAGTTAGCACTCCCATGATCGGTCAGACCCTAGATCCAAAGAATGATCCATTTCATCCAAAGGATGATGATGAAGAAATTCTATGGGCCGACGTGTCATATCTAAGTGCAATAGGCGCATTGTTGTACTTAGCACAATGCCCTAGACCTGACATATCTTTTGTTGTGAACTTGTACCTAGATTTAGCTATGCGCCCACGCAACGCCATTGGAGTGACATAAAGACAATATTTCGATATCTAAAGGGTACAATCGATTTGGGCTTATTTTATCCCTACAAAGAGACAAGAGGAGTTGAAAAAGGAAGTTCAACCCTCAAAGGAAACTCTACCGAACGGATCGCCCCGTTTTGACATTTGGACGGCTGCCGTCGGCCAAGGCACCATCAGTAGCCTCACTCCCTTGCTAAAACACCATGTGATGTTTTGGTAGGTTTTGCTGACCCGCACAAAGGTCATTTCCAAATTGGTTATGTTTTTACCATGGAGAACATAATTAACGATATCTTGGAGGTCTACCAAGCAAACATTAGTTGCTACTTCCTTAAATCATGTAGAGATAATTGTTCTACATGAAGTTGTACGTGGATGTGTATGGTTAAGGTCTGTGATTACACATATTCGAGAAACAAGTGGTTTGAGGTCTACCACTGAGAAACCTACTTGTATTTATGAGGATAATGTTGCTTGCATCGAGCAGATGAAGCAATGTTTCATTAAGGGTGACAATATTAAGTATATATCGCCTAAGTTCTTTTATAATAAGTAACAACAAACTCTCCTCAAGATTCAAGTTAGATCCGAAGAGAATGTGGCAGATTTAATTACTAAGTCCACATTTAAAAAATATGTGAAAAACATTGGTATGCTTAAGTTATTCGAGATCGCATAATTGTAGGAATCAGGGGGAGGTGCAGATGTTAGGAGGAATCTGGCACATATATGTCACTTTCAAATGTGAAGGGTGCGTTGTATTATTTTTCCTTTCGACCAAGGTTATTTTTTCCCACTGAGTTTTATTATTACTTGGCAAGGTTTATAATGAGGCAATACGGAAAGCACCATCTAGTTGTGACCGGCACAAGGGGGGTGTTTCAGTATATTATTATTGTGTGCCTTCTAGAATATGAATTGTATTTAGAATAGTTTTCTACTCCATCAGAGATTGTATCTTGTATTCCTCTATATATAGAGACCCTTATTCATCAATGAAATACATCTTATTCTCTGCGCATATCTCTCTATTTATTCATTGTTTACTTAAACACTTATAAATATAAAAAAATTTGAAATTTTTTAGAATTTGTTTGGGTGAGTTTTAAAAACACTTTTAAGTAGTTTTGGAAAGCACTTGACAAATGTTTTATCCTACAAAAGCGTTTTTACTAAATTTTAAAAGAATTTTCTGGCATTTTAGAAGCACTCCAAGGACAGGCCGCATTTTGGTTTGAATTTAGAAGTACACGGGGGATATGAGAGGTATTTAGCAAAATTGAAGGGTTAGTACTGATATTTAAAGAAAAAAAGAAAAAGAAAAAACAAGAGAAACTGGTAAATCCTAAACCTAGAAGAGAAAAATAGAGGAGCCTCTCTCTACTCTGTGGCAGTTTCAAAACCCTGAGGGACCTTTTATCCGTGTGTGGGCAAAATCCAGAGAGAGAGAGTTGAGTGGCGGCTATGGCTGAGCACGACCTAACCCCGCGCATCGCGCCCAACCTGGACCGGCACCTTGTGTTCCCATTGATGGAGTTCCTTCAGGAGAGGCAGCTTTACCCCGATGAGCAGATCCTCAAGTCCAAGATCGAGCTCCTCAACAAGACCAACATGGTCGACTACGCCATGGACATCCACAAGTCCCTCTACCACACTGAAGATGTCCCCCAAGGTAATATTTTCTATATTCTACAGGCGTCTGAAAAAAAAATATATGTATGCAAATTGGGTTTGATTGGGTGGATGGCGTGTGTTTGATTAGATATGGTGGAGATGAGGGCGGAGGTGGTGGCTCGCCTCAAGGCTCTGGAGGAGTCGGCGGCGCCGCTTGTCAACTTCTTGCAGAACAGCGCTGCCGTTCAGGAGTTGAGGGCTGACAAGCAATACAATCTCCAGATGCTCATTGAACGTTACCAGGTTTTCCTCAGTTTTTTTTTCTTTTTCTTCTAATTGTGTTTGAACCAATTGTGTTTGAACCGTGGAGAAGTAGAAGTAGTAGATTCTTTAAAACAATTCTAGCCAAAAATTTATTAGGGTTAGGCATTAACAAACATTGTAATGCTGTATACGGTATAACATTACTTTTATCGACACGGAAAATATTTGAGTTGTGTTTTTGGTCTCTTTGTTTTGGGATAAGCTGTAATCTCATGTCGTGGTGTTTTTATTATCAGATTGGCCCCCAGCAGATAGAGGCATTGTATCAGTATGCAAAATTTCAGTTTGAATGTGGCAACTACTCTGGTGCTGCTGATTATCTGTATCAGTACAGGGCTTTGTGCACTAACAGTGAGAGGAGTCTGAGTGCGTTGTGGGGAAAGCTGGCAGCTGAGATATTGATGCAAAACTGGGATATTGCTCTGGAAGAGCTTAACCGCTTGAAAGAAATTATTGATTCAAAGGTTTATCTTCATTTTACTCTCTTCACACACTCGCCAACCCACACACAAACACATGCAGATACTTGATTATTAAAGCGGGCATGTTATTTATCAAGTTGATGCCTTTTGTTGCAGAATTTCAGTTCACCTATGAACCAGGTGCAAAGCAGAATATGGTTGATGCATTGGAGTCTCTTCATATTTTTTAACCATGACAACGGAAGAACACAAATCATTGATCTGTTTAATCAGGACAAGTATGTGATCTGCTCTCATCTTTTGACTTTTACTAGAATCACTTATTGCTTAAATTATTGCTAAAAAACATATATGTTTCTATCATCATCATCTTCTTCTTTTTTTTTAATTGGAAATCACCTTGTTTCCTCTCTATGTTGGTCATCTCTGTTATTTATACTCCTGTTCCTGCTGCTTCTGTTCATAATATTGTATTGTTCTAATGTTTATCTGGTAGTAAATGTGACAACTCTTGCTTATCCTCTTGTCAATGAAATATTAGCTTTGATGATTCTGGTATCTTCTACTACATAAATAGCGTCTACATTTTGTTCTTAACAAGATCAGTCATGGCTTTGGGTGCATGTTAATATTTCATGTTTTGTTCTGAATACGATACGTTGTCCCTTTTCACCCTTGTGAAAATTGGTTTTGGTGAACACTTGAATTTTATTATATCTCCTTATTGAAATGTTTCACTTTTCCAGGTATCTGAATGCCATCCAAACCAATGCTCCCCATCTCATTCGTTACTTGGCCACTGCATTCATTGTCAATAAGAGAAGGAGACCTCAATTCAAGGATTTTATAAAGGTTATTCAGCAGGAGCAGCATTCTTACAAAGATCCCATCACCGAGTTTTTGACATGTGTTTATGTTAATTATGACTTTGATGGAGCACAAAAGAAGATGTGGGAGTGTCAGGAAGTAAGTGTTTGAACCCATATTGCCATGCTTTCATATCGATGATAACGTTGTAGTTTATAATCAGTGGTATGGTGTTTATGATCGAGTTCTGTTAATTTGAAGTTTTTCTTTATGTATATTACGACTAGAAATAGTTGATCATATATATCTTGGTCCTGGATTACACTTGATGCGACAATGTGGGTGCTTGGGTGGTGTGACAATGCAGGTGATATTGAATGATCCCTTCCTTGGTAAGCGAGTTGAAGAAGGCAATTTCACCACTGTACCATTGAGGGATGAATTCCTTGAAAATGCTCGTCTATTTATCTTTGAGACTTACTGCCGCATACATCAGCGCATTGACATGGGGTTAGTAATTGCTTTTTATGAAGTTATTATTCTAAATGTAACATTCTGTAATACATCATGGAAAGTATCGTGTGATGAGTAACGCATCAGAGTTTGCATTTTCCTTTTTTTTTTTTTACTTTGTTCCTTGTGCTTTTCATTGTGTTTTAGCCCCGCCTTCTCCTCCGAACAAAGTTCATCTAATGGCATTTTTCTTTTATTTCAAATTTTTGGGTTCATTTTGACCGGTATCTACATATTTATTTGTTCTTGGTCCGGAACTTGGGCAATAGAGGGGTAATGTGGGGTTGTAATTTAAGAATATGGTCAAAACCTTCAGTCATTCAATTTCTAAGGTGTGGTTCATGGCTTTTGTGTGCATGTATGATTAGAAGGAATCAATATTTCACCAACTTTTAAGAATATGGTCAAAACCTTCAGTCATTCAATTTCTAAGGTGTGGTTCATGGCTTTTGTGTGCATGTATGATTAGAAGGAATCAATATTTCACCAACTTTTAAGAGGACAAACGAGTTGTTTTTACCATCCTAAAAGTTATTATCTGTTTTCTTTCTTATCCTCTGTTAGTAGGAAATAAACTTTCTTGTCCTCTAATTGAGTTCTTGTTTGGCAGAGTGCTTGCTGAAAAATTGAATTTGAATTATGAGGAGGCTGAGAGATGGATTGTGAATCTTATTCGGAGCTCAAAGCTTGATGCAAAGATTGACTCACAGTCAGGAACTGTTATCATGGAACCTAACCATCCCAATGTGTAAGTTCATTATATATATTACCACATTGATAAACACTGCCACTGCTTTCTTGTTTAGGACTCATTTTTTTGTTTTTGTACTTCACTGATTTCCAGGTATGAGCAACTGATAGACCACACTAAGGCATTATCTGGGCGTACTTACAAGTTAGTTGGTCAGATTATGGAACATGCTCAGTCACAGGTTGCTCGATAAATTTTGGCGGTCAATTTCCTCAAAGTTATTTCACTGTCATTTTCCAGATAACTAGACTGAGATTTGAATTGGTAGAGTTTTGTTCACTTGTAAGTGGAAAGGGTTAAAAAGTTTTGATCAGTAACATGAGGTTTGTCGGATCAAACTGTAATTTACTTTCCGAATTGTTTTACTGGTCTGTACTTTTGGAGCGAATGCGTATGGAAGTTATTATTTTTTACTATCATGCAACTATTAATAAGGAACATAACACATACAATACATCAAATCCACCTTGTCGGTAGGATTTAAGTGCGTGCTGGAATTAATTTGTAGGGAACTCTTATGTGAAGGCAGCAGGGTAAAACCAAACTGTGCAAAGTGTGTAGTTGGTTCCAATTTCATCCTCGGATCCCCAAAAAAAAAATTCCTCATATGGGATTGCTGGTGAGATAAATAAATATTTGGTAACGTTCCTAAAATTAGAATTTTTGAACCAAGATGTCCTACTTATGGGTGCTTCTGCAAAACAAGAAATCAGTGCAGTCTTTGTTCTTACATTCCTGCTATTGAACTCTTTCGCGCCTAAGGATTGGGTTAGAGTATTCTCTTTCGAGCAGCCAATTAACAATGAGCAAATTTTCATGGCAATCGATTAGCAGTATCGTAGAAGATGTCCGAATCTTTTAGATCCTTCAAATGTCACAATAATACTACTCTCATATTGGAAGTATTGCTTTTGATTCATATGGGTATGGTATTAGAGTAATGATACTACTTATTCTCAAAAAAAGAAAAAGAAAAAAAGTAATGATACTTCTAATTTAAGGAGTATTGGTGTTACATGCTCCCTCTAAGTTTGCCTTGCCCCAAAGTTCCCACTGCAAGTAAATGCGTGAATAAAGAAAGAAGGGAAAAAGAAATATCAAATATCGTTGGTTCTATGCTCTGTCATTGATATTTCCGCAACATTCTAGACAATTTAGGCCACGATTATTTCTAATTAGGAAAAGAGCAGAGGTGTTTGATATTGGCCAGGTGACTACAAACTACCTTTACACAGCCTAAAATAACCAAAACGAATAATCAACCTCTACATTTGGTGGAGACAGAGGCGAAACCAATTATAACTAATATATACAATCATACAGCTGAGTTGGCTTCTCCGTGTCTCTGCTTCCATTGTTTCCCAGCTCCATTGGGACCAGTGATAAGAGTTCCTGGAGGTGATGCTATGCTCCTGCTCATCAGTCAAATGCAATCTTCTTCATTTGCACGATCTTCTCAAGCAGATAAATTGCCCTTGAGATATCTTGCCCAGCTTCTGCTTTGAAACCACCCAATCCAAACTAATGCAATGCTGATATCACGTCTGCTTCGGGACCACAGGGGACGCCGCTGTAAATGCAGGCTCGAGAGTTTCATTTACACTCTTCTTTGACCTCTTTGGCCTCTTGGATCTCGTAGCTTGTGGATCAGTATTTTGTAAGGAATCCTCCAATTCATAGCCCTCTGGTTCATCCATACTTTGAGGATTCTTCGGCCTTGGAGTATGCTTGTCAGGCACACTTTTCCTCTGCACAGATGTAATTATCCATAAGCAGAACTGATAGGAACAACTGTGGAAAAAGTAGCCATAGCACTTCTATTTCTCCAGCTGTTAATTTTAAACATGACTACAACAATTGAATGCAGAATAACTTCAGTACCTTTTTATTATTGGATTTTGATCTTTCCACATCTGGAGATTCCTCATTTCCAGTACCCTGTGATGCAGCAGTGTTCGTTAAATCTTCCAAAGAGGCATCACCTTCTGCATCTACCCGTATACCCTTTGTCTGTTTCTTCTTTTGTCTATCCTTAACCTGGCAAAACAAAATGATATGAATTAGGAATACTAAACTGCAGAAACATTCACAGAGACAACAAAGAAATGCTTGTACCAAACAAAATTCAACAAGAAATTCTATCTAAAAATAAGCTCAAGTTTGGGAGAATGTAGCACCTGCAATGGAGCTTCTCTTAATTTCTGCTCCAACTGGGCATCGTCGAGAAGTAGAGATACAACATCCTCGGGAGCCAACAGGTCACCCTGAACATGACCACCCATCATTACAAGCTGCTGGACAGTATTTTTCTGACTTGCTCTTTGCAGAATCTTCTCCTCAACCGTTTCTTTACAAATTAGGCGGTAGACAGTAACCTATACCATGAGGAAGAGAGAATTTATAAAAGTAAAAAGTATAACGAGATGCCATATAAACAAGCAGAGGGCACTAAAACACCATACAAACAGAGGGCTCCACCAAAATAATGGTCAAGCCATTTGGAAGCAGATCGGTCTAGGCTGGATTTAGCAAAGAAACTCACATCTTTTGTCTGACCCAACCGATGAGCTCTATCCATTGCCTGTAGATCCAGGGTAGGATTCCAATCACTTTCATAAAATATGACTGTATCAGCAGCTGTCAAGTTAATGCCTAGTCCACCAGCTCTTGTACTCAGCAAGAAAACAAAAATATCACTTCTGCAAGAAGATAATCATGTAAAATACATTAACGAACTAGTACGTAATAATAGGAGTTGAGAACAGATCCAGCTCTTCATAACCATTACATGATAATAAACCCTACCGTTGCTGGAAGTCTCTAACCATGTCTCTACGATCCATAATGGTGGAGGATCCATCAAGTCTGAGGTATCTATATTTCCTGTAGTTCATGTAGTCCTGCACATTTAGAGTCATCAGCAAAAGAAGAAACTCCCCATAGAAGACAGATAAATAGTTAGAATACGAGTCCTATGGTGTTCTATAAAATTTTCCAAAATGACAAGCTGACAGGTGAAATAACTGAAATAACAAGCTAAAACATCTAATTCAGGTCCAAGCTTCTCTTTTTTCCCTTATATATATATAATTTTTTTTCCTGGTCTGGATTCAAGTTACTTAAGGAATTCTTAGGTAATCAATCAACAAGCAGAAAACAAACGCTGTTGCATTGTTACTCCAACTAACAGATATGCAAACATTTACTTTATCCACATAAAAATATTAACAACATTAACACGAACCGAGCCAGTAATGGCAGTTAGTGGACACCCAGAAAGTACTTTTCACCTGTTAAGGCCCTCTTATCACATATCAAAGTTAACGATATACAGACAGACATGACTAAACTGGGAACCAAATATATTTGAAAGAAACCTTGAAACTAGAGCAACCAAGATGGTCTAACAAATGAATTATTATATACCTCAAGAATATTAAGCATCTTTGTCATCTGTGCAAACAAGAGAACACGATGATTTTCTGCCCTCAAGCGTTTCAACAATATATCGAGTGTCTGAAGTTTCCCCGAATCCTATATAAAAACCAGTATAAGCTCATCTTAAAATATTTATAAAATAAAAAAGTGGTCACTACAGAATAAAAAAGAAAGCAGAAGAGAGTATGCAATGTTACAGTGAGCATTTTTGCTGGGTCAAAGCTTTGCATGGGAGGGCAAGACCCAAAAATTCTGTATGTTAACTGAAGAGCTGGACGTGAAACAGGCAGTTCAGAATCAATCTCTTGTATTAAATGATGAGGATTCTCAGGTTTTCTGGGTCCATTGTAGTCAGATGTTCTCGCAAAGCCAGAAAACAACCTCTTCACCCAGGGGTACTGTTGTTCTTCACTCATTTTGTAAGCGAAGTTTCGGTCTGAGCAATGGGCATTAACCTAGAAACATAATACAAGTTTTTGAGGAAGGGAATATTTTTCAAACTGATCACGGAGATAATGACAAGCGTTGTTCCTGCCGTTTGGGGGTCAGTCTGCCTGACCACAAAAATAAAAATAAGCAGTGAAGAATATGATTAGATGGAAACATACTGGGGGAGCTCTAGTTCGGGGGATGAACGTGTATGTTGAACGGAGAAGCCTAATATTAGAGAGAAGCCTATCCCGATGAGAGACAACTAGAGCCTCAAATGGAGTATCACCAGGTCCTGTTGCCAACTTCTTCTGAAAGATGGTAGTTATAGATCTTGAAGGCATCAGCAACATTCGTGTAACAGCTCTCAGTTTTCCACTCTCAAGAAAGCTGCATTCAGAATCATCATTCATGGTTTCCATTAGCGTGTCTATCAATCCATCCAAAAATTTCCGGTCCCATCTCATAATGGAAAACATTAGCCGCTCCATAAAAGAACCAGTTCCTAGAAATGCAACCTCCGCAGGGGACAGATCCATCAGATGAGTAAAACCAAAAGTTCCACTTCCAACCGACAACTCATCTGAGCCATTCTCTTGCAAAAATATTGATTGATACACATTATGTGGCGAAAATATGTTAAAATGTTTCTGAAAAGATTCACTGTAGACACCATGCCGAACTGCAGAGCAAAACGTTTCAGAATTCTGGAGAATTTCTCGATACAAGAGTTTGGGGATCTGGAGAAACAAGAAAATTCCGGTTAACATTTGGTCCAGTAGTTCAGTTACTTGAAACTAAAGCACAAAACAAATAATGCAAAAGACAAAAGAAACACGTGGTCAAATGTCTGGTCGATGCCAATGTCAACAAGTTTAATTTCTTCAAGTGAATAAACATATTGAAGGTATATGGGGTACCGTAGCAATGAATGTGGTTCTGTAGGAAATAAGGCGTAAAACCCACATAAAAGGAGCCATAGAACAAGGTAATAAAAAGGTATTCAAATTTCAATACAGGTCTGATGTGCATTACAAAACATTGCAACATAACCTAAGATATCATAATATGAAAGTAGAGCTTTGTATGACTCAAAAGCAAAATCTTCATATTCCATCGTACTTGTAAAATATAATTGAAGAAAAAGAAAAAGAACCAAAACTTCTCAAGGGTTTATTGAGGCAAAAAAAATTATAGATTCAACACTTATGAACAGATTCAATGGATCCATAATTAGTCCAAAAACTATGACCCAAAATTGGTCTAGGCTCCACGACCGGAAAACAATGGTTCCCAAACCCACACTACACCAGTAGCAAGCTAAACTTAGACAGTACCTCGGAAACCCTCAAATGAACAGCACAATCAATAGGCTACAAAGATGGTGGTCATTCCATGTATTCAATGACCAAAGAGAATTATGTGTATAGAGTGCATACAAGGGAAAAGGGTCTGAGAATGTACCATGTATGTTATAGGATTTTGACCTCCCGAGTAGTGTACGTCCTCCAACTCCCCAAATGGAGGGGGAAGAAGAGAATTTGAAATCTCACCAAAGTGAAGATATGTGCTTCCTTCATTCCTCTCAAATAACTCAGGATGGTTGCAGACCTATCATTAAACAAATGAAACACTTGTAACAATTGTTAATATTAGACACATATCACAATAACATTGCATCCCACCCTACAGAGTACTAATAATTCTGCTTGTTGCAGAAAGAAAATTGCAATGGAATAGATAGCATACTTTTCTTAGCTGAATGACAATATTCATTAAGTTCAAAATTTTCTTCTCATTAAGCCCACGATTGTTGTCAAACAACTCAGCAAGAGATATCTTGTTCTTGATAGCTTGATAAAAAGCTTGTTGCCGAGAACTCAACTTGCAGTGCACAGTCACTTCAGTTTTCCTGGTCAGCTCAGAAATCACATCTGTCTTGACTCGACGGAGCATGAATGGCTTCAATATCGAATGCTGTAAGAAGAATGAGAACAGTAGTATTAAGTCAGAAAAAATAAAAAGAAAAAAGAAATCAAATTCCATAGATGTTCAGGGCTACAGGATGATGAAATAATAACATATGAAACAGAATCTTATTAGCCTCATGATTTGTCAAATACAAAAGGTTAAATCGAGCATTACTGTCAAAAAACAACATTATCCAAATTTCCCCGCTAGAATATCCAATTCGATACGAAAAATCATAGCAAATGTGTATCATCCTTTACCAATCAGAAGGACCATGAAGAATCACCCAAGAAAACCAGCTTGTTTGGGAGATGAAGCCCTTCTGAATTTGGTAGAATTCAGAACGAGAGAGAGAGAGAGAGAGAGAGAGTGGACCTGTGTTTTTGAATTTTGATGTATTATGAGTGAACTTGAAGAGTTAATCACTCCCAGTTACCATAATACTATTCAACATTAATTATTTATTTTGGAGCAATGGGAAAGCATTAAATTTGGTAGGGGACCTAGAGGTATAGCATACAGCCATCAACACATAATGTATAACCACTAAATCCTCATCTTTAACACAATAAATATATGCTTAAAACAAACTGTAATGTAGATTCATCACAAGAAGGAAATCTTATGAAACAGCAGTATCGTAGCCAAGTTTAACAAAAATTCTAGGGATTAGGTCACCCTCAACCAATTTGACTAATGTCTACCCTGAATGATGCTAATCTGTTAAATAACCTCTTCTATTACCAAGACCTTTCAATTGTGAATGGAAAATGTGTTATGCAGAAGTACAATCAAAAGACAAAAGGAATTATCAGATTCAGGGTACTAACCAATCTGTTAAGCTGGTGCTCGTTCAAAGTACCTCCATGTTCCGCATGGTTTTCAATTCTGGTAATATTTAATAAAATTTAAACATTAATGAGAAAACTTAGTCAGTGGGTAAGAATTTGTGATATAAAATGCATACCCTTTTGAAAACCACTCATTGAATTGTTCATGACTGTCAAATAAGGTTGGCATAATGAAATGTAGTAGTGCCCATAACTCTGCCATATTATTCTGGATAGGTGTACCAGTAAGCAGCAAACGATTTCGACAATTAAAGCTGAGCAGTGTCTTCCATCTTATACTGTGAAACAAAAATATCCAACATATGAATGAGATGAGAACAAATATGATTTTAAATGAGAAAATAAATGAACCAACAATCTAAT
The DNA here is from genome assembly GCA_030142095.1 of Rubus idaeus. Lineage (NCBI taxonomy): Eukaryota > Viridiplantae > Streptophyta > Magnoliopsida > Rosales > Rosaceae > Rubus > Rubus idaeus. Next base: position 16,741,400 of record CM057970.1, on the reverse strand, counting down.
TGGCTTTGCAACATTTTTGTCCATGGTTGCTAGTTAACAAATTTTTTTATGTTAATACTATTATTAAATTTATTACATTTATCGGCCATAATATACAATTCCCTAATTGATTTTAGGCAGAGTAAATTTATGATATAAGTCACTAACTATTATATCTTTTAACTTCAGAAAAAGATAAATGAGGAAATATTGTAGGGTGGATTTAATAATACAAGCCTGTTGGTGAAACAGTAAAATAATAGTGGTAAACAGTAAACTATAATAACTAAAACAGTAAATTAAGAAAGACAAAAGCAAGGTTCACGAAAGAAAAGAGTTGGTTTCACTTCCACCCCACTATTGCTTAAACGGCAGGAGTTCATTTTTTCGATTTTGCTTACTTTTGTGTTTCGCCATTTCACTCTTCAGATATTGGTGAAAATTTCTTTCAGCAAAGGGCATTTTAGGATCATAAAAATTAAACCATATCCTAAAACTTCTCCATATAATCAGTATACACACACACATCTTTTCCAACTAGGCATTAAAAATTAAAATATATGGAGAAAAAGAAAAGCAACAACAATTTAAAATGATCCACCATATAAGAAAAGAGATACAAGAAAGAAAACTTAGGCATGATAATCCTAGGATATGTCAGACCACAATTTCCGCCATTTCCTAAATTTGTTTCATCTTTATGAAAAATCAATTTGACTACCACAAGGCCATAAATGGAGCAACTCCTTTCGTTGATTTTTGAGAAGTCACGTCAGTGCTCAATGAGCAAGTAATAACTACATGGAGGTAACCAAGACCGAGTACAGCAGTTCCAAAAGCCTTGCAGTAATTCATAAGCAAGATTTTAGTCCGAACCTGTTAGAACTTTTGATAGCTTGTGCTTCATCCAATACCATATATTGCCATTTCACACGCCGGAAACACTTCTCGTCTGCCACTAGCAACTGGTAGCTGGTAATGAGAATGTGAAACCCAGCATCCCTGGCAAGAAATAGAACACAAAATCTTATATAAATTACAATATATTAAAGCAGGGTATTATTCAGGTACTAGCATGTTTATGAATCAATTAAAAGTCAATCTCCTATTTTGAAAATTCATCACTAGTTTCGTGCTTCAACTAATCGTTTCTACTTTGGGTGTCGACAGTTTTTATGCGGTTAGAGATAATAAAACGATATTCCTGCATAAAACATGCTGACACAAAAGTTCAGGAACAATGTATTGCTTTAAATTTCTTTATGCAGTTGGACATAGTAACATAGAATCCATACTTCGATAGCCAAATATCTACTTTACCAAGTTCCATTGCCAAACATGACACCATCCATAGCCAGCTCGAGGGTACGGCCACACTTAGGAGGTCACCTAAGGTCCCCCTTTAGTTGAGGCCTACTTTCAAAACAAACTTTTTATTGTTGAACAAGCTACTAAATATTCAGTTTATTTAAAAATACAGAACTTTGCATCGGAAAACTTGTCAATTAACGTCATGGATTCCCCTTAGGTATATTAATGTATGGATACATTGATAGTCAGTAGTGGTAGACTTGGTCTATGCAAGAAGCTAACCTACTAGTGTGTGGACTTGGTCTACTACTGCATAGGGCTAGTCTACTACTATGAACAATGATTGCACTGATACATTAGAGGTCATTTGGTACGCAGGAGTAATGTGTACCTCCCTATGTGTTAAGACTGTCCTGGATAAATGGGGGTGGGCTTAAGCTAAACTAATTTTAGGCTACGTTTGGTGTGACGGAGGAAAACTTAGCCTACGTTTAGGCTAATTTTAGGCTTCTACTTTCTTTCTTCCATCTGAAATAGAGGAAACACAAGTTCTTTCATTTCCTTGTTACTCAACACAATGCGGACCATCTATTTCTTTTCATAAAATCATCTCATCCTTCTGCAATTCGGGTACTGCAGAATTCCAGATTGGTCATGGGATTTTGCAGATTTGGGTATTGCTTTTGAGCCTTTTGTAATCCATAAACTCAAAACCCATAATCAATTTCCAATAACCAATCAAACTCTCTCTTGGATAGATCTCATACAATTTCTGCAGTACCCATTCTGCACAATCCATACCAAGTCAATATTCATCAACTGCAATAACCAAATTTTGCAAAATCCCCAGTCATATTCTGCAATAGTGCAATACCCAAATTCCCAATTGCCTTCACCCAAATCGAATGAAAAATTAGAGATGGGAGAAGTCACAATGAAGGATGACTTGGTTCTTTTCTCTATCTAAGATAAAGTATCAATTCTGAAGACTCGGCTTTTCTATTATGCAGCTAAGAGAAATTCAACAGCAATGAGGGAGAGTAAGAAGAGCGATGAGTGATGAGGGAGGAAGAAGAATGAGCAACGAGGAAGGAAGACGATGATGAGTGAGTTCCTGATTGAGAGAGAGACGAAGAGAGAGACACACACACACACACACACACACACACAGAGAGAGAGAGAGAGAGAGAGAGAGAGAGAGAAAGAGGAGACAAAGAAAGTTCATATCTAAGGACCCCTTTTCAGCATCCTTAGTTTGGGCAACCTAGCGAGCCCGTTTTAGAAAAATGGTACTAGTTACCATTTATTTTAGTACCAGGTCATACCCAAACTCATTTGTAATTCCTATTTAACTCAGTACCAGTTAATACCCTGTACCAAACGGACCATTAATGTACCGCAGACTTTCCCTTAACTCCATATCTGCCTCTCTCTCTTTTTGTCATTTGTAGTTTAATAAAGGCTGTTTACAGTCTTGTATGTGTGAACAAATTTACAAGAATTTTTCAACGTTTCTTTTATGGAGGTTAGATAGCCTATGTATTCTTTTCTGTTGAATCAATGAAATACAATGACTCTTTCCCTCCTTGTCAAATCTTCTTTCCACCATCATTCCTGTTAACAGTTCTATAATTTTTTTATTCCTTATATTCAATCAGTATCATAGCTGAAACTCTTTTTCATAACAAACATATTTCATTAGTGGATATCATAATTGAGACTAACCAAGACAATGTGTTCTATTGAAGAGCTAAGGGAATAACTAATACAAGAAAAAGGAATATGTTCTAAACTTATCTTTCTATGATTATTACCAATTTATAGGCTTATTTTTTTTTTTACTTTTTGCAAAGTTCTTTTTAGCATAAATATGTCTACAAGAAAGCAGGAATTAGATATGAGAAACTAAATTTCTATCTCGTAAGCACTGCAATGCCTCCAAGACCAGCCAATATTTTTATTCTACAAGGATGTTTAAGTCTAGGATCTCGTCTCAACCCTCATCCCACCCATCCCTACCACCAAGACCAGCCAATTATATCATTTTTCTCGTTCTTAAAATTATAAAAATAACAGCAAGGGCATAGAAAATTACCTACGGTAAAGTTTCTTAGCGTTGATCTTTTTCCTAAGTACTGTACGCTCTTGAAGGCCACCCCAATACGGAAGAGTTTTCAAGTCGGGGCAGAAACGACTAATTTCATCAGCCCAGTTATTCAAGACAGAAGCAGGAGCAACAACCAGAAAAGGCCCCCATATGTTTTTTTCCTGAATGAGACAACCAATCCAAGTTACTACAAAAACAAGCGATGTGAATAAAACACCAAGTCAAACAATTACCTCAGCCAAATGAGCCAAAAACGCCATGGCCTGGATGGTCTTACCCAGGCCCATCTCATCAGCAAGGATGCCATTTAAACCCTGAAAGACAAGAAAATCTTCTAAATAGTCAATAAAAAAAAAAGTATCCAAGTGAGTTACGTTGTATGTGTGCATGTGTCCATGTATATCCATTTGGGTGCAGGCTATCAACCTGCTCATAACAATTAACCAGCCACTGGAGGCCTTTTAGCTGATATTCTTTAAGGGAACCTTTGAACAACTCTGGCGTCTGAACAGTTGATGTAACAGGCATGGTGGAACTGCAATTAGAAACAGAAACTTTATCAGCTCGACTGAAAAAACTTGCCTCCAATTTCCTAGTACAATCCAGAAGAAAAACAATATTAACAACAATAAAAGACCAAGTGACTGACGGGTTATGCAGATCTATGTTATTAGCTCCAGCAAGATCTTGTGGTGCCTCAGGTTCAGCAGCTTCACGCAGCCTCAGACACTCATCATCAAATGCACTGGTTAACTTTTTCTGCTTTGAAACTGCATCTTGAGCAGCTTTTAATGCCTCCTTCTTTAGTTCAGCTTCCTCAGAATCTTCTTCCTCAATAGTCTCAATATCCGAGGAGCTCGGAGATACATCTTGGTCATCTTGGTTTTCATCTCCTACAGGCAGGTCTTCAGATGGCTGTGAACTCAACTTGTTCTGCATAAAGTGACTGTAAAGTTCAGTCTGTTTTATGAGAAAATTGAGCCTTTGCTCCTGTCTCTTTGCTTCTCTTTCCTCCTCCAGACGTTTGCGCATTTCAATAGCTTCCTTTTCCTCTTTCTTCCTCACTTCTGCCTGCCAGAGTTTTAATAATAAAACATAAAATAACAAAAATAGGTTGAGTTTTAATCAAAATGAAACAAAAAATACACAGTCGATCTTCAATCTTCATACTAATTTTCTTTAAGAACTAGAATTATCCACACACCCAATGGGTGTGAGAGTGGAGGTCGTTACTTGGAGAATGTGTGTGGTTAAGCTAGTTTTTTTATTTATTTTCCGTTATTCGTGATTTGACTTTTTTATCCTTTCTGGTTAATTTGGTATGCAAAGTAATTTAATATATGAGGGGTATTTGTGTAAAAATTCTGTTATGGTTGACAAAACCTCTTCTCTTAAATATAGTATGGTTGACTATGAAGACCCCACAGCAGCCAAATAACAGAAGATAGCTATACTAATGAGAAAAATATAGAGACATTTAAGCCTCCAGAGAAATAACATGACAAAACTTTGGGCATGATTTTTTTTTTTCCAAGAATAACAATTTCAAGCCAACTAACATCTATATACCCAACTAAATTAAGGCCAATAAGATGAATGCACTTTTATATGTTCTTGCATGTAATCTGTGTACTCATGCATTTTTCATAAAGAAAGAAAGCATACCATCTCTTTGTCTATTCTCTTCCAAAGCAGTAGCATGTCTCTGGCTAGTTTCCTGGTGCGAATTGCAGCACCCCTCATCACTTTAAGTGATCTACTCACCTTCATTTTCACCTACAACAAACAATTCATAACTTCAGTGTGTAGTACAACTGCCGATGATGAAAATCATTCATCAGAAAGTTAGAGAATCCGCCTGAACAAGGTCAGACTGGACACTAAAAAAACCAAATTAACCGTACGATGAAAAGAAGGAGAAGACTAAATTTCCCTCAGACATCATAAGTACCTCTCTTTGACAGTTCTCTGAGACCCTCTTGGCATCAATTAGTTGCTTGCGGTGAAAAGTAGTAAACATCCTATGATGCTTTGGTATGTCTCTTCTTACAATGTTTACCCAAACTCTTCCAATCTTTTCCATTTCCTCTTTCTCAATCAGAGAAGGGTCCTTCTTTACCTTTTGCTTCTTGGGTAGGCTTCGTTCAATGATCTGCAGAACGCTTAGTGAAAAACCAGCCCAACTAGCACATGTAAAGAAAAACACACACTCCATTGCCACAATATTTATAAAAAAAAAAAATTAAGAGAACATATCAACCAATCATAGCTTAAGCAGAACAGAAACCTCATATGTGTCTCCTTTCTCTAAAACCTTCACATAGTAGACCTGTAAGGCACCACCCTCGGACAAAATTGACCTCTTTATATTTCCAGCTGCCCCCTCTGGGATGGAGGAATTCAACCCAATATCAGAAACTTTGAGGCTGAACTTTTGAGCAGAGTTAGAAGTGGACAAGACCTTCAATCTTGCCTGAAGGGACTCATACTGGGGCTGGGGCTCCCCCATCCCTACCCGATTTTTAGGACCAAACCTTTTATCACTACCCATCATTTCTGCTAAGGATCCCAAATCCAATGTACCTTTTAAGTAAACTTCCTCCACACGAAAATCAGGAAAGCTTGGCAAGTGCAAAGATGTCACCAGTTTATCATAAATTGGTGGAATCTTGTAAGTGAAACCATCTCCAATATCCAGATAAGGAGGTTCATATATTACTCTGCATGAAATACATAGCTGAAGATATAATAATTGGATAATTAACTTATGTGAATATAATGATACATATGCTTCATGACAGAATATAACCCATGCTCACAGCGAAACCAGAGGGAGAAAGCAAACCTATCGATGGCACTTTGTGGTGCAAAATCTGCATCATGGTAGTTCCCTGGTTTCTGAGGAATGGTATCATTGAGCCACTCAGATGTGGTTTCCATTTCATAAAACCCTCCTCGGTTCTCATTCCCCAGTTTTCTAGATTTTGAACCCTTATTCCCCTTTGAAACTGAAATCCCCATCTGGGTTGGTGCAGGACTTGACGAGGAATCCTTGAACCTCCTTTTGTACTTCTGAATGTGTTCTCCAAGCATTGATCTATACTTTTCCTCCGTAATGTGTGTTCCATAATAACTGTCATCCTCCTCATAATCACTGTTTTGAGACTGCCTTCTTTTCTTTACTGAATTCAGTTCCCGGTCAGACATCGGCCCATTACCCGCAGCTCCACCTACGCATGCAACCAGCCAAAAAGCACAAACTATGAGCATATACAAGTCCACACCTCTCCTGCTCAAGTTTTCTAACCAACTTCTCTACTTGTATAGAAATACACACACAGTCTATAATATGCAAAACAAAGGTGCATTTACTAAAAATATGAAAATTGAATTCGTCTGATTAAGCTTGAGTCTAAAGATTAAGAAAAATTGCCTACCTTGGCTTCCTCTGCTCTCATCCTGACTACTATTGCCATAATAATCAAAATCATCATCTGGTTGTGGAAGTTGAAAGTTCATCAAAGACTACATTACAACAAAAGATTAACAATTAAACAATTACAATGAAATCATCGACTAGCAACCAAAAAAAAACAGTACTTGAGAAAATTCGACATTCCCAAGTCTAACAAGTGAGGTATAGACATAAAGCTCATAACGTGCCGAATCAAAGCAAACCAAGAGAGCCGAAAAGGGGTATAATTTGAGAAAGAAACAGAACCCAAATCGTAAGAAGCATGGGACAGACCTCAAGATTGAAGAGGTTGGAGTAGGAGAGAGAGTCCTTGGATTGCCTCCTGTGGTCCATGTGCTTATGAACAGACTCTAAAGCTAACCCTAGGAGCTTAAGAAACCCAAAGTTCTACGAAAAACCCAGATATGGCGTACTTCGTCGTCCACCGTACGCCATTGCGCGACACCCAAAATTATTTTATACCGTTTTACAAATTGGAACTCCCCAATTGGAGTTCAAGTTTCGTTCGCCGATCGCCATTAGATTTTCTCTTCTTTTTTTTTTCTTTTTTTCTTCATTATTCCATTTGTGTTCTGTTTTTTTTTTTTAGGACGTTAGTTTTTTATTGAAAATTATTTAGCCATATAATTTTTAATTCAGATAATTTTTTGTAAAAATAATTGTTGAAAAAAAATTTAAACGATGAGAGATTCCGATAATTGAGTTATGTTGTTAATTGGTCGACATAAAGATATCCGTTTTTTAATAATTAAAAAAACAGAGGTTCTCTTTGAAAATGGACTGTATGCATTAGTAAAGCGAGTCATGTTCTTGTAACAAAAAAAAAAAAAAGAGTCATGCTCACCTAAAGTGTACACTCTTGTTAGTAAAGAGAGTTTACATTGTGAAGGCATATTGTGAATTCGTAACGCTAGCATCATTGGTGTAAAGATTAAAATAAGGATTAAATTTTCGTTACTACCATGTGTCTTAGGGGTCTAATCAATTCAGTCTCTAAACTTCTAATTTCATTAATAAAAATCTCTAAACTTCTAATTTCAATCCCTATTATGGGTCGATACGTATCAATTTTTTTTTTTACATTTACACCTATCATAGGTTGACACGTGTCATGGATCATTTTGATGAAATTAGAAGTTCAGGGAATAAATTGATAAGACCCCTAAAGTTCTGGGCAACAACAAGAATTTAGCCCTTAAAATAATAACACCACATGTGGTGATGCAGACTACTATATACTACTTCATAGGTAAAACCGACAAGATGATTCACTTTAGGAGAGAAGCGGGCCCAGTTTGGGAAGCTTAACCAAAAGTGTTCATATATTTCAAAATTTACATCTTTTGACAACAATTTATATTAGGGATGGCCAAATGTACCGTTTGAATCGAAACTGGACTGAATCAGTTCGCAGTTTTGGAAACTGCAATTTAGCCGAACGAACCGAATTGAAGATACCAAAATAAATTCTCCTTTTGAGGTCTTGGAAATTCGAACTCCAATCCTTAAGTCTAGAGAGCATAGCAATAACCACTTAGCTGCTTACTTCTGTTGGTATAAAACTAACAAAAACTCTATGTATTTCATTTGTTATTATATTTACAACAACAACAAAATTAATTTTATTCTCTTTCAATTCAGCCGTAAAAGACCCTCTCTTACTTAATTTCTTTTTTCTATAGTTCTTGATGTGTCTTCTTCTTCTTTTTCTATTTTTCTTATTCTCTTCCTCTTTCTTCGTTATTTTTCTTCCATTCTTTCTTTTATTCTCCATTTCACCTCATTATTCCCTTCTTTTTTCCTCCTTTTCTCCAAATTCAATCAGTCATTTCAAATTTAGATATGCCGTTTGGATCTTGAGACGCTGTTGCCACTCAAATTAAGGAGCCTGAAATTGGTTTTAAGAAGGATCCAAACCGAGCGACCAACGAAGTCAGTTTTCAACTTCCTTGGTTCTGTAATGGTTTCGATTTTCATAAACCGATAGAATATCGGTACGATATCAGTTAAGGGCTGAAAGGCGTTGGTTTTGTACCGAAGCCAGCCCTAGCTTATAGAAGTTGCTAAGACACTATTTCAATAAGCTAAAAGTACAACTGCTTATTGCTTAAGATTGTTATCCCAAATTAGGTGTAATATCCCGACTTAAAGATGTACCATATACACGTGGTATTGCTATGTCTAAGCCACTCAATGCAAGTCTTCGGTCCAGGTTCAAAAATTGTTTCGACCTAGGAGCTTAGGTCCTAAACTTTTAAACTAAATAAACCATGGTCCTAGACTGGGACCCAGGTAATAATAGCATGACCAAAAGCCCAACCCAAGTATAATTACCATGTCCCCTAATCCAAAAAAAACCCTTAACAACCTTGTCTAACAACTAGCAACCACTATTAGCTGCAAAGCACCGGTCATTGCTGACATCAAGCATAACAGCTACAATAGTGTAGCCACCAACAAATCCGACAGAACCAAGAGAAATAGAATACCCATCGAAAATATGAGAGGAGCAGTTGCCACCAAATGCAACTATAAGAGTATGCAGAGCAAAACCTTTGAGATGAACCCTTTTAAGCCGCAAGACAGGGGACCCTCGTTGCTGCCTATGAACAATCTAGAGAAGACCATGACGCAGACGCTGAGTGCCACAATAAGTCCACAAACCTGGACCGGCAAAACCCATAAGATTTGATATCGTGCATCACATCCACTCAAGAATTGATGGACTCGTTCCAGTTCTTTCTCTTTTTGGTAAACAACAATGTCTTCTGCATTTTTCATTTTGTTTAGGCGCCTTTGATCGATCTCTGCCCATTTGTTCTTCAATTGAGTGAAGAACACTAAAACAGATTATCCACTTTGAGACATCCTGGAAGCTTTGTAGAGTAGCTCATGGATCTGGGCAAAATTGGATTCATTCAAATATAACTCCTCCAAGGTCTTCCTCTTCCCAGCAGCACTCTCATCAACAAGCTCATTCCCAAGGACTTCGTCCAATGACTCAGGGTCCACCTCCGAGTTTTTCTTCATCTCCACCAAACCAGTCGATCACTACTAGGAAACCTGCATCAAGTTGAATGGATACCCTCCTGGTTTCTTCAACAAGTCCAAGTCCAAGTCCAAGCCCAAACCAATGGGGTCAAGGCCCAAGGGAAAAGCAGATATGCACTTGGTACAAGAGCAGGAGTATTATGGCATTAAGAGACATGAACATACAACTGTCACCACCAAGAAGTCTTATGTCTCTATGGTTGGCCAAGGTAGTGATAAGACTGGTATTGATTCAGGTGCTTCAGATTATATGACTTATGATAGGTCATATTTTACTCAATTATATCCTCCTCCTATGTCGTGTGTCACTAATGCTAACGATGGAGCTTTCCTTGTTTTAGGAATGAGTTCAATACATGTTACTCCTTCTCTGGAATTGCATAATGTATTTTATGTTTCTGCCTTGTCTCATCATCTCATATCTGTACCTCAATTAAATTCACAATATCAATGCTCTATGACATTTTTTCACATGTATGCCATTTTTCAGGATCTTCTAACCAAGTAAATCATTTAGTCTTACGCGAAACTCCATGCCATCTTTGTTTATTGGCATAAAAGAGTAATTTTTACATTGTCCAACTTGTGTCATGGCGAAAAGTCATCATGTCTGTTACCCTTAATTCTAATAAAAGCACAATGTCTTTTGAGCTTATCTGATGTGTGGGGACCTTCCTGGGAACTCACCTTGTCTGGTATGCGTCACTTTGTACTCTTCATTGATGATTGCACCAGATTATGATAGGTAATTCTCTTAAAGTCTAAGTCTACTGTGTTTCCTACTTTCAAAGCTTTTTAAGCTCTTCTCCAAACATAATTTAATGGGAATATGAAAGTTCTTCATTATGATAAGAGGTGAGTATGTCAATTAAGAATTCTAAGAGTTTTTCCAAACATACGACATTATCCATCATACTACTTGTCTTCAAACACCTGAACAAAATGAAGTTTCTGAACGTAAGAAACGTCATCTCCTAGATGCCACTAGATTCTTATTATTTAGCGCCCACATGCTGTCACGCCCCAGACCCAGTGTCAGTGGATTTTAGGCACCTAAATCCGAATCCGAGGTGTGAGGGTTAAAAACTAAAAATAAATTAAAATACATGAAAAATACATTTCTAATGCGCACTCTGATCTAATTAATAATTACAAAATTCTTTACAAATATACAAATAAAACATCTTGTTCTAAGCTCGTCATTCTAGGCTCATCTAATCATTACGATTCTCGATTCCAGTACCTGCAAAATATGTAAAGGGGTGAGCTCAACCAGCGGCTCAGTAGAGACATCAACCTTTTTAGGCCATATTAGCTATGTGTCCACAATCAATTAATCAATCAATTAATGAAAAGACAATGCATGAATGTCATGCTGACTCATCACCTTCTCACTAACTCAAAGCTATACTACATTTCTCTTTTGTTAGTCATCTTGTTATAGTTCTCGTTTCGCCAGTGTCAATATGCCCGATATGATCATTTTATCAATCGCAATTGAAAGGGTTTCACTCCCTTATTTGTATACAGTGGGCTGACATTCTCTGGTTCATGGCCAGAACATAACTCAACTACACAAATAGAGTTCTTTTCTCTTAATCCCTCTGGATTATAATATTTCTGATATCAATCTATACTCTATAAATACTCGCATTTCCTCATAATGCAAATGTATGATAATGCAGTGTTTATTAGCTATAAAATAACATCTTATGTACACATGTTTTTATAGAAAACAATAACATCCAAATATGTTATTTAACCAATACCATACAATTCATATAAACCAATAATTAACCTAATTAACATTTTATGAAAAGGCTCTCCGAGAATCCCTACCTCAATTTCGAGAATTGTCGAGCATAACAACGATAGCACGGGCCTTCTTAAAATAGCCATAAAAATATCAACACCTAATCTGGAAATTATTTAGCTAGATGGATAGATCTCGTCAATACGAATCCATAGGATTTCGCGGATCCTAAATCGGAGTTATAGATCAAAAGTTATGATCTATAGAAGTTTTAGAGAGATAAAACCTAGAGAGAGAAAGTGAGGTGAGAGAGAGCTCCGAAAATTGTGGAGATTAAAGGTTGAGGGGATGATTTATATCGGGTAGAAAGCGGATAAGATGAGGTTGGTATAATTGTATGGCTCAATGGAATTGTGCCATTTGTCAAGCCAAGACTAAAACTCTATCTTGTGTGTGCCATGTGTCATTCATTCGAAACTCTCTATGCCACCACTTGACACTTGGTCTATGACTAAGTACTATGATAACATCATCAGCAGCCATACGATTCTTGGACGCCACTTCTGCTCCAACCAATGGCAAAGTGCCACATGTCACCCTTGACCAATAAGAAAGCACCACGTCGTAAATTCTAGTTAAACTTCGATAAGTCATTAAAAATAGGTCGGGACTCCAAAAAATTATCCGAAAAATATCACGAACTCGTGACGACGACTACTTTCCTAATATGAGATTAAAAATAAAATTTAACCAACTTCAAAATTATTTTGCGACTTAAAAATAAGATATTTAAAATTCAGGTTCTCACACATGCCTAAGTATCTTTGGGGAGAGGTTGTTCAAACTGCATCTCATTTCATCAATCGTCTTCCCTCTAGTGTTCTTCAGGGTCATATACCATCTAAAGTTCTCTCTACTCATTTTTATTCCAACTTTCCATAATCTTCCAGCCTATGTCATTTCCACAAGTGCTTTCACCCGCCAACACAAAAGTTCTATATCACCATGGATGTGACTTTCTATGAGGATCTATGTTATTTCTCACCCACTGAACCACCTCTTCACGGGGATAGTAATGGATACTTTGAAGAGATCTTCAGTGGTCAAGTTGTGGAAGGAAGCACATGTGAAAAAAGAGACTCAGAAGACAATTCGATTGATCGAATCGATTCCATCGACCGATTGAACATACCCCCAAACATTTCTGATGTCATCTCGACCAGTCGAACTAATTCAACTGACCGGTCGACTCGAGAGATCGGAGAAGAAATTGTGTCATCTGAAGAATTTGAAGCTACACCAGTGCATACTTCCCCCTCATCTACAACATTAACCTCTGACCTGACTTCCTAGGTTTAGGAGAGTAGTCTGAGGTACGTATACTGTCTAAGTATAATAATCATGTTGTGTCTAATCCCACCACATATGTTTTGCTTAACCGATTTACTTGTGGTCAACCTGCAAAAAGAAATGAACCATCTGTCCAAGCTAAAGCAAAGTACCATGTTGCCAATTATGTGTCTCACCATAGGTTGTCTAAGTCATATGAATCCTATGTGAATGAAATATCTATATTTGTGCCTAATAAAGTGCAGGATACTCTGGGAGACCCTAAATGGGTGAAAGGAATGGTGGAAATCATGGAATAGATGGAAGTTTTGTAGAAAAATAATACAATGAGAACTTGTTCTTTGTCCTCATAGCAAAAAGACAATATGTTGTTTGTGGGTCTTCACAGTCGAAAATTCTTCCATGATACGTAGCATCGGTGCTCCACCATGTCAGCCTTAATCTCAACCACTCAACCATTCATTTTTAGCTCTTAATCTCATCCCTTGAAAATGGAATCCTGATGATCCATATAACCCCTAAACTATTAAGTGATATACCCTTGGGAACCACCGTAAATAAACAACTTTTTATTTTTTCAAGCATGTAAAACATTAGTTACTCCTCAATAAAAATCCAAATGGACTCATTAGACTGTCAAAAAGTGTCAGTGAAAAACCCTCGTCGACCCAGACCCATAGTTACTGTAAAATTATAAGTTGTAAAAAATCATCTCATCAACCCACATATCCATTTGAAAACACAATGACGTTTTCGACGTTGGAGAGTATCTGTCACCATTTGATGGACCGGCGCCGGTGGTGAAACTGGATGATTTAGCTGGGCAACGCGTTTTTGATGAGTATTGCTTGTAATATTTTCATAAACATCTAGAGCTTTAGCATAGGTTAGTATTGCTGGTGATATCATGAGAGAAACGAAGAGAAAGCTTACCTTGCTCGAAATGAGAGAACAACTAGTAGTGAGTTAATTGCTCAATCCGACTTCGTTTAATTCCCGGTACACCCTCTCTGATCTCTCTCACAGTCTCAAATTGGGTAAAGTAAATTTTGTTTCCTCTCTATCTATCTATCTATCTATCTATCTATCTATCCATCTATGTGAGTCTCGGTCTCTTCTTGCACTTCGATTTGGATTGGATTTTCCACATATTAAAGTTGATATTGTAACTATTTATTTGCAGGCATGGAATTGGGTTTGACTTGCTTGAACTTGAAATTGTAGCTGATGCGATTTTGTATCAGGGAGAAGCACTGAAGGAGAGCTCTGCATTTGGTAATTCCAAGCATTTCTATGATTTAAAGTTCCTGCCTTCTTTTTTCAAGGAATATATTTGTTACTCTAGTCTCTGATAAATATTTGTTAGTTCTTTCGATTATTATTTTTGAGATAGTTGTTTCTTTCAATATATGTGATCATATCACAGGCGGAGCTGTGCTTGGGCTAGGCTGGGCTACAGCCCGGGTAGAAAAAAAAAATGTATATATGTATGTTAAGCTATTTTTAGCCAATTTTGAAATTAAGCCCACCCTTAATTTTAAGTTTTAGCCCACCCACAATTATACAAGTCCAGTCTATAGAGAAAAGTCCTAGACCAATCAAACAAAAACAAAAAGAAAAGCCCACCATTTTGTTCTCATTCTCCCTTCTTTTCTTCCTCTTCCCGTTCTCCCGCTTCTTCTTCCCCTTTTTTTGTTTTTTTTGTTTTTTTTTGTCTTCCCTGTTTTCCTCTCCGCCCAGCTCTCTCTCCCTCTCTGTGTTCCCATTGTCGCTCAAATCACCGCCACCACCAATCCACCATCACACCCGAGCACGCCATCTCCGCCGAGCCCATGCTCCGCCGCTACCAAACTCAACAGTCTTGTCCGGCTGCTGTAACCACCGAACTACTTTGGGCATCCAATTCCGGTTACATTCTGCATCTATTAATTCCCTCAATCAATCAATCAATCAATCAAGCTACACTTCAACCATCATCACAAGCAACAACAATTACAGCAATTGGGTGTGCATCTATGTTAATGTACATAAGCAACGAAAAGAAAATTTTAGTTAATCCAGAAAAAAAAATTTAGCCCACCCTATTTGAAATTCTTGGCTCCGCCATTGCTCAACTAGCTGAAATTGTTTGCATTGAGGATGGAATAAAATTTGCATATCATAGTTATCACTAAATAGACAAGATTTACATTTCGTTGTATTAATGTAATGGGTTCTAATTGTTTGAATTTCACATTCTATGCTTATAATTTATGCAATTGCAATTAATACATATGTTAATATTAATTAATATGGCTATAAGTACTGGTTTAATTGGTATTCCTCTATAGTTGAAGTAGTTTATTTGGTAGTTGATTTGTTCACAAAAGAGTTGATTGACTGGGCAGTAATTAGTTTGTTTAAATGAGTTACCCAGAAAAAAGAAGTGGTAGTGACATTGATTCAATTTGGTTTCTCGTTATGGTAGGTTCTCAAACAAAAATAGAAATTATTGAAGGCACTTGTTTGTTGATTTAACATATTGATTTAACTGCAAGTCTTGGTGGTTTGATCAAATAATCTAAATATTGAGTTACCATCAACTCTAAAACGATTAAAAGTGAATTGAATAATGCAATACCTTAGTTTTCTAACATCGACTATTGATATTTAGCCAACCATGAACTTTGACCATTGCAGTTCGAGAGATGGCCAATTCAAAGAGGTTGAATCTGCTCACCAGGATGCAACCGATCTGCAACAGGAAGACCAATCAATTTAATATGACGAGGAGCTGGGGGCGGCGTATGTTTTTTGTATGTCTGAATGTTTACCTCGAAAGTGATTGCAAGTGCTATTTTTATGGTTTTTTGTGTTTGTGGATGGATAAATGATTGAAGTTATGGTTTGAGTTACAAATTTATTACTGTGTGAATCCCCGTGGCATATATGGATTGAAATATGTTGTGATTAACCAATGAAATATTACAGCAGATTTCCTTGAAGGTGCATCCTTTTTCTAATAAGCTAGGACATGAAGCACTGTGACCATTAATTAGGTCGTCATGTTTTTTATCTGAAAGTGCTTGATTGTTGTGACTGAAAAAAAAAATTCATTTAAATGTGGCCAAACTGCATGGTCTTCAAACCATTCATATATTATTTAAATTTGTAATACTACTCATGTAGTTTGATTGGTGTGATTTTATCATACTAATTTATAATGTCGAGCTGACCATGCTGCTATGTTCATCGAAGATAATTATTCCAAGATTGTTGCTAAAATAATAACGTAATAATGGGCAATGAACCAATACATTATTGAACTCGAAAACAAGTTAATTGAGCAAATATTAGCAAAGTGACAAACTGATTTGATAAAGTGATGCTCCTAATAGTTCGATTGATGATTATATTTAAAGACATCATGTTTGCTGAAAACCAATATTCTTCCAAGGTTCATATGTGACTTGGATACTAGTGGGTAGACTAGAGTTTGGCAGAGGTTATGAATGACCCAATGCGGTTGCTGGCCTATAATATTATGTTGGTCTGCACATTCCGAAGTACAAAAATACAAAATCCACATTTAACAATCAATTCAACATACATCTAGGGTACGTGGTGAGATCATTCATGTGCAGCAGAAAGCAGGACCATGCAGAAAGAACACAGAAAGCTGCAACCCTTTATGGGAGACTTCAACCTCACAAGACTGGTACGTGGTGAGATCATGTGCAGCAGGAAAGCTGCAACCCTTGTGACATTAACGTCTAATAATGACAAGTCGTGGCAAGTTAAGTATATCCATCAGATTGGTTGACTCCCAACAAGGAATGAAATAATAACACACAAATTCATTAATCCCTACACCCTAAATATATACCTTCCAAAACTACAAAGTGGAGAAAAAAAAATTGGTTAATCCAACCGTTGAATGTGATCATTGCATGCCAAAATGACTATGCTAAAAAAATTAGCCATTTTTATCCTCGTTTCAGTCTCATCAAAACTACTTGGACCGAAATAAAATGCCTGTAACTATTCTGTCACATCTCCTTTTGGCAAGTTGTTTGCGTCCGCTCTCTCGTGCGGCTGACCTCTATCAACCCATGAAAACATATTTAGGGGAATAACTGGTCTGTCATCGTTTCAGTTGCTCTTAAGGAAATATGTACTTAATTAGGGTTAACTACCTTGACCTAGGTAGAAACGATGACGAACAAGATTAGTTTTTTTCACATAGTACATATTACTACACAAGAAATATAAAAATAACGTTGAATTTACCGTTTTTCATTTTCGATTTTTCAGATCGCACCAAATCCTTATACTAACTTGTTTGTTGGTTATATAGAGAAGTATACCTCGAAAAACCAACAATATGGTGGAAAAATTAATTGGTCAATCCGACCGTTAAATGTGATCATTGTGGGGTAAAATGCTTATGCTTAAAAAATTAGCCATTTTTGTCCCCATTTAGGCCTTGATCAACTTTGTCAACCATAATGATTTAAATACCTCTCACACTAAAATGCTCGTAACCACTCCATCACAACTCACGCGAGCAAGCCTTTTGTGCCCGCACTCTCGTAGGATATTTAACCGGGGAGACTAAGTGTTTGAAAACTTATCTCTTATACACAAACAAATACAACTAATTGCTCAAATAAGACTCAATTGAATTATCACTAGTTATGCAACACCAACATTCAATTGAACAATTCTAAACCCAAAGTATGCATCAAACTAGCACACCACGGTCTATAACCTAGAATGTGAATCACACAATATATATAACAAGAATGAGCAATAAGCAATCAAAGCAATAATCAAGAACAACACACAACACCAATGTGGTCACCTGGAACCTCTACCTCTAGAGGAAAACCGGAGGGGAGCCGTACCCCATGCTCTTGAATTACACTATGAAAAAGCCAATATGCAAACACATACAAGGGGAAATCCAATTCCTAACTCAAACACTATCAACCTATTGACTAGTGGTAGTTCAAACCTTGTGTTGCTCCCAATTGCTCTTCAAGTGCACCTTCCTCAAGCTTCTTCAATTGAACTTCACCAACATGAACCTCCAATAGCAAGAACTGCGGCTATGCAATGATATGTGTAAGAATATGTATTCAGCTGTTCAACTCAGTAAAACAACACTTTGATTTCCCGATATGCAATCAAATCGTAACTTTGCAAAACAACAATGCAATCAAATCGTTCAACTCAGCAAAACAACAATCAAAGTGCATAGCCGCGGTTCATTGCCCCTCATCTAGGATTAAAGAGATTTTGTTCAACTCAGCAGATTGTTCAACTTCCCCCTCATCTAAAACATAACAGATTTGTCATGTGCGATCGATTGCCCGATAAGTTACGATCGATCGCATAGTGCACAAAACAAGGTTAGTAGCTACTGGAACCTTAAAACCTTATTTGAGATCGATCGCATAACAAGATGCGATCGATCGCACAAAAAGCTATAACGAACATATTTGAATTCAACGGTCATATTTCAACGGATATAAATGTCCACGTGGTGCGATCCATCGTGACCTTATAGACGATCGATCGCAAATGTGCAACTTCCTAAACATAAACAAAGTGTATGAAATGCATATGCATGATCCATACCTTAAGGAAGTAAGAAACGAAGTCACCAAAGGCCATTGAAATGAACTCCGAAGAAGCCGAACGAACACAATCCTTAAGGTATTGGATGCAATAGGATGCAATTACAAGGAAGAAGTTTTGTCAAAGTAGGAAATAACCAATTGCAAGAATTCTTGCCCTTACACTATCCATGTAAAAAAAATTCTAGGGAATAACTCATCATGGTTAGGCTGTCCTTAGAGAAATATACACTTTTTAGGAAAATGGTATAAACGTCCATGGTCTATTAAAAATAAATAAAATACATTTTCTGGGGTGTTTACAAGTTAGGGTGTAGACCAAAACTGACCCTCTGCCATCTTGGACTCGGGAATTATTTTTTGTTAATTTTTAATGGTCTGTAAATAGGGGTTAACTCCCCTTGACTGAAGTTGAAACGACGACGAACGAGACTAATTTATGCACATGGTGGATATTATTACCCGGAAAATATAAGGATCACGTTGAATATACCGTTTTTCATTTTTGATTTTTCAGGTCACACGAAATTCCTATATGCCTACTACTACGGTCTAACTTGTTTGTTGTTTACATAGAAAAGTATATATTTGAAAATCAACAATGTGGTGAAAAAATTAATTGGTCAATTTGACCTTTGAATGTGATCACTGCGGGCCAAAAAGCATATGCTAAAACAATTAGCTACTTTCGTCCCCGATAGAGCCTCGATCCACGTGATCAACCACATTGCCTTTGTAAATTATATATCCGAAATTTTTGTATTAAATTATTTAAATTTCTTAAAATTATTTAAGTGTTGGATTGCTTTTTTCTCAAGGAGCGTGAGGAGCGTATATTGAAAGTTTTTCGAATGAATATTAACTCAAAATGATTTTGTTTTAGGGGGGTTGAAAAGTTGACTTTTTATTAGTTCAGTTTATATGAAATTTTTCTTCACGAAAGCCGTAGAGCACTTCAATACGAGTTCGTGAACATGTGGAATGCGAGAATCAGAGTTCGTATAAGTGAGTTATGGCTTCTGGAAGTCGTGTTTCCATTTCAAGTATGTACGATAAATAGTGGTTACTATTTCCAGAAATTTTCCAAAAATAATTAGAACCCCTTGGACTCCCGGGTGACCTTTGGTCTCCCTCGACCCGGTTTCGCTGGATCTTTGAGGAATCACCGCTATCACATCCAGCAACGTCATCGCAAGAAATTGGTCCCATTCTCATCGCATTGGAACAAGCTATCAATCTGTACAAGTTTTGCAGCCTATTGTCATCCGTAGAAAGTGGACCCAAGCTCGAAACATTCGCAAAAAACCACCGGATTATTGCCGGTTCTCTTGCCTCCGCTCACGGCGGCGACTCAAATCAATGAGATTCTCTTCCTCTCCTTCCCAGTAATATCTATGTTGTGGAGGATGATCAAATCGATCATTAGTTATCGGGCATTAGTTTACCCATGACTGAAAAAAAAAAACAAATTAAAATAAAAAGGGTGGGTAAATCCAAACTCACCCTAGTTAACCCACTTGGTGAAACTCTTTAAACTTATTAAATTCAATTTATGGGTACCGGGAATAGGCTATGCAATTCACATCTCTATTTTCACTTAATAAACTTCCACCTAACCTGCACGTGGGTGGACCAAAAAAAGTGGAGCATCGGTGCTGTGAAGCACCTAAGATGTTGCCCATCACAGTGAAGCATAATGCAGATTGTACAATGAACATATATAAGGTCAGGCTGGTCGCTAAATGGTTCAGACAGACTTATGGCATTGACTATTATAAAAATGTTCACCCCCGTTGTCAAGATTAATACTATTAGGGTGATGTTGTCTCTGGCTGCTAATCTGGACTGGCCACTCCGGCCATTTGATGTCGAAAATACCTTTCTCCATGGTGACTTTAAAGAGAAAGTGTACATGAGCCTTCCATCGGGTTACACTACGACTCCAGCTATAGATGTGATGTGTAAATTGAAGAAGTCTTTATATAGTCTGAAGTAATCACCTAGAGCGTGGTTTGGACAACTCACTCAGTCAATACATCATTTTGGATAAAATAGAGCAACTCTGACCACGCCTTGTTTCTCAAACATCATAATGGTAAGACAATAGCTTTGATAATATATGTGGATTGACATGGTGATTACTAGGGATGACATTGCAGAAATTGGTAGATTACGGTTGTTGCTTACATCAAAGTTTGAAATGAAGGACCTTGGTGACCTTAAATACTTCTTGGGGATTAAGGTAGCCAGGGGGAGATATGAGATCTTTTTATGTCAGAGAAAATATGCGTTTGAATTATGGACAAAAATAGGCATGTTGGATTGTAGTCCACTCATATAGAGCAAAATCATCAGTTGGCAGAGTATCCTGATCAGGTTCCAACTAATCAACCTCGATATCGAAGGTTAGTAGGACGTTTGATTTATTTGTCACATACTAGACCAGATGTGGCATATGCAGTGAGTATTATGAGTCGTTTTATGTATAATCCGAGTGAGCGTCATATGGAGGCTGTTATGAGGATCTTGCGATTCTGAAATCTGCACCTAGAAAGGGATTATTGTTCTCAAAACATAATCACCTAGAAGTCAGTGGATATACAGATGCCGACTGGGCTGGTTGTATTACAGGTCAGATGTCTACATATGGATATTTTACATTTATGGGAGGTAATCTTGTTACTTGGAAGAGTAAGAAGCAAAAGGTTGTAGGTAGATCAAGCGGTGAAGTTTAGTACAAAGGTATGGCTCATGGAGTATGTGAATTATTGTGGTTGTGAAATTTACTTCGTGACTTAGGTTTCAAACATAAGCCTGCAATAAAACTGTACTCGGATAATCAAGCAGTTATTGAGATATCATAGAATCCGGTACAACATGATCTAATGAAGCATGTAGAAGTTGACAGGTTTTTAATTAAGGAGAAGTTGGATGCAAAGATAATTGTCTTTCCTTTTGTTCCAACTGAAGAGCATCTTGCATTAGCACTTACTAAAGCTATCCCAAGTAGCCAATAAGAGTTGGTTCAATTGGCATGGACGAATTTTTGTTGGAGCCCTCATCCAAGTTCGACTCTCGCTACCAACTATCTCTCCTTGGTGGGTAATCTAGAAAATATCCTTAGGCCTTTGGGCCGCGGGGTGAGTGTGTGGTCTCCTTAGAGAATGTCTCTGGGCCTCCATGGAGGGTGCCACCTCTCAATAAACATGGTAAAATTCACCCCATTCGTAAATCTGAAGCCTTCGGGCCTAGGTCGCAGGATTTCCCTGACCATGGTAGTGTAGGGAAGCCTCCCTCTTACCTAAACTTTTTTTCACCAAAAAAAAAAGCTATCTGAAGTATGCTCCAACTTGAGAGAGAGTGTTATAGTGAGTTAATTAGTCATTGATTGTATATAATATTATGCATTTATAGCTTACCTTTTTATGTACGTGTAGTACTAGTTCTAGTACAAGTATAGTACTAGTTCTAGTACAAGTATAGTACTAGTTCTAGTACAAGTATAGTACTAGTTGTAGTACAAGTGTAGTACAATTGTATCTCCTATATAAAACCTCCTTGTGTAATGAATAGAATCATCTAAGAATCATTCTCTCATATATCTCTCTTAGTTTCTTGTATATTTAAGTTTAACAAATTTGTGAAGCCTTTGTGTGTGTTTATTCGATTCTTGGTCATTGACATTTGTGAGTTCGCAGAGGGTATGATTGGAAAGTCTAGCATCTTTCTTTCTTTGTGTGTTAGTTAGTTTTTCAAATTTGTATGTTTTCTACTCTTGCTTCTACTCTTGCTTGATGACAAGCAAAGTTTAAGTATATGGGTGTGATTCGTACATATTTACATACAAATTATGCTCATAATAACTTGAATTAGGCTTATCCCGAGGTAAAATGACATCACCAATCCATATTTGTGTTTATTGTAGGTCAAATTAGCGAGGAGAAATAAAACAGGAGAAAAGGATGTCATTCAGGAGCATTTTGAGCCATTTTGATAAAATGACAAAAATTCAACAAGTTTACCTAAAAGTCAACCATTGGTCAACCGAGACTCGAAGATGACCGACACGATGAAGAAATCCAACTTTTGGAGGTGAAGCACAAAAAGATCTTGATATTCAACACAAGAAGATGAAAAACGACCATACGTTGACCCAAAAGTCAAATTCAAAACATATTACTATCACACACCAACAGTTCTTGGATTTTAGCCTTCCACCTTGTATTCTTGTCTCCTAATTAATCTAAAAATCTTTTTTTTCTCTTTTCCAATGTTCACACACATTACCCAATCTATTCTTCATCCTCTTTCACCTTTTCTCACCGAACTTAGGTTATTTAATTATTTTATATTTTTAGGATATTAGTTGACTCTTAAATCTCCATCTTGCATCCTAGCCCTCTTATTCCTCTTTCACTCTTGTATAAAATCATATTTGCCTTTTCATTTTCAGCAATATATTCACCCAAACTAAATTCGTGCTCACCCTTGGCCTCGCCAAAAATCACTCTTTAAACTCTCTCTCTCTCTCTCTTCATCTTTTCCATTTTTCTTGAGTATTCTATGTCTCCATCTACAGTAGCGAATCCAGGATCCGAAGATGGGGTGGGTTAAACTTACATGTAATTATTTTTTGCCCGAACCTTTCATGATAGAGGAGTTCTTAAATGATAAAGTACTTCATTACAACATAATTCACTAATCCAGCAGGCCGGCCCTTGGGCAAGGCAGACAAGAATTCAGTATAGGGCCCACAACTCAACAGGGCCCCCAAGTCCCCAACTCAATTGGCCTAAAAAAAATTATATATTATTCAGTCAATAAACAATTGCATTTGCTGTATTAAATTTATTTTAATCAGCATGCATCCCCTTTGATGGCTTAGTGGCTTGTTGCGTGCGTACTTCCTGATTTCTTGTTAGTTTATTTTTTGAGAAAGTGCTTGCAATCTCTTGACTCTCTTCCTATCGTCCACTAGAAGAAAAAAAAATTCTCCTCTCTTCTTCTATCTTTTACGACGCAGAACGGCAAAACAAAACTAGAAATTGCCAAATGGGAAGAGAAAGCCTCTAAAATTAGATTTTAGACATTTATTGTTTTTTTTTCTCTAGGGTGGGCTATTACTATATATATTAACCCTATTCTTAGAAACTTTTTACCCAAATTTTATGTTGGGTTGCAGCCTACTACATAGATCCACCAGTATCCATTTAGTTTTTCTCACCCAAAAACACAAGGAGCATCAAGGATTACAAGGATTCAAGCTTGGAGCAAGGATGATCGAGCTCATAAAGGAGAAGGAGAAACCTTGGAGCCACCATTGGGGATTCTCTAACTGTTTACATTTTCTTTAGCCTCTTTGCTTTATATATTTGTATTTGGATGATGTGTTTTTGTGCCATGAGTGAGTGAATTTAGGATTGGAGGCTATGATTCTGTGCCCTAGTCCATAGAGATGTAATTAACTATTTTTGATGTTATGTTATGCATTTTATTTGGAGCCAATAACATATAAGTGACCTTATTATTTTCTAAGCCACCAAATTTTTTATCCCTAAAAAAAGCCACCAAAATATTAAGAATTTCAATATTTAAAACCAGTGTATTTTTTTTTCCATTATTTTTTAAAATGTCACTGCTTACAAAAAGTTACGGCATTCTTCTTTGGCAGTAGTTTTTTTGTTCTTTAGTAGTAGCTTTCTTGTTCTTCGGCAGTAGTTTTTTTGGTCTTTGGCAGTAGCTTTTTTGATCTTTGGCAGTAGCTTACTTGTTCTTTGACAATAGCTTTCTTGATCTTTTGCACTAGCTTTCTTGATCTTTAAATTAGGAGCCTAACCAATTCCTATTAATTTTTGTCTATAATTTTTTGGTAAAGATTAGTTGAGGATTCTTCTAATTTTTTAGACAATTAATTAGAAACATGGTTATGCATGTGGTTACCATGATTTGGATGTATACCTAACGTGGACATCTAGATCTCGGAGGTTTACCCTTTTGATTCATGACATAAGGACTATATCATAGCTTATGTTTTGAATTGAAAACTCACTTTTGAACCATATCATGGCACAAGAGATACTTTAGTAGATCCGGTTCTATAACCATAACATGAGTAAAGTATGGAGTTTTATTTTTGAATAGAATTTGCAAGCATAACCCTAGATCCCGGTCACTTTCCATATTAGCATCTTCGTACTTATTTTATTTGCTTTCATTTTCAAGCATCTTAGTTAACAAAATATACCTTTGCATTCTTCATATTCATTTCATGCTTTGGATCCATTTCTCATCTTACACACTAGTGCTAGGACTTTAGGTTGTCAATACGTTGGTTGGTTTAGGGCCCAACAATCTCCTTGGTACGATAACTTTCGAGTCTTTAATACTCACTATTTTGACAAACGATATGTGTGCTTGAGTATATGCTCGTCCAAGTCACATACAAATTTTTTTTAGAGGGATTATGAAAAATGAGAGGCTTAACATCTAGGGTTTCAACCATGGTGAGCGGCAGTGACATTGGTCTATTCATAGCCTAGCAAAGACGTCTTTCGATATTGAAAGTGAGCCTCTGGTAAGAGCATCTGCTTGGGTACCGATGGTTTTCTACGAATGCAGCGGTGAGCTTCCTTGTTTGTGAACAACATAGTTCTTCAGAGGGCCGGTCGCAGATCTCTACTTCATATCAAGGCAGGTTTGTTTGCTGTTGTTGATCTTATTTGTCTGTGAGAGTGTTTGTCAAGACTAAGGTGATGCACAAGTACTGATTTGATGAGATCGAGTCGTAATAGATTAGCAGGGATGGTGTAAGCAAGGTGAAGCAACATACTTGGTTTCTATTAAATGGCTTGGTGGTGGCTACCGCGACGTCTGGTGTGTGGTTTCTAGCCAATGTTCTTAGCGACGATTAGAGGCGAATCATGGTTATGGAGGCTTGGTGATGATGGTTGCTAGAGGAGTATGGTCGCCCTAGTATGGTTGGGATGTTAGTTGGCTAGGGCTTCCCAACGACAGTGTGTAGGTTTGGTATTATGCTTGGGCTTTGAACATAATTGAGCTTGGACTTGGGTCAGACGCATGAGCTCATAACTATCTTAACGAAGGGTGTCTTGTCACCCTCACGTACAACTTAACCATGGTGGGTGTGGGGATGGTGAAAGTGCGTTTTGGGCTATTCCCCATGCCTCAGGTAGGACCCTAGGTATAATAACCCGAACTCTTATATTTAATTTCTTGAATGTTCTTGAAATTAATTAAGGGATTAGATGATAGTTTTCTTGTCTAGTTTGTGAAGGGAAAGTATTTCGGGACGAATATTTACTCGAAACGTTTTATTTTCGAGGGGTCAAAAGTTGACTTTCTTATTTGTTAATTTTCTCTAATAACTTCCTTCACAAAAGTCGTAGAGCTTGTCAATATGAGTTCGTAGACATGTGGCATGCGAAATTCTGATATCATATGAAGAAGTTATGGTCAGTGGAAGTTTAATGTATTTTCGAATCTTTTATGACCTAGTCAATTATTTCGTATAAACTTCACCAATGGGTTTATTATTTGAGGATATGGTCTTCTAATAATTTGTAGTAGACACCTTAAGGAAACTCTCAGAGTTGGAATCACCTGAAAATCATATTTCTAGAGTTAGTTATGATTTTTACAAGATACATAGAGCACAAAAAGAAATGAAATTAACCTTGTGATGAAAGCATGACCCAACATTGACCTCAGCCTCTTGTAGAGCTGGTTTAAGAGTTTCAGAACGTAAGGATCGGCCTCAAATCCTTATTCCTTATTCTTTAATTAGCTACTTGTCTATCATGTCGGTTAACCAGCAAAATTAGAGTCTAACCTTAGTAAGGTTAGCTGATTCACTAGCCTATATAAACATGTGTTTTGCACCACATTTCTTCAAGCTTCAATCAGATTGAAAGCTTCCTTAGTTGAAGTATAAACTCAACTAAGTCTCTCCTACTTCAGTCTTCTCATTAGCATAGAAATTTCATCTAGAAAGGCTCAGAAAATAGAGCAATCTTTAGTTAAAAATCTATTGCTCAAGAACTTATGTTCTTTCAATTGTGGAGTTAATTCAATCTTCCAACCTTCTATTGATCAATTCAATTCATGTAAGTACAGAATACATCCTTATAGTCTTTTGTCTTTAAGATTTATCAAAGTGCATGACTCAACGATAATTACGGGGTGAATGTGAGTATCGCCGTCACAGTGTAGTGGATGGTAAATTGTGACCAGGGGTTGTCGTACCCAAGGGATTGGAAGGCCCAAGATCCCTACTTGGTGAACAAATGCAAACAAGGTATACAATGCACTAGAAGTGATGTGATTAGAGATGGTGTATGTACTTAGAAGTGAGGTATGTGCAACATGGATTTGTAGTGTTCAAAGTGTGTCACTCTTGGGTGACTTGTGACCAAAACAGTAACCAAATGTGGCAAGGACAGTAGCTAAGTAACCAATCTAATCTAGATGAAATTGTTGTAACAAGAACACAAGTGAATGTGTTGATAGCTTTGTGTGTTGTTGAGGTGACAAGCCCAACAAAAGTGTGATTGCTGTGTGATCAAATGGATGGAAACGATTGGGGTTTCGGGTTCACTCTTCCCCAATCAAATGTATGACAACTCTCAAGAACATGCAACAATGAATTCACTAAGGATCAAACCCCTATCCTAGCCATGTTATGGTTCTAGGATTGATTCTTCTAGGTCTATTTTGTGCCTTATTAGGGTCACAAATACTCCTAGTCTATTTATCCAAGCCTTGTTAGGGTCTCAAACAAACTTTCTAGGCATAGAGATTCAAGAATCAAGATTCAAACAAACTCAGTCCATTGACATAAACTCATCATGCTCATTGCAAACACTTAGGATAAAATGTAATCAACATAGAATCCAAGCAAGTTAAGTTTAACACATGCTTGAGAATTAATTAGATTCATGAGCAAGCATCAAACAAAATCGTATTTAACCAATGAACATATCCAAAAACGAATTCATCATGCGTACTCAAGAGAAATCATCAAAACATCATCATGGGCTAGAGCACACAACCCTAGCCCCCAACCTAATGAACTACTCACAACTCATTGTCATATACATCAATAATCTCAAATAAGAAAGCATAACTTCAAAGTAAGAGTAAAGAAGTTGAGAAAATGCTCAAGATGTCGATGACCAGCAGCTCCTTGGTGACTCCAAGTATGTAGCAAGCCTCCTTGAACTCTCATCTTCCTCTACAAGCTCCAACTTATCTCCAAGTTTCCCAACTCTTGATGTCTCAATGGATGGCAACTTATGGTGAAGATAACTCTATGGAATGGTGGTGGAAAGTGTATGGTTGTAGTGTTTGAGATGTGTGGAAGATATTTCGTGAAGGGATGGAAGTGAGATAAGTGGTGGAAGGTGGTGAAAATGGAAGAACAAATCCGGGCAGAAGCACCGGCGTCCGGGCGGATGGTGTCGGCGTCCGGGCGCTTGTTGCGTCTGTGTGTGTTTCAGCAAGCTTTGCCGAGAGAAAACTGGGTGGATCTCCCTAGGGTGAGTAACTGAGTGAGAGCAAGGTCTGGTTGGTCTCAACAGCCTCCAAGGGTTCACTAGGGTTTCTTAGTGGAGAGAGTAAACAAAGGTGAGTGGAGGGAATTATGGATGAGTGGAGGTATTAGTGGACATGTGATCAGCCATGCACATGCGTGCAGCTGGTGTAGGAGACTCTCTCCTTCTGTGGTGGTGCTCCGGTGGTGGTCCAGCGGTGCTGCCGCCTCTTGTGGTGGTGGTTGGCCGGAAAAATCGCCGGAAATGCAATTTCTTCATTTTCCTTCCTTTCTTCGATTCTCCAAGGCCTTCAATGGCAACGTCTTCCGAAGGTGAATTCATGCAATCTTCAATCTCTAGAAGCCACGGTTGACTCCTTGTCCTCTTCTCGGAAGTGTGCCCAAAAGTAGTCAAAATGCACCTTCTTGTGCCGAATTACCTCAAGTCACCTAAGTAACCTAAAATCATGAAAACACATATTAGTAGTAACAAAATGCCTTCGGATAAGCTTAACTCTCGTGATTAGGAATACAATTTGCGCTATAAATAAGTGCAAATCAGTGCACAAGCAAGAAGGAAATGGAAAAGGATAAGTTTTATAGAAAGCTAATCTTGTTTTCTGAAATTAATCCCGTCAGCCACCTTTGATAGCTTGGAACTCATATTTCTGTTCATTTTAACGTCTTAACTTATTCATGAAAGTTGTGTAAAGTGTGTCTTCTATCTCGTGTTTAAATTTCACGATAATCCAACGGGTAAAACGTGCATAATCTATATATTTAGACAGAATACTCGCTGAAAAATATATAAACTGTTCATAACTTCAAGTTATCATATCTCACTCGTTTCTTAGTCGAATTTTATGATCTTTATATCAATACGAACTCATAACATGAAGTTGTGATCTGGAGAATATCATAAGTGATGGACTAAAATACAGTACGTAGTAATTTATGCAATTAACGTTAAAATCATGAATACCTACTTAGGTACTGTTTTGGTTAGTCTGTGTTTCTGGACTTGGACACTTTGGACATAATTATTTGGACTATACCATTGAATTCCTTGTGAAAATCCCTTTGAGATAGGGTATTCATTTACCTATATCGGACTTACGATGGACAAGATATTGAATTTGAACTTCAATAATTATAATTGGAGAAACATGAAATTGTTCTCTCATGGACTTGGACTAAAGGACTACTAATGAAACTCTTAATCTGATTTTATCTTATTGTGCATGACTTTATTTCCTTACTTGTCAAAGTCTTACAATAACTTACTTGGTTATGCTATTAACCTTATGTTGATGATCTTGCTTATTACATGAGTTCATTTACTTATGTTTTTTGTTTATGAACATATGTATATCTTGTATTACATATGCCTCATTTTATGTGTTTTACTTGCAGTTGATTATCTACTAATTTTATATTGGTGCATGATCTTGTTTACTAAGTGAATACATCAACTTAGTATTATACATGTATGTTAACATGTATGGAAGTATATATTGTTTAGAGTGTATTTGAGATATCACATGCTTACCTTGGTAATTAACTTGATTATGTGATTTATCTACTTATGTCTTTCATCTATATCACATATGCATTTATATGAAAGCTCGCTTAAGCATGTGTATATGTACATACAAGGTTCGAAAAATCTGTCCGATTAATCCCCGATTAATCGCTACAAGGTACCCAACCGATTTGATTAATGCTCTATCGGCTGGGCAAATTGGCCTCCAAAAAATCGTCCAAAAAATTGGCCCAAATCGCCAAAAATCGGCCCAAATTCGGCTCCAATCGGAAAAATTAGAAAAATCAGAATTTTTTAATATTTTTTTGTAGGTTTAAAAAAGAAGAACACTCTTTCTCTCTCTCTCTCTCTCTCTCTCTCTCTCTCTCTCTCTCTCTCTCTCTCTCTCTCTCTCTCGTGCCCAACCTGCACTCTTGCCTTTCTGGCTCTCTCTCTCTCATGCCCAGCAACCCAACCTTGTCTCTATTCTGGGATAAATTGCTCTTAAATTTGAGAATTGAGATTAATGAAGATCTTCCTGTTTTGAACTTTTAATTGTTGATTAATTGTTGTTGAGTGATTGAATGAATGAATATGGAATACTTGAATTGTTGATTAATTGGTTTAATTGGGTTTCCAGTTTTGCACTTTGTACCAAGAACCCGTGCTATATGCTAATATACTTAATTGCCTATATGTTGATTGTTGAACGTTGATGAATTTAATATGCCTAATAACCTCATTAAAATAAAATATACTACTATGCTTAATATTTTGAGTTTTTTATTACTTTATAATTATATATCCTTCTATTTTGCATTTATATATTTATTTATATGTGATAAAATAAATAAAAATTAAAAAAATACAAACCGATTAATCCTCTAGGCGCTAATCCCCTGCCCGCCGCTCGATTACCGATTTCCGATTTTTCGAACCTTGTGTACATATGACATAATTTGTGACTTGTCTTACAACAAGACAATATTTGATAATTCTAATTATATTTGAAACCGGGAGTCGGTATATCCTCGATCAAGCTTAAGTGAATTACTGGTATGAACGATCTATGGATGTTCGGAGTTAGCTGTGGGTCCTAGTCCCTTCAGATAGTGCACTATTATACTCATAGGTATTAAGGACCGTGAGTGTACATGCTTGGTATTAAGGACCATGTATGCTGCGGCTTAACCTGTTACATTACAGGTCTTATGTTTTGGTTACCAGTCAACCTCTATTCGAAAGAGTCACTAAGCGTAGTATATAATATTCTGACTGATTGAATATTTGTTTGCCATATCTTGTTAGCATGTGAATTTATGATTATTATTCATGCTTGGTATTAAGGACCTTAGCATATGGATTTATGAATTATTATCAGTCAACCTGAAATATATATTCATTGAAAAGTGAAGTATATATTATTCTCATCGAATATATGTTGCATTCATATTTGGTATGCGAAAGTGAATTTACCTATGTTTGGTACTATGGACTTTGACTTGAAAATTATGTGGATATATGATTCATTTCATTTTATCTGAAATATTCACTGACAAATATGTGTATGTTGTTGAATACTGTCTATTTGCGATATATTGATGGTATGATATGTTGTTAAATGAAATGAGAATCGATTAGAGTTAATTATCTACTAATGATACATTAATAGTCGATTCAGTGAAAAGTGAAATTATATTTGAGATCGAATTATTTGGGTCAAAAGACATTCTTGATATATATATATATATATATGTAGATCAAATACATAAGAATTGGTATGAACAAATATAAAAATGTTCTATAAGACACATTAATATAAGAATGTAAGCTGTACTTATTGGGCCTGTGTTGCTCATGATGCTACATCTTCTTGTTTTTCAGGTAATGATGCTTAAGGGAAAACAGGGTGAACCAATGAAATAATGTTTTCCTACTTTTATTTAAATTGAATAAATGTAACGTCTTTTATTCCGCTAAACTCTGGTATTTTAAGATATTAAAGATTTTGTTTTCAAGTGAAAGAATTATTCAGACATTTGTTTCATTTGATTTATTATTATTGAGGAAAATATGTTTTCTTCGATTCACACCACATATTCGGGTATCATATTTCCATATAATATTGGTCTCGGGTTTGGGGGTGTGATCCTAGGGGCTACGGCTATTGGGCTTATGTCCGTGGCAAGGTCAAGTAAATTTTCTTGCTACGTTGTACCACAATTACGTTCTAAGGTGATGTATTTGTAAAATTTACTTGATTGATGTAATTGTTTTAGCTCTAGGTTTTATTGTTTTCTTTATTTGATTTCAAATAAATTGGTTAACCCACTTTGTAATAGACATTATAAGCTATGGATTTCCCCGATTTGACATTTTGGCTGAGCAATTTGTTGCTTCAGGGGTTTAAACTTTGGTATTTGTAATACTATCGTTTTGACCTAATATATATGGTCACTTGAATGCATAAAATGAACAATTCAGAAAGTCTCATGCACTGCTCTTTCTATCGATCTTTGTTTTTCTTTTTGGGTAAAAGTTATAAATGGTCTTTGTAGTTTGGGATAATGTTCAACATTAACCTTGTACAGTAGTTTCAAAATGTTTGATGTAACCTTTGTGGTTTACAAAATTAATCAATATCGGTATATATGCTAATTTCAGCAAAAAATCTAACAATTAAATATTTTGAAATCCTAAAGTTAATGTTGAACATCACCTCAAATCACAAGAATCATTCGTAACATTTTTTTTTTTTAATAATCTTTTTGTTTAAGACAAAGCTCTACCCAGTCAAAAAAAAAACTACAACGACGTCGTTTCGTGTAAGCATATCATCGGTAGTCTGGCGTCTTCGGTCTTCGTTCTTCCTTTCTTCTTCCAATTCCAGGCCAATCCCCACAGGAGTTTGGCATCATCTTGTCCTCTTCTAATCTCGCAAGTGTAAGTCTCTATTTGAATTATTGTTCAATTGGATACAAATTAGGGAAATTTTTAAGGTTAAAACACTTTAGATGGGTTTAATTGGTACTTAAATTTGGGGATTATCTCTGGCATTCTTACTGTTAAATTAATCTAATTTGCTCTAGTTTGTAAAATTTATATTGATTTCTTTCTTCTATTGTTTGATCTCGAAAGATGAATAGATGATGCGTTGGTTCTGGGCATCTGGCGTTCTGCAATTTTTTTTTTGTTTCTTTCTTTAATCTTTAGTGCATTGTTAATTTATCATAGTACATTTCTTTCTTTAATCTGTAGTTCATTGAATCAGGGCCTAAAGTTTATTGAATCAGGGGCTCTTGATGTTTTGGCTTTAGGATAAACAAAATCAGGAATCAGTTTATAACCCGATGATGTTGAATTAGCTGCAGTTCTCCATTGCGAAGCCTGAATCCAGCTCCCAGAACCATGATTCAGTGACTAAGAGTTTGAAGCGTTAGGGGCTTGTAGGGTACTAGGGTTAGAATTAGTTAGTTTATTTTGTTTTCTAAATGTTGTGTTGCATTGCACGTTTATTTGTTGTTTTGTTGTCTTTTTTTGTAGTTTAATCTTTATGTAGATATACATGTGAGGGGTAAGGCTCACTTCCTCCCCCCTGACTAGGTGTATCTTTCTTTGAAATTAATAAAATTCTCTCGCACCGTCGAGGTTAATTTATTTTTTCTTTTACTGAGAAGTTTGAGCCAACCCAGGTTTTCATTCCTGGATCTGCCACTGGACAAAAGCCAATGGCTGTTATTTGCAGCAACATTTCCCTTAGCCGTCTATTAACAACGCTCGTGCTTCTGACAATTCTAGCTGCTGAGAAACGGGTGTGCATCCGGATCCCAGATCGGATCACTGAAACCACAAGGCTAGGGATCTACCCAACAACCAGCCCGCCCTTGAAATCAGCAGTTTTTGCTCTGGGTAGCTTTTGGAGATCCGAAGCTGTGTTCGGGTGCTTGAATGGGGTTCTTCAGACCACTGTTGGTTATGCTGGAGGATCCAAAACCAATCCTGAGTACACAAATTTGGGTGATCATGCCGAGTCTGTGCAGGTGGTCTCCTTTTTTTTTTTTGATTGATTTTGTTTTCCCCTTTTCTACATTCACCTGGGCAGTTAAGCTTAAATTGAGTAGCATTCATTATCTCAACATGTTGTCTCTTTTATGATAAAATGGGGAATTTTATCTGGATAATTCTAAGAATTCGACCAAATAGGATCATTTGATCGATCTTGTGCAAAATATGATCTCCTTACAATTCTCTCTCTTCTCTCTTTTTTTTTTTCTTTAAAAAAATAAAAAAAATCTGTCATCCAATTGTAGGTGGGCTAGAGTTTTATTGTTAATATATTTGCACTTTTCACTTCCTTTCATATGATTTTATTGTACGTACCTGGCTTTTTATAAGATTGGTACCTGTATGTTTGAATGTTTCAGTGACTTTTATGGTAATGTACGTTTTGTAAATGATTTGCAGGTGGTATATGATCACAGGCTAATTAGCTTCAGGCAACTTTTGGAGATTTTCTGGTCTAGTCATGATTATAGACAAGTATTTGGGCAAGGTCCTGATGTGGGCAACCAATACAGGTAAAAGCCTGACTGACAACACATAACATATTCATTCTTGCATAACATCAACTCATCGCCACTAGTGAAATTCTTTTATGTAAACAGGTCTATCATTTTTACGAATGGAACTGAAGAGTCCAGATTGGCCTCTGTAAGCAAAGAGAGAGAGCAAACTAAGTCAAAGAGCAGCATTGTCACTACTCAAATTCAACCACTTGGAACATTTTATCCTGCCGAGCCTGAACATCAGGTACAACTCAAGATCCTTTACTTTTCAGCCAAACTCTAGTCTTAAGGAGGGAATTTTCTGTTGGATCATTTAGTCTAAACATATCTGATATCATTAACTAGCTTAAGTGGTGTCTCTTATTTCTGGCATTATAAACCGTACTTTGATGTGGAGTTTTTTGGGAATCTAAAAGGAAAAAAATAAAAGATAATAGCATGGTAGGTCCCTAAAGTGGACTTCAAGTTTGGACCTCCCTTCTTCAAGCTGCTGTTATTTCAGCCGAAGGGTTAGTGGATGAGTTTAGTATTATTAATTTCAACCAGATTGTAGTATTATTAATTTCTAATTTCATTAATTCTTTGCTATACTTGGGTCTTTTTTTTCTTTTCTTTTTCTTCCTTTTTATACAACTCAGATCTACTTTGCTACTTGGTAATCCCAAAATTGTTGAATGACCTACTGGTTCTTTTTAATATGCAGAAGTTTGAGCTGAAGCGTAGGCCATTCATTCTTCAACTAATTGGAAACTTACCTGAAGAGGAACTTGAGAGGTCAAATTTGGCAGCAAAACTGAATAGCTATGCAGCAGAGCTTTGCCCTCCAAATATTCAGAAGAAGATTGATGTAAAGATCAATGACATTATTAAAAAAGGATGGCCTGTTTTGAGAGACTTGTAGCTGGCCTTTACAGTAGAATTTTAGGTCTCGCACTTGTGCACTATTTATTTGCCTGTTCAATCTTGTTTACAGAGAGCCCTAATCTGTAGCATAGGCAATCCAATTCACCAGTGTTCTTTGCCCTGTCAGGCTGGTCGTTATATATGAATCTGGATTTCTAAGTTTCTTTATCTACGATCACATAAGTACACTGATCATTCGGAATCTTTTATTGTCATGACCAAGAATGAAGCTTTATTGGTCTCAGTAGACTTATCAGCTCTTACAATTTCTTTGAACCAAGGAGATCCAGCATGTTTCCAATTTCTAGTTCCAATAGCTGACAAAGCTTCTCGGGAAATGGAATGAGCTGCCCGATCATAATTTCTTGGTATCTTCCTCCAACGAACTTCATCAAAGACTTCTTTTAGAGATTTGATCTCTTCCAGAATCGAACCTTCATTGCTAAGATCATTCTCAGGACAGTTTATTTTATTAGAGGTGAAGATTTTAAATACTTACCTATCCGGATGGCACAATAGAAAAAGTCACTACTAAAATAATTATATTTACTCTACTAATTATAACGCATAGAAACAAAGATAGTAAAACACCGGAAGCGGACACTAAAATAGTGCTAAAAAGAAAAGAAAAAAAATAAGAGTTGAAAAAGTCGGCTAAGGTCACCAAAAGTGTGGAAAAGGCCAGTGTGATTGCCCTCAAACCTTGATTAATGAAAATATAAAATACAAAGGGAGACATGATGTCTAAACCTCATATTACAATAAGTTTCATGAGAACGTTCCGAAATAATATCAAGAGTCTCCACTAAATCTATGTATTATAAGATGCATCAATTAGCAATTAGTGCTCTACTGGCTACTCCATTTGCTTTGCAATAACGGTTACATACAAGAAATATATATATATATTTTTTTTTTATGAGGAAAAATACTGCAACAAACATTAGAAATTAAAACCTCTTACACAACCAAAACCAAATGAATCAAAATTAAAAGCAAAAAGGGCAGGTAGAGGGATCTCCCAAATCTAGTAGAGACTTCCTGAAATTGAGTGACCAAGATCAGCTAAATCACTAGCTGTGAAGTTTGCTTATTGACTAGATGCAAAAAGTGGTTACATATATTACGAATCGGGGTTGTGGTTCCAACAAGAATTGATGACCCCCTAACTCCTAGATAGCATGCAATCGAGAAACTAAAGCAATGTTATGGAAAGAGTGGGTGAACAATTTTGACAATGTGTGAGTGTGGTGTACTATTTGATTTGTGAAGCAATAGTGAAATGTAAAAGGCAAGCAAATAAATAGGCAAACAAGAAAATGCAAATAATGTAAAGAGGTAGTGTGTGCAAATTTAAAAAGCGTTGGGGTTTCGGGTTAAGCCCAATCCAATGCAACAAGCAATACTCTTATAATGAATCATGCTAATGTGATCACAAATCAAGTCTCGTATTCTAACCATGCTATGGATCTAGAACCGTATTTCCTACGGTATTCAAATGTCATGCTATGAATAATTTAAACTTTCTAAATGTCTTAGGACATTTCTCTAAATTACAACTTAATACCAAATTCTTTAAAGTGCTTAAAAGGCGTCAAACATCAAAACATCGGAACTCAAACAAGCAACACATGTACAATCCACCATTCCGTGTGTGTATTATCTCGTCTCTAATAAGGTATTACTACTTGACCAAACAAAAATAAGGTAAATAACTAAACAAAAAGCATAACTATTGAATAGTTTTTGTTTCCGTGTATCAATCCTAAAATTCCCAAAATGTTGTCTCCACTCTCAGTCTACAATTGTTAATCACAAGTAATGATGATTACTGATATAAGACATATCAGAAGCTGTCGGTCACTGATACTTCAGATCAAATTATTATTAGCCATAACATTAGAATTCTGAATACACAGAAAAAAACATTTTATGGGAAATCCAAAGTTCCAAACGACAACCATAACATTCCCATAATAAAATGTTTTCAAAAGTAGTGTTCAAATCCAGCTGGTACTCAATTAGCCAATTTCGCTTCATACGCTACGAATAGCCAGTCATTGGCAATAAAAAAAACAACAATTCATATATTACTGATAACTTGGATGCTCAAAAATCACAAGTTTCACTTCCAAATGCTCAACCGGTCCTCATGATGATATGAACTCCACTGTCTGTATCCACAATGTCGCTTATCTCTCCAACCTTGAGAGCAAATGTTGCTTCTTCGAATGGCTTCTGCATCTGGCCACGGCCAAAAGGGCCTGAAACAAAAGTTTAACATACATTTACCAACGCTATCCAGTTATATGAGATGAGGAACTGTTGCCAAGTAATAAAACTCACAGAAATATATGTTGTTCTAGGAACTAATCCTTCTGGCTTTTTAAAACTAATCCTTGCAATCATGACAATCGGTAACTTACGATACATCAATTAGGCATTTTGTTTCGTCTTATCTAGATTTTATGGTGGTTGTTTGATAGCTAAAGCTTTATTGCATTAGCTGCTTTGTTTGTAGTAAATACCTAGTCCACAAAAATTGTAATAGTTTTGGCTGCAGGTAAATTTTGTTCTATCAAAATAAAATTACATGAAGCTCATAGTATCAGATACAATTTACTAGTCTTCATGGTTAAGAAGTACAGGTTTCTGTTTGGCTTTTTCACATTTAACTTCCTTATGTCAAAATCCAAATGCAAAACTAAACCCTGATTTTTTTAAATCTGAAAGTTAAGTAAGGGGCTGACCGAGATCACCGCCACGCTTGGCAGAGCTGCAATCAGAGAAGCGAGTAGCAACATCGTCGAACTTGAACTTGCCAGAAACAATGTCGTCATGAAGTGACTTGAGTTGAGTGACAGCCGCATCTCGGGTGGTGTTACTGATAACGCGACCGTCTGGATCCTTCCATGAGGCCTTTCTTCTGGAACCTTGGTGCTTGATCAGTATGTGGGATGCCCTGACCTGATTTCCCAACGATGAGGACATTTTCGTCTTTTTGTTTTTGGTGCTTCCCTGCCTTTTGTCTTTGTTATTGTCCGAATGATCTGCTGAGAGGGAAGAAGCTGCTTCCTTTCTTTTACGGTCGGACGGCTCTATCTTTGCGGCTTCGATGCAGAACCAATGATGTTTTCTTCTGCACATGTAACAAGAAAATTTAGAAGGAATTGTTAGTTTGTCAAGTATTTCGTACGAAAGTTACCTTATCTCATGGATACAAATCTGAAATGAAAGCATATATGAAGACAGAAGAATTCTACAATATTCCTTGATGACAAAAAAAAATTGAAATTTGTGCCT
Organism: Rubus idaeus; assembly: GCA_030142095.1. Taxonomy (NCBI): domain Eukaryota; kingdom Viridiplantae; phylum Streptophyta; class Magnoliopsida; order Rosales; family Rosaceae; genus Rubus; species Rubus idaeus. The sequence continues at coordinate 16,702,913 of CM057970.1, read as the reverse complement.
CTTTATAGTATGTATAAAGCCATTTTCCCTAGAATGGGTAATTTCAAACATTCATATTGCCCACAGTAATATTTAAATTGATAAACATCCACAAATGGAAACCAATGCTGCAATCCATCCTTACCCTTGCCCAAGAAAACCAAAGTTCCATATGTGTTGCTCACTTTAATGTTACCTGACCCATATAAGATAGGATTATAACCTCCCCACTGACCACGATTAAACTAGTGAAGTTCTATACCAAAAGAAAGTATAATTACTCTTGTGGTCAAGTCTAAACCAAGTGGTCTGAAGGAAACAAACAATCTACAGTAGTCCCACCAGCGGCGGATCTAGGAATAAAAACCTTAGGTGGGCTAAAACTTCTTAGTGAAAAAAAATAATCTCGACGGCGCAAGAGAATTTTATTAATTTCAAAGAAAGATACTCCAGGGGGATGTAGTGAGCCTTACTCCTGAAATGTATATCTATACAACGATTAAAACTACAAAAAAAAAAAACAACAACAAATAAACATGCAATGCAACACAACATTTAGAAAACAAAAATAAACTAACTAAATCTAACCCTACAAGTCCCTAAAGCTTCAAACTCTTTCATCACTGAATCATGGTTCTGGGTGCTGGATTCAGGGTTTCAGCATTAATACTTAGCAATAGAGAACTGCGGCTAATTCAACATCATCGAGTCATCAACTGATTACTGATTTTGTTTATCCTAAAGCCAAAACATTAAGAGCTACTGATTCAATGAACTAAAGATTCAAGAAAGAAACAAAAAAAACAATTGCAGAACCAACGCACCATTTACTCGTTTTTCGAGATCAAACAATAGAAGAAAGAAATCCGTAAAAATTTTGAAAACTAGAGCAAATTAGATCAATTTAAGAATATCGTAGATAACCCCTAAAGTTTAACTACGAATTAAACCCATCTAAAGTGTTTAACCCTAAAATTTTCCCCAATTCGTATCCAATTGAACACTTAATTGAAAGAGATACTCACACTTTGCAGGATTAGAAGAAGGCAAGATGAAGACGGCAAATTTCTGTGTAGATTAGCTTTGAAATTGGAAGAACCAAGGAAGAACCAAGACTGAAGACGCCACTCCTTCGCTAGTCCGCTGGCTTTAGGTGGATATGCTTACACCAAACGACGTCTTTCTACTTATAATTTCCTTTCTAGGCTTTTTTATAAATAAAAAAAAAAAAAAGAGCTGGGCTTGAGCCCACTCAGCATCCGCGCCACTGATAAAAGTGAAATAAAAAAACCACTGAGTACACCCAATGATCCAAATTGATCTTTTTGCAAAAGGACCGAGACAGTTGTTTTTTTTTTTTATCAAAAAGATGTTCATCCTTAACAATAACAAGTTTAACAAACAGTACAATGACATGTTTATATTAGTTATATGGGTGCGTCTAGTTTGCACCATGCCTTTTTGTACCTGGCTGTGAATTGTTTTTTACCCTTAATGATTTTTTGTTTGGTTTATTCCTCTCTCTCCTCAATCACCACCACTACGACCGGCCACCACCGTTGGCGCCGCCGTCAACGACCTCCGATGGTCACCAAATTTTACCACAATATACAACACAATGCAAGGAACAACTTTTATACCTGCCACGAAGTCCGATTCGAAGTGGAAATGACGAATTCGATTTGGAAGCTCGCGGTGGGAAATTTCAAACCGGATTCGCCGCCTCGGCAACGGATTAAGCCAAGACTGGTGGCGTTAAACTCGCAAGGACGAGGGCTTCAAGCCCATCGGTAGCTAGGTCGAATCAACCGGATTGTGACCGGAAACAATAACAATTCCGTTAATATTTCAGTTTTTTCTCTTGATTTCTCTTCATACAGAAATTAGATATAATAAATGGGTATATGATGGAATAGCTCAAGGAGATGAAGAAAATGGGAAAGTCTCATGTAATTTGGTGACGGAGGAGGGAGAAATCGGAGGAGGGGAGAGAGAGGAGGAGGAGACGGGAGAGGGAGGAAGAGAGAAAAAAAAAGGTTAAGGGTAGAAATGTAAATTCACCAGTCAATTTACAATTAAAAAAATACATAATATAAAATGGACGAGATGAGATAATGAAAAAAAGGAAAAAGTCCCTAGTTATATAAGTTGTACTGTATATATATTGCATTGATATAATTTGTATTGGGTCTTTGTTATTTCTTGTGTACGTGAAAAAAGTTTCAATAAAATTTCCTTTAATTTGTAAAAAAAAAAATGATCTATAATCGATGGGATTTTCAAAGATAAAAGTACCCACCACCCCCCCAAAAAAAAAAATTCTAGCTCCGTTCCTAAGCTTCACTGAGCATGCATGCAATCCAAATTCAGAATTCGATGCAATGACACCGAAACCATATATCATAAAGCAATAATTTGATGCCGATGATCAAACTACAACACCATCTATGAATCGTCTTATTTTGATAAATGAATGGTGCTGTAATTTTGTCGTAGCACCAACTCGCTATAATATCATGGATTTGCTAGTTGGAGATTTGACGAATGCAAAGAATGTCAGACTAGCAAATTATTTTTTTGATCAAAAAGAGAATTTCATTAATAAAATATGGATAATACAACTTTGGGGTAAAGTAGCTTTAATTAAAAAAAGATAAAATAGAATTGCAGAATTGTCCAAAGTCCAAACCTTAAATACTGGAAAATAAAATAAAATAAAAATATGTACAATATTATATAATATAGAAAGTTGACAAGTTCAGACAAAAAAATTGAACAGAGAGAAAGTTGACAACAAAGCAAAGCCAACAAATTGGTTGGCCACACGTAGATACATATACAGGTGGCCATGAGGTAACTTGGGAGTTGTCTTCATCCAGACTATACTTCAATTAAAGTCCCAAATCATAAGGCTAAAGAAAGGCAAATTGACCTCAAAGAAGGTCTTTCTCTAGCTCTTCAAAGCATCGCAAGTTACAAGTGAAAGGAGACTCCAACCTAATTATAGACTGTGTGAACAAAAAATGCTCTATTAATTGGCACCTCAAAGCAATTATCAATAGCATTAGCTGATTAGCTGCTCAATTTCATGATTTCAAATTCTCTCATGTTTCCTGTGAAGCCAATTTCATTGTAGATGTTTTGGCTAACCTTGGACACTACTCTCGACATCGTCCTATTTGGGAGAACGGTCTATGTACCTTTTTTAGTTCTTCAAGCTTTTAATTTTGATTTCGTTGGTTCGAGTTGTTGTATAGGTTTTACATTGTAATTTTTTTTTTAAAGAAGAAGATAAAGATAAAGTCTTTTGACCAAAAAAAAAAAAGATAGGTAAAGTCATAATTGCCCCTTCTTACATTTGCCAACCTTTTTGTTTTTGTTTTTGAGTTTTTTTTTTAACAGACACACATCCCATCTCATCCCATCCATATATTTTTTAACACACACACCACCCCCATCTCATCCCACCATGATATTTTTTAACACACACACCACTCTCATTTCATCCCACCCTATCTAGTATTCAAGAAGAGTTGAATCCATGATCTGATTGATATCTAGCTCCTTAGACAATCTTAGTGTCAAACCACTATATTAACCACCTTGAATTGATTCATCTACTTCTAAATTAATCACACATGCATATATTATAGAAAGTTAGGTAAGCGAATCCATCATCCCTAACTTAATCATGAGTTAAATCTCCTTCATCCCTCACTACTTGACCCTTGACCTATATTGCCTTTGGTATAATTGTTGTCTTTCCTTGCTTGACCTATATTGCCTTTGGTATAATTGTTGTCTTTACTTGGATGGATGTTACACGTAATGGTAAAATGGAAGGCTGATGTAGCAATGAAAAAAAAAAAGCAGTTGTGGATATAGACAAATTCCCAATACCCCCAAACAGTGGACACATATTTCCCACTGACCCCAGCTACAGTAATCTTTGCCCAACAACCCAAAAAATATTTGAAAAAATCACTGTAGCGGACACTATTTCTATTGAGTACTCAATAGAAGTGACATTTTTTCTATTGAGTACTCAATAAAAACTACTGTTTCTGTCACTGTTCACTCAAAACAGTGGTTTTTATTGAGTACTCAATAGAAAAAATGTCACTTCTATTGAGTACTAAATAGAAATAGTGTCTGCTACAGTGATTTTTTCAAATATTTTTGGGGCTGTTGGGCAAAGATTACTGTAGCTGGGGTCAGTGGGAAATATGTGTCCACTGTTTGGGGCTATTGGGAAATATGTGTCCACTGTTTGGGGCTATTGGGAAATATGTGTCCACTGTTTGGGGCTGTTGGTTTTATACACAACAATGTCCAATCCATCCACGACTTGCACTATGTCAAAATGTGCAGTAGTAAATACTAATTTTATCTACAATTAAATAGTTTATATTTTATAAAAGAGTAGTTTTCCCCAAAAGCTAAGCAAAAGACTAGCTGGAAAGAGAAAGCGTTGAATTGTAGCTAGGGTTTCAACAAGGATAGGGGGCCGCAAACCCTCTTGTTTTGTCTCCAACCAACAGCGACATTGTTCGAATTTGCAGGAGAGCGCATCGGTGTAGTCAATAGTGGGGTTAGAAGGTTAGGATCGAGTTACCATTAGCTCTTTTTGTGACAAATCTTGTATGTGCGGTTCTTAAGCAGTGAAAAAAAAACAATTTTGTTTGGAGCAATTTCAAAGAGCATTGATCGAAAACACACTCTTTAATTGATCGCAATTAAGAATAAATTTAATTGATCAAAAAACAAAAATGAAAGATCATTGACTCAAGAAAACGTATTGCATGCCTCCTGATCTTTTCTTTTGGAGCTTCATTTGGTGATATGATATCGCCTATTTTGTTTAATCTGAAGATAAGAGTGTTGCTCATGGTCTAACCCGTTATGCTCTAAACTTTTATTCGAATGTAACAAGAATCGGGGACCCTCCAATTCAGCTCAGGAGAGTTCTTTCCTCTCGATAATTATAATCTTTGAGTTACTATCAATAAAGTTTGTCACAATTTTCTCAAAAAAAAAGAAAAAGAAAAACTGCATGGGTTTTATTATCTGTATCATCTTGACTTGGGTTTGATCATGAATTAATATAATATATGCACATCGATCACATAATGTAATCGATCAATTAAAAAAAACTATTTTGGGTCAATGAGCTAGGTAGGTTTTAGAAGCATAGGAAAGTCCTTTGGCTGACGTTAGAGTCAGTAGGTTACAACTCACAGCCAATGGGATATGAGTTTGCAAAAAGGGTAAAGCTATATGTATATATTCTTAGGGAGTGAGTGTCTTTAGCCAACATTTGGTCCCTTGCTCACAATTTAATACATCGGTGATTATGAACCAATGACAACAATGTGCATAAAAACGATGAACAAAACACGAACGATGAAGACATATACAGTTGCAGATTTTAAATGCGTCTCTTCCATGAGGGCAAGACTAAGAATAGAGCTGCATTCACATAGCGTTATATATACACAATTTTTTGGGATATTTCTTCAAACATTCTGTCTTTTTAACTTTGCAAAACACATAAAATAACTCTTTCATAACATTCAAGAAGATCAACTAGGAGCATTGTCTACGCTCACCCCTTCCAAAGCTTATTTTGAAGTGTAGATGGAAGTTGACTTGTTCCCTTTAGTGCCTTATTAGATGGAAGTTATTCATGTATAGGATCATTCCATGTGCTTAAAATTTGTTAAAAAGAAAACTGTTGCTAATAAGGCCATGTTCAAATGAATTACTATTATAAAACAAAAAAGTCTTCTCTTCGGGTTATTTTGCTTCAAATTGTGAAGAAAGAAAAAATTGTGTTCTACCATAGTAGAGTTAATTTTAGCATTTATCTAAGTCTCATTATGTAAACAAGAAATATGAACACGGTTACGTTTATTAAAATAAAAAAGAGAAAATAGAAATTTAGAATGTGAACAAAGATGATACCAAAACACAAATAAACTTACTCAGGTGTCAATAGTTCCAAAAAGCCTTTAATCAAGGCAACTACATCCTATGATCTACCCTAATAGTATGGTCAAAATTTTGTATCATTATTATTATTTTTATTACATTAGAGGGATCAAACCGTGACCTATTTTAATCTATTTTTAGAACTCTCCCTTATTACATAGCCTAAGTGCCTAACCAGAAGGGTTTTTTTTTATATTGATTATGAGTAGGCATGGGCACGGGCCGGGCTCAACAACCATTTTGGAGGGATCGGGACCTAACCAACAATGCTAGGCCGATTTCTGTTATGCATGAAGCCAATGTAGGGACTGATTAAAACTTGGACCGAGAATTTTCGAGTAGGTTTTTCGGATTTTCTGTCCTAGGCTCCCAGCAACATGACTTTGTCTCTTCCGTTTCTTCTTAGGCTTGGCCTCTTCTCTGGACTTGGTTGATTTTGGAGGATGAGGAGGACTAGGTGTGGAGAATTGGTGAGAAAGAAAAAGTAAAGAAAATACATGATGTGACTACTAATGTAAAAAGTCAAAAAAAGTAAGAGAGAGGGGAGCATGAGTTTTTTTTTTTATGAGTAAAATAAAATTACACAACAAAACCTCTAGCACAGCAATAGCCCAGCTGGTCTAGATGAAATGCAGAAGCAGCACTAAGAGGAAGACTACGATCCCAGGTTGAAACATCAACAGAATGACCAACTTTAGCAATAGCATCGGCCACAAAATTGGCTTCTCTCCAAATGTGAACAAAACGAATATGAGAACAAAGACTCGCAAGTCGACGAATATCTTGAACAAGAAATTTGATGCACCAAGGAGCTTGAATGGATCCATTGAGGCTGTCGATGAGAATTTTAGAGTCTCCTTCCACCATAATTTGAGAAAGATTAGCATTGATTGCTTGACGCAAACCTTCCCTAAGAGCCATGGTGCCACAATAACTAAAGAGCGACCAATATTTTTAGCCGACGCTAAGATCAGATTGCCTTGATGATCTCGAATCACAAAACTAGCTGAGGCTTGGCAGTTGGGGAAGACTGATCCATCAAAGTTGAGCTTGATAAACTCAGGATCTGGAGGATGCCATTTGATCAGTTTCCTTGAAGCCTGGCTGATGAATTTGTTGGGAGGGTTAACATGCTAATATTGGAGGGTAGTAGAAGCTGCTGCATGACAGACTTGACTGGGATTCAAGCACGTATTCTTAAAAATAAGATCATTTCTAGCACGCCAAATATGGTAGCATAAAATAAAGATTTTAGCAAGATTTTCAATAGAATCATGGTCTCTAATAACTCGAAAAGAATCAAGCCAGTCAATAAAAGAAGCATTCCAATGGAACGGATTAAGAGTGGTGGAGAAATGTTGCCAAACTTTTCTGGATTGAGGGCAGTTCATGAAAAGATGATCAATAGTTTCTGCTTCAGCATTACAAAAAGGACAGTTTCTATCAATAATTTCATTGGTGTAGACTTGATCACTTGTTCTAATCCTCTTCCTCCTGATCCACTGCCAACTAAAGAGCTTAACTTTAGGAGGCATAGAAAGGGACCACATTTGCATTAGAAGTTTAGATTTTGAGTGAGTATGGACATTTTGAGTCAGAAGAAGAGAAGCAGATTTAATAGTAAACCTTCCATTGGCAGCAGGACCCCAGAAAAATTCATCCTCTGTGGACGTGATAGGTAACAGAATAGATATAATTTTAGAAACAATATCAGCAGGTAAAACCTGAACAATCTTATCATGATTCCAATGGTAATTCACAATATAATCACTTACCAAATCATTAGTATTAACTTGGGATTTGGCTTGATCATTTAAAAAATTAAAAAGAGGAAACAGATAGGCCCAATTAAATAACCAAATATTAATTTGGGAACCATTCCCAATAATCCATCGCATACCATTAGAAAGCAATTCTCTAGAATTTAGAACACCTTTTCAGGCCATAGAGGATCTAGAATTTTTCTTAACAAAGAAAAAATTATTTTTTCTAAGATACTTGGCATGCATAATTTGAACCCACCAGTTATTAGGATCAGTAAGAATCTTCCACCCTAGTTTAGCTAGGGCAGCTTTGTTGAAATGTGAGTAAGGACGAATGCCAAGGCCTCCCTTACATTTAGGAGTACAAACAACACTCCAAGCAATAGGGGGGGTTTTCATTTCATTGCCCCAAAAAAACTTCCTACATTCCTTATCCAAAGCAGAGGTTACTTTAGAGGAACAAGTAAAACAAGATAAAACATGGTTAGGCATACATGTGGGGTTAGCCTTGATAAGGGTAAGCTTACCTCCACGGGATAGAGTGTTAGCTTTCCATCCAGCGAGCTTTTTTTGCACTTTCAGAATAAGGTCATTGGTATTAATAGGATCTTTCCAAAAAATCACATTATGAATGCCTAAATATTTTCCAATAGCTGCTTTATGCTGAATACTCAAGATACAAGAGATGTTAATTGATTAGATGTTAAAAACCGCGTTATATTACCTAAATCTAACTTGTGTTGTAAAGTTAATGGGAAATAAGTTTCCACGAGGTTGTTTTTTCTTTTAATTCCATAATAAATAAATAAAGTTTTAACAAGTTAAAGATAAAGAATATATATATACAAATAAAAAACTATACAGTTTGTTTCTATTTACAAAAAATACATTATATACAGTTTTGGGGGTTTTTGAGTTTTTGAAAACAATAAAAGTTTTTGGTTTTTTTATTTTTGAAAACAACCCATTTGTTTCTCTAAGTCATATGATCGAACTAACTGTGAAATTTAGAAAGCTAATATTTCCCAATTAGCTCTCTCTGAAAATAACCTAGTGAAAGCACCTAGCAACATAAACGTCATCTTAGTCTAGAAAGCGCTAGTCATCCATGTTCAAAGCTCGAAAAGAATTGTTAATTCAAGTGCCACCTAGTATGGAAAAGTCCATCTATTTGTAATCCTTTTAATTGATTCCGACTTTGTCAAAGCCTTTACTACTTGTGTTAGGTTTCCAAAACTATTAGGTGAATCGGATTCTAACTCAGCTCCATTACAGTAAACATCATAAGTGTCGACCCCTATAACATAAACTATAAAAGTTTCGTAAACTTGATCAAATAAACATCCAAAAGCAACTTAGAAAATCAAATACAATATTATGCAAAATAGAAAATAAACAAATTTACACAATAACTTCCAAATTTCCGAATAGTTAATTAAACAAAATAAATATAATAAATAAACGAGTTTGGAAAAGTCGTTGTGTCATGAAATGGCGCGCGCAGGTGGCGCCGGTTAAGTCGTATTGGATGTGGCGGGTGCAGAGAGCGTTTGGGTGGCCTTGGGTTGGGCTTAGGCCCAATCAGAAGGTTGCCGGTCCGTTGCGGGCGCCCATGTTGCCAAGCTTTCCTTGGCTGCTTTTTCAACCATTCTCTTCTGTTGAGTGGTCTTTCTTCCTCTCGTCTTCCATCAGAGCAGAGGGACTGCCCGTGAGAGTTTGAGGGCCGGCGGGTGGGTGCAGGTGAGGACGGCGAGATATAACGGTGCGGCTCGTGGTGATGCGGGGAAGAAGCGGTGAGAAGCGGCGGCAAGGTCTGCGGGTGCTTGGTCTTGGAGGCGGTGATGACAGTGCTTGGGTGATTCGACGCGGCGGTGTGCACGGTTGGGGGTCGGTGCGAAAGCTTGAGGCGCGGCATGGTGGGCTGAGCGGCGGCGACATGGGCGGCGATGAATAGCAGCAGTACTTTGGGTAAGACGCCGGCGTGAGGCACGGGCTTCGAAGAACAGAGAGCATGGGCTCAAGATTGATGGCCGGATTGGCGGCAGTGGCGCGGGGTTCGTGCGGCGGCAGAAGCATCGAAGAACCAAACCTGCAAAAGAAGAAAACAAACAGAATTAGATTGATATTGTAGAGTACTTGCAGAATTGAAATTGCAGAATTTGAATTGATCGATTGCAGGTGGTGGTGCGAAGACGACGAGGTGGGATGCTTCTGGGCTTTTGTGGTATTCTGGAATTGAGGGATCATGGTGGTGATGTGAGAGATTTGCTTGCAGGAACGGATTGGATGATTAATTGCAGTGGGCAATTGAATTGTGAATTGAGCTTGCTGGTACTGTCCTTAAATAGCAGAGAAGGTGAGGAAGATGGTGGAACAGAAATGCTGGCAATTGTGGACTGTAGTGGTAGTGAAATTCATGGAGAGGAAAATCACATGGGATAGTGGAGATAGCTTGGCTGGAAAGATGCAGTGGAAGAGGTAGGTGATGTGGGACGGTGGTGGAAGCATCTGTGATTGCAATTGTGGTGGAATAATGGCTGGAAAGCCAAAGGGAACATGGGCTGCTCGACAATGTTGATGAACTAACAAAAATTCAAAATAAAACTAATTAATATATTATAAATAAAAATAAAAATAAATATAAACAATAGAAATAACTCTAAAATATAAATAATAAAAATATAAACATGGGAAAATAAAATGGAGATTTAAAATATGTTCTGCCACCATGTGTGGTGGTTGTGCCGCCTGATATGGTGGTTCGCCGACAAATTGTCGGGATTCGGAACGGTTTCCGAAATCTTCGTACATTAACTGGACCCACATCCTCAAAATGACCGGTGTCATTTTGACATCTGAAAAGTCACGGTTGACTTTTCGGAATTACACTGAAAATCTCCAAAATTCACCTGTTATGTGCAAATTGACATTTTTCTCATATTTTCCCTAAAAACATAAAAACAAATATTAAACAAACAATTAAGCTTTCGAAATAGCAAAATCCAGTAATTAAAGGCACTTTGTGAACGTATTTTACGTTCACATCATTAATTCTGCAAGCATTGGGAACATTGTTAGAAAAATATAACGTAGATTTATGATAATAATTTGCTCACCAGAGGATTTGGACAAGCCATCACGAGTTCTTAGAATATGACGAGCTGCAGTAGAATTAGCCTTACTGAAAATCAAACGGTCATCAGCAAACATTAGGTTGGAGACACGAATACCACTAGGGGAACTCAGGATTCCTACTTGGTTTCTCGTATTAGAAGCAAGTAAATTCAACTTCCTAATTAAGGGTTCCATGCATAAAATGAATATATACGGGGAAATAGGATCTCCTTGTCTTAGCCCTCGCAAGGGTTTAAAAGGAGGCTGAGGTTTACCATTAATAAGTAAAGAAAAGTGAACTTAAGTAATGCATTCCATAATAAGATCAATCCAGGTCTTTGCAAAGCCAAATTGAGTAAGACAGTGCTTGATATAGTCCCAATGAAGAAAATCATAAGCTTTCTCAAGATCAAGCTTAATAGCCTGTCACGCCCTGGACCCGGGGTTAAAATTTTTAAACATTTTTCCCGAAATCCGAGGTGTGAGTGTTTAAAAAAATAAAATAGAAAATAAAACCAACACTTGAAGAAATCGATTTCTTAACTCAATATAAAAATTCGTACAACTTAGGCTAACTAAGAGTACAACACTCTTTGATCAATAATCTTACACGAGTAAAGTCCAACTCTATTAGCTTCCACTCTCTAACCTTCATAGTTCTCGTGTCTAGAATAGAACCTGCAAAATCTATTAAGGGGTGAGCTCAACTTGCGGCTCAATAGGAAGATATTCCTCTTCAAACAACAGATAATCAAGTAACAATTTACATAGTATGTATGCATGCGTTTTCTATTCCCGAGAATTCATATGGTAGAATAGACTGAGCCTACACGTCCCATACCGTGTATTTTACCACAAGGGTGACCCCGAATATCCTACAATATGAATAAACCCCCACCCCAAACCTCTTTTTCTAGTCATCTTGTCCATTCCCCTGTCGCCAGTCCTGAATTACCCATTCGATGACCTATACTAATTGCGCAATAACATTGGGCTGACATGAGATCTGGTATCTGCCTAGGTTATGGACTCAACTACGCAAAAGATATTTCATCACATTTCTTCCAATAGCACATCTCAATCGCCATCCTTATCCCTCCCATAAATATTTCAATGATGCATCAAATAATAAATTCATTAACTCATAAAATAAAATGCATCAAAACTTCAAGCATGAATTTCCATTCAAACATATCAACCAGCAAATAAGAAAACAATATAAATAAGTCGAGGTTCCCCAGCTCTCCCTACTTGGATTCCGAGATATTTAGCAGATAAGCATCCCTACATAATAAGTAAATATCCAAGTACAGTTCACATGCTTGTAACTTCATAAGCACATAATTTATTTAAAACACAAAGCTATCATTTTGACCTAGGAATGCACTTTTCTATAAAGAACAAGTCTTAAGAAGAATGTATCTAAAATCTCAGGCCATTTGGAAAACATTTGAAGTGCCAAAGAATTATCCAAAGTTAGTTATAGTGTAGCAAAACTGATGTAAAAGACTTAACTTCGCAGGGGCCTAATTACCTCTTGTGAACTCCGAAAATAGCATGGTTGGTCTTATTTGAAATCTTAGGATGTCTAGTTTCATGTTTTGGTCTTTCTAAACAAATTTGTATAAGGAAAACTATTGACAGAAACAAAACGTACTGACTGTGCTGTATATTCCAGAATTTCCTGCTGCAGGATCCTTAACTTCGAAAAATTATAACTTAATATAGAAAACTCTGTTTCTGGGGATTCCAGCTTTGAAATGATCTTTACTATGTCTACTACAACTTTCATGAAGACACCAACTTCAAATAATGGACAGAACGGTACAGTTTACAGAAAATAGATCACTGGGTCAGAAACTCAGAAAACTAGTTATGGCAGTGCAGACCCTGTTTTCAGCCTTCAGTTTAACCATTCAATCCCAGATAAAATTCTACCAAATATAGCCCTTATGAAGACTGAAGTACAAGCTTTCAAAACATGCAAAAGGTTTCCAAAAAAATGGTCTAAATTAAAAGTTATGGCTGCTCAAAGTTGGCTAAAAGATCACTGCAGAATTTCCCAAATAAAGTCCCAAGCAAAACTTTATTCAACTCCTACCAAAATTGAGGTTCCTGATCAGTTCTAAGGTAATATACATGAAGCAAAAAGGTTCCTTGATCACTCTAGTTTTCTGTTCTTAAAACAAAAGAAGACCTTGGTTTCCATTTGAATTCTAACTATTACTCAAGACACCAAAATTTGCAGAACTGTGTTTCCTAATTAAGCATTCTAATCCAATATAATGATATCTCATATCAATAGGAACTCAAAAACACTAAACCCTTGGCATAAAATATATTAACAGAACTTCGATAAAAATAGAATAAGATTCTAGGATTGTAATCACCTCTCTATCCCAGTGAGATTTCCCATTCTCGAAGGCAAATCCTTTTAATTCCTCCTTTCAGTGATTTTCGTCTTCCTTCATATTTTGTTTTCCTCATCTTCCCCTATTCTCTCTTCTTTCATTTCTTTCTTTTTCACTCTTCTCCGGCTCTCTCTCATTCCTCTCTTTCTTTCTCTTCACATTCTCTCCTCCTCTCTTTTACACGTATTGGAGCTGTCTCCAATATATACATTTAATCTTCATGGTGAAAAAGTGAAATTCTGGTTGCATGGAATAGTCACAATAAACAGTAGTCGTTCTAAACACTAATCGGAGAGTATACACAACTTTGAACAAATTAAAAGTTACTCTCCACAACCTAGGTTCTAGCTATTGCACAAGCAATACACAATTGAATAACAATTCAATATGCAACAATCACATTCAATTGAACAACCTAGAATCTCAAAGTGAGCATCATCAATAGCTCACCACGGACTATATCTATCAATATATGAACAAGCACACAATATGCTAATTAATTAAGCACAATACAATAGATAAACAATCACACAATCAATTTCTCAAAACAATACAATCACATATGCAACAAACACAATCGATTGAGCAATTCCTAAAAACCCAAAGAGTGCATCAAACTAGCACTCCACGGTCTAGTGTTCACTAAATGATGCAATCACATGCACAACAATTATAATCACAATTATACAATGTAGTGAACAACAATTAGGAAAGCAATCACACAAGTAACACAACAATGGTCACCCGGAAACCTATACCTCTAGAGGAAAAACCGGAGGGGAGCCGTACCCCACGCTCTTGTGTAACACTATGAAAAATACCAATTGGCAAACACGTACAAGGGGGAAACACAATCCCAAACTCTACACTATCTACCTATAGACTAGTGGCAGCTCTAACCTTGTGTAGCCTCCAAATGCTTCTTCAAGTGCTCACACCTCAAGCTACTCCAATTGAACGAACTTCACCACGTGAATCCTCCAACCGCAAGCAACACCAACTATGCAATGATATGTGTGTGTGAATGAATATGAATTCAATTCGTTTGACACAGCAAGTTAACAAGGAACACTTGTTAGAATCAAACAAACCGAATTGACAAACCTTGAATATGATTCAAGGGTTGATTTAGTTATTCACAAGGAACAATAACTAAATCAACAACATCAAATATGTGAGGAGCCTATAACATGGATCTAGGGTCACTCAACAATACCAGAAAACTCTCTCAAGACATTTTTAGACAATAGGGAAGAGTAGAAAAGAGTTAAACATAAAAGAAACCGAAGGATTCTATTTATAGAAAACAAAACAGACGCTCGGGCGATCGATCGCACTTTCACTGTTCATGAATAGTGTCACTGTAGCAACAAACACATTTTTTGGATCGCAACGGCAGATTCTCCAACGGTACTATTGACGATCGATCGCACTATTCACGATTGATTGCACTATTCACGTGAATAGTGGTATTGTAGCAAATCAGAAAAATATCTTTAAATTAAATGTTTGCTAAACCAAAATGAAATTTAATTAGTTTTTAGCAAACCTAAGATATTTATGCTACTTCTTAAGCATAAACAAAGTGTATGAAATCCATTTGCATGAGTCATACCTTGAGATGCTTGAAACGAAACCTTCGATGACCAATGATCGAAGTCCAGAGAAAAGACCGGATAAGAAAGGCGTCTTCACGAACCATCTCGAGCAAGAACAACCTAAGCCACTATTCCTAATCCCTTAAACAACCTAGCATTGATACATAGAAAATGTTAATACAAGGGAAGAGGTTTTGTCAAATAGGAAATAGCCAATAGCAAATATTTTACCCTTACAATAAGTATAAAATTAGTTCCCGACTTTCGGTCTATACTCCTCAAGACTCCTTTATAATTGACGTTCAAAAAAAAGGGACTGCTAGCCTCTATTTATAGTTAACAAAGTGACTCATCATCAAAGTATAGTGAGTAAGTATAGGTTAAGAGAGGGGTTGTCGTTCCGTCGAGGATCGATGGGCTCCCCAATATCTAGGTAGTGTGTGTGTGGTGAGTGCTTTAGCTATAATGGAATAGGTAAGAAATGGAAAGAGTGGATGAAAGTGTGTGTGTGACAATGAGTGGTGTGTAGTGGTGCAAAGTTTGGTTTTGAAAGTAATGATGCAAAGTAAAGGCAAGCAACAATCAAATGCCAACAAGGAAAGTAAATGTGTGTGCAATGTATGGAAATGTTGGGGTTTTCGGGCAAACCCCAAGTCCAATACAACAAGTGATGCTTTAATCAACTCAATCATGCCAATGTGTGTGTGAATCAAGCCCCGTATCCTAGCCATGTTATGGGTCTAGGACCGTGTTCCCTAAGGTATTCGAATGCCATGTTATGGGTCATTTCAACACTCTAGGTGTCATAGGGGATTCATCTATGTTACCTAATACCGAATCCCCTAAAGTGCTTAAGAGGTGTAAAACATCGAAACTAGGGACCCAAACAAGTCACAACTCATCACATATGCTTCCAATTGCCTTGAGTGTGTACATCAAGATAGATTAGTTGGCATGCCAAAGAGGTGGTAAATTCTAAGAACAAGCAACCAACACATATTGAAATAGGTAAGCACACATATTCATACAATCACAAAGGCATTTTATTCATAAATCAAGCATCACATAGTCACATTGGACTAGGGCACACAACCCTAGTCCCCAACAAAGTAACTACTCACTAGTCATCAACATATACATCATCAAATTACACAATAAAGCTCTAGACATAAGGAAAAGAGAGAGTAGAGATGAGAAATGCTCAATAGATGCTCTCTTGCTCCTCCTTGGCCCTTAATTGATGATGCTCCTTTGATGAATTGGTGAAGATCTTTAGCAAAAATGGATGATGGTGTAGATGTGGTAGAGAGGAAATGAGAGTGATAGGTGGTGGTGGCTAACTAAAGATGGAAGAGATGAGAGATAAAAGAGGCTATATAGAGGTGAAAGGGGAATGAATGGAGGGCTAGGATGAAGTATGGTTATATCTAATGGCTAAAATGTTTAATGAAGGACAATGAGGTAAAATCCTAAAAGGGACAAAAGGAATGAGTAATCTATGGGTGACCTCATGATATCTAGCATAGTCCTTTGCTGATTTTTGGATGCACATGTGGATGAGTCACAAGGTTGACTTCGCCTTGACTTTGACCACGACCCTCGGAGTTGACCAAAGTTGACTTTTGACCAAGCTTCCGGAATTCTCTTGCGACTCATTTCCGGGACTTCATGTCTCTTGCGACTCATTTCCGGGACTTCATGTTGACTCGTTGGCGCTCTAAAGTCGGGGTTGACCACGAGTTGACTTTTGGTCCTCGGGTTGACTTTTCGTCCTTTTGCCGAAAATCCACTAAAAGCTCCAAAATGCGCCCCTTTCGCTCTATATATCAATCCAATGCTCGTGAACCCTACAATGGTGCAATTCAAGGATTAGAGACACTAAATGACCCTTGGATTAGCATTGCTAGAGTGATTAGAGGTCTAATTTGTATGTAAATAACATACATATCACAAAGTCGGCAGAGGAATGGCGGCAAAGAAACTAAATTTGGATGAGTATAAATGTTCTTATCCTAATACATATAACTTGGGCACTAAGGAATGAATATTATACGTACTAACAAGTAATAAGGTGAAGCTGATCAGCTTTGTATGAAAAGTTACTACAGACAAAAGCTTGCAACTAATGGTCCTTAAGAAAATATAGAAAATTAAGAGTATGATACTTAGAGGCCAAGTAAAAGATAGATACAAAAGGCTCTATCCTATCTAGAAATATTCTACCCAGTTTTGTTCTTGTATATTCTAAAGTTTTGTTGAGTCAACTTGGTAATCTAAAAAGTGTAAACTCCTCGCAATGAATTCCCTTTTTCCCAGGTATTCAACATATAGGAACGACACCAAGTCTCACCACTTCAAACTAAAAACCAAATTGTTGCCTTAATGGTTAAAGAGTACAAAATCGATCCTAACACTCATGCTACAAGATATTCCTGAATCACATTATGACGAGCCTTAATGAAGAAAAGGCAATGATGTTGCAAGATGATCTATCCATTACTCATTAATTTATAATTAAAAGACTAACAATCCAACAAATGTCTCAAAGTACTATCTCGTGCTATAAATTATCTAAACAAGAGCTTATATATATATAAACTACAACAAGATAATATATTATTGATCATCAAGTAATGGATATGAATTAGATCGATTTGGCTGAGCTTATCTCCAACTGGAGGTGTTTGCATGTATGAGCTGCAAGACACTTGAACTTAATGACTGGGAAAATAAACATTAACTTGCAACTGCAATGTTTTCCTTGATAACTAATCATATGGAAGTAGAAAACAAATTTCTAAATAGATAGGCATAGATGTTCCAATCCTATAACAAGTAAAACAAAATTACTTAATGACTAAGTATTCCATAGATAGACATGAAAGTATCCATAACACACATATCAAGAAGATAGATTTCAACAAATAAATATTTATAAGATCTATAACCTGGAGATATCAACATAATAACTATAGTGTAGACATCTCAAGCATAAGAAGTGGGTAACTTAGGCTACTCAAGCTTGTACATGTATTGGATTGGTTCTGCTGAACTCATCTCTAACTGAGATGCCAATATACTAGAGCAGCAAGGTCCTTGAGCTTAATGACTAATGCATATAAATATCAACTTGTAGCTAGCTACTATTCCGAAAACATCACTTAATTGACAATATCTCATCATCACCTCGTGCAAAGATATGATGCCTCACCTTTGGTTAGTTAAACACTTCAACCTATGATTAGTACTCAAACATAAGAAAAAGATTCTAAATTGGGTTTGTATGGTTTTCCCCAAAAAAATACTTTACTAGCTAAGCCAATTAAAAGTAGACACTCCTCACAATATATCTATATGTAATAAGTAATAGCTAAAGTGATCGAATATATATATACTCGTAAATAATATATATTTAAAATATGAGGTTGTCACATAGCCATATCACCTCGTCTACCTTTCTTTCTACCAAAGTTAAAAAATAATTCATGAGCAATTAGAATATTGTCAAAATTTGATTTCCAGTGCGAAAGCTCCCTGATTTTGAGAAATGCATTTAGCAAGGGTCTTAAACTCTTAAACTATTAACAAGGATTTTTGAAATAATTTTGTAACTCACATTGCACAAACTGATAGGTCTAAAATGAGTAACCATCTCCGGATTTTCAGATTTGGGTATAAGAGCAATATGAGTATGATTAATAATACTAAGAGAAGACTTGTGCTAGAAAAATTCATTAACCATGTCAAAGATTGCATTCTTCAATTGAGGCCAGTAAGTATAATAAAATTCATTAACCATCAGGACCTGGTGCTTTTAGGGGGCCAATTTGGTGTAGGGAAAAGTGTCGACTCTTCTAAGCTAACAGGAGCTAAAAGCTTATCATTGTCCTCCAAGGAAATACAAGGATGAATAATGGAAATACAGTCCTGAATTGTAATACCCTGAATCTTCGTATTTAATTTCTAGAGAATTCTTGAAATTAATTAAGGGAATAGAAATTGGTTCTCTTGTCTAGTTTGTGAAATAAAAATATTTCGGAAAGAATATTGACTCGAAACGTTTTATTTTCGAGGGGTCAAAAGTTGACTTTCTTATTTGTTGATTTTCTCTGATAACTTCCTTCACGAAAGTCGTAGAGCTACTCGATATGAGTTCGTAGACATGTGACATGTTAAATTCCGAGATCATATGAAAAAGTTATGGTCAGCGGAAGTTTTATGTATTTTTTTAAAGGTATTCCGACCAAGTTGCATTTTCCTTGGAAATTGTTGCATTAATTTGTTCATTATTTGAGAATGTGGTCTTCTAATGATTTCTAGTAGACATCTTAAGGAAACTCTCAGAGTTGGAATCACCCGAAAATCATATTTCTAGACTTAGTTATGATTTTTACAAGTTATGTGAGCACAAGAAGAAATTGATTTAAACTTGTTATGAAAGTATGATCCAACAATTGACCTCACTCTTCTAGAACAATTGACCTCATTTATTCTAGAGCTGATCTTAGAATCTCCAGCAGTAATAATCAGCCAAGTATTATTATTCTTTAATTATCAACTTGTTTATCAAGTAGGCTAACCAACTAGAATTAACAACTAACCTAAGTAAGGTTAGTATTTTTCTCTAGCCTATAAATGAGATGTTCCAGCCATAAATTCTTTGCTAATTCAGTTCTCTCTACTCTCTACTCCTTCTTACTTCATTCTTTCCAATAGCCTAGAAATACCATTTAGAAAAGCTATGAAACTAGAGCAATCTTTAGTTAAAAACTTATTGCTCAAGAACTAATGATCTTTCAATTGTGAAGCTAGCTCAATCTTCCAACCTTTTATTGATCACTTTATTTCATGTAAGTACATAATACATCCTTATAGTCTTTTATCTTTAAGTTTATCAAAGTACACAAGCAAGAAGAAAATAGAAAGGAATAAGTTTTATAGAAAACTTAAATCCTGTTTTCTGAAGTTATTCCGGTAGCCAAATTGTGAACCTTTAAACATATATTTCGGGTCCTTTTATCATATTGACATTTTCATCAAAGTTGTTACATATGGTGTCTAGTATAGTCCAAGTATACATACATATGATATGATTTATGGCATGTCTTACAATAAGACTATATTTGTGAATTGGATTATGATTAAGAAGTTTGAAGTCGGGTGTAGGGTACAGCTCCCGTGCTTAAGTGAATTACTGGTAGAGATTTTGTGAGATTTAAGTTGTGGGCTCATGTCCCTACAGATAGTGCACTATTATACTCATAGGAAGAATTGTCGACCTTGAGTGTACATGCTTTGGTATTGTCCTTGGTATGCTGCGGCTTACCCGTACTTCATTTGGGGTTAAGGGGATCCTAGTACGCGGATTTTACTCATGCTTGGTATTTTGGACCTTGGCTTGAAAATTTTTGGGGGTTTATGAATTGTTACTATCAGTTAAATCCAAAATATTCACTGAGAAGAGAAAATACATGTTTAATTGTGGAATATGTATCTGTGATTTGGTTATGATATTGTGCATGTATTGTTTGAGATAATCAATATCTACTTGTAATATATTGATGTTATGATATGTCGATCGAACATATATGATTTTAGGTTATATCAATGCTGCAATGTTAGTCGATTATATTTGAGACTGAATTATTTGGGTTAAAAACGTTCTTGATATATGTGAATTATATTCACTAAAATTGGTATGAAGCAACATAAAATGTTCTTAGTATATTTTTGATTGGTTATTTAGTTTTGATTTCTTATAAGATACATTAATATAAGAATGTAAGCTGTACTTATTGGGCCTGTGTTGCTCATGATGCTACACCTTCTTGTTTTCAGGTTCCGATGCTTGGGGGAAAACAGATTGAATATATAAACGAATATTTTTCTATTAGGATTTTTAATTGAATAATTGTAATATCTTTTATTCCGCTAAACTCTGGTGTTGTAAAATAATAATAATGATTTTGTTTTCAAATAGAAGCATTATTAAAAGGGTAATTGTCATAAATGGTACCTGAATTATAGTGTCATCTTATCGATGCTCGAACTTTACTTTTCGTCACAAACGGTACCTGAACTTTTCGATTTCGTCTAAAATGGTACCTGAGACCACATTCGGTTAGTTTTCCGTCAAAAAATGTCACGTGAGAGGCATGTGACTCACAAATAAGGGTTAAAAACGTCATTTTTTGTCATGAGTTAATCTTGGCCATCCAATCTGATCAGGATTTGCCTCTCTTTTTTTCTCTTCTTCTTCTTCTCTCTTTTCCCTCTCTTTTCGTTGTCTCTCCTTTCTTTTTCCAGGAC
This sequence comes from Rubus idaeus, assembly GCA_030142095.1. Taxonomy (NCBI): domain Eukaryota; kingdom Viridiplantae; phylum Streptophyta; class Magnoliopsida; order Rosales; family Rosaceae; genus Rubus; species Rubus idaeus. The sequence continues at coordinate 16,681,748 of CM057970.1, read as the reverse complement.
AAGGACCGAGTCCTTGAAGGGGTTGGTCCTGGAAATGCCCAGCCGTACTCTCTCCCCCTTTGCCCAGACATCTCAAGCAAACAATTCGAGCCCACTCAGCCCAGCCGTGCACCACCGAGCCCAGCTGAGATTCATCCAAGATTCCAAGCCACACCGCCGGCTTTCCAAGCCTGTGCTCAGCCGCTGCTCTCGGCTGGTGATTCAGGGGTGGCTCCTTGCCTCTGCCGGGATCGCTCAGTTCCCTGTTCTGCAGCGAATCGCTTCGAGGTGGGGGCGGCGGTGGTCTCTGGATGGGTTTGATCTTCTTCGACAAGATGGTGGTGAATGGTGGATTGCTGTGGTTTGGTTCAAGGATGTTGGATTACATCAATCTGGTGGAGTTTGCACAAGGGTGGTTTTGGGCAGTGGTTTGGCGTCGTCTGGAGATCGGATTGGATTCTTGGAGGAGGGTGGTGGCTGGTGGCGCTATGGGTTTGGGTGTCTGGTATTCCGACATCAACATGTTGTGTAGTCAATTGAAATGAAAAAAAAAAAAGAAGGCATCAACATTTCATTTGCACAAGGGAGGCGTGGTTACTGTGCAGCGCCGGAGATGGCGTGGTTGTGATGGTGGGTGCATAGAGACATGGTAGTGTTGGGGTGTGGGTGTAAAGAGAAAAAACATAGGAAAGAATAGAGGAAGAGGAAGAAGAAGAAGAAGAAGAAGAAGATTGATCTCAATCTGGAAAAACCAAGGAAAAAAAAGAAGTGAGGGCCAATTCGTCATTTTATTTCATTTATGAGTCACATGCCCCTCACGTGACATTTTTTGACGGAAAACTAACCGAAGGTGGTCTCAGGTACCATTTTAGACGAAATCGAAAAGTTCAGGTACCGTTTGTGACGAAAAGTAAAGTTCAGGTACTATCGATAAGATGACACTATAATTCAGGTACCATTTATGACAATTACCCTTATTAAAATATTTGTTTCATTTGATTTATTTTATGTTTTAATTATTTCATTCGCGCCGCAAATTCGAGCACCATATTTCAATATAATATTGGTCTCGGATTTAGGGGCGTGACATGAATAATCCTTTAAAGAAGGAGGAGAATGAGGACTAAATCTCTTTTTAAAAGAAGAATTGAAAACATAGGAAATATCTTAATCATTGTCGAACCAAAAACCATTGTCATCCTTAATTTTAATAATTTGTTTCTTCTTCCTCCGAATCAGGGCTTGTGTCTGAAAAAAGGAAGTATTGTTATCACCAAGGGCAAGCCAATTAGTTCTAGCTCTCTGCTTCCAAAAGACTTCCTCTACCAAGTTGAGTTCTTGAAGTTGCAAACCTAAGTTTTGTTCAGTAGTTAAGAGATTAGGGTCTTGAGAACAGAAATAAGCTTGTTGAACAGCTTGAATATTAGTATGTAGCTTTTCTTTTTGCTGAAATAAATTACCAAAGACATTAATATTCCAGTTTCGAGCCAGGGACTGGAAACTGGAGGTAAAAGTATTAAACTTTTGTATTGGATTACCTAAGGTAGGGTTTGACAGAGCTTTAGAAACAACATTGATAAAATCAGAGTGTTTAAGCCACATGACTTCAAGCTTAAAATTCTTGTGCGTTCTCTTAATAGCTGGGTCTAGAGTGAGACAAATGGGTCCATGGTCAGACGACATAATAGGTAAATTATTTAAAGAGACTAGAGGATAAAGAGTAAGCCAAGAGGCATTAACAACAGCTCTATCAAGCCGTTCATAAATTTGAGTTTATTTCCTGTTGATGATTATTACACCTGGTAGAAGAGTTCCCTGAAGATGGAAGAGACATTAAGGCCGCATCATTGAGAAAATTCATAACACTACTAGAACTTCCCCGCGTTTACTAACGTTGTTGAACATTGTTTTTCTAATATAGCAGTTAAATTCTCGGCTGAACCAACCGGTTTCGGCTTTCGCTATGTACGTTGTGTGATGAAATTGTACCCCTCTTCCCAATCTTACAATCTGTCACTTTATGCCATGATTGATATAAAACCTTTTGGTTAACCGTTGGCGAAGAATTTAGAAGACAACCTCCAACCCAAATAATCCCCCCAACCCTCCCCTAGCAAGCTACAACCTTAGGCTTTTGCCTTTTTTCCTCGTTGATCACTTCAATTGGAAAAACCTGGACACCCCACGCGCAAACCCAAAATTAAAACGCCTTTTTACAATTCGAACCTTTGCTTTACTCCAACTTCAACACTCACAATCACTACCCCCCTTCACCCCCCCCCATCTTCACCCCCAAACCCACCCACCCCAAACCCCCCCCCACCAGCTCGCCCAGCTCCGGTCCCCCGAACGAGCAACCAGGCCCCACCCCCTCCCCTCAAACGGAAGCGAGCCGAGAAAGCCCGTTCCGTTCACCGCCCCCCCGTCCCCCCTAAGTGAATCCGTTTCCAATTTCGTTTGTTTCATTTGTTCGCAATTTCGTTTCATTTTCAATTTGAATCTTCATTTCGTTTTCAAACTCTGATCCTTGTTGAATTTTCAAACTTCTTTTGGACGGTCTCGGTGAGTCGGAGACAAGTCTAAATGCGAGTTGGTGCTTATTGTTCTCCTTTGGTCTCCTTTTATTTTCTTACTTGGTTTTTCCGTTTGTTGGTGTTTGGTTTGTTTTGTTGTTTCCTGGTCTCGACTTGCCTATTTCGCTTTATAGCCTGATTTGATGAACCTTGATTGGTTTGTTAACGTCTATTCGATTCACACCTAAATCCAAATAGGATTCATTCTAGTTATTGGGTTTCACTATCTATGTTTTACTATTTTTGAGGTCTTGATTCTATGCCATTGGTTGCTTGCTCTTGTTCTATAGCATAACTCTTTTGGTTAGATTTGAACGATCAATCATGCCCTGAATTGGTTTTGTCTACAGTTTTTTTTTTTTGGTAATGGGTCTTTAATTTGGTTAAAAGTAGCTAGATTAACCTTGCATAATGCATATGTATAATGTTGCTGCGCTTTCCATGGTGAGGGTGTTGTTTCTCTAGAATTACAGAGAATACAATCTCCAGCAATTATATTCTTTTTTTTTTTTGGAACCAACCAGCTATTAATTCTAGGCTAGTTTCCTAGTTGTTGGTGATGATTTTAGCATTCAATATGTTACTTTTGTTGGTGCTTAAAAATAGTGTTCATAGTGTTATTATATCCTCTTTGATGTTTGTTATTTTCTGAACTGCATGATGTTGCTTATTTGCGCAACTTATTATTCTTGTTTAGCTCAAATTCCTCTTCTCTTTTCCTACTTAGTTTCGCGCTAATAACTTCCTTCCCCTATTTCTTCCTTTGTTTTTTTTTTCCCCTTCAAGGTTTCAATAACTCCCTAAAACTTAAGCTTCCTTTTGTCATCAAAATAATTTTAGTCTAACGGGTCTCTTTTGTTTCCTTTTTAAGTCTTAGACAAAATTATCTTGGTTATTATATTTAGGTTTCGGTGGTGGTTCTTTGTTGGGTGGCTTGACTATTGATTCCGAGTAATCTTCAATATATTGTTTTATGTGTGTACCGGATTGTCACTTATTGAATTTCTCGAACTGTCACCTTTTCCTGCATCACCAAATCCCCCTAAGCTTTCGCATTACAAGAGAAGTATAAACTCTTTCCTATTCATAATATAAGTAGCTGTTGAAGTTTCGAATTGAGTGATTGCCCTTGTGAGGCTTTAAATGTTGCGGATTGATGTGAAATAGGGTGTAATTGTTATGTTTAAATTGACCCGGTTTAAGCCTTCTATGTATGCTCGACATGTATTTGACAAGTGGGATCTAATTCACCTCATTGCCACATCTTCCCTAGAAGAGGAGTGATTTAAAAAGGGGAAAGGCATTGTTATGAACCTTGTTTCAATAATGAATATCGCTGCTGGTGTTTTTCATTTTCATTTGTTGTGCGCTTTCCATTGCAATAAAAAAGCTGAAAGTTCATAATTACTTATAGAAGCTTTTAGTTCTCTATTCCATGATTCCCCTTTTCTGGTTGTAAATTGGTTCTTTATATTGATAGTAAAGCTCATACTACTTATCTGTAAAAGCATATCCTCATGTTGAATTGGTCATATTTCCCCTAGTTAGAGGTTTGTTTTTCTTGTAGGAGTATGTTAAATATCTCTTACTTTTGTTTTGGCTCTACTCTCTGTTTTGGTTTGATGGGATGTGGTACATATTGAAATGTTTGACGTTTTTTCGTGTTCAGTTCTTGTTTCTATTCTTCTGCATTTTTTTTTCTTTTTAAGTTTTAGTGTTTTTTTGTGTTTATGTAGTCTCCTTTAGTTCTCCTCTTTGTGGGCTGTTGATTTGGTCTCCTTTGGTCTCTTGAGTTAGGATGGATGGTAAAGTGAAAAGTTTGATGCTAATTCTAAGGAGGGGTTAATTTTTTTGTATGGATGAACTTTTTTGTTTAAGAAATTTTATATGTAAAATGTGAAGTGTTGATCACTCTAGATTTTGTATGAATTGTGGTTGGTAAATTAATATATAATAACTTATGGTTTTACATTTTGTAATTTTTGCAGTTTGATATTTAGTATGTTGATTGTTGAGTGAATGTTTAGTTTAGAAGGAATCTAAATATTTGCATTGTTGGAGCATTGTAATATTGAAAAATATATATATATATACAGCATGTATTCATATCAATTAGGGTGTTATATGATCAATTACGGCATTTTTTGTGACAATTAGTCGTTATTGTAATTTAAAGAAATATATACAAGGATATCACTAAAAGTTTTGAATAAAGTAGGAAAATTGTAGAGTAAAATCGTTATATGACTGAAACTCCAAAAGTATAATATGTGATATTTTTGCTATGAATCAAAGGTTAAATTATGTGTCCATATTCTTTCTAGACAGGTAAAATATGTGTCGAAACGAAAGGTGAGGCGCTTCAAGGAAAAATAAGGTACAGACGACGGTTTTCGACGTTGTATGAAGCTTTTTGTAGTAGTGTAAATTGAGTCATGTACTTTGTGGTCCTTTGAATGCCACCAAGCTTTTCTTGTAAAGATAAAATACAATTGAAGTCCCCAATAATCGTCCAAGGCTCCTGATTTGGAGGTTGCAAATGTAATAAATTATCCCAAAATTGAGCTTGATTTTCTTTTTGAGGGGTCATATAAAGAAAGGTAGCATGCCACTTGATGTGATGAGCAAAGTCCTTAACTTGACAATGTAAATAACGATCATACAAACTAACTACATCAAGGGTAAACTTGTTGTTATTCCAAAGAAGAATAATCCCTCCACACTAACCATAGGAAGGAATAATATCAAAGGCTTCAAAATTAAAAGCTTTGACTAAAGTAGCGGCTGAGTCATAATTCATTCTTGTATCAAGAAGGCAGAAAATATCCATAGACATTAGCTTAACAAAGTATAGGGCTTGGCTAAGGAAACCGTCTCTAGCACAACCTCTACAGTTCCAAGAGACTATCTTCATAAGAGAATTAAAAATAAAGTGTCCAATTCAGAAAAAGGGTCATTAATCAAAGAGTCATTGCTCCAAAAAGTGGAGTATACAGAGACCAAGTTTTCAGGGGTCGAAATATCTTGGTAATTATAAATGTACTTGATTACCGAAAAGTCATAACAGTGCTTCGCATTACCCAAAATGGCAGTAATAACAATAACCCAACCGTGAATCAAAACATGTTGCATCGTAAGTAGATCAATAGAGTACCAAGAGCTAACAACAATGGCACCAACATCACAAGATTATCAAGGAAACAATCACAAATACAAAAACTGCCATAACTCAAATGTTTGTAGACAGATCCAACAGTTGCAAGAAGATAAAGGAGAAACAAGCAGCAACCATAAATAATAAACTTATTATAAATAGGATGATTTCCAAACCAACCGAGCATAAAGTTTCCTTCATGCCCAACAGAGGGTACAATTTTAAAGAACCAAACAGGAAACTTGTTAACTACTAGATTAGCAAAACCTAGATCAAGCCAAAAGTCCAAAAAGCAAAAATCATCCAAGACTAACAACATTAAGTGGTCGAGGGCTTGAAATACAAAACAATAACCATAAAGCATCATCATGGTTTTGGAATAGAGGTTGAGGTTGAAGCCTTATTATTAGAATCATCACGACCTCTCTTCCTAGGACTACGGAAGCTAGGTTCAACAAAAGCAGAGTTCTCAAGGACCAAAGATTATGTAAGGGTAGTAAAGCATCATGATCTTGAAGGTTATTCAAATCCTCATTAAGGAGGGAAATTATGCATAGAATCCAAAGATTCATAACTCATGTCTGAATCATTGTCCAAGGACTCCTCACCATTATCCGAAGAATCAGATGAGGAACTATCCAAGGAAATAATTAAATGGAGATTTGGTAATAGACAATACCTGATTAGGAGGTCTAAAAGGAGTAGGTGCTCTCCTTGGAACAGTTGGTCTAGTGGGGGAAACAGAAACCACATCCCTAAAGCTGACCCCTTGCTTACAAATATAAGAAGAAGGGCTAGGCTTAGCAACTGGCTCCTTTCCTTTGTGTTTGCGTGTAACTTTTGTCCAGCCATCAACAGATTGCTCATCAGTAGCACCAGGAGACTGAGCATGACCACGAGACGACTCCGTTGGAGCTGTAGCTACCCTATGAGATTGAGGGAAAACAAGCATGACGCCTTCAGGAATTTGCTCATTAAGCTTGGGATCAACTGGAAAGTTAGCAGGGTAGGTTCTGCCCTCTTGCGGATAGCGATCCACCATAAGATAGGGACAATCAAACACTTTTCCAGGGCATGCACCAAGGGTGTGCACCACAAGCCCATAGTAGAAGCAACATTCGAAGAGAGTTTCATAATGAAGATGGAGTAGAGTGATCTTATCTGAGTTGGGATCAGGCTTTAGGTCAAAAACACGAGGAATTTTCTTCGAGAGGTTAAGCTCCACACAAGCACGGGCAAAGAGAGACATGTGGCTCTCCAGAGTGGTAGCATCTAGACGATCACAGCGCCCAATCATCTCAGCCTGCTTGGTGATAGTTTGTTCATTCCAAAAATGGAATGGGAGAAATGGCAGGCTGACCCAAACCAAGAGGTGATCAATGATAGTCTTAGCAGGATCAAAAGTAGGAAACCATCTTTGAAGATGGAAAATTTGTCCTTGCACAAACCAGGGACGATTATCAAGAACAAAATGCAAATCCTCTTCCACAGTAAAAGCCACTTTAAACCAACCATATTTGACATGATCAATAGAGAATAGACCTTGAAAATCAGTCCAGGAACCAATGAACCGGGTTTGAATATTTTGGGGGCTAATGGGATCCCCAAAAATCTTGCCCACTAGAGTGAACTTTTGTTCTCCTTAGCGAGTACTTGAACATCAGGATCAGAAAAACGAACTCGAGTAGGAGCAGAGTCAAGAGGAATAGAAAAAGGGCCCTTATGAATGGTTTCTGGAGGAGGTGAAGAAGTTTCAAGATTAGGAGCAATAATGAACTTACGCTTAGGAGAAACAGGACCATCCCCAGCTTTAATTTTGGAAGAAGAGTTTTCGTTTTGAGAACTCATGATGAAAAGGGAGATAGGCTTAAACAAGAGCTGAAAGCTTGAAAGGAAAAGTTGTAAATGAAAACAAACCCAAAAACAAGGCTTTAAAGGGCGGAAACTTGGAGAGCACAGCAAACCAACCGAACTAAGAGACCAATTGAAGCACAAACTGCTACGGCGAGGCTAGAGAAGATCATGATAATCAGACAAGCCCAGTAAGAAAACGGAAAGTTGGGAAGTGAAAGGGGTCGTTCTTGGGGATAACAAAGAAGAAAGGGGAAGAACTGAAGATTGCCAAATGGCAGAGCAAGTTTCCAAATGGCAACCACGCCCCGATTCAAGCAGTAAAAGGCATGAGGGGTGAAGAACCCTAGACATGAAAGTGGGAGACACAATGGACTGAAGGGATGTCAAAAAAAATTCCCAAAACAAAATCATTACATGCAGTCACCAAGGGGAAAACATAAAAATTTGAACATCAATCCAGAACAAGGGAAGATGAATCATGAATTCCATTCGTGTATCCTCAAAAAAGAGATCAAATAGATGGTAGGAGTCTATAGGGAAATGTATCACTAAATCAGGCTTAAAAGAGAGATCAAAGCAAGGAGAACAAGGATCTAATCTCAGATCAATCAAAGGGTTCCATTTGATAACCCATGCAATCCAAAATAGCCTTGTTTGGGCAAAGTCAATGGGAGGTCGAACAACCTCCATCATTTGCTTCTTGGTCTGGATATTGTGATTATGTTCTCTCGGGGAGCATGAGTTTAGACATGTCAATGGACCGGATTTGGAGCGGAATGACTTAAAATCTAAATCTATTTAACAATAAAAAAATTTCAATATGATCCAATCCCCTAGTCGGTTGGATTATTCCAATACTTTAAAGGACTGAGTCTTATGAATGTATATAAATATTATTTTTATATTTAAAATTAATATTTTATTATTATAAAAACAGAGCGGGTTATAAACATATCGGATCAACCTAAGTCCGTATTTAATCCGTTTAGTTAATGGATTAACGGATTCTGATTTTTAATGGGTCAACAAATTAAAAAATTAAATTCCAAATCCATCTAATGATCACGGATCCGGATCGAATTTTGAATTTGGATCAAAATCTGATTAGTTGACAGGTCTAGTAGGAGTGCGGCGTAAAGAAAAAAAATTGAAGAATCGGTTATGTTCGGGTTCAAAAGCCCAATTTTAATTGTGAGACTTCAAAATATTTTGGTATGGGGAGTAGATAGAGCTACGAATAAAAAGGAAAGAAAAAAAAAGTTTAAATAAACGTAAATAAAATAAAGAGCAGAGAATAAGATGTATTTCATTGATGAATAAGAGTCTTTATATATAGACGAATACAAAATACAATATGTAATGATGTAGGAAATCTATTTTAAATACAATCCATATAGAAGGATATATATCTTCCATAAATCTATCGTAAAAAATCATAGTTTGACAAGACACACAATAATAATATCCGAAAACAAAAACTTATTTTTTTGAACAAAGGAAATATTTTGAAAGAAGGGCAACACTGTAATTACACTGATCTTGGAGTCTCATACTTTGAGCTTGCATCTCCAGTTATATATAAATCTAAAATCTATATGAGTCTCGCAAACCATATCGATTAGAAAACCAATTTCACTATTCTCAGAGTCGAGAGAAAAGAAAGATGTCAGGATACCCACAACCTCCACCAGGCTACGGCTACGGCAGCGCGCCTCCACCCGGCAAACCCTACGCCGCTGCGCCTCCGTACGGCGCACCTCCTCCAGGCGGCCAACACCAACAACCGCCGCACCAACACCAGGCATCCCCGTACGGAGCTCCTTCTGCGCCCTACGCGGCTCCTCCGCCTCCTCACGGAAGCAGCGGCGGCGGCGGCGGCTACCAGGCTCCGTACGCGGCTCCAGCTCACGGAGGCGGTGGATACCCGGCTCCGGCTCCGGCTCCGGGTTACGGAAGCCCCTTCGCGGCTCTGGTGCCGTCGTCTTTCCCGCCCGGCACGGACCCGAGTGTGGTGGCTTGCTTTCAGATTGCTGATCAGGACGGCAGCGGCTTCATCGACGACAAGGAGTTGCAGAAAGCGCTTTCTTCGTACAATCAGAGCTTCAGCTTGAGGACCGTCCATCTTCTCATGTATACTTTCACCCAGACCAACACCAGAAAGATCGGTAACAATTCTCTCACCTTATACTCTATATAAATGTGTCAATCTATTTCTTTCTCGTCGAATTGGGGACTTTCTAGAGTTCTAGGGCTGCTTCCTCCGATCTCCGCACGGCACCGTTTTGGTACTGTTCCTCCGAGTCAGTGAGTGATCGGATGGATGCCGAGTCGTGACGCGGTCTCATGCATTGGAAATTTGAAATGTCGATGATGCCCTTGATGATCTGTATCTGTTGCCACTTAATTCCCCCACTAAAATGATATTCACGTGTCCGCGTAATCTAACCGCGTGAATGACATGCCTTAAACGGATAAATCGCAACTGCGTGGCCCACACATTTTGAGGGAAATGTTCTCCTCCTTTTAGTTTGCCTTTTGAGGGTTGGTTTGACTTCGAGGGTAATTTATGGACCAATAAATATGTAATTTATGTTGCTGTTAGTTTAATGAGACAGTCAGTAACTATTATTGAACTTTTTGTTTTGGGTAAATTGTGAAAACAGGGCCCAAGGAATTCACCGCGGTGTTTTACAGTCTTCAGAACTGGCGGGTAAACTCAATAATCTTTTTCTTTGGAGATATTTTCAGATTTTCTACACTCTTTTTTTAATTTGTAATTTAGACTACTTACTTACTTAGTGTTGTGTAATTGGGTGAATTAGGGAATATTTGAGAAGTTCGACAGAGACAGGAGTGGGAAAATTGACTCAACTGAGTTGAGAGATGCATTGGCGAGTCTGGGATTTACTGTATCACCTGTGGTTTTGGATTTGCTGGTGTCGAAGTTTGATAAGACTGGAGGTCACATGAAGGCCATTGAATATGATAATTTCATCGAGTATGTTCTTCCTTCTTTTTCTAATTTCGTTCATTTGCCTTTTCTTTTGGTGGGTCTAAATTTCATTTCTTTAACCACTTAATCACTGAATCTGAAATTTATTATGTTTTGGGTGAAATGCAGGTGTTGTCTTACTGTTAAGGTGAGCTTGCTTGTGCCGAAATCTTGTTCACTGATTTTGTGCATTCACTTATACTACTGCTGCTTTGATTTAACAACTTTCTGCCTTTTGCTTGCAACCAATTTAAAAAGAAAAAATCCTGTATTTCTTTGCTCTATCTTTTTCAACTGGGATACACACTTTATTCCCATTTTACATTACTAGTTTTGAGTTTTTGCAATACCCATTTTACATTCTTTCCTGTATTTCTTAAAAACAAACTTTCTTCATTCACTAGTTTAACTCAAAGGAGGGAGAAAGATAAATAAGAGGGAGTATTAGAGAATAAAGATGGCAATTCACAGGTTGGCCAATAGGTTCTTAATGTTTAATGGGGATTTTATTTTTCCCTTTGTTGTTTTTGTGTCTTGCAGGGATTAACCGAAAAGTTTAAGGAGAAGGACAAGGCATACACTGGTCATGCAACTTTCAGTTATGAGGACTTCATGTTGGTTGTTTTGCCTTTCCTCATCGCATAGGGTGTTGATAAAGAACTACTTTATGAATTCTCTTCTAGAGTCTAATGTAATATTTAGAACTTTGTGCCTGTTTGCTAAAGTGAGCTTTAGTGGTCTAGCTGTATTTGCTCGACTGCTTTGATATAATAATGTTCAAGAATTTGGTTTAACTATGTTCCTTTGCTCTCGAATTTGTTCAATGTTATTTTGTGAAAGTTTGCTGAAAGAGTTTACAGTTTATGTCTTCTTGCCCAACACCCTCTCTCTCAACCAGTAGTAACTGTTTGTTTGCTACAAATGAGGTCAAAAGGGTAGGGGGTTCCAAGTGTGGTTATTATTCCACGAAACAATAAGCATAGTCACTTCATCACAAGGTTTGCTATTGGAATTTGATGACATGGTTTATGACGCATCATTTGGTAAAGGAATTTTGTATAAACTTTTGGGATCTCAACCATTTTTCAATGTGATGTGATGTCAATTATTGTGTTATGGCAAGATAGAGACATAAAACATGTTCTGTTATGACCACAAGAAGTTTGTAATTTTTGAAATGAATTGAAGCTCAATTTTTCCACGTGGGAAGTGCGAAGGGGCAGTTTTTGCTCTCATGCCTGTGTTAAGATCAGGATCACCTGAACAATAAGCGGAGCTGAAGAGAATTTGGATCTGTACTAAACAAAAATTCTCTTGAGCTGAGCAGCTACAAATACTTTGATTTGGCTTAGAAGGGAGATTTAGAAGTGATACTGCGATTTTTTTCACTTGGTACATCTCTTCATCTGCAAGCCTGCAACTGACACTGCAATTGTTTCTCAAGTAGCTTTGTGTTTTTTTTTTATGGGAAACATCATTCTTTATAAATATTTTCAGCTAAGTATACAAAATAGTAACCCGCCTAAAGGGTGCGAGAGAAAGATCACTACTACTAAGTACCCTCACATTTTCTAGCATGAAGCTTAATAAAAAAATAAGAAATTCAAAATTACGAAAGTAAAGGTCATAGGCCCGAAAAACCAAATAAACTTGGGACACTTATTATGTCTATGACACTACCCTACGTAGAGGGAGTGTCCTTGGACAACATGCTGCCATCACAAACCCTAACCCTAATGAAGCCATGCAACAACAACCAGGAACCTTGATGCTAACAAGTAACAATATGGTCACCACCACCAAAGTTGTAGAAAGTTGCCGCAATGTTGCCTAGCACCACCCCAGCAGCACTTGTTTCACCTAGGGCAACTCTACCTTGAGCAACACCAAAGAAATCTAGAGTCCTTGCTCCACCATTGCAGCCACCAACGCCAAAATTATAGCCTCCTTCCCAACTCCAACACATTGTGAAGTCGTCACTACTAGGGCAACTGTGACTTAGATCTGAACTCGGAAAAGTGAAAGAACCGTAATCACCTAGACCTAGAAAGTCTTCGCTGCACAACTATCCTTCATGTATGCCCCAATTTGTCCGTTCAACCCAAGTCGTATCATAAAAAACCACCACCTAGATCACCACCTAGATCTACTGATGAAGAAAGACCCGAGGGCCACTCTTCAACAGGATCCACACAAAAAAGAACCGAGGAAAGTGGATGACCAAAGCCGATCCAAATATCCAATATGCTTAAGCATATGCAGTGGTGTTTGATTAGGCCGGTCTAAACTAAAATATAGGCCTAAATTACCAAAACTCAGCTCCACTAAGGTAAGTTTAAACGATATTAACTACATGTCAACTGCTTGAAGAGACTAAATTAAACATAGCTCTAAGCTAGTCCAAAAGTGGGGCCAACCTTGTGCAAGTTGTTATCAGTCAATTAAAAGAACTTTTGCTAAAACCAAGAACAATTGAACAGCTGAAAACATGACTGAAAACACAATATTTAGGCTTTAGACTTCATGACTAGAAACACAAATTAATAAAAGGTCTAAATTAATGAATAACGTCAATTTGAGAGCTTAAGTTTTAGTTTAGACTTTAACTTTTAAACTTTGTGGATGCACATGCTCTAAGAACGTGCAAAGCCGTCGTCACAATGCTTGTCAACCCAAGGCGAACAGGTTAGGGATGACGCGAGTATTAACGCTAGGGTTAGCACAAAGTGAGGCACCACACTAGAGAGAAAGCGAGACATTCTTCCTGCTAGATTATTAAGTAATTAATTCAACTAGAATAAAGTAGCTTTGTTTGTTTCTCTCTTCTTAAAATGCGGATTTGATTTGCCAACACAGGTTGGTTGAGTTGGCATGGGCGGATTTGTGGTTGAGCCCCAACCCATGTTCGATCCCCGCTGCCAGCAATTCTGTAAAAGCTCCCTCGTTGGGAGTGTTGGTGGGTGATCTAGAAAATATCCTGCATAATTCCATACCGGTGGGCTGGGCTGGGACACTGTCCAGTTTCGTAAGGCCTATCGGGTTAAGGTCGTAGGTTTGCCCTGACCCTGGTAGTGTAAGGACTAAGGAAGCCTCCTTCTTACCTAAACTTTTTCACACCAAAAAAAAAATGCGGATTTGATTTTACCAAGAGTCCAAGATTAAAAGAAAATTATAATACCATTCTGCGATACGTACACATTAAGGATGGTAGGAAATTAACCATTTACACAAGTTATTATCACTGAGGCACAAACTCCACATACTACCATGGAAAATACACGTCTAAAAACATGCATCCTCCGTCAAAGAAAAACCAAAGAAGCATATATGATCCAAAGTTCGTTAAGCTTTCTAAGGTTCTAGATTCATAACAAGCACAAGTTTCAAGGTGGTGTAGGCAGATTAACAGCTTGAGCATGGTGACGGATGTGATCAGCTATGAAGGTAGAAATGAAAAAGTATGAGTGATCATAACCGGGCTGCGTACGCAGTAGAAGTGGAACTTTAGCACTGTTGCATGCCTCAGCAAACTTGTGTGGCAGCAACTGATCATGCAAGAATTTGTCAGCGTCCCCCTACACCAAAATAGCAGTAATGAACTCGAGAAAAATCTAATGTAAACAAGGCGGTTACACTGTGAGAGAATGGATTATAAACACAAATAATATCCAAAAACAAGGTATTCATTTATCGCGGGACCAAGATTGTATCATTCCGCTTCCCTGCTTGAAAGAGTTATTGTTGTTATTGTTATTATTAGTATTATTTTGTTGGCTTAGTAAAGATGATATGACACAGAATAAGATTACAGTTTTATCATTTTCTGTCGTAGATTTCAAATACTTTTTTTTTAGTTGAACCCCATTTTGTCATGCAAACCAGCAAAGGTGATCACCTTTCACAGTATGCCTATAATCAACACCCTTGTGCCTATGCCTAAAATGAGTTTGAATTCTTTTTGGCATCCATCGTCACTAGGTCATATTACTCTATAAACATTTTTGTTTTTTTTTTATCACATTGGATGGGATTGAACCCATGACGTAACCTAATACTACCCTTTTCACACACCCTCATCACATGTGCTAGCCTCCGGGGACTTATTCTATGCAGCAACTTTATTAACAAGTATAAGCAACCTTGAAGCATAAATTCTTAGGACTATATTTTGTGTAACCAGAGTGTTAAGCTCAAGAGAGCTTCCATTTTTTCATTAATAAGTATGGGAATAGTAAGATTGAAATACAATAATAGTATAGCAACGTAAACTATAATTCATGGGATTGAAATGATCAACCACAATGATTCAATACCACAACTATTTTCTAAAGGTTTTGGGAAACCAAAAAAAAAGAGTATTCTGGTTACTCATTTTCCTCTACCAAGTTGCATCAATAATAAATTCACCAACAATGCTGAATGCCAATTTGGTGACGCGTCTTCTAATCAATAAAACTTTCAAGGGAACATTTCTTTAGTATATAAAATAGCAATTGGCCCGCATCCTAACCTAAGGTTTTGGGAAAAATGATAACCAGAAAAATCTAACGCAGGGATCAGAGTAAAGATCCTAAGTAGTTAGTTTAAACTCCTGCAATTACAAGCTCTCAGTCTATGTTGAATTCCAAATGTTGGCCCTTCTAGTCATGCAGAGGTTCACACATGAAAGCACCAAGAGGAAGTGATAAAACAAAAATAGTTGGCATGCAAGCAGCATGCTAACAACTTACGGTGTTGGAAACAGTGGTAAACCAACAAAGTTAAGCAATTATCATAACAAGAAAGACAAACAATAAAAATCGTGGCAGGCAAAGATTGCATGACATCAAATCATACCTGATCAATTAAAATGGTGGCCGACACATCATTAAATTTCTTAACTAGGCAAGTGGCATCATATTCCTGCAGTTTTGAATACAGATTGTTACAAACTAGGGACCAGAAGATCATAACAAAGAATTGATTTAATTAGATTTCATTACTTACCTCCCAATCAGTTTTGTTGCCACCTAGATAGTTTGAGAAAGCTTTTTGGCCCCACGGGCAGTTGGTAGGATTCGCAATTGGTGCAAAGGCAGATACTGACTGCAAAATAAGTGAAATTAAAAAAACCACAGAAAGGAGTTAGAACCAAAGTAACATTCTACAGTGATGACAACAAGATCCATTCCAATAAGGCAATAACTGCATCAGATGTCTGTCTACAGGAAACAGAACTTTACAAAGTCATTAAATAAAATTCAGCTTCTTTAAAAAGGAATTCAATTTCTGGTAAAATGTTAAGATCTGGTACCTTATATTTGTCTAGGTTTTTCAGGTAGATTGTCAAAGCACCATGCCCACCCATTGAGTGACCAGATATAGATGCCCGCAATGTATCAAGCTGTGGAAAATTTTCAGTCAGAAGTTTGGGCAACTCCTTGACAACATAATCGTACATACGCCAGTTCTTCCATTTCTCCTGGGTAGCATTGAGATAAAATCCAGCACCTGTTTGAGAAAATAATAGCATACAGAAACAAAACTTGGTGATGGATCTTTACACATATCACTAAACGATCATAACTACCATGCCAGACTTGTCCGAATGTATTGCTGCAAGAAATATACCTTGTTTTTTTTTTATATATATTTTTTCTTTTTGGAAAGATGTATGAAGATAATTTAGCATTAGGTATTCATCATAAACCATAATCTCAATCCTAGAAAAATGATAGCCTACATGAAACTCATTAATACTAGTATTGGTACGAAAGATAAGAAGATGAGAATGTTTGCACGAAAAGTTCGAAAGGGGTGAAGGAGAGAGGGGAGAGAGAGCATTCAAGCGCTTCACTCAGCATAGATTTTTTTTTTCATTGTCATATAAATGGAAGTTAGAAGAATACTAAAAATTCGAAAGGGGTGATGCAATTGTTAGAAGTAAGCCCAGAAATTTACTTGATCAGCTCATATGATAAATTTACTTTCCTCGGTTTTAAAACTTTGAAGAACATGTAAGGTCCGGTTAGCTCCAAATTTCCATTTATACCTCACTTAAGAAGGGATAAGATGAAACAGACTTGCCCTAACAGAAGGAACCACCCAGTGGTCCCAAATTAAATGTGAGGAGAGGTATCTATAATCAACATAAATTTAGTCTCAAGTGACACAATAAATAGGTGCTAATTCAAGCTTTTGGTATTACTGACCTCTTAAGTTGATTTTTTTTTTTAACAAAACAAAAAAGGCATCAAATTTCTTCAAAGAAAGTGAATTTAATTAGCCAATGAAATAATAACATAATAGTTCATTCAGAATGGAACTTGCTTAACTTCAAAAGACATTTTGGGTTCTCAAAGAAAAAAGAAAACTTAGGTCATTGTCATTAGAAAGAAAATATGCAGACAAGTTTTTATAACCAGCAATGGATTTAGACTTGGCCCTTTTCATTGAGTTATCTAGGGATCCCTGTTTAGTCTCTCTTCACCTTAAGGGTATTCATTACCATTCTATATTCCCTTCGAAGGAAGAAGATCCTCTGTCCCCTTTTTTTCTCTATCCCTCTCTATCCCCTACCTGAGCTTTTGACATATGTCTTTCTTTAACAAGTAGTGATTCCATTTTAGATGCTTATGATAAAAAAGAACTTATTGTGGAATACAGTTGCTAGACACAGACTATCTGTCCTGAGTAAAGTGATAGGATTCAAAATTACCAGGATGTAACACAATTTCTCATAAACACTTCACAAAATGAAATATAACAGTCTAATGTTGCATACCTATACCAAAATCCCAGCTCTCCGCCTCTCCTTCAATAGACAAGCCTCCTATTAATAGTGTTTGCATGAAGAAATAGTCAGCATATGGTGGTTTACAATGAGCTTATTAAAAGAAAATGAAAATCATGTAAACAGAAGAAATAACAGCTTAGCTAAACAGAAAATGAATGTGATGATTTCAATTTCCGATATACACTGTTACACTTACAGCATTCCCAATTTTTTCTTGCCTGGATAAAAAGACATGATTTTAAGATATAGGAATGAACAAAAGTTTCAAAAAATAATCACCATAGAGTGAAATCAATTGTTGCCTCGCTCAAGCTTCAGACATTAACACCATAGTTTCAAAAGATAAATTCTGATTTTGATTGGAAGTGAGCTGCCGACTTACTAGGAGATGTATCGGGGGCAATCAACGCAATACCCTCCTTTGCTGCAGCACGTTGAGCTCCTGACTTGGCTATGAAATTCTCATCCGTGCAGGTAAGGCCAGAGAGCCAGTACATAACCTGCTCAATGCAATTTGATTATTGCACATTATAATGCACCAACTTATAGCAGAGCATATGGGACAAATTTACTACAAGAAGAAGCACCGGACAGTGGTCTTAAAATGCTCAGAGAAAAGCTCCTATGTAAAGCTTTTTAGCTACTTAAGTAACTTACGGAAAGATGTGAGCTTACGATTACGTTTTACCAGAGATAACGATAACACAACGACATTGTACTGAATTTTGCAAAAAAGACAAGTTGTCAATTAAGCGCAAAACGGTACCCAGTTAGAAAGTAAACGATTATTATACCAATGGAAAACCAGAAGCCCAGTTTCCTCAATTGGGCAGAATACATGCACATAAAAGAGCATAAGCCTCAATACTTAACACCCATGTTTATTAATATACAATAAATTTCACCCACATAAACCAAGGCTGTCAAAATCGGATGAAAAACCCATTCGATTTGGGTATGAAATTTTAGAATTTGGAAATGGAAAAACAGTAAGGGATAGAGAAGACTTACAGGGAATTTGTGGGAAGGGGAAGGGGAAGGAGGGAAATAGATGTGGAAGGTCATGGAGCAGCCCAGTGCAGGGCTGAAATGCTTGTACCTCTTGTTGTACCCTTCAAACATCTTTGAGCTGCTGATCTCACTTGGCTTGCACTCCTCCATCTTTGCACTTCAGTGTTTTGCACTGGAATTGGGATTGGGGTTGGGACTGCAATTTATAGGTAACAAAGCTAGTAAAGCTACACTAGTTTTACTTCTTCTTTTTTCATAATAATTTTCAGGTTCACTCACCCCTTAATTAACATATTTTCATTCTATAATATTATAATCCAACCGTTAGTATTATAAACTATCCTTTATAGATCATATCTGGAAAAAAATTGATCAAATCAGAGATTTTTTTGTCACTTATTCATATAAAATAAATAGACGGTTCTTTATAATTTTATAATAGTAATAATTGTTATCAGAACCATTCATTTGTTTCATTAATTTGGATTGTTAAACAATCTCCGATTTGATTGATTTTTTTTTTGCAAATATAATATGAATGGTTAGATTATGAAATTATAGAATGAGTTTAAGTATAACTGAAAAGTAAAGACAAGAAAATAACATAGTAATAGAATCAATCTTTATTGATGAATATGTGCCTCTTTATACAGAGGAATACAATGTACAATCCATATGGTAATTGAAATCATATTCAATACATAATCATTACTCCATCCTAACTAAATATTCTCCTAGATTGACAAAGCACACACAAAGTAGGATTTCCTTCAACACCCTCCTTTGTGCCGTCAAGTCTAGGTAGTGCTCTTTGCGTTGTCTAATTAAAACCCTTGTCAAGTAACAAAAACTCAGTGGGACAAAGATAAACTTGGTCAAAGGGAAAAAGAGTACAACACACCTTTCACATTTGGCATAGAAAGACGTCAAACTCCCCCTCAAGTCTGCCTCTCCCCCTGATTTCTACAATCATGGGAGGTAAGAAAACTTAAGCAAACCAATGCTCTTGACATGTTTCTCAAATATGGATTTAGGCAGCGACTTAGTAAACAAGTCAGCCACATTGTCCTCAGAACGAACTTGATTCACTTGAATCTTGAGGAATTCTTGTTGTTGCTGATTATAGAAGAATTTCGGAGCTATATGCTTGGTATTGTCGTCTTTGATGAAACCTTGCTTCATTTGCAAGTAGCATTATCCTCATAAATGCTTGTAGGTTCATCAGTGATGGACCTCAAGCCACATGTACTTCTTAGAGGTGTAATTATGGACCTCAACCATATACACTCACAAACTGCTTCATGGAGAGCAATAATCTCAACATGGTTTGAAGAAGTAGCGACAAGACTGTTTAGTAAACTTCCAAGATAGCAAGGTGTTTCCCATGGTAAAGACATAACCCGATTGGGAACGACTATTATGTGGGTCAGAGAGATACCCAGCATCAACAAATTCCACCAAAACATCACAAGGAGTTTGGGAATAACGGGTACGTGCAGCACAGCCGGCAGTTTGTCTAGACGCCTAACGAGTGCGGCAACATTCCAGGCCGGTAATCCATCCGGACGGAAAATCCTCGTCCGGACGGAAAATCCTCGTCCGGACACCTGGTGCATGTGGTAGCAGCAAACATAGGTTCCTCACCTATTCTGCCTTATTTTCGTGCCCCTCTGCAGGGATAGAACAAGCCCGTATCAATCGTACCCTTCAAGTAACGAGAGATTGTCTTTATGCCAGTCCAATGACGTTGCGTGGGTGTAGAGCTACGTTTATCTAACAAGATCAAAGGAAATGAGATATTGGGTCTTGTACATTGTGCATTGTGCTAAGTACACTAATGCACATGTTGCACTTAGGTATGACACCTCAGCCTCTAGAACGTTTTCTTCATCATCCCTCGGATAAAACATATCGTTCCTTGGATCTAGGCTGCGACCAGTATTGTGTGCCCCCAGGCAGAGAGAGGAAAGTTGGTGCGCATTACCAACGTCCTCGGTCCCATATGCGAGACCATTCTGGGTATGCATATGTGGGAGTGGATGCTCAACATCGATATCATGCAGTAGTCATCGAAAACGTTCGATGTAAACTCTCCATCATTATCAAGTCTGATTTAATGGGATGATCCTGGTAGTGAGCCCGCAGGCGAATTATCTGTGCTATGAGTTTAGGCAGCATAAAAGATGACCATAGCGTGACATGTGACCAGCATATCGATGCATCAACCAACACCATAAAACACTTATATGGCTCGCTTGGTGGTTGAATAGGTCTACAGATATCCCCCTTGGATTCTCTGTAAGAATGAGAGAAATACTTTAGAATCCTTTGCATATGACAGTCTCTGTAAAACCCCGAATTTTCGTACTCAATTTCTAAGGAATTCTTGAAATTAATTAAAAGAATAGATATTAGTTCTCTTGTCTAGTTTGTGAAGTGAAAATATTTCGGAACGAATATTT
The DNA here is from genome assembly GCA_030142095.1 of Rubus idaeus. Taxonomy (NCBI): domain Eukaryota; kingdom Viridiplantae; phylum Streptophyta; class Magnoliopsida; order Rosales; family Rosaceae; genus Rubus; species Rubus idaeus. The sequence continues at coordinate 16,660,948 of CM057970.1, read as the reverse complement.
ACTCGAAATGTTTTATTTTCGAATGGTCAAGAGTTGACTTTTTTATTTGTTGATTTTCTCTGATGACTTCCTTCATAAAAGTCGTAGAGCTACTCAATACGAGTTCGCAGACATGTGGGATGTTAAATTCTAAGGTCATAGGAAAGAGTTATGATCAGCGGAAGTTTTATCTATTTTTTTTGAAGATATTCTAACCAAGTTGCATTGTCCTTATACATTATACTAATTTGTTCATTATTTGAGAATATGGTCTTCTAATGATTTAATTTGTAGTAGACATCATAAAGAAACTTTCAGAGTTGGAATCACCTGAAAATCATATTTCTAGATTTAGTTATGATTTTTACAATACGTAGACCACAAAAAGAAAGAAGAATTACCTTGTGATGCTAGCATGATGTGATTACTTGACTTAATCCCACATGAATCACACTTTGGAGTTAGAGATTTGATTGCTTGACTAATTGGCATATGAATCTGATTTGCTTGACTTATTTGCACTAAAATTCTTTGTTTGTGAATTTAGGGGTGTGCCTATTTAGTAAGGTTAATTAACTAGCTAGATTAGAAACTAACTTAAGTAAGGTTAGTGTATATTCTCTAGCCTATAAATAGAATGGTTCAGCCATAGAATTCTTTGCTAATTCACTTCTCTCTACTCTCTATTTTTTCTTACTTCAGCCTCCCAATAGTGTAGAAACTTCACTTAGAAGTTCTTTGAAGAGAAAGCACTTTCTGTCACGCCCCGAATTTCCAACAAATTATATAAGGCTTTTCACCTTTAATCATCATTAAATTCGGAATGTGAAGCATGGATTACCAAAATACAAATGCACAAATATATTTTTTTTCCTTTTTAAACAAGTGCACAACCACCAACCCATGCTCTACCATAATGTAATTACTGACTCGTTCTTTAGAGTCAAATATTACATTCCAAAATTTACATAATAAATTGGCATTATGCAAAATATTAAGTAAATTCACCTACAGAGTTTAAAACACAGCGGAAGACTAAAATCACCAGCAACTCCAAAGCTCATTCAGTTCAACTTCTAATTATCCTAACCTACAGGATAAACCCCTACACCGTCGAATAGTGTACCGGATTATAACAACAACCCGGTCAGCTTGCGAAGCTGGTATGAGTAACCACAATTTCTACTTACAAGAAATCACTCCATATGAATCACAATTAATGTATACAACAATTTACAATTTGTAAATCATGCAAACAATCATAACTCCAATAATATGTCAATGTTTATGACACACAAAAAATCACCAAAAATATGTCAATGTTTATGACACACACCAAACCCAAATATCACCAAATTCACCCAATATGCACCACGAAGCAAATCATAGTCAATGTCACTTTTGGACAATTATAAGTGAGAATATTGAGACTCATTTTCAAAATATGGGTAATCAATTGTGAAACATTCTACGAACACCCTTTGATTACCGTATACTTAGTGAAACATTCAACGAACACTAAGCATACAATTGGCAAGACAGACTAGAGCTTTAACTGTATGATCTTTTGCGACCACGACAATGCCACCCCACTCCAAGAAATATATTTTTAGTATTCTCACCAATAACCCCAAAAGCCACACCTCAAATGAACTCAATATCTCAAATATTCAACACCAAACCCCAAACACCAAACACCATGCACCAAACACCAAACACCAAAGTTATGCAACAATTATATCATATGCATAAATACAATTCCAATCCAGAGAATTCATATTATAAAATACACTGAACCTACACGTCCCATACCACGTATTTTAACCTCACACGTCCCATACCGTGTATGTTAATACCAGGGTGATCCAGAATATCAAATAATATAAAAACTCATCCAAAATCAATCAAATAATAATATGAATATTTTCATAATATTAACATCACATTTCACCAAACAATTCTATCACACACAAATAAGTGAGGTTTACTCACCTTAGATATCTAGCTGCTCCAAAATCAACACTTAACCGAAAATCGACAAAAGCGCGAGAGCTAAACTCCTTCGTAAACACCTAAAATATGCGATTCCAATTAGCATATTACACTTCCAACACAACTCAAATGTTCCTCAAATCCCTCTTAAAATATCGGAATTATAAACCGAAACTGTTTGACCAAAAGTCAATTCTCGGTCTATGTGGGTCCCACGTCAACTATTTATCCAACGACTCAAATCAACGATCCGACTTCACCATAACGTTCAGAACTAACAACCTAACAATATATTCAAATATGGTGACAATCCAACGGTACGATCCGTATTCGGGTTAATCCAACACCGATCAAACGACCTAATTTCACAAAACTTCAAACATGAAAGTTGTTCATATCGACTAACTAAGCACAATGGATAAAAGAAATGCTCCGGGAACCGCCGGATGCGCCGCCACGCGCCACCGTCAGTGGTGTGGCTGCCGCCGGTCAAACTTCTCCGATTGACCTGAAATTTTAACAGTATGTACATCTCAACAAACCCAACAAGTTTCATAACTACCTCAAAGTGAGATGATGGCCGGATCGGAAGAAATTGCCGTCGAAAGCTCCGAATTCCCAAATTTCAAATCCAAAATTCTCCTTCGTCCGAACTCCGATTGAGGCGTACTTTATGTCGTTAGAAAGCCCTTGACAAGAGCTACAAAGCAATAGATAGCGTAGGCCGACACAGCCAGAATAGTCGCCTGAAAACAAAAGAAATTCAGGCAATTTTGGGTGTTTTTGGGTGATGTTCTCACCTTGAATTCTCCTTCCACACTATGAATTGATGCTACAAATTGGTATAGGATTGAAGAGTATTGAGTGGTGAACAATGTGGGACAAGTTACATGGCCAGAGATGGCCGGAATCGGAAGAAATCGTCAGTCAAAGCCGACTGCTACAGTAGCTTGGGAAGAGAGAATTTTTGGTAATTTTCTGATTTTGGCTAAATAGTAAAACCCTAAAATCGTATTTATAGAAAATTACACAACTTCAAACGTCCATAACTCCTTCATATGAACTCCGATTTAGACAAACTTTGTGCCCACGAACTCGTATCGACGAGCTCTACAACTTTCGTGAAGAAAGTTTTTCCAAAAACTCGACCAATAAAAATTCAACTCTTTTGACTTCCCGAAACTTAATACTTTTCCGAGTTAATATTCGTCCAATGATAAATCCACATCACCAACCATCCAAAATAATTTTCAAACAATTTTTTCTTAATTTCAGTAATTTCCAATAGTTAATTTACGAAATTTCGAGGTATTACAATTTCTAGCTAGTCAAAGTAACCTTGTTCAAGAACTTGGTTATCTTGTGAAGTCCCAATTTGAATTCAACCTTCCAACCTTGTGTTGATCACTTCATGTAAGTATAGAATACATCCTTATACTCTTTTATCTTTAAGAATCATCAAAGTACACAAGCAAGAAGAAAATAGAAAGGAGCAAATTTTATAGAAAACTTAAATCCTGTTTTCTGAAGCTATTCTGGCATCCAAGTTGGGTACCTTTAAACACCATATTATGTTCATTTTAACATCTTAAATTCTTCATCAAAGTTGTTCCATATGTCTATGATTCTGTGTTCAAATTTCATGATCATCCAACGGGTCAAACTTTCTGAATCTAAGTTTTTATCCAGTATGCTCACTGGGAAAACCTTCCGAATCTAACTTTCTGAAGTTATTCCGGCAGCCAACTTGAGAACCTTTAAATACATATTTTGGCTCATTCTATCATCTTTATTTCTTCATCAAAGTTGTTCCATATTGTATCTTTGATTATGTTTTCAAATTTTATGATCATCCAACGGGTCAAACTTTCTGAATCTAAGTATTTATCCAGCATGCTCACTGGAAAACCTCTTTGTTGTTCATAAATTCAAGTGGTCATATCTCACTCACTTCTTAGCCAAATTTTATGATATTTATATCAAAACGAAGCTTAGAACCTGAATGTATCTTAACTAGTTGTCATATTTACAGTACGTAACAATTTAGATTAAAAAGGTTAAAACAGAGCATGACCATTTATGGACTGTTTTGGACATTCTTATTTTCTGGACTGAAACATCTTGGATATGTTTACTTGGACTATACCTTTGGATTTCTTATGAAAAACCATTCAAAATGGTGTACTCACTTGATTAAATCGGACTTGCAATGAACAATTTAACGAAGTTTGAAGTTGATGATTTTAATCGGAGAATCATTGATGAACTTCTATGGTTTTAGACTTAAGAATTGAAAATATTTATAATAACCTGATTTCCTTTATAATAACTAATTTATTTAATGTTTGTCCTTTATTTTTTACCTATTCATGTACTATATTTTGTTGTTAGTAATTTTGTTGTTACATAAGTGTAATTACTTATGTTTTACATTTATGTACATATTGTTCTACATATGTTTATAACTATTTTCTATAAATTATGTTCTTGTTAAATTACTAGTGTTTTACATATGTATATCTTGAATTACATATGTTTATGCTTATTGGATATATAGATTGTAATATATATTTATGCTCATATAGATTATGATCTTGTTTATTATATGAGTGCAATTACTCATGATTTATATACATATATATATATATTGTTTTACATATGACTATGGTTATTTGATATATAGATTTTGATCTATATTTGTGCTTATTTTTCATATAGATTGTAAGCTATAGTTTGTCTTAATTGGAAACTATATTTATGAACATAATTATGTTAAAGAAGTTGTGAAGCCGGGTGGATGGTACAACCCCCGTGCTTACGTGAGTTACTAGTAGGGTTTGTTGTGAGAGAGTTCAGCTGTGGGCTCATGTCCCTTCAGATAGTGCACTATTATACTCATAGGAAGAACTTGTCGACCTTGAGTGTACATGCTTTGGTATTGGCCTTGGTATGCTGCGGTTACCCGTACTTAATTTGGGTCAAGGGGACCCTAGTACGTGGATTTTACCCATGCTTGATATTTTGGACTTTGGCTTGGGAATTTTTTGGGGTTTATGAATTGTTACTACCAGTTAAATCCAAAATATTCACTGAGAAGAGAAAATACATGTTTAATTGTGGAATATGTATTTATGATTTGGTTATGATGTTGAGCATACATTGTGTAGAGATAATCAATATCTATTTGTGAAATATTGGTAGTATGCTAAGTTGCATACATTGTGTAGAGATAATCATTACATATTTGTGATATGCTAAGGTGCATATATTGTTTGAGATAATCAATATCTACTTGTGATGTATTGATATTATATATGATATGTCAATTGAACATATATAATTTTAGATTAAATCAATGCTGCAATGTTAGTCGATTATGAATTATTTGGGTTAAAAACATTCTTGATATATGTGGATTATATTCACTAAAATTGATATGAAGAAACATAAAATGTTCTTACTATATTTTTGATTGGTTTTTAATTTTGATATCTTATAACATACATTAATATAAGAATGTAAGCTGCACTTATTGGGCCTGTGTTGCTCATGATGCTACACCTTCTTGTTTTCAGGTTCCGATGCTTGGGGGAAAACGGGTTGAATATATAAACGAATGTTTTTCTATTATGATTTTTAATTGAATAAATGTAATATCTTTTATTCCGCTAAACTCTGGTATTGTAAAATAATAATAATGATTTTTGTTTTCAAATAGAAGCATTTTCAGACATTTGTTTTATTTGATGTATTTTATGTTTTAGAATTTCATTGGTCTCGGGTTTGGGGCGTGACAATCTCAATCCTAAGTTCCCTCAAGAACAGACTTTGCAAAACGAGCGTTAGGCCTTAGAGGCATCAGAAACATAGGAGGAATAAATCACATCAGAGAAAGCATTAAGGTTAGTAGGTGGCGTCTGGACGGCGATGGGTTCGTCCGGACGAAATGCTTGATGGAAGTGTTCGATTTTGTTCAGTAGTGTTCTGGAGCGATGGCGTCCGGACGACAAGTTCTCGTCCGGACGAACGCTTCATACAGAAGCTATTCTGGATAGCGGGCGTCCGGACGACAAGGTCTCGACAGGACGGACGCGTCAGGCAGTAACAATTCTGCATAGGGGGCGGCCAGACGGCAAATCCTCCTCTGGATGGCCGCGTCAGGCAGAAGTTATTCTGCTCGCTATTTCATCTCCTTGAATCAGCTTTTGATTCATGCTTCGATTAGCTCAAAAGAATGGATGTCCGTGTGAAGTTTTTAGTATACGGATCATCACATCTAGACCGGGGTATCCCAAGCGGTCATCCTGAATGATGTTGTTTCATTCAGTAGCTTGAATAGTGGTTGCATACAACCCACTCGAGAGACGCATAATCTTCTCTAAGATGCGATTCGTTCCGCAATCATTAGAAGTAATGCAAAAGAATTCTATCTCATTCTCATCATGTGTTTCTGCATGGTATCCATTGGCTTTTATATCTTTAAAACTCAATAGGTTTCTATTCCCTTTATGAGCATGAAGAGCATGTAAGCTCATCATTAAAAATCGAGGCTAGAAAAGCAACTCAGATTTTGTTAAAGATATTAGCCAAGGCTTTACACTCAAAGTTGCATTTTGATCTTAACTCAAAAATGAGATTCATTATCTTGGCAAAGTTGCTATATGACATCAACTTGGAAAAACATTAAGACTTGAGCAAAATCGGCTTCCAAAGTCTTTGACCCTTAAACTCGATGTCTTGATCATTGCAATTACATCCTCATATGTATTGCAAACAATGACCCATTAATCAGATGCTCTATAACATTAATAGACATCATGAAGAAGATTCTCCATTGATTGAGGTATAAGGTGCGGTACTCACAGTCCCTAGGATGGTGGCAGATTGCCTTGGCCGGTGGCGGTGCCACCATAACTAGTGGTGGTACAACGCAGACCGATGGTGACCGGTGTAATCTCTCTCAAAGGGACAACGGTCATCTCTCACTCTTTCGTGGCCTTATTCACACGTGATTGCCTAATCTCATAGCGATTACCTTCTTGAGCAAATAAATCTTACAGATCAAAACGTCCGAATTAGTCCCTAAAATTTATAGTTTTGCTCGTGGCATACTCTCATAGGGGCGTCATCATCATCATGTCTTTTCTCAAGGTAGAGATGAGAAGGTGGTGAGATATTCCTCAATCAGTTGTTCATCTGTGATGATTTTCTACAGAGATGCATCAAGTCTTTGATGTGGAGAATTTCCAAATTGTATCCCATGACTTTATCAAAGTCAGAGAAGCGGAGATTAGTCCATTATACTTCTAAATTCGGAATGGAGGCACGAATGTTATCATAACATTCATGGAGTGCTTCTAGCGCTAACCTCTTTCATGAGCTTAAACTGGAGTGCCATATCCATATGGCGATTCATCATGAAAAATAACCTGGCATTGCTAATCTCAGTTTGAATGTCTAGAGTTGTTCATTCAAGACAACGCTCATGGATTCGAGCTAGAAACTCTTATGCGGATATGTGCATTAGGATATATAATGTTCGCATAATCCAATGGATTAAATTGAGTTATTCATGTTCAATATCCAAAGAATATGGAGAATAAGAATATGTTAAGTTTCAAAGTCAATACTCCCACGAAACAATAAGGGATAAGTTTTGGAGTTAATACTCCCACGAAAAAATTATGATTTATGAGCTATGCTCCCAAGAAACGTTTCCAAGGATTGGATTTAGGCGAAACTTTGATGTAGAATAGTCAATGGCGAACTACCATAACTTAAACCTTTTGGTAGCTCCATTCAGATATGACCAGGTAAGTAGTAAGAGATGTTGGTGGAGCGAGGCTCTTTTAAGTACCACTAATCTCAAATTTCCTTATCTAGACATAATACTCAAATAGGTGAGCCTAGTCGTGAGTAAGTCTAGGCAGAACTTTGATGTAGTATGGTCGTTTCTTCTCTACGGATTCGTCATCCGGAGATTTACAATGAACTCCTCGTTCAAGGTCTCTTCTCTCTATGGATTCCTTGTCCGAAGTATTAGCTCGAGTCACCACAACTCGGCTCTTGAGATCATCACCAATAGCATGATAACATTAAAGGTGCTCATGACTTACACATACCGCAAGCGATATGAAACTTGGTGAGTCTCGTATAATATCCCACGTTATAAGAAAGGTGGGAGGTAGAAGAAGGGAGGTTGCAAGTCCCTGGAGAAAAGAAAAGGAATTTAAATTCTCAAAGCGCGCATCAACTTTTATAAAAGCTTACTTGTATTTTTTTCTCGGATTATCTTGAGTACTGATAGGAGCATTATATGCGACGTTTTTAATGTGTTTTCCCTATTATTTAGCTGCGTTTTATTGGTAAACTTTGCTATTTAGCTTAGTTTCTATGATTGAGTCCCTAAGTTATATATATTTATGAGCATGTGCGAAAATAAACTTTTTAAGAAACTTTCCTGTTTTGACTTTCCTAATTGTTTTAGGAAACCTTCCTAATTTGAATATTTCCTAACTTTGGCAGGAATCCTAATGAAGATAGGAATCCTAAAGGAAGTAGGAAACCTAGTTCAACCAGGAAAACTATTTTGTGCTCGGAATGGAAAAACAAGGCTCGGAAAATTACGAAGCTTAATGGGCTTTTTCGGGGCCCATTAAGAGGTGGGCTGCCACGAGGCCAAAGATGGAGGCCCAAAAGCATGAGGAGAAGCCCACGTCCATAAACCATTGACACAAACCCTAATCCATTAGGGTTTGTGCCACATTCATCAATGAGGAAAAGGATTTCCAAGGCCGATAGGAAAGCAACTATCTCTCGGATTTTCATGAAGAAATCAGATTTTTCTAGAAGATTTATGGACTTTGAAGTAAACCCTAGCCCATTAGGGTTTGTTGCCGCAAAGAACAAAGAAGAAAAGATGTTTGCCGCAAGGATTTCTTGGAGGACAAGAAGTTGCCGCACTTTCCAAAAGCAAGAGGGATTAGGAGACTTTAAATCAATTTTTATGGGAATGTATCTAGTCCTAATGTTGGCAAGAAGAGAAGAGTTTCTTAGTGGCTACACAAAGGATTTTCGGCAAAAATTAGAAAAGAAATCCTAAAAGATTTCGACATCTAATTGAAGGGCTAGGATTGCATCAAGGGTTCCCATGTTTCTCCTATAAATAGAGAGGCTTCTCAACATAATTCTTCACCAATTCACATTCGAGAACACCAGTCCATAAGCTTCCAAGGTTTCGACTTCAGCCATCCATTAAGGTTCTCGGTTCCATTCTCTAGTGCAAGAGTTCTCAAGGCTTCAAGGAGGAGGAGAAGGCGAGATCACCATCATCACTTTCCATATTTTCGACATCTCCATCACCATCTTCAACTTGTCTTCACGGCTTGGATTGCTTTCGTTCAAGGATTCAAGGTTTTGTGGCTTCAAGATCTTCATGGTATTCATATGGTGTATTTCGACTTAGCCTTTAAATTAATACCTCTTTGTTGCTTGTTTACTCTTGGATTAGTTAACATGACATGATTTATATAATTTTCAACCTTTGATTATGGATTTATTTAATTGTTGGATTGGATTTAATTAGTTCTTCTAGCATCTTATGTGAATTTGTTTGTTTAGTTTTATCTTAACATTGGAACTAAATAAAAAGGATCATGGATAGATGAGCGTTCTCACTAGGTCGTGCACTTTAATTAACAACTCTTTTTCTATGCGTTAGACATGTTTTGATTAGCTACCTTGCATGTTTAATTGATTAGCTTGACAGAACGTTCTCGGAGTTAGTTTTCATAGAAAGAGTTTTATTTGGGGAATGATAATTGGCGTTCCAACATTCCACATATGTTAATTTTGGATTCATGGCTAGGGAATTAATTAATTTTCAATTCGATAATCAATAGATTTGTACACTTGTGGTTGTGAGCTATATATTTTATGTTCCAAACCGTTTATTCTTGTTTATTACTTGTAGATGAATTACTTAGTTTAAATAAACCAATCTTTAAATCACCCCATAAATTTCGTGTATAATTGTTTATATATGTGAATATTAATTCTTTGTGACATTCTTTGTTAGGTACACCGTCGATCTCTGTTGGAACGATCCCTACTTATTATTTACTACAATGCTTTTAGGGTTTTAAATTGATGCACACTTGTAACCTATCAAAACTTTATCACTTCTTCAAAACTTTATATCCAGAGATCCAACGGTCTGAATTGCATGAAATTTTAACTTCGAATAGAAGGCACATAATTAATCAGTCGGCAAATTTTCAACTCAATCCAACGGTTGAAAAGAAATAAAAACAAAATCTAAGTATCTTGTTCAGCTTAGGCAGATTCATGAAGTTTGGTAGCCGTTGAGCATTTGCGGGAGAGGAGTGCTGGTGAATAAAGAGGTAACCAACAGTGACTCTTGGTAGCAGCAAAGGCATCCGTTCAGCAAGATGTGATCGATCGTCGACACATGAACGGTGAACCTAGGGTCTAGGGTTCTGGAGTTTTCTGTTTATCTCAGGGCTAGAGACTCATGCTGATAACGTGTTTAAGTATAACTGAAAAGTAAAGACAAAAGAATAGCATAGGAATAGAATCAATCTTTATTGATGAATATGTGCCTCTTTATATAGAGGAATATATACAATGTACGATCCACATAGTAATTGGAATCCTATTCAATACATAATCCTTATTTCATCATAACTAAATATTCTCCTAGATTGACAAGGCACACACAAAGTAGGATTTCCTTCAACAGAATGCAAATATGTTAACCTAGAGAGTGAACCTGAAAATTTTTTTTTGGGACAATACACAAGTTTAACTTTAATGCTCTCTCTCTCTCTCTCCTCTTCTTCTCTTCTTTTTGTTTTTACTGCTCTCTCATTGGATTTTTTTGGGTGTTGTTATTAATACACCCTTGTGTCTTAATAACACACTCTCTTATCTATCTCTCTCTTCTTTTAATGCACACACCCTAGAGAGAGAGATAGAGAAAAGGGGTTGTGTTATTATATATATTTTTTTGAAACGAAGGGAGTGTGTTAATAACAATATTTTTTTTTCTTTGATATTAGGGATGAACTCAGCTTGATCAGTTCAGTTTTTTGTACTAACTGGTATGGCTAAAACTAGCGCACACAATTTAATCATTGCAAATATGAAGAATTGTCACGCAGTAGTATAAATAAGCAAAGGTCTTTGGTAGATAATTGATTATAATTACTTAACTACAACACAAATCTAAATTAAACAAACTAATATCTACAACGACTCACTAATACTACAACACATATGAACATGAAGTTTATGGGGGTTTTGAGGGTTGATTTGCTAATTAATCCAAGATGATAAAGATTTGTATAAAGTAAAATTAATTAATGGAGATCCATTAACTTGGGTAGTGGCATTCAATTGCTAAGAATGATAGATTGACTTTTCATAAGTGAAACATTTTCTTGTGGTGAACAACAAAGTAAACAAATAATTAAGAAGTTTATCGATGAAAACCCAATGAATCAACAAACACACAATTGTCTAAGAAGTCTTCGATTAAACCAAAATCATAAGATCAACATGTCTAGGGCTAGAAACAGCCCCTAGCTCCTAAAACAATTAAAACTGAAAATTGCACGCCCGACCAGTTAATTTAGTCGACCAATCGAACAGTCTTCTATCTTCCATCCGTCCGGACAAAAATAATCCGTCCGGTCGCCTAGGAACAAATCTGGCCACTTTCTTCAATCTTCAAGAATGCTCCAAATTATCTTCAGTTGCTCTCTTTCCTCCTTATTACTTTGTCTTCAATTGAAAAACTTACAAAACACAAAAACAAGATAAATAACCCGAATAAATAAGAAACTAACTAAGAAATTATAGGAAATTTAACAAAACGAAGCACATGAATATGCTCCTATCACTTACCGTTAACCGAATCCTGAATTTTCATTTTCCAAAAACAAAACCGCACCACTTCAGTTCAGTTCAGTTTCGGTTAATTTCAACCGCATCTATTTAAAAAAATTGACCCATATTTTTAATAAGGGTTCTTTTTATCACATTTAGTACCTGAACTATTTCTCAATTATATATTTGGTACCTGAACTTCAATTTTTGTCACAAGTAGTACCTAAAGTTTTCAATTTTATCACAAGTAGTATCCAAAGTTTTCGATTTCATCTCTTGTGGTACCTAAGGCTATATTTATCACAAATATATACATGTGAGGCCGTTCCAAAAAAAAAAAGAGGCTAAAATGAAAAACTTTGGGTACTACTTGTGACAAAAATTGAAGTTTAGGTACCACAAAAGATGAAATCAAAAACTTTGAGTACTACTTGAGTACTTGTGACAAAAATTAAAGTTCAGGTATCAAGTATATAATTGAGAAATAATTCAAGTACTATATGTGATAATGACCTTTTTAACAATAATATTTACTTCTTCAATTGTAATTTTAAATAATTCATACTTACACTAATACAATTCATATCCACTAAAATAAATTTTACAAATGGTCATTCAACTATGACAATTTCGACACTTTGGTCACTATACTTTAAAATTTTTTCACTTAGTCACTCAACTTTAACTTTGTCTTTCACTAATTTGGTCACTCGATTTCAATATATTTTTCACTTTGAGTGATCACAGTAATATTTTTGAAAATATAATAATAAAAGTGTTGAAATTGTCATAGTTGAGTGATCGATCATTTGTGAAATTTTGCCTATCTACTACTTTAATTTAATTTGAATAACATGCATTGAAAGACAAAATTTATATCTATTAAAAAAATAAGCAAAGTAAATTACTTTTACAATATGAAATTAAGCTATTATTCAAAGAAAATAAAATTCTAATTAGCAAGTGGCAAGTTGTGGAGACAATGTGTGGATGATGACATCAACCAAGTGAGTTAGTCACTTGACACTTGTCAAGTGGTTGCATAAGGAATCTTGAATGAATGACATGTGACACAAGTGTGTAAGTGTATCACTCATTTTTTCTCTCACATGAGTAGCACATGACTAACATTTGGATGAAAAAAAGTTAAAATACGGAGGGGGTGTAAATTGATAATTTTAGCCAAGTTTAGGGGGTCAATTTGGACAATTACAAGTTCGGGGTGCAAATTGACAATTATAGTCAAGTTCAGGGAGTATTTTGGTAATTATGTCAGCTTATTAACATTCACATTGATGAAATTTTGTCATATATGTAAATACGTAAGAGTTGTTATGAACAAATATAAATGGTTATTGATACATTTTTACTTGGTTGTTCAGTTTTGAATTTTTTTTTTGGCAAATGGAACAATTCATTGATAAACAAACCAAGCCCAGAAGGGCACAAACCTCAGAGACGCAACAGGAAAGAATAGGGGAACCGCTTCGGGTTCTCTTAGTCTGTTTATGATCTGGGACTCAAGTGTCCGGAAGAGCACATAAGTTGTTTGGCATGGTACTTCAGAGCATTGTATAGATTAGATATGGGCCTTGCATGGTTATACCAAAAGCCGGGTCCGATAGTATGGGTCCCCGACAATACGCTAGCTGGTCCTACCTGAAGTCGGTTTGGTCCATGGTGAGGTGTTGTTTATAGTCGTGAGGTATGTAGTATGAACAAGTTTCCCAAGTTCTCGGTCAAGATTCCTCTTGATTGGGGAGTTTTATTTTTTCGGCTAGCGAGTAGAAAAAACACCTTGCATAACCCCCCATAGTCCCCTAAGTTCCGAACTGAAGGGGATTTGAAGATCGATATGTAGAGTTAGTTTTGTACGATGGTGTGTTTTCGTCGGCCGTGTACTATGAGGATAGTGGCCCGGATTGACTAGCCCCGGTAGTCCCCCAAGTTTCGCCGTTAGGGGATTCTAAGGGAATGGATAGACTATATGGCCTTTAGAATGTGCATTCAATAGAATGCACGGGCATAGTAAGCTGTAATGTGCAATAGCTATAGTCGCACGTCTGTGGCTGTCTTCTTGAGAGTTTCTTTGGCTTTCAAGTTTGACAGTTGCATGGATGCAAAGACTCTTGGAGTCGTGTGGTTCGAACAGTAAAATGTCTGTGATAGAAAACCATTCGAGGCTTTAAGACTATAGCCGGGCGGCTTATGGGGCTTGCATGTATGCAATGATTGTTTACCATAGATGGATGGCCAGTGGGGCCTGCACAGGTGCAAGGCTCGGTGGCCATAGCTGGATGGCTTATGGACTTTCGTTGATGCATGTGTGATATGTGGAAGTGATCTGTGGCCTGATGCGAGAGCAGTTGAGGGCTCTTCGAATTCTGAAAAAGGAAGCATTTAATGCGATGGAATCGAAAAGACGCAACCCTTCACGTCTGAGCGTGCCTAGGGTTGCGTTGACACGTGTCTGTATCTGCGTTGATGTGACTTTTTGAATGAACGGAGGGGATTGAAGCTCGAAAAGTGATATAAGGGGGAGAAAACATTTCTCCCTCACTTTACCAAATTTTTCGAAGAGTTATAGAGGAAGCAAAAGAGAGGAAAAGGAGAAGGTGAACCAAAGTTGCTCCCAATTCAAAGAACTCAACTTCAGAAACCATTTTCAGGTTAGTTCACCTTGCCATTCTCATTTTCCTTTCGTGTTTTGATTCCTTTGGGTAATGCTGGGAAGATTTTAGTGTTGTTAGGCTTTGTAGAGGGTAAGGCTTGAGAATTTGGTTTATCATACGTTTATACGTAATTGAAGCATTCAAAGTCATTATCACCGAATTTGGAGAATCTGGCTTAATGGAAGAAGATTAAGAGCTTTAATGTCTAAATAATCAGTTATGTAACCAAGTCAAAGGATTTCAATTTTGAATTATTTTGTAATCAATACGGTCTCGACATTTAAGGCAATTAGGAATCCACCATGGCCAATGAACATGTATCCCAAATAAATAATTATCTTTAGAATGCCATTTGGAGCCTATTGTTAGCCTTTCGTTTATTCCCACCACAAAAGTGTACCCTTAACTTAAACACTTGCCTTACCCTTTTCAAGCTTTCTTAATGAGCAATATAAGATTGTCTATACCATGATGCTAAAAGAAACAAGTTTGGGGATTTGGAAAAGAATAAGTGTGGGGGTGTTTTGTGTTTGTGCATTTGCAATGTTTGAAAAAAAAAGTTCAAAGAAAATGAAAAAAACAAAAAAGAGAAAAAAATATATAAAAAAAAAAAGTTCTTCAATTCATTTTAGTTTTGGAGGAGTGGTGAAGGAAGTGATTCTTGAAGCATCTTAATGTTATTGAATTTAAATCCCAAAAGGATTGTTGCTTATTAAGTATGCTTGAAATATGTTATTCCATTCCTTTTCATTTCTTTAACCCCTCGCCCTAAACCCCATTACATCCAAATAAAAGACCTTTTGATCCAAGATGTATTTTGTATGATTTGTGGAGATGAGATTGAAGAGCAAGCATATAGAGGCATTTGCATAAGATTGTTTTGAGTGATAGTGTAGCTAACCCATAAACACTTGTGTGAAAAATAGAGTGAATACCTTGTGAGTTTATGGTTAGCACGGTCTCGATTTGCATATTTGATTTAATACATTGGTTTGACAAATAAAGCATGTTCACACACTTCATTCAAGCATTTGATCCTTAACTTCATAAATTTTGAAACCTATCTTGTTTTTCATACCCTAATCTAATTTTATTTTCTGAGGAATATATTGGAAGGGTAGGACTTAATAAATATTTTGTGTTTTAATTTTAGTTTAGTTTTATTTGTTTTGCTCGTGGACTAGCAAAATCTAAGTGTGGGGGTATTTGATAAGGAGTATAATTGTATATTTATTTGTATCGAATTCCTTATATTTACTTTGTTAGTTGGTTGTTATTCGAGCTATTTATGTTGTTTTCATGTTTATAGGTGTTTCGGAATAAAAGTGAATAAAATGGATGAAGGAAGACATTTCATGCAAGACTAGGAGATGGAAAGAGAATAAATTGCACAAGAAATTTTTGAACAAAAGCTCAGCCTTCTATAGTAACTTCACTCATGAGTAAATGTTGCACTAAGAGTAAAGGGAAGCTTAGTCATTTGCCATTTCAAGTTTTGGAGGTGAAATATGACATATTTCTCATTTCCAAGAGGCTATATAAGGAGAGCAAGGCCTTCTTCAAAATCACACCAAGAGAACATCAAATCTTCTCTTCTTCTTCTTCTTCTTCTTCTCCCTCTCTTCTTCATTCCTTATGTATTTCATTTGTAGCTAAGTTTCTTTAGGGGCTTCGGTTCAAGCCCTAGTCATGATTTCTAATTAATCTATGCAGTGGCGGATCCAGAACAAAAGTTTAGGGGGGGCACAATTGAAACTAAGCTATAAGTTAGGGAAAAAAAAGCTGAAAAACAAATTAAAAATAGTAATTGAAGTCACTCGAAAGCATTTTTTAATTCATAAAAAAGTAGATTACATTACAAGCAAACTATCTATTGTCTACGACTCTACGAGACGGTAACTGTCCACGACGTGGTCTCATATCTTGAAAACGCTGCACTATAGCATCATTGCCAATGGTATTGAATATATCTTTCTCAATGTAAACAAGCAAACTATCATTCATCCATTGATCTCCCATTCTATTACGAAGTGGATTCTTCACAAATTTCATAGCTGAGAAAACTCTCTACACTGAAGTTGTCGCAACCGGTAAAACTAAAGCCAAAGTTACAAGCTTATAAACTGAAGAATGTATTTTGTGCTTTCCGGTCTCCACCAATTTTTTTGCAAGATTACCAATTCCTTTGAATTGAGAGAACTCACTATTAGATCGCATTTCATTAGCATAGATATCAAGTCTATCCTCAAGTGCTAAGAGCTCTCATCCACAAAAATCTCTTGGATAAAACTTGGCAAGACGAAGCAACTTTTGCTTGTCAAAAGCTGAGAATGAATTATCCGGACTTAAACTTGCAACACAAAGAATAAGCTCAGAGTTTACTTCATTGAAACGATCATTCAATTCTGAAAGCTGTCTATCAATCACAGTATAAAAGACCTCAACTCGATAGTGATGAAGATTTGTTACCTTTTGAGCTTTACGTTGTGATCTTCCATGAGCAACAAAAACATCATCCATAGTAGGAATTTGGATATCATGCTCGCCACAAAAAGAATAAACTCTGTCAAGAAAATTATCCCATTCACATTCATTCTCCCTCATTATTTGTAGTTGCTGCTTACCTACTTTGACTAAATCCATAGCATTCACAATCTCTTGATCTTTCCTTTGAAGTGCTTGTGATAAATCATTTGTGACTCCTAACACTTGTCTCGTCAAAAATAGACAAAATATGAAGTCAAAAGATTGAATTTGTGCCAACAAAAGATTACCTTCACCTCTATTTTCAGGATATGTTCCATCTTCAAGTATCATTTCAATCACCTTTACTATAGAAGAAAACATAATACTGAGTAAGGTGCCATAATGTGAACCCCAACGCGTATCACAAGGACGTTTGAGATTTGTTTCTTGATTCAAGCCTCTTCCACTCACAATCTCATCATTTTCAAGAGCTTCCCTCACTACAATCTGTTGTTGCTCTCGAAGAAGATCACGGCGTTTACATGATGCACCAACAATGTTAACCACTCGTCACCAAGAAAAAAAAAGAAGCAACTGGAACATGATTTTTAGCTAAACCAACAAGAGCAAGTTGAAGTTGATGTGCAAAGCAATGGACATAAAAGGCACATTCATTTTCTTTCAAGATAAGTGCCTTAAGACCATTAAACTCACCTTGCATATCACTAGCCCCATCATAGCCCTGTCCGGGAAGATTTGATTTGGCTCAACGATAATCTCGTGTTTGGGAGTATCGCCGTCAAAGTGTAGTGGATGGTAAAGATTAATGACCGGGGAAATATCGTACCCAAGGGATTGGAAGGCCCAAGATCCCTATTTGGTAAACAATGCAACCAAGATGTAATAGCACTAGAATGGTGAGATAAGAGATGAGCTATATACTAGTGAAGTGGAGTGTGTGCAACATGTTTTTGTAGTGTTCAAAGGGGTGTCACTCTTGAGTGACAAGGACCAAAACAATAGCTTAATGTGACCATACTAATCTAGGCAAACAAGTAAAGTTCACAAGTGATTGTGAATGATAGCTTTGCAAAGTTGTTGAGGTGACAAGCCCAACAAGAGTGTGTTTGTGATCAAGTGATAAAGATGATTGGGGTTTCAGGTTTACTCTAATCCATATCCGATGAATAGACAATCCAATGTAAATACATGTTGTAAAGGTTCATGAGTAAATCCCACATTCCAACCATGTTATGGTATGGAAAAACGAGTGCAATCTAATGTCATCATGCCCAATTAGGTCATGAGAATCAAGTCTCACATTCAAACATAAATGGAGGTGAAGAACAAATGCAGCAAGGACTTACACAAAACCAATTGATGGATGAGTCAATTTCCATATCCTAATTCTAGGATCGTGTCTTTCTAAGTTATTTTCATGCCAACAACGGTTCATGAAAACTCTTGATTTATTAACCTAAGTCATATTATGATCTTTGAGTTAACAAATCAAGGCGTAAAGCATTGACACATAGGAAATCAAACAAGACAAGTTAAGAACTCAAACTCATGCTTATCATACTCATTGTCAACTGTCCAAAGATCACAAGATAGCTAATCATGCAATCTCAACCAAGATAAATCCAATGCAT
Organism: Rubus idaeus; assembly: GCA_030142095.1. Taxonomy (NCBI): domain Eukaryota; kingdom Viridiplantae; phylum Streptophyta; class Magnoliopsida; order Rosales; family Rosaceae; genus Rubus; species Rubus idaeus. The sequence goes on along the minus strand of CM057970.1, from coordinate 16,642,278 downwards.
GCTCACAAATTAGCTAGATTCATAAACAAGCATTAAACATGGTTAAATTAGGCAATGAACATACTCATCATCAACCAACATGAATAAACATCAAATTATCATAACTTCATCATCAATGGACTAGGGCACACAACCCTAGTCCCCAATCTTAAGGAACTACTCACACATGTTCAAGGAATACATCAATATTGTCAAGAATAGAAATATAGATACAAAGAATAACAAGAATAGAGTTAAGAAATTCTCAAGGGATGATGGCCAGCAGCTCCTTGGTGACTCCAAGTGTAGATGACAGCCCCCTCTTAAACTCCTCTTCCCTTCCAAGCTTCTTCTCCTTCAAGTTTCTGGAATCTTGTGTTCTTGACGAATTCCCAGCTGCGGAGCTTGAAACGTGGTGGAATGATGGTGGAATGGTGATGAAAGTTGGTTCCTAAGATAAATGGATGCCTTAGGAACAACTTTCGTGAAGGATGGAAAGTGATTTGAGCAATGGAAAGTGGTGAAAATGGAAGAACAAAACTGGACAGTTTCTTGGTGTTCTTGGTGGCTGAATGTGGAATGGGGTGGCTGATTCTTGGTATGGACGAATTGTGTAAGTAAAATAGGGTTATGGGATGGCTGCCAACAGCTCTATTGCAGCCTCCAAATGAATTCCCAATAGAATATGTGAGTGGATTGGAAAAGTAATGGGAAGTGGAGGAAATTATGGATGAGTGGAGGGATTAGTGGACATGTGATCAGCCATGCACATGTGTGCAGCTGGTCAAGGTGGTCTTCTCTATATGTGGTGGAGCTCCGGTGGTGGTCCGGCGGTACTGCCGCCTCTTGTGGTGGTGGTTGGCCGAAAAAATCGCCGGAAATGCAATTTCTTCATTTTCCTTCCTTTCTTCGATTCTTCAAGGCCTTCAATGGCAACGTCTTCCGAAGGTAAATTTGTGCAATCTTCAATGCCTAGAAGCCACGGTTGACTTCCTGTCCTCTTCTCGGAATTGTGCCCAAAAGTAGTCAAAATGCACCTTCTTGTGCCGAATTACTTCAACTCACTCAAATGACCTAAATACATGAAAACACAAATTAAATGCAACAAAGGGCCTTCGGAGTCACTTAATTCCCATGATTAGGAATGCAATTTGCACTACAAATAAGGGCAAATCAATATGCTCAATCCATTTTTGGAGAATAACTCATCAATTGCAATTTTTAAGGAACGTGCATCAGTACTTCTCACATGTTGGACGCCAACAAACCTCTCAATTACTTGCCCTTTAGTGTCTACATAGCGAAGAACAACTGCCATTTGCTCTTTTACTGAATTATCCCGTGCTTCATTAATCAAAATAGAAAATAAAGCATCACACATATCAAACATGATCGCATTAACAGTTTCAACTGCAGCTGCATTTACAATATCTTTTTGTATAGCAGGTGCGGTCAATTGTAGATTCCCAGAAGCATTTTCAAATACAACTGCCTTCCCACTATCATTGTGGTCAGCCAAAAATTGTAGAAGTTCAATAAAGTTTCCTCTATTGTTGGAGGTGTTTGATTCATCATGACCACGAAAAGCAAGACCTTGACGCAACAAGAAACAAATGCAATCAATTGAAGCATTCAAGAGAGCATAATAATTATGCTTTGAGGATTCCAATTGGTGATTGATAATTGATTCAATATGCTGCTTCTGATTCATTAGAGCTTGACAATTTAGTGAAGCTTGGTTTTGAGCACTATCCAATCCTCCAACATGAGTATCGAGAGCCTCTTTTTTCTTCCAATAAGAGAAACCTTTATCACTAAAAATATCACTTCCTCCTTGTTCACCATGAGTAGGTTTAAAAAGATAACAATGCAAACAATATGCAGCATCATTTTCTATGCTATACTCCAACCAATCAGGATAATCATCGAACCAAGAAACCCCAAAACGTCATTTTTTTCCCACAAATTATCTTCTGAGGAAACACATGATTTCGAGGTTGACAAGGACCCATAAGCAAATAACGTTGTCGAACAATATCTCGAATATTTGGATCATAATCCAAAATACGTGTTCGACGTGCAGGATCTGAAGGAAGTTGTTCTAAAATTGTTTCTAAATCAGTTTTTTTCGAGCTTTCACCACCAACATTCTTCTTTGCAGAAGATGAACTTCCCTCTCTGTTTGGTATTTTTTTTTTAAATCTCTCCATCCTTGAGTCTGAATCACTATTAAAAAAAATTATATTTTAGACCTAAACCATTATTCAATAATACCTAAATGGCTAAATCATACAATAAAAATCATACACAAAGTGAAAGAACATATGAACATATGAACATATCTGCAATCTCATATTTGACATCTTAAATCAAGTAATCAAGTAATCATTAATCAATATTCAAGAATCAAGCGTTTATGATAATTTGATAAAGCCATAAAGCCATAAAGGAGAATAGGAGATTCATTGATAATTGATTGATTGATTTAATAGACAATAGAGGAAGAGTGGAAGACTTACGGGTTAAGAAGAATTCCAAATCTCAGAAGAGAGAGTGATTGAGTGTGAAACCAATTAATCAAGGGATGAACAAATAACAATGAACCAATTAATCAAGCTAGCCTGCTCCGCTGGACCGCTGCTCCGCTGGACCGCTGCTCCGCTGGACCGCTGCTCCGCTGGACCACTGCTACACTGCCAGAGTCTAAAGAAGAGAGAGTGAGAGACACCAATTGAGATTTGTGAGAACTGAGAAGAAGAGGCGCCGCAAATTAATTGGGCAAAGAAGAAAAACCATCAAGCCATCAAGGGTTCTGACTCCCAGCTTTGCCTTAATCTCATTCGTTCTTTGTTTTTTTTTCTGCCCCCCTAAACGACATCGTTTTCAATTAATCGTCTAAGTTAAATAAATTGGGCGAAACGGCGTCGTTTGGCTGTGTATTTTTAAAATAAAAAAATAATTTCAGAATGGGTCTCCAGTTTCCTTCCTCATTTTCGACTGGTTTGCCCCCCCTTTCCACCATTGTTGCTAATCTCAAAGCTCCATACTCCATACTACAAGTTTTCTGGAAAATGTTTAGGAGGGTCACTTGCCCACCCTGCCCCCTGGATCCACCCCTGGGTATGTTGGTGACATGCAAGATACCAAACTAGATCCCTTGAGTTCGAAAAGAATTAAAGGACGATCAATCAATAATTCGTTGCTTAGGAAAATCAATGGCTTAAAGAGGACGATCAATCAATTTAAGTTGGCAAACTTCATCATGATCAATCGGATTTGTTTCTTACATGTATTGATTAATTAGGAGGAAGACTAGGGGTGGATACTTGAGCCCTAATCTTTCCTTTATTATTGTTTACAATTTTTACTTTCTTGTAATTATATCTATTTCATTTGAACTCTTGTGGTAGTTCCTTTATTATATAATTGTTGTAAATCTAGATTATTGACAAGTCTAGGTTTATTGTTTGAGACATCACTAAAGCACTTCCCCGTTTAACTTACACGTACTTACCATTTCCTACTACATTGAAATTTGGTGTTTTGCAAGAGCATAAATCCACACCCATCAAAAATCATAAAAAAAGAATTATCACATTCTTCACCCATCATTCACCGAGTTACATAGCACAAAGATTCCGGTTGGTAAAGCCGATTCATGTGAAGTCCTTGCATCAAGGCAAAGAGAACCTTGTGGCCGAGATTGTTCCTTCCTCGGCCTACAATCACTCGAATAGAAGTCATATCAAAGCGCCACTCCAACAATCCAGATCAAAACCTCGCTTGGCCTCTCGGGCGTGAGTTGGCATGCTGACGCAACGATAATTTTGGGGTGAAATGTGAGTGAAATGTGGATTTGCGTATCGTCATCAAAATGTAGTAGATGGTATATTTGAGACCAGGGGATGTCGTACCCAAGGGATTGGAAGGCCCAAGATCCCTATTTGGTAAACAATGTAACCGAAATGCTTGACACTAAAATGGTGAGATAAGAGATGGACTATGTACTAGTGAAATGAATTATGTGCAACATGAGGTAGTATTCATAGATTGTGTTCATGGAAGTGTAACATGTAACCAAAACAGTAAGTAAAGTAAGCAAATAAAACTAGCTAAAGCAAGTGTATGAGCTTACAAACTCAATACAATTGGAGTATGTTTGTGATCAAATGGATGAGATAGTTGGGGTTTCGGGTTTAACCTAACCCACTCCGATGTATGATAAACCACTTTGTTATGAACATAAGATTGATTAACAAACCAAAATCCTCAAACCTTAGCACTAGAAAGAGTACATAAGATTTAGTTTCACAATTTATCCCTCATGTCATTTACGATTCATGAGGGGCTCTCAATCAATTTGCTTAAGCTTTTTACAGTCCCTAAGTTCATCAAAAGAGGCATAGGATCTAGAAACTAGGATTTCAAACAAGCTAGGCCTAAGCTTAACTCATCACATACATTGCCAATTGTCTAGAATTTATAGAGGTTACCAAGCTCTACAAATTCAACCAACATAAGTCTAACACATGCTTTTCAATTGGTAAGATATCCAAACATGCATCCAACATAATCAAACTAGACAATGAACATGTTCATATCACAATCAAGGTTCATAAACATCACAGTAAATCAATACATCATCATGGGCTAGGGCTCACAACCCTAGCCCCCAACAAAGAGACTACTCACACATGCTTGAAGTATACATCATTATTACAAATATAAACATATGAAAGTCTAAACAAAAGTAAAGAGAGGGTTGAGAAAATCTCAGTGATGAACTCCAGCAGCTCTTTGATGTTTCAGGTGTGATGCTAGGCTCCCCACTCCTCACTCCTTCTAGCTTCCAAAATTCCAGAAATGCAGTTTCTGCTTCTTGATGTCTCCAACGAACTGTGCAGTAGATGAGGTGGAATGGTACTGAAAATTAGTTTCCTAGACAGACTAACTTCTTAGGAACAACTTTCGTGAAGGATCCGAAGTGATTCGGGTGGTGGAAGGTGGTGAAAATGGCCAATTTCTGACTGAGGACGGGTGGTTCCGAACTCACTGTTTTTGAGAGATTTTCTTGGCTATTTTTGAATTGGTGATTGAATTCCTTCCCCTCTGATTCCAGCTCCCCTTTGATCTCTGTCCTCTCCTCCTTTGCAGCTGGCAGCCACCTCTCCCTTGTCTTCACTCCTCCCAAGTCAAAGGCAAGGAAAAACATGCCTACACCTTAGTCAAAAGGGTGAGTTTCCAATTTCAACAAAGTGTTTGTTATCCCAAGAATATGTGATGGCTGTATTGACAATATAGGCAGCTGATATTTAAATTGCACCACTCCAAGTGGTGGTTGTCCGGTGGTGGTGCCGCCGATTGTGGTGGTGGTTTGCCGGAAAGGTAATTTCATCATTTTTCTTCCTTCTTCCGATTCTTCAAGGGCTTCAAGGGCACAGACTTCCAAAGGTTGATTCAAGAATTCCTTAGCATCGAGAAGCCACGGTTGACTTCTAAACCTCTTCTCGGAAGTGCGCCCAAAAGTCATCAAAAATGCACCTTTTGTGCTAAATTACTTCAAGTCATACAAGTGACCTGAAATCATGAAAACGCTCATTAATAACAACAAAATGCCTTCGGATAAGCTTAACTCTTGTGATTAGGAATATAATTTGCGCTATAAATAAGTGCAAATCACATGCCCGCGCACACGTCACCAAGTCAGAAGGATACGTGCAAGCAAAAGAAGACCTCAGCCGTTTAACACGTGACTGGGACAATTTTTGAGCAAACAGATCCATAGAAACAGTCACAAAAATTTGAAATTGGCAAGTCTTGGTAACAATTAAAAATGGGAATATATAGCACTTTATCTTCACATAAGAACTCAATCTTGAATAGGCACATTGCAGCTCTTACGGTTGTGGTGTCTAAGTTTATGACAATATGAACACCTAATTTACCGAGACTCGTCACCGAATAATCGTATTCTTCTTATCTTCGGTCTTCCAGGGGGCTTTCTAGTCTTGGGAGGAAGCAATCCAAAGTCACCAGAACTCGCAGGTAAAGGTTTATCCAGATCAGGAACTGGCCAAATAAGAAGCTCATGAGCATTCCTATAGAAGTTTGTTTTCCAATAGTCTTCAATGTAAAGATACGGAAGCTTATTTACCTTCTGCATGGCTTGAAAAACATGAGAACATGGGAATCATCGAAATTGCCACCAAACATAAGAATATACTCTCTGCCAAATTCACCATGAAAGTGTTTTCCTCAGTAAAAACCTCAAAAATATGGTCACTAAATTGACTAACCCTCCAGTTTCTCCCAGTAGTACTAATCTCTTCTTCAACTTTTTTTTTAACTTTGGACAAAAAATGCTCCTCCCAGTGGAGGACTTAATCTTCCTTTTAACAAGTTTCTCCATCATATCAACTATAATAAACTTGAGTAAATTAGGCAGTGGCATACACCTAGCATCTTTGATAACATTATTGAAGCTCTCAGCTAGAGCATTGCTCATTTCGCCAGATCTCTTGGAAGGAAAGTAAGTAATGGTATAATTTTCTGGTGCCAAGTTTTCCAAAAAGGAATTAATCTGCCCACGACCTTCCCTTTTCAGTTCTTCTAGCTTTTCATAAAAAATATCTCTAGTTCGATCTAGCATAAACACACCGACTAAACAATTTTAACATATGATCCTTATAACCGGCACCATAATAACTCGGATACCTACCATTCAAATTATCCTTGAAATGTTCAATGCAGTATGAGTGTGGTGAATTAGGAAAATCTTTCACACCATCCAACAACCCAGCACTACGATCAGTCATGAATACTATATTTCTATAATCGTGAGTCAATATCATAGCCAACTGTTCAAAAAACCACCTCCAATTCTCTTTACTTTCAGCATCTACTATAGCAAAAGAAAATGGGAATATATCTGAAAAAATAAACAAAAAGCACAAAAGCAATAAGATAAAAGATAATTGAAAACATACACAAAAAATGTAGAATGGTACAAAACTTAGCAAGCAAAATGTTCAAAATGGCTAGAACAAGAATATTGCTACTGCATTAAAGACCAAAATCAATAAGGCATACATTCCAGAAGATATGATGCTACTACTACACATCACAAACAAAAATCCAAAATATCGAAAGTGTTACCAAAAAAGAAATAACATACCTTTATTGCCTATTTATGCACAAGCACCCAAGAGCATTCCCTTGTTCTTGTTTTTTTTTCATGAAAGTCCCATCAACAAAAAGCATTGGTCGACACCACTTGAAACTATTGATACAAGCACCATAAGTTATAAACAATCGATGAAAACGGCCATCAGCAAACTCAAGAATGCAATGAGAACCCGGGTTAGTTCTCTTCAATGACTCTTTATACCAAGCTAATTGACTGTATGCTTTGCCTTCATTACCATGAAAAATTCGATTTGCAGCCTCTTTACCCCGATATGTTATATATGATAACGTATATCGAAACCATAATCTTGCTTCAAATATTTAACTATCTCTTTACGTTTAATCAAAGGATCATATTGAACTTTATTAGAAACAATTGTTGAAACCACATTAGCTCCAAGCCATTTATGATTATGGTGACGAATGACACTAGCACAAGTATGCTCATTTATCAGCTTGTTTATATAAAAATAGCCATTGGACATGCATATGGAAGCATGCACATAACATTCACATCCATCCGAATTTTTCTTTACACATGCAACAGTAACAAGAGACTTGTCAATTTTCAAATATCGAAAGTCAAAGCCCATCTCAACTGCAAACTTACACAATTTATCACGAAACTCCACTACACCATCAATAAAATACTGACAATCCTAAAAATATACGTACCCTACTCACTTGACATATATTTCTTCTTACTGTTGTTACTCACAAAATTTCTAATTATCATGTTGTTATCGTCATCAAAGTTTGAATCGTCACTACTAACATCAGATTCTTCATCACGATGATGGCGAATATCTAATGTATGCTTCACAACATCAGAATATTGCTCACTATCAACAAAACAAGTACTAGAACTTGATCCCACATCAAGAATATGAATTTCTATATAAGGAGAATTCATCACTTGAAAAATCTCCAACATAAGACAAAGATCATCATCAGACTCCAGGAAATAGTTTGGACAATCGGTAAGAGAATACCTCAGCACGAACTGCCCTACTTTTAGTTTTTCAAACCTCAAAGAGAGCTGAGAGCACAATTCATCAAATCTAGTGTTTGATAATAATGAAATAAGCACGGTCTCTGCCCCATACGTAAACCTACCAAACTTTGAATTTGACATGCTGCTACTGCAACACAAATAATTACTCATGTCAGGGGTAAAAGCTTAAAGTCAAGATACTCATTAACATCACAATGTTTTGTGCCAACTTCATAAAAAGAAATGTTGCTACCGCTATAACAACATACCAAATAAACTCATAGAAAACATCAAAATATCAACTTAGTAAAAACAGTACATAGAATTTAAAAATAAGCATCGTGCCGCTGCACCGCCAACACAAACCGCTACTACACCATAGAAGCACTAAACCAAAATCAATAAGAACATTGTTACTACAGATACAAAACACGAATATTTTTACGAGTAAGCAATAAATTACAAAACTAATAGTTTTGATTGAAAATTTAAAAAACTTAATAAATTCAGATACACGAAGCATGTCATTGCACAACTAACACAAATCATACAACACTAATAAAAAAATGAATGACCTTGTGTTACTACATTGCACAAGTATCTTAAAAAATGTTGTTATTGCAGCATCAAAACTAAATAAAAATCATATCTTCTACTGCATCATAAAAAACCTAAAAAAAATCAAGTAAACTACTACTGCACCCTAAAAATGAGCAAACTGATATTGCACCACAGTAGACACTAAACCAAACTCAACGAAAACACTGCCACTGCTTTAGAAAAACATAAATATCTTTTACATAAACAAAATGAATTACAAAAGTAATAGCTTCGATTGAAAATTTAGAACAGTAAGAAGAATAAATCGAAATCGAAATCAACAAAACCTAGGAACAATTAGTGAAAATTATAAGCAACAAGTATATTCAATTACAAACATCACATAAAAAAATTATTCTACATATAGATTCCTCAATGATAATACGAATAAAATCAAATGTATGAGACAATCAATCGAAAAGAAGAAATAAAAAATTCGACCAAAAACACAAAATCAAAGAGTTTCAAAATCCAAAAATCTCAACAAACTAGAATCGAAAACATACGAGAATCCAAAAACTAGTATAAACAGTATAAAACTTTGTAGGAACTTGTGAGACTTTAGTTCCACATTGAAGAAATGGTGAGGGTTTATACCCTTTATTTGGGTTTACCCATGTAAAGAGTTAAATGGGTGAAAAGTGAGAAGTGGGCATTTCTATTGGGTTTCATATTGGGTTACACATAGAAATGCACATACATATAAATGTCAAAAGATGAACCTTGGTTCTTGAGACTCTGTTGATTAAATCCGAATTAGTTTTTTATTTAATATTTTTATTTTTTTGAAATCAGAATTTCAGATAAAGTCGAATAGTTGTAAACGGATGAAACTGATCGACAGTTGCAACTGTCGAGATAACTTTTCGTTCAGACTTTTATATAAGGATGACATTGGTCGTTGTTGTTGACAACAAAGTCATCTTCTCCCTCTTCTTCTTCTTCTGTTATTCTTGAGAAACATAAAATAAATTCGACATAAACAAGTTCTTGCAAGAACGTGTTTTAGATAGTTGTATCCTCTAGATAGACATATGAAATAACAGCACAAGTAGGGCTGAATTTATGTCTTAGGTCACTGCTACGTAGGCTTCTATCTGATCAAGTTAGTGAAATCCAATTTCAATTCTTGTTGTTAGTTTCAATTTCAACTTTCCACTATATTCAAAGACAATCGTTCACGAATGGTCATACTGCATCACGTCGAAGAAGAACGAAACAGAGAGCTCTCTCTCTCTCTCTCTCTTCGTCGGAACAAAATTACTTTCAAAGCTTAAAAGGGGATAAAAAAGTAAAGGATTAAATTCAGTTTACCACCCTGAACTTTACACCAAAAATCATATTAGTCCCTGCACTTTCAATTTGATCAGTAACACCCCTATACTTTTCAATTTCATCAGTTTAGTCCAATGTATTGAAAAACGCGCCTGAGGCGCGCCTTAAGGCGTAAAAAACATATTTTGCTAGTGAAAACGCCTGTGTTTTATTAGCTAGGCGCAAAAGCGTAAAAAACGCAAAAAAAGCGTAAAAGACGTTGAAAACGCGCTTAAGGCGTACGCCCAGGAATTTTTTTTTTAGTTGTTAAGGTAAAACGATGTCGTTTTGGTTTGATTTACTTAATTAAAAAGGCATAGGTCAGTATCTCTGTATCAGTCTCTCTCTTCTCTCCCGACGTGGCCTCACTCCTCTCCTCTGCGTTCTTCACAGGGGAAAAAGAAGGCAGCCCTAAATCCCTAATCTCCAAATCTCTTTGTTCCCATATGTTTTCTTGAAGATTCGGATCTAAAGGAGGTTCCTAGAGGTGATGCATCACTGAGAGGAAGATATTATTGGCAGGATTGGAGGAATTGCAGAAAACGATTATTGAGAAATTGAGGTATGATTTTGGTTTTGTATGAATGATTAGTTGATTACTGAATATTTTGTTGATTAGTTGATCTTGTATGAATGATTAGTTGATTACTGAATGATTTTTGAATTAGTTGATTAGTTGATTTCGTATCAATGAATAGTTGATTATTGAGTAATGGGTAATTGGGTTAATTGGGTTATTGACCACAAAGAGGCATGCGGCATGGAATAGATTGTAGTATTAAACTATTAACTATGAAGTTATTAACTATTTAACTTTGATTGTTAAATGTTAGTAAAATCATGTTGATTTACAATTTTGCAAACAGAAAATAAATTGCAATATGAGTTCGGGTACGACCAGTAGTCACAAGAAGAGGGATGCTGCATGGAAGTGGACTAAAACAATTCCTGGTGATTCAAATTATTTTCTGTGTGGGTTTTGTGATCAAAAGAATTCTGGGGGCATTTTTAGGTTTAAGCAACACTTGGTTGGCAGCCATGTAGGAATCAAAGAATGTCCAAAAGTCCCACCAAATGTGAAGAATTGGTGCATTGCAGCTCTAAAAAAAATGAAGAACTAAAAGTAGCAAAGAATGCAGTTCGTCGGGAGATAGGGGGATGTCCAAAGTTTGGAAGAAGACGATTCAGAGGTTTATGGAGCACACATCATCTCTCGGAGTGAGAGTGGGAGTGCTCAAAGTCCAGTTGCTGTTGATTCCATGGCTTAACCCAAGACTAGGGGACCGATGAACCAATATGTATCCTCGACGGCTCGTCAAGCTACATTAAATTCTAAGTTTAAGAAACAAGAAAGGCATGAAGTGTGTAGGGCAATCGGGCGAATGTTTTATACTAATGGGATGGCATTCAATATTGCAAACTCACCTTACTATTTTGGAGCAATGGAAAAAGTTGCCAACTTTGGTCCCGGCTTTAAACCTCCATCTAGTCATGAGTTGAGGACTTGGATTTTAAAGGAAGAAGTTGATGATGTTCAAAAAATGATGGCAGAGCACAAAAAAGATTGGAGCACATATGAATGCACCATTATGTCAGATGGTTGGACAGATGGCAAAGGTAGGGTTATACTAAATTTTCTAGGTAATAGCCCTAAAGGTACATGGTTTTTGAAATCGGTGGATGCATCGGATACTGTTAAAAATGGAGAGTTGATGCTCAATTATTTGAATAGCGTTGTGGAGGAAATAGGGGAAGCAAATGTGATTCAAATAGTTACGGACAATGCTTCCAATTATAAATGGGCTGGAAAAGAACTAATGAAGGAAAGGGAAAAAATATGGTGGACTCCATGTGCTGCTCATTGCATTGACTTGATGTTAGAAGATATTAGCAAGTTGAAAGTCTTTGAAGTTACCATTCAAAAAGCTAAGAGTATTGTCAAGTTCATTTATGGGCATGGGTTGGTCCTTTCCTTGATGAGAAGCTTCACCGACAATAAGGAGATTATTCGTCCGGCGGTTACAAGATTTGCCACATCTTTTCTCTCTCTTCAAAGCATATTCAAGCAAAAGCAAGCTCTTATTACTATGTTTTCATCAAAAGAATGGAATGAGTGTGGATTTGCAAAACACCGTGATGCAGCCGATGTGAAGAAGTGGATAGTTCATGATGGACAGTTTTGGAACCATGTTGCTTATTGCATAAAGAGTGTTTTACCACTTGTTTGTGTTCTAAGAGAAGTTGATTCCGAAGTGAGACCAGCCATGGGATATATATATGAGTTGATGGATGCTGCAAAAGAAAAGATAGCTAAGAATCTTGGGAATGTGGAAGCTAAGTATGCACCGATTTGGAGAAGAATCGACAATCGATGGAGTCCACAACTTCATCAACCATTGCATGCAGCGGGTTATTATTTGAATCCTCAATTTCAATATGAAGAGAACTTTTCAGCTAATGAGGAAGTAAAGAAGGGTTTGGAAGAGTGCATGGATAGGATGCTAGTTGGTGAGGATCGTGTCAAAGCGGAGATACAATTGGATTTATATGAGCGAAAACTTGGTAAGTTCATGGCCTTGACCACTAGGAAAATGCGATCTCCAGGTTCTATTCTTATTTTCTAAACTTATAATCCTTTTAAATACAATTATTGATTTCATTGTTTGTGTAATTTTGATTTACTAATTTATTATCATTCTATGGTTTTAGTGTTTTGGTGGGAAAAATACGGGACTCAAACGCCGGAGTTGATGAAATTTGCTACTCGAGTGCTTGCCCTTACATGTAGTGCATCCGGGTGTGAGAGGAATTGGAGCACTTTTGAAATGGTAAGTTCTCTACTAAACAAAATATTAAATTTGTGTGTCCATGTTGAATTGTTCATACTTAATAGTCGCATTTGTATGTGATTTTTTATTGTAGATTCATACAAAAAAAAGGAATAGACTTGAGCACAAGAGGCTACATGCTTTAGTTTATGTGAAATATAATCTTGCTCTAAGAGATAGGAGTAAAAAAAGGAATAGCACAATGGTTGATCCGATTGTAGTGGAAGAAATTGATTTCGATGATGAATGGATAACCGAGATAGAGGATCCGGTTCTTCCTACTAATCCTAATTGGCTTGAGGAAGAACTCGAAGAACAAGTGTTCAATGTTGAGGCGGTAAGGAATGTGCCACTTGGCACATATCAAAATACCCTACATAATAGAAAGTCAATTCTTCATGAGCCTACTCCTCCTCCTCGTGAGCTTACTCCTCCTCGTGAGCCTACTCCTCCTCCTCCTCCTCCTCGTGAGCCTACTCTTTCACTAGATGAGCCAATTGTTTCGTACAAACGGAAATATAGTGGACATGCATCTTCAAGTAAGTATAAAACAAATTCTATATTTAATTGTGTAATTTTCCTGTCTAATAATTTTTCAGTTCCATCCCTAATTCTCCATCACTTTTTTGTATAGGTAGAAGAAAGGCCCCAAGAAAATCTATGTTGCTTAATGACATTGAGGAAAATGAAACTACAAGAACTAATCAACATGATGATCTTAATCCATTGTTCGAGCACCATGATGATAGTAGTGATGATACTTAATTTGGATGGTGATCTTCTCTTTGATGAGGATGATGAGTTTGTAGCATGATGTAGATTTTAATTATCATTTGTTGTTCTATGAATTGTGTGATTGACAGTTTGAACTTGGATTTCATTTAAAATTTGAATGGTTTGATGAATTAGTTTATCTCTTATTAATGAAATACTCTTTTGTATTGTAATAATTTTTTTTTACAAAAAGCTTACGCTTTTTACGCCTTAGGCTTACGCTTTTTTAAATACGCTTTTTAGAGCCGAAAATGCCTTAATACGCTTTTCGCCTTTTAAAACATTGGTTTAGTCCCTCTGTCGGTCAAAATTAACGGTTTGACCGTTAAGTGATGGCGTGGCATGTCCAGTCAGCTCCAATGCTGACGTGGCATGCCTAGTCATCACTTTTTATTATTATTTTTATTTAAAATTTTAAAAAAAATTATTTTTCAATTTATATATATATGTATAATTTTTTTTTTCTAAAAGAGAATCAAATGATATTTTTTTTCTAAACCCTATGTGGTGACGTAAGGTTTGGTTAATGTTCTAATTTAACAAATATATTTTTTTTATAATATTTAGGTTTGGTTAATGTTTTAGTTTAACAAATATATTTTGTAAACTTTATATATATATATACAGTCCCCTTCACATGTGGACGTCCGCACGTAAAATAAAATGCAAACATATGTATCCCGACCAATTGACAACATAACTCAATCATCGGAACCGTTCATCGTTTAGATTTATTTTCAAGAATTATCCTTGCAAAAAACAACTGAATTGGAGATTGTTTGGTCATCTGTTCGTTGTATAGTTTACAGACAAATACAGTCCGTCAAATAAGGTTGAAACGATGAATGTGGTAATCAAATGGCTAAATAATTTCCATTTTGAATTTTTTTTTATCAAAATGATCTTTGAAGGATGACCTAAAATATAGACGGTTTTGATCATTAGTTTGCATTCACAATAAGGATGTTCGCATTTTATTTTACGTGTGGACATCCGCATGTGAAGGGAACTATATATATATACTTTGAACTTAAACCTAAATATTATAGACCAAATATATTTGTTAAATTAAAATAGTAACCAAACTTTACGTCACCACATAGGAGTATGAATGAAATTATTTGATTTTCTTTTAGAAAAAAAAAATATATATATAAATAAAAAGTTAAAAAATTAAAAAATTTGGTTTGAGCATCAAGCCTCCAACCAAGAAGTTTGAGTTTCAAACCCTACCTGATGCAAGGGTTGGAGGCTTGATGCTCACCATTTGGACTAATCAACAAACCATGAATAGTTTGTAAGCTGATCGTCGTGGCGTCCACAAGCTGATCGATGCGCGGCAGAGGGAAGCTATCATTCGGGCAGGCTTTGTTAAGATTGGTGAAGTCCACGCACATGCGCCACTTCTCGGTCGATTTCTTGACCATGACGACGTTGGAGATCCACTGTGGGTAGTTTGTTTCCCGGATGAAGCCTATCTTCTGTAGCTTATGAACTTCGGCTTGGATGGCCTGATACCGCTCTTCGTCATATGCCCGTCGCTTCTGCTTGACCGGGTATGCTCCAGGGGATATGCTGAGTTTGTGTGAGATAATGTTCGTGGAGATACCGGGCATGTCTGAATATGACCATGCAAACACCTCGTTGTTCGCCCTTAGGAACTTGGTTAACTCTTCCGTCATCTCCTCGGAAAGATGCGCCCCAATACGAAGGGTTCTATCCGGGTGCTCCTCGGAGAGTTGGATGGTAGTGAGAGAGATCTCGGGATCCGGGGAGTCGAGAGGTTGTCGCGGGGGTCCTCCGGTGCGTCGTTAGGTTTAGGTGGGTTTGCCACCGAGAGGATTTCTGACCTTGCTTTTCCCCGGGTGAGAATAGTCGTGTAGCACTTGCGGGCGATCTGCTGGTCTCCGCGGACTGATGTTGTGCCGGCAGGTGTAGGAAACTTCATTAGTAGCATGTGCCCGGCGATGATGCACCTCAGCTTGTTGAGGGCCGGTCTCCCCAAGATCACATTGTAGGAGGAGAGGCAATCCACCACGATAAACTCGGTGTGGATCTCCGCGCACCTGGGGCCTGAGCCGAGAATGAGGCGCATGTAGTCCGAACCGAGCGGTTGGGTGACGCCCCGGAGAAGCTTAGCAGCGGCTCGTTATCTTGTAGAAGTTTGTTGTTTCTCCGCCCTAGCTGAGTGTAGGCCTGATGGAAGATAACGTTGTCCGCTGATCCGCTATCAACCAGGACGCGGGATAATGTGTATTGGTCCACCTGCGCGGTGATGAGGAATGGGTCATCATGCTGTGAGTGAACACCGCGCTCCTTCTCCTCGGTGAAGATAATTGGTTCTCAGCCAACTTTGCCCACCTTGGAGGGCTTGTCGTAGTGGATATTAAATACCTCCTGCCCGTGCTGAGCCCGTGTGTAACGCTTTCGGGCCCTGTTTGTTAGCCTACTGACGGGGGCACCTCCGTTAATCGTGTTGATGTGACCACGGATCACCGGTATGTTAGCTACTTGGGGCTGAGCCAGGTCTGCCCGGAACTGTTGGAGTTTGCCTTCTCGGATGAGCGTCTCCACCGCTGTCTTGAGTAGGGGTGGGATCGGTTCGGTACGGTTCGGTAAGGTACCCATACCGATACCGATAGCGATACCGAAACTTTTATTCGGTTCGGTTCGGTTCGGTAATGTCATTTTTCACCTTTCAAACCGAACCGTACCGATACCTATCGGTTCGGTTTGGTTCGGGACAATTCGGTACGTTTTAAAGAAAAAAAGCTCCTTCCTCGTTTTTACAAAGAAAAACCTTATCAAGACTAAGAGAAAATGATATTGTA
Organism: Rubus idaeus; assembly: GCA_030142095.1. NCBI lineage: Eukaryota > Viridiplantae > Streptophyta > Magnoliopsida > Rosales > Rosaceae > Rubus > Rubus idaeus. The sequence goes on along the minus strand of CM057970.1, from coordinate 16,625,773 downwards.
AGAGAGAAATATTAAGAGAGGTTGTATAAAATTATAAATAATTAAATATGTGGTATTAATTAATAAAAATAATAACTAAAAATCAGTCGGTCTATGAGAAGATGTCTCATAAAGAGAGAGAATCTCATCGAAAAAAATAAAGAAAGATACTAATAGACTAATAGAGAATGAATCATTAATTATAGAAACTAGAAAGGAGGGAGGGAGAGACGTGTGAGAGAGAGGGAGAGTCAGAGGGTTATAATTTTAAGAAAAACAAAAAGTTGGGAAAAGAGATCACATGAAAGAGAGAGTGAGAGAGAGAGAGAGAGAGAGAGAGAGAGAGAGAGAGAGAGAGAGAGAGAGAGTTGTATGTGCGGAGAGACAATATTCTTCCTTTGTTGAATTGGATTTTATCCCCGTACTTTTGAACACTTTTATGGATCTTTGAGTTATTAATGTCTTTTCTTTATATGGCATATCATGATCCTTCCATTCAAATAATAACTATTGTAGCCTTGTTAAAATGATTGCAATGCGTTTAGTGTCATTGAGATTCTGTTATTCATACTAATGCAAAGTATTGTATCATAAAAATAATTGCCTACACTTAGAAATTATTTAATTTTTCTGTTGAATTTGTTGGTTACTCCATATGGGATACCTAAAAAAGAGAGAGAGTGTTAAAATATTAAAAAAAAGGAGAGGTTGGATTTAATTAGCCACTAATAAATTGACACATTATAAAATAAATATAAAAAATTAATTAATTTAATAATTCGGTCTGGTTCGGTCTTTTTCGGTATTCAATCATGGCATACCGAAACCGTCTCGAAGTATAGGCATTCGGTTCGGTCCGGTTCGGTATGAGTAAGAATCCCGATGATTTCGGTTTTTTTCGGTTTCGGCCCGGTTCGGTCGGTTTCGGTTTCGGTATTTCGGTCACATATTCCCACCCCTAGTCTTGAGGGCTACACAGACGTTTGTGTTGTGGCCGCTGTCTTCGTGGTGCTTGCACCATTTTCCCGTGTTTCTTGGTGGGTTCGTTCGCGGGAATCGCTTTGGAGGGGGCGGCGGTATCTGATCCCTGCATTGGTCGAAGATATCCTCGAGGGATGTGGTCAATACGGTGAAGACTTCGTACCATGGAGCCGAGGTGTTTGGTCGGTGGGTGTTGTCGCGGGGGCGGTTCTCCCTCGCGGGGGCGGTCGTTGCGATCTCCCCGGCGGCCGAAGTTGTTCTCCCTCTACCGCTTGTGTTGTTGTGGGTCTCGGTGCCAGTCCTTTCGCTTTTCGGCCGGGGGGTGATGCGGGTGTTTGGTACCTCCTGCCTCGATTGGCGGTGACTAGGCGGGAGGTCGCCGTAGGTGGTGAACTCTGCCTGGGCATGGAGGACGGCCGTCTCCATCAGCTCCTCGTAATCTGTGGGCGGGTGAGCGTTTAACTCGTAAAGGAAGGGTCCCCGCGTGAGTCCTTCCTTAAAGGCGGTGTATGCGAGATTCTTATCCAAGTCTCGGCAGCGTGAGGTTGCTGTGCGCCATCGGGTGACAAAGGATTTGAGGCTCTCGCCCTCGCCTTGGCGGAGTTTGAAGAGTTGCCCGGTGGTATGGTAGCCGTCGGTCATCAGGATGAACCTTGACCCGAACGCATTTACCAAGGCTTGGAAGGAGTTGATCGAGTGCGGTTTAAGTTCGAAAAACCAGCTCATGGCTTCACCTGTGAGAGTCTCCTAGAACATGAGGCATTTGACCTCGTCACTGTATCCCTTTCCAGCAGTCGCCGAGCGCAAGCTATCCATGTGGAAGAATGGGTCTGTAAGACCATCGTAGCGGTCGACTTTGATGGGTTTTGCCCCCGCTGGTCGAATGGTGCCCAAGATTCTTGTTGTGAAAGGTCTCGGTCGCTCGGCGAATCTTGTCATCGCAGGTGCGGGGTGTCGCTCGGCCAGTTGGATGCGAGCCTCTAACTGTTCTAGTCGTGCTAGTAGTTGGTCGGAGGGGTCACGAAGTGTGTTCCTCGCTTGACCGCAACTGAAGGAGCTTAGTGGTGTGTCCTGTCGCCCGATTCGGCCACTTGCTCCTCCACGCGGGTTTGGTTGCGGGGCCCGTCCTCCGTGTAGCAGTTCTCTCGGGTGTAGTGGAATGTTCACGTGTACGACTTTGCGTTGCTATCGTGCCTTGCGAGTGGTGAGCGCGGTCCGGCGGGACTCGGATTGTGCCTCCGGGCCTCGAGTCTCTTGACGAGGTTGTCGTATTTGGCCGTTAGCTCGTTGAGTTGCCGCCGGGCCTCCGGTTTTCTCGGTGTTCGCGCATCCTCTCGGCGTTGGCCGTGTTGATGTCTTGGAGCATGATGTCGACCTTTGCTTGGAGGTCATCGTGTGTTTGAGGATTGCTCGGGCCCGGGGTCTGGGCCAGCATGGATTCCCTCGTGCCCGGAGGTGCCGTGGGCGTGAATTCCAATTGTCTCTAAGTACCTGGGAAGGGATCAGTCGTGGGAGATGCGGCTGTGTCTTGATGCTCGGTCATGGCGAGGTAGGTGGAAAATTTTTCTAAGAATTCCCACAGACGGCGCCAAATGTTTCTGTCTAGAATCGGGGGGATGGACTAGTCTAGAAGTACGGGTGTAATGACCGCAAGTTCCTCACGCCCGGTCACCCGTTAAGAATAATACACCGATGTCAAGAGGAGACCGGGTGGCCGGTCTTCGCTCCTCCGATGCCTATTAGTACAGTGTATGAATATTGACAGAGTGACTTTAATGAGTAATGAATGCGTACCAGTAATGAGGAAAGAGACGAGCTCTTATAGGTGGTTGAGAGGAGAATCAATTGTTTGTCTTCGATGTGGGATCAATGGTCTGCTCCCAGGAACAAGGTTCTTCGCAGCAAGCAGCTTGGGCCTGCAAGGTAGCCGAGCCCCGGGCAAGTCCTGACCGGGGTCTTGACCGGGTTCGGCCGAGGTGGTGTCGAGGTAGCCGTGGGCTACTCGCCCGGGGCCCGGATGTGACCGGTGGAGTCCCCGAGCGAGCACTAGTTCTAGTTGGTTAGTAGAGAGTATGTACAATATATATATACACTTTGAACCCAAACCTTACGTCACAACATAGGGTTTAGAAAAAAAATATCATTTGATTCTCTTTTAGAAAAAAAAATATATATATATATATAAATTTAAAAAAATTAAAAAATTAAAAAATTAAAAAAATGATGACTGGGCATGCCACGTCAGCATTGGAGCTGACTGGACATGTCACGTCATCACTTAACGGTCAAACCGTTAATTTTGACCGATGGAGGAACTAAACTGATGAAATTGAAAAGTATAGGAGTGTTGCTTATCAAATTGAAAATGCATGACTAACATGATTTTTGGTGTAAAGTTCAAACAGGTAAATTGAATTTAATCCAAAAGTAAATTAACTATTGCCACATGGCTACTCCTAAGCAACTTGTCCTTATAAGTAAAGAAATTTACTTATTTGTATGAATTAGAAGTTTATAGATTTGAGAGAAAACTGAAAAGATGTTAGGGACTTTTGAGCCATTTTTTATTATTTTTTAAACAATAATCTGTCACACTCTAGTCAATTCCTCATCATCTCATATAATTGAATGCAGAGAGAGTACCTAGTACACGGCGTGTATATACACGCCACAATCTGAGCCGTTCAAATTGAGTTGAAAAAATAGATTAATATTTTTTTTTAACATTTGGACGACTCAGATTGCGGCGTGTTTTTACTGAATAATTTTCCTTGAATGCATGATTCAAATCCATTCCCATGGGCAATCTTCTTTTTTTTTGAATAGGAGGGGCACCGGCCGCCCTCAAAAGTCATCCATTAATGAAACTGCAGAATACAAGGGGGGACGTAAAACATAAACCCCATATTACAATGAGAACAAATCGATATAAAATCAATAGTCCCAATTACAACAGAGTACTCTAACAAGCACCAAATCGCTAGAAGTGCACAAATGGCATCCTCAATAGCCTGAATATAATGGCGACATACAAGAAGGCTAAAACCACCGGAGTGGGATAATAAGTCAGATAAGATTACCTTCCGCCTATGTTGCCGAACGGAAATTCCGTCGACACATTTCATTTTGCCACTAGGAGGAAGCTTCCATTTGGATAACCAAACGCTCCACCTCCTCCGAGGAGCAATCGAGATACTCAAAGAGCACCAGTACAACCTACTCAACCTACTCACATGTAAAAAAAGCTGGTCTATGGAAAGGCACGAGACCCCATAAAGCTTATACAGGTAACAAGTAGCCTGCCTAAATCCATCCACACTTATTAAAATAAAATGCAAGCTAAGTGCTAAGTCAAACCTAGACACAAGTAGAGAACTACTAAGCCCAACAAAGCTTATTGATATAAAAAAACTATCACCCAGCAAACAACTATTAAAGAAAAATTTGGTGACCTTACTTTTCATTTTTTTTACTAGGAGGCAGCAACCACGTAATAATCACATGTCATCTCCCAATGGCAGACAACGCACAAAAGGTGCTCCAACCGATGCAAAACAACCGAAGCTTTAACCCATGAGGGCAAGCATAACCATGGAAAATGAAGCAACTAAATAAACTAAAACATAAAGAATAAAAAGCACCCACGACAGGCAAGCCGTGCAGAGAAATTCCCAAGGACACAGTGCCACTATGACACAAGAACCAACACCAGTAGACCTATAAGAGAAGTTCACCCGTGGGGGGGGGGTGGGGGTGGGGGGGCCGGGGGGGGGGGGGGAAAAAACTTTTTTTTTAATTTTTTGGGTTTCTTCCCCCCGGGGGGGGGGTAAATATAATCATAATCATTGTTCGTTTTAAAGATATATTGATGATAAATAACAATATTAGAAGAAGAAAAAATATAATTGTTGTGAAAAATATAAAAATCGAAGTATAAAAAGGTGAAAGAATTATCAAGAAAGTCTGCGATTAATGTAATGGGATGTTGGAGTTGTCCAAAAAATATAGGAATATAGGTCGGAAGATGTTCAGGGGGATAAAATGGGGGGAGGGGTGGGGGGGAAGGAGGGAAAGGGGAGGAAACATATTTAACCCATGGGCAATCTTAATGACATCTAAACTGTTTTTTTTTGTTCTTCTTCCTTTTTTAGTTGGGACAGCTCTAACTGTGTAACATGTGAAATCCTATATTGTTCTCTGCAACATTAGTTATGAATTATCTCTCTGTGACTAAAATAGAAGCAATACATGTGATCTAATACAATACGCCAACCAATTAAGGTCATCCAATATTAATGACCGTTGGAGAAGTTGGCACAGTCCAAAACTAAATATACTATTAGTACACCGCAACTATACTCCATTAATGCCTCCTTCTTTTCAATCGGACCACCCTCCCCAAATTCTATTATTTTCTCACCAAAACTCTACTTAGCTTTATTTTTTTTCTCACCTCCGCATTTCACTTTCGGAGAGGCTTCAACTTTCCAGCTACCCAATTACAATGCCGGCTCTGCTCTTGTAGTTTCCGCAAAAGGTTGGTGAATTCTTGACTTGTCTATCTTTTTTATTTCAATATCTCACTCGTACAAGTGTTTCTGGAAGTTTAATAGTTGGGTAGATTTGGATGAACAACCTAAGACGGAGATAACAAAGATATGTCCTAATATTTGAGTTTTCTTGTTTTGGCATTTTCTCTTTGGAACTCATAAAGTAAATAGAGAGATCACTTGTAAGTAGGAATAAAATCCTTTCCGTGTTTGTTTCAGTTTCTGGTGAATGTGGGTAGGAAAAAAAAGGAAATCTTTATTCGTGGGTCTGAAAATCGTAGTGAGTGCATTGGGAGAGGTGGGTTGTTGTTGAAATATTGATTGGTTGAGAAATTTTTCAATATCAACTGGAGGTCAAGTTGGAAATCAAGAACTTAGCTAGAGGTTTTCAGTTTTCTTTGTTATTGTTGTTGGTAGTGATTTATGTGGATAGAAAAGATGGTGGGGAGCATTGAGGCTACTAATGGAAGTTTGCACTCAAATGGGTCTATTCAGAATTTCAATGGTTTGGAAGAGAAGCTAGACGAGCTACGGCGTATTGTAGGCAAGACTGATGGTGATCCATTGAGAATTGTTGGTGTTGGGGCAGGTGCTTGGGGCAGTGTTTTTGCAGCTGTTTTGCAAGACAGCTACGGTCAATTTCGGGATAAGATTCAAATAAGGATATGGAGAAGAGCAGGAAGAGCTGTTGATAGAGCCACAGCTGAACATCTTTTCGAAGTGATCAATTCCAGAGAGGATGTGTTGAGGAGGCTGATCAGGCGCTGCGCCTATTTGAAATATGTGGAGGCAAGGCTCGGGGACCGGACACTTTATGCAGATGAAATTTTGAAAGATGGGTTTTGTTTGAACATGATTGATACACCGCTTTGTCATTTGAAGGTGGTGACCAATTTGCAGGAGGCTGTTTGGGATGCAGATATTGTGGTAAATGGGTTGCCTTCAACTGAAACACAAGAGGTGTTTGAAGAGATTAGTAATTATTGGAAGGAAAGAATCACAGATCCCATTATCATCTCTTTGGCCAAAGGTATAGAGGCTGCACTCAAGCCTCTTCCGCATATTATAACTCCCACGCAAATGATTAACCGCGCAAGTATGTTTCTCTCCTCTTTTAATACAATTTTTAGTTGTAGCATGTCTGCCATTAACTTGGTTCTTATAGGTGAAGGTTTACAGATATTTTTACGGTAAGGTTTAAAAAGGAAGGAGCGATAGGTGGATTTTAGTGTTATAAGTAAACTTTTACAATTCCTTACTTCAAGCTTATGATATAAAACTTTATACATAGATCTTTCATTCATTGAAGGCACTTATAAAGGTAGACTTGGTTGATGACAAGTGATGAGGGTTTCGCAAGTGGAAGCAGGGTGCACAATTCTTAGTTTAGGCTCTGTTTGAATATATATATATATATATTTTTTTTGTGAAAGTAGTCATAAAGGAACATGTTCGGATGCTTCATGTATGTTTGAAATTATACTTTTACAAAGCCTTAAAGAAAAAGTTAAGTTGCCAGAATGCAGCCAGTGATACAAACTCATTGATGCACATAAAGCAGCACAGTTTGCATGCTTGATACGATAGAAACCTCAGTGTAATGATTGTGAAGAGATAAATTCTTCTTTGTCATTTTTGTTTGATGAAGTGAATTGTTCTTAAACACCTTAAATTTTGAATAATGATGTACTATTACTTTAACAGAACTAATGTAGTGCGAGCAAGTCATGCATTATTGTCATAGTCTTGTGAATTCCAGATGATATAAACTGAATAGCTCATATAAAACCTTAGGTCGTATGATTGGGCTACATAGGAACTAGATTCCCATAATTGCAATTTCAACTCAATGTTGCTTGAAAGTTGGATGTTGCAATAGATTTCTATCTTATTCTTTTTCTTCAATATTGCTACTTCCACTTCTACTTTCCCCTTTGTTCTCTAAAACTTTAGCTTATATGTCGGGCAGCTGGAATCCCTATGGAGAACATACTTTATCTGGGTGGACCAAATATTGCCTCGGAGATTTACAACAAGGAATATGCAAATGCTCGAATATGTGGAGCTGAGAAGTGGAGAAAACCTCTGGCCACATTTTTAAGGCAACCCCATTTTATTGTCTGGGACAATAGCGACCTTGTTACGCATGAAGTCATGGGTGGCTTAAAGAATGTATATGCCATTGGAGCAGGTAAGTCTCAGTTTCATTCGGATCAGTTTATGAGGTATATAATATACATGGACAACTAAATCTTCCTACATCTGAAATCTAATAAAAAGAAACAAATTTTAGGTGTCTTAGGATTTAATTACCTACAAGCAACTTCTGGTGTCAAATCATGTTAGTGATTTAGAAAAAGAGGAAAGAACTTGATTTTATAAAGCAACAACATTCTTATAGACTGCATATGTTATAATTGAATGCAGAAGACAGACTACTAACAGGGGCAACATTCATTGGTGCTAAGAGAGAATTAATTTCATTAAAATCACAGGTTATCCTGATTAAAGCCTGACATTACTGTTTCAAATGGAATAAATACAAGGCTGTGCTACACAAACAAACATGGAATTGGATATTGCTGGAGCCAGAAATTGGTTCAACAAGTTGGTGCCAAAAATTGGTTAAAAAATTGCTGGTGCCAAAAATTGGTTCACCCTTCTGACTTGTGTTTGATTTGTGGTTTCACTAAGAATCAAGAGGTCACATTTTACAAGGGTTGTGGCTTAGGTGATAGCCATAAAAAAGAGAGTCCCTTTTTAGAGTGGGAGAGTAGAGAACTTTCTTTTTCCAATGTGAGATATGTGGGGTAGCTTGACCAATACATAGCGGGAACAAATACTATAACAAATTAACAATAGTTGGTCCATGTCCCCATAGAAGCTTCTGGGAATTGTGGTAAACCCAATAAAGTTATTGCAATTACATGCTATAATATTCAAATGAAGTGTTGTTGTATGATAGAAATAGATATTTTGATTTGCAACTCACAGCTGTTTTTCATTGAATTCTCGCAGGGATGGTAGCAGCCCTCACAAAGGAGAGTGCTACCAGCAAATCTGTATATTTTGCACATTGTACCTCGGAGATGATATTTATTACTCATTTGTTGGCGGAAGAGCCTGAGAAGCTTGCAGGGCCTTTGCTGGCTGACACATATGTGACCTTGTTGAAAGGCCGAAATGCATGGTACGGGCAAATGTTAGCCAAAGGTGAAATCAGCCGGGATATGGGTGAGCACATCAGCGGAAAAGGAATGATTCAGGTATATATCAATTGTGATTTACTATTTCCCTTATTAAGAAATAGGATATATTGATTTCAAGTTACACCATGCTTAGAAGTAATGTTACTAATGAAATTTATATGCAATAAAGAAACAAATGGATACTATTGAAGCTTGTAAAACAGTGAATTAGAAAATTCAGATGAGGCATATCTGTCTAAAGATTGTACATAAAATGTCATTATTTTGAAGTATCAGAGGTTTGTTGAAGAATGTAATTACTCTATATTAGCACTAAGAAAGGTCTGGGCTTCGTGAAGCTTTGCCCTTGTGTCAATCCATAATCAAGACTTCCAATTTACTGATCAAGACTGCCCCAAGTGGGCGGAACCTCTGCTTTTAGGGTGTCTCTGCAGTCCAAGCATTTTATGAACTTCTCAGTCAGTCGAGCCTAAATGTGTTGCATCCTGAAGAAAACAAGCCTGTTGCTCCAGTAGAGCTCTGCCCCATCTTGAAGACACTATATAAAATACTAATAACAAGGTATGTAATTCTGATTTCTTGCAAATTAGTTTATTTCCATGTCCTTATTACCTGAAGGCTGAAATTAATTATTTGCTATATATGCATGTTGTTTGATCTCCAGGGAGCAATCATCACAAGCTATTCTTCAAGCACTGAGAGATGAGAATTTAAATGATCCGAGGGAACGCATTGAGATTGCACAGAGCCATGTCTTCTATAGGCCTTCACTTCTTGGGCAGCCACTGAATAATTTGAAATTGCAAGAGAAAGTGGTAACATAACTGTGGAAGCATCTAATGGCAGTCTGGACTGCATTGGTGAAAATTAATAAGCACGCTGGTCTTGAAATGTTATGTTTAATGTGACTATATACAAGTCAATTGGATATTTTTAGCTTATGCTTCATATGATGGGTATATTATGTATATAAGAGTTCATGTACTGTACGTTCTGCTGAAACGAACCTTACCTGGTCCATTGCAAAGTTTTACTGATGAACATGCAACTTTTGTTTTTTGTTTTTTTATTATTATTGAAGTCAACTATCCTAGGAGGAGAACATACAGACAAAAATTGACTCGCTCCTGATGAGATTACAAATGGCATTAGCAATGGTTAAGGCATGTACTAATACTAAATTGAAGATAACCTTGTTCTCCTATGTTATGGAAGAGAACCAAAGGAGGCTTGGAACAAGTACCCTCCAAGCTTCTATGGCGGTGGCATTACCTAGAACAGGAGCCTCTGGGTTGATCAATGGACTGAGTCAGAAGGGGAGTGCTTCAGAATAGGATCCTCTGATAGTAAGTTCCACCTTCGTCTTCGTAAACCTTTTCTTTGAACCAAGCTGACAGCCTTTGTTTTTGAAATTAGCAGATGGTTTCTTCAACCAAGATTTCAATCCTGATGAAACTTTTGTTATTACTTAGTAACAGAACTTCTTGGGAAGGGATCAAACTAGTTTAGGTGTTATAGGGACACTTCTTTGTAAGGGAGCCCCATATAGTCCAGCACATTATAGAAAGGCATGGCACTGCAAGTCTGCAATGCTCTAAATCATCAATTGACATAATTTTATTAATAGCTTTCTTTTCTCAAAAGGAAAAAAATATGATCAATTGGCACTATAAGGCAATAGATTCGAGGTCAATTTTGAAATGAAAAACTATCACAAATAGTCTCTCAGCTTTCACTCATTCGACACTAAACTCACCGATGAAAAAATATCATTTTATTCACTCAATTTAGATCTCGTCTTACATTTTGATTATTTAATCTATTTTTCCATTATCACGTGACTGACCCGTTAAAAGTTGTCACATGTTAGTTGTAGACGATAAGAAGCTAGTGCCGTATAGTTGTAGATCAACTCTGTTGTTGTATGAAGTTCTTCACCACGGTAAGAAGCTAGTCTATTTACTACCAAAACTAAAGAGGACCTGATAAGAACACAGCTTTGACCTTTTAGATCATATATGAATGGATGCGACTTATGTGAAGATAAAATTAGAAGGACCGTGGTGCCTTCCAAATGACCCAAATGCAGGACGAATTGGAATTTGCATAACCATATCAGAAAATTACTATTTTACACTAAAGATAAAAAAATGAGGATAATCGAGCAGAGTAAAATCCTTCTCTCTTGTAGAGAATCTGTATACAAGAGAAGAATACAGCATCTGAAACTTCATTTATGGGTAAGCAAAGAGAAAATCATGCAGCAGTACAAAAGAATTAAGAGAGCTTCATTTATGTAAGAAATAGGCAAGAACTCGAAAGTGTTTGCGCAGAAAACGGTTGCACACTACATGAGAGGTGGGGTGCGCAAAAACAGAGACCTCTCAAAAATGCTCTTAAATAATATATCCAAATTACTAATTTCTAGCTAATTCCAAAAAAAAAAATTAAAAAAAATAATAATCTGGCTCCCCAGTCACAGCTCCTTGCCATTGCATTCCTCGTGACCATCGTCTTCAACTCCAACTTTCTTCAGTGCTTTCAACTTTCTGTAACCGGTATCAGTTCCAAATATGCTGAAAAATCATGCAACGAGAAAAGAATATGAGACATGATAAGAATAGTTTCGGATTCATTATTGGTTAACTGAGAATTTAGTCTGCTTATTCAAAATGATTCACAACTATACTACTAAGGATAATTGAAACATTCCATCTACAAAAACAAAAACAAAATAGAAAAAGATAAAGAGTACCAATTACATCACGCCTTCAAGCAACAAGACCCATCCAGTGTAGTACATTTAAAAAATAAATCAGAAGCCAATATCTCTTGGCAAATGGTTTGGGAATTTTCAATATCACACAATTTTTCTGTTAAATATAGAGCAATTTATAAAACTTGTGAAAGCAACAGACCACATATCACTCATACGACATACCAAGTTAATGAAATGAACAAAAATTTGGTTTCACATAGATCAATACACTATTTCATTTTCTATTCGTTTTTTACGGATCAAGCTGAACAATGAATTGATAGAAAACTGAAAATATTAATTCATATTCTGATCAATCTTTGTTTGACTTTAAGAGATAAACTAGCAATGCTCCAATGATTTATATATAATATAACATATAGAGTTAGGGCTTGAAGCGGAATTTGATAAGAATTGATAGAAAACTGAAAATATTAATTCATATTCTGATCAATCTATGTTTGACTTAAGAGATAAACTAGCAATGCTCCAATGATTTATATATAATATAACATATAGAGTTAGGGCTTGAAGCGGAATTTGATAAGAACTTACCTGTCCATGTAAACAAAAGTTGATGAATAGTTGCCAGACTTGGTATAAAGCAAACGGTGATGATAGTCATGGAAATCAGCACTGGATGATAATAGAATAAACATTTCAGCAACAAAGTTAATAAATGAATATAGAGATTTTATACCTATTGCTAAAAAGATAATGAATATTTTGAACTCACCCTCCATATAAAGGTAAAAAGTTTGAGAGGCTCCATGGGAAATGGTAACCACAATGAGCCTCAACTGTCTCCAGCACTCTGAGTATCATCCATAACCACAGAGTCATCAAATGAGGCCCAGTGATGGCAGGACCAATAATGGTAGCAAAGCCGAGGAATAATATCTCAGCCGGGTGAGCATATTCAGAAGTCAGTCCAAAAGGTGTAGCATATCTGGACATTTATTTACACCAATTAGCGTACAGAAAATGCAACTCATAAATAACACGAGCATTATTCAAATCTATTAGAATCCAGTAAGTTAACTTCGAACTCTCACTTACTCGTGATGTACGCTGTGCACATGCTTATACAGCCATTTTGTATGCAGAACCCTATGTCCCCAGTAAAACACAAAATCCTCAAGGATGAAGTAGAAAATTATTTGTGTTGAAACCACTTTCCTGTCAAACCAGATGCAAAATTTTTTTAACTATGCATTTTAACGTTTAATGGTTCAGAAAGATAGAAAAATACCAGGATGGCAATGGAAGACTGCTTCGCATCCCCATGAATTTGAAAACAGGATATGAAGCGATCATAACTGGCAGATTTACACAAAAATGATACAGTACTAGGCGAGTGATACATTTCTCCTGAGCTGCAGGGCTGTTATTTTTTGTCTGCACAAAACTAGAATCAAGTTATCAAACTTTTTATTATAAGGTTTTAGTGAAACCACCAAGAGGCAGCACCTATGCACACAAATAATGAAAATACTGAAGAAATATTAAATACATCAAATTAAGTTGTTAATGAATCTGGAAGTGGCTGTCTTGCCCAAGGCAAACGCCTTATCTTCAACTCCATGATAGCATACTCCTCATCATCTAGTTTGCGACTCCATCCACAGACTGAAATAGCATAACTTTTCAAAAGACAAATTCATGATGCAAACACGATAACCTAACTAGGTTAAACCCAAGTCATCTCAATCAAAGAAGATAGATAGCTATATGCTAGACCATTGCATAGTGTAAACTGTAACAAAAGATGGTTCACTGTCTCCTCTACCACCCTACTAAATAGAACCTATTAACCAAACTTATTCCAGCACATACACTCCACATGACTATATTCTTTCTATCGCCTTTAACTTAACATCAAAAATCTAAATCTACAACTAACTCCATCACCCAATCTTTATATATATATATATATATACATATATACACAGACTTTCTCTGCTAAGGAGATCCTTACTTTTTATGCTACGGAGTTTTGATCTCAGCCGTCAAATCTGATCATTTAAAACGGATCTGACGGCTGAGATCAAAACTCCGCACCATAAAAAAGTAAGGACCTCCATACCTGAGAATCATTGCACATATACATATATATATATATAACAGATTTTATTAACAACTGAAAAAAGAATACAAGCAGTGAACAAGAAGTCCATTGAGAAAACACAACTAGCCTAGAAACAACTAGGCTGCTAGTCTGCTACACCCAGAAGATGAACACAACTAGAAGACCTATCTAAGCCATTACAACACAACTGCATTCCAATCCAACGAAATTAAGGAATTTGAAAAATCCTTAAAATCAGGGGAAGAATAAGCCCATAATGATGCCAAAAGTGAACCATCTCCCATAAATGCTCCACTTCCTCTCTCTTTGCGTCATAAAAAACCTTCTATTCCTCTCCATCCACAAAACCCAAAAGATTGCCAGCATAGCACAACCCTCCAACCCCACTCCTCGCTTCTTTTCCCCCAAAAAAACTATACCTCTCACAATGTAACTCCCTGCAAGATACAGGGTTACCCAAGATAAGGCTGCCTCCCTAAACAAAAAAGCCCATAAACCTGAGGCTACAGGACAGTGAATAAGTAGATGGTCCATAGTTTCAGAGGCACTCCTACACATGATACACCAGTGAGGAGAGAGCGAGGAATAAGGTTGTCTCTTCTAAACCATGTCAAAAGTATTAATTTTCCCTGGAGCAATTATCCAAGCTAAAACTCATACTTTTGGAGGCACATTGGTTTTCCAGATTACATGGGTCTTTCCAAATAACTCCATCTACTAATCATTAAAACCTCTAATAGAAGATGGACTACAAGCCACATTTGTCCTTACAAACGTACAAATAATTACAAACTAACACTGCTTCTTCTTTATTTGCAGGTAAATTAATTTCCTTGTCAGGAAAATTACAAGAATAATAGAAAATTACAAGAATAATAATAGTATAATACTAAGAGCCGAGTCAAAAGAAATGCACCTGAATCTTGTACTTGCTTAGCCAGCCGGCCCTCTCAAGATATATAAAAGGAAGTCCAGATAAGAAGAAAACACTCTCATGGAGAAAGAAACTTCCTAGACATGCCAGTTGAAAGTCGTTGAAATTTGTTATCAGATACTGCATAAGGAGGAAAAAAGAAAAGCACAATGTGAGATAAATATCAGAAAACAATGAAGACCGTTGCTAGCATGGAGTAGAAAAAATCATCATTCCATAATCGAGAGAAACCAGGTACATTTCTATTTCATTTGGAAGTGTTAAAGGTAAATAAACACCGATGGAGAAAGAAAAAAAGTTAATCTCGCCAGTTGCAGGAAAAAGAAAAACATATTTTAAATTTCAAAAGCAGAACTAAAGAATGAAAATTAAGACTCCGCGAATATAGTGACACCTGCCTAAGCAGATTGTTGCTCAATTCAGATGATCTATTTTAAGTACGTCGGTATTGTTGGTTCTTGATTGGTTCATTATCTTCTCTCTTATGAACAACAAATTTTGAATTTGGGTAGTCACAGATCATGAGACCTGTCATATATATAAACATAACCTCCATTGGCGCACAATGGGTACTCACAACAAAGTGCATCTCAATCTTAGATCCTCTGACTGGGTATCGAACTTCTATTCGTATACATTCAGCTATAGTCCTTAATCAACTAAAGAAAAGAAAACAATACAATAATATATATTGCTTCACATCCAAGCAAATTATATCACTACCAAGAAAAAAACATATTATCTAACAAACTCGTAGTCTAAAATTACAAGAACCGACTTCTGTTTGAGAGAACATAATCTTTAAAAAGTGCCAAAAAATCCTAAACTGATGGATCTTGAACACCTAAATCTGTCCTAATTTCACCTTAATGGTAAAAGACAAAAAAAGAAGAAAGAAACCAAAAACAAGAAAACAGTAACTGCAATATCCAAAATCACTGCACCGCGCACATGATATTTTTACGCTATACCACTTCAATTTAACTTTATTGCTCCAAACTCAAGCATCAATACGAGTTATACTGTTTAACCACATATCTTCCGTTTGAATAGTGTAAATAATTTTACTAAAATATCAACAAATCCGCACTTGATATCACTCTTGCGCACCTAATGCTGCCCTATTGTCACTATCTCTGGTCCATATTATTTTTCTTTAAAAAAAAAAAAAAAAAAAAAAACCCACTATATCCAAATGCACTAGGGAGATCAAAATCATTGTGTTTTTCAACACAAAAGGAAAAGATAAGAAAAACACCAATCACACTCATAATTGGGGCATAGAGCAATTCCCAACAAAAGGATCAAATGGGGTCCAAGGATTGAAAGAAAAAGTTTTAGACTTTGAGTAAAAAAAAAAAATGGGGCAAGTAAATTGTGATAGACAAGTACCCGCCAGCCAGATTCGACGATGGAAGCCATGAGAGGAAGCTGATATCTGTCTGGTATTGTCCGGCGAGAGTGCCGGTGGAGGTTTGGTCGGAGATTGATTAGCGAGACCAGATCTATTTTCTCTCCCTCATCTCTGCATTCAGATTCGACGATTGCTCAGTTTGTTTGATTCTCATTCCTTAATTGGACAAATGCTTCAAAAAATGTACTCACTGCATTTGGGTGTTACCTGTGCTCGTTGCATGTGAAACACAACTACCCAAAAACACTGTCAAAGTATGGGCTAAACGAAAACTGTCAAGGGGATGGGCTCAACCAAATGAACGTTTGTATAGTGACTAGGGGTGGCACGGAATGGGACGGGTCGAGAAGAATAATATCTCTATCTCACTCCGCAAAAATAATTTTAAAAATTGATTTCGTCTCATCTCATATTGCGTGGGATCGAGACCGAACGAGATGATCTCGCTTTTGAGTAAAGTATTAAATTTTTTTTTAACATAATCCATCATCATTAATGTAAAGCATAATTCATACAATTTCATAGGCACTTTGAAGCATTTTGAATTCTCAAAAAAAAAAAACATTTTGAATTCCAGCAACAAAAATGAACCTGGACACATTATTCCATGTTCATTATTAAGTTAAGAATTTAAGTTAAGAACTATGCTTACTCAAAATGGAATAATTTGAATCAATAATTGTATCCACTTTCCCAAAACACCAATCACATTGAGATACATATTAAATTTAAATTAAGTTAATTATTATTGCAGGACGGAATGAGAGCGGGATTCAATTATTCATCCCACATCAATCCCAATAATTTCAGGACGGGAGGTGCTGAGATTGTCCTAATCATTGAAAAATAAGAATCAATCTAGCACAGAATGAGACGAAATGGAACAGGATCGGAATTGCGAGATCTAATGCTCAGCCCTTATTAGTGTCTTGCTAATTTTCTCCTTTTTAAAAAAATAGTATATGTCAATGCAATATGTTATCTATGTGTACAAAGAAATTGGAGTACTTAGATTTTTCGTGTTGATATAGGGGACTTTTATACCATTGTGGTTACTTGCAGTATAATTATTAAATTTGGCAAAAGAGTTGGGCGGCCTAGGTTCTGGTGAAGAAACTTAAATATATCTTTGTGGAAAACAAAAAATATCTTGGTACAGAAAAAGGTTTCACCACATAATTAGCAAAAAATTTCGAAGTTCACGAGCTCACACTAGTACATGCACAATTACATAGGGAGATATCATTTAATGACTATTATTCGTAATATACTCATGGTTCTACACAGAGAGGTGATGAAGACAGTGATAATTTTAAACCTCATAGAGTCATAGGTTCTCCACCATGTGGTTCTAACATATTAATGTAATTCATTATGCAATATATAATATGTGAAGAAAAAAAAAGTATTAAGTCAAATTTTAAGAACGGTTAGCAACTTAGCGTATCTTAATTCATCTTCAATTACAACAACTCATTTTGAATCACTTGACCGAGATCGAAATTTCGATTTCCGTCGAAATTTCTATTTTTCCCGAAAGTCAAAATTTTGGTCATTGGAACGAGTTATAAAAATTTGAAAAGACCACGATGACCTTTCTGTTTTTTTTTTTTTTTTTTTTTTTTTTGCAATGAAGACCCGAATGACATTGAAAACTCGGACACTTTTGAGTCATTGGAAAGTTGGGGCATTTTGGTTTCATTCAGAAGTCTAGCAATCTCCAACAATGGCGGAGGCTGAGAATCCTAGCGCCCTTGACCAAACCTTGAAGCCCTTTTACCAAAGGGCCTCCGAAGCCGAGGTTTCCCACTCTTTTACTTGTAGACCTATATAATTATATGTGTTATTTTTTGATTGATAGCTCAAAACCTTGCTGCTCAGAACTGTTACACACTCTAATAGATGTGCATATGTGGTTCATCATAATTTCCATTACTGGAAGTTGATGGGTTTTTATTGAATTTTAAAGTTGGGATTTTTTTGCTGTCATCAAATGGTGGTATAGATGGTCGTTTGGGTTTGATTGGGTTGTTTGCCAGAACAGATGTTGATGGATAATGAGTTTATTTATCTTGATAATTTTATGTTAAATTTTTTCTCTTTGTTTTAGTTTCTGATATTTGCGGAAGAAGAAATATTCTCTATTTCTAGACTTTATGCTGGGTTTTGGCTATCAATAGTTATAATTACTCTTTAGTAGAGCCATCGGGTGGTATGCTGAGTCAGTAGTTTTTGTCTCCTTGATCCTGAAAGAATGGAACGCCTATGTCTAAACACTAATTCCTTTTCTCATAAGAAAGAAGAAAAAAGAAACACTAATTCCTTTTAATTTCTCAAGTGTTTCATGTGATCAGTACCAATATGATTTTCGTAAACCAAATTCCTTTCTCATTAATCTATGCATTTTGCAATTGATCAGTCGTCGGATTAAGAGTTCAAGACACTGCTCTATTTATGAGTTCCATTGTCAGTTAAAATCTCCAAGAATGTTCAATTATATGCCAAATTATAATTGGCAAGAAGCTCTGTATAACAAAAGGAAAGGTACATTAATTGCACCAACAATAAGCTCTAGTCTTTCACCTTCAGATGATACATTCTCTGGTAGTACTTAGAGTTAAGAGTTCAGAAGCTATCGAGCTAAATATGGATAGTTATAACTTATAAGGTGATGGCTTCAGCACCTTGTTTACCACCACATGCATATTCCCTTTGCTCCAATCAATCTGAAGAGGTTCATGAAACCAGGGGTAGTGAAAGCCTGTCGCTAATTGGTTAATAATGTACTGATGGTTGATTTGGGTTTGATTGGATTGGGTGCAGATGATTCTACAATATATATTTTTGATGATGGAGAATGTTTATTTTTATTTTTTTCCTTTCTGAAATCTTGCACTGCTTCCTATATAGGTTAGATAAGTTTTATTGTTGAATGGTTTCCTAATTCCTATCAAAAATATATGCATGTATGTCATTTATCCGATTTTCAATATAGCAGCATTGATTTACATAATATTTCCTTGTAATGCTTCCAATATAGTTGAAAATTATGTATGTATATGGGTATGAAGTTTATCCAATTTTCATTGATGGCTGGAACTTTTGAATCTTCCCACTGCAATTGTGCTAACTTTATCATGCTTGTTATGTAGGACCGCTTAACAAGACTTGAAGCTGTTGTTGCAAATAAGAAAGGTAGGATTTACTTTTAGGGCTTCCATTACACCAATAGTGTTTTAAAAAAACGGAGGTCCTTATTTTGTTTTTGTTTTTACTTTTTCCCCTTGGGTGACGGGGGATATGAAATCTCACAGATTCTGGAAATAAGGATCATTCAAAGTTGATCAGTGAACTCCAGGAAGAGGTATTGCATCATTGCATCTTCTGTTATTTAAGTTAGGAAGAAATGAGGACAGCTAGACATCTTTTTTCTGTGACTTGCAGAACAAGAAGCTTGCTGCAGAGAATGCAAAACTCCAATACCGCATACACCATCTTGTTGGGGCTGTGAGAGATGCTGATGAAAAGTTGGAGAAAAAGTGAGTATTGATTGTGCAATTAAAAATTAGAGCGGTATTTCTATTAAAAAAGTAATGGGAGATTTTCTGCAAGATTACATATGGTGAGAAAGAAAAATATGAATGTACTTTTGAACTCAGGGACATCAGAAATACTTCTCTCTTGTCACACTCAATTGATAAATTAAGATGTTAAAATTGTTTGATACTGCAGTTGCCTACATGAACTCCGCCACTCGGGGATGGGGATGGTATTGTAATCCTCATCCCCAACCCACCCCATTGTCATCCTTACCTGTTAGCATCATTTTTATGGTGTAAAATGATGGGATTGTTTGTTTTCAATTTTTTTTTTTGTTCATAAATTTTTTTTGTTTTGTATGTGCAACTGTAAGAGTTGTACGTATTGTTAAGAGGTAAGAACATAATGATGTTCTGCAGAGAAACTGAACTTCTGAGATAGAATTTCCACAAGAAGTCAATCGACAGGGTCTGATAGAGAGTACCAAAGAAGTTTGGACATTTTTATTTTTTGAGGAGAGCAGTACCAAAATGTCTTTACATTGATCCTATTATCAATCCGTTTTAGATGTTTTTGATTATCCAGTTAATGTGCTCTCACAAGTAATTGCTTTTATTTCCTCAGGTCATGATGCAGCAGTAACCTGGGATCGCTAGATATTAACATGAGTGAAATCATAGAACTTGTACTTGAAACTGTTTGTTTGTTTGCTAAGCTGTTTAAATTCTTTTTGGTATTTGCATAGAGCTAAATTCTTTAGGGTGGTTGTTAATATTATTATTTCTCTTATTCAAAAAGATAACCAATGTATTAATCAATATTTATCGACTCCACAAGCCATTCCTGCCCTAACAATACAGTAGAGTTCTTCACTTTCTTTTACAATGAAACTAGCTATCTCATGAGCTACCTTGTTGCATTCCCTTGGTTAGAAGCAGACATGGATAGTTCCCCAATTGTGCAAAAGCAATTTGATATCCTCCACAATAATTCCTACTTCTTCCCAGCAGTTCTCTGAATTGATAAGCTTAACAGCCTCTGAGCACTTCTACTTCCAATGGAAGGATACAAGCATCGATAGCAAATCTTAGGCCTGCATTGAGAGCGTTCAATTATGTTGCCAATGGTGAGAAAGAGCTCGACAGTGAAGGTGCGAAAGCCCTTATTAGTTCTCCATTCTCATTTCGGATGACAGCACCTTAAGCCTCTATTGTTGTTATACATCCTTTGAGAAGGAGGCTTCCACTTCACCTTTCTGTCCACTTTTTGTTGCTTGTAAATTGCAATTATTCGTTGGAGGCTTAATGCACTAGCTAGTATATTAATGATTCTTTGCTAATTAAGCTGCTTAATGAACCACTGACACTATTCTCTTCAATCTATGCAACCCCCACCCAAAAAAAAAAATCTATGCAACTCCCACCCAAAATAAAATTCCTAATTTTTTACTTTCCTGTTGAATATGAACAACATACGAACAATCACCCAACATATTTTTACATATATAGAATTTTTACATATATATAAAAAAAAATTCCACTACATAGGACTATACACTTTCAAAATACATAATTCTAATGTCAGTCGTCAAATCTGTTTAAATTATTTGATCTGACGGCTGACATTAGAACTATGTATTTTAAAAGTGCATAGTCATATGTAGTGGAGAAAACATATATATATATATATAAATAGGGAGCTTCTCTAGTGAGGACCACTATAATGAGGACTTGGTGATGACTTTTCGATTAGACATACTTTTTTTATTACATCTCGACAAATCAACCGTTCAATATTTAGATATTTATGAGTAGATCACTTCTAAAAAATTTCAATGAAATCTAAAATCATTAATGTATATATGTAGAGAGAGAGAGAGAGAGTGCGCAATTTGGATAAGATGCCGTTGAAAAATGTGAAACATTTCGGTGAACGAAATTATGTGGCAATTCAATAGATATTCACCGAATACGTGTTTTATTTTTAAACATTAAAATTTAGTGGGGAGTAACCGAAATAAGAAAATAGTACCCGATCACTTTCTACCGATAATTATACATTAAATTTGTGTACTAGAGTGTAGTTCAGTTAGACTAAGGTAGTGGCATGCCCAACACATATCCGAGTTTGAATCTCACTCTCCCCCCATTCTCGAACTTTGAAGCCACCTCTCCCTCCCTAAAAAAAATTGTGAATTTTCATTGAATTGTCTCATTTATTGCATCACCAGAGGTAGGCAAATGTGATAGTGAGGTGGTGGTGATGGAGGTGGGTGGGAGTAAAGCTGGAAATGGAGGTGAATTTTGATGGGTATGAACTATGAAGTGTTGGAACTTGTGGGAATTAATTCTCATATTGCAAATATAATTCACATCACATATGTTTATAATGAAGAGTCTTGGACGCACCCAAGTATATATACACCTAAGCCAATTGAATGCGTGAGTAACACGCGTCCGTCAGTCCTCAGTTAGTAAACAACATGGTCAACAACAGAGGATGTAGCATAAAAAAAAACACAATTTACCATGTCCACTTCCCAAGCACGTGATAGCACAGAAGATTAGGGTTCACTCTAAAGTCAAAAATCGCAATCGATTCATTAGCCATTCCAGTTCCTCGTCTGCCCAGCTGCCAAAAAGGAGACTTGGTAAATCGGTCTTCTACCATCCTCAAGTACAACATTTGAAACCAGATCTGATCAATGGTCGATCGGTGAAAAAATCTAAAGTTGGTGGTATTCCCTACGAGGTATGGGTTTCATTTTTGATTCGATTCCTCCATTTTGGAGAGATTGAATTGAAGTTAGCTCGAATAGTTGGTTGTTCGCAACCCTGTTCCGCCTTTGTTGCGCAGTCCAACTCGGGGATGAGGAAGATCGCTATTCAGTTCAATCGGCACTCAGTTTGGTGGCCCAATCCAACAAAAGTGAGAGACACACTGACTACGCCCAACAAGATCGATTGATCAAGTTTTTTCCAAGATATTTACATGGAGATATGAATCTACTTAAAATGCTAGTATGTAGCTTAAGCGCTATAAAGTTCGGTTTTGATCATGTTGGATGTTGAGGCCGTATTTGATAACTACCATTGACCTCAAACAAACGAAATTTCAATCGGAATTGGTTGTTAGCAGTTAGTTAATTTAAAAGTAATGAACTTGAGGTGGTAATGCATAAAGTGTTATAATTTTGGGTGATTGGTGCTTGAGCCCAAATATTTATTTGACAGTTGTATTTAGTCAGCCCATAGGCCGGAACCTGTGGCCCAAAAGTCCTAGAGATTATCTTTATTTCATGCTTACCTTATCTTTCAAGGGAAGCTAATATCTTAGGGGTTGTTTGTTGATAATATCAAAATTCATAAGTCCTGAACCAACAAGGGATCCGCAAACCCTAGTGGTATAAATAAAAAGTTTTGGAGCGAAGCAAAAGACCGATCAATACATCTCTACAAGCAACTCTTGCAAAC
This sequence comes from Rubus idaeus, assembly GCA_030142095.1. Taxonomy (NCBI): domain Eukaryota; kingdom Viridiplantae; phylum Streptophyta; class Magnoliopsida; order Rosales; family Rosaceae; genus Rubus; species Rubus idaeus. The sequence continues at coordinate 16,602,846 of CM057970.1, read as the reverse complement.
CTAAAGCCTCCTTGAGCAAACTTATAATCTAAACCTCTCTGGAGCAATTCAGCTTTCTCAACAACGAAGTTAAGATCATGCCTTAGCAAACTTTGTTCTTTCCCAATTGTTAACTTTATTTTCTCACCCCGTGAGCGAGTATCGACTTTGGTGTTCACTGAAGATTACTTTCGAAGTCCTAAACCCGTTTAGGCAAATTGCACGTACGAACCAGCAGAGTTTCCATCTCTCTATGTCTACATTTGCTTGACTTAGAAGCAAGATTAGGAGCACATCTACAACAATAACGTACCACCTGATACTGGCATGCTCGCACACAAGAAAAGAGACCGTTCGCCTCTCCAGCAGTGGTTTCCAGCGCGAACAATTGGTGCACTTAGATGAATCTTTTTCCTTTTAAGGAACATACAAATTTGACAGTGGGTGGGGTTTTCTTGAAAACCCTAGTGTTTTTATTCGTATATTTGTAAGCATAAATTAATTGTGAGGGGTTTTAGTTGTGAGATTTAGAGGTTTGTTTTGGTCAATATTCGTGATCCCAAACACTTGTATATGTAGTTGGATTTATAGTCTGTTAAATGGCCAGTACGTACGTGTTTGTTATAAAAAAAATTGTTTAAAAAAAATGGCCAATACGTGTTAGTGTGTATTCTACAACAAGTTCCATGTTGTGTAAACTATATAGATTTGTGAAAGTTGTTGAGATGTAGCTATTGTCTTAAATATATATGAAAATCTCTTTTTTGCCTAAATGTGGAATGCTACGTATACTAACATTGCTTATGATAATTGCAATAAACATTGGTTGGTTTTAAACACATGCTTATTTTTAATTTAGAGGGTTTTGCCATGTAAATTTCAACTAACAAAGAAAAAAATGATGTTGATGTAGGAAATGTATGCGATCAAACCCCGAATTACCAAGACGCCTCGGTCAAGCAAGGCCGACAGAGGCAAGACTAGAAAACTCAGCAAATCCTGTGAGTTAAGTTGATCGAAAAATGACAGTATAGTTTGTAATTGGGTCAATAGAATCGTGTTATGTTGTTTACCATTTCAAACATCAGTAATGATTTGCCTACATTTGAAAAGGTTGTTCTCGTGTGTTTAAAGAGAAATTTTTTTGAATGGCATCACCATGTATCAACTGGGTACAGATGCATGTAGGTCCCTTGTGAAGGGAAGCCACACAATTTTCTATCGAGTAGGGAATTATTGAAAAATGACCTATCCCTGTTGACGAACCTATTTACTAAAAATACACTAGGCGAAGACAACTACAGGTAAAAATTTATTTATGAACCTTATTTCAATGTCAATAAATTTTTGTTGTCATGTGCTACCAAATTGCCTATGTCTTCCATGATACACATATAATTGTAGAGTAATGGCTGGGTCCAGGGATTGGTTATATGATTTGTGTGTAATTTACATACAAATCGGAATTCTAACTACTAATAAAATACTAATCCGATAGCCATTTAGAGTCTCTAATCTATATTTTGTACTCATGTAGGGAAATTGAGCATTAGAGTGATATCAGGAGCAAAATGACGCATTTTGAAGGCTTTTTGTGCATTTCCGGCAAAAGGACGAAAAATCAACCCGAGGAACGGCAGTCAACTCGTGGTCAACCCCGACTTTAGAGCATTAAAGTGTCAAGTATCAAGTCCCGAAAGTAAAGCACAAGAGAATTTCGGAAGATTAACCAATAAACCGAAAAGTCAAGCAAAGTCAACTTTGGTCAACTCCGAATATCAAAGTCAAGGTCAAAGACGAAATCAACCTTGTGATTCACCATAAGAGGTTCCAAAATCAGTAAGGACTATGCTCTACCATGAGGTCAACCATTGATTATTCCTCCATTTTGTTCCCATGTGCATTGACCCTCTTGTCCTTCATTTATTATATCTAGCCATTAGATCTTGCCCTAGTTCATCCTAACCATTTATTCTTCTCATCCCTTAGTATATAAACCTAGTTTTTGCCATTTTAGGGCATTTTCTATTCAGCTAAGGTGTTGGTATATGTGAATGGTTTGATTTTACTGGCGAATTTCTTTGTGTTAGAGACATGGACGACGCACCTATACCCACATCTTTGCCATTGATTTTGGAGCGACCCTTCATGGCCACAGCTCATACAAAGATTGATGTGTTTCAAGGAACATTGACAATGGAAGTACTTGGAGAAAATGTGGGCTTCAATATCTTTGAAGCCATGAGGTGCCCTACTTATGATTCTTCTCAAGGTATTGCTTTGTTGTTGAGACTAATGACATTGTGCAGGATAGCTTTAATGAAGGCTTTGGTGATGATCCATCAACAAAGGAGCCAATCCTTTATGAAAAGGGAGTAGTCACGAGTACAGAACCGGACATTATAGCAGTGGCTGTTCTACACGCCTTGCCACCTGATAAAGGGAAGCATGTCCTTACTTATGAGTTGCTTTCTTGTTCTAACATTGGTCATACTTCTTCTTTAGATAAGTTCACTCCGGTGGGTGACGCGATATTACCAACACCTTGTAACAAGCGTCTTCCATCGACTAAGTTACTCTATGCGGGTCTTCAATCTGATTCACCCAAGCAATGGACGTCAAGTTATGATCCTAGTGATCCACCTGATCCAAACAAGAAGTCTTTCCTAAAGAAGATGTGGAGGCTCATGCGCTTTTATTCCAAGAAGGATTGTGGAATGGTCACTCTCATATGACCACGGCTACGTCTGGCTGAAGACGATTAAACCAAAGCGCTTCTTGGGAGGCAACCTAAGTATGGAGGAGTCATCAACGATGTTTTCTTTACTCTTCTCTTGTTTTCTTTTCAACTTTTGCTTGTCTTTGTGTGTTGTGTCATTTTTCCTCGTTTTCTTTTGCATTGTTGCATGTTTTATGTCTTTGCATTGAGGACAATGCCTGTTTCAAGTGTGAGGGAAGGTCTTAGTGTTATCGGGTAGTTATGTTCTGAAAATTCATCCCAAATTAAAATTGTTCTGTAACTCCCACTCTTCGGTCGAGTCCACTTTCGACCGGTTAAGCATTGTACATAGCACATCAATTTTTGCTCCCTGGTCCCAGGCGACTGATCGGTAGCCCGAAAAAAAAAACATAAAATCCATAAAAAAAAGTCATTGTTTGTTTGTTTGTTTATTTTGTATTGTTTTGAGTCTTAGGATACATTCTAATACAATGATAAGAATTGAACTTTGATTTTAATGGCTAAAAATGAGTTTAAGTATTGAATTAGGTCTAAATTTTATTCTTTAGTTAATCGATTTCTATGATTGTTATGCTTGAACCATGTACGCACATATAGCCAAGTTAATGTGATGAATTGAATTTAGAGAAGCATGTTAGGTCTTGTATAAACTTGTATAACATTTGTGAGTTTTGAGCCTTATTGCTATTCTTTTGGAGAGTTATACACTAATTTTTGCTTTCTTGTCGATTAATTCGTTGCATAATCTCATTATTCTTTGCTTGATTGAGTACTTGAATTCGACGCATTTTATGAACTGATTGCTAGAACTCACCTAGAGGCCTCTTGAAACTTTGTGCTGAAATGTGCAAGGACTTTTATACGATTCAGGCACCTAGGATCTACAACCAAAGTCAAATTAAGTATGTGTCTCTAATCATGAACCCCTAGATAACCCCTTTGAGCCTTATGTGAGCCTTTTTCTTTGTTAACCTGTCACACCTCGATTTTTGGTAATTTTTTTGTTTTTTATTTTTTAGGTGCAACTCATATTCCGATTATAGAAATAAGAGTTTTCCGTAATCGAAATATAACAAAAATTGAAATAGAGCAACAACATGTATAAAACAAAATACAACTTTATGTATATAAGGTTTACACACTTATTTTACATAAACAGACTAACAGTCTGTGATCTTATTCTAGAAAACTTAAATAAAACAAACTTCATACTTATAACATATCAAAGGTAACTTCATTCTTCGGGTTCATCACCTGCAACATTATTAAGGGGTGAGCACAAAGCCCAGTAGGAAGCTATTCCTCATTAATCACCAAATAATCAAACAACAGTTTATAATATGTATAATCAAACAACAGTTTATAATATGTATGAATGCATTTCTATTCCCGAGAATCCATATAGTAGAATAGACTGAGTCTACACGTCTCATACCGTGTATTTTACCTTTTTTTCACATGTGACTCAGGATATCCTACCATAGGAATAAACCCCCACCCAAAATCAATTCCCTTAGCCCTCTTTTGCTAGTTATCTTGTCTATTCCCCTGTCACCAGACCCGAATTACCCTTTAAATTTTCTATACTAATTGCGCAATAACATTGGGCATACATGGAAACATGGTACCTACTGAGGTTATGGACTCAACTACGCAAAAGATATTTTCATCACAATACTTGCAATTTCACAATTCCAATTTCATTACCATACCTTCATCGCCACCCTTTTACTCTCCCATAATATGTAAATGATGCACCAAATAACAAATTCAGACTCATACAATAAATGCATCAAAACTTCAAGCATGAATTCCCATTCAAACATATCAAGCAGCAAACAAGTTAACAAAAACAAACAATAAAAATAAGTCGAGGTTCCCCAGATCCCCCTACCTTAAATTCCACGTTAAAATGTAGTGTCAAGTTCCTTAAGTCAAACACCAGCTCCTAATCAAAAATAAAACCTTTACTTGATAAATTTCTGTGCAAAAACAACTAAAATTGATTGGTTAAAGCTAATAATGAAAACAAAGGTCCATTCCACCGAAAAACAGTTTCAAAAGGTTTCTGACCCAGCTGTCTACTTTCTGAAAACTGTACTAATTTGTTCACTATTCGAACTTGTTGCCTTCTGTGAACTTTTAATAGACAATCTAAAGATCAAGTCAAAACTGGAATCTCCTTAAAATGATATTTCTACAATAAACTGTGAATTTTCAAAGTCAGGGGGTTCTGCTGTAAAAATTCCTGTAAAACCTGCTGTAAGTTTCGACTCGTTTCACCTAAGTCTCAAGTTCAAAGTTAACTAAAGCTACTAGAAATACAAATTAGACAGCTTAAGGGTTCAAACAAGATCAACCCTGCTATTTTGAAGTTCAAAAGAAATAACTAAACTTACTGCAAAAACGTTCAGTTTGTAACAGTAAGAAAAATTCCAGTTGTTCTGACTCAGTTACCTATTCTGTAAAAACTGTACCAAAATGCTCAGTAATAGAGGTCGTGGTCTTCTAATGAACTATAGTAGACAACTTGAAGAAAATTTGAGAGTTGAAAACACCTGAAAACGATTTTTCTAGATTTAGGTATAAATTTTTAAATCTCAGGCTCTGTTTCAGAAATTTCTGCAGAATTGCAGCAATAACACTTTTGTTTCAAAATCGTTTTGAACAAACTTCTAGTTTTCAAAATCAACAAAAAGCTACCAGGTAACAACAATCTCAGGTTCAAACTAAAGAAATTATACCTTAGAGTTTAAAAAGAAAGAGTCAAAATAAAATTGACTAAGTGCCCACCGAAGTTTCAAATTCTAAAGAATAATCCTTTGAATAAACTTTAAACCAAAATAATTTTGAAAGACAAATAATTAACAAACTAAATTGAAATCGTACAATAGATTCACACCTTAAATCTTTCTCCTTCTCTGCAAGGATTTCCAGTACCTACAACCTTACTATTTATTTTTTTCCCTTTTCCTACACTTCTACAATTTCCAGTACACAAAATCTTATTCTCTCTCTTTCTCCTTACTTCTAGAGTACTGCTTCCCTCCTCCTTTCTTTAAGTATCAAACATGTTCACGAATGAACTTAATAATAAAGAGCAATTCCCAGCTATTTATAGTATCAACTAAACAGATAACCATGAAATTCATGATAAGAATGGAGGAAGTAAGGAGAAAGCAAAATTAGATACTGATTCCTTAAGGTACTTACACGTTTGTAGTAGGTTTGGCAGAATCATCACAGAATTCTGGAAAAATTGACACCTCCTGCTTAACTAGGTCGGTAGTTATGAATCTTGTGCTAATCAAAGGCGGTAGTCTTGATTACTGTGATAGTCTTAGGCGGTGGTGTTGGTTGCAGCGCTGGTCTTAGGTGGTGTGAGCGGAATCGGGGAAAGAGGAAGACGATGAATAGAAGAAACAACGGTTCGAGTTTGATCTATTCTACCGTGAAAACAAAACTTGGTTGTGTTTATGACTTAGACTTGGGCTTGGGCTTGGGTTTGATCTAGAAACATAACCCAACCTGATTTTTATTTAAAACAACTATAAAAATAAAACAAATACTAAATTCTATACTATATATATATATACAAACATACGTACTAATGTAATATATATATAACTCAAGTGACAAAATATATAAAAAGAACTAATTCTAAAAAAATTATTTAACTAATTTTATTTTTTTCTAAATTTATTTTTTCCTAATACTAAAAAGTTAGGTTGTTACATAACGACATCACCATATCCTTAATAGTTATATCCTACCCTATCCTAAGGGATTAGTGGAGCAAAATTTTCAGAGATTCACATGTGTTCAAGGTACTTTTATAAGCAAGGTTGGTGGACTTGTCTCAAAGAGCAACTGTGGGGGAGTTTCTCATTGTAAAATTGACGCAATCAAAGAAAAATGTAGCTGTGTGACAGAAAGAAATAAAAAAAAACGGCAAGGGAAAAAATGCTATGTCTTGAGTCAATTACTTATTTTATTTTGGAAGGAAGTGTTTAGAATGATGCAAAGACCCAACAAGATGATACTTGGCCTAAAATAAAAAGAAAATAAAGTTGTTTGCTCATTAAGTTTCATTGTTGTTATGTCTGGTATATTGTTAAAGATTATTCTGAATCTCTCATGTTTCATAAGTGCTCTACTAGTTTCTTAGGACCTTTGTTATTTCCTACCTTTCATTTATTTAAACTTGTATCTCATGGCCCCATTACAATCTAATTAAGACATTTTGATCTTGGAAGTTGCACTTTCGGCTTGTGGAGACTTTTGTTGAGGGATGAGCCTATGACACGTGTTCTATTCATTCAAGTAATTGATATTCTTCTCATGAGATCATATTTAAATTTTCAGAAAGAACTTTTATTCTTGTTATGCATATGTGAGCTATTTGTTGTCTTGTATACATTATTCCTCTCACATATAACTCGAGTGATTGTATCAGAACTAGCTAGAAAAAAAAGAGTGAAAATTGAATGAACTTCCTCGTGAGGATGGAGTTAATAATTGGCTGGAATTTGTTGATTGAGATTTGGTTTAATGTGTTAATTTTTGGCTATTTTACATACTACACTCGAGCATGATCTTTATGGGGATTTATTAATTTTTGAATAAAGATTTTATGACCTATTTTGATGAGTAAACGATTCTTGATGTTATTGACGTGTATAATTTTCTGAGACTAATGTTGGAAGGTTTAGTTTGTTTGTTTGGCTTAGTTTCTTTGTTTGGTTTAGTTGGTTCGCTCGAGGACTAGCGAAAGCTAGGTGTGGGGATATTTGATAAGAGCGTTATATACGACATATATTATTATTATTTTCTATGTTTTGTATTTGGATTATTATTATTTTGGGCTTTTTAACATGTTTTTGAGTTTTGTAGTGTGTTCAATGCAAAGAGAAAAAAAAGGAGATAAAGATGAAGTTTAACTTAAGATGGAAGTTTCCGATGGAATTAGGAAATCTAATTCATTAGGGATTCATTAGAGATTATTCTTTAATGAGTTTCATTGTTATTCTTTAATGTTTGGCTAAACTTCTTAGTAGTTAGGGGCTATTTAAAGCCTTGAACATGATTGTTAAGATGTTTTGATTATTTTATGCAAACTCCTTTTGGATTGGATACCAATTTATTCACCAATTTTACATCGAGAAATTTCAATGTGTTTCTTTGGTGCACAACTCAGATGCATGTCTAGGGTTTCAGTGCTAGGTTTACTATGTAGACTGTCATATCGACATATAATCTTGAGTGGCAAAAGGATAATAATATTGTTCTTGTGAATAAGTTGCTTGGTATATAGGATACATGTCATATCTTGTTGCCATTGGGATGCTCGTTCTCTTTATGTTTAATGATTCTTGAATGTTGAATCTACGAACATGTCATTCTAGATTACATGTTAAGAAATATTTAAGGAGTACATGTCATGCACTTAACATATCAACTATGAGAGAACTATATGATATGATCAACATGTCATTGACTTATCTTGAACATCGTCATCCGTGAATTAGAAAATTTGTGTGAAACTTTGCATGTTAACATAATCTTAAGGGTGGATAAATATTCCCTTGCTATTCCATCATCATTGTTTCCAACAAACCTTTTACTAGTTTTCTTTTAATTTTCTCACATCAACCTTGCCCTGCTCTTGCAGGTTTAATTTTGTTGTCTTAGACATTTTAGATTTTGTTGAAACTTGGTCAGAGTCTTTGGTTTCGAGTCTAGTTTCTTGTGTTTAAATTTTGTAGCAATTGCAGTCAGTTTAGTTTGTCTGCCATTCATGTGTTCCTTTCTAGGTCAGTTTTGAGTCATTATAGTATAATGTCGTGTCATAATTTGCATTTGAGTCTCATTCTCCTGCGAGAATGATCTCTTCTTTCTATACTACATACAATATCCATATCCATAGTAGGGTTTATTAATAGGCTGTTTTGTGCATCTATTTGGTGTGTGGAACTATCCTTATCAATTTGTATTTGCAATGTATTTTGATAGAGCTTCGTTCCCAACTAGTCTTGGATCCCTTTTCTAGGATTTACTAACCACACCATTATAGCCAAAGCAACTCTTGAACACTTTGCCAGTCAAGTCAAGTCATTTCAACTTTTAGGTTATATCAATGACACATGTTTTACTATTTGCTTGCTTACATGGGTAGTTGGTAGTTGGTAATTGTTATTACAAATCTGAGTTGGGTGGATCAATTAAACAAAAAAAAAAGCTTCTTATTTATAACGCCTCCTAAATTCTAATTCTTCATTTTATTTTATTTCGATAAACCCCAAGTTTTCATTTACAATTGGTGCTTCTTCGATGCTTATATTTATCATTTATAGGCATTACCTATTCCAATTTATTGGCTTGTTGTGCTCATTAAAGCATGTCTACCAATGGTCTAATTGTAATTTCAAATGCAAAAAATGCGCACAGGTGTAAGTGCATCAGAGAGAATTGATCATGTTAATCTATGTGGCCTACATGACAATGCTAAAATGGATGCAAATTCTTGGCAAGGCTTCTAGACAACCAACAAATTGATTGAATGTTCTAAACATTTTTTTCTTATTTTTACAATAATGCATACTAATGATCACAAAAGGCTAACCAAAATTTATCTCATGTCATGCACATATTTCAAACAAATAACTGAGTTAATTATTATTGACGTCCATTTCGTTTTGTGTATATAATTTCATCAATTAATACGTTACCAATGTTTGTTGCCCATATTTTATCCGTAATCTAAAATAATGGTAGTGTGTATCCCATATAAAATTTGCACATTGAATTTTGACTAGCTATTGATGCAACACAAAATATTATTCATTTCATTTTTCATGTCACCCAACTCGTCCACCCATCAATTTATAATGGAAGCCTAACATTACCCACAAAAAATCAAAGTGTAAATAAATTTCGGACTGAACCATACTTGTTTATGAACCTATCAACGTTAGTTGGCTACTATAATTTTTTACGATTGTTAATTATATATGAATTCTTTTATTTAGATATTTCAATTTATTAATCAACATGTAACTTATTATTGGTCATTTTTTTAAGAATAATTTTTTATTTGTTATCGAACTTAAAAAAACCTTCCACTACATATATACCTAAATCACAGCAGCCGCCACGATTTCTTTCGTCTTCCTTATTGACGAATCGTCAAAGTATGGGGTAAGAATAGTTTATGAAAGGGGTTGTCGTTCCTTCGAGGATCGATGGGCTCCTCAATTTCCAAGTAGTTCGTATGGTTGATTACTCTAACTATGATGGAAAAGACAAGAAGTGAAATGAGTGAATGAATATGAGTATGTGACAATGAGTGATGTAGTGGTGTAAAATTTGGTTTCGGAAAGATAATGATGCAAATGAAATGAAACAACCAACAAGTAAGGGAAGCAAACAAGTAAATAATGTAAAGTGTGTGCAATGTATGAGAATGTTGGGGTTTTTGGGTAAACCACAAGTCCAATGTAGCTAGCAATGCTTCAATCGAATTAATCATGTCAATGTGTGTGTGAATCAACCCCCGTATCCTAGCCATGTTATGGGTCTAGGACCATGTTCCTAAGGTATTAAAATGCCATGTTATGGATCATTCCAACTCTCTAGGTGTCATAGGGGATTCCTCTAAGTTACCTATTACCGAATCCCCTATAGTGCTTAAGAGGCGTAAAGCATCGAAACTAGGGACTCAAAACAAGTTACAACTCATCACATATGCTTCCAATTTCCTTGAGTGTGTGAGGTTACCAGTCTCACACAATCTCATCAAGATAGGTTAGTTAACATGCCAAAGAAGTGGTAAATTCTAAGAACAAGCAACCAACACATATTGAAAATAGGTAAGCACACATATTCATACAATCACAAAGGCATTTTATTCATAAATCAAGCATCACATAGTCAAATTGGACTAGGGCACACAACCCTAGTCCCCAACAAGGTAACTACTCACTATCCATCAAGGTATACATCATCCAAATACAATAGCAAGCTATAATCATGAGTACAAGAGAGAGAAAGGATGAGAAATGCTCAATCAATGGTGTCTCCTTCTTATCCTTGGGTTTAGATGACGTTCTTGTTGTCTGGTGATGATCCCTAGCTGCCCAAATGGTGGTGGAAGTGGCGGAGGCGGCGGAAATGAGCAGAAGTGGCGGCACCCGTCGACTGTCGACCGGTCGACGAGCGTGCAAAGGCTAGGTAAAAGGGAAAAACGGAGAGAAGGAAAGGGGAGAGGAAAAGTGAGGGATTTTGGGGCTGAAGTGAAGGTACCCTAATGAGGCAAATACTAAGCTATTTATAGGCTAGAGGGGAAATAATAAAGGGTTAGGATGAAGTAGGGTTTAATCTAACGGCTCAAAGGTGTAATGAAGGGCAAAGAAGGGAAATCACAAGGGAAGACAAAAGGGAGGAATAATCAACATGTCACCTCACCAAATCTAGTGTGGTCCTTGATGATGTGGGAGCACATTTGTGAATCACAAGGTTGACCTTGACTTGGACCTTGACTTTGACCTTCGGGGTTGACCATGGTTGACTTTTCGGTTTCTCGGTCAATCTTCTGGAATTCTCTTGTGCTTCATTCTCGGGACTCGACATTTGACTCTTTGATGCTCCAAAGTCGGGGTTGACCACGAGTTGACTTTTGGTCCTCGGGTTGACTTTTCGTCTTTTTGCCGGAAATCCACTAAAAACTCCAAAATGCTCCCTTTTGATCTCAATATCGTTTCGATGCTCAATTTACCTACAAGTGTGCAAACAAGGATTAGAGACTCACGAATGGCCATTGGACAAGCACAATAATGATGATTAGAGGCCTAATTTGTATGCAAATCACATACAAATCTCTTATCCTTTCCACAACCGCTTGCTTCTAAAATGGACTGCATCTCTCAATTCGTCGTTTCATCTGCATCTCTAAAGGACTCTGTCTCCGATCCGATACCGTCCGATATGTGATAGTAAGAATCTACCATCCTTTTTCATAAACTCTATGTACTTATACTTTTATCGATTATACACAAACGACACCAAGGACTGCAATCTCGTTTAATATGCAAGTAATGTTTATTGTGTAATAATTTCCAGTGGATTTGCAGGATTCCATTACATTTAAAGTACCAGGAACCAAGTTTCAATCTTCATCCTTCAACATGTCTTACACCAAAGTTGCTCATTTTGTCATTGTCGTCGGCTTGGGCCTCGGTGATGTGCATACAACGGTACTACACATTGCCATCTATATATGATATATGTAACTTGATAAGTCGATGTTTTTTTTATTCACAAACTACCTCGATTAGTTGACAGCTCACCGAACAACATGAGGGACTCTGATCTGCGGTTAGCTGCTAGACTGGCAGTTAAATATAAATATTTAGTAAGGATGTAATGATTATTTTTTTTGTTGAAGAAGAAATTAAGTGAATCCTCCACATATTTGGTAATACATGTGCACAAAATTTAACATTTCTCTGAAGACTAGTAATGGTTTGATTCATACTAGTGGCAGTGATAAGTTGTCCACGTCGTATAGTGGGTTGAAGGACCCCTAAAGCATTAAAATGCTAAATAAATCTGAACACATATGCTGTTCATTGTAATTTTCATTTTTTGTTAACCAATGGACTGATTAAGATTGTTTATGCATTTATATCCATAACTCAACATGCTCGACAACGTGTTTGTGACGGAGGTGATAACCATTATGGATGTGTGTGTTCTATTTGGGGCATTCGACTTTGTTCCTACAAAAACAAAAACACAATTGCAGCCAAATGTCTATGACTGTAGCATCTTTGTGATCAGGAATATGAAAAATTTGGCAACGGTTGGGCTGCCAATGTAAGCGATGTAGTGTAAATCAAAAATATTATATATGTTGAAATTGGAATTACTAATAAACTGTTGAATAATAAATTTGTCGTGTTTATATACAGTTTGTATTGGAAGATCATCAGAGTAGCCTGATTGTTAAGTGTGTTAGAAATCCACTCAACACGGTGGAGGGTCTGCAAGAAATGATTGAAGTGGTCCTGGGAGCTCGTGCATCGGATGATTGTTTGGCGACAACTGGAGGTTATCAAAACATATCCACATGCGGTTAAGTAGTTGGAGTGGGAAAAACCGAGGCCTAAAGAATGAGTTTCAAATTGTTTGCAATGGTTACAGACGTTGCAACCTCAGTTGATACTCATTTATTTTGTTGTATTATTTTGTGTTTTGGAAGACAAACTTCTAATGTGTGCCAGACAAAGTCTCGATGGAAAAGGACATGTTGAAACTATTTGATATAAATTTTCGTATGTTTTTGTTGACAAATGAAGACAATACATTTAATCAAACTTTGGTTTTAGGGTAGTGGACTGAAATGCATTAGATTTATCTATCCATAGTACTTTGAATGTGAAGCTAGCATTTGGAATAGGTAAAAGACTACAAGTTCAAGATTTAGTGGAAAAATGGTTAAGTAGTGGCCGATGTCTACTGCACACTGTTACAATTAAAATTAAGATATAGTGACAACGTATGATGCATGTGATATGAGATTTTAAAGCTAGCAGTCAAGAATAGAAACAAACAATTTGAAAGTAAAAACTTCGAAATGGCCCAAAAAACACTCATTTGGATGTCATAGTTTATAAAAACCGCCTAGTTTTGATATATTATCAATGCATGATGAAGTTTATAATAGTTTAACAAGAATCGGCAATGAGGAGTAATACATCAAATAACAAGAGAAGTCGGATATATATATAGATAGAGAGACCGCGCGGGAGGAGTATTTACTAAATTCGAACTAGGCTAGGATATGTGGTTGAGAAAATGAGGAACCAAATTATATATGTGATTTGTCATCTAACTGGAAGTATTCAAACAATGTGGGGGTTTAAAGCTAGGAAGCGTCAAACTTGATGAGTGAAGGGGAGTGCATAAGGTAAAACTATGCAAAAATGGTTCTAGTTTTGAATATTTGCGGGACTGCATACTTGTAAGAGTGAGTTCGGGTGATTGGAGTAATTAATTGCTAAAATCAATCTAATTAAGATAATCAGTCCGCAATTTGACCGTAAGTATAGTAATGGTAAATGAAAACATAACGAACCATTTGTTGAATTAATGTGTCGTAATACACATGTTGTATTAATATGTAAAGTTCGCAAATTTTAGTAAAGACAACTGGACTAGAATTGTTATGATGTTGAGGGCCTAACATATACGCGAACCCGATGCTTATAACTAAAGCTCTGCATATGTGTATGAAAGTGTCGCATTTGAAACCGCCAGACAAATGTAGGTAAAAATAGATAAAAAAAATAATGATAATACAAATTCTAATAAATTTATCATAAATGTCTTGGGTTTGCTAAATATATAAGGTGATTGATGTATGATGGGGCTTGTGAGCTTATAGCGTTCCAGTATCACATGACACAAATGTGTAATGAGTGTTATGTTAAATATGAAATACCAAAAATGTCACCAATGGGTGGTAAATAAGCAACTGCGTTTATAAAATAACCTCTGCTGATGACAATGGCTGAATCCCAATCGGTTAGTGGTGTGTCAGTTAATTGAGAAGGAAACCATACTGAATGGTTAGGTTGCAAAATGTTTCATGTGAAAGAAAGGGAAATATTTAGAAACTGATTCCAAATGAGTGACTTTAAAGTGTGGTAAGTAAACTTGATCAAATCGACATCGCAGCATTCAAACATATATTGTTGCAAACCAATATAAATGAATATAGTACGTGTGAATTACAACATATGTAAACGACACGTATAATAAGATAGACAGAGTGTGACTCATAAACTTGTTGACATAGAAATAGGTATACATACAAACACATGTAAATGCGTAATTGCAATTTCCTACAAGGTCATTTTACGAATAATCACAGTTGGTTAACAAGTTTGGTAGTCAAATAGTTAAAAGTATTGAGAGACAATATTCAAATATTAGTAAATAAGAGTCAAACATGACAAGGAAAGACGATGTAAAACTTGATGGCGACAACTTATCACATAGTAAGGACTAGATCTATTACAAATTATGCACTTTTAACGCGATCACATCAAGAATTTGATTATTTTCCCATATAATAAATGAATTTCAACAATGAAGAAAACAAAAGAAAAATGGGATAGGATTGCATAACAAAAAAAAAACCACGCACAACACTTAGTATTTTGCTGCAAAGACAATGAAATAAATAATTATCAGCTTGAGGTTCAAACCCCAAACATAATACGAAATTGTGGGAATTGTGATTGCAGACTGACACTATGTTCTCGTTTGGAGAACCACATACATTAACAAAACCCACGTAACATACAAAGACACAAATTCATAGGTAAAATGGGAGCAGTTCATAAATGCAAAATGTAAAACAACTGCCAAATATGGTAAACGTGACAGCGATGCAGGAAATGGTTTTGTAATTTAAAAACGGCATGCCATGATTTTAAGACAAATGTAATAATGCATAATTTGATATTATGATGTCCAAAGTTGTGTCCAACAAAAGTAGTTTATAAAAAAAAAACAAGTTAAACATGACAGTACAGTGTGCATCTACAATATTGGATGTGGGGTGACAAATAGAATGGAGAAAAACAAAATAATTGGAGAAAAATAATTTCTTGTGATGGCAAGGCTGAAATGACATATGAAGAAAACATCCAATACGGTCACGAAGCCAGTAGAATCAGATAATAAATATGGATTCCTAATGTTTGAACATGTTAATGTCCCTATGTAAGCATTGTGGATACAAGTTTTGTGGTGTAAACAGAAGTGTTTGACGTTCAAAGTAACAAGTCATGACTACATGAAATCCAAGAAATGTAGTAGTTAAATGGAAACTGTATGTTTGAGCATGATAATGACCTGCTAATTTATGCATAAAAAAGATAATAAGAATCGACATATATGGATTATAAAAGAGGAACGCAGTATAAAGCTTTTATTAAAGTTGACTTTACATGCAAAAATGATTCGCGGCGGTTTAAATACAGATAGCAATATACTTTTTTTTTAATGTAAACATCTTATATTTACGCTATCAATGTCAATAAATGAACTCAAGACAATAATCAGTTGGTACTAAACATTGTCTTTTAACAGGGGTGACTATACCGGTTTTGCATGTCAAACAAATGACGAAAAACATATATGTGACAGAGAACAAACTTGATGTGGACACAAAACATGTGCCATCTGCTAGATAGTACTTTATTGAGTGTAATTAAATAGTCACGAGGGTGGAAAAGGATTATTTTCTATAGATGAAATGCGACGGTTAATTAACAATGATGATGTCGTGTTTGGATATCCGAACATCATGGATCCAGTAACGGAGTTCAGCTGGTCATCATATCCAGATAAGTAGTCGAATGTCATCGCCTCTTCTCGATGATAAGTCATGTCACCAGAATCGTTATTAGAATCTTCCACCATTAACGTTGGATTGTTATGTCTTGGTGGAGCCTACCAGAAGGATCTTAATTTGGATCTAAAGAAGCCGCGCGAGCCTGTGAAGGGGCATTGCCGATGTTATTGCCTGATTCTTTGGCCAACTCACACGTTCAGATGTTGTGACCGAATCTATGGCAAAATCCACATACAGCTCCGCCCCTTGATTTGGAAGATTCTTCAAAGTTTAGTGCCTTAGATTGAGTCTCTTTTATCTTGCAAACAACTGGGTCCTTGACAACATTCTTGTGAAGTTCATTAACGAGATTGTCATTGGCATGTTCAAGTTCAACCGAAATTTTTTTGGCACCAACATTCAATCGGCTCAATTCACCGATCGTAGCTTCATACCCTTCGTCACTAAAAAAGGATGCAAAACATAAATGTGCACACTCTGACATCATTTTCTCATATATTGTCAGGAAACCCCCTAGTCATTGGAATGTTCATACTTAGGCCAACTTTCTTCGTCCACCTCTTCTTAACTAGAGATTTTGGAAAAGTAGTTATCATAAGAGATTGCATCACGGCAAAATGTGGCAGCAAAGTATCCTATTTGACTTGAACAAGTTGTAGGAGTATTTAAATGATGTGTTGCTAGAGTTGTTGTTGTATTTAACTACCCACCTCCGATCAGAATTATTGTATTGAGCCAGGAAGATTAGCGACACAGTAGGGTCTATTGAATGGTCGCGATCATATATAAAAAACTTTGATTCAAAACCAATTTGATCCTTCAAGAGAAAAAAAATACATCGTGGGTGAATATCTTCGCAATCTGCTCCTGCATGGACTGTAAGTAATTGCGGATAACTAGGTCTAAGTTAATTGATTTGTAGTCATCCTTCAAAGTCCGGTCTCTAAAATGCCCAATGGCATTGTCAACACGTGGCAATACATCGTAAAACCTCATCGTCCGGCCCAAACCTCCTTTTAGATTCTTGTGCATGAGTTCACATTGTTGTGTGCTGCATACACCAACAAAGAAGTCACCCCTGAAAAATGCATCAGCCCATTTATCTCGTTTGTTGAACATACTTATCACTCACTTGTTGTTTTCCAGACCATTTAAGACAACCATATAATACAAATAAGATTCCATTCGTCGATTGTTAGACCGACATAAATCAAATAGAAGAAGTCTTTCTGAACATCGACATCATGTATATTTGAACATACATTTTTGGATATGTGCCATGAACACAGCCTATGCCTATCATCTAGTATCAGACCTAAAATGGCATTTCGCATTACCTCATGTCCTCATCCCCGTCGGTGATGACCGATATTGGTTTCTTTTCATTAGTGGAAGAAAGAAAGCTGGATACAACCCATTTATAGGTGTCCTCAGTTTCGTCTACCAACAATGCACAACCAAACATAACAGTCACACGGTGGTTGTTCACTCCAAAAAAAACGGCTAGTGGCTTGCTATATATGTTTGTCTTCTACATTGTGTCCATTATGACCACATCATTTTATGTGTTGTAGTCAATAAGAGATTGTGAATCTCTCCAAAACAAATTTGCTGATCCACATAAAAAAAGCAGTAAAAATTAGGATCATGTGACGCTTTGAGGTTCATGAAGCTAATTGCTACTTAGGCATCACCGTCAACCAAAATTTCTCTTCTACCAGAGTCTAGGCGGTTGTACAAATCTTTTAACGTGAAACCTACGTAGTCATACCCACCAGCTTGGTTAACCAATAAATCATTGGTCTCGCAAGTGCTAATTGAAACTTTTCGCATCGCAGTTAACTTTGCAATATCATGGTCCATTACGCTCTTGTGTGATCTTAGAAAACGAACATGCTCCCGTCTAACACGGTCGTGGTTGTGTTCCGTGACAAATTCTGATGCATAATACACGCCCCTTGTTTTGCAAACCAAGACCGTAAATATGGCTGGACAATTGTATCTAGTTACTCTTCGGGAATGAGGGTCTTGGTTTTTGCCTTTTCTGTTACTCCTGACTCCCCCGGTATCATTGTTTGAGCCAGTGGGAAGCTTCTGCTTCTTTCGGGATTTAAATTGTCGCTCACCTTGTCTGAAACATGTCAACAATCTTCTCCTAATCTTTTGGTCACAATTCTTGTCAGTCTTGTGCTTTCTCACACTAAAACCGATTGTGAGGGAGTAGTATGCGTAAAATTGGTTGACTTCATCCATTATCCTGAACTCTACCTCGTTAAGGTCTTCTAGTTACATGTCTTCATACTTCTTCCCTCTGTAGTACAAATAGTCGGTCCTTTCATCCTCCAAACCATCTGCATCCGCATCTGTGTGTCAGTCGGGAAGGTCAAGGGGGGATAAGCCCCCTTCGTTCTTAGATTCACTGGAACTTGAAAGAATCTCATCCATCAATATCAGGGCTTAACCTGAAAGGTAATTGTGTAACACAACTACATATAAGCTGATAGTATGTAACTTCTCATTTGTTATGTACATAACATCGGTAGCAATTATACTAAATTAGGCATTACTAAGCATATCAATATAAGTATATAAAACTACACTAATAGGACAACCTTTTAACAATAGAACACACACGGAAATCCTTCTAAGTGTCTCAATCATAAAGTTAAAGACAAACCTTCGAATTGAACTTCCCGTTAGGCTTGCATGGATTTGAGAGGTGCACTGCCCTTGTAATAGTTTCTTGTTTCCAGGCATCAATACGAACCTATTGCATGATGTATGGGTAGGGTTTGATGATTTCAAAGCCCAAAAATCGATCGGTTGACTCAATTTTGAGGAAACCGAGTTGCAGAAATTGATTAAAGGTTGGATTCGTTTAGTGTAAGGATAAAAAATAGGGTACAACCATATCATTTTTGTTTGTGGAATGACCGAAAACGACCGAAAACTAGAAGCATCTATGGTTGGATTTGGGAAGTTGAGAGAGAGGCAGTAGCGGTGATGCTTGAGGAGAGAGAGGGAGAGGGGGGATGGTCGAGATGAGAGAGGAATCGATTAGGGTTATGAGAGTGTTGATTAATTCAGGCTTTCTCATTGCGTATCCAAGGGTGCAAGATTAGCCGCATATATATAAAATTAAAAAAATAATAAAAAATTGGGGGATTGGGGGAATAATTAGCCTTATGGATGGTGTAGATTAATTCAGGCCTTTATTGTGGATATTTTGTGGTATTTCATGAAAAATTAATGGAATTTCAAATTGCAATTAATGGCAAATACATGGGCAATCATGCAATATTTTTTTTATTTTTTCCTTTTTCAAATTGTACAAAATCCCTAAATGTCCACTAGTGTTGTCTAAAATGTCCATTCAATATATAGGAAAGTATACATTTAAAAAAAAATGAGGTAAGCCATTGTGACCTAAATATGCTAGAAAAATTGGTCAATTAAGCCGTTGGATGTGGTCGTTACTCGAAAAAATCTTATGCTAAAAAATATATTTCAGGTTTTTGTCCGTAGTTCGGCCTCGATCCACAAGGTAAGCCACTGTGACCTAAATACTCCTCACAATAAAATGCCTTTACCAAATTGGTCGCAGGTCTAACTCGCGAGACATTCATACCCATATTCTCATGGGGTCAATCTCTAACTAGCCACTGCAAAAAAAGTGGGACAGGGGTGGGGGGAGAGAACTCGACATGAAAAATTAAATAAAAGTAAATTTAAAATTAAAGTGTAGCCCAAAAGTTACCCTCTTCCATCTTGTACTGGAAAATAATTTATTCCTAAGTTTTTATGGTAAATTTAATATTTTTACTCCTTAACTTTTTAAATTAGATTTGCCTAAGAGCAACTACAAAAATTTTACATGGATACATTGTGTACGGCCATTCGAGAGTGTAGGTCTGAAATGCTTGCAAACCAGAGTTGTGACGAAACTGTTGCAAGAGGATATTTTCATAAAAAGGCCCTAAATATGGATTGACCGCCTTAACTAAGGCCAAAACGACGACAAATGGGACTAATTTTTTCACATAGCACATATTTTTACTCGATTAATACATGGGCAATGTCAAATATATCTTTTTTCATTCTTTGTTTTATGAATTAGATGAATTTCTTATGTCTACTAGTGTTGTCTAACTTATCCGTTGGTTATAAAAGAAAGTATATGTTTAAAGACTAACAAGAGGGTGGAAAAATAAATTGGTCAATCGGACCGTTGGATTTGATCGTTGCGGGAAAATGCTTATGCTAAAAAAATTAGCCGTTTTCATCATCATTTTGACCTCGATCAACGTGATCAACCACATTGATCTAAATACCCCTTACACAAAAATGTCTGTAACCACTATATCATGACTCTTATTGGCAAGCCGTTCGCGTGTCACACTCTCGTGTGGTCAAGCTTTGTCTAGCCATCGAAAGGTGGCCGGATGGTAGAGCTTCGGCAGAGTCTAGTTTGACCTACTTGGGTGGGGGCAGTAGCTCTTGGGTCAGCACAATAACTATTAGAGAAAGTCCACCGTTGGGTCATGGTTAGGGTCACCAGGGCACTAAGTTAGATATTGTTCATTAACTTTTTCAAGGTTGTTTCCACCCGTTGGGTCAGGGTCACAAAACATAATTTTTTAATTTTTCAATCATTTAATTCATTAATTAATTTTTTAAACTGAAAATTTATAATGAAAAAATATTAAGAGTTTAAGAAGAGAAAAGTTAACAAACATTTCATTACAGATTAGTTGTTTGTGGCCTTTATTTGTGTTAGAGAGATTGTGTGTTCGAAACTCCTCTCCCTCAACTATTTTTGGAAAATAAGATTAAATATCCAACGGTTGGCATTGCTTGGAGGAGTTAGTGAGCAGCACATGTTGCAGGTTGGTGGGTTGCAGCATGCTGATGTCAGCCACGTTGGCAGGTTGCCATGCTGGCAATTGGTTACGGCTTGGGCACAAAGAGACCAAGGCCTCGCCCCAAGTCACTTTTAGCCCGGTCTTCCCAAGACCGTTAGAAGCACATTTTGTTAATAAAGGGGCTGGATCGACGTGGCAACTGGGCTAAAGGCAGTCGGTGGACTTGCTCTTAGGTTAGGGGAGTAGCTTTTCGAAAGATTGTAGAAATTTTTCGGAACTTATTAGCAATTTTAAAAATTAAAAGGCAGTGACGTGTTTGTAAAATATTGAAAATTTTAATATTATGGTGGCTTTGCCATAAATATAATTATATAAGTGTACATGACTCTAAAATGATTTTATATGTAATAGACTCTAACATGTAACAGTTGTTTCTCCTCTTTTTTATTAGTTTCCGTCGTCTCCTTGGACAATACCCGTCTGACTGTCTCTTTGTTTTTTATGTTTCGGCCATCTCTCTCTTTTTCTATCACACTGCCACACTCCCTCTCGTTCTTGTTGAGTGACAATGCATAACCTAATCAAACAAAATTTCCTATAAAATCCATAAGTCTACTCTTTGTCCTTCTCGTCAGTGCGAGGTATGTAAGATTATTGATTTTATTTGCACCCACAATTAATTTGATTTTGGTATTTTGCTGATATTGTGATTCTGGTTGTTCATTCTCTTGATCTCTGGTTCTAATTATTTACTTTTACTATCGGAAAGGGTCAATCTTTATACGTTTATTTATTGGAGGGCTACTTAGTCTCTTCAAATTATAAAGTCTGCATTAGAATGATCGATAACCTCTGAGCGTCTTGAACTTAATTTGACCCAAAAAAAGAAGAGGAGCTTTAGGGGTGGAGGTGCTGTTACTGTTTGAATGTTTAATCTTTTGCTGCATTTGTCTTTGGGTGTTAAGAGGGAAAGACAAGCCATTAGTATGGTTTGTTAGTTTTTGTCTTCTGTAGCTTGTTTAATGAGAAGTTGTGTTTTATATATAGACTTGCTTTATGATATCAGTACAAATCAAAATATTAATTGTATTTTCTGGTGGGAGTATTGTTGAAGATGTTCCCATTTGATACACTGATGACTTAATGAGTGGTGTGAGATTAGTGAGAAATTTTACTGATGGTGATTGTATATAACATTGCGACATCTAAATATGATGGTGTTGTGCAGTGCTTTCTTATTATTGTGGCAAGGCGAGGCTGTTAGGATCAATCCCACTAGTATTGCGCCAAACTACTATCCTTGGAATTACCAGCCGACATGCATGTTATTTTACCATCATGTGTTGTTCTTTTGTGTCACCTAGGTAATAGTAGTATTATTTTGTTATTCCATATGCAATAGTGGGACTGAGACTCGAGAAGAATGTCTATGTCAACTTCCTTTAAGTTGTATGAATCAGACACTTTGCAGGAAAACAAATGAAATATCCTTCTTATTAATTGTATTTTACTGTTCATTACATCTTGAGTCTATCATCTGGTATCAGAGACACTGGACTGATGCCGCACGTCATTCAACAATCCGCTCCCTCGGCACCACCGGGCAGCTCCTCCATCATCCCTCCAATCACCACCACGACCGTCACACCAACCCCGCCCTCCACCGGCGCTACTACTACCTTTATACCTACCGCGACCTCCACTGCCCTTACACCACCTTCCCTCCAGAATTTCCAGCACACCGTGCAGCTCTTGCAAGTCCAAAATGATGATCTTCATGTTTCCCTAGACTTAATCCAAACAAACCAAGCCACATTTCAGTCCCAAATTTTTTCACAACTTGCTTCCTTCCAGCAGACAGTGATGAACACCATCCTCCACATCCAATCACAATCACCTCCCTTACCTACTCCATCTTCCTCCATTTTACCTTCTGGCGCCGCTCATCTTTCCTTTGGTTCCATGTAACCCATGTCGACCACTTGGTCTGGTCTAGGCTTATCTAACCCACCTCCTCCGCTGCCAAACTCTGCCTCCCCTTCTCATTTTCATTCCCAACAAATGTCCACTCCACCACTATACTCCACTCTTGTTTCCACCTCTAACCAACGAAGCATGCCACTCACAGGCCCAATTTCCTCTAGTTCTCCTCAATTTTCTAGTACAACCGACCACGGCTACTATTCTCCACCACCCCTCAGTTTTCCACTTCCAAATCATACCTTCCACCCACACCATGACTACTCGTCTTACAGACCCCCACGTGTCGATCTTCTCCACTTCAATGGTGAGGATGTTATCGGTTGGCTAGCAATGGCTGAGCACCACATTAGGCTCCATCGCATCCCGTTTCATGAACGTGTTGCCACTGTGACATCTCACTTTGGATGAATGCCTTTGAACTCCGCCACCCAATTATATCTTGGGATCAATTAGTGATTGCCCTGTTGGAGCATTTCGGATCTGGAACCAATTCTGACTTCACTGCAGCCTTATCCCACCTCCAACATTCCTCATCGGTCGATGATTATATCTCGGCTTTCACCAAGCTTTCTTGCCGTGCACCGGATTGGTCTGAGCAACAACTTTTACCAGTCTTCTTTGGCGGCCTCAAACCCGAAATCCGCTATGACTTCATGGCACTTGAACCAACCTCACTGGCAACAACTCAACATCTTGCTACTAGACGGTTTGAATCCAAGCTCAATGACCTCCAACTTTCCTGTGCACCACGCCCAGGCCATTGGAACTCTCCTCCACCAATTTGGTGTTCACCATCATTACCACAATTACATGCCACATCATCAAATACACCATTCCAAACTCATATCCGCCCCGATTCCACTATACCCACCCCACAAAACACCACTAATTGCCACACATCTAACCGCCAAACCATGAGCCGCATTTTGTCCCCATTTGAACAACGTGAGCGCCGAGCCAAAGGACTATGTTTCAATTGCGACGAAACTTATTCCAATACATATGTTTGCAAGAACCCAATTATGGCTATTCTTACTTACCCAACACCTCATGACTCACAGCAGGAATTCCATGATTGCCATCCTTTTCTAGATGAGCCATCTCCTACCTATCCAGTCCATTAAAAACATGGCTGCCGGTGCAGGCTACACGGATCTGTCTCCCATTTCCGAACTTCAAACCTGAGGATAGGCTTTAACCTAAGGGGGCAGGATTTGTTAGGATCAATCCCACTAGTATTGCACCAAACCACTATCCTTGGAATTATCAGCCGACATGCATGTTATTTTACCATCATGTGTTGTTCTTTTGTGTCACCTAGGTAATAGTAGTATTGTTTTGTTATTCCATATGCAATAGTGGGACTGAGACTCAAGAAAAATGTTTATGTCAACTTCCTTTAAGTTGTATGAATCGGACACTTTGCAGGAAAAGAAATGAAATATCATTCTTATTAATTGTATTTTACTGTTCATTACATCTTGAGTCTATCAGAGGCCTCATAGTTGATGTGGTTGAGGTATTGGAGATGGTAAATGTTATAGTGACAATTAAGGTGAGCGATGTTGTACTATATGTGGAAAGAGCAAACTTTAAATTTGTGAAGTCTTTGACTTTTCTGGTTTTCTATGAACCCATTATTCCATCTGCAAATTTTCTTTTGAAGTTCAGAGAACTAAATGAGCATTTTTCTATAAGAGCAAATGCCATCGTAAGGTTAAAAAAAAAAGGCAAATATGGCTTACCTGAAGGGATATTCTAGAGGATATAATTATGCCTATCTACACTACTCCCACCGTACCTTATATCTTAAGCCAAATTTGCACCCAAACTCATCAAATCCAACGGCTATTGATTCTCACAACTATTGATTCCCAATTTCGTACTAAAAAAGTTGTCATGTGTAATTGTTTATTAAAGATAGAAGGGCAAAACTGAAACAATAATAAAATATAAGGCCAAAACATATGGGTATGGCTTACGGAAGTTGATAGCCAAATTTGGCTTGCCAAAACCTTGTATGCCAAATTTTTCCATAGGGTTCCGTGTAATGGCTTACGGTGGGAGTACTCATAAGCCATATTTGGGTATATGGCTTATGATGGCAGAAGCTCTAAGCTGTTTTTGTTTTTTTTTCTCCTTTGTAGCAAGTGACACCAAAACAAGAAAATTCCATCTCTACCACTATAAATGGAAGCAAAAGGTTTTGGTGTCAAAGGCTTCACCAAAATATAATTTCCATAAAAGCTCATTGAAAAAAAATTGTTTCTTGCCGCGCCTCCCCCCCCCGCGCGTTAAAACGCCACAAACCGCCTCCTTTGAACCCCCGCCCCCCGTCTCCGACCAAACTAGCCGTTTACTTTTCAACGTCAAGTTAAACCCCCCGCACTGGCGTAAACTCGCACCCTTAGTCCCCATCAGGTCCACCCCTCCCAAACCCCCCTGCTCTCCGCCGTCCCTACACGCAATTCGGGGCCTCCCCTCCGCCTTTCCGCCCCGAGGTAAACCTAAATGTTTCAACGCAAAGTCCCAAGGCGCGAATCTCACCCTTGCTCTGGGGCAGGTCTTGTCTGTCCATACCGGCCGTTCCCCCACCTCCTCCTCCTCCGGCAATCAGCACCTAATAAACAACTTCCCCTCACTAGTAAAGGCTTTTACTTATCAAAATAGTTTATTCCAGCTCATTCTCGAACCCCGTGTAACCCACCCAGAGGCCACTCTCAGCCCCTGTGGCCCAGCACTACCTCTTACGTTCTAACAGTCTACTTACCAATCTGTGTAAGAACGTCTGCTTTCCTTTAGCCTACATGTTTTCGTTCAACCGATACTAAGTTCCCTTACAGTTTTTATCCAAGGTCCCCCCAGTGCCGGAGGGAGGCACCGCCACACCCCCCCCCAGGGCCCCCCCAGTAACGCGGTTGTCCTCACATCCACCGGGGGGAGGGGGCGACCCCTGACACGTTTCCCCCAACAAAGTGGACAGGCCAGTGGGTTTGCTCACCGAGGCCAACTAAAAAACTCAAATGGGGGAACGCAACCCAGGGGGCCAACCTAGCGCCTTTAAACCAGACCTGGTGCCGGGTAGTTTACTTAATCCCATAAAAGAACAGTAAAAGGTCAAGCTTGACGGCGGGGCCAAGGTATATTTGGAGAAGTTTTGCACGGGGAAAACAAGGACAGGCCTAAAACAAACAAAGCAAGGGGAGCTCAATTCCTGGATACAGTAAGAGAAAAGGCAAGCCGACAAGCAAGGAAGGCAGGCCGCGGCAAAGGCAGAAGGCAACAGCCCGGGGAAAACCAAAAGGGGCCGCGGTCAAACCAAGCCCCGCTTCCGAGCTCGCGGGCGGCGTTTTCCCTCTTTGAACCTTTGCCCACGATAAAGTTTTTATCCGGTCATCACAGTGTCAAGTTTAAATTGTTGTAAAGATGAGGGTAGTATAACCCCAGTGCACTAAGTTTTTCTAAGCCGCCCAGAAATAATACAAGTATTTTGCCTTCTTACAATACGTTTTCCATAATAACCGTTGACCCATATCTTCTTATATTGAGGGAATCGAATTGCTCGTACTTAGGAATTCGAAAAATGTCCATGACATAAATAAATTCAAGCTGCCTTCTGAAATGTTATAGTGTAACTACTTGTCCAGTCTAACCAAAATAACTATGCTGTCTATAGCAAACTACTAATGAATGGAAAATTGCATTTATGATAATGTATCTTCTCGTTACTTTGGTAGCCTTAAAATATGCATGTGAGGCCTCTCACGTACTTTTATAGGTTACACTCCGTTGTAAAGGTCGGTAAAGTTGTCGAATGGGGCGCCCCGCCTTACAAGTTCCCACTAAATGCCCTTAGATAGATTGTCAATACCTGACTTTCGTCCTTTGGCCTTTTGCCATACTTTGACCTGCTAGTGTCCTGACGTGTCTGTTTTCCTCGGAAGCGATGAAATCGCGCAAATACTAATCGATATTGTCTATACAATATAAATGCAAGCTAGGAAGGTGTAGAGGTTTTCTCTATTATTCGCGGTAAGAATCTCTTTACAAAATAAGCAACCTATAAGCTATCGAATTATATTCGTATAGTGAAATACTTTATCACTTTTATCACTGTGAAATACTTTATCACATAATAAGATACCAGTTTCACAGTCATAAAAAGACACCACGAACACTAAATAAAATTCCAATTATTTTCGGAAAAAACAGGAAGCAGCTAAGTCGAACCCACGTACGACGGATAAGAAAAGGAATGTCGGTGGAGCAAAGCCTCTCAATACCAATCCAATCCTCACCTAAATCACCTACGTAGGTGGTCTAGTAATGAATAGCTGACAAAAATTGGTCGAATTCGATGCCTTTGTGAACTTACTTTATCAAAAGATTTTCTTGGATGCTCATGAAGTTACTTTATCATAGCATATATTATGAATCCCCACGATTCATTAAAGCTCTTTAACTTTTACTAAAGAATGATGGCATTAGGGGTGCTCATGACTTACATATACCGCAAGCGATATAAAGCTCGATCACTCCCCTAATACTTCTCATAATCTTTCGAAGTAGGTATAGCTTGTTGTCTTTTTGCTCATATATTTCACCAAGAAAGTCCCACGCCATAAGAGGGGTCGGGATGTAGAAGAAGGGAAGTTTTTAAATCCCCGAGAAAAACAAAACCGCATCAAAAGCAGGAACTTTTAGAAAAAACTTACTTGGTTTTCTTGGAATTTGAATATCTTGAGATCCGACGGTCTGAATGGGCTGAAATTTGAAACCGGAGTCGTAGACACACGTAGGAAGTTCTTGACAAAATTGCAGCTTGATCCAACGGCTGATCAGGGAGAAAAATGCTTCGAAAGTCGGCTGTCTCGCACAGGCATCTAGAGTTTTAGGGTTTTGTAGCTAGGGCTAGAACTCGTGCTGATAACGTGTTTAAGGGAAACGTAAATAACAAAGTAATAGTAGAGAATACTCAGAATATGATTAACTTTATTAATGATTAAAAGGCCTCTATATATAGAGGAATACAAGATACAATCCATATTGATGTAGGAAATATCTAATCCATATTCTAGAAGGATAACCTATACTAAGAGTCCTAGTTTGACAAGGCACACAATAATGTTTTCCTTCAACAAAATTAACTGAAATGAAAAACAGTTTAAAAGGTTATTATAGTAAATTAACAAAATTAAATAAAAGAAAAATTAAAAAAGAAATAAAAAAGTTAAGTATTGGGGCACAATTCCACTTTGCAAAAAAAAAAACATATATCAACATAAAGGTGAAAACCAGAAAAATTTAAAAAGTGGGTGGCAAAAAAACTTTTATATTCTTCCGCACTTCACAGATAACGCGTGCACGGTGCATCGTGCATTGCACGGGTATGATGCTAGTATATAATAAAGGAAGGTTTTCCGGCTTATGAACAGTGTCGGCTCAGCCGAGCCGATGAGAAATGACGGTTTTGCCACTGCCAAGTTTTCATATGTTCTGGTTTGAGCAGCTTATGAACAGTTCCCTGACGATTTTGTCCCTGCCAATTGTTCGTGTTTTTACTTTTTTCTTCTTCTCTTCCCCGTCTATTCTTCTCACTGTGATTTTGGTACCGTAGTCCTTTTCTCTCTCTGTGTCGCCGTCACCAACCCAACTCATCCCCAACCCATAATCGATGACACTACCTTCTGCCCTTCCTGCATCAATCTATGGTCGTCGGCCTTCTCTCCTCCGCACGGTAATCTTGCTAACCTCATGCTTCTTTTCTTTTCTTCTCTTCTTCCCCGTCTTTTCTTCTCACTATGATTTTGGTTCAGGTCTCCTTTTCATCAGAAATACAGAGTTCGATCATAATCCGATTGAAGTCATCCAAATTTTCAATCTTGGATAGAGTCTGATCGAAATCCGAGTAAGTCCTCCGAATTCTCATTCTGGTTTTTTTTTTTGTTCAATTCCATAATCTTCACGATTAAGGCTTAATTAGTCTTGAGAATCTCTGTACCGGTTAATATGATGGACAATTCACTGTTTTCTTATATTGATTTGGGGTTCTCTTGCCGTACAGACACTGAAACCTGTGCTCTTCGAATTCGCGATTCTGATTTCAATTCTGATCAATCAAATGCACTTCATTTGATTACCACAAAATTGCTTTCTAAGTTTGATCTTGGAAATTTCCTGTGCCTGATTAATACATATAAAATTCATAGCAAAGAGGATAAATTTGTAGTGATTTCAATTGGATTGTAACTTTTAGTTTGTGAGGAGCATGATATTTTATTGTTCACCACACTCTGGTTTGCATGTTTTGCTTCGTTTCTTCATTTACTTTTATTTTCCAATTGTTGTGCATCTGTTTTGAGTCTGTGTGTGTGAAAATGTTGACCTGGTGTCATCATTTTTTCCTTCCAAAATAGGACATTATGTTGCAAAAATTAGATGTTTTGTTGCCAAATGCATAACCTGGTTTAAATATTTTGCCTCTGGGATTATATGTTTGAAAGTATAATCTAGCACAACAAAACATTTAAACCAGCATCCAACTACTGAATTGTATCTGGAATATATTAATTGGTAATTCATAAATGTTGTAATAATATGTTAATAATGGGTTTGGTTAGAGTAACGACTTAGGACCTTGGGCACAGGATATATATATGTATGACTTCGACTTTGTAACTGGGTAGCTAGCTAAGGAGGAAGTCATTGTACGTATTCACACGTCCACGTTTTCATGATGGATAACAAATTAAATTCTAAAAATTAGGAGACATATAATTCCAGAGGCAAAACCAAAAGCAAAACCATTGCTTGATTTCAGTTGTGGGAATTTAGTCCCTGGTTTTACATGTTGGTTAAAACCTTTTCTGGGTTTAGACTACAGTATCCGATCAAATTCTTTCATATATAACAGAAAAGGAAGAAGCATCCAGTACACATTGTTTCTGTGTTTAGGAATTGGGATATAAATGTATTTTTTGGATTAAGCAAATTACTTCAAGAATTTTTGATGACTCAGGGCTTTTGTTTGGTTGTTTTGGTTTCAATTAAAATTGGATGCACACTGCCATGTTAGTTCTTTAACTCTCTCTTTTTGGAGAAAAAGATTTACAAGAATCATAGTAAAAACTGCATTTTGTTAGCTACATTTGTGAACTGTGAGCACCCATATTTTTGCTTCTTAAAGGCCTGCTCAAATTCGATATGCTTAGGACTATTAAATCCAATATATCCAGGTTTAACTCATTCTATTTCTAATCCGATGATATCTCTCTTTTTTTCTTTTGCTCATAAACCTGCATTTTAAACAACTTTAGAAATTACAAGTACTATTAACATTAAATTTTATTTTTTCATGTGCTTTGGAGCTACTCCAGGAAAAACATCAAGGATCAGTAGCTTTACAATGGGTCCATATATTGAATTCCACCGTTTAATATGTCCCTACACCTAAATTTGATTCTCATAGTCTTCATCTTTTGTTGCTTTTGGTTACTTGCAGCACCCCTGTTCTCAAAAGGACTACAATACAAGACCTTTTTTAAATATAATGGTGAAGAAGAATTCATCTTATAATGTTAGGTTTTGAAATGGACATATATTGGTTTAGCATTCGACTCGGAAATGTCTCGAGAGATTAGAATTATTTGGAAATTGTGATTTGATACCTATGATAGTCTGATACCACCATGGCTAGGGATTTATTAGAGAGGCTTTCTCAATTATCATGATCTACTCTTAAGGATAACTAAACATTTTATGCCAAAGTTTCATTGTTTTTATATGGTATTTGCTGCACTTTTCTTCTTTATGGATGATTTGGGTTTCACATATAGAGATAACTAGATCAGAAAATGTGAGAAGCAGGGTATGTGTGTATTTATTTTCTATGTCGTTTTGGTTATGATGACAATGTTCTTAATTTGGTTTGGAGAGATCAGAGCAAAAGATTGAAGGCAATCTATGTGGACAATTTTCACCTCTACCCGTCTGGCTTCTTGCTTCATGATTCACAAGGACCCAAAGTACTGACACCTCTATTTTGCTTCACAAAAATTTTGAAGGAACATTCTTCTTTATGGAGCTTACTTCTTCACATTTGGTGTTCAGTTTGGTTGAAGCATTTTCTTTAATAGGTAGTGTGTATTGGATATTTTTGAATAGTAATCGAATTTGGAGAAAAGATTTACTGCACAAAATTTAAAGATCTACGATCGAATTGATTTGTTAGCTTCAAAACCCGCAGCAAAGCGCGGGAAACATTGCTAGTACAGTGCTATAGCATAGCTGTCTTAGTTAACATCTATGCTAAATATTGTATATCAGATAGCTTTGATATTTTAAGGTACCAAAAACATAATCTTTTTATTATACTCAACCTCAAGTTTTCTCATCATCAGTAAAATGGAAACAGAAAAAATAAAATATAAAATAAACTAGAGTTGAAAATAAATTTTCAGAGTACAAGTAATTGCTAGCTGACATTATCCTGTTCACTTAAACTTCTTGCAGTTTCTAAATTTTTTTCTGCAGCAGTGATGGATGACTCATCTCAGGCTATAAAATCTAATCCTGCCACTGGGTTAGATTCTCACAGTGAGCAAAGCAGGATGGCAAATGATGATCAGCGTTTTCTCTTGTATTTCATCATGGGTACCTACTTTGGTCCTGAAGTTAAAGGAGAGAGGCCCCCTAAGTCAGTGTTGCAGAGAATAGCTGAGGGACTTCCACCATATACTTTTGAGGAGCTAGCTGGGTCCCAAATGAATACAGCAGTGGTAGAACAGGTGTACTATTATGTTCTTAGGAAAGCTGATCAGTCTGCCATTGTTAAATTACCTTTATTGCACCATTTCTTCCATGGTAATCTCCTTACCCAAGGACAAGATGACACAGCCAATTACCCTCAGTTTCCTGATCTCTTTCCTCCCCTACTTCACTACAATTCGCAGTCAAGAACCAGATTCAACTTCTTTGAGCACATTGTATTTATCAGTAACCCGGAAATATATTACATTAAGCCAGAGGATATAGAAAGATTTAAGAGGCTAACTGGGCTGGAGGGGTTTGTTCTGGATGGAAATGCTACGAGGTTGCATGCCAATCCTGATGGAGTTGTTTTTTGTGATACGACAGTCCATAAGCAGGAGTCTAATGGAGAGTCACCTCCCATTAGATCTTCTCGAAGCTCTACTATAAAAAAACATGTAGATGATTCCCTGGAAAGTAAGGATCCTGTGAAACAACTGCATGTTGTGGCACCTACCAGTAGTGTGGAATATAATGGGACACCTGTTATGTACAGTTATATGGCTCCTTTGCCGACCAGAAATGACTCTGATGATGCGCAGAAAGTTGATCCTGCTATGATTTTTCTTCCTTCTCCTCCAACTGAAAAGGAGTGGTCAAATATTGTAGCTGCAACAAAAAATGGATTTGCATTGACTGGGAGTGCAGCAACAGGGCAGATAGGACCAACTATAGGACTCATTGACATCGGAGAATCTGAGGACTCCTACCTGTTTCGTGCATCTCTTCCCGGAGTGAGAAGAGATGAAAGTAATTTTCTCTATACTACCTAAAATAAATTTTATAAGTTACAAAAACACATAATAGCTGTCCATGCTCTGAATTCCCTTCAGGACAGAATCTACACATACATGCATGCATACCGTTGTGTAGCCTTTTATAAAGACATAATAGCTTAGTGAATCATTCAAGACTTATATTTCACTTCCAATCAATCATGGCTAAATGGTGTAGATTTATCTCTTGCTCTCTTTCTCGCTTTGTATCCCTGTTGCATGCTTTCTCTCTGAAACCACTTGGTATTTCCATTTCATGCTTTGGCATGCATTATCCATGAGGCTCTCTTCCATGCACTTGTATACTTCATTAACTGTTCTAAAATGATGGTTTCATTTTTGACTACAGGGGAATTCAGCTGTGAAGTTGGAAATGAAGGCCAAGTATTGATAAGAGGGGTGACGATCACAGGTGAGAAGACAGTCTACAGGTACTCTCAAATGTTTGAAATGCAAACACAAAATCTTTGCCCTACAGGGCATTTTTCTATCTCATTCCAGCTGCCTGGTCCAGTTAATCCCCAGCAGTTTTCTGGTAATTTTGGCACTGACGGAATCCTTGAAGGAGTTGTGATGAAACGATTAGATGTGAAATGATGCTTATGCAGAACTGATATATAACCACTGTATATATTTGTTTAGGGACTTTCAGATAAGGAGCTTTGTTTTACTACCATAATTTTGCCTTCTTTATCCTGCTTTTCCTATGAATGCTGGTGATAGCTAATTTTATGTCTTCCTTAAAATGCCTGTATTTGAGCCACTCTTATGCAGGTAGAGTTTGTTTGTTTTAGTCAGCTAAAATTGAATTTTGGGTAAAAGTGTGACCCCTGTGGTTTGGGGTGATAAATAATGCTGTCCAGGGTGGTTTAAAAATGCATGATAACACCTTTGTTGTTGCAAGTTGCAACGTTACTCAATCTTGATCCAAAGCACACAAAATTGTCAATTTTACTTTCACAAAGTTGAGGGAGATTTACTGCTGCTCTCAATGGAACTAGTGAGATACTAATAGTATTTGCAGCATCTTCGGAATGCATGTAAAATTTCATAGGATATGAAGTGAAGAATTTGTGAGCTTTGGACTTTGGACTTTTGGACTATGATTGACTAAAGTAAGGTCATTAACATGTTTAAACCACAGGGTGACATTGAGGATCACCCTAAGCATTCGCATTACCACTCGTAACTTTTAGCTCCGAATGTTTAGTGGAATAATGGTGCCCAAAAATTCATGTACGACTTTGTTAATAAAATCACTCTTATTAATTTGTAACATCCGTCAGTTTTCTTTTAATCATTTACCAAACTTACAAAAAAGATATAATTCCGGCAAAAAGCACACACCTTGAGTATAGGGAGGGGAAATTGGGTTAGGAGTATGTCAAATTAGAGGTTCGATCCCCTTTAATGTATTAAAAAAAACATATATCTTGAATATTGTGGCTATGATCAAATGGAATTATTAGTAGGGTCCTTGTGTATTCCAAACAAACAATCAGTAAGACAAAAAGTTCAACTAGTCTTCAATATATAGTGTGCCTCCGGATCATGAAACACATATTTTTACTCCTCCCCAAATCTAACGGTTTATTGTCATTTGCCAAAACTAAGCAGAACTGTTAGATCTGGGGAGGAGTAAAAATATGTGTCAAAATATGTGTCCCATGATCCGGACCCATATAGTGTAAATTATCACCCATTAGAATCAGCTTGACAAGAGCATCAGTAGTGGGAACTCATATTATAGACACAAATTTGGGTCCAAATTGGCCGGAATAGTGATATAAGTCAATCTGAATAGTGTACAAAATGATTACCTTAATTGGGTGTCACAGTAGTGCATGACTCATTTATTTTAGACTTATATTGTTAGACTCATATTTGGGTTTCAAATATGAATTATTCCCACTCAGATTTGAGTCCAAATTTGAGACAATACAACACCTACTCCTATTCCGCTAGCATCACATTCGATCTCGAATATCTTGTCAAAGTTTGGAAGAGCCAAAACTGATGCCTTACAAAGTTTCTCCTTAAGCCTCGTTTGGTTCACGAATTTTAGGCCATGGGAAAGGAAATTAAATTCAATCATTTCTTGTGTTTGTGGTGCCTAGGGAAAGAAAAGTGTTTCTTGAAGAAAATGAAAATAGAGGGGGGGGGGGGGGGGAATGGTTCCCTCCACATCCCAAGGGATTTCTTTACTTTCTTGCATTTATTATGATTATTTTCTCAACGTTGCCAAACACTTGAAAGGAAAATAAAAAGGAATTTGAATTTCTCATGCCTATATTTCTTTTCCTTTCCTTTCCATGAACCAAACGAGGCTTTAGTGGTGCTAAAATTCCTCACAAGTCTCCTATAGAAAGTGGCTAAACCATAGAAACTACACACCTCATAAACTGTTTTAGGAGATGGCCAATCGAATTGCTCGCACCTTCTCTTCATCAACCTGAATACCATCCTCACCAACCCACAAATCCCAATAACATCAATTTTATTGGTGCAGAAAATACACTTCTTAAGGTAAATGTACAACTTGTTTTTCTTGCAATGTACAACCAAAACCTGGCTTATGTGTACCAGATGCTCTTCTTTGATTTTGTTGTCGATTAAGATATCTACAAAATAAACTAAAATGAAGCAGCCAATAAAGGATCAAAAAACGAGGCTTTAGTGGTGCTAAAATTCCTCACAAATCTCCTGTAGAAAGTGGCTAAACCATAGAAACTACACACCTCATAAACTGTTTTAGGAGATGGCCAATCGAATTGCTCGCACCTTCTCTTCATCAACCTGAATACCATCCTCACCAACCCACAAATCCCAGTAACATCAGTTTTATTGGTGCAGAAAATACACTTCTTAAGGTAAATGTACAACTTGTTTTTCTTGCAATGTACAACCAAAACTTGCCTTATGTGTACCAGATGCTCTTCTTTGATTTTGTTGTAGATCAAGATATCTACGAAATAAACTAAAACGAAGCAGCCAATAAAGGAATCGAAAAACCAGGTTCATAGGCCTCATAAATGTGTTAGGTGCATTAGATAACCCAAAAGGCATCACCATCCACTCGTAAAGTCCCTCCTTGCTCTTGAAACCTGTTTTACATTCATCCTCTGCTTTTACTTGAATTTGTGGTATCCACTTCGAAGATCTATCTTTGAAAACAATTTGGAACCCTCCAGCTCGAAGATCTATCTTTGAAAACAATTTGGAACCCTCCAGCTCCTCAAACATGTCCTCCAAACGAGGAATATAAAATACTTAATAGCAAAGGGGAAGAGGAAGTCTGGTGGTATTGTCATTGATGGGTGAGTTCTAACTTTGTGAGTTGTGACTTGGTGTATTTATTGTATTGTACTTTTTAGAGTTTCAGTACTTATTATTAATTTATTATTATTATTATTATTATTATTATTATTTATAAGTTGTTGAGTTTTGTAATAAGCCATAAGACTTGGACAATCTATGATTGTGTGGAACCATGAATTGTTGTATTGTTGTTTTTTATTTTTCTTGATGTAGACATGAATTTTGTTGAGTTGTTGTGTGGATGTGGGTGTGAATCGTAGATCGTGGATTGTAGATTTGATAAATGAATTGTATTTATAATGATCATAATGTTATGAATATGATTCTGAGAAGAATGTGTGAAATTTCAAATTTGTAGCTTTAAGGTGTAGACATACCAATTTGGCAATTTTCAACCTGAAATTTTAAAGTTTCATACACTGCTTCAAAACAAATATGGATTTATACCGAACCCGATACCAATCGGGTACGGTTTCAAATTTAAAAATTGTCAATCCCAATCCATTGCCTACCAAATCGAAATATATTTTCGATTTCAAACTCGATTTCGGTAAGTTCAACCGGGTCGAGTTGCCTCGGCAAGACTAGCTTCCACCTGCGGGTCCGTACTTGCACAGGACACACGTATCTCAATCATCCACCCAAAAACGCTCCAAAAAAAACAAACACCAGAAAGCAGATATAATAATTATTTTCCATTGAAGCTCAGATCTGAGCTTCTCCAAACAAATCCAAGCACCTGTTTGAAGGAAACACATATTTTTAAGAAGCAATGTCCTCAAAGAAACAAGCCATTGTCATATGTTCGCTCATAATCCTGTGGTACTCATCAAACATTGGTGTTCTCCTACTCAACAAGTTCCTACTCTCAAACTATGGCTTCAGATTCCCCATCTTCCTCACAATGTGCCACATGTCTGCCTGTGCCATTCTCAGCTACATTTCCATTGTCTTCCTCAAGGTTGTGCCTTTGCAGACCCTCAAATCTAGGTCCCAGTTCATCAAGATTGCAACTTTGAGCATTGTCTTCTGTGGGTCTGTTGTGGGTGGCAACATTTCTCTCAGATACCTTGCCGTCTCCTTTAATCAGGCCGTCG
Organism: Rubus idaeus; assembly: GCA_030142095.1. NCBI lineage: Eukaryota > Viridiplantae > Streptophyta > Magnoliopsida > Rosales > Rosaceae > Rubus > Rubus idaeus. The sequence goes on along the minus strand of CM057970.1, from coordinate 16,565,860 downwards.
GCGCTACGACGCCGTTTTTCACCGCCCTTTTCGCCTATTTGGCCACCCTTAAGAGGGAGGCTTGGGTTACCTATGCTGCTCTTGTGCCTGTTGTTGCTGGAGTCGTCATTGCTAGTGGGGTATGCTTATTTTCTGCATTGGATCATATGATTTTTTGTGGCTTTAACATTTGCTTCTGTGCAGTTTATAGTTTGGATTTGGTCTCTTTATTGTTTCAGCTCCTTAATCAGTTTGATAGATTGTTGAGATATGCTATGTACTAATGCAGATCTGAACTTCAAATTAGTGGGGGGTCAGTGGATTTAAATTATACCACCTGTAGTTGATAATGGACAATTTTAAAGGGGATTTGTAAAGCACAGGAACATTAACAAAGGAGAACAAAAGAATTAACTATGTGTTGGCCTTAAACAAAACCGTGTTTGGGTAATGTAGTGATGCAAGGATAGTGTTTAATGTGTTGACATGCGACATACTTCTGATTGAACGATTGCAGCCTGCTTCTTAGTTTCTCTTACCAATGCCTTTCGTTTTTGTAAACCATACAAGCACAAGAACATTGACAAAGAACAAAAAAGAAATTAGCTATTCCATTTATTGACTGCTATGGACTGTAAAGTTCCTTACCGTAATGTGTTCGATCATTTTTTTTTTCCATTTTCGCAAACACAATGTGTTTTTTCTTTTTCAATTTCAGTGGAATTACAGGAATTTCTTGGTTCATGGCAGGGTGAGCCGAGTTTTCATTTCTTTGGATTTGTTATGTGCATTGGTGCAACTGCTGCAAGGGCATTTAAGTCTGTTCTCCAGGGTATCCTACTTTCTTCTGACGGGTAAAACTTGAAAGCTTACACTGTATAATCTGTCATCTGAGCACTTGCTTATGTTTATCTTTCTATATTGGGATGTTTTCTGTGGATTGACATTTACCACCGACTCTTCTCATCATTATTGAATGTGCTAGAAATATTGTGTTGATAGGGAAATTTTGAGGCATGCTATGGGCTGGGATACACAACTGAAAACATATATTATAAATATGAATCTACATCTATACTTTCAGTTTTCTTAATTTATGCCTATTGTAGGGAAGGAAGTGAAATTTAGTGGATAGGGTAAAAAGTTGCACTAATGTATGAAGGATGGTTTCTGAATGTGTGAGAATCGTATTGTTGTCTGTATAATACTTTATTATGACATATTTGCTCTTCATAGGAGAATCAAGCAAGAGATGAGCCAGTAAGTACAAAAACTGTTATGCGGTAGGATAAAGAACTATGGCAGCCCTTTGAGGCTATGATTACTTCAGGCACACCATTTGGTTTATTACCTTGACCCCTAAAGAGACTTAGAATTCATGTTTGCATATAGAGTGTGGACCTGGAATGATTATGCATTGATCACCCCCTGTTTGTGAAGTCTATTCCAATGACAGCATTCTTAGTTTTAATTTCTGGTTAATGGACCATTACAAATCATTCAATCATGACTAGAAGAGGTGTCCTTAAAGAAAGGCCATTTCCAAGACAAACAGAGGCTTACATATATCCTTTCCTTATCAGAAAGCTCGACTATTTGCCATAGTTAGAGAGATATAAGATTTGCATGAATCAATCTAAATTCAATCTAAATCATTTCTTTTCACGCCACGCACGCACGCATGCGCGCACACACACATTCTCTGTAAGATTGAGGCAGTTATTTTTTTCTTATTCTACATTTTTTTAGATAATCCTAACTTATGCTTCCATTCTTGCTCGATTTGGGTGATGAGGAATGGACAATCTGCAAAGAGTATCATAAATTTCAATTAGTTAGAAATTTAGAATTGTGATATTTGTTGTTAGATTTGTAATTTTTTTGCCTATTAGGTTTCTCTATCTTATTGCCAAGCAATCTTTTCTTGCTCTGGTTTTTCCTTACTACTTGGCTTGTTTCTATGTCTTATATTTGACAGGGAAAAATTGAACTCGATGAATTTGCTGCTTTATATGTCACCAATTGCTATTCTAGTATTGTTGCCTGCTGCACTTATAATGGAGCCTAATGTTGTAGATGTCACTCTGTCACTTGGAAGGGAGCATAAATATATGTGGTTACTTCTTTTGGTTAATTCAGTAATGGCCTATTCTGCTAATTTGTCAAATTTCTTGGTGACCAAGCATACAAGTGCACTAACGCTTCAGGTTCTGACATCTTTTTCCTTCTTCTTTTCTTAATATAAATATATATATATAAATATACGTTGCCTTATTTTCCCAAACTAGTAGTTTCAGAGGATCAAAACAGTATATGTGTATGTCTGTAACTCCTTGTTGTTGACTTGTCGTGCTCAAACTAAAAAATCGACCTTGGAGCCCCGAAGAAACTTCTGCTCTCAGAACTCCCTGTTGCATTGTCACAGATGACTGAAAACAAATCAAAACTGAGAAGAGACAAGCATGTTGCTTTTTAGTTGGGTGCGGGACTTTGTTGCTAATTGAAAAATTCCACCATTTAATGAATTTACATTTACTTTCACAGAACTAATTCAAGGCTTAAATGTTGTGCAAAAACTTCCAAATCCAGTTGAATCAATCTGTTCTATGCAGACTACATCGTTTCAGTTGTTTTTTATATATTTTATTTTCCTCTTAACTGTTCTTGAACTCTAGTTTATTTCCTCTACTGAAATTATGTTACAATCAGGTATTAGGCAACGCAAAAGGCGCTGTGGCTGTTGTTATCTCAATTCTTATATTCAAGAACCCTGTCACTGTTATCGGCATTGGCGGTTACATGATAACTGTTATGGGGGTTGTTGCTTATGGAGAAGCAAAGCGAAGGTTTAGATAAGTTAAGTGATCCAATTGCCATCATTTATTTTGATGACTCAACTATTTTTTTCGAAGAGGTTAGTGAGATTATGTTCGACTACATTCTTAGTGAATGTTGTTTTGAGAGGGGAGGGAGAGAGTTATTTGATTGTGGTGTTGTATTATTATGTATACAAGCAACTCCTTTGTATCTGATTCTACCCCTATTGTAAGGCCATTTTATATTCAGCCTTTCTACTTTCCCTCCTTGAAAGAAAAATTAGTGAGGGGAATACAATCATGCTAGCATCTTTTCTTTTTTGGTACAATGGAGGCCAAGGGGAGGCAGCAGTTCAAACTTCAAGTCTGATTTTGGGCTCTCTACCACTACATTTATATTGAGCTCCCCCTTGATACAATCAGTTTCTGAACAATGATATATCACTTGGAAGAGGGAGAGTTGATTCATTATGGTGTTGTATTTTTATTTTTACAAGCAACTCCTGTTTTTTTGTTTTTTACTTTATTCTATATATCCCAAGTATTCATACCCTCTGTATCCTCTCCTTATTAAGGCTTTAGACAACCAGTTTGTGGATGTCTCTTATAACTGAAGAATATTCTGAACATGCATATAGATATATGCCAATGATTCAGAATTTCAGTTCAGAATTTCAGATCACTAGAGCACCGTCGGCACAAACTTGCTTGGACCAAGTGTGTGTCTGAGCCAATTTAGCAGAAACAATATCATAGTATAACCACCATTATAAGTGGGGGCGACTTGAATAACTTCCCCAGAAGTCAGAACTAATAAACTTGATGGCAATTAAGGTGATACGATCGATGTTTTAACAAAATAACAACCCATCATGAGAATGGATTGCTGGGCTTGATGAGTTAATTAGCAATGACCAAGTTACGGCAAGGGAAGAAAGGAGAATGAAGTTGTTTAGGGAATTTATGTTCTCTGCAAAACTTAGTGATAGAAATTTTCAAGGTCCGACTTATATTTTTTGGATCAGAAAGGATGAAGGAAGGGTGTGCTCTTCAAGAGAGACTAGACACTTAAAAAGGACAGGTAATGGTGAGAATGTCTTCATGAACAAGCTATTTAGGTTCTTATATATGATCAGCATAAGGAGAGAATGGAGACCATTATTTGTCATCTTGATGGAGGAAAATTATTGGCATCAATGATCAAGGGTTCCGTTAGTACGTACCAGTGCTAGTAGGGACTTTGTGGATTCTGGTCAATTGCTCAAAACAATTAATAAGACTCACATTGTGCTTATCCCAAAGGTGTCTAATGTTCTGATCACATTTCTCAGCTCAGACCAATCAGTCTGAACTTTTCCTATATGCATGGTTCTCTTATTAGGCTGCTTTTGTGCATGGAAGACAAATTCAGGATAACATTGTGGTTATTATGATATGGGAGTGAAGGTTGAAATATTTTGAAGGACAATGCCAATTAGCAGGTTTTCAATGGGGAATCCTAATTCATGGACCGAGAGGCCGTTTTCTAATACACCTGGGTAAATACATGCTTCACATCTTGCTGCTTTCTGAATATGATCCTTATCAGAAAGTTTCAGATTTGATAGATTAGAGTTCTCCATCTTGGAATTTAAATCAGCATCTCTCATTGGAGGAGCAGTTGGCCATTGAGTCCATTCCCTCATCTTCAGTTTGGGAAGAAGATAGGCTAATTTGGCCTTACGAAAAGAAAGGTTGTTATACTGTGAGATCAAAATATCACAAGGCTCAATCATGAGGTAAGAAGAAAACCTTGTCTTCAGCATGCACATTATTCTCATGTCATAAGCAGATTTGGAACTTTGATTCAAAAAAGGTAGTGTAATCTCCCTTATGTCTAGTTTGTAACAAGTACCCTAAGACTGTTGAGCTTTTTATGTCTGCAGGTATGGCCTTCCCATGAAGTTATAAAGTGCACCTAGCTTCTATTACTACTTTTGATGATTGGCTGCTACAGATTCTTCTTTAAAGTTTGGAAGTTATAAGGGTTCTAATAGATAGAGTTTTTCTGTGTTGGGTGGCCTTTTCCTTGTGGACTTTGTGGAAAGCAAGATGTGAGAGTGAGATTGTGCATGAGCACACAACTCTTACTCCTATGGGTATCAATCATTCACAGAATTGGTGCTACAGAATCTGAATTTTGAGTTCTTTGTCTCAATACTCTAAGCCTGATATGCCAAAGACAAGGAATATTATGATGAATATGATGAAGTGATCTAATCCCAAGGTTGTCTCTGTTAAGATCAATTATGATGGTGCTTAAGGATGCAGGCTCAAATGCTGCTGGTATAGGAGTACTTGCAAGGGATGGCTACAGTAATCGATGCTCGAAATACAAATTTTTTTCTCGCAGGTTCTATCTGCTCTTCATTTTGAAGCTTGTGCTGCCTTGGAGGGGTTTGAGATTAGATCAATCTCATGATTTCCAGGATGTCGTAGAAATAGACTCTGAACAGGTCTTCAATGCTGTTAAGAGGTCTTTTCATCATGACATTTGGGAGATCTACACTCTTATCAAGGAGATTAGACAGGTTGAAAGGGGCTGAAGTTTATGGAACTTGTGAGAAGAAGTGCCAACGCTGAGCCAGTTTTGCTTGCTGCACAGTGCACAAGATAAAAGGAGGATGGATCTGGGTAATTAGGTTCCATCATCTTTGGTCAAGGTCTTGAAACATATGGACTGCCTGACTAGCTGGATATGATTATTGGGTAATTAGGATGTCTGGGAGTGGTGCTGCTTACAGATTTAGCTTTATGTTTTCCATCTTGCAAGTCTCTAGTGTGTATTTGTTGGCTGCCGCATTCTGCAGTTTAAATGAAAGATTTCACTGACCAAAAAAAACAAAAAGAACCTCTAAAGTTCTATCAAGAATGGTAGAAGAAAAAAAAAACCTTCAAGGAAAGCCATCCTTGCAAGGAAGAGTCAAGCCCTCTAATTTTTTTCGTAGTATTTCATAAGATGCAACAATTATCAGCTAATCGAGGCAAATGGCCACAAATTTTTATTGGTGTTCGATTGAACTAAAAGAGTCATGATATAGCAAGAAATGAACACAATTCAACTTCTTCAATTGAAATACAAGATGACAACCAGTGGCGCAGATACTCTTGTAATCACTCTAGTAGTGTGGAAACTTCAGATGCGCGTTTAAGTACAGCATTAATTTCCCCTCACAAACCAATGTTCAGGTTCACTCAGATGTGTTTCAGTGAAATCTCAACAGTGTATTTTAATCCAAAGGGAAAGAGGGATTTGAACTTGGGACTTCTTCCAACAAAGTGAAGAGAAATACCACTAGACCAAGGGCTAGTTGGTTGTATTAAGGAAACTGGGTCGTTTTTTTTGAGAGGACAGTAATACAAAAACCTACCTTCAATCTTGAGTTGTACTCGCAATTTACCCAAACTAGATGTTCAACTCTTCTCCAACAAACAAAACTTCTTGATCTAAAAAACTTTTACCTAAGAGATCATCTGAAAACTCGCCGTCTGCCTAGTAAGTTCAGTCGATACAAATCGTAGAAAGATAAAAGGCTTTCACACACCCCTATTCAAACAAGGTCAGCTGGAGGGCCATCAGGGATAGCTTTATAGCCATCAGGGGGTTTAACTGTGCTTTCAACAGGTATGCATTTCAGGACAACTGCAACAGGCATGCTAACGAATCCAAGTAAAACACAGAGTAACCATAGTTGCCAGCTGAGTGGCACAGTGCTAGCAAACGCGCCCAAGAACTCTATTATGACAATTTGGAAGGCCACTGTGCAAACCATGACCCCTACGAATACCCAGCTGTCAAACATGCCACGGAATATGTTTATCTTCTCTATATCACGACTGTTTATCTCATTAAACACCTGATAAAACAAAAGCAAAGAAACATCAGACATGCCACACAAGTAGGGTTTGACCAATCTCAGAAAATAATAAAGACTACCGTATTGTAAATATTGCTTTTGAACAACAAGATTATAATCAGACCTACACACATACAGCAGTCAAATCTCAGAAAATAAAAGAGGGGAGACAACATATACAGGTTCAATACTCTCAGCTCAAGTTTCTAACCAAAATCTGAACAGCATAACTGAAAGAAAATGCATTGATACCAAACTGGAATATATAGGGTTCAGGGTCTAGGGCCCTAAACCGCAAAACAAACAAGAAGTTGAGTTGCCTTTAACCAGTAAAATGTACCTGGCAAAACACAAATGCGTTGAATATCACAGTGTTAAGAGTGTCAGTTGCATCTGAACCAGTAAGTCCTAGTAGCTGCGTCCCACGGAAATTGAGAACTCCAAGAACAGCCAGTTGATAAATGCTCTGACCAATGATATTCCTCCACATGGCCTTGGTGATGAAGCTTGTTCCCCTTGAAACTGGGGGCCTTTTCATAAGTCCTTCATTTGGAGGCTCTGTAGCCAGTGCCAATGCACCAAGAGTGTCCATAATCATGTTGACCCAAAGTAATTGCACAGCAGTAAGGGGAGCATCTCCTGAAAGTGGTGTGGAATTTATCATTACTTGCGTCTTTTTCAAAATAAATATATTTGCGTTGCATGGAAGAAAATCAGCCAGAACCCACATACCTGATACACATGCAGAAACGAAATTGATCATCAGTGCAACAACGTTAACTGTTAACTGGAACTGCACAAACTTTTGAATGTTTATGTATACTGCACGTCCCCATCTGGCCACATTTACTATGGTACTAAAATTGTCATCCAATATGATGACATCAGCACTTTCTTTGGCAACCTGTGTATATATTATGCATGAATTGGGAACTTAGTTTGGAAGAACAAATAATCAAGAAGCAGAGCGGAAAAAAGAAATCCGAAAGCATATAAGACCATGATAAATGACACAAAATGGAAAGTGAATCATAAACACAATTTTCACATGTCAAATATACATCCCATTGATAATTTGTAATAAGATAATAAAAAACAAGAGTTCTTTTATGCTGCTCTTGCATTAAGAACTGTTTATGAAAGATAACAGATTTTGGACTATCTAGCACCTCGCACACCCACAGAAATAGAGAGGAAAATGAGCACAAAAGCGAGGGACATGTCTATGAAAAGTTTAGTTCAGATACCATTTTTACAAAAGAGTAGACACAACTTTTACATTTTATATTAACTGGTACATGAAAACTAATCTTACAATTGCTTTTACTCACACATTTGGGGGAAGCTGAAAGCCTCAAACTTAAGCCATCTTGCATACGTGAAGAAAGAAGTCAAAGATGCAAACACAACAGCGCAAAGAATCCATCTTGAAATTAAAAAAAAGGGTAAAAGTTATAAATGGTCCTTGTGGTTTGGGGTGATGTTCAACATTAACCTTGTGGTTTAAAAATGTTTAATGTAACCCTTGTGGTTTGCAAAATTAATCAATATTTGTCCAAATTATAATTTCGGCAAAAAATTCAGCAATTAAAATTCATATGTAGGTGATTCATAAGAATAAATTTGTCATTTTAATTAGAAAACAAACTCATTTTTAAGGGTTTCTTATTTAATTTAATTTTTTACACTATTTTAATCGATGATAATTAATATTTTGGGCCAATATTGATAATTATTGCAAACTATAAGGGTGGTATTAAATATTTTGAAACCACAAGGTTAATGTTGAACATCACCTCAAACCACAAGGACCATTTGTAATATTTACCCTAAAAAAAATATCAAAATCAAAAGGTAAAGAAAACAAATCCCATATGGCACAACTAGATGATGGATAGGTAGTTAAGGATTTGAGATAATAACAAGTAAAGTAGCTGAGACACAAACCTCTGTGCCTGCTATGCCCATAGCAAGTCCAATGTCTGCCTCATGCAAAGCAGGAGCGTCATTGGTCCCATCACCTGTAACTGCAACTACCTCACGGAATGTATTCCTCAAATTCTTTACCAAGGTGTGCTTATCCAATGGTAAGGATCGGGCCATCACCTGTATACAACAACATTTAAGAAAATTGAAGCATCCTCAAACATGTATATGGTTGAGTTGGGGGTCAAAGATCTGCCATGCAATTTATTTACCAACCTGAATGTTCGGTATAACAGCTTTCATCTCCGCAGGAGACATGTTACGAAATTCTGGTCCTTCTATTGCCAAACCATCCTCCGTGAGTATGCCACATTCTCTAGCTATGGCTTTAGCAGTATTTATATTGTCACCGGTGACCATTCGTACAGTTATCCCAGCAGCCAAACAAGTTTGGACTGCATCCTTCACCCCAGGACGCACAGGATCCTTGATGCCAACAACTGCTATTAATGTATAGCCATCATCTGGGATGTCATTGTTGACAGAAGAGTCATCTATATCTTTAAAAGCCAAGCAGAGAGTTCTCAATGCTTCAGAGGCAAAAGAATTTATTACATCCATGATATTATTTGCCTCTTCTCGCGAGAGATTAACTGATTCTCCATTACAGTCAATAAATTTGTTGCACATTCCCAATACTAATTCAGATGCACCTTTGCAAAAAGCTCGTATCCCACCATGAGGTAGAGCGACGAGCACAGACATCTTCTTCCTGACAGAATTGAAAGGTTCAATCTTAAGAATCTTAAACTCCCTGCGCTGGGCATCAAAATCGCCACCCAAAAGTAAACCAAATTCTAATAATGCTGACTCTGTTGGTGTTCCCAAAATGGAGGTCTTTCCATCATCTTTAATAACCTCAGAACTTGTATTTTGAAATATAACCTGCAAAAGGATGCTTAGTGCTCCAGAAATTTCTGATTTCACCACATCTTTACTTTCATTACCTTTTACATCTATAGATTTTTCACCTATCCATGTCTTGGCAACTACCATATGATTTGTGGTTAACGTTCCTGTTTTATCGGTGCAAATGCAACTAGCAGAACCCATTGTCTCGCAGGCTGAAAGATGCCTCACGAGTGCCTTATCATTCATTAACTTCTTCATTGCAAAAGCAAGACTCAGGGTCACTGCCAATGGTAATCCTTCAGGAACTGCAACAACAATTATAGTTACTGCAATGGCAAAGTAGTTCAAAAGTGTCATTGCATCAGTTGAAGACCAATCCGTGATCTCATTTTTAAGTGCTTTTTCCACCAAAAATCTTACTGTCAAGACCAAAAATGTCACAACAGCGAAACCCAAACCAATTTTACCAATAAGTGTAGCAACACCATTCAGCTTCACCTGCAGTGGGGTCTCATCTTCTCCTCCCTCAATCAGAGTTTCCATCAACTTTCCCCATTCAGTCCTCATACCAACTGTTGTCACCAGCATTTTACCTGACCCATCTTGTACTTTGGTTCCCGAAAGAAGAAAAGGTTTTTCTTCATATACATTCACCGGCTCACTCTCACCTGACAAGCTTGACTCATCAATCAGTAAACTGTATCCGGATATGAAAAGTCCATCAGCTGGAACTTGGTCTCCCACTGCCAAATGAACAATATCTCCAACAAGCAAGTCATAAATGGAAACTTTTTGTCTTTTCCCATCCCTAGTGACCTGAATAAAAATCTTTTTCTTCTCCCTGTCTAAATCCTTGAATTGCATGGATTGCCTGTAGTCACTAATGGCAGTAACCAAAACAACTAACTCTACACTAATTAAAATTCCCACCCCATCATACATGCCTGTTGGCCACCCTTCAGTAGCAAGTCCCACTCCTATTGAAACCACAGCACAAACCATAAGTATAATTAATGTTAAATCCTGTAGTGCTTCCCATACAAACACCAAAAACGAGCGGGGAGGTTTCTCCGTATAACGGTTTACGCCATACACATTTTGCCTGATTGGTATACTATTACCCCTGACTCCTTCATCTACTGAGACAGAAACTTTTGTTAAAATCCCATCAACTCCACCGTGGATTTTCAAGGCCTTAATATCATGGCCACGTATGATTGATGCAAGTTCATCCGGGTGAATGCTAAAACCTTCTCTTTTAGCCTCTTCAGACAGTTTGTATTCAACTTGGCTAGGCTTTTCAGTAGCTGACTGACTAACTCCAGCTTTATAAGATGACCAAAAAATAGAAAGAGAGAGAAAAGAATCAAAAACATGAGATCAACACACACATGAAAATTGGCTTAAAAGTTTAAAGATGATACCCTCAATGAACTGCAGTGCTGCTTTCTGAACGTAAAGAGCAACTCGAATTTTTTCCTGCTAAAACAAATAAGAACAATAAAGTCACTCAGTGCTGTAGTTGTAAACTCACAGTAGTTCATGAGCTAAAGACTAAAACTAAGAATAACAGTAACAACCGGCTATATGCCTACTTATAGATTGTAACAAACACACGCGCACACACATATACAGTTGTTTCTCTTATAAGGTCCTTAAATAAGATCTTTAAATCAGGGTCCTATTTATCCCAAAACGAATTATCAGGTTCCTATTTGTCCCAAAACGAATCTAGTAGAACTTAATTCCCCAATGTTCTTCAAAATCGTAGTAAATATTAACTTGTTCCTTGCCTAGACTAGCCTATTTCTTGTTACGGCTATCGAGGGTTATATGTTGAATGTGAACAGTGATGGACACGTCCGTGTCACATAATGGTCAACCCTAACTCGGTAGTTAAGGAAATTGAGTAAGAATTTGAAAGAAGAAATCTACCTCGGTCATATTGAAACATGGAGGGAGAGAGCTAGAGAGAGAGTGCTTATGCTACCCTAATATATTTACTTCCAAATCGAGAAGAAAATTCCTGCCTTTACCCTTGCACAAATCCTTGGATATGGCTGATTTGAAAATTATAAGATAAAATAAGATGAATGAAAATAAATGTTAAGGGTTGCATAAAAAAAAAAAAAAAAAAAAGGAGGGGCATGTCACCAGTTGAAAAGGTTCACAAGTGGACCCTAAAAATAAAGAAAGGGCGGGGAAAACTAGTACAGACTTATTCATGCAGCCCTATAACCTTCTAAACTGATGAGAGTTGTTATTTACACTCATAGAAAGTCATCATGCCACTACTCATTAACATGAACAATTAAATTAAACTCGTGTAATACTTGAACATAATAGCTCTTAGCAAAAACAAAAATTATTTTAATAAATTGAATGATATAAATTAGACATAAGCAAGGCTTATGATCGCTTGGAATGGCATTTCCTATAGTGTATCATGGCTCGTTTGGGTTTTCATGGTCAATGGATTGAGCTTATCATGTTTTATTTGTCGACAGTACGCTATTCTTTTCTTATTAATGTTGAGCCTCACGATTCTGTGATACCGAGTCGTGAATTACGTCAAGGCGACCCTCTGTCACCGTATTTATTTCTCTTGTGTTCTTCTGTGCTAAAGGTTTGTCAGCATTACTCTCACACCATGTTAATCAAGGGCATCTACGAGCTCCTACTATCAGTCACCTTTTGTTTGCTAACGATAGTATGCTTTATACTCAGGCTACTCCTCAAGACTGTCTCGTTATCAATCACTGTCTCCATGTTTATGAATTGGCGTCAGGACATAAAGTTAATTTACAAAAGGGTAGTGTGGTGTTTAGTAGCAATGTCCCACTTCCATTACAGGATTCTTTAACTCAATTACTCGGGGTTGAAAAAGTGTTAGTTCATGACAAATATCTAGGGTTACCAACCTATGTTGGCCGATCCGAGACTGAGGCTTTCGGCCATATCAAAGACCGATTGACAAAAAAATTAAAAGGTTGGCGTTCTAATTTGTTGAGTAGTGCAGGAAGAGAAATGTTGATCAAGATGGTGGCTTAAGCTATGCCAATGTATGCAATGAATTGTTACCTCCTTCCTCAAGGTCTTTGACAAGATCTTCATCAACTTTGTGCTCAATTTTGGTGGGGAGACAAGGATGATAAAAGAGCTATGCATAAGAGAGCATGAGATGATCTTTGCAAACCAAAAAATCAAGGAGGCATAGGCTTATTTGCATTCAATCTTGGTATGTTAGCAAAGCAAGCATGGCGTATTCTCCAAAACCCACTGTCATTGATTAGCAGGTTATTCAAAGCCATTTATTTTCCTCATTGCTCATTTTGGGAAGTGGAGGTTCGTTCACATATATCGTACTCTTGGAGGAGTATCTTAGTTGCTCGAGATGTGTTGCAGGGTGGTATTAAACGCCAAATTAGAGATGGAACAACAACCAGACTTAGGGTGTCCAGGTTGCAATCTCTAAAGGAATGGTTGCTTTGTTAATTGAGTCTGACTGTTTAGAGGTTGTTCAAGCAGTTAACGCATCAACAACAGATTGATCTGAGTTGGGTTTTCTTGTTGAAGATCTATGTGACCTTCTTGGACAAGTTTCAGCAGCGAAACTCATACATGTGCATCGATCAGCAAACGAGGCAGCTCATCTTGTTGCTAAGGCTACTTTGTATTTAAATTTGTCTAATATTTTTATTACGACTACCCTTCCACTTGTGGAGGTTATTTTGCAATTTGCTTGTAATAATCTTTGATCAATGAACACATTTTCCCCTAAAAAAAATCAAATGCAGGTGCTAATTCTCTTCAAAAAAATGTAGGTGCTAATTATACAATATCTATAATATATTTGAGAGAAGAGGAGTTGTCAATCATAACCGAATTTTTTTACGTAAATCCCCCTCATATATTTAAATACTTTAAAAACGAAGGGCATAAATCAAAATAGGTAAAAACGTCAAACAACAAAATAACAGGAAAAAAAATTAATTGCTTAATTATTCACTTATATTAGGTAACTACCTTCACTTTCACACTCATCTGAGTGTGGATATTTCTAGTTTGACATAGACAAAACAGAGCTGCATTGTGTAATTCGAGTGAAGTTCTTTATCATATAAATTCAAAACTGATGAAATGTTGTGAATCTTGCAACCCGTTTTTTATTTCTTATAAATGAAACATCGTGTATTTGCCAAAAAAAAAAGAAATCAAACATCATGTTGACAGATGTATGCCGTGTGAAAGCCGTGTATGAGTCAACATCAGAAAAGATTGTAACTGCCGTAACTGACTTTTAAGACAAATTACTAAGTGGTCCATAATATATATATATATACAAGAATTCAACAGAAGGTAGTGGCCACGTACATTACACAAATGTATATGGAATCAATAATTCATAATGTGAGTGGTTGTAAAGAAGACCAGACTGATGGCTATTGTAAAAGAATCCCAATTGAAAAAGAGATCCTAATGCTCTAGGATAGTGTGAAAAAAAAACAAAGTAAGTATATCACTTTGTGAGGAGGAAAAGAGAACATGTCATTCGCCGCCCTATGATTTTAGCATTTAAGGATCAAGTAGGATAGAGAAGAGAATAAGCCATCTTTATCGATACCCAACCACTACCACCAAGGCCCAATCTCATTTAAGTCGTTCTTTAAAATTTAGTGGCAAAATATATTAAAGTCAGTATTTTTGAATTTCTGCCATACGCGAAAGTTCCCAGGAAATTTCGGACCCTGCTATTATTGAAAGATGATGAGGTCAAAATGTCTGACTGGGACCCAGCACCAAAAAGCGACCTTTTAAATGGATTTTAATATTTTCTTATTAGGACAAAAAGGAATAGAAAGAAAAAAAAAACACCCGTTCACATGGGAATCACGTGGGTGTCCCATAAAAATAGGAATGAGATTCTCACCAAGTCTTTCTCTTATTTCCCCACCAAGAAGATCTTGGCCGTCCATTTCGAAATGAACGCCCAGATCTCTTACACTTTTGCTAAACCTCATACCCCACCCCAAAAGTATATACAATCTTGGCCCTCCATTTCGAAATAGACGGCCAAGATCTCTTGGTGAGACAATATTCTCTCCTCTTGGTGAGGAGAGGATCCGAGTCTATAAAAATAGAAGCCCCTAGTTTACCAAAGATCTTCATGAGGTCAATAACAATGTTAATTGAACTATACTTCAAAAATGGACTGTGTAATCTTGTTACCAAAGAAAAATTAAATTTCCAGTAGTGCAGATTCATATACTCTCATTCTCTCTCCATAGTCCATACAAACATCAACTTAATAACTTTCCCCGAGAGACAAGTATTAGGTCCCATGAGGAGTGGGCATCAGAATCTATGCGCCCTCTCTAGAGTCTAAGCAATCAATTCACGAATAATGCTCAAATAGTATCCATATGTATTTTTTTTTAAATTGAATTTCATACTTTTGAAAAGATATATTCAAATACACAGTATTTTTAAACTAAAAAATATTATACATGTATTAAACACGTTTTATTACATATTTTTATATTTTTTATTCATATAATTAAACAAAAATAAATATAAATTGATAATAACAACTTAAAAAGTTAAAAATAATTAA
This sequence comes from Rubus idaeus, assembly GCA_030142095.1. Lineage (NCBI taxonomy): Eukaryota > Viridiplantae > Streptophyta > Magnoliopsida > Rosales > Rosaceae > Rubus > Rubus idaeus. Next base: position 16,550,717 of record CM057970.1, on the reverse strand, counting down.
TTTTTTAGTTTCAATTTATATTTATTTTTGTTTAATTATATGAAAACATTTATGTTTTTTATTCATATAATTAAACAAAAATAAATATAAATTGATATTAACAACTTAAAAATAATTAATTAATTAAATAATAATATGATGAACTTTTCCACCTACTATTAAATGAAATTGTAAAAATAATACACGTAAGTAGTTTTTTTTGTTTAATACTCTGTCCTGTATTTTACTAACTAGGAGGCACACAAAGGGTTCATCAACATTATTTACTGAAATTTAATCCAAAAATAATAATATTTGAAAATACGTAGGTAAAATTTTATAAATAATTACTCAATTATGACAAATTCGACATTTTGATTACTATCTTTTCAAAAATATCACTTTGGTCACTCAAGTTGAAAAAAAAAATATTGAAGTTGAATGACCAAAAATGAAAAATATTATTGAAGTTTAATGAATAAAGTGATGATTTTAAAAATACAGTATCCCAAATATCGAACTTGTCATAGTTAATTGATTATTTGTAAAATTTATTTATGCATATAAGAAGTGGATGTAAATATTTTTAAACATTATTTTTTCTGAGAAAAATTTATATATAGACTATAGAAAATTATTAACGCAGAGCGCATTCTATGCTGCAATGATGTTTTCTATTGTTACCAAAGCATTTGATGCCAAACCGGCCACGTGAAATGCATGTTCCTAAGTCCCCTTGCCTGTTTGGCAACGGAGAAAATCAAGCAAACAACACGTTATCTCTCAATCTTCAGTTCTATATCCAGATTTGACCCCAAAATAATTTTTTAAAAAAAATTTCTAAATCTCAGTCACTATTTCGTTCCAACACCAGCCTAATCAGCTTCCATTTAGCTTTCTATGGCAATAATTAATACTAAATAGGGAGGAAAATGAAATTAAATGCTGAAAATTGTTTTCCGGTCACTAATTTTTTTATATAATTTCTCAGCAACCAAAAAGCATGAAACCCTCCGTTTGATTGTAAGAGAAGAAGCATGGATCAAAATGTATAAGAAATTGAAAGAGAGACGTACGGACCTGAATTTGCTTCTTCTTCTTCTCGCCCTCGGCGCGCTTGGCAAGATCGGCGACATGACGCCACCTTCTGGCAGGGTTCTTGACGAGCCGTACAGCTTTCCTCCATTTTCCTAGAGTCTCCGGTGACCGGTTCTTGTAGTCAACGACGTCGAATTCCTTATCCAGATAGCTCTCCATTTCGGCTCGCCCTCGCTCGAAGGCGAAGCCAGAGAGAGAGAGAGAGAGTCAAGAAGGAGAAGAAGGTGCGGAGTCGCTTCCCCTTCCCTTGTATTTATGAAAAAGAGTTCGAGGCTCAAGGACGGACTGTAAATAAGACGATAGAGGAAATGCGACCCACTACATCTACATGAGAACCCCGGCAAAACTTTGTGATGCTCTCCAACCAATGGAAGCCATGTCTTCAAGTTTCTGTTATTATAATGCTGTTTAATCTTAGCATGATTAGTCAAACAAAATTGCTTTCGACGATAACCCCAAAAAAAAATTGTACTTCTCGTCCTGGTTGATTTTTTATTTGGATCTTCCCTTTATAAAACCAAGTTCTAGAAATTCACCGAATTATCAAATGGGAGAATCTCTTCAATTATCAAATGGCTGCAGAGGAAATGAATTAAAAGCCCACGTTTTAAAGTCCATAATCCATTAAACCCCTTCTTTTTCTTTTTTCTTTTTACTTTTTTAGAGTAAATGCTTTAAAACCCCCTATTTTTAAATGCATAGTCTAATAAACCCCTCTCTTTTTTTTATTTCTTTTGAAGCCTTTTTTAAAATTGAGTATGGTGTCTTTTACAAATTTAACCTTGGGTTTGATCTAGGTGATGTCGACGTCGGCGGCTGTGGTGGAGTTGGGCTCTTAGAGCAGAGGGAGCGACGCCGGTCTAAGTAGATGGCAAAGAGCAGCGGTCTCGTCTAAGCTCGGTGTTGGGTGGTGAGAGAAGACTTGCAACGATGGCTTGAGGCATGGGCTTGGGAAGCCGGCGGTGAACGGCGCTGCTCATGTAGGCGGAGTTCTGGGTGTCCAAAGCAATTGGACGGATGGAAATTGAAGATTGGAGCGGCCATGTGCGGTGTTATGATTGTTAGTTTAAATATAATTCAGTTAATAATCACCTAGTGATATTAGGATAAGTGATGTATACAGTGATGTCAGTCTAGACTAAGCGTACCAGCCCATTTTTAACTTGAGGGAATATGATGTAGGGTCACCAATGAGTGAGTGACAGGTGTCCTCAATTCCTCTTCCCTAGGACTAGGTATATTGTAGCTGAATTTGGCTTGTGAGCCATTTATCGAAAATATCAGTATTTGCTTTGTTTCTCTTTTGCTTTCTCTCTACTTTTCTCTGGAATTCTCTCCCTTTGATCCAAAGTTAGGATTCTGATCTTTAACATGCAGTGGCTGTGAGATGTGGTGATGAAGTGATAATGGTTGTGATTGATTGATGATCTACCACCATATATCAATTTATGCTAAGGAGAGGAGCAAACCTCCACCGGTCTCGTGACTCGCCGTGGTCAGAGTTGTGGCCGAGCTCTGATCCGCCTTTCATGATGTGATTCAATGAAAGCAACCACTTGGGGTCCGAAGAGGAGGGAGAGGCGAACCCAACACCACCGGTCTCGTCACCGAAGGTGGTTGGAAGAGGAAGATAGGTTTTGGTCGGGTCATCTGTTTTCGTGGCGGGTCTGGGCTTATTTTGAACAAATTTGGGATTTTATTAATTTTTGGGAAATAGTAATTCCGCATGCCCGAATAGTACCCCAACTTCCGTAGACCATAACTTAGTCATATTGTCTCCGATTTTGACATGCCGCCTCTCTAAGGACTCGTATTGATAACTTTCATGAAAAAAATTTCTTGAGAAACTCAATGAATAAAAAGTTAACTTTTTTACTCCTTAAGAATGAAGATTTTTCAAGTAAATATTCGTTTAACGACAAAACACTTCACCAACAAACCACAATAACTTACAACATTCTATAATTAATTTCAACAATTTTAGAAAAATAAATATTGAAAATTAGGGGTATTACAGAAGAAGAGTTGTCGGTTTGTGCAAGATGAACGTGCAAAGAGAGAATAAATGATGGATTGGGTGCCCAGAGAAGATCTAGGTATTGTGGGTGTCCAATTGTGAGATCTCGAATTTTAAAGTTGGACAAATTTTTTTTTTGAGCTCATAATTAGAAAGTACACGTCACTACGAGTTCGTAGTAATTTTCGTGGAATTTTTCGGATACCCGAGCTATTTGTTTTAGTATTTGGAAATTAAGGGAATTCAATCGGTGCAAATTGGACCGTTGATCTAGATGATTGATCTCTCCACCGTTGAATCAGAGCCGTTGGTTTTAAGTCGGTTTGGTTTTAAATTAGAAAACCCAGAATCATCTCCTCTCTTCCTCATTTCTCCCGAACTCTCTCTCTCTCTCCTCTGCCGCGACACCACCAAACCCATCTTTCTTCTCCGGCCACTTCACGGCGCCGCACCGGTCCCATCTTCTTCATCTCGTCCCGGCGAACCCAAAGGTGGTCACGGCTAGTCACGGCGACGCCGGACAAGTGAGAACCGGAGGAGAGAAGAAGTGGCAGCGCCAATGGCACTTTCCGATTCCGTCCACGACGGCGACTAAATCTGGTATCTTTAGCTTCGTCTAAGTGAGGCGAGTTCATCCATGTTCTCAGATTTCCAAATTGTTGTTTGTGGAGAGAGAATCGAAGAGGAGAAGTTCCTACTGCTCCGGCGGGTTTTTACGTTTTTCGGCGACTCCGGCGACAGATTCCTTCGATTGAGGTATCAAACTTAGTCCTCTCGTCGAGCTCTACATGTTAGTATAATTGGAATTCGTTTTTGGTTGAGTTTTGGAAGATTTGGTAATTCGGGACTGGCGACAAGGAGCAAAAGACAAGAGGACTAACAAAAGAAATATGTGATGGAATTGTTACTGCGTGTTAGATCATATATACGAAACTTTCAGGGCCACCCCCGGTTGTTAAAATATACGGTATGGGACGTGTAGGCTCTGCTTGTGGAGTTATATGGACTAACGGGTAGATAAGTGAAGTTCATTTGACATTCATGCATTAATATGATTGTAGTTATTTTTAATAATAATGTGTTTATAAAAGGTTTATCCCTACTGAGCAGCGAGGACGTAAGCTCACCCCTACAATAGGTTGTTTTACAGGTGCGACTTACGAGTTTCGGAAAGGGTTAGAGACGAAAGTGGATTAGATTCTAGAAGACGACGTGATTTCTCTTTGTAAAGATTTTGGTTATTTGTATTTTCAATGATTTCAAGAAAGTTTTCAGTTTTTGTATTATCTTTATTTTACTTTTTATCGCTCACACCTCGGATTCGGATTTAGGTGTTTAAAATCCACCGACACCGGGTCCGGGGCAGAAGATAGAAGTAACGTTTTTGTTAATTGCTGAACTTCTGTGTTCATATTTGGAAGTTGTTTCCTTATGAGATTTTGTAGTAGACATCCCAACGACTATTGCAGAATTGGAATTGCCTAAAGATTATTTTTCTGCATTTTGTTATGAATTTACAAAGTTACAGGACTGCACTGCCGATTTTGCATTTCTGGATTTCTGATCCAGCGGCCTTTCCATTCTTTTACTTTGGGAATTCGAAGGCTGTGTCTTCATGAAAGTTGTAGTTGACATCTCAAAGATTATTTGGGAGTTGGAATCTCTTGAAAATGATTTTCATACATTTAGTTATGAATTTCCAAAGTTATTGATTTGCTGCAGCCATTTCTGGAAAAACTTGCATTAACTATTTTAATTGGTTCAGTATTTGTGCTTCTTAATTGGTCTAATGAGTGAAGTATTGGAAGCACGAAGTTTGTGGAGTCGAGTTGTATTTGTTCGTTGTAGCATAAGTTAAATGATTTGAGATGATTTGAGTAGAAGAGGGGATGGACTCGAAATGTAGTTTGGAAAGCTACAAAGGAATTGAGAAATAAGAATTTGGGTGTCCTTAGTAATTATAAGGGCAAAACACCCAATGAGAAATGTAATGCGGAGCGAAGCACTAGCCAACTGTTATTTCGGAATAATTAGTCAAAGCGATTCGAAGTGAGTTGATAAAGGATACAGAATTGAGATTCGCTGGATATTGGCGAATGAGATTCGAGACGAATTGTATAGTCGCTGAAGTTTAGTTAATCGAAATGCGAGTCGTGCTGGTATAAAGCTTTAGCAGCGTTGGAATTCAAGCTTGGAAATCCATGTAGGGGATCTCGGGAAACCTTATCTTTATATTGTTAAGTAATTTAATAAATTGGGAATTGTTTGATGTTGGTTGATGTTGGTTGAATTACCTATTGGATGTTATTGCTTTCATTAATTGATGAATTACCACGATGTTTGATTTTATGTTTTGAAAGCATATGTTATTTAATTTCTATGTTATGAATTAAAGAGCTATCATGCATGATGCATGGTGAGGAATTGTGAGGATGGAAAAGGACCTGAATGGTCAGAAAGAAATATTGATTGAGATTGAGATTGAGATTGAGATTGAGAGAAAAGTACTTTTTGTGTAGTCGAGTCTTACTCTCGGTAGGTACCAGATCTCATGTCAGCCGAAGATGCATGAATTGCATAAAGGTAATTCAGGACTGGCAACAGGGAGGAAAAGACAAAGAGGACTAACAAAAGAAATATGTAGATGGAATTGTTACTGGGTGTTAGATCATATAAGGAAACATTCAGAGTCACCCCCGGTTGGTAAAATACACAGTATGGGACGTGTAGGCTCTGCTTGTTGAGTTATATGGACTAACGGGTAGATAAGTGAAGGTCATTGACATTCATGCATCATTATCATTGTAGTTATTTTAATCATAATGTTTTCTTAAAAGGTTTCTCCCTACTGAGCGGCGAGGACGAAAGCTCACCCCTACAATAGGTTGTTGTTTTACAGGTTTAACCTACGAGTTTCGAAAGGGTTAAAGACGAGAGTGGATTAGAGCTTAGAAGACAGTGTAATTTCTCTTTGTAAGGTTTTGTTTTTACTTTTTTACGCTCACACCTCGGATTCGAATTTCGGTACTTAAAATCCACCGACACCGGGTCCAGGGCGTGACACCAATTGACTGCAAATTTTTTAGAAAATTCATAAGAATTGGGCTAAGATGTGTTATGTGTTGTGATGGATTGTATGTGATACAGTGGTGATACACATGTGATGCAGTTAGTGATACATATGTGATGTAGTAAGTGATACAATTAGTGATGCATCATGTGATACAATTAGTTATACACTATGTGATATACATGTAATACAACAATATTACATGGGGGCCCTGAAACACATTGTCAATTGTGATACACATGTGATACAATTGTGATACACATGTAATACAGTTTCTGATACAGATGTGACCTCAAAAATGTAAACAGTTCACCATTAGAATTTGTGATACACACACTTGTGATACACATACTTGTGATACACACACTTGTGATACACACACATGTGATACACACACTTATGATACACACACTTGTGATACACACTCTTGTGATACACACACATGTGATACACACACTTGTGATACACACACTTGTGATACACACTCTTGTGATACACACTCTTGTGATACACATGTGATATACACACTTGTGATACAAATGTGATACACTTGTGATATACATGTGATACAGTGTGATACACATGTGATATAGTATGACGTGGAATGTTCGGGGTCCCGATGGTGATTTTGGAGACAATAGAGTAAAAATATATTTTGGTGATAGTGTGATACACATGTGACATAGCTTGACATGGTGGGTCCAGGTCCCAATGATGATTTTTGAAAAAAATAAAGTAAAAATATGTTTTGGTGATGTTGTGATACAGTTTAACGTGGCGGGCCCAGAGTCATGATGATAATTTTTGGGGAAAATGGAGTAAACATGTGTTTTGGTGATATTCTGATACACATGTGATACAGTAGTGATACACATGTGATACAATTTGATGTAGCGGATCCGAGTCTCGATGGTAATTTTTTTGAAAAATGGAGTCAAAATGTGTTTTGGTGATACACATGTGATACAGTTTGACGTGACGGGCTCGGGGTCCCGATGGTGGTTTTTGGGAAAAATGGAGTAAAAATGTGTATTGGTGTTACTATGATACATATGTGATACAGTTTGATGTGGTGGGCTCGAGGTCCGATGGTGATTTTTGAAAGAAAAAAAATAGAGTAAAAATGTGTTTTGGTGATGTGATATTTGTGTGATACACATGTGATATATGTGTGATACAGTTTGACATAGCGGGTCTAGTGTCCCGATGATAAGTTTTGAAAAAAAAAATTGAGTAAAAATGTGATTTGGTGATTTGTGATATACATGTGATCCCTGTGTGTACTACCACCCCCCCAATGGTGGGGTTTGTTTTAAAAAAAATAAAAAAAAGGGTTGGGGGGTGGGGGTGTGATATTATTTGGTTATAATTTATGGGGGGGGGCCCCGGCTCCTGGTGGTTTTTTGGAGAAAAGGGGGGAAAAGGGGGTGTGGGGTTGGGGGGGGGGGGGGGGGGGGGGGGGGTGTGGGGGGGGGGGGTGTTTTTGGGGAAGGGGGGGGGGGGGGGTTGGTGTTTTTTTTTGGTGGGGGGGGGGGGGGGATAAATTTGGGGAGGGGGGTGGGGGGTTGGGGGGGGGGGGGGGGGGGGGGGGGGGGGTGTGATTGTTTATCTGCAATAGTGATAGTTTAATTATCTCACTCTAACCTTGAGTGGTATTTGAATTATTTTCTCTAGTATTGGAGTGGTTTTTGGTGTTTATTGGAGTGAAACAATATTAGATATTATAGGAGTGATTGTTGTGGTTATAGTACTCCTCCAATTGTCACTCCGGCTAGTTTTCCGGCCAGCATGTTTCTGCTAGCTAACTACTGATAATTCTATGAGCCCATTCCAACACCTCTTAATTTGTATATATATGCAAAAAAATAGTTTTTCATTAGTTAGGAAACTAATTAAATTCCTATCGCCCTACCGGTTGTAGGTCATAATCATGTCTTTTCTTCATAATCTTCCTTCCTCTCTTCCATCACTTGGTTGTAGGTAATGTCTTTTCTTCCCTCAAGTGTTCTCCGAACAAAGTGGACAACCAAAGGGGAATGTGATAGAGACAGCTACAAGTCATACAAAACTTTTGAAGATGTTATTTACTCTCTCAATCTATAGTGTGTGTGAAACTGTGAATAAGATACTTGAACCCAGCATGAGGCACACAACGATAATATACACCACATAGGGGCCGTAAAATGACTACTTCAATAGTTAACTTCTTTCTTTTTTGATAAAAAATTCAACAATTCAACTTAAATATATAGTTTTATTTGTGTAAGTTTATGCCTCTCAACTTAACTAAGTTATATTTATTTTTTGGGACAAGAGAATTTGAATTTGAGATCTTATTCACCACTGATCGAACCAACTATGTCTGAGGTAAAAAAAATATATATATATATAGATAAAAATCTTTGCCACTTTTATTTTATAGAAAATAATTCATTGATTTTTTTATTATTATATTTGATCAAATATTAAATTGTAGATGCCATAAAAGATATCTTCATATCATATCTATTGACTTATTTACAACTTGTCAAAAAATATTAATTTTCATTCAACTTTTAATTAGATTTGCTATAATCAAGCATTTATTTAATTTTCAGTTACAATTAATTATACCTACTATATAAATTTTCATGAGGAATAAATTCCTATAACTAATACCATTATTCAAAAGTTTTGTTGTAATCACTTTCAAATCTTTTATTAAATGCTTATAACTTAATCTATCAATTTACCTACATAAAAAATTAGCTGTCATGAATTAATTTACGAGTGTTTCTATTATTACCTCCAAATTTGCTCAATTGACCTCACTTTATTATGAATTATTAAATGATATTTATAACGTCCTATAAAATGACTATTAAGGACAATAATTATACCAAAAATATATTATGTTTATTTTCTCTAGAGTTTCCAATTCAATAATATTAGATTGCATTCTTTATTATTTTCCTTATCTATTTTTATTTTCCAATTTCACTACATACTCATTAAAAAATTTATATATATTTAATAAGAATTAAAACTATGATAGATCATGTGACATAAAAATTTGTATCATTTGTTGAACGCATATTGGTAATAGAAAACAAACAAAATTCTACTATGATCTAAATTTAAGTCTATCCATTATATTTGCAAAAAAAAAAAACTAGCAATTAAAAAATATATATATAATATTTAATTATGAGGTAAAAAATAAAAAAATTAAACAGTAAGAATAAATGATTACTTTTTTTATTGCACAGCTAAAAGAGAAAAAAAATAGTTAAAAAAAATAAAACAATAGATTAGTCGCTAAAACATTTTTTTGTTGATTAGAAATTAATTAATGGATGTGTGGGGGGTGCACAGCTAATTGGGAATTCTGAAAAACTATGTATAAAACTATGTAATAATTGTCAATATGTATGAGCTGGAGAAAAGGGGCAAAAATAGGCAGGAGGGGGGGGGAAATAAAAACAGAGAGAGAGAAAGAAAGAAAGGAATGGTGGCACGTGGGTGAGAGAGATGGAAGGGTAAAACAAATAAGTGATAACAAAAAGAGAAGGGCGGCACGTTCTTTTTGCATAGTTGATTAGAAATTAGATTTAATGGATGTATGGTGAGTAAATTTAGAATTATAGTAGTAATTTTGTATATTTAATGTGAATTATATCATCATGGTTATTTTAGATATTTAGAAGAGGTTTAGTAAGCAAATCTTGTATTTTAAAAGTAAAAAGGAGGTGCAAAGAGTATAAGAGGTTGGGTGAGCAAATTTGGAGGTCCTAATAGAATTTATCTCTTAATTTACCTATAAATCTAGGTAGTAGGCACACTCAAGAACCCAGCTAGATAATTTATCCAATTTCAAAGAAAATTAGCTGCCATGAATTAATTTACCTACAAATCTAGATACTAGGCAAGAGCCCATATAGATAATTTATCTAATTTCAAAGAAAATTAGTTGTCATGAATTAATTTACCTACAAATCTAGCTATTAGGCAAGTGCCCAGCTAATATGAGAGTCTCCTCTCTAGCAAAACCCTATCCCCCATGAGATTTCTCAATAACGCCTATGTGCTCATCAAATCCAACAACACATTCATGTGCTATCCTCTTAGCCTCTGGCTTCTTTCTATACTGTTTATCGCGCAAATTCTAGTGCCGTCAGCAATTGCTAGTGCGGCTTCCTATGGTTAGGATGGTTTTTGCCTCTCTCACTCCCAAGGACGGCTCTGTCCGTCATGCTCTTTTCAAGCCTTTGGTGGTTATGCTCCTGCATGGTGTCTCTTGGGCTCTCAAAGATGGTTGGCATCCCGATTAGATTTGGTTTTCTGCTTGTCGTTGCCAGTTCTTTTGGGTGTCAATCAAATCCAAGGATTCAAGGTCTAGGATCCGGGTGAGTTTTGGGTGCTTGGTAATGGAGGCTCAGCAGCCTTGGTGTTTCCAGTCAGCGACCTTATTACTGGTGGGGCGCTGCTAAAGTTTAACCTAAGTCAGATTTGGTTATTTGATTTGGGTTCTTTTAATTTCTTGTTTAAGAATAAGCATAATATGTTGTGCAAGTTTAGATTATGGTTTTACTTTCTTTTTTCATGGGTTCTCCTTGAGCTAGATTGGATTTATTGGTCTCAATGACAATACTTGCTGGAATTTTTCTGTTGGTTGTTGACAACAGTGATGCACAGTGTATGTATTGTTCTAGGTTTCGAATCATCGATTAAAGTTCTAGGTTTAGACTCATCGATTATGTCACTTGTGTGGTCTGTACTGCTCCTTTTTAGGAAGCCCATATTAAGGATTGTAATCATTTATTGATTACTAAAATTTATGTTATTTTCAAAAAAAAAAGGCAAGAGCCCAGCTAGATAATTTACCCAATTTTTTTTAAAAGGTAAATTAATAATGTAGGTAAACAAACTAATGTAGATTAATTAATTTCACAAGAAAATAGTTTAGATAAATTAATATCATAAGAAAATAATGTAGGTAAATTAATTTCATAAGAAAATATTGTAAGTAAATTAATCATTTAAACATAGCATGAACATTTAATAGAATACAAATAACATTCGACAAACTCCATTCACTAAGCACCAAAAACACCAAAACTTGAAAACTGTATCAATGATATTTACATAAACGAAAATGAAAGATACACAAACCTTGAAACTCTTTAGCCAAGAATAAAAAAAATGCAAGTACAAAGAGATAGGCAACACATGAATTCCTTTTCATTTTTTTTTTTGACATTTTTCCTTCAGCGGGAGAAATATTGATATGATGATATAGAATGAAGAATTCATAATTGGAACTTAATTACTTCAACAATCAACATGCAAAATAGAGGGAAAAATTTATGTTTTACTAAATTCAAAAAGTCAATGGCGGGTGAATATTAAATATTAGGTTTAAGGTTATATTCGGTATCTCAAAATGTAGAAGGCTGACTAATCGATCTCTAAATAAAAAAAATATTAGTTATCATGGATTCAAGGGACTAAATCCACCAAAAATAAATGACCAGGATTTTATTTTAAAATATAAAATTCGCAAGGAGTTTTTCTAAACTTTTACAAAAAAATATATATATATCAATAAATATTATTATTTATTGATCGGATCAAATATATTGTTTTATATAAAACTTTAAACTTATACTATATTATCATACAACTAACATGCGCAGGACTGAAATGGATGGCCTGAGTGCCTCACATCGTGGGCGCGCATTTAGGCACATTACTGTTATAATGGGCAACCTGGCAATTTCCTATCTAGAATAGAAAATGAAGGCAAATGGCACTTTATACCTAAATTAATTTATTTGTTCATCTGTAATTTAATTTTTGTATATTTATATATGAATACGTTTGAAGTAATTAATCTGGCAATTAATTTGAAGTAATTAAAGAGCTTTGATATTCTCAGCTTGGATTGTGTTGCTTATATTATTAATTATCATCAATGAGAGAAATTATTAAGTAGTTCTGAATTAGCATGTGTTCATGGTCTTAGACAAATTGATTGATCCATGTAAGCCTTGTTTTGATGGTGATTCGTCCCGACTTATCAACGTATTGCTGCTATAGTGGCCTGGACCACAGACATGTGATAATTCTGGACCACACAATAATTACTCCATCAATTGAAAGGCCTTAAAGACTTTTCACCTTCAAATCTTCAAACACTCAATTGATTTTGTCCAAAGATCAATAAACCTTCGCAGTCTAGTTTCTATATTGTTGAATGTTAGGAAATTTAATAAAATTGACTGACAATATCCATTCTAATAAGATTGGATTAAAGCCCCCCCCCCCCCCCCCCCGCCCCCCCCCCCCCCCGCGGGCGCGGGGGCGCCAGGGGGGGGGGGGGGGGGGGGCGGGGGGGGGGGGGGGGGGGGGGGGGGGGGGGGGAGGAGCGGTCCGGGGTCGCGCGGGGGTCGTTCCCTTGGGGGTTGGGGGGGGGGTCCGTGTTCTGGGGTTTCCGCTACTAGAATATTCCCCCCCCTAATCGTTTTGGTTCTTTCGTCCCCGTTCCCCGGGCCGGGGGGGTAGGGTGTTTGGGTATTGGGAGAGAAGTTCGTAGGTCCCAAATTAGCATTTTGGTGTGCGAGGTTGGGATTTTTGTTCTTTTCATTTTGTTTACTTTTTGTTTCTCTTCGTTGGAGAGGAAAGAATTGTTGAGTCAGGAAAGTTCGATTATTTGTTTGTTTTTAGGTTAAAAAAAAAAATATATTTTATATTTTTTTTTATTTTTTGTGGTTTGAAAATGGGAAAATAAATAATTTATATGAAATTTTTTTTATTGAAATTTATTATTAAATGATAAAATTTGAGTATTATATTTATTTTTCTTTTATTTTTTTTATATATGTTTGGGTTTTGGTTTTATTTTGTTTGTGTATTGGAAAAATATAAAAAATATAAAAAATATTAAATTTGTGGAAAAAAAAAAGTCTAATAAGTTCAGATTGAATGAAATTGAGTTGTGTACTTTTTTATGTTATTTCAAAATGTACATAATTCAACTTCAATGAATCCCCACTTATTAAGTTTTTTAGTGCTTATTTTTTTATCTAATAAAATTATCAATTCGACAAAGAGAAAACAAAATCATATATGGTGATGCGTGGCGTATACAACACTTTTGTTTGTCTTTTTAGCTTTGAATCAGCAGCATCCTTCAAAGACGTTGTGTCTAATTATGTTTGATTGATTCTCAAAGAGGCAATTTTTTTCAGGCCACCAGTAAAAGCCTAAAAGGTGATGGAGAAATTTGACTTTGGGATGCAAAGAAGCATAGCAGCATGGGAAAATGATACAGAAAGCATGTTATTATTGATTTGTTGATTGCATCTCGGAATGGTATGACATTGGAGTCTATGGACCACTCTCCTTTTGTTAGGCGGGAAATGAAAGTTGTATTTTTTTAACAATAAATGAAAATTGTATTTATATTAGTAAAAAAAACACCAAATAATTAACCTTCATCTGATTTTTTTAAAAATAATGAATAAATTCATTTATAGAAATTATACAACCGTACGGGACCAATGTCAGAACAATTATGAATCCATATAAATCATTATAGAATATTTAATTAATTGTTTAACTAAAGAGCATAAGATGATATTCTCACAATTACGGATTACCTCACTATTACGATGTTCTCACACTGAAAGGAAATTTGGTTGTACATGAGACTCACCATTGAAGGCAACTGCAGACGATGGTCTTCCCAAAAATCCTGGTTCACATGCGATGGCTTTTCCAGATACATTGATTTTTTTTTTCTTTTTCTGATCAAGAAATTAGTCTTAATTTTTAAAGAAAGAATTTAGGGGTAACAATGAAATTTTTGTAGGAAAATTTGAGAATGGGGTGCAGTGAGTCCTGATTAGAGTGCATTTAGCCATAACCTTTTTCTTAATATAAAAAAAAAACTAATAATTTTGTTTTTTATGAATATCAAGTCGTAAATTTGGTAAATTAACAACCAAAAATAGAAACCCACTAGTTTGCAGTCAGTCCACGACCATATGGTTTGGCCACATCCCTAAAGAGAGGCTAATTTCGCTGCAGATAGTTTGACCAAGATTTTAAGTCGGACCATTTCGCTGCTAATTTCACACACTCGTATCAGTTCTCACTCTTCTTGCTGCTCAAAATGCCCCTCTCGATCTCCCTTGGAGGTTTTGTTTGTACTGTTCTTTTCATTAAAAACAAAAAAACAACAACAACAACAACATTTTAAGTCCTACCCAGGTGGCAAGTGACATGAATTGAGATGTTCCTTCCAAAGTATCCAAAAAAAATGATGGCATCCTTTAAGGTCGAAGTACATTAATCTACCTGAATCCTTACATCAAGTGATGGTGATTTCTGTCACTCTGGTTTTGCCACAAATGATTCGAGCTTCTGCAGCCAGTTCACATATTGACCTTGCTCTTTTCTGTGCAGGTGGTGCAGGAGGAAGTTGGTCAGCTCTTCTCCAACACCCTTGCCCTCTAGATATACCTTCAGTACCGTGTATAATGTGAAATGATCGTCCCTGCCATAGATAATAATCATAATATAGACAGAATATAAGACAGTACAAACACAACAAATATAAATACAAGTTCCATTATTAAAAGAAGGAAAGCAAAAGTATTGTTAGGCATCAATACCATATTATGTGATACAATAACAAGATGGATCAATGTAGGAAAGTCCCATCAAACAATTTAAGCATGCAAGTCTTGGTACAGCCACAAAAATCAATCATTCACGCGATATGAACCCAAATAATTACTCTACCCCTATAACAATAGTAGGGGACAAGAAAAACAGGAAGACCAAATAATATTAGTTAGAACAATGTCACAATACAGTCCCATTGAACAGTTAACAAGCCCTTCCTCCTAAGTAATTGCAGCAAGATCTAACCCTATACCACAAAACCTCCTCCCTTGCTCCTCAAATGCTGTCAAAAATACTTCTGTTTCATTCTAGCTGCACCACCCAAAACAAAGCCATCACACATCTCCATAAACACCCTTCATTTCTCCCTCAAAGCCTTGGGCTGCTGGTTGCCTTTAACTCCACCATAAAAAGTTCATGAGAATCAATAAATATGCAACATCAAAAGCATGGCTGATTGTGTGGTAATGCAACCTCAAAGGTCATCTGGTAAATCCACTACATAAGTATGCAATCCTTCAATATTTGGTGTGGGCCAACTTTCCTAGAGGTTAGCTAATGATAAACTTCCTATGGAATCTTTTTCCTCAAATAGACTGAAAATTCATCATCTTCGGTGAATTCCTTGAAATGGAAACGTTTTACATGAGCAACATAAGCATCTCCTCAATCTTCATAAACTTGTGCTTCTTCAAGTAGAGGAACACAATACAACACATATTGCAGCTTCTGCACACAATCAACCTTAAAAGGAGTCCTTTTAGTACTGCAATTGACTGAGCTCTCGTAAGCAAATTCAGCATGAGGAAGAATCATATGCACATTTTTCAAATTATCATTGGTAATGCATTGCAACAATTTATCAGTACTTTATATTGACGACTAGTTTGGCCATGTTCTTGTGGTTGGCATTCTAACTACCTCATCAACTTGCACCCACTAGTCCCCAAGCCCTTTGCAACTCTATCATGGACATTAGAAGTAGGAACTCAATATAAAACAAACCACCCACAATTCAGTCATGTGAGATTCTCCCTTATACAAGGAAAGGAAAAGAAGAATGTTATCTTAGAGAAGAATCAACTGTAAAGCAACATGGAGACATGCCGTAAACAACTCTACACACACACACACACACACAGACACAGATATGAACTCATGTACCATTTTGTCTAAAGACATATGAATTCCATGCTACAAAAACCCCATGTGAAGAAGCAATTGGTAATGGTGTGTCCGTGTGTACATCCTGGTATTAATAAAATAGTGATATGCTCTACATCTCTTCTTTGCCCAAATTGTGTTTTTTTTTTCCAATAAGAACACACTTTTGTTAAAAGAGAGAACAAAGCAAAATATAGGGGACAAGATGTCATCTGACAATGCTAGCTAAAAAATCTAGAGTCCAAAAAAGAAAGCATCAAGCAAAACAACTCTTAAAGTCAAAAACCTAGACCCAGTACCAATTCAATTACAAAGAATAGCATCGACAGCACTATGTCTGAATTCTGAGGAAATACCCTTTTCCATATAACTAATGCAACTGGACATAGTAAAAACAAAGTTTCATCTATTAGCCACCACTAGCCAAAGTATTATGTTTCCCCAAAATTCGTAAAACCATCAGCATGTACCTCTGTAATAATTTAGTTTTGCAAGGGAACCTCTAGTATGGACTAGTTGCTAATAAAAACCATCAATCATACTAACATTTAAGATTTAAAAAAAAATCTATTAACAAAGTAAGTGAATTACAGTTTGCAGAATTGCAGCAGCATATCTTAATGATTTCTTGGGTTCATTTTTATCGGACTATTTTAGATGATTGAGATGATATTCTTCTTTATGGGCATCAGTTGGGGGATTCAGGGATTGGTCTTATTTTGCTATTTACTCAAACTGGAGTGCAGTGCTGTGCAGGGTCTTTGTTTTAGTTGGTTTGTTGCTATATTTGTTTTTGCTTTTTTTTAGATGTTTTCCTCTGGTTACTGGATTTATTATCCAGTGTTGTGTACATTTTCTCTATCAAATAAATGTATGTTTCCTATCAGAAACATAATTAACATGACATTCATTTCAAGGGGACAAGATTGATTTATAATGGCTTATAGGGATTTCTACTGTTATATAGAGAGGTTAACTATAATTCTGCTAGATTCTTACTTCTTACTTCTGGCTTTCTAGTTCTCTCCAGAACTTCAGGAACTCTAATAGCAACCAAAAGAGATGTTTACAGTTTTTCCTATAAGAAACATGGGCTTCAACATCCGTCAAAGTATGCTAGCAGGGCTATGCCTCATCATGCAACTGATTACACCAGAATCTAGTTAGAAAGGATGTCATACCAACCACCATGCCACAATGCCCTTCTTATCCTTAAAAAGATCCACCAAAATATTAACTCACAAACAATTAGAATTAAAATTAATTTAAGACCCTCCATGGCCATATATACTCAATAACAGCAAAAGGAAAAGTTTAGATTTTGTTGCAGTAAGGAGAATTCATATAATGACATTATGCAAGCTGAATACTAATATCCATTTTCATTTATTTTGGTAACCCTAAACACACTAACCAAGGTGTGTGGAAGGAAGAGATGAACTAGTGATCTAGAGTCCATTCATGCTCATCGATATACCGTTTAGGAAGAGAGAGCAATGAGAACCCAATGGCTCATAGACATAATAGGTTCAACAGCTATAATTTTCTCCAAAGATCTATGGATCGTACTACAGAAAATAACCAAAATGCTTGGATTGAGATATTAACTGTCACAAGATCAACAGAAACAATGAAAAAGCGACCCCTCCATATCCATGACATTCTAGCAACCCTTTTTTTTTTTTTTTGTCTTTCTTTTAGCTTTACGTTTTAAGAAAACTGAAAGTAATTGATACAAGAAACTCAAGTTTCTCGCCATCAAAAACCCCCAAAAGTAGTGATAAAACAGTTTATCTTCACCATCGGTTGACGTTGATATACAGTAAATGCAAATCTGACTAACCTGAATGAGGGACCTTTATATACCGACGGGCCAATATGAGCTGGTGATTGACGATAATAGATTTTCTTGATGTCAAACTCAGAACCACAATCGTCTAACTCATAAATTTTACAATCAAATTGCAGCATAGAGCTCAGACCCGGCTTCTTCACACATACCTTCATCAAAACATCCCTTGCATACAAACTATTCTCTCTCTCAAATGTATCAGAGCTAAAGGGACCCAACAAAGCTGAAACAGCAACCTCTTCACCAGACTCAAATTTTCTCCTTAAAACCACATCTTGGGACTGCGGTGAATCCCAATCCACCATAAAATCTCCCAATGAACTGTTTCTGCTTATCTGTAACAATAATTCAATATCAACTCAAAGACTATCTGAAAGGATTATCCATTAACAAATGTTATCAAAAACTAGTTTGTTTTGGTTGTTTACCATACAGGCAGTGCAGACATGGTTTCCTAAGATTAAAATATCCACAAACTGAAGCTGAAACTTTGTAGTTCTGACATCACAGATTATTCACTCAAAGCTTGCTATTCAAATTTATGGTTACTAAGGATTATATATTTGAGCAATTGCAGTTGGGAGAAATGAGCGAGTAAATGTTTTATCAGTTACTAATGGAATGTCTCTAAAAGAGAGCGGAAACATTTAAGTGTTACAAATTCTCAATTTCTTGGGGTCTAGAAAGGGACTTGCATATAAGATAGAAAGACATATTGAAGCACCTGATAACGGTTAGAGGAAAGCTCATGGTGAATCTCAGACCGCAGGAGGTGGAGCAAGTTCAGATCCTGACGAGCTTCGCGAGCCCTCCGAATTATAACGCTCGTCTTCCGCATTCTCTCTCCTCTATTAACACTAACAGTAGTGAGTAGCGCCTGCAGGGCTACTGGAAGGATGGACAATTCAGAATGAAGAGTGTCTGTTTTTTTTTTCTTTTCTTTTTTGTTCGGATAGGGTTATTATCACATGTATACTACATGAACTATTTCTCAATTATACATTTAATACTTGAATTATAATTTTTGTCACAAGTCATACTCAAAGTTTTCGATTTCATCTTTTGTGGTACATAAGGTCATTTTTGTCACAAATATATGCACGTAAGAGCGCATGTTTAAAAAAAAAAGAGATTAGAATAGAAAACTTTAAGTATGTTGTGAGTCGCCTATTAACTCAAGGTGAAAAGAGAGAAAAACAAGAGAGCGAAGTGTAGAATGAATCGATTGGTATTGATCAATTGGTATCTGAAATGGTGATGCTTCAACCTCTTTATATAGTGGAGAGGTTGAAGTGTAATCATTGTATACAATAATGGTATACAATAAAGAGGTGATGTATACAACCTCTTTATTATTGTATACAATAATGGTGAGAAACCCTTTGGTTTCTCCACTAACCCACTAACTATATACTTATGTCCTCTCATAAGTGGTGTAACGCTTATGGAGTAAATAGAAAGAAGTATCAAAGGTCTTCAGCAATGTATCTAGTCCACATCTTGTATCATGTTCGTACGGACGATAGTTTACTGGACAGCCACCCGATAATATGTTTTACAACACTCCCCCTTGGATGTCCAAAAACTGACTTTGTTGCATATGAACTCCTTCATCTTCAAGCATTGTGCTAGGTATAGTTAGGTAGAGTCGAAAATGAACATTCATTCGCTAATGCCAAACACACAAAACCTTAAGTCCGGGAAAACCCAGTGTGGGACAAAACCGGAGTTTAGGAGAAAATTGTGTTGCCGAAT
The DNA here is from genome assembly GCA_030142095.1 of Rubus idaeus. Classification (NCBI taxonomy): domain Eukaryota; kingdom Viridiplantae; phylum Streptophyta; class Magnoliopsida; order Rosales; family Rosaceae; genus Rubus; species Rubus idaeus. Next base: position 16,531,112 of record CM057970.1, on the reverse strand, counting down.
GATGTAGATCGACCGAAACACTATGAGAAGTAAGTGCACGGAGGAACTAACCACAAGAGATGTGCCTCATTAAAACCTTGCCAAAGTAAACCCAGTGGGACAAACCTCTGGTCGAAAGAAAAAGAGTACACGGTGGTTAGAAGTATACGACTGAATACTCCCCTTGATTTCGGTAATCCTTAGTGAAGGTCAATGTCAATGATTTGACAAATAGCTAGATGGTGGCTGAGATGGTGTCTCCTTAAAAACCTTGCCAAGGTAAACCCAGTGGGACAAACCCTTGGTCTAAGGACAAAAAGAGTACACTAGCCAACCAGTTGATATTTGGTGCGAAATGACACATTTTCGATGCTTTTATTGCATTATCGACAAGAAGACGAAAAGTCAACCAGTTGACCCAAAGTTAAGTCATGGTCAACCATGTTTTTTGAGTGCCAAAATGTCAAATAACAAGTCTTGAAAATGAATCACAAGAAAATTCCGGAGAATCAACAAAGAAACCAAAAAGTCAAAGTTTTGTCCGAAAAGTCAACCATGGTCAACTCCTAATGTCAATGTCAAAAGTCAACATTGTGACTCATCAATGGAAGCTTTCAAAATCAACCAAGGTTCCTTGTGTCCTTATGTAAGTAATGACCTCACCTTTTGATTATTCTTCTGGAGAAATGACATTTGTCCTTAGGCCATCTTCAATTGGGAGGGGCTAAAATTAACTCAGACTATAATTTTAACCTCCTAAAATTTACTATTCATTCAAATATTGTATGCTATAATTTAACCATCTCCAACCGGTCGGGGCTAAAATTGATCTAGACTAGAATTTTTTTTCTCTTCTTCTTCACTTCACATGCTTTGTTCCCCACTCTAGGGCTTTCAAGGGGTTGCTACAATGGCTAAATTGAGCCTAGCTCTTGACCCATTTAGCCCTTCAATATTTTTTTTTGTTTTAGCATAGCCCCCCATTGGAGATGAAAAAAGGCTATTTTGAGCTATTTTTAACCCTTTAGCACCTCATTGGAGATGACCTTACAATATCTCTCTCTTGTCTTATTCTATTTGACTTTTGCATTTTTCATTTATTTTTGCTGAGATTTTTAGTCAATTATCTCTTTGTCCCTAACTTAGTTTTTTCCTCCATACTCACCTAACTTTCTCCTAGGATAGTCTTGCCATTTTCCCTCACCTACTCCCTTATTCCTAGCCCTAGCTTAGATATTTAGGAATTTGTAAGGGCAAAATATTTGCTATTGGCTATTTCCTATTTAACAAAACCTCTTCCCTTGTATTAGCATTTTATTTTATTCAATGCTAGGTTGTTTAAGGGATTAGGAATAGTGGCTTAGGTTGTTCTTGCTCGAGATGGTTCGTGAAGACGCCTTTCTTATCCGGTCTTTTCTCCGGACTTCGATTATTGTTCATCGAGGTTTCGTTCAAGCATCTCAAGGTATGAATCATGCATATGCATTTCATACATTTTGTTTATGCTTAAATAGTAGCACAAATATCTTAGGTTTGCTAGAAATTAATTAAATTTCATTTGGTTAAGCAAACATTTATTTTTAAGATATTTTTCTGTTTTGCTACAGTGTTACTGTTTACGTGAACAGTGTTTTGCTACAGTGTTACTGTTTATATGAACAGTGCGATCGATCGCCTGGAATCGTGCGATCGATCGTCAATAGTACCGTTGGAGAATCTGCCCGTTGCGATTCAAAAATTTGTTCGTTGCTACAGTACCACTATTCATGAACAGTGACGATCGATCGCCCGTGAACAGTGCGATCGATCGCCTAGCGTCTGTTTTGTTTTCTATAAATAGATTCCTTCGGTTTCTTTTATGTCAAACTCTTTCTACTCTTCCATACTGTCTAAAAACGTCTTGAGAGAGTTTTCTGGTATAGTTGAGTGACCCTAGATCCATGTTATAGGCTCCTCACATCTTTGATGTTGTTGATTTAGTTATTGTTCCTTGTGAATAACTAAATCAACCCTTGAATCATATTCAAGGTTTGTCAATTCGATTTGTTTTGATTCTAGCAAGTGTTCCTTGTTTACTTGCTTGTGTCAAACGAATTGAATTCATTTCATTCACTCATACACACACACATTTGCATTGTTGGTGATGCTTGCGGTTGGAGGATTCACGCGGTGAAGTTCTTTCCATTGGAGCGGCTTGAGGTGGGAGCACTTGAAGAAGCATTTGGAGGCTACACAAGGTTAGAGCTGCCACTAGTCATAGGGTTGATAGTGTAGAGTTTGGGATTGTGATTCCCCCTTGTATGTGTTTGCCAATTGGCGTTTTTCATAGTGTTACACAAGAGCGTGGGGTACGGCTCCCCTCCGGTTTTCCCTCTAGAGGTAGAGGTTTCCGGGTGACCATATCGTGTGTTGTTTGTGTGTTTGCTTATCTATTGTATTATGCTTAATTAATTAGCATATTGTATGATTGCTTATTTATATGTTATTGTGCTTAATTGATTAGCATTTTGTGTGCTTGTTCATACATTGATAGATATAGTCCGTGGTGAGCTATTGATGATGCTCACTTTGGGATTCTAGGTTGTACAATTGATTGTGCTTGTTGCATATATATTTGTTGTCAATTGTGAATTGCTTGTGCAATTGTTTGAACCTAGGTTGTTAGGTTGTGGAGAGATTAAACTTTTAATTTGTTCAAAGTTGTGTATGCTCTCCGTTTAGTGTTGTAGAACGACTACCGTTTATTGGGACTATTCCGTGCAACCGAAATTTCAGAATTAATCCTAGCCCTTCCTCTCCTTCTCCCTTAGTATATATCTTTGTTTCTACTTTATTTAGAGTATCTCCTAGGATCCCATTCAGCCCAAAACACTTCCCCCCTCACCTTTCCTCTCTTTCTCTATTTTTCCTTTTTTTTTCATCTTTAGCAATCTACTGGTCGTTGGCAGAGGTCAACCGGTTGAACCATCATCTTGTTCACCTTCCACCTTCATTTTCTCCACCTTCCTCACCTCTTTTCACAAAATTTCTTTCATAAAGTTGTTCCTCACACCCATATCTATCTAATCCACCACTTTTATGTTGGAGATCCTCACATCGCCTTGGGAAATCATCAAGAACAATCAAGATCTAGGAGTTTAGAGTAAGGTGGAACAAGGAGGAGAAGAGGGGAGCTTCCACAAGCCTTGAGTGACACAAGCTTGGAGCATCCTTTTTTTTTATCCTTTACCTGTTTTATCTTGATTCTAGCTTGTTAATCTTGTAATTCATGATGTTGATTCTAATGTATAACGAGTAGTACTCTTAGTTGGGGACTAAGGTTGTGTGCCTTAGTCCATATGTAATGTGGTGATGAATTGATTATGTATGAATGTTTTGTGAATTGTGCATTATCTATTTCAATATGTGTTGGATGCATATTATATAACTTTGTCACTTCTTTAAATCATGTATGCAATTTATCTTGATTGGAGATTGTGTGAGGCGTGACTCCTTGCTATCTCTAGGCAATTGGTAATATACATGATGAAGACTTGATACTCTTGAATGATTCCTTTAATCCATGTGCCTTGTTCCTTCATTCACTATGGTGATAAAAAGTTCTCATGACCCTAATAAGGCTTGAGAATACAATAGTAAGAATACATCTCCACATCCATAACATAGGTAGAATGTGAGGATTGTTCTTTGAGTTTGCCTAGTTTGAGTTGCTAAGTCTTGGTGTACAATGCCTCTTAAGTAACCTAGAGAATTTTAGTGATCCCCTAACAATGCCCAAGAATACCATTGAAGACATCGTTTTAGAACCATAATATGGCTAGGATACGGAGCTTGATTCACTAATCACATAAACCCGAAAACCCCAATCGTTTTATAGTTCTTGCATTTCCTTCATTTGCTTGTTATTGTTGCTTGCAATATTTTCTTGTTGCATTTCATATCTTTCAAACTAAAAACATCAAAATATTCCACTACACTCCACTTGTCTATACACTTCACTCACACTTTTTTACGTCTCATCTTTCCATTTAATTAGAGTCATTCGGTTACTTGTTTGTCAAGTGAGATTTTGAACCTTCCAATCCTCGTTAACACAACAACCACGAGCTTAATACTCACTTAATTTTGACAGCGTGTGTACACTTGCACGAGTAAATATGCACTAAGTCAGAATGTAAAAACCTTGTAAAAAAAACTGAATGAAAAAAAAAAAATTTTGCTAACTGATAAGTGGGCAAATACGCACTTAAAATGCTTCTAAATCACTTGGATTATGTTATTCCGAGAGCGTATTTGTGTATTTAATGTGGGTTTTGTTTGTTTTCAGGTTAAATAAGTGGAACTCGATAATTTGCACTAAATTGGTGCATTTCAATTCCACATTTATTTTCTTTTTCTCTCCTATTTATTTATTTCCTTTTATTTTTATTTCAAAATTAGATTTCTAAAACTAAAAATAAAAATAATAGTTTATTATTGGAAAAAAAACTAAAATGGTACCTGAACTATACCTCTATTTTATCGATGATACCTGAACTTTAATTTTTGTCACAAATGGTACCTGAACTTTTCGATTTCGTCTAAAGTGGTACCTAAGACCACATTCAGTAAATAAAAATTACCAAGGGTACTACTTTAGACGAAATCGAAAAGTTCATGTACCGTTTGTGACAAAAAATAAAGTTCAGGTACCACTTTAGACAAAATCGAAAAGTTCAGGTATCGTTTGTGACAAAAAATGAAGTTCAGGTACTATCGATAAGATGAATGTATAGTTTAGGTAGCATTCATGATAATAACCCTTATTTATTTAATAAAAAAGGGATTTTTTCTTTTTGACTTTGTTCTCTTTCTTTTTTCCGGATCGGAGGGAGAGATTTTTTGTATCTTCTTCCCCCTTTTTTTCCCGGGGGGTCTCTGGTGGGGGCCCTCTTTTAGGGGGCCCGGGGGGGTTTTTTGTTGTGTGTTTTTGTTTTTTTTTTTTTTTCCCGCCTTCGGGTGATTCTCCAGAAGATATTCATTAGTAGATCACTTCTACAAATTTTCAACAAAATTTGAAATCGTTAATTTACAAAATAAACAAAAAAAAGAACAAAAAAAAATTTTTTTTTTTAACCTTTAATTTTTAAAATTGAAAATCATAATTATATATCTTATTTTTTTATTTTTTTTTTAAAATATATATTTTATTTTTTTATATTAAATAATTTAAAAATTGATTGTTTTATTTTTAAAAATAAAATAAAAAAATATTTCTAGTTAAATAATCTTTGTTGTTTTGGGTTAAGTTTTCTTTTACCTTCTTCCTCTGCGGGGTTCTCTCTCTCCTCTCCCTTCTTCCTCTCTTTTCTTCTCTTCTTCTTCTTTTCTTCTTTTCTTCTTTTTTTTTTTTTCTCTCTGCACCTACTCATTTTCCTTTTTTTCTCTCTACACCCATAGACCACCGTCGGCAACTCTTTTCCTCACCCCACCGCCACCGACGATATCTCTCCCTCTGCTCGGCGAATCGAGTCCATCTCTCACTGCCGGCATAACAACAACCTAATTTCAATTCAGCTCCAGTTCACCTCTGCAATTTCAAATTCATAATCAATCAATTATCAATTCACCACAGTCCCTGCAATTCTAATCACTGCAGCATCAATTCATCATCACCATCACCGGCCTTCTCTGCCCAGCCATAGCCGCCAAGCTGCTGTTCACCGCCGGCAAATCCCCATCGAAGAACCCAGCTGGCGCCGCTTCTTTGCTGTCCTCAAGTCAGTCCTCACCGCCAACAGCCTCGCACCGCGTTGCCCGTGCTCTGCTCTCAGCCCACACCGAGCCCAGCTCGGATTTCCAACCAGGCCGCACTCTTCCTCTGCCGCCGTCGATCGAATCTGCCAAGGCCGCTGCTTTCTCTTCCACGCTCTCAAGCCACCGGTTTTTTTTATCAGTCACCGCCTCCAAGCCCAGTCGACGCGGCTTCTCTCTCTGCCCGAGCTCTCTCACGCCTAAGAAGGAGGTGTATTCAATTAAAATTTTAAAAGATTATGTTTGAGTTTTTATAACGTATGCATTCTCTTGAATTCATAGATTGTACTAATTTCATATGGAGTCTGATAGAGTTTAATGGATTGAATTAACATTATTTATTTGGATTTTAAAAAGTCTATACACTATTGTTTTTTTCCATCGTTGGCAAACCCCATCGTTAGCAAAATTGAATAAACAATTCCTTCATCTTTTCTGTCCCTTCATCCTGCTTCATATTTAGACCTTCCTCATCTTGAACATCTTATTTTAGCTTTTCCCTCTTTGATTCTTATTCTCCTCGCTAATATTTCATATACTCTCTTCTATCTTCTCTAATCAACAGCCTGACAATTTATGATCAATGAAATAAGTTTTTTTTTTCATAAGGATCAATGACATAAGTTGGAAAACTTGAGTACAAGTAAAATCAACCCAAGAACCCAATTTTATATCCATTTTAAACCACCAGTAAAGCAAATTAGAAATCACCTCATTGATAATACCACCTAAGATCAAGACCAAATTTTTTGCTGTTTTAATGGGACAATTTTAACAAAAACTGCATCGATGATGTTCATGAGAGATAAACCCAATATACCCAAAACTATAGAAATCCAACATGAGAGATAAACCAACAATGGAAGAAAATCGAGGAATCAATAAACCCAAAAATATTAACAACAAATAAAACAGATTTGGACAAAAGAATTAGGCGAAACTGCGAAACACACTTCTATCAAATCAAGAACGAACAGTTCGTATTTTTATCAAATCAATCTATGGTAGCTGAGATTGGAAAGGAGTGGGAGATGAAGAAGTGATTTTTTTTTGGGTTTTGAAGGAGACGAGTGATGCTACTGAAGGAAACGAGTGATTTGGGTTCTGGAGGAGTAGGAGACGGTGAATGTTTTTTTTGGGGTTCTGACTTCTGAAGGAGATGAGTGTTGGTTTTTTTTTCTTTTTTCTTTTGGGTTCTGAAGGAGATGAATGAGAGAAACAAAATCTCTTGGGAGGAGACTAGATTTCTCATGGGTCTTGGTATTTATACTAAGACCTTTAAAATCCATCAAAATCAACCATTTAATGAAATTTTTGAAAATCATTAGAGTTTTGAATACCACTAGAATTGAATGGATAATTTAAAATCATAATTGAATACCACAAGATTTTAAATAATTCTTTTGAATCTTAATTGAATACCTATAGACTTTTAAAATACAAAACAATCTTATAGAGTCTTAATTGAATACACCCCCTAAGCCTCTCTCTCTCAACTCTCTCCTTATTTAAATAGTTTATATTAAATTAAATAATTATTTAAGTATTTATTTTAGGTATTTTGTATTTCTATGTGACTTTATACATTGTTATATATTACTAGCTTAGATTTGTATTTGTGAATTTGAGTACTTGAGTAATAATTGTATATTTTTGTGATTTCTGTTGTAGAATATTGAAAAGTAAAGCAAGAGAGTAAATAACACAGGAATATGATATTTTTATTGATGAATAGGTGCCTCTTTATATAGAAGAATACAAGATACAATCCATAATAGAAAATGATTCCTATTAAATATATTCCTTATGCAATCCTAACTAGATTCTCCTAGGTTGACAAGCACACACAAAACGGGTATCCTTCAACACTCCCCCTTGTGCGGTCAACACTAGGTGGTGCTCCTCGCGTTGTCTCGTTAAAAACCTTGCCAAGTAACAAAAACCCAGTGGGACAAAAATAACCTTGGTCGAAGGGAAAAAAGAGTGCAACACACCACTTCACATTTGGCATAACAAGACAACAGACTCCCCCTCAAGTCTGCGTCTCCCCCTGATTCTGCAATCATGGGAGGTCAGATAATTTACGCAAACCAATGCTTTTGACATGCTTCTCAAATGTGGATTTAGGCAATGACTTAGTAAATAAGTCTGCTACATTGTCCTCAGAACGGACTTGATTCACTTGAATCTTGAGAAATTCTTGTTGTTGCTGATTATAGAAAAACTTTGGTGCTATATGCTTGGTATTGTCGCCCTTGATGAAACCTTGCTTCATTTGCTCAATGCAAGCAGCATTATCCTCATAGATACATGTAGGTTCATCTGTGGTAGACCTTAAACCACACGTACTTCTTATGTGCCCAATTATGGACCTCAACCAAATACATTCACGAACAGCTTCATGAAGTGCTATAATCTCAGCATGGTTGGAAGAAGTAGCGACAAGAGTCTGCTTAGTAGACCTCCAAGAAATAGCAGTGTTACCCATGGTAAAAACATAACCAGATTGGGAACGACCTTTGTGCGGGTCAGAGAGATACCCAGCATCAGCAAAACCCACCAAAACATCACTAGGTGTTTGAGAATATGGTGTAATTGATATACTGCCAGTAATATGTCCGGACGGAAGGAAGACGTCCGGACGCTGGACACATGAATTAACGGTTCTGTTCGTCCGTCGACCGGTCGATAGCTGCCTGTCGACCGGTCGATCACCGTGTCCGACAGTATCCACGAAAGGCATGGGTTCCTCACCCATTTTTCCATACTTTCGTGTCTCTCTGTAGGGATAGAACAAGCCCATTTCAATCGTACCCTTGAGGTATCGAAAGATTGTCTTTATGCCAGTCCAATGGCGTTGCGTGGGCGCAGAACTATGTCTAGCTAACAAGCTCACGGCGAATGAGATATCGGGTCTTGTGCATTGTGCTAAGTACAATAATGCGCCTATTGCACTTAGGTATGGCACCTCAGCTTCTAAAACGTCTTCGTCATCATCCCTTGGACGAAACAGATCTTTCTTTGGATCTAAGCTGCGACCAATCATGTGAGTGCTAACAGGATGGACCTTATCCATATTAATGCGCCTGAGCATCTTATGGGTATAAGCTGATTGATGAATCAGTATCCCACTATCACGGTGCTCAAGTTCTAAACCGAGACAAAACCGTGTTCTCCCAAGATCTTTCATCTCAAACTCGGATTTCAAACATTCAGCGGTGTCTCTTAGTTCTTCAAGAGTACCAATAATGTTCATATCATCAACATAAACCGCGACAATTGCAAATCCGGAACTTGTGGTTTTGATAAACACGCATGGGTATAATTCATTGTTCACATACCCTCTTCCAATCAAGTAGTCACTTAGACGGGTATACCACATCCGCCCGGATTGCTTCAATCCGTATAGTGAGCGTCTCAATCTTATTGCAAACGCGCTCCGTGGTCAGGAGCCACTTGACTTGGGTAATGAAAGTCCATCAGGAACTTTCATGTATATTTCCGTATCTAGATCCCCATAGAGATACGCAGTGACCACATCCATAAGCTGCATGTTCAGTTTTTCGGAAACTACCAAACTGATAAGGTAGCGGAACGTGATGACGTCCATTACGGGAGAGTAAGTCTCCTCGAAGTCGATTCCAGGGCGTTGAGAGAAACCTTGCGCCACAAGGCGAGCTTTGTATCGCACAATCTCATTTTTCTCATTACGCTTTCTAACAAAGACCCATTTAAATCCAACAGGTTTTATTCCAGAAGGGATTGGCACAACAGGTCCAAATACCGTTCTCTTTGTTAGTGAGTCCAGCTCAGCCTGGATCGCATTTTTCCATTCAGGCCAATCTGCTCTACGTTGGCATTCCTTAACGGAGCGGGGTTCAATCTCATCAGACTCTATTAACTCTCGTGCACAAGCATATGCGAAAACATCGTCAACGACGACAGAGTTTCTATCCCACATCCCATGTACACTAGTGTAATTAATTGAGATCTCTACATTCTCGCGGATAGGTTCTTACGGTGGAGCGTCCTCCATAGATGTCTCTTCGACATAACTATAATCCGGAATGCTTTCATGGGTCGAATTTTGAGTATCAATGATGAGAGGGTCGTGTGCCTTTGCAGCCCGCTTCCTTGGGCGGGAATCCCTCGAACCCTACGGCCTCCCACGCTTCTTTGGGGGAGCCGCGGCCTGTGCCACATCACTTCCTTCAATAGGAGTGGCGCCAACAGTGCTCTGCCCAACCTTCTGGGTGGCACTTGCGACGTCTTTGAGTCTGAAGCCCTTTTCAGGTACTTCCATCCTTGCAGGTACATTTGCAGCAGGTATATGAGATCTAGTCACTTTAGCAAGATCGAGAGAAAGCGTCCGGAAGAGAGTCGGCGACTTTTCGTAGATCGATAATTTTACGCACCTCAAGTTCTCTTTGTGCGGTAGGGGGATCATGATGAGACAGAGTGGGGACAGGCCACGACAATTCTCGTTGTTCCTGTTGAATGTTATCATTCTTATCTCCCCCTAACGACGGGAAGACTGTCTCATCGAAGTGACAATCCGCAAATCTAGCGGTAAAAGGATCACCTGTCAAGGGTTCTACATAGCGGATTATGGATGGGGACTCAAACCCAACATAAATACCCATTCGTCTCTGAGGACCCATCTTTGTACGTTGTGGCGGCGTAATGGGCACATAAACAGCACACCCAAATATGCGTAAGTGCGAGATGCTTGGCTCGTACCCAGTCACTAGCTGTTGCGCAAAGAATGTTTGGGTGGCAGTGGGCCTCGACGAATAAGCATAGCTGCGTGCGATCTTGCATGTCCCCGAGCGAGAGAGAGGAAGATTGGTGCGCATTACCAATGTTCTCGTTACCATTTAAATTCTCTTAATGGCAGCCTCGCGAGACCATTCGGGTATGGACATATGGGACGGGATGCTCGACATCTATCCCAATAGCCATGCAGTAGTCATCGAAAGTTTTCGACGTAAACTCACCAAAGCATTATCAAGCTCGATAGATTTAATGGGATGACCGGGAAGTGAGCTCGCGGGCGAATAATCTGTGCCAGGAGTTTAGCAAAAGCAGCATTTCGAGTGGACAAGAGCGCGACATGTGACCAGCGTGTCGACGCATCAACCAATACCATAAAATACTTAAATGGTCCGCTTGTTGGTTGAATTGGTCCACAGATATCCCCTTGGATTCTTTGTAAAAATGGGAGAAGTATCTTAGAATCCTTTGCATAGGACGGTCTCGGTCCCCATTTCCCTAAGGAGCAGGCTTTGCAAAACGAGCGAGAGGCCCTAGAGGCGTCTGAAGCATAAGAGGATGTGAGCATTGGAGAGAGGGATCGAAGGTCATTGGATGTCGACCGGTCGACAGGGGGGTCGAACGGTCGGCGATCCTCTCTGGACGGGGTCGACCGGTCGACAGAATCATCGAACGGTCGACAATGCTCCCTGGATTGGGTCGACCGGTCGGCAAGGTTACCTCGACCGGTCGACAGGCGTCGGACAGCAGAAAAATTGCCCCTTTTCGTGGCTGTCTCATCCTCTTGAATCGCTTGTCGATTCATGCTTCGATTAGCTCGAAAGAATGGATGTCCGTGTGAAGTTTTCAGTATACGGATCATCAAATCACGACCTGGGTGTCCCAGTCTATCGTGCCAAAGCCAATATGTGTTTGAATCAAGGAGGTCATCCCGAATGACATGGTTTGATTCAATAGCTCGAATAGTGGTAGAATATAAACCACTAGAGATACACATGAACTTCTCTAAGATGCGCTTTCTACCGCAGTCATTAGAGGTAATGCAAAGGAATTCTTTCCCATTTTCATCATGCGTTTCAACATGGTATCCATTGGCCCTTATATCTTTAAAACTCAGCAGAGTTCGGTTACCCCTTGGGGCATATAGAGCATTTGTGACTTCAATAATGGTGCCATTAGGTAAGAGGAATTGAACAGGTCCCCTTCCTCGCACAATTCTTGATGTCCCAGACATCGTAGTCACGGTGGAAGATGTAGGCGTAAAGTTCAGAAACAATTGCCTATGTCGCAAAATGGTATGCGTGGTTCCACTATCGGCGAGACATTCAAGTTCTCCGGAATTCATTCCTAAATAAAAGCTCATAATTAAAATAAAATTGAGGAATGTAATCAAACTCGAAATTTTATTAAAGATATAGCCAAAATGGATTACATCCAAAGTCTCAATATGGTTCTTGACCAAAAACTAAATCAAAATACAATGGAAATAACTAGATTTAAGCGAAGTCAGGTGTTTCATCATTCTTCACAGCTTTAAAATCTTCAACCCTCATCTTGACGTTTTCTTCGTCAAACGCTTGCTCCAAGTTGTGAACTTCAGTTGCCTCACGATATAGCTTGTATGCATTGGCAACACTCACGGGTGCCCTACAAGTCTTTGCCCAATGTCCGTTTTGCCCACACCTAAAGCATGTAGGGGAATTTCCAGAATCCTTTGATTGAGGGGCAGATTTCGCATGTTGTGCAACCCTATGAAGGGGCACGGCGTTGGCTCCTGTGGGATTCACAGGGCCAGCGGCGCCATGGCCTCTAGGGCGGCCTCCACGGCCTCCCCCTCGCCTTGTACGGCGACTACCTTCTTGAGCAGAGCGATTGTATGGACCAGGACGTCCAGAATTGTCCCTAGGTTTAGGGTTTCGCTCGCGGCGGCCTCCTCTTGGGGCGCCACTATAATAGGTCTCCGGAATCGCTTTCGTTCCCACGGGCCTCGCATTATAGTTCTTCACAAGAATCTTCTCGTGCTTTTCAGCAACAGAGAGAGCTGAGATGAGCTCATGAAATCTTGTGATCCGTCGATTAAGCACTTCAATGCGGTAGTTCTTTGCAACTACTAAATCTGAGACGGGGAAGGTAGAGAGGGTCTTCTCAATCAACATCGCATCAGTTATGGTTCTCTGACAGAATTCCATCAGGGATTTGATGCGGAGTGCTTCCGAATTGAAATCTAGGACCGAGGAGTAATCACAGAAGCGCAGATTTTGCCACTTCACCTCAAGGTTAGGAAGAAAGGATTCACGGACATTGCCGAACCGCTGTTCGAGTGCAACCCATAGTCTACGGGGATACTCTTCATTGAGGTACTCGGATTGTAGAGATTCGTCCATGTGGCGAATCATGAGGATGATAGCTTTGGCATTCTAAGCCTCTAACTCCTCAGCAGTGGCACGGGCTATGGCTGCTGCAGTGGCGGCACTCATTGCTCCTTGAGCAGGTGCGACATCGGCTGCAGCGCCAGAGGCTGCGGCAACAGGGGCAGCGGCGGCAGCAGAAGAAGTGGTGGCGGCGGCTGATGGTTCTCGGATGGCCGAGATGATTCCCTTTGCCTTTAAGTGGTTGCGGACGTCGCGAACCCACTTGTGGTATCCGATACTGGTGGTATCAAGAGGCGTAAAGTCCAACTTGTTCAGGTTGCTCATTCCTGAAAAACACAAGAGAATTGAGGTTAGTTTTCGGAATAGAATCTTCCCACGAAAACACAATATAGTTTCTGAGCTATGCTCCCAAGAAAACTGTTTCCAAGTATTAGATTTAGATGAGACGTTTGGTGTAATATGGTCGTCTCTTCTCTACGGATAATTTGTCCGGAGGTTTACAATGAACACCATGTTCAAGGTCTCTTCTTCTCTACGGATTCCTTATCCGGAGGTATAGCTTGAATCCCCACAATTCGGCTCTTGAGAACATCACCAATAGCATGATAATATTAGGGGGCTCATGACTTACATATATCGCAAGCGATATAAAGCTCGATCACCCACTAATACTTCTCATAGTTTGGTGAGTCTCGAAAGATGATCCCACATGAATAAGAAAGTGGGAGGTAGAAGAAAGGGAGGTTGCAAGTCCCCGATGAAAAACACAACCGCAACAACTGGAGAAAACAATAGTTTTAAAGTAAATACTTACTTGGAATAAACTTTGTTGAATTGCGATTGGTGAAAAAGGAGAACAGCAGCAAGAGCAGTAAGCTTCGGCAACGATCGTCGACCGGTCGGCGGGGGAGGATCGAACGGTCGATGGTAGTCGGCTGGAAATCGATTTTTTGATTTTCGGGTTATTTTCTTTTTCTTCTCAGGGCTAGAGGTTCGTGCTGATAACGTGTTGTAGAATATTGAAAAGTAAAGCAAGAGAGTAAATAGCACAGGAATAGGATATCTTTATTGATGAATAAATGCCTCTTTATATAGAGGAATACAAGATACAATCCATAATAGAAAATGATTCCTATTAAATATATTCCTTATGCAATCCTAACTAGATTCTCCTAGGTTGACAAGCACACGCAAAACGGGTATCCTTCAACAATTTCCATATTTTCTAAATAAAATTGTGATTTATTTTAAATATTTGTGAGTTAAGTTTATTTATTTTATTTTTAGTTTAATTATTTCAATTTGTTTGTTTAGATTAGTTCATTAATTATTGTGTGTTTTGGAAAATAAGAAAAGCCCTAAAGAGTGTTCTTTTGTGTTAGATAATTAGATTACAATTTTACCAATTAGATTTAGGGTCTTTCAATTCTCGTGGTTCGACAACCCCGGATCTTAATATATTTTATCCACTATATTTTGACCTCGTACTAACATACTCCAATCTTCAACTGTAAAGAACATAATAAGTGAAGAAATCATAGACTAATCTATTTCTATACTTTAAAGCAAGTGAATTATGCATCGCTCTCCAAAACGACATGTGACACGCCCAAAAAGAGCATCAATTTATAAAAACCCTATCGGTAGTAGTATAGTGCATAGTAGGGTATCGTTCACAACGGAGATCAAAGGGTGTACCTAACAAAAAATGTCACAAGAAATTAAATAAAATAAATAATTATTATTAACAAGTATAAAGTATAAATATATACATATGTACAAAGTAAAAGGGGGGTTTAAGAAATAAATTGAATGAAATAAATTAATTAATCTACAAAGAATAAATGAAATAAGATGGGATGAAACATAAAGAATATAAAGTTCAGCCACAAGTATACAAGTTTACCAATTATTGGACCGAAAATTAACCAAGTTCCCTAGCCATGAAACCGAAATTAACATATGTGGAATGCTGGACCGCCAATTATCATTCCCCAAATAAAACCACTTTCATGAAAATTAACCTAAGCGACCGCACCTAGATTAATCAATCAAACATGCAAAGGTAGCTAATCAAAACATGTCCAACGCATAAAAGAAGAGTTGTTAATTAAAGTGCACGACCTAGTGGGACCGCCCATCTATCCGTGATCCTTTTTATTTATTTCCGACCTCTTTCCAAAGCCTTTACTACTTGTGAATTAGAATTAAAAACCCTAATTCTAGCACCAATTATATGCAATCATCTTAAGTTTGCAACCTTAAAACAAAAACATATAAAAGTTATCTACTAAAACAAAATCAAATAAACGGAGTCACATAAGCTACTAGAAGAACTAATTAATTAGGATCAAACAATTAAATAAACCCATAAACAAAGGCTGAAAATTACATAATTCATGTTGTGTTAACTAATACAAAAGATAAACAAGCAACAAAGAGGCATAAATTTAAAGGCTAAGTCGAAATACACCGTATGAATAGCATGAAGATCTTGAAGCCACATCTTAAATCTTTGACCACAAGTAATCCAAGCTGTGAAGACAAGGTGATGATGGTGATGGTGATGTTGAATAGGGGCTGGTGGTGATGGTGTAGACGCCTTCTCCTCCTCCTTGAAGTCTTGAAAACCCTTAGTATTAGAGAATGGAAAATGAGAAATGAGAAGAGAAAGAGGAGGGTTTGTCCCTCCCCATTGGGGTGTGTTTGAAGAGAAGAATGAGGCTGCTATTTATAGGAGAATGGAGAGGAAGAAGAAGACAATGAAAGAAATAAAGAAAGAAAGGGAAGAGAAGTGGAATGTGAGTGGTAGAAAAGAAATGGTAAGTGGAATGGTGGAAATGTAGTCATATGGCAATGAACCATTTATTTAGGTAAAAAAAATCAAACACTAATATTGTGGGCAGAAAGAAGAGGAAAGAATATAGGGGTGAGTGGAGCATTGAAAATAAAAGAAGAGGAAAGAAATAAAAAGCAGACAACACTGAGCAGTTCCCACTTAGAACGGAATAATGAACGTTTGAACGGTTGGATGATTCTAAAATTTTAATACAGAATATATAACACACACATGCAGAGTGTATCAAAATTACAGCTGGATCCAACGGTGCAATTGGGATATATGGGCTTCGCAAGTTGACTAATCTGCACAGGCAGAATGTCCGAAAATCTGGGCTTGGGCCTTTCCTCATGCTTTGTGAACTTGGGCCTTCCTTCATGGATTTGGGCCTTCCATCTTGGGTTTGGGCCTCCTTCTTGGGTTTGGGCCTTCCATCTTGGGTTTGGGCCTCCTTCTTGGGTTTGGGCCTTCCATCTTGGGCCTCGTGGCAGACCACCTCTTAATGGGCCTCGCAAAAGCCCATTAGACTTCGTTTCTGCACATGTTCACATTAATACATCATTTTGGACTCAAATTTGGAAACTAAGCTAAAATAGCAAAGTTACAATTAAATCATAGCCAAATAGTAGGGAAAACACATTAAAAACGTCAGACTTTGTGCTCCTATCAAATTCCCCCACACTTAGCTATTGCTAGTCCCTTAGCAACACAAAACGTAAAACAGAACAACACAAAACAGAAAAGGGAAACACAAAACATATATTCTTTCCAACCATAATCCTCAGCGAGTTCACAACAGTTGTAATCAACAGAATAAAAATTATATACCAAGGCTAAAGAATTTGCTAAGCATTTAACATGTACATCTCATTCATGCTCGGGTGAAGTGTGTGAAAACCAAGTATACAATCAATCTCATGCAATCCAATAGGCACATCGAAACAACATTAACCACTAAAGCTCACAATGATCACTAAATATTTCCGCTCAGTGTTTAGGGTTAAGTGTTTACTCTCATAACAATTGCACAAGTAACGTTCCCATAATCTTGCTCATTGACCAACTCTCCACAATCAATCCACAACTCATTAAATCATAAGGACTTTCAATGGTGTACTGGGGCCAAAGGTTAGGGGTTAAAAGAAACGAAGGGAAAGGAAAAACAAAATGTTCCGAGTGTTCCACAAAACAATTTTCTGACTTGTTTTCTATATGCTTAAACAATCAAACAACCAAACTTTTATTCACCTCCAATCGTTCACACTTTCTGAACAAAAACTTCTTATTCTTTCTTTTTTTTTCTAATTTTTTCTTTTTTTTTAATTTTTTTTTTTACGCTACATTTTTTTTTACAACACCCCCACACTTACTTCTTTCACAAACCAGAAGACTTTTCAAGCACAAAATACCGCCACAAGTCACAAAGTTGTCTCTTTAACACATGTTGGAACAAAGGCAGGTTAGTGTTTAAGCTAAAAACAGGTTAGGAGTAAGCGGGTGATGTGAACGTAAAATACGTTCACAAAGTGCCTTTAATTACTGGATTTTGCTATTCTGAAAGCTTATTTGTTTGTATAATATTTGTTTTTGTGTTTTTAGGGAAAATATGAGAAAAATGCTAAATTCAACACAAAAGGTGAATTTTGGAGGTATTCAGCGTAAATCGGAAAGTCAACCGTGACTTTCATTTGTGGAAGAAAATACTGTACGAAGATTTCGGAAACCGTTCCGAATTCCGGCAAATTTATCGGTGAACCACCACATCAGGCGGCGCAACCACCACACGCGGTGGCGAAACATAATTCAAATCTCCATTTTATTTTCCCATGTTTATATTTATATTTATTTCTATATTTATGTTTATATTTTATATTTTTATTTATGTTTATATTTTATATATGTATATTTATTTCAAATAATTGTTTGTTTATTTATTTATTTTATTTTGTTTTGTTTTGTGTTTTGTCTGCAGCTCACCACCGAGCCTTCCATTACCGATCACCAACCCATTCCACCACCGGCCTTGGCTTCTAGCTTCACCTACTTCCCCCACTTCACGAAACTCCTTCCACCACCACTACCACTGTTATTTCTCTTGGACCGTAGCCTGTGAGCTTCACCTTCTTCATCTATTTAAGGAAGCTACAATTCAACACCACCATCATCAGTTCATCTCATCATCACCACCAATTCACCACTGCCCACACCTGCAAATTCAGTTTCAAATCACTATGGCAAATACCCACGGCACCTCCCAGGTTCCAATTCACGGCAGCACTCACCACACCACCTGCAAGGATCAAAAACACAAACAACCCACCATCAATTCATCAATTTCCCTCTCTGCCAGGCCGTGCTCATCACTACCATCACGTCTTCTCTGCCAATTCCAAACCTGCAACCAATTTAATTTTTCTTTTCTGCAATTTCAATCCATTAACCACCTGCAAATCAATCAAGCAACCATAATCTAATTATCTTCTTTTGTTTTGCAGGTTTGGAAGCAGCCCTCAGCCCGCAAACCTCCAACGCCGAGCTTCTCTACTGCCATTGCCGGCGCCGTTCCCCGCAGCTGCTATTCAGCGACGCAAATCCCGTGCGCTACCCACTGTCCTCTGTCGCGCCGCCATCAACCAATTCAGTCCACGTCGCCGCACGACCAAGCTACGGCGTCGATATCCCTTGCCGCTGCTTCTAGATGCCGCTGCACCTATCGTTCGAAAGAACCCAGCCATGCCAGCGTCTGATTAGCGGGTTTTCACCGCGTTCATTAATTATTACCTAAATTCCTAACAGTTGTCGTTGTAAAGTATAATGGGAAATAAAGGTTTTTCCCACAGAAGATTGTTATATTTACTTTTTAATGTCACGATAAATTAAATTAAATAAAGAATTATATTAACAAGTATAAAGAATAAAGAATATATATATATACAAAATTAAATAAACTATACAGTATTATTTCTATTTACAAAAATATACATTATATACAAAAGTATTTTTGGGGGTTTTGATAATTTTGAAAACAATAAAAATAAATATTTTTGGATTTTTATTATTTTTTTGAAAACAAGAAACACACACAAATATTGATTTCTCTAAGTCATATGATCGAAACTAACATTGTGAAATATTAGAAAGCTAATTATTTCCCAATTAGACTTCTCTCTGAAAATTAACCTAAGTGAAAGCACATAGATCAATCAATTAAACATGCCATCTTAGTCTAGAAAGCTAGCTAGTCAATCCATGTTCAAAGCATCGAAAAGAATCGTTAATTCAAGTGCACAACCTAGTACGGAAAAGTCCATCTATTTGTAATCCTTTTTAATTGATTCCGACCTTTGTCCAAAGCCTTTACTACTTGTGAATTAGGTTTCGAAAACTATTAGGTGAATCCAAACCCTAATTCTAGCTTCAATTACATGTAAACATCATAAGTGTCGACCCCTATAACATAAACATATAAAAGATTTCCGTAAACTTGAATCAAATAAACAATCACAAAAGCAACTTAGAAAAATCAAATAACACAATTATTATGCGAAATAGAAAATAAACAAATATTTACACAATAACATTTCCCAAAATTATTCACGAATAGTTAATTAAACAAAAATAAATTATAATAAATAAACGAGTTTGAGAAAAATGTTACTGTTGTGTCCATGAAAATGGACACTGTCTGGCAGGCGAAGGTGGCAGACTCAGCTATGAAAACGAACAAGTATCGCATTTGGATGTGGCGGGTGTTGATAGCGATTGGGCTTGGGCCTGAAATTGGGCTTTTGGGTAATTGGGCTTGGAAGCCCAATCTCTTTTCTTGACTTTTCTTTGGTTGACCGTGACTTTTCCCATGGTCTGACTTTTTCAACGCAGCCCTTAGTTAATTCTTTCTTCTTCTGCATCAAACCCGTGACTTTGCTTCAGCTTCTTTTCTATTTCTTTATCTTTTCTCATCTCTTTCATTTCTTCAGTTTTCTTTTCTTCCATTGCTGAACAGAGCACGGTATGGCAGCTGGACACGGATCTTGGGTGAGGACGCCGGCGGCAGGAAAGGACAGAGGCGCGGGCCGGGTGGTACATCGGAGCAGCTGGGCTGGATCGACCGGACTGAAGGAGAAAGACGCCGGCTTGGAGCGACTGGATCAGGTGAGAGCACGGCCGGTGGCAGAGAAGAACAGCAGCGACGGGTTCGATGGGTTTGTGCGGCGGTGGTTGACGCGGCACGTGAAGGTGAGGAGCTTGGGTCGCCGGCATCGAAGCGGCGCGACGGAGGCAGGAAGCTCCGGGAATTGAGCTTGGGCTCGAGGGGTTCACGGCGGCGTGAACAGGTGGACTGGATACGACGCCGGCAGAGCAGCGACGCGGTGGCTGATGGGAGTGGCAAGGCGAACCCGGGGACTGGAATGGAATTGCAGGCGGTGTGATGGGTTCGCTGGAGAGTGATTATTGACGGCCGGCTTGGGCATTCTGCAAAATGGAATTGAGCACGGCAGGGAGCTTTCAAACCTGCAAAAGAGAAGAAAAGACATGATTAGATTGATTTGCTTTGTGATTGATGATTGTGAAATTGCAGGAACAAAGCATGAATTCATTATGTGCGATGACTGTGATTGTGATTGTGTGATTGAGATGGTGGTGGAGATTGTGCTTAAATAGGCAAAGCAAGTAGAGAAACAGCCAAGGAAGAGTGGAAGTGGGAGGCTGGCAGTGGGCTGTTAGCTGGAGATGCATCCCAGCCATGTGAGGAGGAATCTCAGTGATGGTGGAGAGGATGGTGTGCTCGGTGGAACAGCTCAAAAGCTAGATGTTTAATTCAAATGCATTAGGGAGGTAACATGGGAGAACAACAAGAATCTGATGGTGGAGAGGATGGTTTCGAAGCCATGTGAGGGAGTGGAGGAACGTGGTACCTGCAAACAACCAAAAGAAAAAGAAATAAAAGAAAATAATTAAATAAATAATTATAAAACAAAATAAAATAACAAAAGAAATTAAATGAAATAATTAAATTATAAAATAAACAAGGGAAAATATAATGGAGATTTAAAATATATTCTGCCACCGCGTGTGGTGGTTGTGCCGCCTGATGTGGTGGTTCGCCGACAAACTTGCCGGAATTCGGAACGGTTTCCGAAATCTTCGTACATTAACTGGGCCCACATCCTCAAAATGACCGGTGTCATTTTGATATCTGAAAAGTCACGGTTGACTTTTCGGAATTGCACTGAAAACCTCCAAAATTCACCTGTTATGTGAAAATTAGCATTTTTCTCATATTTTCCCTAAAAACACAAAAACAAATATTATACAAACAAATAAGCTTTCGAAATAGCAAAATCCAGTAATTAAAGGCACTTTGTGAACGTATTTTACGTTCACATCACACCCCTACACTTGAACTATTGCTAGTCCTCGAGCAAACACGAAACAAAACAACACAAAACAGAAAGGGAAACACAAAACAGACAGTCTTTCCAACCATAATCCTCAGCGAGTTCGAAAGAATTATAATCCAGAGAATAAAAATTATATACCAAGGTTAAAGAATTTGCTAAGCATTTAATATGTACATCTCATTTATGCTCGGGTGTGTGTGTGAAAACCAAGTATACAATTAATGTCAAGCAATCCAATAGGCACATCGAAACAACATTAACCACTAAACCTCACAAGATTCACTAAATATTTCCGCTCAGTGTTTAGGGTTAAGTATTTACTCTCAAAACAATTACACAAGTAGTGTTCCCATATGCTTGCTCATTAACCGACTCTCTACAATTAATCTACAACTCATCAGATCATAAAGACTTTCAGGTGAAACAGGGACCAAAGGTGAATGGTAAATGGTGAATGGTCAATGAAGTGAAAGGACTCGAAATGAAAAATGTTTTACATGTTTGCAAGACAAGTCAACGACTTTGAAACTCATACCTATGCTATACCCGAAACAACTCTTATTTTCCTCCAACCTTTTATTGAAAATAATACAAGTAAATAAAATAACTCTATTTTTGTGGTATTTTCTTCTTTTTCTTTTCCACATTTTTTTTTTCTTTTTTTTTTTTCTTGAGGAATTTTATTCCTTCTTTTTATTTCTAATTTTTTTTTTTCTTTGAACAAATACAACAAAATAAATACACCCCCACGCTTGCCTTTTGGTATACTACCATACATATCAAAACCCGAAGCATAAGAACATAAGAAGTCACTATCATCGTCTTGCAAACATAAATAAAACAAGGGTGAAATGGTGTGGGTGAACAAAAGAAACGGCTAATGAGTGTTTAGTTCAAAAGGGGATCCTAAAGTTCGTGTTTAGATGAATGGTGAATATTTTGGCCATGGTGCTCAACTAATGCCTTACTCATTTCTAATTCATTACAGATTAACAAAAAGTTTCAAGAGGTCTCTGAGCAAGTTCTAGGTTCAAAAACTTATGAATTGTGCACACATGAAGAACGAGTAAATGTATGAAATATGCATACATGTGAATATACAATAGGCTCAAGTCCTCACATTTTCTGGGTATGCATGACAATGTATGTTCAAATGTGCTTCTCGGATTGCAATCAACTAATCGAAACAGGTTATGTGAACATGGAAATTCGAGCAATCACAAGTTATGCAAATTAAATTCAAAGCAAACTACACAAAGCCTTGACATATAATCAACATTTTCCAAATCATAACAATTAAACTCAATTCATCATCGGGATTGGAAAGAAAACAACACATATAACACAAATAAACACACAAACAGAAGCAAATATTTTTGTAATTTTTGATTTTTTTTGATTTTTTTTTTATTTACGTAACAATACGTGACCACAGTGACTTACTAAGTGCAATGGTAGGTTCAACGCTACCAAGGGAGTAAGTATGATTTAGTCGATATACCGTTACAGTAGAAAACGAAAACAAGTAAATTATTTTTTTCTGAATTTTTCAAATTTTTCAAATTTTTTATTTTCTTTTCAATAAACCTTCCCCCCACACTTGAATTAAACATTCACTATGCCAAAAAATGTATCAGACGACACACGTTAAACAACAGAAAGTTTGTTTTCTGTCGTCTGAATTATTCAGACGACAGATAAATTAAAACTGTGGTTTGATTATTATTTTACGCCATACATAAACATTTTTAGGAAAGTCGGGTGTGTAAGGATAACAGTTCTACAATTATCTGTTGTTTGGACAATATCTTTCAAGAGTTGGCTTAGTTCATTAAATGAGGGCGGGAAAGAAAATAATAGTTTCCCCCCGCAATCTTCCCGCACTTAGTTATTTTCAGCAACACAAACCCTACTCAAGCCCATTCAGTTCAATTTAATATAGCATTGAAGTCATTGACTCCCCTTGACTTTCATTAACTCTCCGAAACTCCCAAAGCCCTAGACAGAAAACCTTCTTCTCCCATAGCCCCCAAATCATCTTGTCCAATCGTAGAATACCCGAAACAGTTATTCACTTCGGACCCTACGACCGGCGCCGACAACCTTAGTCTTCCTCAGACACCACTCCCTAGCTGTCGTCGTCAACCGCAAACAAGTCCATTCATGCTCTTGTTTTTGCTCTACAGCTCTGACTCTTCCAAGCTCAAACCTTGAGGTACCTCATTACCTCTCAAGCTCCCTCTTTATTTAACTGTTAAATCAATTGGGTTGTGATTTCTACTAATTGAATTAATATTACTGTGTTTGATAAATCTGTCCTGGTTTGGGTTTTACCAATTTGTGGTTCTTTTAGCTTTGTTTAGTTGCATTTGTTGGAGATTTGTCTAATAATATTTGCCTCACTTTTTTGGGCATGTTTTCTTGTCTCTGCTAAGTGAAGAACACATATGCCCAAGAAAATTGTCCATCTTATTGATGGAATGTTGTTGGGGTTTATTGATCGAATTGCCTTTTTTTTTGTTAATAGGGAAGCTTGGTGCTACCAAAACCATCTTTTACCTGAGGGTCATTGATCCAAACTGGTGGTGGTTGATTGGACTGCGATTGAAGGTAGTTTTGGTAAGTATTGATCGATCTTATGAAAGGCTTATGGACTTAGTGTTTCTTTTCTTTTTCCGTTTCTTTTCTTTTTCTGATTTTCTTTCATATATAATGTGCTTTTTTATATGTTTTGTTAAGACCTTATATGTATCTTGATTGTCGGGAGATCTTGGACATAAACCATTGCACAACTTCTTATTTTTATTTTGTTTACATTATGTCATGTGAAAGCTTGTTTACATCTATGTCATAAGCTTGGTATGAAAGAGGTAAAGACCGGTTGTACTAGTCTCCTTTATACCTCATATTTATCATGTATCAGTAGAACAATTTGAATTTGATCTAAAGGGTAAAGTTTATGAAGAAGTGTTGGTAGGTTGAGTATAATAAATGCAGGTTTGGAAGCCTGATTTTGATTTATTAACTGAAAATTATGGCAGTGGACAAACTTTTTTTCTTTATTGTGCATCTAATGAAATGTCTACATTAACGTCTAGCTCTTTTGAATTTGTGATTTAACTGCTAAAGATCATATGTTCTTCGAGTAATTTGTTTTTATTTTTTCAGTCTTTGGTTTCTTGGAACTATGTGATTTGTTTTCAGATTTTAGCCACTTTCAGATTTTCTGGATTTGTGACCCAGTCACTTACTTTTGCAAAACTGTACTGATGTACTAGGAATTTGTGGTCGGTTTGTTCTAAAAAGTTTTTATAGACATCATAAAGAGTCATTAAGAACTAGAATCACTAAAAACGGAGTGAATTTCATTTAGGTTGGTGAATTTCATTAATAAGGCTAAACATAGTGCTGTGAGAATATTTTGTGAAGAAATGATACTTAGATTGCTAAATCCTTAGTGGTCAATTTACGTGGTCAATTTTTCTAGTGTGAATGTTTAATGTGTGTTGTTTAACCTTTATTTGTTTTGATCTGAAAGTTTATATATTATTTTCTTTTTCTATGTCAGCTGTTCATAGTCGTTGGGCGTAGAAATCTGAGGTTCCTTAGCTTACGGTGATACTTGCTGCTGATATTTGCTAAGAGGTATTATTCTTGATTTTTACAACTTGATCTTTGATTGTCTACCTTTGCTAATAGGTATTATTATTCGTGAAACTTCGCTGCATAATAGTTTTACTTCTATAGTCTGTTTGTGTGGAATGCTATGAATTTTGTGATATATATGATTCTGATGGTTGTTTATTTCAACTAAATGGTGCAATGTTTTGTTTGTCTTGGGCATTTGTAATAAACTTGAATATTGTATATGAGGGCAACACTAGTAGCATACTTGTAAATCTTTTTCATAGATACATATTATGAAGGAACTCATTAGGTATATCATATATTCTTATCCTAAAATGTTTCTTATTTGTTTCCCTTGATTATGTAAAAGATGGATAAATCATGGATGCATGCTGATAGAAGATCACGCAAGTTTGAACTAGGGCTAGCAGAATTTCTTAAGTTTGCATCGGAGAGTGCTAGTGATAGAACAAATATATGTTGTCCTTGTTTAAAATGCAATAACAGTAACGGATTTAGTGTCGGGGTAATAAAAGACCATATATATTTTAATGGTCTTAATGAGAATTATAAGCAATGGACATGGCATGGAGAGCCTTCTTTGGCAGCTATGGGAACTGATAGAGGAGGTGAATCTGAAAGTGTACAGATGGAACCAATCTTCAAGTATGGGCAATTTTTGTACTTGATCAATTGTGTTTTTTATTATTATTTTTTTTCATGTTTTGCTGATGGGTTGTTGTGGTTTCCCATACATTGTTGTTCTTATCCTTTGATATTAAAGCTCAATTAAGATCTACAACGCGGGCCATAATAGGAAAGGCCGGAAAACAATTAAGTGGAAAAACTGTGCGGTATGTAATCGAAGTCGATTAAAATCTACATTGTCTCTTTTTATCCTTCGTCGTCTCCTTAATTTAAGGTTTTAGATTTGGTTCTAACACTAGGTACTTAATTAATGATATATTTGCAGGGCATTCCGACCCAAAATGGTGACAAGGACTGTGGGTATTTCATAATGCGTTATATGAAGGAGATTATAGAGGACAAGAACTTGGAGTTTGGTGTCAAGGTAATGTGTCATGTCTGATTTTAGATGTTTGGTAGGCAATTGTGTTTCTTTTATCCATTAAGTATGAAAATGCATGTTTAAACTATCAGCCATGTGTTCTAATTGTGTGTTGTTTATATATGCAACATGATATATAGTTTAATTATATAGGGCTTAGGAATGAATTTGATTTCATCATAACTTGCATAGTTTTTATTATCGCAGTGGGAAAGAAGAACTGCATTGAAATACACACAGGAGGAAATCGATGAAGTCCGGGCTGAGTGGGCAAATCATGTTGTGAAGTTTCCAAATAACTAGATCTTATTGGTTAGGACCTCATTCTGTGAGTAACCCATGGAAAATCAAACAATTGGTATTTGTTTTTGGTATGATTGATCAATATCTTATATATGTGTTGTATTCTGTGTTGCAGCCTTATATATATATTGATCGATCCTTTTGTTCATGGGTTTAGTAATCACAGATTGAACTTATTATGAATGTATTTTGTTGTGCACACAATATGGATTATGAACTTAATGAATATGGATCAATGGATTATGGATTTTCGTAACTGCTAGTTTCCAGATTATCATATCAAATGACAAGTACGTAAATAAGTTGTGTATATGGTTATGAAACAACAAAGGGTTGATGTCTATTGAAATAAGAAACTACATAATCAAACTCAAACTCTGTTGTCTGTTGGACCATGACATAACAAAGGAATGATGTCTATTGAAATAAGAAATTACATCAAACTCAAACTCTGTTGTCTGTTAGACCATCAAATAACGAAAGATTGATGTTCATTGCAATAAGATACTACATCAAACTCAAACTTTGTTGTCTGTTGGACCATGAAATAACAAAGGAATGATGTCTATTGAAATAAGAAACTACATCAAACTCAAACTCTGTTGTCTGTTAGACTATCAAATAACGAAAGATTGATGTCCATTGCAATAAGAAACTACATCAAATTCAAACTCTGTTGTCTGTTATACCGTGAAATAACAAAGGAATGATGTTTATTGAAATAAGAAACTACATAATCAAACTCAAATTCTGTTGTCTGTTTGACCATGATATAACAAATGAATGATGTCTATGAAAACAGGAAACTACACCAAACTCAAACTCTGTTGTTTGTTAGGCTAACAATTTACAAAATCAAACCAAAAATCTGTTGTTAGATGTAATTGATAACAAGAGTTTCGATGAAGTTAGCAGGAATATCAAACAACATTTATCGGCAAATTGCAGTGGTCTTAATCACCATAAAAACAACATATACATGTTGCATATCTATTGATGGCACAATAGTAAAAACTAGAAACTGTAGTAGTCTTGCCAATTAAACAACACATATTTGTCCTTGTAATTCACTACAAACCACATAAATTCAATATATAATGTCATTCTAAAATTATTCAAACCATATATATTATAAACCCAATGTTGTTCAACCTTGATTCAAACAACTTATAACTGTCGTTGAAGTACCACAAATGATCACACAATAAGATTAATTCGTTTTTATTAGACGACAGTAACTGTTATTTTATTACATATACAACAATGAATAATCTCTGTTGTTTGATTATAATTTAGACGACAGATAATATCTGTTGTTTGATGGTGCTAACAGATATCAGGCTCGTAGACGACAGCAAATTAGTTCATCAGACGACAGAACTGCCCCGTCGTCTGAAGCATTTTGTGGCTTAGTGATTGTCCTCAATGTTGACAAATATTTCACGAAAATGAATAATTCAAGCATGGTTATTGAATTTAAACACACAAACAAAAATAAACAGAAGTAAACACACAAACTGAAATAAACACACAACAGAAATAAACACACCAATAGAAATAAACAGAAGTAAACACACAACATATATACAAATGAAAAAGGGAAACAGAAAGACTCCCCTTTGAAGATCGTGAAGCTCCTCCCGAAGCAAGTCACCAACAGTCACAAACAAGGCTAGCAGGGCCTTGCATCCAACGTTTGCTCCTTAGTTGACTGCGGCTCTGATCCGTTGAAGTGTGTCCTGGACGAGTGTTGTTGCCGACTCCACGGCAGATTTAGCTGATGTAGCCTTCACCGAGATCTGGAACACCATAGTCAATAGTGTTCCATCAAGAACAGCTCCGGATACGTTAGGCAGAATGGAGAAGCCTGAAGACATAAGCGGAAATGGCTCCGGTTGAACTCCACATAGCAAACACTGGAGAATGGAATGGTTGATCGGCGCGTAAATCACAGACGACCCCGTTGCATCGGTGCAACACTCCTGAAGAATGAGGAAGTCGTTGTGACTATCTATGGCGAGCACCGAAATCTGGTTCCGCGGGTCAAGACCGATGGTGAAATTAGCTAACACACGTACAGAGCTGTCCATCGACATACTATCCCACATAGGTCTAGTCTGAACGTCTTTGAGGAACTCAAAGATCCTGGTGTGATGAGATAGATGAACGACGGAACAACCAGCAGTACGATTTACTCCAGGGGGCTTGCTCGGATCTCCCCTTCGCTTGTTGGTCCTGACCTCCATTCGAGTGTCTCTTGTTCGGTTCGAACAAGTCCAGTGGTGGTACGTGGAGTTGCTGATGTCGTTGAAGAAACAGACTGTCATCTGTTTTGCCATTTCCGCCAAGCCTCTTCTTCCTTCAAGAGAAATAATCGAGTCACCGGGTGAAGCGTGGATACCTGTGGCGCACATGTAGCGCTCGGCTTGTCGTTGGAGGGTTGAGATCCAACGCTTTGCACCAAAAGCGAACCCTGAATGAACAAAAGGTTCGAAACTGGCCTTCATCTCCTTTTCGCGCACATCCACGTGCTCCACCCAAGTGACCAAGGAAGATCCATTATGAAGATCACGTATCAGGCATCCGGAGGGGCGTTTTCGGCAAATCGATCTCACGGAAGGCTTTGGATTTGAACGCAATTCATCCACGGAGACATCCACGACGACCCAACTTCCATCCAGTTGTAGGTGAGAGTACCTAACGAACTGGACTTCACGAGTTGAAACGAGGTGAGATGGCACCAGAAACTCGGCCGACATCACCTGCATATGCTCCTCGTAGCCTTCTTCGTTGCTGGAGGAAAGGATCTCCAACGTCTTGGCGTTTGTGATCATGCTACAGAAGACTGGCAACCATCGACCAACATCCATTAAGATCTGAACGATGGTGGTCGGATAAAGATGGATGGTTGCCGAGTGTCTCGACGATTCGGCTTTGAAGTACGGAGCAGGTTCAGCTCGTTGAAACACTCGCAAGTACTCGGCCCTATGAAGAGTCTCGGGATGAATAGACGTGTCGGGAGTCGGTGAAGTTATCCACAAAGGAAATCCGGCAAAGGGCCACGAGCAGGAGCTCGTGTTTGGCCTTGCGGGCGATATCCGAGATCAAGTCGGTGTGGACTCCGACAAGATCAGCGAGCAGGTCCGGAAGGGTATCGATGGCACAGGTAAGGATGGGCGCTCGACTAGGGTAGGCACGAGGCTCCGCACATCCCTTCTTAAGTGGTCCATGTCGATGGAATCGTCGGACAACTCAAGAAGAGGCTCTTGTTGTTGAGGAACAACATCGAGCCTTCGCCGTGGCACATCTGAGTGCGGAACAGGACCTCCGCAATTGGGACATATGCCGCTGTGGAGAGCATCGACGAGTCGTTGATTCAAAAGTTGAAGCTCCTCGTTCTTGCTCACCAGCTGATCGTTTCTTTTCTCTAGCTCGGCAATACGCTGCTCGGAAGACTGGATACCGAACTTCTTCCTATTTCTCGACCCCCAATAGTAAACTTGGTCTTCTTCTAGTCCGATTTTTGGACCAAATCTTTCTCGTTGTGGTTTCGTGGGGTGAGAATACACCGCAAAGAAAGCCGCCAGTGCTTCTCTCTGAGCTTTGGTGTACTTCGTCCTCGGAAGTCTCCTATAGACAGGAGCGGCTTCCGGTTCAACGGGTGGATCAAGAACCATGATTGGTGCTTCGGGGTAGTGGTTGTGGTTGTGGTAGTGGCTCGGTCGGCATGCTAGCATCGGCGCTATCGAGCATGCTCGGTGGAATTATTTCGCCGGACCTTCAAAGATCGGGTTCTCTCGAAGGACCCGCCCGAAACAAATCACCGAAAGAATTCACTCTTTTGGCCATTTCGGGTTGGGAAGGGAGGATAACTTCGGGATTTGGGAGATTTTCTCGGGAAAACTGAAGAACACGAAGAACACGAGAGAGAAAACGAGAGAGAGAGAGAGAGAGAGAGAGAGAGACTAAGGGAAACCTAAGGAAATGCGTGAAATGAAACACACGAACAGAAGGGAAGGGAAGGGAACGGACGCACGCTCGCACACGTGCCACAGACAGAAGACCCGTAATTTCCGGATCGAGAGACGAAAGTCGTAAAGTCTACAGTAGACACGCACGCGGTTTATTAAACAATTCGGCCGACGAAAAAGTCGTGCGTCGGCCCAATCAGAATTTTTTCATTTTCATTTTTTTATTTTTTTTATTTTTTAATACTTTACGAAAAGTCGTAAAGTGAACAGTGAAAACGCGTAGCACACGCGCTTGCCGACACGTTAAACGGGCTTGGGCCATCGAAATGGTCTGGGCCTTAAAGTGGGCCTGGGCCAAAGAAATCTCCGGCCCATTATGGTGGGCTTAAACTAATGGGCCTAAAAACGAACAGGCCCGACACGCTAAAATGGGCTTGGGTTACGGGTTTTGGGCTTCGGGAATGACACTAGCCCAATGGGCTAAATTTTTTTTTTTTTTTTTTTTTATTTTTTTTCCGAAACCTAAAACCCTAACCAATCACACAAATGGGCCTAAGGCCCAATAACAAACAAAAAACAAGCCCAAAAATAAAAAAAACAGTAATTCTAAATAGTAAAAATAAATAATTACAAACAGTAAAACAAAACAAGCACTCTTTTTTTTATATACAATTAAAAATTTTCTTATTTTTTTTATTTTTTTTTATTTTTTAAATAAATAACGAGAGTGAAAAGAAAACTTACCTTTTTACTCCCGAGGAAACCGAAAATCACCAACAAGACATCAACCTCAAGGTTTTTCAACCTTGACTTCCTAAACGTAGGCTCCGATGTATGTGGTAAAATTTCCGATAAACCCGGATTATTTCCTATACAAAATTAAAAAGTTAGTAATAAATTTACAAAATAAAAACAAAATATTTACAAAGTTAAAAATGTGTCACAAATTAGCTATACAAAATGAATGAATAAAATTTCTTATGTCTAAGTATATTTTATGTCTACGTATATTCCTATGTCTACGTATATTCCTATGTCTACGTATATTTTATTTACACAAAAATATTTTCTTTTGCCTGAATATAGTTGAAAAAAAATGAAAGTTGATTCCAAGCGGTAACTCAAGGTGGACTTACGGCCTAGGTGCAAAGCCTTGACTTAAATGACTTTCCGTGTTTTCAGAAGGCGAATGGCCAGATCATATGAGAATAAGCGAGGGGCAGGATTCATTTAGTGGACTACGGAGGCAAGCCCCTATCGACTTTCGTCTGTCTATAGTCCTCTGAATCCAAAACCTGTCACCCAGGGTCTCGACCTAGACACCATCCATGTGCCCCTTACTCAGTTGAGAAAGCACTTAAGTGTTCGACAATTCTCCAAGTGTTAATAAAGGTCGCCCTCAACCTCAAATAACCTTACGGTAAAAATGAAGGGTTTAGGCCAATATTAACAAAAGGACCTTACCTAATCCGTTCAAGTTACAACTTACAACAACAAAAAATAATCAACTATATAAAAGACACCTAAATATAATTACTAAGTGTAAAAAAAAGTAAACAAGTAGAATCAAGTGAGTATAAATAAAATTAACAAGTATTATTTACAAATAGTAAAAAGTCAATAGTCAATAGTAAAAAGTCAATAGTAAAAACAATCCCCGGCGAGCCGGCGCCAAAATGATTAGCGGGTTTTCACCGCGTTCATTAATTATTACCTAAATTCCTAACAGTTGTCGTTGTAAAGTATAATGGGAAATAAAGGTTTTTCCCACAGAAGATTGTTATATTTACTTTTTAATGTCACGATAAATTAAATTAAATAAAGAATTATATTAACAAGTATAAAGAATAAAGAATATATATATATACAAAATTAAATAAACTATACAGTATTATTTCTATTTACAAAAATATACATTATATACAAAAGTATTTTTGGGGGTTTTGATAATTTTGAAAACAATAAAAATAAATATTTTTGGATTTTTATTATTTTTTTGAAAACAAGAAACACACACAAATATTGATTTCTCTAAGTCATATGATCGAAACTAACATTGTGAAATATTAGAAAGCTAATTATTTCCCAATTAGACTTCTCTCTGAAAATTAACCTAAGTGAAAGCACATAGATCAATCAATTAAACATGCCATCTTAGTCTAGAAAGCTAGCTAGTCAATCCATGTTCAAAGCATCGAAAAGAATCGTTAATTCAAGTGCACAACCTAGTACGGAAAAGTCCATCTATTTGTAATCCTTTTTAATTGATTCCGACCTTTGTCCAAAGCCTTTACTACTTGTGAATTAGGTTTCGAAAACTATTAGGTGAATCCAAACCCTAATTCTAGCTTCAATTACATGTAAACATCATAAGTGTCGACCCCTATAACATAAACATATAAAAGATTTCCGTAAACTTGAATCAAATAAACAATCACAAAAGCAACTTAGAAAAATCAAATAACACAATTATTATGCGAAATAGAAAATAAACAAATATTTACACAATAACATTTCCCAAAATTATTCACGAATAGTTAATTAAACAAAAATAAATTATAATAAATAAACGAGTTTGAGAAAAATGTTACCGTTGTGTCCATGAAAATGGACACCGTCCGTGTGCGAAGGTGGCGGACTCGCCTATGAAAACGAACAAGTATCGCATTTGGATGTGGCGGGTGCCGATGGAGCGATCGGGCTTCGGGGCCTGAAATCGGGCTTTGGGGTAATCGGGCTTGGAAGCCCAATCTCTTTTCTTGACTTTTCTTTGGTCGACCGTGACTTTTCCCATGGTCCGACTTTTTCAACGCAGCCCTTAGTTAATTCTTTCTTCTTCTCGCATCAAACCCGTGACTTTGCTTCAGCCTTCTTTTCTATTTCTTTATCTTTTCTCATCTCTTTCATTTCTTCAGTTTTCTTTTCTTCCATTGCCGAACAGAGCACGGCATGGCAACTCGGACACGGATCTTGGGTGAGGACGCCGGCGGCAGGAAAGGACAGAGGCGCGGGCCGGGTGGTACATCGGAGCAGCCGGGCCGGATCGACCGGACGAAGGAGAAAGACGCCGGCCGGAGCGACCGGATCAGGTGAGAGCACGGCCGGTGGCAGAGAAGAACAGCAGCCGACGGGTTCGACGGGTTTGTGCGGCGGTGGTCGACGCGGCACGTGAAGGTGAGGAGCTTGGGTCGCCGGCATCGAAGCGGCGCGACGGAGGCAGAAGCTCCGGAATCGAGCTTGGGCTCGAGGGGTTCACGGCGGCGTGAACAGTGGATCGGATACGACGCCGGCGAGCAGCCGACGCGGTGGCCGACGGGAGTGGCAAGGCGAACCCGGGACCGGAATGGAATCGCAGGCGGTGTGATGGGTTCGCCGGAGAGTGATTATTGACGGCCGGCTTGGGCATTCTCGCAAAATGGAATCGAGCACGGCAGGAGCTTTCAAACCCGCAAAAGAGAAGAAAAGACATGATTAGATCGATTTGCTTTGTGATCGATGATTGTGAAATTGCAGGAACAAAGCATGAATTCATTATGTGCGATGACCGTGATTGTGATTGTGTGATTGAGATGGTGGTGGAGATTGTGCTTAAATAGGCAAAGCAAGTAGAGAAACAGCCAAGGAAGAGTGGAAGTGGGAGGCCGGCAGCTGGTCGTTAGCCGGAGATGCATCCCGACCACGCGAGGAGGAATCTCGGTGATGGTGGAGAGGATGGTGTGCTCGGTGGAACAGCTCAAAAGCTAGATGTTTAATTCAAATGCATTAGGGAGGTAACATGGGAGAACAACAAGAATCCGATGGTGGAGAGGATGGTTTCGAAGCCACGCGAGGGAGTGGAGGAACGTGGTACCCGCAAACAACCAAAAGAAAAAGAAATAAAAGAAAATAATTAAATAAATAATTATAAAACAAAATAAAATAACAAAAGAAATTAAATGAAATAATTAAATTATAAAATAAACAAGGGAAAATATAATGGAGATTTAAAATATATTCTCGCCACCGCGTGTGGTGGTCGTGCCGCCCGATGTGGTGGTTCGCCGACAAACTTGCCGGAATTCGGAACGGTTTCCGAAATCTTCGTACATTAACTGGGCCCACATCCTCAAAATGACCGGTGTCATTTTGATATCTGAAAAGTCACGGTCGACTTTTCAGAATTGCACCGAAAACCTCCAAAATTCAACTCGTTATGTGAAAATTAGCATTTTTCTCATATTTTCCCTAAAAACACAAAAACAAATATTATACAAACAAATAAGCTTTCGAAATAGCAAAATCCAGTAATTAAAGGCACTTTGTGAACGTATTTTACGTTCACATCAGCGTCCCTGTTCTCTTGCCGGCGTCGATTCCACCAGATGGCGTCACCTCCAGGCCGCACCTCCTTTCAAGCCCAGTCGCTGTTCCTGCTTCGCCGGCCGTGAATCCCTCCTCTCTACCGCTCATCTCATGGCCGCGCCTCTCTCTCGCTGGAAAGAAGAATAGAAAACAAAAGAATTGATTAGAGAAGCAGCTGGGTACGGGCTGAAGAAGGAGAAAGAAGAAAAAGTCAAAGTGGCTTGTTGACCGGTCAAACAAGGCTAAACTGATGTGGACTTAGTCAAATGGGCCTCCAAGCCCCCAATGCCCAATCTGCTATGGACACCCCAAGGCCCAAGCCCAAAGTTCTCTTTACACCCGCCACATCCAAATGCAATTTACGATCTTTATAGCTGAGTCTGCCACCTTCGCCTGCCAGACAGTGTCCATTTTCATGGACACAACAGTAACATTTTTCCCAAACTCGTTTATTTATTATAATTTATTTTTGTTTAATTAACTATTCGTGAATAATTTTGGGAAATGTTATTGTTTGTTTATTTTCTATTTTGTGTAATAATTGTTGGATTGAAGTTGATTGATCCTTCTAGCAGCTTATGTGAATTTTGTTTGTTTGGTTTTATCTTTAATGTTGAAACTAAATAATAAGGATCGCGGATAGACGAGCGTTCGCTAGGTCGCGCACTTGAATTAACAACTCTTCTTCTATGCGTTAGACATGTTTAGATTAATCACCTTTGCATGTTTAATTGTTTAATCTAGATGAGCGTTCACTAGGTTGATTTTCATGGGAGAAGTTTATTTGGAGAATGATAACCTGCGTAGGCATTCTACATGTGTTAGTTTCGGATTCATGGCTAGGGAGTTGGTTAATCTTCAAAACAATAGTTGTGTGTGTTTTTCTTGTTTTCAAAAATAATAAAAATCCAAAAATATTTCCTTTTATTTATTTATTGTTTTCAAAATTATAAAAACCCCCAAAAATACTTTTGTATATAATGTATATTTTTGTAAATAGAAACAATACTGTATAGTTTATTTAATTTTGTATATATATATATTTTTTATTCTTTATACTTGTTAATAATAATTCTTTATTTAATTTAATTTTTCGTGACATTAAAAAGTAAATATAACAATCTTCTGTGGGAAAAACCTTTATTTCCCATTATACTTTACAACGACAACTGTTAGGAATTTAGGTAATAATTAATGACCACGTAGGTAAAATCTTCTAATCAGCAGGTTAACAAAGAAAAAGGCTAAAAACATGTTAGGCTCAAAAGAGGTTAACCTAAAGGATTAGTGTTTACAGGGCTGTAAGTCAGTTTGGCCATGGTGCTTTTCTAATGCCTTATTCATCTCTAATTCATCACAGATTAATAAAACGTTTCAAGTGGTCTTTGAGCAAGTTCTAGGTTCAAAACTCATGAATTGTGCACACATGAAGAACGAGTAAATGTATGAATGATGCATACATGTGAATATTCAACAGGCTCAAATCCTCACATTTTCTAGGTATGCATGACAATGTATGTTCAAATGTGCTTCTCGAATTGCAATCAACTAATCGAAACAGGTTAAGTGAACATGGAAATTCGAGCAATCACAAGTTATGCATATTAAATCCAAAGCAAACTACACAAAGCCTTGACATATAATAAACATTCTCCTAATCACAACAATTTAAACTCAATTCATCATCGGAATTGGAAAGAACAAAGCACAAAACAAACAATAACACACAAAACAGAAGCAAATATTTTTGTCATTTTTGATTTTTTTGATTTGTTTTTTATATAACTCAAATAAACAAACAAGCACTTTCTAAGACTCGATAGCTCCAAAGCCAGTGTGAAACAAACGAGCTTACAAAACTATTTTTTTTTTCAATTTTTTTTATTAGGGTAACAATACGTGACCACAGTGACTTACTTAGTGCAATGGTAGGTTCAACGCTACCAAGGGAGTAAGTATGATCTAGTCGATATATTGTTACCGTAGAAAACAAACACAAGTAAATTATTTTTTTGAATTTTTTGAATTTTTGAATTTTTTTTTTTTAATAAACCTTCCCCCCACACTTGAATTAAACATTGTCCTCAATGTTAGACAAATATTTCACGAAAATGAAAAATTCAAGCATGGTTATTGAATTTAAACACACAAACAGAAGTAAACACACAAACATAAATAAACACACAACAGTTAAATAAATGAAAAGGGAAACAGAAAGACTCCCCTTTGAAGATCGTGAAGTTCCTCCCGAAAGCAAGTCACCAACAGTCACAAACAAGGCTAGCAGGGCCTTGCATCCAACGTTTGCTCCTTAGTTAACTGCGGCTCTGATCCTTTGAAGTGTGTCCTGGACAAGGGTTGTTGCCGACTCCACGGCAGACTTGGCTGATGTAGCCTTCACCGAGATCTGGAACACCATAGTCAGCAGTGTCCCGTCAAGAATAGCTCCGGATACGTTAGGCAGAATGGAGAAGCCAGAAGACATAAGCGGAAATGGCTCCGGTTGAACTCCACATAACAAACATTGGAGAATCGAATGGTTAATCGGCGCATAAATCACAGACGACCCCGTTGCATCGGTGCAACATTCCCGAAGAATGAGGAAGTCGTTGTGATTATCTACGGCGAGCACCGAAATCTGGTTCCGCGGGTCAAGACCGATGGTAAAGTTTGCTAGCACACGTACCGAGCTGTCCATCGACATACTATCCCACATTGGTCTCGTTCGAACGTCTTCGAGGAACTCAAAGATCCCGGTGTGATGGGAGAGATGAACGACGGAACAACCAGCAGCAGACGATCGACCCGTGGGGCTTGCTCGGATCACCCCTTCTCTTGTCGGGTCCCGACCTCCATTCGAGTGTCTCTTGTTCGGTTCGAACAAGTCCAAAGGGTGGTACGTGGAGTTGCGATGTCGTTGAAGAAACAGATTGTCATCCGTTTTGCCATTTCCGCCAAGCCTCTTCTTCCTTCGAGAGAAATGATCGAGTCATCGGGTGAAGTGTGGATACCCGTGGCGCACATGTAGCGCTCGGCTTGTCGTCGGAGTGTCGAGATCAAACGCTTTGCACCAAAAGCGAACCCCGAATGAACAAAAGGTTCGAAACGGCCTTCATCTCCTTCTCGCGTACATCCACGTGCTCCACCCAAGTGACCAAGGAAGATCCATTATGAAGATCACGTACTCGCATCCGGAGGGGCGTTTTCGGCAAATCGATCTCACTGAAGGCTTCGGATTTGAACGCAATTCATCCACGGAGACATCCACGACGACCCAACTTCCATCCAGTTGTTGGTGAGAATACCGAACAAACTGAACTTCACGAGTCGAAACGAGGTGAGATGGTACTAGAAACTCGGCCGACATCACCTGCTTCTGCTCCTTGTAGCCATCTTCGTTGTCGGAGGAAAGGATCTCCAACGACTGGGCGTTTGTGATCATGCTACAGAAGACTGGCAACCATCGACCAACATCCATGAGAATTTGAACGATGGTGGTCGGATAAAGATGGATGGTTGCCGAGTGTCTCGAGGATTCGGATTTGAAGTACGGTGCAGGTTCAGCTCTTTGAAACACTCGCAAATACTCGGCCCTATTAAGAGTCTCGGGATGAATAGACGTACCGGGAGTCGGTGAAGTTATCCACAAAGGAAATCCAGCAGTGGCCATGAGCAGGAGCTCGTCTTTGGCCTTGCGGGCGATATCCGAGATCAAGTCGGTGTGGACTCCGACAAGATCATGAGCAGGTCCGGGAAGGGTGTCAGATGGCAAAGGTACGGATGGGCGCTCGACAAGTGTAGGAATGAGGCTCCGCACATCCCGTCTCAAGTGGTCCATTTCGATGGAATCATCGGACAACTCGAGAAAAGGCTCTTGTTGTGGAGGAACAACTTCGAGCCTTCGTCGTGGCACATCTGAGTGCGGAACAGGTCCTCCGCAGTTGGGACAGATGCCGCTGTGGAGAGCATCGACGAGTCGTTGATTCTGCAATTGAAGCTCCTCGTTCTTGCTCACCAGCTCATCATTTCTTCTCTCTAGCTCGGCAATACGCTGCTCAGATGTAAGGATACCGAACTTCTTCCTATTTCTAGACCCCCAATAATAGACTTGGTCCTCCTCTAGTCCGATTTTCGGACCAAATCTTTCTCTTTGTGGCTTGGTGGGGTGAGAATACACCGCAAAGAAAGCCGCAAGTGCATCTCTCTGAGCTTTGGTGTACTTTGTCCTCGGAACTCTCCTATAGACATGAGCGGCTTCCGGCTCGGCTGGTGGATCAGCAACCAGGATTGGTGCTTGGGGTAGTGGTTGTGACTCGGTCGGCATGCTAGCATCGGCGCTATTGAGCATGCTCGGTGGAATTATTTCAGCCAGACCTTCAAAGATTGGGTTCTCTGAAGGACCTGCCTGAAACAAATCACTGAAAGAATTAACTCTTTTGGCCATTTCTGGGTTGGGAAGGAGGAAAGCTTCTGGGATTTGGGAGGTTTTCTGGGAAAAACGGAAGAACACGAAGAACAGATGAAGAACAACGAGAGAAAATGAGACAGAATGAGAGAGACTCTAAGGGAAACGCGTGGAATGACCTAAGGAAACTAACGCAAACCGAAGGGGAAGGGAACGGAATGGACGAACGCGTGTCCAAAGTCGAAGACAAAGATCCGTAAATCACAGATCGAGCGACGAAAGTCGCAAAGGGAATAAGTGGAACGCGCGCACGATTTATTAAACAACCCGGCCGACGCAAAAGTCGTGCGTCGGCCCAATCAAAACTTTTTGATTTTTCATTTTTTTTTTTTTTTGTTTTATTTTTTTAATACTTTACGAAAAGTCGTAAAGTGAACAAGTGAAAACGCGTGGCACACGCGCTCGCCGACACTTTAAACGGGCACGGGCCATCGAAATGGTTTGGGCCTTGAAGTGGGCCTGGGCCAAAGAAATCTCCGGCCCATTATTAGTGGGCTTAAACTAATGGGCCTAAAAACGAACAGGCCCGACACACTAAATGGGCTTGGGTTACGGGTTTTGGGCTTCGTGAATGACACGAGCCCAATGGGCCAAATTTTTTTATTATTTTTATTTTTTATTTTTATTTTTTTTACGAAACCTAAAACCCTAACCAATCACACAAACAAATGGGCTTAAGGCCCAATAATAAACAAACTAACAAACAAGCCCAAAATAAACAGTAAATAGGAACAGTAATTATGAACAGTAAAAATAAATAATTACAAAATAATAAAACAAAAGCAAACACTCTTTTTTTATTTTTTTATTTTTTAAATAAACAACGAGAGTGAAAAGAAAACTTACCTTTTTACTCCGAGGAAACCGAAAATCACCAACAAGACATCAACCTCAAGGTTTTTCAACCTTGACTTCCTAAACGTATGCTCCGATGTATGTGGTAAAATTTCCGATAAACCCGGATTATTTCCTATACAAAATAAAAAGGTTAGTAATAAATTTACAAAATAAAAACAAATATTTACAATGTTAAAAATGTATCACAAATTATTTATACAAAATGAATAAATAAAATTTCCTATGTCTACATAAATTTTATTTACACAATACACTTAGGTACGGGAACAGAGGACTTCAATGTGCAATGGGACTGAAACAGCTACCCATCTTAAAGTCATGTTTAATCCAATATACCTAAAGTGTACAAAAAAAGTTTCTTTTGCCTCAATATAGTTGAAAAAAATGAAAGTTGATTCCAAGCGGTAACTCAAGGTGGACTTACGGCCTAGGTGCAATGCCTTGACTTAAATGACTTTCCGTGTTTTCAGAAGGCGAATGGCCAGATCATATGAGAATAAGCGAGGGGCATGATTCATTTGGTGGACTACGGAGGCTTACACCCCTATCGACTTACGTCAGTCTATAGTCCTCTGAATCCAAAACCTGTCACCCAGGGCCTCGACCTAGACACCATCCATGTGCCCCTTACTCAGTTGAGAAAGCACTTAAGTGTTCGACAATTCTCCAAGTGTTAATAAAGGCCGCCCTCAACCTCAAATAACCTTACGGTAAAAATGAAGGGTTTAGGCTAATATTAATAAAAGGACCTTACCTATTCTGTTCAAGTTACAACTTACAACAACAACAAAAATAATAATCAACCATAGAAAGGACACCTAAATAAATTACTAAGTGTTACAAAATATCAACAAGTATAAACAAGTATTATTCACAAATATTCACAAAATAATAGTTAGGAATTTTCAATCCCCGTCGACGGCGCCAAAAATTGACACGCCCAAAAAGAGCATCAATTTAAAAAAACCCTATCGGTAGTAGTATAGTGCATAGTAGGGTATCGTTCACAACGGAGATCAAAGGGTGTACCTAACAAAAAATGTCACAAGAAATTAAATAAAATAAATAATTATTATTAACAAGTATAAAGTATAAATATATACATATGTACAAAGTAAAAGGGGGGTTTAAGAAATAAATTGAATGAAATAAATTAATTAATCTACAAAGAATAAATGAAATAAGATGGGATGAAACATAAAGAATATAAAGTTCAGCCACAAGTATACAAGTTTACCAATTATTGGACCGAAAATTAACCAAGTTCCCTAGCCATGAAACCGAAATTAACATATGTGGAATGCTGGACCGCCAATTATCATTCCCCAAATAAAACCACTTTCATGAAAATTAACCTAAGCGACCGCACCTAGATTAATCAATCAAACATGCAAAAGTAGCTAATCAAAACATGTCCAACGCATAAAAGAAGAGTTGTTAATTAAAGTGCACGACCTAGTGGGACCGCCCATCTATCCGTGATCCTTTTTATTTATTTCCGACCTCTTTCCAAAGCCTTTACTACTTGTGAATTAGAATTAAAAACCCTAATTCTAGCACCAATTATATGCAATCATCTTAAGTTTGCAACCTTAAAACAAAAACATATAAAAGTTATCTACTAAAACAAAATCAAATAAACGGAGTCACATAAGCTACTAGAAGAACTAATTAATTAGGATCAAACAATTAAATAAACCCATAAACAAAGGCTGAAAATTACATAATTCATGTTGTGTTAACTAATACAAAAGATAAACAAGCAACAAAGAGGCATAAATTTAAAGGCTAAGTCGAAATACACCGTATGAATAGCATGAAGATCTTGAAGCCACATCTTAAATCCTTGACCACAAGTAATCCAAGCTGTGAAGACAAGGTGATGATGGTGATGGTGATGTTGAATAGGGGCTGGTGGTGATGGTGTAGACGCCTTCTCCTCCTCCTTGAAGTCTTGAAAACCCTTAGTATTAGAGAATGGAAAATGAGAAATGAGAAGAGAAAGAGGAGGGTTTGTCCCTCCCCATTGGGGTGTGTTTGAAGAGAAGAATGAGGCTGCTATTTATAGGAGAATGGAGAGGAAGAAGAAGACAATGAAAGAAATAAAGAAAGAAAAGGAAGAGAAGTGGAATGTGAGTGGTAGAAAAGAAATGGTAAGTGGAATGGTGGAAATGTAGTCATATGGCAATGAACCATTTATTTAGGTAAAAAAAATCAAACACTAATATTGTGGGCAGAAAGAAGAGGAAAGAATATAGGGGTGAGTGGAGCATTGAAAATAAAAGAAGAGGAAAGAAATAAAAAGCAGACAGCACTGAGCAGTTCCCACTTAGAACGGAATAATGAACGTTTGAACGGTTGGATGATTCTAAAATTTTAATACAGAATATATAACACACACATGCAGAGTGTATCAAAATTACAGCTGGATCCAACGGTGCAATTGGGATATATGGGCTTCGCAAGTTGACTAATCTGCACAGGCAGAATGTCCGAAAATCTGGGCTTGGGCCTTTCCTCATGCTTTGTGAACTTGGGCCTTCCTTCATGGATTTGGGCCTTCCATCTTGGGTTTGGGCCTCCTTCTTGGGTTTGGGCCTTCCATCTTGGGCCTCGTGGCAGACCACCTCTTAATGGGCCTCGCAAAAGCCCATTAGACTTCGTTTCTGCACATGTTCACATTAATACATCATTTTGGACTCAAATATGGAAACTAAGCTAAAATAGCAAAGTTACAATTAAATCATAGCCAAATAGTAGGGAAAACACATTAAAAACGTCACACTTTGTGCTCCTATCAACATGATCAAAATCTCTTCACTCTCAATACAATGCATGCATATTTTGATAGCAAGTGTTTGAAAAATTGCTAGAGGATAGTCAAGTGGTTAACAGAAGATTAGCACCTAGGAGCCTAAG
This sequence comes from Rubus idaeus, assembly GCA_030142095.1. Classification (NCBI taxonomy): domain Eukaryota; kingdom Viridiplantae; phylum Streptophyta; class Magnoliopsida; order Rosales; family Rosaceae; genus Rubus; species Rubus idaeus. The sequence goes on along the minus strand of CM057970.1, from coordinate 16,488,401 downwards.
CCAATGATTAATTGTTTTTTAAATATTTTTTTATACAACATATTTATTATTATTTTATTATTTCCACATAAAATTATAATAAATATGTGAGAATTGGCATGTTTCATCATACCTGGCTAAACAAATATGTAATTACTCTCTCTCTCTCTCTCTCTCTCTCGTGTACGAGTCAGAGACCCACCTTTTTTTTTGCTTCTTCTTCTTCCATTTCACGAACACCAGCAATCCATCACTTCTTCTCCTTTTTCTTCTTTTTTCTTCTTCTTCCATTTCACGAACACAGCAAGATAGCAATATTAGCTTGACTACTTGATTGGAAAGAGATATATAAATAATGATTTATGCAGGGACGGAATCAGGATTGGAAACCTGGGGGGGCTAAATTTGTATGTTAAATTTGTTTGGCCGAAGGGCAAATTTTTTTTTCCCAAACCCTAAGTTTTATTCAGATATATGTGTAGATTGCAGAAGAAGAACAGACAAATAAGCAATTGTGCAGAAGAAGAACAGACGAAGAAGCAATTACTCATTAAAATAAACTCAAGTGAGTGGGTCTGTGGTCCATATGAAGCTTCAGAGTTGACTACTGAGTACTAAAATAAGAATTTTTTTATTTTCTGGGTAGGCTATTACAGATGTAACCTTATACTAATTAACCTTTTACCAAAATTTGGGTTGGGCTGCAGCCTATGCAGCCCACTACGTGGTTCCGTCCATGGATTTATGCACATGTGTGTTTATAACAAGAACAAGTTCCGGATTTGCAATCATTATCGTTTATGTAGATGACATGAACTTAATTGACACTCTCGAAGAACTGAGAGATACTGCTAAGTATTTAAAATCCAAATTTGAGATGAGAGATATTGGAAAAACTCGGTTTTGTCTAGGCCTAGAGCTAGAACACCGAGACAGTGGAATATTAATCCACAAATCTGCTTATGTCCAAAAGATGTTGAGGAGACACAATTTACATCCGGTTAGCACTGCCATAATCGGTCGGACCCTAGATCTAAAGAAAGATCCATTTCATCCCAAGGATGATGTTGAAGAAATTCTAGGGGCCGAAGTGTCATATTTAAATGCAATAGGCGTATTATTGTACTTAACTCAATGCACTAAACCATACATCTATTTTCTTGTGAACTTGTTAGCTAGATTTAGATCTGCGCCCACATAATGCCATTGGAGTGGCATAAGGACAATATTTTGATACCTAAAGGATACGATTGATTTGGGCTTATTATATCCTTACAGAGAGACAAGAGGAGTTGAAAAAGGAAGTTCAAGCCTCAAGGACTTTGCCGCCGGCCTGATCGCCGTTGTCCGTGCCGCGGCCACCTAGTTCTGACCATGTAAGGGCAAAATTTTTGTTATTGGCTATATGCACTTCATTCACATTATGTCTTCCTTGTTGTCTTAGGTTTTATCGAGGTTGTTTTCCTTTCACTTATGATGTGAATCACATAGGTATAGGATGCTTGTTTGCCACACTTGCGTCATAAATCACACAAATTTTGTTTGGGATTCTTCATACACTTGGGTTTATTATGTTAGGATTGTTAGATCTTCATTTTGATTCATTTTGATTAGCATTCCTTTATGTTTAAGCCTATTTTATGCCTTGCGATTGATCGCACTATGTGGCAATTGTGTCTGTTGAATTTTTATGACCGTTGCAGTTCAAAATATGTCCGTTGCAACTTTGTCGTGCGATCAATCGTCACTGTTCATGCGATCGATCACATATTGGGGTTTACACTTCCAGTAGCTTCTTATCGTTATTTTTGCACTACGCGATCGATCACATCCTTGCCTGCGATCGATCGCACAGTACAATTTTGTACTAATTTTGTGTAGTGCGATCGATCGCACCCTATCGGGTGATCAATCGTATAGTTAAGTTTTTTTTTCTTCTATAAATAGAACTTTGGACGATTCATTTCGGTTCAACTCTTTTATTTCTCAATCCTTTGTGCCAAAATTGATTAGAGAGAGTTGTTATGTTTGTTGAGTGACCCTAGTTTCATGTTATAGGCTCCTCATATCCTTGATGTTTGTTGGTTTAGTTATTGTTCCTTGTGAATAACTGAATAAACCCTTGAATCATATTCAAGGCTTTTTAATTCGGTTTGTTTGATTCAAGCAATTATTCTTTGTTGAATTGCTTGTGTCAAACGAATTGAATTCATTTCATTCATAGACACACACACACACTTGCATAGTTGGTGTCTTGATGTCACGCCCCCAAACCCGAGACCAATATTATATTGAAATATGGTACCCGAATCTGTGGTGTGAATCGAAGAAAACATATTTTCCTCATAGTAATAAATCAAATGAAACAAATGTCTGAATAATACTTTCATTTGAAAGCAAGATCGCTATTACCTTACAATATAAATATACCAGAGTTTAGCGGAATAAAAGACGTTACAATTATTTAATTCAAATAGATGTAGAAAAATATTAATTCATTGGTTCACCCCATTTTCCCCCAAGCATGGTTTCCTGAAAAACAAGAAGGTGTAGCATCATGAGCAATACAGGCCCAATAAGTACAGCTTACATTCTTATATTAATGTGTCTTAAAAGACATCAAAATTGAACAACCAATCAAAAATGTACCGAGAACATTTTATGTTGCTTCATACCAATTTTATTGAATATAATCAATAACGTTTTTAACCCAAATAATTCGGTTTTAAATGTAATTTCACTTTTCACCGAAATGACTATTAATGCATCACTAGTAGATGATTAACTTAAACAATATATCATTTTATTTAACAACATAACATACTATCGCAAATAGATAGTATTCAAACTACATACCAAATATTTATCAGTGAATATTTCAGATAGAATGGAATGAATCATATATCCACATAATTCCCAAGTCAAAGTCCATAGTACCAAACATAGGTAAATTCACTTTCGCATACCAAATATGCATATTTAACAACATAACATACTATCGCAAATAGATAGTATTCAAACTACATACCAAATATTTATCAGTGAATATTTCAGATAGAATGGAATGAATCATATATCCACATAATTTCCAAGTCAAAGTCCATAGTACCAAACATAGGTAAATTCACTTTCGCATACCAAATATGCACGACAACATATATTCGATGAGAATAATATATACTTCACTTTTCAATGAATATTTCAGGTTGACTGATAATAATTCATAAATCTATATACTAAGGTCCTTAATACCAAGCATGAATAATAATCATAAATTCACATGCCAACAAGATATGGAAAACAAATATTCAATCGGTCAGAATATTATATACTTCGCTTAGTGACTCTTTCGGATAGAGGTTGACTGGTAACCAAAACATAAGACCTGTAATGTAACAGGTTAAGCCTCAACATACTTGGTCCTTAATACCAAGCATGTACACTCACGGTCCTTAATACCTATGAGTATAATAGTGCACTATCTGAAGGGACTAGGGCCCACAGCTAACTCCGAACGTCCATAGATCGTTCATACTAGTAATTCACTTAAGCTTGATCGAGGATATACCGACTCCCGGTTTCAAATATATTATTAGAATTCACAAATATTGTCTTGTTGTAAGACAAGTCACAAATTATGTCATATGTACATATACACATGCTTAAACCTTTCATATAAATGCATATGTGATATAGATGAAAGACATAAGTTGATAAATCACATAATCAAGTTAATTACCAAGGTAAGCATGTGATATCTCAAATACACTCTAAACAATATATACTTCCATATATGTTAACATACATGTATAATACTAAGTTGATGTATTCACTTAGTAAACAAGATCATGCACCAATATAAGATTAGTAGATAATCAAGTGCAAGTAAAACACATATAAAATGAGGCATATGTAAAACAAGATATACATATGTTCATAAAACACAAAACATAAATAAATGAACTCATGTAATAAGCAAGATCATCAACATAAGGTTAATAGCATAACCAAGTAAGTTATTGTAAGACTTTAACAAGTAAGGAAATAAAGTCATGCACAATAAGATAAAATCAGATTAAGAGTTCCATTAATTAGTAGTCCTTTAGTCCAAGTTCATGAGAGAACATTTTCATGTTTCTCCAATTATAGTCATTGAAGTTCAAATTCAATATCTTGTCCATCGAAAGTCCGATATAGGTAAGTGAATACTCTATCTCAAAGGGATTTTCACAAGGAATTCAATGGTATAGTCCAAATAATTATGTCCAAAGTGTCCAAGTCCAGAAACACACACTAACCAAAACAGTACCTAAGTAGGTATTCATGATTTTAACCTTAATTGCATAAATTACTACGTACTTTATTTTAGTCTATTACTTCTGATATTCTCCAGATAACAAGTTCATGTTATGAGCTTCGTATTGATATAAAGATCATAAAATTTGGCTAAGAAACGAGTGAGATATGATAACTTGAAAAAGTTATGAACAGTTTATACGTTTTCCAGCGAGTATGCTGTCTAAATACATAGATTACGAACGTTTTACCCGTTGGATTATCGTGAAATTTAAACATGAGATAGAAGACACAACTTTACACAACTTTTATGAATAAGTTAAGAAGTAAAAATGACCAAAAGTATGAGTTTAAAGCTGCCAAATGTGACTTTCGGGATTAATTCCAGAAAACAAGATTAGCTTTCTATAAAACTTATCATTTTCCATTTCCTTCTTGCTTGTGCACTTTGATAAATCTTAAAGACAAAAGACTATAAGGATGTATTATGTACTTACATGAATTGAAGTGATCAATAGAAGGTTGGAAGATTGAATTAACTCCACAATTGAAAGAACATAAGTTCTAGAGCAATGGATTTTTAGCTAAAGATTGCTCTATTTTCAGAGCCTTTCTAGAGGGAATTTCTATGCTATTGGGAAGGCTGAAGTAGGAGGGACTTAGTTGAGTTTATACTTCAACTAAAGAAGCTTTCAATCTGATTGAAGCTTGAAAAAATGTGGTGTAGAACACATGTTTATATAGGCTAGTGAATTAGCCAATCTTACCAATGTTAAACTTTAATTTTTGCTAGTTAGCCTACTTGATAGACAAGTTGCTGATTAGAAAAATAAGGAAAGGATTTTGAGGCTGATCTCATACGTGCTGGAGAGACTCTAGGCTACAAGAGTGAGATCAATATTGGGTCATGCTTCCATCACAAGGTCAATTCCATTTCTCCTTGTGCTCTATGTATCTTGTAAAAATTATAACTAACTATATAAATATTATTTTTAGGTGATTCCAACTCTGAGAGTTTCCTTAAGACGTCTATTACAAATTATTAGAAGACCATATCCTCAAATAATAAACCCATTGGAGCAGTTTTTACGAAATAGTTGACTAGGTCAGAAAAGCTTCGAAAATACATCAAACTTCTGCTGACCATAACTTCTTCATATGATATCAGAATTTTGCGTGCCACATTTACGAACTCGTATGGAAAAGCTCTATGACTTTTGTGAAAGAATTTATTAGAGAAAATTAACAAATAAGAAAGTCAACTCTTGACCCCTCGAAAATAAAACGTTTCGAGTAAATATTCGTTCCGAAATATTTTCCTTTCACAAACTAGACAAGAAAACTATCCTCTAATCCCTTAATTAATTTCAAGAATATTCAAGAAATTAAGTATAAGAGTTCGGGTCGTTACACTTGAGGTTTGAGGATTCACGTGGTGAAGTTCGATCAATCAGAGAAGTTTGAGGTGAGAGCACTTGAAGAAGCAATTGGAGGCTACACAAGATTAGAGCTGCCATTAGAGTAGAGTTAGTGTAGAGTTTGAGATTGAGTTTCCCCCTTGTACGTGTTTGCCGATTGACGTTTTTTATAGTGTTACACAAGAGCATGGAGTATGGCTCCCCTCCGATTTTTCTCTTGAGGTAGAGATTTCCGGGTGACCAATAGTTGTGTTGATTGTGTGCTTGTTTATCTATATATATTGTGCTTAAATTACTTAGCATATTGTGTGATTGTTCATACATATACATATAAAGTCCGTTGTGTGATAGTTTGATGCACACTTTGAGATTCTACGTTGTACAATTGATTGTTCTTGTTGCATATATATTTGTAATCAATTGTATATTGCTTGTGCAATTGTTAATATCTAAGTTGTAGGAGAGTTAAGTTTTAATTTGTGTACACTCTCTGATTAGTGTTTAGGATGAACAACCTTTGAAAGGACTAATTCCGTGCCACCAAAATTTCATACCGGCACAAGGGAGAGTGTTTGATGATATTATTATTGTGTGCCTTTCAAACTGTTTATGAAAGACAAATCCTTCTAGAATATGGATTGTATTTAGAATAGGTTTCCTACTCCATCATAGATTGTACCTCGTATTCCTCTATAGATAGAGACCCATATTCATCAATAAAATGCATCATATTCTGAGCATTCTCTTTTTTACTTATGTTTATACTTAAACATTCTCGTATATATTTATCCTTCTTCTTGGCAATTGGCATCCCCTTATATTGGTTATGATTGCTAATGTGTATGTGTGTGTGTATGTTTTTTTTAATGTAAATTTGGTGGGTATCGTTATCTGCAGGTTAGAGAGAATAATGTCAATTCATAACCAATCAGCTAATTGACTAAAAACTATTTATTCATTCTTTAAAAAAGATGGGGCCGGTCAGCTGGTGGGAATGTTTCAACCCCGAATCAGCTACCTCGTGATACATCTCGAGCAGTTGAACTTACATAATTTCATATTATTTCTTCTGGATTTATTGTTGATATTCCAATAACAGATTAACATGCAACCTTATGGCACATATGAGATACCCAAAACTAGAGAATTGTATATCGTTGCTTCTTCATCTAATATTAATATTTCTCCAATTACAACATCATATCATAGACAATGAAATTGAGAGGGTTTGATGCTAGTTCTTTGAAAAAAGATCAAAGGAAACATATTCGAATATATGAATGTCCAATCAATCAACGAGATGAGATTCGGCGTGCCTGTATCAAATTGGGACCTTATCAACATAAAATTTTACAGTATCTGAAGATTCGATCAGGTAACCAGAATCATCAGTTTACCTATTCTTGGTTCATAAAGTTTTCATGGTTAGAATATTCCCTTTCAAAGAATAAAGCATTTTGTTTGCGAATGGTCCAACAAGTAATCCTGCAATAAGTAGTCTCGAGTTTAGTGATTGGAAAAGAGTTAATGATGGAATTAAATGTATCATGTTGAAGGTCCATCTTCATCACATAATAAGTGATTGTGGTGTGTTGAGGATTTCATAAAGTCGTCTCAACATATTGACATTATTATGAACCATCAAAACCAAGAACAAATTTTAAAGAATCAGTCCTGACCCGTCCTAAAAATAATTATCGGGATCAGGATTGGTTTCACTCCTATCCCGACCCTATTTTAGTGTCATTAGTGTAATAAATCGAATCTTATAATACTTTGAATCTTAACTTGGTCACTTGATGTGATAAATTAAATTCATTGAACCTTGATAAGTTAATAAATATAATAATTATTAATTTAAAAAATATTTTTGTAAATTAATAATTATTAATTTATTGATAAATTAATATCTCGTTAAATTAATAGAATTTGATGGTCTCAAAACTATTAATTTAAAGAGGTTATATCGTATGTCTAATAGCATCACGGGGCGTCACCCAATCACAAGGGTAATAATTGTATAATTCAAAACATATGGAATAAACTTGAGATTTAAAGAAAACCCAAGGACTAAAAACGAAATTATAACCCGAACAAGCGAACATAAAAAAAAAAAAACGCAATTGTTACAAAACGAAGGGGGAAACTGGGAAAGGGAGCGTAGCTCTGCTGCAGTCTGATCCAATATCATTTAAAAGGTGTTAGGGCTTTGAGCTCTTAAACCCTTTCCCTCTCTTTCAGAGCTAATGCTATGGCGACCGACCAAAACATGAGTAGCTGGACCGATCTCCTCCATTCCTCCACTAAGCTTCTCGAACAAGCCGCACCCTCCGCTCAGTTTCCTCCTCTTCAGGTTCTGCTCTGCTCTTCTCCTCTCATTTTCACGTTTTCCGTTTCCGTTTTGGTTCCTGAGACAACGAAACAAAATTCAATCCAAGAGAAACTCAGCGTTAGGTTTTCACTTTCCTTCCAGAAGTAAGTTTATCGGCTTAGACATTGTTCAATTGACCGTTTAGGTTCCGAGAAAATTCGAGAAACTCAAAGAAAAGTTCATTTTTGTTCGTTGGATTTTGGTGTTGTGAGTTTGGAGAAATTGAATACTCTGCTTGCTGTAGCTTCACTTGCCCTAATTGAACAAAAAGAGATCTAGGCCATCTTAATTTCGGGACTCTGAATTCATATTCTGTTTTTGTTTCAGAGAAATTTAGATCAGTTAGAAACATTATCTAAGAAACTCAAGGCGAAAACTCTACGAAATGAGGCTCCTCAACAATCGATTGCTGCCACAAGGTACCTGGAATGATAACTGCCTCAAAAGATGTTATGCTTCTCAAATTTACTTTACTTCACGTTAATAGAGCTCTCATTTTATTCATAATACTACTCTACTTCATCTGGCTGCTCTCAAAACATAAGAAAGTAGCGAATGAATTGCAGGTAGCTTTGAGGTTCAGAGCTGTCTTAAATGTTTGAAGTTCTGTTTCTGCGATTGACTTCTAGGAAGTATATATGGTCACTTATCCATATCAATACATTGCAGGCTTCTTGCTCGTGAGGGACTAAATGCAGAGCAGCTTGCACGGGACCTTAAGTCTTTTGAATTGAAGGTAATAATACTTCAACGTTCTATTCTTTCTATAAACGTCTAGCCTCAATACATTTGAAGCACTTTGCATGCTACATTTTAAAACCTTGCTGGATCTCAATTCTCAAGACATTGTTGTGTCGAACAAATATGTAGTGAACTAATTAGTCGAGCCATGTTCTTCTTGGAAATTTTTTATTACAGAACTATGTAAAGTAGAATAGTTTTTAATGAAAAAGGTGCTTATACTTGATTTCCAATAATATCAGCTTAGTTGCAACTTGTAGGTCATGCTTCTCTCGATTCTCAGTTCAACTTGATCAAGTTCAAATTCTAACTGTACTTGCTTTACTTATTTCTTGGGTACTGGGTTCAATGATTTACATCTCCTGTCTTCTCTCTTATTCTCTGGGTCTTTATTTTTAGGGAACAATTGTTTCATAGAGTCTGAAATGTGTTACTCTTTCTTCACCTTTTCACACTAATTATTTTTGGCAATCTGTTTCTTTCATTTTTCACTCGAAGACAACATTTGAGGATGTTTTTCCTGCTGAAGCAACGAGCATTGAAGACTATCTGCAGCAGGTACATTTTTAATTATAAACTTTTACTGATGATGTGGTTAGATTACTATACATTTCTTTTGTTACTTTTAACAGTTTGTCCTCTTTGATCTGCTGAAAGTTGATTTTACTTCATTGCTGGCTTTAAGTTGCGTGACGTAACATGATCAAAGGAAAGCGTTACCGTTAGAAATGTTACAGTTTATTAGAAGGATCTTTTTGGACATTTAATATAGATATCACAGAAAGGAGCTCTAGAATTTATGATGTGGGATAATTTAGCTGAGTTTTATTCTTTATCTAGTAACATTTCTCCCTTCAATGTCAAACTGCATCTACATTCGTCTTTATTACCTCCTAGAAGAAAGGCCTCTATTATATTTCTGAATTTTATGCATGTCTGGCTTTAGGGAATCTATTGGTCCTTTGTAGAGAGTAGTGGTGGACTATATTATATTTACTTTATGATGGGGAACAAATTGAGTTTCATGATTTCTCTTAATATTGTTTTTATATCTATGTATCATGCTTTCAGAGTGAAGCTTTTAAAATTGGATGAAGTTTTAGTGAATATGATCTTACAAATTTTCTTTCTTTTGCATACTGTACATACTGTACAATGCCTTTAGAGACATGCTTTTAACGTTAACATTGATTAATGAGGAAGTGTTCTAATAAGGTCGGAACAATTTATTTTATGTGTACCTTAAAATGCTTTTATTTACTTTTCAGATGCATGCTTGTTGCACTTCATAGTGATTGATAATGTTACCTTGACCACATTGTATGTAATTTTTCTTTTCTCCTTAGGTCCATGAAATGGCAATGGTCTCAGCTGTTCAGGAAGCTCAGAAGGATAACCTTAGAAGCTTTAATGATTACATGTTAAAAGTTTTGGAGGTTAGTGTACCCAATGGTCTTGTTGTGATGTCATTATCACTGGATTTTACCGTGTATAAATTTATACCATTCTCTATATGGCCATTCTCATTACCTATATAGTACACATTCCTGTCCTTGGAAAAGCATTTGAACTTCCCTCATCATGTTTTTTATTTTTTATTTTTATTATTATTTTTATGGATGAGATGATGACGGAGTCAAATCTGGTTTAGTGTCAGAGGTTAATCCTGTGACGTTTAGTATTGACCGAAAAAAATAATTACATAGAGAAGGAAAAAAAGTAATTGACATGATGGTGTTTAAAAATCACAGTTGAGGTTATGATTTTAGCTCATTTTATTTTCCACGATCATTGTTGGTTAAAATTGATATTTGGCAGGAGGATTGGCAGATGGAAAAACGTGATTTCCTTCAAAGCTTAAGCCAGATTTCAACTTTACCCAGGACTAATGTGACTTATACTACCAGTGGTGGTAGTCGTCCTGGTCAAGTAGCATCCATAATTTCCAGCCCTCATGTTTCATCTGGTCCATCCAGCATGGAGCTTGTACCACTAGCTAGCAAGCCCATCCTTGAGAGAAAAGCCTCTGTCTATGCTGAGGTTGTAAAGAGTCTTAACAATGCAAGGCAGTGTGGTTTACCGTTTAAGGTGAGATTATTTCTTTTTAGCTTTTGTAAACTTTCAAATTCTTATTCTGTCAAGCTAAGAGACTTCTGAGATTATGAGCTTGACTGACAGTTTCAAGCTGATTTGTGGGTTTTCTGGGTATGAAAAGAAGAAAAAAAAAATCTCTAGTGGCTGTTTTAAATTGTAATGATAGCGCAACACAATATGCTGTGCACTTGGACAAATGTTATGTCCAACTGCCAGCACATGCATACTGTACATGAGATGTGCTGGTTTTTAATGTCATCCACGTTTCGTTGGTGGGTTTGGCCATTTACGGTATTTTCTTGGGAAATAGACATCCTGTAGAAACAGAATGCTATGAACAAGTGAGTTTAGATATACTTACAAAATGATTTCTGTTTATTTGTACTTGCCTTAGCCCGCTACAGCTTTCAAGGGTGCGTATGAAAGTTTAGGCCTTCATGCATCTGGAGGAAAATCAGTGAACATGCAGAAGATATGGCACCTTCTGCAGGTAACTTCTAATCATCTTCTCTTTTTATCTGTAATATGTATGATTTCCTTCGAGTTGGCGACTCTTAGTTGTATAAGATAAGCAACTGTTGACTATACCAATCTGTTGACAGACATTGATGAGTGAAGATATAACCATACAACGAAGTGTTTCAAAAAAGATGTCATTAGTTATTGGTGCAAGGCGCCACCTGGAATGGGGGCATGAAAAATACATCATGGATACAATCCAAAGTCACCCTGCACAGGTAGAGAATTTGTTTTATCTGTTAATTGCCTAATTGGTAAACGAATTTGCGAAAGTGAGTTCTGTTCAAAATGGTTATGTGGGATCTTATTGGCCTATCAACATATTTGGAATCTACTTGTCTCTATTTCTTGAATTTTCTAATCTTTTACATGTTTTTTTTTTCTTACAACTTTACTTCTGCAAGAAATATTTTATTTGCTCTGCATGTAGTTCTCATGGTCATCTCTTCCATCTCCATGCAGGCTGCGCTTGGAGGGGTTGTTGGAAATTTACAAAGAATTCGCGCCTTCCTTCGGGTTTGTAATCATGTTTAAACATTGTGAACTTGCTTGTTGTTACATGTTATGCTACCCTTCAGGATCTTTTATCATGCAATTCAGTATCTATTTTGTTTCTTTGCAGATTCGTTTAAGAGATTATGGAGTTCTAGATTTTGATGCTGTCGATGCTCGTAGGCAGCCTCCTGTTGATACCACTTGGCAGCAGGTCTTTAGTTCTTAATATTTTACATTTCTGAAGCTACATGTCTAATTCTTAGATACTCATCTTACAAGTTTCAATGCATACTCATTTCACAAATCTTGATCATTTTTATCAAGTCGTCAGTCACTTGTTAATTATGTCATTTATCAGTTATAAAGGGATCACTTTATTCTGTAACTAACTATATAAAGAAAAGGATAAAGCAACAAAGCATATGTTAAAGAAAAGGATCACTTTATCCTCCTTGCCATTCTCGTCTTCTATGAATTCAAAGCATATGTTATATGTATCTGGGATAGAGAATCTTCTAGAAACTTGAGGGTTTAGGAGAAATGGATAAAGCAACAAAGCAAAGCCAACAATAAAGCAAATACAAGGAAAAAAGGACACAAAACACTAGAGCACCATAGCTTTCCAATCCAACAATAAAGCAAATAAAGAATTATCACTGTTGATACCCAGAGTGAAGCCAAATAACGAACTCTGTCCCACAAATGTTCTACTTCCTCACCTGTAGCTCCCTCAAAGAAGCACAAACGTACTTCTCTTTATTTTCATGCTTTAATAATTGTACTATAAAGGATATTAAAACATAAGAATATTGGGGGACGAGTCCAAAACTTTTTTTTTATAAGATGGAGAAGGCGTAAGGAGTAGTTTATGTATTTGGGTATCTTGATTACTTGTTATATAAGCAAGTTGAATGCAAAAAAAATAATATTTTAACAGAAATTGCTTGCTGTGTATTAGTAGTTTTGGCTAGTTTTCGGTCTTGTTTTTGTTTGTGCTGTTTTATTTGGTGGTTTTTTGTAGTTTATCATGAAGACTTCTTGTCTTCATTGTTCTTGGCTTTTTGGCCTTAATATAACTCAGTTTCTTTCTCAAAAAAAAAATTGCTTTGGTACAATGTGTTGGTCAACAATTTCCTTTTGTAGTACATTATCATGGAACTGTGATTTTCACCGAGTACTATCTTGTGTATATGGCAGATCTACTTTTGCATGAGAACTGGCTATTATGATGAAGCAAGAGTTGTTGCTTTGTCATCTCGTGCTTCAAACCAGTTTGCTCCTCTGGTAAATATTTTTTTTGTACACTAAATTTTTATATATGGAACAGCCTAAGTCATTATTTCGGTTTTGGACAGCTTACTGAGTGGATTAATACTGGAGGTATGGTGCCTGCCGACATTGCAACTGCGGCATCTGAAGAATGCGAAAAAATTCTAAGAATCGGTGATCGAGCTGGTCGACCTGCATATGACAAGAAAAAGTTGTTACTATATGCACTTATATCTGGTTCTCGTAGGCAAATTGACCGCCTGTTACGTGATCTACCAACTCTTTTCAACACTATAGAGGATTTCTTGTGGTTCAAATTGTCAGCTGTAAGAGACTTGCCAGTGGGAGCTGCATCCATTGTTATGAATGAGAGCTTGGTACCATACACATTGGATGATTTGCAGGCTTACTTAAATAAATTTGACCCATCATATTATACAAAAAACGGAAAGGACCCTCTGGTATATCCATACATTCTGCTTTTAAGCATCCAGTTGATACCAGCTGTTGTATACTTGTCCCAGGAATCTGGAGATGAGGGATATAACTTTGATGCTGCCCACATATCAATTGTGTTAGCAGACTATGGGGTCCTTTCTGAAGGTGCTGGGGCTGGACAAAAGATGGGAGTGATGGATGCTTATGCAGAGGCATCTAGCATCATCAGGCAGTATGGATCTGCTTATTTACGTGTTGATAATCTATCAATGGCATTAGAATACTATGCACAGGCTGCTGCTGCAGTTGGTGGTGGCCAATTGTCATGGTCTGGAAGAGGTAATGTGGATCAGCAAAGGCAGAGAAATTTGATGCTAAAGCAACTCCTTACAGAGCTGTTGTTGCGAGATGGTGGGGTATATCTTTTACTTGGTTCAAGAGGTGCTGGTGAAGAAGGTGAACTGAGACGATTTTTGATTGATGTAAAAGCAAGACTACAATTCTTGCTTGAAGCTGCTCACCATTGTCAGGAAACTGGGTTGTATGAAAAAGTAATACTTCTTTCCTTGGCCTCCATGCTTTCAAAATTTTCAATTGTTCAGAAGCTGTATTTAAGTCTTTCAATCTTAGAGGCTGTTTAGAGGTGTGGAGTGGAAAGGGAAAATGATTATTCTTACTCGCAAGTCTGGCTGAGTATTTTAATACATAACATTTGAGTATTTTAGTACACGCAAGTCTGCTAGTACTCCTGGGGGTTTGTTATTGTCAAGTTTGGACCTTTTGGACTCCATTGAGTTCTAACATGATTACAAATCGGACTTCTTGTTTGAGCAAACATTTGGACCCCATTGAGCTTTTTATTTCTTTTTCGGGGAGGTGAGCGGGGGTAAATTAAGTGTTGAATATTTCTCGGAAGCTCTATAATTACTTCAAACCTCATGTAGCTTTGGGGTGGAAAGCTTAGTATATTGAGTATTTTAATATATAACACTTTGTGGTTATTGTTTTGATGTTTCATGTATTCTCCCCTCTCATCTTCTTGCTGTCGTTGGATAAGTGGTCTCTTATTAATAAATATTAATTTTTGATTATGCCATCTTTAGATGTTAATCTATCCTACTTTAATTTATAGATTCGTTAACCACTTCTTTTAAACCTTGTTCTCCTCTCTTTATTTATTCAGTCCATAGAAATTCAGAAACGAATAGGGGCATTCTCAATGGCATTGGATACCATTAACAAGTGCCTCTCAGAAGCAATTTGTGCCCTGTCACGTGGTAGATTGGATGGTGAGAGTCGAACTGCTGGTCTGATTCATTCCGGAAATGAGATCTTGGAGATGGACAAATATTCTTCTGAAGCCAGGTTTGGCATACACTACCATCTTCTGTTTAACTATTTATTTATTTATTTTTCGTCTTAATGTTAGGTTATTTCAAGTTTGAATAATGTTTCTTTTTACACTGGTGCTTGAATATTGTGAGATGCTTGTTGTATAAAGAATCAATCAGTCAATCAGGATAGACCTTCCTGTGTAGGATGTCTGGTATTCTATGTTTAGAGAGAATTGTAATGATTAATGATTCAAATATGTAAATCATATTTCAATCCCTTGGCATATTCATAGAGTTAGCAATAACTGTCGAGAATGTTGCAGCGTTTACATAGTCATGCTTATTTTGCACAGGATGTACATTTCATCTTATGGTGGTTTTTTCGAATGTGTGATGATTAATGATTCAAAAATGTAAATCATATTTGAATAATTTTTTGTCGAGAGAATTGTAATGATTAATGATTTGAATATGTAGATCATATTTCGATAACTATGAGTTAGCAATAGACCTTCCCTTGGCACAGTCATAGAGTAAGCAATAACTGTCGAGAATGTTGCAGTGTTTACATGGTAATGCTTATTTTGCACAGGAATGGATTTTTTCATATTTTGAATGTACCCTGGGGGAATATTTTGGGGGATTTTTTCAATCTCTTTCTATCTCAAAAATGGATTTACACTCTTTAATATGTATCCAGTTTAGCTGATGAAAGTCATTTGAATGTACCCTGCAGTCCTCAAGAGAGGGAGAGTGTTTTAGAGCAGCAGACTGTTTTAAGACAACTTGAGGCCGTACTGTCAATCCATAAGTTGGCAAGACTAGGTCATTATGTTGATGCTTTGAGGGAGGTTGCCAGACTTCAATTCCTTCCTTTAGATCCTCGAATACCAGATACTACCAATGATGTTTTCCAGAACTTAAGTCCTCATGTCCAAGCTTGTGTTCCGGACCTCCTGAAGGTTGCACTCACTTGTCTGGACAACATGGTGGATTCTGATGGATCACTCCGAGCCTTGAGGGCTAAGGTATACTTTTTTTGCATATCCTATGTATGTTGGGCCTGTTCTCTTTAGTATTTTTTTTTAAAGCTATTTGCTTTACTTAGTGGTGGTCATTCAATATATATCAAGCAACTTCGATCCTAATTCTGGGTTGTTACTGTGTGAAAATTGACTTGTGATGTTATGATGTGGTTCTAGCTCTGTTATATGTTTGGTCATTAGGCTAATCACTGTTTGTTTAGCTTAATTACTTGGCCTGAATGGAGTTGTTGATTACTTCCTTGCCAGTTTGAGCCATGGCTTGGATTTGAGCTGCCATGTTATCTGATTCCTCTCTCCCACTCTCTCTTATCAAATAAGCCTTTCATTTAAAGATGCCTCAAGTATGGCAGAAGTGTGGCTACTCCATGTAGTTTCTCTTTTGGGATTTGGCCATCCATAGTACTAAATAAAAGGAAAATTTAAGTGGTCATTAGGATACTTGTACAGTTGTCTGAGTGGAAGATGATCTATACTGGTGATGTATGTGTTTATGATTGATGAGCCATTTGGTTTTTGCAGATTGCTAGCTTCATTGCAAATAATTCCAACAGGAATTGGCCTGTTGAATTGTATGAAAAAGTTGCCCGGAGCTTGTGATTCGTGAAGGCATGCCAGGAGCAAATAAACCCTTCCAGAAGACTGCCTCTCTCCTGTTTGGTTTGGTGAACAAAGACTGGCTCTACAAATGACATGCATATTAAACTGAATTTTGTTTCTGACCCGAATTGTTTTATAGGCATTATCATATGATTTATGCATCTAAATCACCTTTATCATTCCCAGGAACTTAGTATGTTTTTTTTTGTTCCTCTTTCAGAAGTAGGCGAAAGAGTCAGTTTGCCAAGTGTTTTGGAGTACTGGTGCTACTTTTTAGTTCGCAGTAGTCCATTTTGCGCTTCTATCCGGACCAACTAAAGCAAAATAGGTGATTAAGTTATGACTAGTTAATATGCTGTGCTAGCTAGGCGAATGGTAACGAAAAGGAAAACACGTCAGCGATTATCTGTTGATTTGCAACATAATTTTCTATCGTCTTTCAACGAAATGCTTCACGTTTTTGTATTGAATCGTAATTGTCTTGCAACCTATCTCTGGGTAGCAGGACCTGGCTTTGGCAGACAACCTAACAAGCTGCTAAAGAACCCAACAACCCATCTTACATCTCCCCTATGAGCTTGACCCGTCAAGCCAAAAATCCTATTTAGGCTGGCTCATTTGATCTTGCATCTCCTTTACGAGACTGCGTCTATTTGCAGTGAAGGGGTAGTTTTTGTTCCGAAGTTGGGGCGGGCATGTGTTAAGGAAAAAGAGACGGTATAGAATGTCTCTGAGAAATTTTGAAAAAAGAAAGACTTAATAGACGAAAGACCATATTGTTTTTGACAAAATTATCCATTTACGTATTCGTAAAAACTTTTAGAAATTTTTTGCACTTTTAAGTACAAGAGTGTTTACATGAGGGATAGTTTTTAAGGGACTATGAGGAACAAGTGAATTTGACGGTTGAGATTAAATGCACAGTTTTAAGTTGTTATAATTTCCACCTTTGCATTTAGTCTCAGCTGTCAAATTCATTTGTCCCTCACAATTCCTTAAAAACTGTCCCTCATGTGAGTCTGACTCCTTTTAAGTAATAGATCAACTTGCATCTAACGGCCAAATTTTTTAGATTTGCATCATTTTTGATAATGAGCATTAGAACCCAGTCAACCCGGAAGGTTTTTTCAATAAAATTCATGAGCCAAAAAGGGGCCCTCCTCTAACCAAAAAGAAGAGTCCACCTCTTTGGACAATAAATCTAATAATGGTATGAGTAACCACATTACTTTCATGCCGTCTATAATAGATCTCAAATATCTTCATACAAGATAGATCTTAGATTTCACTAACAATAATACCATCTACTGTGAATGACTAAATTCACTGCCTCTAAACAATTAAATTCTACAATTAGAGGATGGAAAAAACTACCAAGATCAAATTCCAAACACATTTTAAGCGCAAAAAGTTCAGTAGTTAAGATATGAATATTACATGCCTTTGTTTAGGAACTGCACCCATAAGAAGACTTTCACTATTACGAACCACCGCACCAAAACCACGTCTTCCCTCTTTTCATGGCTCATATCAATTGGAATTTTCTCCGGAAGGATATATGTATTACAAATTAATTCATTCCTCACCCATAATCAATTATTATTTGATTGTCAATCCAAATCAATGAATTTTAGCGGAAAAAAAAAAACAAAATCAAAGAATTATTTCCTCATAAATTTTTTTTTAGTGAACTCCCGCGGTGTCCTAAAGGCTTCCTAAGCCCAAAGACTAATCCGCGGTCGGAGATATTGTCGAACGCTTCCTCCCCCGGCCATCACAGAATGAATTGGGATTTAACTCCAATCCGCACTCGGCAGGATTTGAACCCGGGTGGGGTGGGGGGGGGGGGGGGGGGGGGGGGGGTACCACACCCGGAGGCTCTTACCAACTCGCCACCAGGATTTTCCTCATAAATTTGATTCTACACCAAATAATTCTTTGTAGACAAACTCCGATATCTGAAGGGAGGAATGATAACTAGGTAAGTTAGGGGTTTAGAACGAGTCTTACTATCAGGTTGGTTTTACCTGGAATCACTGCAACTCTTGTCTGGTGGTACCTCCGCAGTTGCCATGGCCTCTTGGCCCTCTGGAGTAAGGCAAGTGCGGTTGGATGAGATGTTATATTGTCGAAGTAAGTTGATTTTTAGAGCATTAGCAGTTGGAACTTATTTGTTTGGACTCAAATTTGGGTCTAAATTGACTGGAATAGTGATATGAGTTCATTTAAATAGTATACAAAAAGACTTACTTTTATTGGGTGTCACAATTGTGTAGGAATTATTTTTGAACTCATATTTTGGACTTAAATTTGAGTCCCGAATTTGAGTCATCCCCAATGTGGTACATACTCAAATTTGAGACTTTTTTTTTGGAATAATTATATATATTTTTTGGAGTATGAATAAGTATATCTTTAATTATATTTTGACAAATTTTCCACAAATGCAAACAAAAGTTACAAATAAATGTGAAATAAAAATTAATTACAATTCCTTCATTCCCTTGTTGTGCTCTCTCGCAGGTATTCATCCAGCGCATCAGCTACATTGCCATATGCTAGCATCCTCATTGACGCAGTCACCTTTTTTGATGAGGAGTGAACTTGGCCATACCTCTACGTACATTATGTCTGTTTTGAAAGAACTTGTTAGCATGAGTGACTCCATCGAGGATGTGATAAAAAAGAGAACGTCTCATTAAAAATAGTCTATGAAACTTTTCTGCAGAATACAGGAAGCCCGGATTGAAGTAATCTACCATCAATTGAAGATGTTCTGCCTCCCGATCTCTAGGAAGGTAACGAAGACCAGAAGATGAGCCACCATGCTTTCTTGATCTTCTCAACTCATTGGGCATGTTTCTAGATATTTTATTGATGATGTGAAATTAAAAAAAAATTGTGTTGGGATGAAAATTATGAAAATACCTTCACGTGCTAGGCATATGAGAAGAACTTAATAGAAAATTTGACGGTAAAAATGACCTTAAAGAATAAATCGGCAGGGTACAATCAATGATCTATCAAAATTAAAAAGTCAGAAGGTAAATTAGTAAATATGAGAAAAGTTTGTGATCGAGGAGAAATTATTAAGTAGTCCCTCATTACCACGTGTCTGTATTCCTAGACAACTGTGTCTGTGTTCCCAGACAACTTTATTGGTCCATCTACGCCTTATTTTAATTTTTCAGATTGACCGTCACACCACATGACATATGTGACCATTTGCTGTAATTGGAACACATTATTACCTAGATCTAATAGGTAATGGTCGATACACATGAGGAAAAAAATAAAAGATGTGGTCCAATCACAATAAGTGGTCACATTGCCACATGGCGTGACAGTCACACCTAAAAATTTTCCGTGATGATTTAGTCCATTTTCTCTCATTTTTTGTACTCTATGTATCATCGTATCGCCGCCGATATAATGATCGGAACCACGGACAAGTGCTAATCGTTAACCACACAATAATTACTTAATAGTCGAGAATGGACTCGGATCCTCTCCTCACGGAGAGGTTCTCTTATTTCCCCACAAGCTAATCCTGGCCTTCAAATTTGATCTTGCGGCCAGGATTTTGTAGGGCTGGGCTCGGTTCGAGACCGATGACCACTTTGCCGGGACCAGACTGAAACTTTCGGGTCGGGCTCACAACGAGTATTCGCCGAAGTCGGGACCGAAAGAACAAGGATCGAATATCATTTTTGCCGGGACCGGGATCAGACCGGGACTGAAAATTTCAGGTCATTTTTTCGGGTTTTCAATAAGGGGAAACACAAATGTATTGTAGATCTGTAGAGCCATGAAGAATAGAAGAAGAATCTACATAAGACGTATCAATGCCAAATTTGAAATTCTTCGTAACAAATATTTTAGATATCAAATTAGAGTTCGGCCCAATCTCTCAATGACACGTGTCAACTACAGATTTCGTTATCTTAAGAAAAATATCTAGGATTTCAGATAAGATTTCGGACCAATTTTATCTTGCCACGTGTCAATTATAGAATCTTTACCTCGATAGTTTCTGGAGGCAAAAACCAGATGCTGCTGGCAAGATGGGATTGCTTCCTGAATAGAAAATGATAGCTGCTCTACGGATGCTTGTATATGGTGCAGCTGTCGATCAATGCGATGAAATTACTAGGATGGGAGTGTCTACTACGCTAAAGTGTCTAAAGAAATTTTGTGGCCAAGTCGAGAGTCTTTACTCAGGTTGGTTTCTTCATGCTCCAAATGCTGTTGACTTACACAAGCTTCTCAACAGAGGACAGTGCCACGGTTTTCCAGGCATGATTGGGAGCATCGATTGCATGCACTGGGAGTGGAAGAATTTCCAGACAGCTTGGGCTGAAGCTTACTAAGGCCGAAAAGGCAGACCAACAATTATTTTGGAGGCAGTGGCATCCCATGACACGTATATATGGCACGCTTTCTTCGGAACTCCTGGAGCTCAAAATGATCTCAACGTTCTTAGTGCGTCTCTAGTGTTCGAGCGAGTCATCGCTGGAAGTGCTCCTATGGTGGTGTTTGACGTCAATGGCACAACATACACCAACGAGTACTATTTAGCCGACGAAATATACCCGAGGTGGTCGACATTTGTCAAAACAATGTCAAAACCCCGAACTGATGAGGAGAAACACTATTTCTAAAAGCAAGAGGCTTACCGAAAAGATGTGGAGAGGTGTTTCGGTATCCTTCAATCTCGTTGGGCTATCCTCCGTCATGGTGCTAGGTTGTTCAAATTGGAGGACCTTCGAACAATCATGATAGCTTGTATCATTCTTCATAACATGATAGTGGATGATGAGTTTGTTGAGGAAGAATTCATGGAGCCTCATGAAGATGACCTAATGAATCCATCAATGGAAACTGTGTATGACCAGCTGTGGATCAACATGGACAACCTATTCCTTTTGAACCGGTCGGGAGAGATGGACAAAATCTTCCTGCATTCCTTGATCGTGAGATTCAAGTACACTCTTCCTTCAAGTGTCTACAGTTGATTTGGTGGCACACAATTGGCAAATGGATGGTAATTGAGTATGAACTATCACGCTTTGGCAAGCGGTACGTGCTTGATTGCATCCATTTGATTTGCTTTGTAATTTTAATTAATATTTTATATGTTTGTGTGGCTTAATTTGTTTTAATGTTTTATATGTTTGTGTGGCTTGATTTGCTTTGTAATTTTAATTAATGTTATCAATGCTTTGTGTGGCTTGATTTGCTTGGTAATTATAATTAATATTTTATATTATTAGTATTTTCTTTCTGATTGCAAAACATTAGACTTTTATTTAATGAAATTTAAATTACATAAATGACAGGCCAAGCCTAGCAATACGATAAAAATAAAAACTTAACTTCCTAAATAACATTTTATTATCAAATGTTAAAAACTATGATATCACTCCTCGAATTGAGGTATATAGCAATCGCTACTACCGCTCTCTGACATTGTTTTCGCCAAGATATCACCCTTCCTCTTTTTCCACCAAGCCTTCGATGGTGGACTCATAACACTAGTATCCATGGCTATAATTCTTCCATCCTCTTTCGCCTCCTCCAATTCGAACACTTTCCTCGTGTGATTTCGGGTCTCCGCATCTCTTTTCTTTATTAGCTCAACTGTGCTTGGTTTGATTCCGCCATGGATTGAATTGCAAGAGCTATACTTTCTCATGTGTCTTGCACCTTCTTTCCTTTATTTTTTGCTTCCTTGGCGGCCTTTCGCCCCATAGGCCTTGAAGAGGAGTTTGAGGGCATCTCCAAAACTTCATCAGCATCTAAGTCGATGAGAGACTCAGTTTCGGAAGCACTACAACCAGAAAATGACGCTGGAGGTTGAGGACTACTTGTTGTATCTTTAAATGTCGGGTGGTGCTTGATTGCTTCCCAAACACTCACCTTTATCAAAAGGCTTCCCTTTATTTCTTCCACAAAAGATTGATTGAGCTTGATTGTACTATACAAGGAAAAAAAGTTAATACATATAGTATTAATAATAATAATACTAATCTACATAATAATAATAATGATGATGATGATGATGATGATAATAATAATAATAATAATAATAATAATAATAATAATGGGATTAGGGATAAAAATGTGAACCTCGTCCATTGGATTTGTCCCGCTTGCTCTACGAGCACGAGATAGTTGTAGTGCATTGTGTCATTATTTGAGAGTAGCTTTCAAATGTCGAAAATGAGATTGGAAAGCTTGAGGAGATCAGAGTTTTGATGGATTACCCTCCCAATTCTCCTTACAGTCGGCATAAACCTTTTCCCACAATCTTGTGACTGCTTGAGAGTTACAGGTGATCACACAAATGGTGATACGTCAAAATGACGCGCATAATTGAACTTCCTCATCGATTTTCCAATTTGAACCCGGATCTCCCATTGTTGAAGGACAATTGAAGCAAGAGTGAAAATTAATGGAGGAAGGAGATAGAGAGTTCAAAATTTTCTACAAATTTTGGAGTGGGAAATGTAAAGAGAGTGAATTAGTATTTATAGGAAAAAAAGGTTTTTTTTTTAATTTTTCCGGATTTCTTTAGATTAAAAAAATAACAAAAGTAATTGACCGTTGCAAATTAATATTAGCCATTGATTTGAAATTAATCAAATCTGGCCCATTGATTTTAAATAACATATGACCGTTGCAGGTTTAAAAAAAAAAAAAAAAAGCATGTAGCCGTTGCAGCCCACGTGAGTAGGGGCCACAAATTGCTTGGTCAATTCAGTTGTTGATCCATGGCAATCGGATAGCTCGACCAAGGTGGGGACCATTAATTGCTTTGCTAATTAACCAACGGTTCATTATAGGGGTGGGCACGGTTCGGTGCGGGTTGGTTTAAGGCAAAAACCGATTTCGAACCGAAGAGGTCGGTTAGCCAAATTTCTCAACCGAAAACCGAAAATGAAAGGGTTGGGCAGACTATTTCGGTTACACCGAAATTTCGATCGGTGCGGTTCGGTTTCGGTGGCTCTGATTATTTTGGTTGCTAGATGAGATGCAAGTTTTATTCTGGGTTTGAGCATGAAGACTGGGTTTTTTCTGAGTTTGTTCTTCACGGTTTGAACTTTGCAGAAGATGAGAAGAAGAAACAAGAAGAAAGAGAAGACAATAATTGAGAGAGAGAAAGAGAGAGACAAAAAGAGAAAAGAAAGAGAGAGACAATTGTTAATTGAGAGAGAGAGAGACAGAAAGAGAGAAACAATTGTTAATTGAGAGAGAGAGAGAGAGAGAGTCAGAAAGTAAGGTTGAAAAGTCAACCCCAAAATATAATAAAATATATATATATATATAAATGGGTCGGGTCGGCTTTGTCGGTCGGTAAAATACCTGAAATCTATTTCGACCCGTTTTTAATCGGTTCGGGTCAGTTTTATTGGTTTCCTCTTCTCTCTCTATGTCGGTCGGTTTTCCGACCCGATTTTTCGGTGCGGGTCGGTCGATTTTAAGGATCCGGGTCGGTTTATGCCAACCCCTAGTGCATTGCACCAAATTGATCAATTAATCAATTGACCACTGAATTGGCTCACCGGTGGACTTGCTCTCAGAGAAGTTAAAATCAAGGACCAGGACCGAACCGAAAGTATGTAATAAAGAGACCGGACCGAAAATTTAAGAGTATTTTTTCACAAGGACCGGACCGGTCCGGTTCGGTTTTTTGGGCCAAAACGCCCACCCCTAGCCGATTTTGCTCGTCTTTTTTTCTTTTCTTTCTTTCTTCCCTCTCATTTTCGTTGTCTCTCTTTCCTTTTTCCAGGACCACGAAATCGTCAGGTGAGCTCGAAGAAATCCGGCTTTGCGGCGGTGGTTTGTAGGGGTTTGGGTTTGATTGCTAAGCCGAGTATCCAAAGATGAAGTCTAAAACTGGGATTTGCCAATTCTAGCTTTCTATTTCAAGCTTGATTTCATCTTCTGGACTTCCTATGACTGTGGTTGGTCTTCTGGGTATTTCTGGTCTTCTTTTGGCAGTCAAAGACTCCAAATTGGACAATTTAAGCACTCGGTCTCCCAAAACTCTCAAATTGCTTTTGGTGATGGGCTTGCAAAACCTAGGAAACAATTGCTTTCTCAATGTGATTTTACAGAGGGGCGGATCCGGGGGGGGGGGGGGGGGGGTGGGCAAGTGCCCCCCCTCAAATTTTTTCCAAAAGCTTGTAGTATGGTATGGTCTATGGAGCTTGAGCTTGGAAACAATGGTGGAAGGGGCAAAACCAGTGGAAAACGAGGAAGAAAGACTGCAGTCTGCAGAGCCATTCTGGAATTTTTTGTTCTGTGTTTTTAAAATACCCAGCAAAACGTCCTATATATTGTCCCCCCTGTCTCCCTCCCCCCCCCTCCCCCTTCCAACCCACCCCCCCTCTCGTCTTTCGCCCTCCCCCCTTCTGGCTTTCCTTCACCTCTCTCTCTGCTTCTCTCCGGCTCCCTTCCTCTCCCCTCAACCCCTCATCCCTCTATCTTGTCTCCTTTCTCTACCTTTTGCATTTGTTTTATTAAAGTTGTTTTTATAGTTGCATTTTGTTCAAAATTTATGGGTTGATTAAGGATTGGTGTTTGCACGAAACGAGAATATTGATTAATTTCATGACTTATATTGTCTTTTTGTTTTGATAAATTTCTCTAAATTTTTTTCTTCTCGTTTTTTTGGGTCTAAGGAATGGGTTTTTGTTTGCTTTTGTTTATGTGTTAAGGATAATAATTTTATGATTGGTTTTGTCTTCTGTTTGGGTAAATCATCGGTAGTTTTTCATTGATTAGTTTTCTATAAGTCCGAGCTGCTTTGCTATGTTCTTTGTTATGAAAGTGTTTGGATGATGGAATTTTTGTGTTTTTTTTTCTTTTTTTTTTTCATTTTTTTTTTTTTTATTTTTTTTTTTTTTTTTTTTTTCCTATCCGAGGGTTTTAAAAGGAAATTTTGTTTGAAAAAATAGTATTTTATTTTTATTTTTGTTGTTTTAAAAAAAGGTAAAAAGAGGTAACAATATATAATTTTAATTTATATATTTTTTGTTTCTTTGTGTGTTTATTAGTGTGGGTTTTAATTGGGTTTATCTTTTGGTTTTGTTAGTATTGTATTTTTTTTTGTTGTTAAATCTATGAAATTGTTTAAGTATTTTGATTCTATTAGTTATTTATTGTATTTTAAATATATTTTATTTTTTTTTTAAAAAGGGAAATATATTTTCGATTTTTTATATTTTTTTATTATTAAAATTTATAATATTTAAAATATTTATTAGGGAAAAATATTGTAATTGTGTTGATAAAAAAAAAACCATTTTTTGTGTTAATTTTGGAAAATATGAATTTTTTTTATTTTTAAAATCCTTTTTTTTTTTAAATAATATATAATATCTTTATTTTTTTTTTATTTTATTATTTTTTAGTTTTTTTATTAAAAATATAAAAAATTAATCTCTTCTAATCTTTTTTTCTTTCTATTTAAAAAGTTGTAAATATTATATTATTTGGTATTGATTTTTTTTTATTAAAAATTTTTTGATTAAATTTTTTATATTATTTATTTTTAATAATTAAAAAATAAAATTGTTAAAATTAAAAATTTGTTAATTTTTATTTTTGTTTATATTGTTGGTTAAATGTTTAATTTGTTAAATTTTTAGATTTTTAGAGGGTTTTAAAATAAATGGTTGGTATAAATATAATGTTATAAAATTGGTGGATATTTTCCTATAATTTGTGTAAAAAGTATGTTTTGTATTTTTATTAATTAGATAAAAATAATATTATAATTCAAATTAATATAATGTTTAGAATTAAAAAAATGATTTTGTAAAAAAAAAAAAAATATTTTAAAAAAAAAAAAAATAATAAATATTCTAAATATTTTTTTTCTTCTATAAAAAAATGTGATTAATTTTATTATTATTATATTGGTATAAATTATAAAAAAAAATATTATTATTAAAAATAATAAAAATAATGTTTAGAAGGAAAAAATTAAATTTTGATAAAAATAAAATAAAAAATTATTTGTCATAATCTTTTTTGTTATATGCATTATATACAAGGGTAAAGAGGAAGGATTAAAAATATGAGGGAATAGTAAAACATTCTGAGTAAAAAAAAGTAAAATAGGGGGAAATGAGGGATAAATGGATTAATAATAAAAATGAAAAGAAAAATATTGTAAAGAATAAAAATGTTTATATATAGTAAATAAGAGGTTAAGAGTTGTATTAAGAATAAAGAGGTTAAAAGTGGTGTAAAAACGACCCCTAAGGGTGCTATAGGTCGGTGGTACAGATTACTACAGTGCTCAGACGTTATTGTCCCTGCTATTTTTTTTTTCTTCCCTTTTTACCCTTGCTTAATCGAGTGGGTGTTCTCTTTTCTCGATTCTTCTTTTATTTTCTTCTTCCTTCGACCTCACCCATCTACAGACTATTTTGTCTCTCTCTTCTCTCTTCTCAATCCAGCACCTGAGAATAGATCAGCCCCCCCTCAAAAAAGAAAAAAAGAAAAAAGAATAGATCAGCATATTTTTAGTGGTAAGAACGCATGCTTTTCTCCCATCTTCCTACAGGCCACCATATCTGCTTCTCTGTCTCTAATTTCGAATCGTTTGTGCAAACACTGAAGGTATGCTTCCATTTTCAGATTACCCTTTTGGATTTTGTATGGTTTGGAGTTCAATTGATCATCGGGTTGGTTGATTCTATTTTGGCCTGTGGTTGTTCAAATTTCAATTGTGTCGTTTGGTGGTTCAAATTTCAATTGGGTGGAGTTTGTAGCTTTTTCATTGTGAAATTGATGTGCTAGAGTGTAGATATGAACTGAAATTGACATACCTCAAGATTAATAAGTTTTAATTTATAAAACTTTGGTAATTGGGTAATTGTTTAATATATGTTCAAGTTGAAGATAGAGGAATCTCGGTAGTTGAATGGGGAAGTTGTTTTCTTCTAATGTTTTTTTTTTCCTCTCTTGAGGCGGGTTAAATAAGAATGAGTTGAACTTATTCTTCTTTCAGAGTGGTGATTGATAGTTGTAGTAGAGATAAATGTTCAAGTTACTATTTTACTGTTTTTTAAGTTTGAAGCAATAATCTGAGTTTGTTGACCTAAATTGAGTAGAGGGATTAGGTAAGAACAAGTTCAATTTATCTTTTTCTCTGCGTTTTCTATGGTGTTAATTTGGGTACACTATTTGTCTTAAGATTTTATTGAATTTTGGGAGTTGATGTATGTTTTGATTTTTTCCAGCATTGAAATTTGGGGGTTTATTACCCCCTTAAACAATGCATACATTCTTTACGGGTTTGAATTTTTTTTTTCATGTTAATTTTTTTTCTGTTAAATTGCAGATTCAAAGTGGATATTAGTTCATAAATTTCTGTGTTAACACCTAAAGCAGTGAGGTATGTATATATTTTCTTTATATATTTTTTTGTGATTTGGGTTTTCTTTAATGTGAACATGTGTTTGAGATGATTTGGTATATTATTATGATGAAATTTGGTTTATTTATTATTAATTTGCTTATTTCTGCATTGGAGTTCTTTGATATAGCTGAAATCGATGACAAAGTGCAGTGTAAAATTACTATTAATGAATGGTAATACCATTGTCTATATTGCACGAATATGCAAAGATTAAATTTTTTTTTTGCAAGGAGGACAAAAGTGGTGGTGCTGTGGTGGTCTGGGATCAGTGAGAGAGTGAGAGAGATCGGAGAAGCAAAATTTTTTTTTGCCTGCGGCGCCTCTATGTGCCCCCCCGCCAATCAATCCTGGATCCGCCACTATCTACAGGTAAGTATGTAGGTATTGTAAAACCTTGGCAACCTTGCAAAACTTTGGTATTGACTATGTCTGTGTGTTTTTGATTCAGAGCATATTTGAATATGAATGCAGTTTTTTTCAGATCAAGTAAAGTGATTGTGGTGTTCTTTTAAAATTTCTCAGGCTCGGGCTATAGTTGACACGCAAATCCTGGCCGCAAGATTAAATTGGAGGGCCAGGATTAACTTGTGGGGGAAATAAGAGGACCTCTCCGTGATTGCTCACTTCTCCATTGCAGAATGCATGGGCAACTCGGCTAGTATAAGAAGTTTTTCCTTTAGCCCACCTAGGTTTTCAATCTTGGATCCGCCACCGGTGCATTCGTATTTTTCTACAAGGTTGTTGTGATCTGGCTCAGTTCAGTTTTGACTAAATTTTCACGAATAGCGCATATTGGCTCCGTCCCTGATAATGGAGGAAGTGGATTCAGCGAATATTTTGGGAGAGCCTGATATGAATGATGTTGATGATGAAGAAGAAGAAGAAGTTTACTATGCTTCTGTGCCTGCATCCAAATTGCAACCGAGGTTGGGATCTTTACTTGAAATCAGTATATATATGTGTGTGTGGAAATGTTACAGTATTCTCTGATTTTGATTTTGATGTTGTGGGGCTCTTTTAGGGCGGTTGTATCCAAGGCTCGCTGGAATAATGAGATGGGCATGGCTGAGGTCGTAGTTCAAAGGGGCACATTTTCCAAGACTACTGGAATTGTTCGTAGTGGCAAGCTCTATTACTCCATTGAGGAAGTTTTGTAAGTGAAAAAAGCAAATATTTTTATTGTGATTCTTGCCCATGATTTTTTCCACTTACGTTTATGAAAATTATCAATTAATTTGACTTGAAAGAGCTGCACTTATTCGGTCTTGAATGTGCTTCATTTCATTGTCTTACTGTTCTGTTTATTAGCTTCTTTGCCTCATTGAGCTTAAATTTTTGAGAATTAAGCTTGTAGCTGAGCATTTTGCCTTTCATAGAATAGACGGCCTTGTAGTGCCAAATTGTTGCTTTTTATCATTTTAAGAAAAATATTGTCTGGGACTTGTATGAAGCAGAACAAGTTTGGGTTTAGTGCCATAAATATAGTCTATTATGGCCTCACTATTTGAACTACACTTGACCTACATATTAAGTCAAACTGGGGACATAAATGAATGTAGTAGGTGCTTTGCGTTTCATTGTCCTGAAATTTGCCTCTTTCTTATGTTGTGATGGAAATTATTTGCAAATTGTAACAATCCTATAAAGGTTTTTGGTTGAAATAGGGGCTTTGCTTCTCTTGGACGAGAGTGATACCGGCCTTTCCTTGGAAGATATATATGTGAAGATGTCAGGTGGAAAAAATAGATGCTGTTGGGAGGAATTTCGAGCTTATAGGCAACTCAAATCTCTTGGTTACATTGTTGGGCGGCATGGTATTCCGTGGTCTATGAAGGGTGCCAAGAGTAATTGTGAATCTATTTCTTCCCAAGGTTTTCCTGAAACTGATAAGGTGCTGAACTTGGAATCAGAAGAGATTCGGTCTGTTATTGGATTGTTCAATGAGATGCAGATTAATAAAGTGAGGCCGGTTTTTAATGTGTATCTCCCAAACAGCAAGTTCAGGAAATCTTCTCCTGGTGATCCAAGCTTTGTGCTCTGTTTTACTAGGTATTTGTTCTGGTTACTTTAAAGAATGCAACTCAATTTATTTCATTTGTGATTAGCTGCAATTGTTTTTTTTTTTTTTGCTTTTGTTTTTGTTTTAGAAACTAATCCTCATCGTCATAAGATATGTCTGATCTGTCAATAGTCCGAATGTCATATGTATTTTGTTGAGTAATTAATTAATTGTTCCTTTTTAACTAGAAAAAACATGTTTTCTTTGGTCAATAACTAGAAAACCATGTTAAGTTGCACTTTAGTGAGACACTAAATTGTAGAGGGGATTACTTTTATAGAGGAATCATTGTTGATAAATCTTTTTATGCAGCAGAACATTTACTCTCTTATATTCTTTTGTTTTAGTCACTCTTGAAATTTTTATTTTGGAATCTTCTTTATTTGAGATTATAAAATGTTCTTATCCACATAAATTGAAGTCTGCACAGCTTCATGCAAACATATGAAGCCAATTCTTTTCCGAAGATTTTGTAGGGTAGTCGCAAATAGTAAAACTTTGCTTCTATGTAAATAATTTCATATATGTGTCATCTTTAAAATATGAATTTGGAAGTCATACTTAAGTCCAATAAAATGTTTTATTATTTCATTTTTAAGAGTTTGATAATTCAAATTTCATTTTGAAGTGTTTGCTATTGTCTGGATAACTAGAGATGAGAAAAATATTGACATTATAGCGAATAGAACTTTTGCAATTCCACTGATAAATGATTCTTCCTGTTTTCAGCATGCTTTCTTTTCTCATGAGCTTTTACCTAATGTGTGTCTGTATGAACCATGATGCTAAAATATCAGCTGCTAGATTTTCCTGTGTTTGAGCGTAGAGTCGTCTACCTTCTTAGTATTATATGTCAATACAATTCTAAACATTTTACTTTCTTTTTTTGGTTGCATTTTTAACTTGCATCAAACAATTGAGGTTTTGTCCTGTATGTATGTTTTCAATTCCATATTTTACTCCTCCCTTATGTTTGCAAGAATATCCTTTTGCCTTCCATTTCTTAACAGTTTACTTTGAAGGTCCATTTGTGTCCCTTGCAAGAATATCCTTTAGCTTTCTGTTTGTTAACAGTTAGAAGTGAGGTTACTCAGGATATATATATATATATATTATTGTCATCGCTGAGGAAAGCTTCATTTGGTAGAAATCATATTGGGTTTATAGTATTTGTCTATAACATAAACTTATTTCATGAGATGTTCACATAGCATGTGATGAAGTGTTCTTTCCTGTGATGTCATATACTTATTTTCAAGCTCCTTTGGGAATTGACATCTTGAAAGTTTAATGAGGCTGGATTGATATCGTCTTTTAAAAGTTTGATTCCCCAACCAATAGTTATATGCGGTGGAAGATGAAAAATCACCTGAAACAAATTGGGAACATGATTTTCTAGTTGGAGCTTAGATTCGATTACAAAATGTTCTTTCCTTTAACTAATAAAAAATTAAAAACTGAATCTATGTTTTTTCTCAAGTGATCAAGGTATTTCGTTCTCTTAGAATAGTATTTAAATATATGCTTGGCTTCTCTTTTAGGGGATATCCACCATCCAAAGCAGAGCTTGAAGCCCTCGAGGGACAATGTGGGAGCATTCCTTTGAAGTTCTGTAATGTGGAGCAGGGACGTGTGAGTTTTTTTTCCTTTGACAAGGTGGAACTTCCTGTCCTACCTTGACATTTGGAGTTGATTTCATTTTGCACCGAGTTTAGAGGATAAGATATTGACAATTTTCTCTTGGCCGTGTAGAGGACAAGTTAGCATCTGACTTTTGTTATCAAAAATATAACACATACATCAGCTCTTTGTAAAACAAATGTAAAGCCGACAAGTTTTCACCTTTGATTACTACAAGCGTTTCCTTACGAGCCCGTAACTCAGTTTTTGGATATTCAAATTTTCAAGTACTTACGATGGCTTCAAGTTATTTAATGAGCTTTATGGGAGCTCGACATTTGAGAATGTTTCATCCTACGAGAAATGGAAAAAGAAACAGGCACTTAAATTTCAAGTTTCATTAAAATGTCCTCATGATGACATAACCATTTGAAGCACTTAGGTCTCTGTTTGGTTGACAAAAAAAAAATCATTTTATATCTTTCCATAAGAAGGGGAAACTAAAATTCTCACTAGTTTCCTTTTAAGTATTTGACAACACTAAAGAATGCAACACTAAGATAATATATGAAACAAAATTAATATTTATAATAAATTGTTATTTTAGTTATAAAAGTAATGTAATTAATATTAAATTAGTGCAATAAATGCATGAAAGTATGCAAGGAAAATGATTCAATTGGAGTAGGGAATGAACTAATTTCCCTTCTATTTTCTCTTTGGGTAAAAACCCAATTTAGTAATCGAACTATTGCGAAATGTATTTTTTGGTACCTACAAATTTATTTTACCCAAAATTGTACCAGAACTATTGCGCCGTTACCCAAAATTGTACATCCGAGTTAACGGAGGTACCATTTTGGCCTCATTTGGTTTGTGGAATTGAGGCCATAGGAAAGGAAACACAATCATTTCCAGTGTTTGGAATGCAAAAGAAAATGAAATACTTTCCTGGAGGAAGGGAAAATAGGGGGGAAATTGGTTCCTTCCCTATTCCAAAGGAATCACTTTCCCTACTTATTTTCCTGTATTTATTGCACCAATTTAACATTAATTACATCACTTTTACAACTAAAATAATAATTTTTGAAATTATAAATATTAATTTTGTTTATTATATTATTATTTTTTGATTATTTTCCTTAGTGTTGCCAAACACTTGAAATGAAAGGTAGTGAGAATTTTTAGTTTCCCCTTCCTATGGAAAGAGAAAGGAATTGATTTCCTTTCCTTTCCTTTCCTTTCCTTTCCTTTCCGTGAACCAAACAAGGCCTTTGGGTAATGACACAATAGTTCAGGTACCATTTTGGGTTTTAAAAGAATTTGTAGGTACCAAAAAGTACCTCTCACAATAATTCAAGTACCAAATTAGGTTTTTATTCTAGTCTAATTACTAATTAGAAAATATTTCTTATCCAAATATGCGCCACGTAGGCGAACTTAACAACCAAGTTAAGGGATGTATCATTTTGAGTAACGGAGCAATAGTTCAGGTACCATTTTTGGGTAAAAAAAATTTGTAGGCACCAAAAAGTACATTTTCCAATAGTTTAGGTACCAAATAAGGGTTTTACCCTTTCTCTTCTTTCAGGAAAGTATTTCCTTTCCTTTTGTATTCCAAACATTGGAAATGATTGAGTTTCTTTTTCCATAACCTCAATTCCGCGAACCAAACGAGGTGAAATTCCGGTTGCACGGAATAGTCCCAATAAACGGTAGTCGTCCTAAACACTAATCGGAGAGCATACACAACTTTGAACAAATTAAAAGTTTAATCTCTCCACAACCTAACAACTTAGGTTCAAACAATTGCACAAGCAATTCACAATTGACAACAAATATATATGCAACAAGCACAATCAATTGTACAACCTAGAATCCCAAAGTGAGTATCATCAATAGCTCACCACGGACTATATCTATCAATGTATGAACAAGCACACAATATGCTAATTAATTAAGCATAATACAATAGATAAGCAAACACACAAACAACACACGATATGGTCACCCGGAAACCTCTACCTCTAGAGGGAAAACCGGAGGAGAGCCGTACCCTACGCTCTTGTGTAACACTATGAAAAACGCCAATTGGCAAACACATACAAGAGGGAATCACAATCCCAAACTCTACACTATCAACCCTATGACTAGTGGCAGCTCTAACCTTGTGTAGCCTCCAAATGCTTCTTCAAGTGCTCCCACCTCAAGCCGCTCCAATTAGACGAACACCACCATGTGAATCCTCCAACCGCAAGCAACACCAACAATGAAAATGTGTGTGTGTGTATGAGTGAATGAAATGAATTCAATTCGTTTGACACAAGCAAGTAAACAAGGAACACTTGCTAGAATCAAACAAACCGAATTGACAAACCTTGAATATGATTCAAGGGTTGATTTAGTTATTCACAAGGAACAATAACTAAATCAACAACATCAAAGATGTGAGGAGTCTATAACATGGATCTAGGGTCACTCAACTATACCAGAAAACTCTCTCAAGACGTTTTTAGACAATATGGAAGAGTAGAAAGAGTTACAACAAATGAAAACCGAAGGATTCTATTTATAGAAAACAAAACAGACGCTCGGGCGATCGATCGTCACTATTCACGATCGATCGTCACTATTCACGATCGATCGTCACTATTCATGAACAGTGGTACTGTAGCAACGGTCACATTTTCGAATCGCAACGGGTAGATTCTCCAACGACACTATTGACGATCGATCGCACTATTCCAGGCGATCGATCGCACTGTTCATATGAACAGTAACATTGTAGCACATGAACAGTAACACTGTAGCAAACATAAAAATATCTTTAAATTAAATGTTTGCTTAACCAAAATGAAATTCAATTAATTTCTAGCAAACCTAAGATATTTGTGCTACTCTTTTAAGCATAAACAAAGTGCATGAAATGCATATGCATGATTCATACCTTGAGATGCTTGAATGAAACCTTCGATGAACAATAATCGAAGTCCGGAGAAAAGACCGGATAAGAAAGGCGTCTTCACGAACCATCTCGAGCAAGAACAACCTAAGCCATTATTCCTAATCCCTTAAACAACCTAGCATTGAATACAATAAAATGCTAATACAAGGGAAGAGGTTTTGTCAAATAGGAAATAGCCAATAGCAAATATTTTGCCCTTACACGAGGCCTAAGGGTAGATTTATAATCGGTGCATGTAAAATTAAATAAATGTAGTTGCTAACAAGGGGTTCTATTTAAACCTCTCGATTTGGTATTCACACCTCTTGAAACTTTTGCTATTAAACTTTATGTTTTGTTCCTTTTTTCTCTCTACATCTCAGTTAAAATGTTGTGAGTTATATATATTGTTAAGATTAGGGCTGGTTCGAAGGGTATTGAGTTTGCTTTCTTGTTTATCATGCCAATCCAAGCAAACGTGCCTTCTACCAGAACTTGACCTTCTTTTTCTCCGATATTGATACCGGGTTGAATGGCCCCATGCTTCTTGTTATCACCTAGTTTGTCAATGCATTCACCTTCTACCCTCGATCCCCCATTTCGTAAGGCTCTATTAGCCTACCTGAAATCTAGTCCTTAGGAGTTTTTTTTTGTTACAAGTCCTTAGGAGTTTGACTCAACTGCGCAAATGATGTTTCTACATCAACAAGAATAGATGATATTTTTCCTCTAACGTACTCCTTCCTATTTGCTAAAGCATAACCCCCCATCAAATATGCACTCACATTAGATTATAAATGCATATGAAATAATTATGCTGCCAATACACTATTTAAATTATTTTTAAATTATTTTTAACTCTCAGATCTAAAATTATTTTGAAATAGACGGTTGAGATTAGATGACCATTGTTGCGTCAGACTTGGGAGCCGTGTTGAAATAAACAAATGTTGAAGTCGGCGCCCCACGTGCATGTGCCTGAGAGCATATGCACCAATGCACAAATGGATCAATCTACATGAGTACATGTCAAAGGCAATAAATTGACACAAGAGTCATTGCAGCGGGGAAATATCAGTTATGCCAATTAGTGGGGACCACATGACAATGCTAATTTGATTGCCAAGAATTGGCAAGCAAATTAGTCATGCGCTACTCATGCCAATTGCTGGGGACCACATGACACATACTTGCACATGACTTCTCTCTCTTCAACAGATAATTAATTCGTACATTTGATTTCAAATCTTGGACGATCTAATTGTTAGAAATTGTTTCAAACAGTAATGAAATTTTTTATTCAATTTTTTTATGTTGTTATTAACACACCCCAAAATGTTAATAACATACCCCTTCTCTCTATCTCTTTCTACCCAAAGTGTTAGAGAGAGAGAGAGAGAGAGATAGATAGAGAGAAGGGATGTGTTATTAAAATTTTGGGGTGTGTTAATAACAACATTTTTTTTTTCACAAATTAAGTCCGGAAACAATAAAAAAATATAAATTTTTATTCAAAAAAATTCTATAATTCATATTTTATGCCGAAAATAAAATAATAAAATAAATCTATTTTATTTTCATAGATTAAATGCTTATATGATTAATTTTTATTAATTAATAAATTAATTACTAAATCAAATTTAAACGATAAAATAATGTTGGCAGGATAATTGCCTTTGATTGTTGCATTGACAAACTGAAGGCAATTTTGTTTTATAAGAAAAGGCAAATTACAACCTAGCTTCTAATATAACTAGAATTAAATAAATCAAAATTATGGGATTGAATGACTTGGAATAGTAATCCGTTGAACCAAAGCTTTAAATCTTGGTAGGAGTGGCCACGAGAAGCGGTCGAATTAGTTGCAAAGTTACAAACTAAAGGCAATTGTCAATAAGGATGAATAGTGAATTAACAAGGTCTAAAAATTGACAATTGTCCTCCATTATGGGTGTATATGCTCTGAAGCAATTGACAAGACCAATTTGGTTGTCAACAATCGCCTATGGAATTGATCTAGGCATGTGGGCTCCATTAATTGACACAACCAATTCATCATTCATCAATTGTCAATAATTTGACTATTGGTATTGCAATTGGCCAACCAGTGTTAATGCTCTAAGGTAAGACAACTATCCAAACACATTAAGCAAACAAATCATGGCTAATTAAATTAATGGTAGGATGAGTAAAAGTACAACCAACCTAGAGAATCCTAGATAATAATGTTATCCTTGTTCATTCTTTTGATTCCTTAATATCAATTCTCGTACCCGACTTCGACCAAAGAAATTGGGCCAATTCTCGTACCCAACTTAATTTGTAATTTTGTATCAATCCCTCCGACCAAGGTAAGCCTAAACATATACACAATTTAATATAATTATTATAATTAATATCATGACGAGTTTTGTGTCTGCTAGGGTTTTCTCATGGAGGCGGCAGCTAGATTCTTTTCTAACTCTTTGCCTCTTACTTTTGGGGGTGATCTGATCCATTTAGAGGCCTCTCCGATGCAGTGTGGTCTCGAATGGTTTCGGGTTGCGATTGAATCTTTATGTCTTCTTCTTCTTCACTATATTGGTGGGTGGTCTTGGTGCACTTGTTGGCTCGTTGGCGGTGTTGGCCTCTACAAGGGGGTGGGATCCATTTGGTGACTGGTTTGGTTTTGTCACATTGAGGATTGGTTCTCTTTTGCCAGGTTAATTTGCCTTTTATCGTTCTCGGCATTCTAAGGACGACATGTTTTGGTTGGGTACGTCGGCGATGTTGATCGGTTATGGTCTCAGTGATTCTCTTTTGAAGCGTCAGCTCCTTCCTTCAGCCTGTGTTATTGGGTCTGGTTGTGGATTATCCTTTGCCATTCTCCCTTGGTCGGAGTTGTTTCCCCTGGGACGCAAACATAAACCACGGGTAGATCCAACTACTTCATCGGCTTGGTCTTTAGAGTGCACCATGCCTTCCCCCATGTCCTCGGCAGGGAAGGGCAAAGATACTATAGCTTAGGGCAAGGTAGTCACCCTATATACACTTCATCCATATTTGTGGCGGCCCGCTCTTCTTCTATAATATTTACCGTACCATCAGGAGTGCTTAGCCCAACTGATGAGAGATTGTTGGAAATTGTGAAAGGATTAGGTTAGGTCAGAGTTTTGATCCTTTCCGTTGTAACAAAAAAAAACTTTCATTTTCACATTCTCACATTAATAAGATGTGGATGATTCTTATAGGTTATAACTACTAGTAGTAGTGAGACCATGTGATCGCTACCTAACATATATACCTCTATTTGAAGCAAAGGACCGAAAAATCAAATTTATAGCCAACATATAGGCGATAATTTCGGATTTTGGAGGGAGCGATATTTATTTTACCAACCACATATATATCGTTCGAAATTAATGAATACTGTGATAATTTAGCAACTTTCGAAGAAATTCGGAAATTTTTGCGATATATTTTCTATATATCGTCATACTCTTTAACCAAAATCCAACAATGATAGGGTTCAAACTTAGGCTTTTTTAAATCAAGCTAAGTCAAACACCAATCCGACTGGATTGGTTTTATATTCAATTGGTGACCTGTTTGATACTTGATTTATACATATTTTATATATAAAGAGCACTCCTAATTACTTGTTTTATGCTTTCCTTAGCATCTAATAATGTCACTTACACTTTGTTTATCTCTTTTTATAGGTTCGTACCGGGAGAAATGGAACTTGAAGAAAAGGATGCACTTTGGAAGCTTTTAAAAGCGTTTTCATGGAGCAACCAAAAAGTCAACCGTGACTTTGGAACTCAAGATTCCAAGATTGAATCCTTAGAAGTGAAAGACAATGATATCCCGGAGTTGAGACCAAGAAACCAAAAAGTCAACTTTCGACCCGGAAAGTCAACCGAAGTCAACCGGGCCCACATGGTCAACCCCGAAGGCATCACACAAAGACTCATGCAAGAATTTCCCACATCCACTAGGAGAGCTCATTTGATTGGTTGAGGCATATTAGTGGTGAGTAGAGATTCAAATTCAAAAAAGCGACAAAACATTTAATGTTTATGCCATACTTTGTCACCTAGCCTTTTCCCTTTACCTTTTGTCTCCCAATGGTCCTAAATCAAATTTGCCTATGCTATACACACATTACCACTTTGCCCTTAATGCCTATACACTTTCCTAACTACCCCAATGACATCTAGGTACTTTCATATGGGTTAGATCTATACTTTGGACCATAGGATCATTCCCCTTTCATCCTAGCCCTTTATCCCCACATATATATATATATATATATATATATATATATATATATATTTTAAACCTTCCCATTTTCATCATTCACTAACCCTAGACACCACAAATCCCCAAAATCCTCCCTAGTTTCCATTTACCTTTCCTCCATTTTCCTCCATTTGCTCACATATCCTGTGCCGGACGACCGGTCGCCGATCACCATCGACCGGTCGCCGAAGCTGCTGTTTGTGGCTTTTCCTCAATTTTCCACCACTTCCTCCACTCATCTCACAAAACTTCCTTCATCAAACAACCTCTACACACCCTCCACTACATCCACAAACACTTTTCCATCCTATTTCACCATCCTCACTCACTCTCACATTGGATCTTCTCAAGACCACAAAGAAGGGGAGCTTGGTTCAAGAGGGAGCAAGAGAAGACCAAGGGAGCAAGGAAGAAGGCATAGCAACCTCTTGGTGACAGCAAGGATCAGCTGACCATCCTTCTTGAGCACTTCTTTACCCTTATCTACTCTATTGCCGCCCCAAATCGTTTTTTTTTTTTGGGGGGTTAGGGGGGGGGGGGTTTGGGTTATTGCCTTTAAGTTTTCTAGAATTGAGGATTTGATGTATTCCATGATGTATTGTGAGTAGTCCTTGAAGATTGGGGGCTAGGGTTGTATCCCCTAGCCCAATGAAGATGTTTTGATTGATTTTATATATGTATGCTTGAGATTTTGATATGGGTATGTTCATTGTCCACTTTCGTTATGTGTTAGATGCATATATGTCTAGGAACTTTATCACTTCTAAAAGCATATGTTTAATCTATTTTGGTAGAGATTGTGAGCTTGATAACCTTATTCTCTCTAGACAATTGGCAATGGATGTGATGAGCATGTCTTTTTTGGATCCCTAGGTCTTAATGGCCATACCCTTAGTCTAGTAATTTGGGACCCATTGCATGGCTCAAGTTGTTGGGCTAATAGACTTTATGAACCATTGCATGGCATAAAGGTACACTTGAAAAGACCGTGGCCCTAGAGCCCTTGTACGTCTAGGGTACGGGACTTGATCCACTAATCAATCTCACTTGCATGTTTATGTGATTTAATCAACCATTGGATTTGGGCTTAGGTGACCCAAACCCCCTTTCACTTAATCAACAAAGTTTCCAATAAATTTGTGTTCACTTTTGCTTCCTTGCACTTACTCTTTTAAATTGTGTTTATTGATCACTTGTCACTTTACAAAACCAACAAATGTCCTCATCTACATGTCCACTATGCACATACCCCACTTAGTGAATGCATAGTAATCCATTTCTTGCCTCCTCATTAGTTCTTGTTAATCTAGCTATCCTAGTTGCCTAGGGATTGACACCGCCAATTCCCAACGACACACCCCCGGTCTTTACTTCCATATACTATCTTGACGACACGTTTGCTTGCGTAAGCGCTCCAAAAGCGTTAAAGTCAATGGCGCCATTGCTTGTTGGGGATTGAGGTGGATCTTTGATCCCTGGGTAGACGATATTGGGTTTACTTGCACTTTCTTGTGTAGTTTGTCATTTTTTTGTCGATATTTGTGTGTTTTCTCACTTATGGAATCATCTTGAATTGTTCACTGTTCATACCATTAGTTGTTTGGGAGTGAAATTGGTGTTTTTGTGTTGTTATTGAACTAGGTTTGTTCCTTATTCCATCTTGGGAAAGTGGGAATTTTTGTGAAAAAACAAAGTTAGAAAACGGACGACCAGTCGACGCCACTAGGCGACCGGTCGTCGAGACCCAAAAAAGAGTAAGTGGCTTTTCGACCGGTCGACGCCCCTAGACGACCGGTCGCCGAGGCCCTGTTTTGAATTTTTCTTATGTTTTTGAGATCCAATTGCTTTCTATAGTCATATACCTTTGATTGCTTGCCTTAATTGTGATATCTAATCAATCTTTTGGTGTTTTAAAGGTGCATGAACCCTTCTCATTCGAATTATCTTCGCCATGAACTTTGGAAGATTTACCACGAGGTAGACTAAGAGGGTGGAGAAGAAGATTCATACAAGTGACCGAAAGTGCACCTCCAATTCGTCACACTCAACTTCCTTTAAGGACTTCTGCTTCACCACCAAGGGAATGAGTCACAATGGGTGACCAAGCACCTCCACCACCACCACCGGTGCGACGAATGAGGGAGTACACCTTACCACAAATCGTGGGTAACCCCTCTTGTATAGTGCTCCCTCCATGCGACCATCACTTCGAGATCAAGTCCTCCACTCTTAATATCTTGCCAAGCTTCAATGGAACTAATCAAAGTCCGTACGACCATTTGATGGAGTTTGAGCAAGCATGCACTACTGTGAAACTCAATGCCCTCCCGGAAGAAAGTCTCAAGCTTCGGCTCTTCCCATTCACCTTGAGGGATAATGCGAGGAGGTGACTCACCAAGCTTCCCCCAAGCTCCATTCACTCTTGGGTCCAATTGCAAGAGACATTTTTGGCTAAGTATTTTCCCCTAAGTAAGGCGGCTAAGGTCCGTGATGATTTGGTGGGTTTCAAACAACACTCTACGGACACCTTTCATGAGACGTGGGAGCGATTCAAGGATCTAGAATTGTCATGTCCTCATCATGGCTTAGAGAAGTGGCTATTGGTAGATCTCTTCTATAGAGGACTTGGACCGGACCAATGCCAAAAAGTTGACACTTTTAGTGGTGGCACGGCGGATAAGTCTCCCGATGAGGCTTGGAGCGCTTATGAAGAGTTAGCGGAAAATTCACTTCATTGGGATGATATGGGGACAAGGAATGTGACTAACCTTTCTATGTCATCAAGGGAGCCTTTAAAAGATGGAAGTG
Source organism: Rubus idaeus (assembly GCA_030142095.1). Lineage (NCBI taxonomy): Eukaryota > Viridiplantae > Streptophyta > Magnoliopsida > Rosales > Rosaceae > Rubus > Rubus idaeus. The sequence continues at coordinate 16,446,652 of CM057970.1, read as the reverse complement.
TGGTTCTCTCCAGATCCATCAATGTGGCACAAGAATTCAAGAGATTGGAGAGCAAGCTTGAGAGTCTCTTTGAGAGCAAACTTGGACACTTGGTACATCAAGGAGCTCCCTCATCTCCACCGAGCTCCCAAGAAAAAAAGGAAGCTACTATTTGCTTGCTTTGCGATGCGTATACACATGAGACTTTAGATTGTCACCTTGCCTCTTCATATCCGGAATTTGTACAAGAGTATGTGAACCAAGTGGGAGTCCCCAAGCAAGGACATGTGAACCCTAGAAATGATCCCTACTCCTTCACCTACAATCCGGGATGGCGGAATCACCCTAATTTCGTTCATGGCGGCAACCAAAGAGAGAGTAACTTACAAGGTAGAGGTGGTCATCACTTTTATGGGCAAGAAAGAAGTCAAAGCTTTCATGATCGATCACAAGGATTCAATTCATATCATGGAGGAGCCACTCAAGCTCCTAGTGCTCCTTCAAGCTCCTCACAAGCACCACCCGGATTCAATTCTCAAGGCGGTCAATCTTCTTATATGGAGGACCAAAGAGCATTTATGGAGCTTCACCAAGTCAACCGCAAGTTCAAGAGACAAAGAAGCCAAGCTTGGATGACATTCTCTCCGCTTTTATCCAAAAGACCGACATTAGCATTACTACCTTGAGTCAAGGCCAACAAGCTCTTCAACAAAGTGTGAGCACATTGACACAAGGGCAACATAATCTTCAACAAGGGCTACACAAGATGGAGCTACAATTTGGTCAATTGTCCAAAGAAATGAGTGAGAGACCAAGATGTGCACTTCCCTCTCAAGTGGAGCATAATCCGAGAAACAAGTCTCATGAGCAAATTAATGCTATCTCCACTCTTCGGTCGGGTAAACTCTATAACAACCAAGTTCATTTTGACCCCCTTACATATTATAATAATCCCCCTTCTTCTACCCCTTCTCATGTGAATTTTGATAATGATATTATTTATGAAGAGGATAGGACCAGAGGGGAAGAAAATGTACCCTCCGGAAATTTGGATTTGGGAGATGCTGTGACCTTGTCAAAACGAAGGAGAGAAAAGGGGGTGGATAAGATAGCCAGTGGGGAAGAAAATGTATCCACCGGAGGAGTTTCTAGACATATCAAGTATCCATCCAAGTTTCAAGCTCCTACACCAAACTCTCAAGTTCAAGCTTCAATTCCTTCATCATCTACTTCAAAGAGTCATGAGCAAGGAATTCCGTTGTTGGGCAACTAGCTCTTGATTATGATTTTGAGAAGGAAGACTATGCTCGGCAGAAGCACATCAAGGTTTCTTTTGGTGACACTCAAGTAAGTGGAGACTCTTGTGAGCCTAGGGATGAGTCATATTCGGGTGGAAACCCATTGGGAGAGGCCATGAAGGCTAGGGACCCCAATGCCCCCGAGAAGGACTCTAGGGACACTAGAGCTTCATCTTCATCTAGTGAGCAAAGAAGAGGCCCAAGGTGTGTTCCACCTCTTGACATGAGTGATTATGAAGTACCTTTTCCATTTCCTCAAGTAAAGCACAAAGAAGAAGTGAAGAAGCGTCAAGACAAGCATAAGAAGGAGTTCTATGAGATGTTCAAGAAAGTGAATTTGAATGTTCTCCTTTTGGATGCCATCAAGCAATTCCCAGCCTATGGAAGGTTTCTAAAGGAGTTGTGCACCAACAAGCGAAAGTTCAAGAAGGGTGAGAAAGTCATTCTAAGTGAAGAAGTATCGGCAATTCTTCAAGAGAAGCTCCCACCAAAACTTAAAGATCCCGGTTCATTCACCATTCCATGTACCATTGGAAAGAAGTCTTTTGATAATGCTATGTTGGATCTCGGAGCTTCCATCAACTTGATGCCCTACCATATTTACAAGACTCTTGGTTTGGATGACATCAACCAAGACATCAAGATATCCTTGAGGATGGCGGACCGAAGCTTGGTATTCCCTATAGGAGTAGTTGAGAATGTGCTAGTAAAGATTGAAGAGCTTTATGTCCCGGCCGATTTTGTGATTCTTGATATGGAGGAGTCCCCTCATGAGGAGGATGAGCAACCCATTATTTTGGGTAGAGCCTTTATGGCAATGGCGGGCACAAAGATTAATGTTCAAAAGTGCATCCTCACCATGACGGTTTTTGAGACCAATATTGGTTTTGGTATTTTTGATGCTATGAAGAGCCCTTTGAAGTTGGGAGAATGCTTTAGAGTTGAAGTGGTTGAAGACTTAGGGCCAGTTTGGTAAAGCTGAGCTTTTAAGTGAAGCTGGCTTTAGCTGTGCTGTGAGAAGAAGTGGCTGCAAAGCAAAGCAGCTGGATGTTTGGTAAACTGGCTTTTTGAAAGTGCTGTGAATACTAAAAGCAGTGAGAGAGTGTTTGGTAAACTGACTTTTTGAAAGTGCTGCGAGTTTATAAAATGACCAATATGGACATAATGTTGAACTTATTGTTTGATAATATGATGTAATTCGTTAACTTTTATGATTAGCTTAATTTTTTTCTATATAATAAAATTATTTTTAAACTAATAATTTTCGTAGACTATTGTTTTCAGGTTAAATAAGTGAATTCAGAAATTTGTATTAAAATGGTGCAAATCGGTCGTTGTTGGTACAATTATGAAATCATTCTGAATTCCAATAAATTTGCTGGCGAACCACCACTCTCAGCGATTAAAATTCAAACTCCACATTTATTTTCCTTATTCATTTTATTTTGTTGTTTCCTTTTTATTTCAAAAATAGTTTATAAATATAAATAACAATTATTTTCTTTTATTATTTTTATTAATAATTGGAAAATATTTATTTAACTTTTTCGTTTTATTTGTCCAGATTAGGGACAATCGGAGATCCCTACCAAAAAAGAAGGGACAATCGAGATCCTCTCATCTCCTCCATCCTCTTCTTCTTCTTCCCCGACCTCTTCTTTCTTCCGTTCTTTTCTTCCTCCAAAAAAAAAAAGGGACAATCAGATCCCTCTCCTTCTTCTTCTTCTTCTTCTTCTTCTTTCCTTCCTTCACATCTTTTTTCCTCTCTTTACACCCACTCACCACCGTGGCCACTACACCACATCACCATCACTCCTTCTCCTCCTCCTTCTTCTTCTTCTTCTTCTTCTTCTTCTTCTTCTTCTTCTTCTTCTTCTTCTTCTTCTTCTTCTTCTTCTTCCTTCCTTCACATCTTTTTTCCTCTCTTTACACCCACTCACCACCGTGGCCACTACACCGATCACCATCACTCCTCTGCGGCGTCGATCGCCACCCTCGATTGCCCACCTGCTCGCAATTCACGAGCTCCTTCGCTCAAATCGAAGCACACCGACACACATCATCATCAACCGTGTCCCCTCTCCGCGCAATCCAGCCGCTCACTATGGAAGCCGAGTCCCTCCGAGCCCAAACCAACACCCATCGATCTCGGTACAAGATCCCGCCTTGCGTCGCCGTTCTCCCTTCAACTCAACACCACCGCAAGCTCATCTTTGCGTGCCAAGCCGCCGGTTTTATCACGCCACCCACCGCCGCGCCGACCACATTCATACCACCCTCCGCCGCTCTCATAGACTATAGAGCCGCCCGTTCTGCCGCAGCCCCTCGTGCCTCCTGTTGCAAGGCGCCGACCGGGTATCGAGAACAGAGAGTGAGAGAGAGAATTTGTGAAGAGAAGAAGATAGGGGTGGGCGGGTGGGTAAATTGGCAAGAGAGTGAGGATAGATGCTGGTATTTAGAAAGTTTCATTAATGAACGATAATCGCCGCTACGTGAATTAGCTTTAAAAAGCCAGAGAAGCACCCATTTGCTGGCTTCGGCTTTTGGCTGAGAAAAAGCCCAACCTATTTACCAAACACCATGTGCTGCTGTGATTGGAAGCAAAGCTGTTTAAAAGCCCTCCCAAACGCAGCCTTAGTGGAGTCTACATTCATCGAAACAAGCTTCAAGGACCCATTTGAAGCTTCTATCGCACAACATGGTAGAGAGCTCATGAACAAGGAAGTCTTGGAGGTGACATCATCACTTGAGTCGCTTCCCTCTATCTCATCTTCTTCCAAGGAACACAACCCTCCACCAAGTGAAGCAACGAATGAGAAAATCAAGACTTCGAAGAAGGTGGTTGGAAAGGGAAAGAGAAAAAAGAAGATTAAGAGGTACACTTGGCTTCAACGTCTCACACCAAAGTTCCTCATTTCAAGTGATTGTTTCGGTGTTGGCGGTTGTGGCAAGAGGAGCACCAACGTGAGTGGCAAAAAGGAGTGCTTTAAACCTCCATGAGCAACATAGAGAAGAATCAAGACCGGCTTTAGGTCTCTAAAAAGAAGCGCTTATAGGGAGGCAACCCCATGTCTTGACAAGTAGTTTACTTAGTAATGAATAAAGGAAACTTGGGAGGTCGGGAGGTGTTTTGAAGAAAACCACATTGGAGTTGGTAAATGACACACAATCAAGTGGACAATCTTCACCAAAGGTCGTGAGCTAAGGATCGCAAAACCTCGAAGCTTTGTTTGTTGGTGATTATTGATGTTTCGAAAATCGGAAAGCATGCACTTCAAGGGGCCTAAATGCCCGAAGGCCCAAAACAAGGCCCAAGCCCCCCGAATCGACCCCCCCCCCTCTGCCCTTTTGAGCATTCCTAACTCTTAATCTCTATTCATATTTATATGGCATGCTTGTGTGGTTTTGTTTAGATTGAATTTCGAATGCCCTCTAATTAGACTATGTTTTGAATGTCAAAAGATTATGCTTAGTCTAAGTGTGTGTGTGTGTGTGTGGGGGGGGGGGGGGGGGAGGAGAATAGCAAGAAATAGCAAAAATGTCAAAATCTAGCAATTTGGCGACCGGTCGCCGAGAGGAAGAGAAGGAAAAAAAATTTCAGAAAACCGGACGACCGGTGAGGAAAAGGAAGGACCGGTCGCCGACTCGGGATTTTTTTTTAAATCTCAGTTTTCTTTCTCTTTCCCAGATTCCTCTCTCTCTCTCTCCCGAAACCCTAACTCCCCCAAATCCTACCCAACTCCGATTTGGGCAAAAATTTCCCCCAAAACTTCAAATTTCGGGTAGATTCTTCACTTTGGTGGGTGATTGCTTCATTTTTTCGGTGATTTCAAGGGATTTTCGTGGGTTTTGCTTGGTTTTTCTCCAAAGGTATAGATTTCGAAATTTTCTTCATTTCTTGCTATTTTGTGCGATTTGATGCATGATATGATGATATATTGATGAATTCTTGTTAGTTTAAGCCTTGGTGTTGTGATTTTCATGCTAAAAACAAGATTCAAAGAAAAAATTCTGGAAATTCATATTGTGAACAGTGCCGAACGTGTTCTTGAATTTTTTTTTGGGGATTTTTGATTCTTTTGTGTCCTAAGGCCTAATTGAGTTGATTAATTGATCTATTGGACTCTAATTGGTGCAACATTGATGTTTTGCTTCCTAATTTCGTCAATTACATGATTTGTGAGCTTTGAATTGGAATTTTTTGGTGAATTTGGGAAATGTGGATTATTGAAGTGTTGCCATGTCCAATTTTCGATTTTTTTGTGGCTAATTGGATTAGAATTGGTACATTGTGAGCATTTGGTGAATTCTTGGGCTACATTTACATTGACATTGAGATTTTGATTTTCAATTTCAATTTCATCACTTGTTTGAATATTGAGCTTTGATTGGAATTTTTGTGATGGATTTGGGAACAATGGTTTTCAAAGTGTTATAATGTCAAAATTTTTATGGAATTGCCTATTGCCTTTGTGCCTTGCATTGTGTGCAATCCCAATGTGTCTCTAAGCATTTGAATCGATTAGATAGGATTTGCATGCTTTGGCCCTAAGGGTTGATGTTTGAATTGAGTTCTTGCCTTATGTGTTTGGTGACCACATGGAATTGTATTGTGAGATTTTGGCAATATGATTCGCTTAAGTTTGGAATTGTGACTTGTGAAATTGGGTTCCATTGTGAATGCAATTCGGTTTCTAATTGTTAATTGTGAATTGTGTTGCTAGGTCTCTTAAGCCACCACTATGTGCCGCTCAAGCAAGAGAAACAAAGAGGTTGCCTCCTCCTCCACTCCACCACCGAAGAAGTCCAAGGATGCCTCCTTACCCGCCTCTCACAAGGGGATTCTCCCCGAGCGCGATTTGAATATGAATGACACCACCACCACCACCTCCCTAGTGGCCCTTAGTGAGTATGTTCGCGCTAACTCCCTAGTTACCCTAGCCACCACTTGTTGTAGGTAACATGAACCTACGGTGAGACCATTCTATGCCAACTTCCCCGAGATTGAGACACGTACCCACCCACCCTCCTCAATCGGTTTTCATGACCGTCAATGGGAAGGTGGTTCGCATTGATCAAGATATCATAGAATCCCACCTTAACCTCCCTCGCGTGTTGGAATACTTCACCACTATGTACTTTTGGACCCTTAGTGAGGAGACTTGGGAATCCATAACCGAGCCCGCCTACCTTGAGCCTCCCACTGCTAGGACCAAATCCATTCATTGTGGGAAATTCAAGGAACCATATGGGGTGTTTTGGCAATTCATTAGGCACAACATCCTCCCCACCTCACAACACTCCGAAGTTCCCCAAGCGAGTTGTAAGCTTTTGGTGCGTATACTTAGGGGCGACCAACACATACCATATGAGGCTCTCATCTATAGGTCTATCATAGCTAGTGCTAGTGGCGGGGGGGGGGGGGGGGCGTCTAGCAAGCTAGTTTTCCCATGCCTTATCACCCGGTTGTGCTCAAATGCCCGAGTCCCTCACATAGATGGTGACGGTTGGAAGAGCGGCGCCACTCTCAATGCAACCAATGTGGGAAAGAGTGGACCCAAGAGTTCGCCAGGGATCACCCTCACGCCCCATCATCTTCATCCTTCCCTACAGTGACCCTCTCCCACAATCATACCCTCCTCCTCCTCTCTTTGACCTCTCGGGTTGCGATCCCCTAAATGGTGGGCCTTTTTCAACATTTCCACGAGCAAACCACCCACCATATGGACATGGGATTCACTCAAATCCATAACCGTTTGGATTTGATGGACACCCAATTTGGCCACCTTAATGAGCGTTTTGATGCCACCACCGCTCAATACACTCACATGTACGACATGTTTGAGCAAATCTCCTTTTGGCATAGAAGCAGTGGAGCTAGTGGTAGTGGAGGCCCTCAAGGAGGCGGCAATGAAGACCAAGGCGGCCCTAGTGGAGCATCAAAGTTGGTTATTTACATTAGTTGTTATTTAGTGACATCTTGAACTCCTATGACATGTATTTTTCCCCTTTGGGGCCGTACTCTAACTCATTACATGCTTAATATTAGCCTATTGCCATTTGGATCGTTATTGAGCACTTGTGCTTTGGTTTTTATTGTGGTTGTGATGATTTAAATGGTGTTTTGGTACTTGAGATGTGCATTGTGATTGAGATATGTGTATTGTATGTGTGCTTGGACTATCTTGTTGATGATATAGGTACCATTTGATTCCTCCCTAACCACCGGGTTGGTGGAGTGGTTTACATTGTTTGGTTTTAGGACATGTTTCAAGAGGAGCTCCCATGAGCCAAACTTGTTCATAATTTCCTTTCTATTTGGAAATTGCCACAAAGGGGCTCTTCTTACACTTTCCTCTCCTATTTTGGTTGTGTGGCCTTGTGTTTTCATGCATATTTCTTTGTGCCTACGCCCGAAACATTGAGGACAATGTCTTCTTTAAGTGTAGGGTGAGTTTTTGTGTTTCGGGCCTCTAGATGCCCTGTTTTTTCCTTAAAATTGTCAAGTTCCATTTTTCGGCGACCAAGGTACAAAAAGCCATCAGTAGCTTTTCGACCGGTCGCCGAACCTGAATAAATAAAAAATTAAAAATTGAAAATCACAAAAATGTCTTTTTTTTTCTTTGCTTGCTTTTGGTTTTGTCCAACCCCGATGATGAAATTGAGCTATCTAAGTCTAGATTAGGATATTTTGGAGCATGTTTATGGGCTTTGTGAGAATTGCTTTGTGGTTAACATGCACAATTGATGATTGCTTGAACTCCATTTGCATTTAGCCTATTCTAATTTGTCGATTGCAATCCAAGAAGCATTTTTAGACTATGTGTTGACATGCCTACCTATATGAAGTGAGATTTGAGCCAAATAATAATGTATGCATCATTTATACATTAATTTTCTTCATGTGTACACATTCCATGAGTTTAATGATACCTAGAACTTGCTCAAAGACCACTTGAGACTTTTTGTTAATTTGCGGTGATTTAAAAATGATTAAGACACTAGAAAGCACCATGGCCAAACTACCCTTCATCCATTAAATACTCACTTTAGGACCACCCCATTTGAGCCTCACTCATCATTAGCCTTTCATTTCATCATTAGCCTACATCACCATACCCCATGTTCTAAACCTAACTAGCCAACCCTTGTTCCAAAATTTTAATGAGACAATGATTGTGACTTCTTATTTTCTATTGTGCTTGGGAAATCTATGGGTGTACAAAAAGACAAGTGTGGCTGTAGTTAGCAAGAAAAAGAGTTCGAACAGAAAATCAAAGAAAAGATTGTGATTGTTTGTGAAATAAAGTTAGAAAGAAAGTTCAAAGAAAAGAAAAATACAAAAGTAGAAAGTGTTGTTGAGAAATTCAAATAGAAAAGGAGAGAGAAAGAAGAAAATCAAAAAAGAAGTGTAGAAGAATAAAAGGTTTGAGGAGAATAAAAGTTAGGTTGTTTGATCACTTGAGCACACACCAATGAAAACAAGTTTCAAAGTCCTTGAAGTTGTCTTGTGAAGCATTAGGAGCATTTGCATTCTTCCATTCCCTTCATTTCATTTAGCCCCAAACCATTGGCCCCATTACAACCATGAAAAGTCCTTTTGATTTAAAGAACCGTAAATTGATTTGTGGAGAATTGGTTTTTGAGCAAGCTTATGGGGACATTACTTGTGGAAATGTTTTGAGTGTAAATACTTTTAACCCTAAACACTTGAGCGGAAATAGTTAGTAAATCTTTGTGAGTTTAGCGGTTAACCTAGTTTGATTTTGCCTATTGGATTGCTTGAGATCGATTGTGCATGGCATTCACACACTACACTCAAGCATTAGTTAAATGTTCATCTTAAGTGCTTAGCAATTTTTCAAAGCTCATGCCTATGCTCTATTTGATTCGTGGTTTTGACTCATGAAGCTCTCTGAGGGTTATGGTTGGATAAACTATTTGCTTGTTGTCTATCTTATGGTTTTTCTATTTAGGGTGTGATCATGCTTGAGGATAAGCATGACTTAAGTGTGGGGATGTGATTTATACATATTTTATGTATAAAAAGCAACTCCTAATTACTTGTTTTATGCTTTCCTTAGCACCTAATAATGTCACTTACCCTTTGTTTATTTCTTTTTAGGGTTGCCTCCTTTTTTTTTTGGGGGGGGGCTCTTTTTATAGGTTCGTACCGGGAGAAATGGAACTTGAAGAAAAGGATGCACTTTGGAAGCTTTTAAAGGCCTTTTCATGGAGCAACCAAAAAGTCAACCGTGACTTTGGAGCTCAAGATTCCAAGATTGAAGCCTTAGAAGTGAAAGACAATGATATCCCGGAGTTGAGACCAAGAAACCAAAAAGTCAACTTTCGACCCGGAAAGTTAACCGAAGTTAACCGGGCCCAAATGGTCAACCCCGAAGGCATCACACAAAGACTCATGCAAGACTTTCCCACATCCACTAGGAGAGCTCATTTGATTGGTTGAGGTATATTGGTGGTGAGTAGAGATTCAAATTCAAAAAGGGGACAAAGCATTTAATGCTTATGCCATACTTTGTCCCCTATCCTTTTCCCTTCACCTTTTGTCTCCCAATGGTCCCAAATGAGATTTGCCTATGCTATACACACATTACCACTTTGCCCTTAATGCCTATACACTTTCCGAACTACCACAATGGCATCTAGGTACTTTCATGTGGGTTAGATCTATACTTTGGACCTTAGGATCATTCCCCTTTTATCCTAGCCCTTTATCTCCACATATATATTCTTAAACCTTCCCATTTTCAGCATTCACCAACCCTAGACACCACAAATCCCCAAAATCCTCCCTAGTTTTCATTTACCTTTCCTCCATTTTCCTCCATTTGCTCACATATCTTGTGCCGGACGACCGGTCGCTGATCACCATATATCGACCGGTCGCCGAAGCAGCAGTTTGTAGCTTTTCCTCCATTTTCCACCACTTCGTCCACTCATCTCACAAAACTCCCTTCATTAAACATCCTCTACACACCCTCCACTACATCCACAAACACTTTTCCATCCCATTTCACCATCCTCACTCACTCTCACATTGGATCTTCTCAAGACCACAAGGAAGGGGAGCTTGGTTCAAGAGGGAACAAGAGAAGACCAAGGGATCAAGGAAGAAGGCATAGCAACCTCTTGGTGACAACAAGGATCAGCTGGCCATCCTTCTTGAGAACTTCTTTACCCTTATCTACTCTTTATTGCCTTTAAATTTTCTAGAATTGAGGATTTGATGTGTTCCATGATGTATTGTGAGTAGTCCTTGAAGATTGGGGGCTAGGGTTGTGTGCCCTAGCCCAATGAAGATGTTTTGATTGATTTTGTATATGTATGCTTGAGCTTTTGATATGGGTATGTTCATTGGCCACTTTCGTTACGTGTTAGATGCATGTCTAGGAACTTTATCACTTCTAAAAGCATGTGTTTAATCTATTTTGGTAGAGATTGTGAGCTTGATAACCTTATTCTCTCTAGACAATTGGCAATGGATGTGATGAGCATGTCTTGTTTGAATCCCTAGGTCTTAATGCCCATAGCCTTAGTCTAGTAATTTGGAACCCATTGCATGGCTCAAGTTGTTGGGCTAAGAGACTTTATGAACCATTGCATGGCACAGAGGTACACTTGAAAAGACCATGTCCTTAGAACCCTTGTACGGCTAGGGTATGAGACTTGATCCACTAATCAATCTCACTTGCATGTTTATGTGATTTAATCAACCATTGGATTTGAGCTTAGGTGACCCAAAACCCCCTTTCACTTAATCAACAAAGTTTCTAATCAATTTGTGTTCACTTTTACTTGCTTGCATTTACTCTTTTAAATTGTGTTTATTGATCACTTGTCACTTTTCAAAACCAACAAATGTCCTCATCTACATGTCCACTATGCACATACCCCACTTAGTGAATGCATAGTAATCCATTTCTTGCCTCCTCATTAGTCTTTGTTAATCTAGCTATCCTAGTTGCCTAGGGATTGACACCGCCAAATCCCAACGACACACCCCCGATCTTTACTTCCATATACTATTTTGACGACACGTTTGCTTGCGTATAAAGCGCTCCAAAAGCGTTAAAGTCAATACTTAAGAACATACTCTTGTCTAACCCAAGTTGGACCTCTGTGTCCAAACTCTTGCTTACTAAAATACATTCGGCAGTGTAATTTCATGATTTGAACTGTTAATCTTGTAAAGTAATATTTATAGATCAATTCTGCAAAAAATATTCAAAAAGGAGATCATTAAGTAGTCATCCAATTATATTAAACAAATATATGGTTTAGTAAAAGCTAACATTCTCATGATAAACTGTCCATATTTGTTTGATGCAATTGTATAAATAAACAGTATGTATTGACTTTGATTTTTTACAAAATTGATCTATAAAAATTATTTAACAAGATCAACAGTTCAAATCATGACACTACACTTCGAATGTATGCCAATAAGAGAGAGTTTGGACACATAGCTCCAACCTGAGTCGAACAAGAGTATTTTCTTTTTTTCTTTTTTGAAAGGAAGATAACTAGATATTAAATGTAACCACAATTACAATCGTTTAGAGGGGCATCCTGAACAGCAGTATGAGCGATAATTAACCAAAAATGGTTAATATAAATAGCTAAGGCTGGACCAACTATAAGTTGTCTAACTGGTTGATCGATTACCTTCATAGTGTTCGCGCACTTCTTGGAAATAGAAAAAAAAAGACTACTACAGGCTGATGTAGACTATTCTCATCCCAGAAAAACCGACAGCGCTGCTCGCCAATGCACTCAATTGTGGTGCTCACAACACAGTAGTTGAACTGAAACTCATTGAAACAATAGAGAACAATCTCTCCCAACATGCAGGGAATGGAAAAAACTAATAGAGAATAAGAGCATTCCTCCATACCAAACATTAGAACATTCAGCATCAAGATGAAGACCTCCTCTTTATTGATTAACCAAGCCAAAAAGTAAGGTCTTCGAAGAACAAAGAACCTCAAATGACCATATTGACCGCTTGGATCCCAAATATGAAACTCAGACCAAAACTCACGACCCTCCATACCATGAAAACGTTGGCCTAACAAAGAAGCCGATGACTGAATCCAATCAACTTTTGATACCCAAGCTACAAAGGGCACCCAATTAACTCTAAACAACCCCTTGTGAGGAAGAAGAACAATCTCCTCCCCCAATAATGCAGATCCAGAGCCACGGTGATTCCACGACGCAGGAAGGTCCACCCACCTATGACCTTGACCCAACCAAACAGCTGGAGGAGATCTGACATGACCCAAGGTAAACAACCGCCGCCAATTCGTGCAAGCAAAACAAGAAATTGAGAACGGTCTTTCACCCCATCCTCTTCCAGTTCGCCAGAGCTGACGAACAAGGCCAACAATCACTATCGCTTCACTCTTCATCGAGCGAACACCCTGCAAAAAGAAGTCAAGAAGACCACGTTGAACCGTGATCCTAACAATAACAGTAACTATGAACAACCAAATCCCGCGCAGCCCAAGATCCACCGGACCTCTAACCCGCACCAGAGTCGACGACTCTACGCAATCACTCTGGACAACCATAGATAGAGGCGATATGGAAATAGCTTGGTCGTACAAGAATGACCGTTGAAATCAAAGGCTAGAAGCCCTAGAACTAGTGTCGTCGCTGCAAGGGCACCGCTCATGGAGAGAAAAACGTAGGTTTTTAGTGCACTTGCAGTACCAGAGTATTTTCTTTATACTTATACGCTTTAACAAATAAATGTAAGAATGCATACTTTATACCTTATTATTATTAATAAGAATGCATATTATTATTATTATTATTATTTATCTCCACACACCCGATGGGTGTGGGATTATGGACAAATACCAAAATATCAAATTTTGAAGAAATTTTGACAGTCCGAAAAATGAAAAATTTCGACGAAAATATCGAGAAAAGATCAATATCAGTAAATTGTTAAGACAAATGATGGAAATTTGAACAAAAATATAGAAATTTTAAATGAAACTTTAAGAGATGTATTTGATCGATTATCAACTATATTTCAAACCGGAAAAAAAAAATATATATATATATATATATTGATCAAACTTTCATGACTTGTAGTGATGAAGGATAAATTAGTATACGTTGAGTTTTTGACAAACAACCATTCTTAAATTTCACTTAATCTATGTTAATTTTAAATTAATGAGGAGTGATAAGACCAATGAAATATATTATAAAAAATACTTAATGATATTGAGTAATCACATACTTAATCTTTGTATTACAAAATCAAAGAATGAGAAATACTTAGAGTTAAAAAAAGTGTGGAAGTAAAAAGAAAGTGTAGTGAATACATTAAAAATATTTATATTTATCGATTTAAATTTTTAAAAGTTGTTTCAAAATTATTTAACTCTAACCCTATATTTACTCTTGAGTATGCATGATGAATTCGTTTCTGGATATGTTCATTGGTTAAATGCGGTTTTGTTTGATGCTTGTTCATGAATCTAATTAATTCTCAAGTATGTGTTAAACTTAACTTGATTGGATTCAATGTTGATTACATTTTATCCTATGTGTTTGCAATGAGCATGATGAGTTTATGTCAATGGACTGAGTTTGTTTGAATCTTGATTCTTAAATCTCTACGCCTAGAAAGTTTGTTTGAGACCCTAACAAGGCTTGGATAAATGGACTAGGAGTATTTGTGACCCTAATAAGGCACAAAATAGGCCTAGAAGAGTCAATCCTAGAACCATAACATGGCTAGGTGATTTGTATGTGATTTGCATACACATTAGGCCTCTAATCATCATTATTGTGCTTGTCCAATGGCCATTTGTGAGTCTCTAATCCTTGTTTGCACACTTGTAGGTAAATTGAGCATCGGAACAATATTGGGATCAAAAGGGAGCATTTTGGAGTTTTTAGTGGATTTCCGGCAAAAAGACGAAAAGTCAACCGGAGGACCAAAAGTCAACTCGTGGTCAACCCCGACTTTGGAGCATCAAAGAGTCAAATGCCGAGTCCCGAGAATGAAGCACAAGAGAATTCTGGAAGATTGACCGAGAAACCGAAAAGTCGACCATGGTCGACTCAGAAGGTCGAAGACAAGGTCCAAGCCGAGGTCGAACTTGTGATTCACAAATGTGCTCCCACATCATCAAGTACCACACTAGATTTGGTGAGGTGACATGTTGATTATTTCTCCTTTTTGTCCTCCCTTGTGATTTCCCTTCGCTTGCCCTTCGTTAAACCTTTGAGCCCTTAGATTAAACCCTACTTCATCCTAACCCTTTATTCTTTCCCCTAGCCTATAAATAGCTTAGTATTTGCCTCATTAGGGTATCCGGACTTGGCCCCCAAAATCCCTCACTTTTCCTTTCCCTTTCCTCTCCTCCCCTTTTCTCTTCGGATCGGCCTCGCACCTCGTCGACCGGTCGATGGCCGGTCGACGCGCGGCCGAGCAACCCGATTTTGCCACTTCCACACCTCCTCTCCTCCACCATCCTTCACCAAAGCTGTTCACCACGACGTTCTCCACCTCCACCACCATTTTGGGTCGCTGAATTCCTCACAAGGCATCGAGATTCATCATCAAGGCTAGGAAGGAGCAAGAGAACACTTCATTGAGCATCCCTCATCTCTACTCTCTCTGTTCCTTATGTCTAGAGCTTTATTGTGTAATTTGATGATGTATATGTTGATGATTAGTGAGTAGTAACTCTGTTGGGGACTAGGGTTGTGTGCCCTAGTCCAATGTGACCATGTGATGCTTGATTTATGAATAAAATGCTATGTGATTGTGTGAATATGTGTGCTTACCCATTTCAATATGTGTTGGTTGCTTGTTCTTAGAATTTACCACCTCTTTGGCATGTTAACTAACCTATTTTGATGAGATTGTGTGAGATTGGTAACCTCACACACTCAAGGCAATTGGAAGCATATGTGATGAGTTGTGACTTGTTTGGGTCCCTAGTTTCGATGTTTTACGCCTCTTAAGCACTTTAGGTGATTCGGTATTAGGTAACGTAGAGGAATCCCCTATGACACCTAGAGAGTTGGAATGACCCATAACATGGCATTTTAATACCATAGGAACATGGTCCTAGACCCATAACATGGCATTTTAATACCATAGGAACATGGTCCTAGACCCATAACATGGCTAGGATACGGGGCTTGATTCACACACACATTGGCATGATTAATTCGATTGAAGCATTGCTAGTTACATTGGACTTGGCGTTTGCCCGAAAACCCCAACACTTTCCTTATTGTGCAAACACATTTACCTTTATTGCTTGCATTTACTTTAATTGTTTGTTTGTTTGCTTGCATTTCACCATTGCTTCTCCCTTTACACCACTACATCACTCATTGTCACATACTCACATTCATTCACTCATTCCACTTCTTATCTTTCTCATCATAGTTAGAGTAATCAACCATACGAACTACTTGGAAATTGAGGAGCTCATCGATCCTCGAAGGAACGACAACCCCTTTCATAAACTATCCTTACCCCATACTTTGACAAAGAGTCAAATGGCGCCGCTGCCGGGGATCTAGGTTTAATCGTTGATTTCTTGGTAGTTGTGGTTGAGACTTTAGCTTTCTTTTGCTTTTGTTTGCATATTTCTTTGTTGTGTTTGTTTATATTGTGGTATTTTATCGCCTAGTTGATAACCATCTAGTTTACTTTCATTTAGTTTCTTGCATCAAGTGTGTTCTTGAACTTGTGAATATTGAATTCGTACTTTCGTTGGTTTAATTGTGCTTTAGGTTGCTTGTTTATTGTTGTTTGGGTTCCCTTGCACCTTTTGGGACTTTATTTGTTTAGGTATAAAAGGAGAAAAACATAAAAATATAGTTTCAGGGCACTTGTCGAACGGTCGACCCTGTCTCTCGACCCTTCGACGGAAATTCCCTGGACGACTGTCGACCGGTCGACGACCGCCTGTCGAACGGTCGACCATGAGCATTTTTGTTCCTTTGCTTTGTTTCTTTCACTCTTTGATAGCATTACTTGTTTTCACCTCTTATACTTGCATTCCTTACTTCAATTGTGGTATCTAATCATTGGTTATTGTGTTGTGAAGGTATATGAACCTTGCTTCAACCTCTCACACACGCATACAACTTAGAAGCGGAAAGATTTTAAGTGAGGACACAAGAGGAAGGCCAAGAGTGAGACGTAGACCGATTGTGTGTGAGAGTGCACCGCCTACACTTGAGCGCCACCAAGCACCTTTGGAGGAGCCAATTCCCCAAGCAACAATGGAAGAACCAAATCCACCACCGGATCCACAAGACAACAACAATCCACCTCCCGTGAGACGCATCAGGGAGTACACTCTTCCTCATATGGTGGATCACCCCTCTTGCATCATGCTACCACCGTGCAACATTCATTATGAAATCAAGTCTTCCATCTTGAGCATTATGCCTACCTTTCATTCCTTGAAAGATGAGAGTCCATACGATCACCTTATGGAGTTTGAGCAAGCTTGTACGACGGTGCAACTACATGGACTACCCGAGGATGGTCTCAAGTTTCGCCTATTCCCTTTCACATTGAAGGATGGAGCTAGGAAGTGGTTACTCAAGCTTCAACCAAGGTCCATTAACTCATGGTTTGAGTTGCAAGAATCTTTTCTCTCAAAGTTCTTCCCACCTAGCAAGGCAGCCAAGGTTCGGGATTCTATTGTCAACTTCAAGCACCAATCCGGTGATACCTTCTACGAGACTTGGGAAAGATTTAAGGATCTTGTTATGAGTTGCCCACACCATGGCTTGGAACAATGGTTTCTAGTTGATGTGTTCTACCGAGGGTTATCTTCCGGGCAACGACAAAGAGTTGATACTTTTCGGGGAAGCACAATAGCCGGTATGTCTCCCAATGAGGCATGGGACACATTTGAGGACCTAGCCACAAATTCTGAGCTATGGGATGACTTTGGGTCAAGAAGACTTCCTCTCACACAACCGGCACCTTAAGTAACAAGAGTCCACAATGTCTCAAGTAAATCATTGGGGGATGACTTGATGAGAACCCAATTTGATAGGTTGGAAGCGGCTCTCAACAAGAAGATAGACATGCTCATGCAAACACAATCCAAGCCTCCCTCTCGATAAGTCAATAGGGTTATCTCTTCACCACCTAACTTCTATTATGGCTCTCTTGGCCATCAAGCGGAGGAGTGTGCTTACATGGTTGAGGAAGAGAAGGAAGAGAGACAACAAGTGAACCAAGTGAGTTCCTATTCACAAGGTTCTTATCAAGTGCCTTCAAAATCTTACAACAACTTTGCACCTCGGAATGAGCAAGGGAGGACTCAAGGATACCAACCAAAACCTTTTGGAAACAATGCTCAAAGGTATCAAGAGAGGTCTCAAGGGTATAACACTTACCAAGGAGGAGATAAGTATCAAGGGAGTGGCACATATGGAGGACATAGGAGCTCAACTTTTGGATCACCTCTCGGGTTCTCTACTCAAGGAGGAAACACCTTCCATCAAGGTCCCTCTTCATCTTTTGCTGCTCCAAGTGGCTCCCAAGCTCAAGAGTCCGCGGAGCCGACAATGAAGGACATGATCGCCACCCTTGTGCAAAGCCAAGTGAAGAGCAATGAAGCGATCTTGGCTCTTCAACAAGGGCAAAACACCTTGCAACAAGGCTTGTCAAAGATTGAGTTGCAAATGGGCCAAATGGCAAAGGAGTTTAGTGAGAGACCAAAAGGTGCCTTGCCTTCTAATGTGGAGCAAAACCCTAAGTTCAAGACCAAGGAGCAATGCAATGCTATCTTCACTTCTCACTCTGGTATCTCTCATGCTACTTATACTCCTACTCCCTTCATGACAGGACCAGCCCCAGATTCCACTCTGGAATCCGAGGTGGACCTGCGGGGCCCACAATAGGGAAATTCACACCGATAATTCGGCATAAATTTCTCCTAAAATGGACTACCCAAAACCTGCGAATTCCAAAACCCAACACTTCTAAATTGATCCCACAAAACCAACTGAACTACTAAGCCTGCTTGCTCGCCATAACCACAAACATCCACCATAACAACAAATTGTCAAATAACATTTCAATAATCCCCTCAAGTATTCGGTAATTCGGAGCATACTAATGAAACTATAAGATTTCCCGGAATACCGAGAATGAAAGGAAAATCTACTAAAAGAACGGAAGCGATAAGAGACCATGCCTCGGACCGCGTAACGTGGCCCGACCTCATCTAATCTGCAACCCGGGCGATTAAACCGAAGGGCCCGGGGGAAAGCAATTGAAAACTATTAGCGTGAGTGGACGAAAAATGATCCGGTTAGAAATAAAGCCGAATTGCTTTCCCAATTTATTTTACGAAAGTATGCATACGGTTCGTAAAACAATTAATAAAGCGAAAGCTAAAATCATAAGCGAAAAAGCGAGATGAATAAATCAAATCTCGCTCTCTTGCTATCTGGACTCTAAATGCGGGGAAAGCACTAATTTCCCTAATTCGATCAAGCTCGCTAAGTTGTACTCTCTAGGATTTTGGTGGGACCGCCGACCCAACTATGGCTTACTATGACTCCGGAGGGTGTCTGACCAGCTGATCGAAGGAGAATTGGCGAAGGGGAAGGCTACTTGTTTGGTTGGTCCGGAGGGATCTGCCGACCGGACGTAATATGTGTGTATAGGCGATCGATGGGTATCTGAGCCGGGTGATCTACATCTAGAGGGTATCTGCCGATTAGATGTGGCATGCATGTCTAACTGAGCTATACACTGCGATCCGGATCTGCTGAGGAGTGCACTCTCATATGCTGAACTGCTGGGGGTATACCCTAATAGATACTGAATAAGCTGAGGGTGTACCCTAACACACTGACTCTACTGAGGTGGCTCTGGCAACATAGGTTATTCTCACACCTCGAATAATTAAATAGTGAAAAGAAATCATGCTAGAATGATAGTAAAACAATTTATTGCATGCACATATTTATTTAAAAACAAATGTCCACTCACTGTACTGCTAGGCCTGTCGCCTAGCTGAGTCCTCTCCTGCTGCGGGCTCTACTGGTCCTCCTGGATAAAATAAATCGAGGACTAAAAATTAATAAACGATCTTTCTCAAAAATCTAACTAATTATCGACCTAGCTGGGATCCTTCCAAAATCTGAAAATATTAGAACTCTGAAAACTCCCAACTTAGCTTCACTAAAATTCCCTAGTCACCATATTAAATTATAAGTCATCCCTGGCGATAAATCCAACGGTCGGATTATCGCGGTTCGATAAAACGAATAAACGTATTTATTTATCGAACACATAATCCACAATTATCCTTCAATTAACCAAACTTTCAAATTCCTTAATCCAACCGTCCAAACATCTCAAAATAAGTACTAGAAGCTTCCAGTCAAATTATATTAACATCCAACGGTTACTCGGTAACCTAGGACGAAAACCGTTTAGTAACGGACCGATAATTAATCCGATAAATCTCCAAACTTCTCCAAAATCCACAAACCAAATACCAACAAACTAAAAATGACCAACTGAAGCTAATGGGCCAAACTACTCGGCCCAAGGCGACTGCGCGTGAGCCCCACGCGCCGCCAGTTCCGACCATGTCTGATGGTCACCAAATTTTCCCACAACCTGCCTCATTATCCCAACAACATTTTTCATAACTATGACTAAGTCTAATTCCGGCTAGAAGTGGTCGGATTTACCTCAAGAAGTCGACGGTGGCCGGAAGTTTTCTTTTCTTCGATTCGCCACCGTCCGGCGACCAAAACGCCCAATACCGGTGGCGCTGAGCTCGTGGTGGTGAGGGCTACAAAGCCCAGTAAAGGATCGGAGCTGGGGTGGCCGGAATCGGCGCCGGTCACCTTCGAAAAACGCGACAGTTTCGGCAGCTTTCGGGCTAGTTTTGGCTCAAGATTTCTCTCCCTACACTTCGATTTGATCTACAAGACTTGTGTAGAATTGTAGGTGGTAGATTGGTGAACATTTTGGGACTGGTTTTGTGCCTTGAGGTGGCCGGAGGAGGGAGTTCTCGGCCGGTGAAGGTGAGGTCGCGAGAGAGGCATCGGGGAGAGAGAGACGCGGGGGAGAGGAGAGAGAAATGAGGGTTTCCCGAAATGGAAACCCTAGACCTGATTAATAGGCCCAAAATAGGAACTTCCAAAAATAGCCTTCCAACTTACGCTGACCATAACTTCTCCATACGAGCTCCGATTTAAATGTACTTCATGTCCACGAACTCGGTTTAACGACACCTACAACTTTCGTGAAGAAAATTTGACCAAATTCTGAATTTATTAAAAAGTCAACCTTTTGACCACTAATTAGATTCCCGAAACTTCAAGTTACAACCTTTTCGCTATTTCTCCGTAAAAACAACTATTTAAAATAGTAATTCTGGGATGGGTCGTAACACTTCATTTCTAATGTATTTACCCCTTCTCCTTTCATTCCCATTCATGAGAACTTTGATCATATGCATTACATGGAGGATGGGGCCAAGGAGGAAGAAAATGTACTCCTTGGCAATTATGGATTGAGTGAGGAGAATGAAGGAGTAGTGCTTGGGAAAGGACTTGGTTACTTGTCCTTTGAGAATGATGTAACCTCTTACGGTGGAGTGAAGACACAAGAA
Organism: Rubus idaeus; assembly: GCA_030142095.1. Lineage (NCBI taxonomy): Eukaryota > Viridiplantae > Streptophyta > Magnoliopsida > Rosales > Rosaceae > Rubus > Rubus idaeus. The sequence continues at coordinate 16,425,702 of CM057970.1, read as the reverse complement.
GGAGCATTGAGTGAGGAGACTCCTAGGCATGAGAATGTCATGGTTTCTAACCTTGGTGGTGAGGCTATGAAGGCTATGGATCCACCAAGAACCATGAGCACCTCTAGGGAGCTCCTTGATGATGATGTGCATGTAAACCAAGCGATGAAGATCACCCCCGATGAGAGAAGGAACAAGAAGAAGATATGTTAACATTTCTCATACATAATGCGGAGATAAAGTCATTGTTAGAGTAAATAAGGTCCTCATTAGAGTAAATTAGGTTCTCGTTTGAGTAATTAAGTCCTAAAAGTTGTAATTATAATGTTTTACGACTTGAGAACACATATTACAACTTTGACAACTCATGTGGTAATTAACTACAAAAAAACCTCGTTAAGGTAAATATGGTCCTCATTAGAGTAAATGGGTTCTTGTTTGAGTAATTAAGTCCTAAAAATAGTAATTGTATATATGAAATACGTTAACATACACTAAAATTTTCCTATTACTACTGATGATAAAATCAATAAGGAAGAGCTTTCATTTTCAAACTATAGTAAACTATAAGGTAGAGCTTTCATTATTATTGATGATATCGGTAATAATTATTATTATTATTATTGTTGATATTAATTATCAATAATAATTAATATTATCAAAAATCATCATCAATAATAAACTAGAAGGTAGAGCTTTCATTATTATTGATGATATGGTAATAATAATAATAATGTACATGGATTGTTGATCATGATGATGATGATTATTATTATTATTATTATTATTATTTTCAAACTATAAGGTCGAGCTTTCATTAATCAATATCATAATTTACATCATTTTCCTTTGCAGATGTAACCCTCTTACTGAGTTTCCAATAGAGAATAGTAGAAATTACTCATTATTATTATCATCAATATTTTTTTTTTGTTATACTTGAGGTGGATCGAACTCCTCACTTATCTTAATCTATTCTCCACCCTCTCTTACCATTTAGGATAATCACCGGCTTATCAATAATTTAGTTTGTTGTTATTCATTTTAGTGTTTAACAAATTGAGATGTGTTGTCAAATTTTAATAATTATTAATTGTCTGCGTACATTAATTTACCTTAAGTTATTACACCTCATTATGCAATAATGTTTGTTCAATATTTTCTTTTAATATAGAGTAGATAATCAATCAAAAAGTTTTTCTATTGAGACCTCTAAATTTCTTTATTTCGCCTCCTTCTGTTTTGAATTATTAAATTACTTATTTATCCTCGTGTAAAATGACATATGTGGACAATAAATAATAAACCCAACACTTAATTTTTCTATAGACTTCCAATTTAGTTTGAACGACATAAACCCTAAACTCTCATCTATGTATACGTACACAATCTCTTTCTCAAACTATGAACATTGAATGACATAAGAAGTTATAATTGATTGAAACAAGTTAATCTTCATTTATGAAGATTCAATTCATGGTTTCAGAACCTTCAAAAGAGGTATTGATTGATGATATCTACTATTGTTAATCCCACTACATTTATTGATCATAAGATTTGTTTTCGTTGGTGTTCATTGCCGATTAGTTTCATTGGTGTTTCAACTAATTAAGAGGTTTATGACCGTTTGATTCAATCAACGGAGTTTTAGAAATTTTTGGTGAAGTTTTTCGGTTTGAACAAAAAAAAATGGAGGTGTAGTGATTAGTGTAATGAGTAATTTGTTGTTCTTTATGTGAATTATAGAACTAAGGTTATTTTGGGAATTGAAAAAGAGGTCTAGTGAGCAAATTGTTTTATTTGAAAAAAAAAGAGGTGTAGAGAGTATGAGAGGTCATCTGAGAAAATTTGGAGGTTCCAATAAAAACTATTTTAATCAAATAAACATCTTCTATTGTTTTATTTAACATTTTCATGTTTTTCCTCAAATTGCCATAATTTCTCTCAAATATTTACCGATATCGATATTTCCCTTCAAATTTAGAGAAAAAACTCCATATGGTACCTGAACTATCACCAAATGTAATTTTTGATCCCTAAACTTTCAAAAGGAACCTGGTGGTACCTGAACTATGTCTCTGTTAGCCATTATAGTACCTATCGTTAAATATTCCATTAAGTGCTTATGTGGCATGGGTAAAACAGTAATTTTATTTATTTTCCATTTTCAAAATAAATTATACAAAAATAAAATTAGAAAAGTTATCCAAAATTCAAGACTAAAAATAAGAAAAATTATTTTTATTTTATAATATAATTTATTTTTAAATTTTATGTTTTAATATAATTATATTACCATGTAGGTGATTTTGTTATTAATTAAAAAATAAAAATAAACTATACCCAAAAAAATAATTTAAATTTTATCATTTAAAAAAACAATGATAATTTATTTTTATTTTAAAATTTAAATAAATTATACAAAAAAATATTTAGATAATTTATCCACAATTCAAGACTAAAAATGAGAAAAATTATTTTTATTTTTATAATATAATTTATTACCATTTTTTATGTTTTTAATATAATTTATTACCATGTAGGTGATTTTATTATTAATTAAAAATAAAAATAAACTATATTAAAATACCACATAAACACTTAACAAAATATTTAACGGTATGTACTATAATGGCTAACGAATGCATAGTTCAGGTACCACTAGGTTCCTTTGGAAAGTTCAGGTACCAAAAATTGCATTTGGTGATAGTTCAAGTACCATATGACGATTTTTCTCTCAAATTTATGTTGAAAATTCCTCAAAACTCGAAATGTTAGTCCTTGATTTGAAGTTCTTGAACATTCTTTGCTTCTTTTTAATTACATGCATTGCCGTATACTGTCAATACAAACTCTTTCTTTTGTAGTCCATTGTAATGCAACCACATGCAAGATATTAAGAATATAAATAATTGAGTTCAGAATTTCGTTATCACGTTTGATATAATTAAGGGTAAAAACTTAAAATGGTACATGAACTATAGGCAAAGGTACTTTTTGGTACCTACAAATTTTTTTTACCCAAAATGGTACCTGAACAATTGTGCATTTACACAAAATGGTACCTCCATAACTCAAAATGGTACCTACAAATTGCATCATTACCCAAAATGGTAGGGGTGGCTTCGGTACGGTACCGACCCCATTTTGCCCCTTTCGGATACCAAACCGCGAATGGTCGGTTTCCAAATATCAGTGCCCGATACCGAACTGTTAACCTCGGTATACCGAGCAGTCGGTACCGTCAAATCCGGTTGGTTTCCGGTACGGTTTAGATTCAAACCGATCTCAATGTCCCAAGATCCGGATCAAGGAGGAAACGAGAAAAAAAAAAAGAAAAGATAAACTGCAGTAAGAGGAGGAGGAGGAGCAAAAGAGAAAACGAATAAAAGAAGAATCAAGACTGGTTCCAATTGCCACCCCTAGTTCTGGTTGCAAATGAACTGATGATGACGACGTTGATGATGAACCTATAAACGAAGAACTAGGCTGATGCAGATCTGGTGGAAAATCAGAAAGTAGAAGGAGAAGAAAGAAAATAGAATAAACGAAGCTAAGAAGGAGGAAGAAAGGAAGAATGAAAACGAGGAGAAAGAAAGGAACAAAGAGCTGAAATGAAGAAGAAGATGAACTGATGAAGGAAGAAACGAAAAAGAACAGGGATGGGTGCAATCGGTGCATCACATGGAAGAAGTGAAAAGGAATAAAAGAAGAAAGAAAGAGGACATAAACCTTGGGAATTGATTTCATCTTTAATTTTTATGGATCTGAAAGTCTTTAAATAAACAATTGTGCATATAGATTAATAAGGGAACAAGTAGTCTAGTGGTTGAGACTCTTGTTTTTCTCCCACCGTATGGGGGTTCGAATCTCACTTCTGAAAATGAGGGGGTATTATTTTGAATATCAGTAGGTTCGGTAACTTCGGTAGGTACCGAAGCTCTTCAATTGAGGAACCGAAACCGAACCGTGTTTGAAATGTCGGCTCGGTTGTACCGTACCGAAAATACGGTATACCGAAATGTCGGTACCGCCCTTGCTCGGTTCGGCTGGTAATCGGCTCGGCTCGGTTTTTCGGTTATTTTTTGCCAGCCCTACAAAATGGTACATGAACTATTTCACTATTACCCAAAATGGTACCCAACTTAACTACGAATGTACCATTTTGGGTAATGACACAATAGTTCAAGTACCATTTTGGGTAATGACACAATAGTTCAAGTACCATTTTGGGTATAAAAAAATATGTAGGTGCCAAAAAAGACTTTTCACAATAGTTCATGTACCCTTTTAAGTTTTTATCCTATAATTAATTTACGTACAGCTAGCCTGCATATATCTCATCCCACACTAGCTACGTACTCGACCTAGCTTCTCAAATCTTAAAGGTATGCTTCTTTTGTTTTCTCCGGAAACTTTTTTGACCGGTGACCATTATCAACATCTTAGCTTTAGCTTAGCATAGCTTATAGCTTGTCGGCAGGCATATATGCAATCATTGTTTCTATCATTCAAGTACAAAAGATAGAGAAAGAAGAGAAACAATATACATAAAAAATGAGGAACAATAATTTGGAGCAACTAATTAACTAGATTAGGCTACAAATTAACTTATGTGAGCCTAATGTAAATTGATCACTTTATCCAAGGTGATTGGTGGTGGTTTTGCACTAAGGTTGTACCATGAAAAATACTGGGTTCGACTCTCTTTAAATATCAATGTGGGATGATGTGGGAGAGTGTGTGTAAAAAATAAATAAATTGATCACTGATATTATCTCTAACTAGATTAAATAAATTCGGCCAAAAAATTTGATCAAGCCCAGTAAGAAAAAACTCCATGCCAGAGTGGTTACGAGCACTTAAGTTTAACCCAAATGGTTACAAGCAACTATCTCGTACCAACTTGACTTTGCATGTGCAGCATTAGCCCAAAAATTAGGATAAAGACATTGAAACAAAGTAACAAACAACTGGTAATTTTACCCAAGACTCAAGTTCGCTTCTTCTTGTTGTTGTACGTTGCTTTCCCAAGTAATTACCAAAAGAAGGGGACATGGAACAGTCTTTTTCGCAACTAATTCTCAGAAAATTCTTCAGGAAAATTCTTCAGTACACGACATATTATTCATCAGTAATGGGGAGAAGTGCATAGCTTTCTATCTTTACATACATTTTCCTTCCCATTTCCATCATCATTAATATCTGGTAATATGAGCAATAAAAGAAGACAACTCCACACGAGAACCTCCGCCTTTCCCCATCGACCCTCGCACCGCAGCACCCAACTCTCCGGCCCTCTTCCTTATCTCATACGCTTCTCCAGATCTCATCAATTTCTTCACACCATCTTTCACCATTGACGACGTCACTGGCTCGTCCCTACTCTCCCAATCCCTTATAACCATACCAACTTTGAGCACCCTCGTTACCAAAACTGTGTTTCTCGGTTGGTCTGAGTGCATCGGCCAACATGCTATGGGCACTCCCACGGTCATACTCTCCATGCACGAGTTCCATCCGCAGTGACTCAAGAACCAAGCAGTTGCTTTATGCGACAGAATCTCCAACTGGGGAGCCCAATCTCTGACCACCACTCCCCTATCTTTCACTCTCTCTTCATACCCTTCTGGAAGCTCCGCCTTTCTCACTTGCTCTCCTTCAATGAAAAGATCACCTCTATCAGCATCCCTCAATACCCAAATGAACTTTTGGTTGCTTTGTTCCAACCCAATAGCCAGCTCCTTGATCAGTTCGTCTTTCATGGTTGTTGTTGTCCCAAAAGACACATATATTACTGAGTTTGCTTCTTGCTTATCAAGCCAATCCAAGCAAACGTGCCTTCTGCCAGAATTTGAGCTGCCGTCTTTTTTCTCCGATATTGATACCGGGTTGAATGGCCCAATAGCCCAATGATTCTTGTTATCACCTAGTTTGTTCAACAAATCAATGTACTCACCTTCTATAGTTTTGCTAGCGTTGTAGATGTTTCCAGAGTTGTACTTTGTGCACTCATATTGAGTACCCATGAAATCCAAGAACTCGTCGGGGAAGCAGTCCTCGAGACCCGGGACATTATCGGGGATCTTGACGTCTACCCCTTCGAGCTGAGGTGGCTTTCCCATAGGTTCCCATAAGTACAAGAAGATGGTGAAGGCTGAGACGGTGTGGAAGGTGTAGGACTCGGAGTTTACGATAGAGCCCACGTCTTGGATGACGGAAGCCATGAGGGAGTCGTGGATGACGACCACTCGCCTTGTTTCGGAGGCTAGTTTACGGAGAAGTGCGGCGACAGGGTGCCGGAGATGGGTGGTTGCTTCAAATGACGGTTGGAGATGAGAAGGGAACTTGTGTGGTGCGTTGGGGTCGGGACGGGGGCAAAGGAAAGGAGGGATGGTGAAGTCATGGAATTGGATCTTGTCTATCAAGTCTGAGGTTTGATCCCAGCCGTGGACTCGAACCTTGGCTTGACGGTTGTGACTGGGGGTTCCGACAAAGTGGACAGGAATGTTGTAGGAGGAGATGAGGCGGGAGAGGTGGAGCAGCTGGTTGAGGTGGCCTTGTGCTGGTAAAGGCACCATGACGACCGCCACTTCATTAGGGGCATGGTTTTGGTGGTTAGAACCCATGAATATGAATGAAACTTGTGCTGGCCTTCTAGCTTAGCTATGAGGCTTCTAATAAGTATTTGTTGGTTGTGACCCAAGGCTGGCCAAAGCCGGACATTTGTAACATAAATACCTATATTATATTCAATATTATATGTTGTTTTCATCAATCAATCGGGTGCTGCTTCGGTGGTGCTTGGGGGAAAGGTGTTTGGAAAGTGGTGAGGTGTATTTGTTCGGAACATGACAGAATTTATCCAATTGATTTGTCTTTAAGCTTTTTTAGGAAAAAAGAAAAGAAAAGAAAGAGATGATGATGTTTCTTATGTTATTTGTCGTTAACCTTGATTTTTAATTTTTTTGGATCGATCTTGAGAATTGAGATGACAACCATCAGCCGTTGTTCATCACTTTCCGTAATATAAATAGATGAAGGTAAGCAGCCATTCTTACTTTGTTATCAATCTGGAGCCACGAAAATATTGAATTAATAATTAATATTTCTGAGCACGATCATGCATTAAGATCCTCTAAGCTAGCATGTGGGCTGAAGGCAATGTCGTAGGACGGTACGAATTACGAAAGAAGGAGAAAACGAGCATGATTTTCCAACTTAATATAAATCTAACGTGATTTGGTCGCGGGGAGAGGGAGAGAGAGAGAGAGAGAGAGAGAGAGAGAGAGAGAGAGAGAGAGAGAGAGAGAGAGAGAGAGAGAGAGAGAGAGAGAGAGAGAGAGAGAGAGAGAGAGAGAGATCATTAATCGTACGTCTACCGATCGTCATTGCTTACATGGAAACTGATCGATATTGTAAATACTGCAACAAAAATATTGGAGTACGTTTGACGATACCAACTACCAAGTCTGGATGGTACCTACATTATCTCACGAGGGTATGCACAGTCACACACACGTTGTTGTTTTGTTTTAAAAAAGATATAAAAAACATTCAAGTTGGGTACTTCCTATTATGGCTATTAATTACATTCTGTGCTTGCCCACCAAAAAAGGGGGACAACTTCATTAACTTTTCATTAATTTCCGGACATCAAGGCCCTTTTTTTCTGCAAAAAAGAAAGATTTGTTAAATGAAAAATAGTATAATTTATGGGAAACAAAAAGCCAAAATTTCCTTGAAAAGGCAATGCGAAAATATATTCATTATTAATCAAAACTAATTGAATCAAATATTGAGACGCCCTACCCAATAGGCGTACGGCTCCTCTAAAATGCAACGAGTGTGAAGTTCGTAAAATCGTGATGTTTCATATAATCTAAGGGTCTGGATAGTTGTTACATCATTGTACGCCAATTTTAAGAATTTCAATGTAAACTCAAATTATCTCGGGGTTTCCTCCATAATTATTTAAAAAAAAAAAAACCTTCCTCCTTAATCCAATTCGTGGACATGATGGGGATCTATCACTTCCGGTCTCTTAATTTCTCCTTTCTTGTCTCTTCCTCCATTCTTTTGATTGACCAGAACTTTACTTTTGATTAATATATTACTTCGATAATTACTTTTACAATCACTTAAAAGATCTCTATTGTATTGCGTTCTCTAGCTTTGACACGACAATGAAGTTTGGGTCTTTTGTCTGGGTTAGGGTATCAATCCCTCTAGGTGTTTAATGGGCATCCCTCTAAGTTTTTAACATCTCTTCAATTTTTATTGTTAATTAATATGAGGATAGAAATTAAAATGACAATATACAATCAAATTTCAATAGGACTTCAATATCCAATCCAAATGATCAGACTCAAGGTAGAAATATATGACTTTAAAGCAAACTTCAGATATGGTAGGATTGGTTTTGTATGAGTCCTTCTGGGAGAGAAAAACTAATAAATAAAAACATAATGAAATGGAGGGTACGTAGAGAGGTTAACGACACAAAAACATATTTTGGTGATGTGGTTTCTTTTAAATCATATGATTTTTTAGATAGTTTAGATTTAACTTATATAAAACTTCACACTTAAAAACTTTAGAAGAGTCGGATTCCAATCTACGAATTCATTTGAAATTTATCGTCAAATATCGATCCATGATTAATCTGTGGCATGACTCAAGCTTCGAATAAAGTAATATAATATTAACTCATTACCTAATTATATCAACGTGTTCTTACAATATATCGATTTATATGGAGCTTAGAAAAAGGACAACTAATATGAGCATGTGCATGGTGATTTTGTTGTTAAAGGTTAGCTTTTCAAAACAATGCATGCAACTATTTACTAAAGTATGTACTTGAAAGGAAAGGCACGTTATAATGTAGTTGAAAGGTGCAAAAACAACAAAAAAGCTGAATTTTTGTTCTTCTAGAGGAATAGACAAAAACTTTATTAGAAACTAAGAGGAAGGACCTTCAATAATGCATAAGAAATGAAACAAGGAGGTATATGACCCTATGAACTAAAGACACCATTTAGTAAAACATGTTGAGCAAGACAATGAGCCACCATATTGACTAGATGGTAAACATGATGAAAGAAAGAATCCGGCAGATTAGAAAGACCATCCGCAATATCTTTATGAATTGGTCCTAGTGCATATTGAATGTGTGATTGTTGACAAACCACAAAAGTGAGTATTAGTGAATCGGTTTCAAACACTACCGCTGATAATTCTAAAAAACAAAAAAAAAACTGAAAATAAATGTGTTTAACATTAGATTCGACAAGATAAAGAAAATATTTAACAAAAGACGACGAAGCAGGGCAGCTCATTTCAATAATGCTGCATTGGTAACAGTTGTTGTATTGAGAATTAGTCATAATAATTAGTCAAAATTTATCCAAAACATTTAACATGCGAGTATGTGACTGCTTTTAATTTATCAGGAGCCTTTAATTAAAACGGCAAACGATGCATATCATAATCTATTGATCACATCATGACAAGGTGTGACATCATGTGTTTTTTTTTTTGGGTTAGTAATGCATTATCGTCTAATTATATATATATATACCTCTATATTTTTATCACACTTTTTTTTTTTTTTTTTATTAGTTTGTTATTTTTTATTTTTTTTTTATTTTTTCTTTTATTTTTTTTGTTTGGTATTTTTTTTTTTTTTTTTTTTTTTTTTTTTTTTTTTTTTTTTTTTTTTTTTTTTAATTTTTTTTTTTTAAATATAAATTTTTTTTTTTTTTTTTTTTTTTTTTTTTTTTTTTTTTAAAAAAATATATATATATATATATTATAAAAAATAAAATAAATAAACTTTCAAAGATATATAATATTTAGTCAATGATATATATAGCACATGTGAATGTACGTGTATAAATTGTGATGATCCTTATCCAGACTTGATAAGTTCACACACGTATCGATCCCACCAAATTTCGAACTGAGGCACTATGGTAGACTCCACTAGTTTAAATTTCATGCAGCGTTTGCATATATATGGTACTCATTCATCAGTCATATATACTCATATTTTATATGCTTGTTTCAGCTGCAGTTTGCGTTTGTATTCAATGATAGATAGATGGATGGACTGATGGATTATAGCGAATGAGCTAGTCATATCACCAGTGCATGCGAATCAAGAATAGATAAGATGAATGTTAAAGAAAATAGATATAATATTTGAAAGGAAATCCACTTTGTATGTGCCTTGTCAATCTATGAATAATTTTTAGTTAGTATGGAATAAAGAATGTAAATTTTACGGGATTATAAATTATATTGTGAATAAAATTCCAATAACCATATAAATTATATCTTGTATTCCTCTATATATAAAAACTCATATTCATTAATAAAATTATTTTATTCCTGCGTTATTCTTTTCTTCTTATTTACGTTATTCTACAACACAATACAATTTATTATTATTATTTATCTACAAATTAAATGCTTTTATTGATGAGTCGAAAGTCGAAACTAATAAATATCAAATAGTTTATAGTGACGTAGTTAAAAACTTTGCACAGTAACAAACAGAGAGTTCTTTGGGTGTGTAAGTTTAGTGTAATAGTTAGATAGGCCAACTGGTTTGTGTGCAAGTGAAATTCGATCCCCATCAAACCCATATATAACAAGACCTATGTGCCTCCTTGTAACCGAAAAAAAAAAATAAAGAAAAGAGAAGGTGCTTTCATTATTGAGTTGAAACTACTTGAAGGTCGAAACTAATACAAATCAAGGAGTTTATAGCGACGTAAAACCGACTTTTTGGGTAAAAGGACACTTTCATTACAGTGAAGGGCTGTGGACTAGTAGAACACAAAAGTTTCCTCCAGCAAATTATTGGTAAAACTGAAAATATCAGTTGCTTTAAATTAAGAAAAACACTCGAATACATATTTATGCTAGTTCCAGCATTCAAAAACTCAGTTCAGTCCTTTGATTAACATTAATTTACTATGAGAAAGGAAAAAAATCCTCAATAAAATTTAAGCCTTGCGTATTGTTCATACATCCGAGTGTAGTACAACCAAGAAAAACATTCCAATCCAATTCAATTCTCGAGTAACCCGCTACCCAACATTTCAAGGGCTGCAAAGGTTCTTGAGATCCTCCTCCTTGGCGTACCAGTTGGGTATTATCTTAGATACATGAGGATAAAGGTCTTTGTATGAGTTTCTGATAGTTCCTTCTGCAACTCCAGTAGCGAGTGAGATATCTACACACATTGGCCATTGCTTAAGTTCAGCACTTGTTAGGAAGATAAGTTGATGCATATTTAGATTGCATGAATTTGACCTGTACATATAAATAATGCAGACATTTTCTAAAATAAGAGTAGATCGTAGACCATAGGAGAGATAATATTGAACCTTTCAGAGGCTTCTTATCATCTGAAAGTTGAGTTATAATATAAATAACTGCTGCTGCTATTGATATTGGGCTCCTCCTGAAATTTAGGGATGAAACATAATGCTATAGTTAGTAGCCAGTACTGACGAGCATAAGTCGTTACACAAATCCCAAAATAGAGAATCTCCATGGCTTATAGGGTAGCTAAGACTAATGACTGTCCGTCACAACAATTGTGTTAAATACATAAAGCAGCAGAAGTTGCATATTTACTTTTGGAAGCTAGGGAACTATGTATAATGCTAAGTAATCAAAACAATAACATAAACTTTAGAACCATTATGATAAACTTTTCACTCAATCCTTAGCTCTATATTGGTCAAGAAACAAGAAAATAAAGTGCAGGAAAATAACAAAACAAACCATAATTTTCATCGAATCCCATGGCTCATGTCAAAATTGATAGGGCCAAATAGAAAATGTAACAAGTAATCTCATTTTACTGGAAACTTTTAAACTTATCGTAAATATACTTTATGGCAGATTGTTGATTTCACCCAAAAAATAGCCAAAAACTTAAAGAGAGACTCACCATTGCTCAAGTCATGAAGGGCAGTTTTCATAAAGGGCAGTTTTTATAGTTGAAACAGAAATACAGAACATCGGTTTTTCAGTATTTGTCCAAACCAATCATTTATGATGCCTCGTTGTTCCTAAATAAATACTCAAAGTCTCAAATTATAAACAATTTTAATCACTATTTTGGCCATGTCAGTTGTCCCTCATTTTACTAAACTTTTCAACCTATTATTTCCAAAAATCATATGAGATACATAACATGGTCTTTGTTCTTAAATGAACAAAATTGGAACAATTATGGTACAAATAGACATATGGTATAATGAACCTATGCGACTATGTTGCTGCTATACACAAAAAAAATGGAAATGCTCCGATTTATTTTTTATTTTATTTTATTGTTTTTGTTTCTTACGAATGAAATGGTTAATAATGAAATTAAAGACTATTTTCCTAGTAATCCATACAAAACAAGAACTACCTTATATCAAATTCTTCGGACTTCTGCACAGCTTCTTGAGCAGCTTTGACCGCTTGATTATTCATACCAAGGTTGGAACAGAAACGCCTCTACAAGTTGATATTAAGTAAGTGGCAACATAAAACAAAGAGAAAAATAAGTACTATGAATTCTAGTCCTATATGTAGGCGAGTCAGATTCAAGCGTTGTTTTCTACTTGAAATCAAACAAGATTCAAGGGAGAGGGAAAACAATTCTCACCATAAAGTCCCCAGCATGTATTGTTCCCATCTCCACTGACTGACCCTTCTCCAATCCCAGCTGTTTCACTATGTATTCTTTTGCTCGGCCAATTTCTTTCTTTGTGGCTCCATTGGCGACGGAGCAAATTTCTATTTGAAATCCACAGGTTCAGGGAAGCTCATACACATAGGGAAAGATAATTCAGGAAGCATCCAGATGTTAAAAAAATCATAAGCTGTACCCTTTACAGTGCGGGGCTTGTCTTCTTGTCGACAAGCAATGTATAGGCAAGCAGCCAATAACGCATCCTGATTTCTTCCTCTACTAGACTTTTGATCTTCCACCCTCTTATATATCTCATTAGCTCGATCCTTCAAATCAATCATAAAAGCACAATTACGTATAATTAATACTCAAATCCTTAAACAAAAACTAATAAGCAAGATAAGCAATAAACCTAAACACTAGAAACAGTGCTTCAACATTCATGTATTAAGAAAGCAACGTGATTTATAGGCTCTAGTAAAAAGATTTTACCTGTATAGCTACCAACAACAAGAAGCGGATAATGTAAAATGATATATGCAATATGAATTCAACTTATTCTCATAGTCCTTACTTTAGCATATGTGTCTATACAAGTTCTACCCCCCCAACTCTTCAAAACCTTGGAATCAACAGTTAAGAAACCCATTCCACTTGACTCTTATATTTCTTTCATATGCCAATAGTCTTCTCAAACTAAATATGCCGCATGAAGCAAGAGTAAAAAGAAAAATAATATACTGATTGTCCACTCTTTTGTTCGTATACTATTAGCCAACCATTTCCCATTTAGTACCTTCTGCTTCAAAATTGTGGCCCAAAACTGTATAATCAAATAAGAAAAACTTAACTTGAGCAGCTCAGCCCAAATTCTTCTTATGTAGGCAGTTCTAAATTCTTAAATTGATAAAGGATTTTCATTTGTAGTCTTGTAGCCACTACTGTTCTTCCATAGGACTTATTTATCAAGGATACTTGTATAAAATGTACTACTCTAACTTCCGGCTACTCCAAAAATTTTCAGAATAAGATTTCCTCTCTCCCCTGCTGATACTATGGATATAATTAATTGCAGATTTACAGATGATACATATCCATCACTCATTCAGAATGACTTTCATACTTTCATATATTGTTTAATAATATGAAAGTCCTATTTCACTCACAATTACAAAAGACAATCATGAACATATTTTTTTTCTTATTAGAGAAGAAACATAAATTTTATTAGAAAAAAGGATCCCAGTACAATAGATTACAAGAAGTCCTCAAACCAAAACTAAGACACTCAATACAAGCAGAAACACCAGAACTTCTTATTTCATACCATACATGCATCCAAAATAATTAGGACTTGCCGAAATCGTAACTAGATGGCGTAGGCATATTATTTTAAAGATGTATAGGCAGATGAATGTATTCGAACCATTGATGGTCCCATAAAGAAACAGTTACTAGTAAGCAAATAGCATACCTTGATGGTTGCAACAAGGCCCAACCTGAAACACAATGTTACCACATCAGGTATTTTTCTCTGTAGTAGCTTACAGTCTCATTTCTAAAGAAACGTATATTAACAGGAAAATATTTAAATGTTTAGTACTCTCCACACATCACTCATTACAAAAGGGAAGTAGCAAGAATTTCACACATGAAAAAATAAAAAATCATAGTCACTGACTAGTATCAAAAGGGCAATATCAGGATAATCCTATTATCGAACTTCTAAATCAGTCTCAAATTATCAGTCAAGCTGGAACTTCGAACATAAATATAGTTGCAAGGTTGTAAATGTGTCAACTAAAAGGTAAATCAAATAGCCCATTAGCAAGTGAAAGAAAAGCCAATGCAGAGTGGTTTGGGCAGAAGTTGCAGAACTAAGAAAAACTTGATAATTACAATCTGGTCAATGCTGAGTAGTCTATAACCGGAGTGTAGTAACCAAACTTGAGTAATATATGCACTGCAAGATAGGAAATATGCACTAGAAACTAGGAACTTGTACATTGACTCGGAATTTGTGACTTACATTTAAATCTCGTGTATATTAATATTAAGTGAGAATCATAACGAACTACAATCACCATCAAAGAAATAAGTTCAGCATAAGAAACCCACTGGAACCAAAGATCACAGTACAATTTCATATAGAAATATCCTCTATTTACTTTCCATTACAACATATAAAAGAAGAAATTGTTTTTGACTCCAAGCTTTATATTTATTTGTTTTGCACAGGAGTAAATCACATATTCAGTTAGCTAAGGCATCTAGTTCCACTGAAACAAGTAAAAAACTAAGGTCCTTGTTTGATCAGACGTTTATAACCCAAACGAAAATGAGAACTTTCTCCCTTATCTTCATTACTAACCACAATATTATCGGGAGTAGAACGCTTAAATGGACTGTATGTCCTGATATTGGCACTATTGACATTATGGCTTCAAAATGTGCAATCAATTGTCCTAAAGAAGCATTTTACATCTTCATTTCCATCGAGTGAGAAACCTAAAATTAGGTTTTTCAATTTTGTTTGCTAGTTTCCCAACCTCAATCAGCTTCGCTCCAATTCCATCCACATAGAACCAACCGAGCCACCTTCAACCCTCAAACAAACCCTAAATTCCAATTCAAAGCGTGACCCAAAATTCACCAAATTTCCGAAAGGCTTTACCTATCAGACATGGTAGCGATGGTTTTGAAGGCCAGTATCAAGCCCCGATCCGGATTGGAGCCGCGGTTCTGCCACCTACCCAAAGACGAAGAGAGGAACTCACCGGAAGCTCCATTGGGCTTGGCTATGACGGTGGACAATCCGCCATCGGCTAAGAGCGGGTTGGTGGGTCCACCAACACGAACGGGGTCGTTATCGCCGGACTCGTTGGCGAAGGTTCGCCACTCGGATGTCTCGTCGATGGAATGGGACTCGAGCACTAGGCCGCACTCGGAGCAGACCGTGTCGCCGGCCGAGTGGTCGAACACCACCTCCGTCTGGCGCTTGCAGTCGGAGCAATACGCATCGGACATTTTTTTATTATTGAAAATGAATTTCGTGTTTGGGTGGGATGTAGGCAAATTTGGAGGGTGGGATTTTCCTGGTGTTTGGGTGAGCTCTGAAAGATCTTGAACAAGAGGAAAGGGGAGGTGAGGGTATTTATAGAGAGAGGGATATATAGGAGGTTGCTGTGTTAGGAAAGACATGAAGGTTTCATGGTCTTGCTTACCTGGAAATTGCCAAATTGGACCCTGTTTCGAGTTCCGTGCTCTACTTGGATGGATTGGGCTAGCGTCCATCCTTTGGATTGGAATGTGGCATTTTCGGTCCAAAATTGTAATAACATAGGATCCAAATCCTCTCCTAATATCTAATAACATATACCCAAATCTAACTCTTCACACCAAACGAAACGGCCCAAGCTGAGAAATATCTCTAGCAACTTATACGAGTTTACCTTTGGGTATAAAAAAAAAATACACAACTAATCAACTATTACACTGCTCCACAATTCACTCGAGGAAACCCGCCAACGCACGCAATTTTAGTACGAGACAACACAAGAGATCCAAGAAAGCTTGTCACTGACATAAACGAGGAAGATTTATGAACCTGCTCAACTATCAAGGACTCACATCTTCTCCTTGACATTTCCTTTGGGGTCCAAGGGAACAAACAATAATGGAACAACTGTTGGTTGCTGCTGCACCTTAAATCCGGCTTCGAGGTGTTGAGGTTTATTGTAGATAACTGGGGACAGCCACGTCCGTGCTTGGCCTCAGACTCACCAGTTATACTATCACTTCAAATAGGTCCTCATCATTAACTTGCAACTACATTTTTGAGGGTCAAATTCATTAGTGCCAAGGTGACAGGACCCACCCAGATTCTCACTAGCACCCAAGGTGGCCATGTGAGGCCCACCTTAGAAGAGTTTTTATTGAAATTTTGGCAAAAACTCTCCTAAAATGGACTACCCAAAAGCATGTGAAAAGCAATTCCAACATTTCTAATATTCTCATGTAACAACTAACACTTGAGCCTACATGCTTGTCGGTGAAAATAATACAACTTCCACAATTAAAAAAAAATCAAGGGTGTCCAACCCAACGTATAAATCTCTTACGTTATGTCATACATACTGAATGCATCAAAACAACTAAAAGTTTACGAAAGTACAATAATTAAACACAGGTAGGTTAAACTATAACCTACAAAGATAGGAAGGTGGTAGTGACTATGCCTCGACCTCAAGACATGACCTCAGCTAGCAAGTTTTCAATCTGGGCAGTGGAAAATAGAGATGCCCCCAGATTTTCAAGTTTTTCCTCCTGAAAATCCCCAATTAAATACTCTTAGTCATCCATTCAAAATCAATTTCAAAAAATTAGATGAAGACCTTGAGTCCATTAAAAATATAGATAGGAGAAATCTTTACCGACAAAATTACCCACTAATAGAACAAAGAAAATAGCTTTTTCAAAAATGAAAAATATTTATACTTACAACAGAATCATAAATATTCTTTTTAGACTTTATTGATCAATTACAAGAAAATAAAATCAAAACTCTAACCAAAGACCTTTGGAAAAAACCAGACAATTCAACAATTTACTCTAGTCATCCCCCTGTTGAAAATATACTCATCAGCCATCAAGGCGCAACTATCTTAGCCTCGCCTTTCAAAAATGTTGGAGAAAATACAGAAACAAAAAAGGTAATTGAACAAAATAATTATACGAACCAGAGTTTAGTTACAATAGGAAATCAACTTGACACAATTGAAACAAAAATAGACAAGATAGAATTAAGGTCAGCTTATCATCCAAAAGAAAAACCAGTTGAGAAACCCCTAGTTCACTTCAAAGAAATAGATAAAACCTTTAATAATTCTGGTCCCGAAACTAATAAGACAATTGAACAAATTGAACAAATGTTAAAAAACTTATCCAATCTAAAAACTGAACCATCTTCATCTGACATCCCAAAATTAACGGTCATTAATGTTCAAAGTACAGAATCATATGAAAGTAACTCCAGTAACATAACAACAATTGAAAATGCTTTCAAAAACCTTCAAGCTAGTCAAGAGAATTACAAAGCATGCTACAAACCAAAGGCCTCTACCTCTGGATATCCAACCTAATGATTTCAACAACAACCAATTTTCTGTTTCCTCAGACAAAACTTATGAATGGAATATTCATAACCTCTCTGAGCAAGAAATATTAAACAAATTGCATCACATGTCTATGGTAGCAAACAGTTATGCTACTAATCACAATCTTAGTCAACCTCAAATAATTGATATACTAGAAACAAGATTTACAGGAATGCTTCATTCCTGGTGGGAAAAACACCTCACAACTGAAGCCAAATCTGCAATCAAACATGCAGTAAAACATGATGAAGAAGGTATCCCTATTTTCGATGAAGTCATCGGTATGGGAATCCCTGACGCAATAAATACTTTATTCTATATAATTATTGAACACTTCATAGGAACACCTAGTAACATCACATCCAGAATGCATGATCAACTTAGTAATCTCAGATGTCCGACACTTAGTGATTTTAAATGGTATAAAGATGTTTTCATTTCCAGAGTCATGCTTAGAGACAACAGTAACCAACCTTTTTGGAAAGAAAAATTTATCAATGGTCTACCAAATCTATTTGCTCACAAAATTAGACAAGTCGTAAGTAATGAAAATGGTCAAATTAATTATGATAACCTTACTTATGGAAATATAGTTACAGTCATCCAAAAAGAAGGATTAAAAATGTGTATTGACATGAAAATCAGTAAGCAAATAAAAAATGATAGGAAAACAGCAAAATATGAATTAGGAAATTTCTGCGAACAGTATGGTCTACCTTCTATTGCGCCATCATAAAACATAAGAAAAAACACAGGACTTATAATCACAAATATAAGTATCGAAAAACTTATAAAAGAAAGAAAACATTCGAACTAGCTGAATATTACTCCAAACACAGACCCAAGAAAACTTGGCATAAGAAAACTAACAAGAATCCTAAAAGAAAATTCACAAATAAAAGTAAAATCAAATGATTCAAATGCAACAAATACGGTCACTTTGCAAACGATTGTAAAGTAAAAAACACCATTAAGCAGTTAAAAATCAGCAACGAAGAACAGGAAAATCTTAGAACTAAGAAATACCGAGTCAGAGGATAGTCAAAGTGAAAATAATATCTCTGTAACAAGTCAATCAACCACCAGTAACTCTGAAAATGATTCCTCCCCAGATATTAATTTTGGTTGCAAAGATTCTTGTTGTCAAAAAATAAATGTCCTTACTAAACAAGAAGAACAAGAAGAATTACTCATAGATTTAAGGACGATACTTGGGTGCACACCGGTGTGCACCTCATTATGCTTACCCCATATGTGGCCCAATGAGGGACTGCCACGTGTCCCTTTTAAAAAGAAAAAACTAATTTTTTTCCTTATGTTTCTTTCTTTCTTCCTTCATCTCTCTTCATCCTCTCTTTTGTCTTCTTTCTTCTTCTTCTCTCTAGCCTTCTTTATCGGAGCAAGAGAGAGAAAGCGGTGGTGAGAGAGATGGAGGCACGGGGAATTGAAGGACAAAAAATATATTTTTTTGTTGCAGATTTTCATCTCCGACAACCATCTATTCTCCTCTTCGCCGGCGAAGTTTTCCGGCCACATTCGACAACGAAACTGGTCTCAAATGCCTCTGGGTGTCTAAATCAGCTTCACCCAAGCTCCCACGAGGCACGAGCTCATATGTCGCGCCGTCTCGCATGTCGTCGCCCGGACCCACACGGTTTGCCTCTGCCGCCCTCACCCACGAGCCCGGCCGTGCGCCGTGTCTCTGTCGTCGTCCTTCAAGTCCCGGGCCTCCATCTCTCTCGCCACCGCTTTCTCTCTCTTGCTCCGATGAAGAAGGTTAGAGAGAAGAAGAGGAAGAAGAAAGAAGACAGAAAAGAGAATGAAGAGAGATGAAGGAAGAAAGAAACATAAGGAAAAAAAAATTCTTTTTAAAAGGGACACGTGGAAGTCCTTCATTGGGCCACATATGGAGTAAGCATAATGAGGTGCATACCGGTGTGCACCCAAGTATCGTCCTAGATTTAATAGCCAAAATAGAAAATCCAGAATTAAAACAAGAATATTTAAAGAGGTTAAGAAAACTCATTACTCAAGAAAACCATATCAATCATTCCCAACCAAAAATTTGTATTAACACAACCTTAGAAAAATTCAAAAAAGTCAGTAAAGAAGTAACCATTCAGGATTTACAACACGAAGTAAAAAATATTAAAACTTAGAATTAAAATCATAAAATCTAGAAATTAAACAAGACATAAATTTTCTAAAAATTGAGAGTCAGTTTCACAAATTAATTCCTGAACAAGGTGTTGAAACTAGCCAAGAAAATACTAATAGTCTAGTAAACCAGATTAGATTAAAAAAATGGCATACTAGAGTCAAGATTATAATTAATAAAAGATTTCGAAATAATCACAATTGCTCTTGTTGATTCTGGAGCAGACTTAAACTGTATCCAAGAAGGTCTTATACCAACCAAATTTTATAAAAAAACCAGAGAAACTTTAACAACAGCAAATGGGGGAAAAATGGATTTAAATTATGAAATTCTGAAAGCTCATGTTCGTCAAAACAATGTTTGTTTCAAAACATCATTTGTCTTAATAAGAAATATGACAGATAAAGTAATCTTAGGACTTCCATTTATTGCCCTTTTATACCCATTTACAACAGAGCATGATGGGATAGTTACTTACCCTTTCGAGGAACCAGTAAAATTTAAATTTCTGTCTAATCCAGAACTAAAAACTCTAAAAGAATTTCAAAAGATGCAATCTCAAAGTCACTTAATCTTATTAATTGTAAAAATAATCATATCAATTTCCTCAAAGAAGAAATTAAATTTAAAAAAATAGAAAACCAATTAGATGACATTCTTCTCCAAGAAAAGAAAAAAAGCTTTGAAGAAAAAATCAAAAAAGAAATATGTTCTGACATTCCTAATGCTTTCTGGCACAGAAAACGCCATATAGTCAAACTTCCTTATATAAAGGATTTTAGTGAGAAAAACATTCCAACAAAAGCACGCCCTATTCAAATGAGTCAAGAGGTCATGGAATTTTGCAAAAAAGAAATTACTGAATTACTTAGTAAAGGGATAATTCGCACTAGTAAATCACCTTGGTCATGTCCAGCATTTTATGTACAAAAAAATGTTGAGCTTGAAAGTGGATCACCTCGTTTAGTTATAAACTATAAGCCATTAAATTCTGTTTTAGAATGGATAAGATACCCTATTCCAAATAAACGAGACCTAATTAATAGGTTGAATGAGTCAGTCATTTTTTCAAAATTTGATATGAAATCAGGTTTTTGGCAAATACAAATTAGTGAAGAAGATAAATACAAAACAACTTTTGTTACCCCTTTTGGTGATTACGAATGGAATGTAATGCCGTTTGGTCTAAAAAATGCTCCTAGTGAATTCCAAAATATCATGAATGACATATTTAATCAATATAGTGAATTCTCTATAGTCTACATAGATGATGTTCTAATCTATTCGAAATCCATTGATCAACACTGGAAATTAACATCTAAATCAATTCTTAACTATAGTAAAAAATAATGGTCTAGTAGTTTCAGCTTCAAAAGTAAAACTATTCCAATCAAATATCAGGTTTTTAGGATTTAATATGCACCATTCGAAAATCATCCCTATTGATAGAGTTATCCAGTTTGCTAACAAATTTCTAGATGAAATCATAGATAAAAACCAGCTCCAAAGGTTTCTAGGATCCCTAAATTATATAGCTGATTTCTACCAAAATCTGAGAAAGAAATGTAAACTATTATTTGATCATCTTGGGACTAATCCCTCACCTTGGACACCCCTTCATACTTCTTTAGTCAAAGAAAATAAACAGTATGTCCAAACTCTTCCCTGTCTTGGTATTCCTACGGTCAATTCTTTCAAAATTGTCGAAACTGATGCCTCTGAAATTGGTTATGGGGGTATTCTTAAACAACAAATCTCTCCAGACCAACCTGAATAAATTGTTCGCTTCTATTCAGGAGTCTGGACTCAGTCACAAAGTAATTATAGTACTATTAAAAAAGAAATTCTATCTATAGTATTATGTATTTCAAAATTCCAAGATGATTTATTAAATCAAAAAAATTTAGTCAGAGTTGATTGCAAAAGGGCAAAACATGTTTTGGAAAAAGATGTTCAAAATATTGCTAGTAAACAAATAGTAACATGACAAAATGTAAATAAGTATAATAAATCAAGGATATTAAAATGATTTAAAGGATCAAATATATAATAACTCATAATATTTGTACTGAATAAAATATTTTACTAGATTGCCTTAAAATTATAATAACTCATAATGGATTATCACTGCATTTAATGAATGCAATTTCAAAATCAAAAATACTTAAAATTGCTTGCCATCTAGCAAATAGATCACTTTACTATGATAGCGGATAATAATAGTAATGAGTTCAGGTACTCACTTGGTGCAATAGTAGGATCTCCCCACCACCCAGGTTTTAACATTAGTGTGACTGGACAAAAATTAAAGGATTAAATTCAGTTTACCACCCTGAGGTTTGGGTCAAAAATCATGTTAGTCCATGAGGTTTCAATTTCATCGACAGCACCCCTACACTCTCAATTTTAATCAACCGTGTTCATAATCAAACTCTCCGTCCAAATTGGACGTTAAATGATGATGTGGACTTGCTGCTTTGCTTATGTGGGCCTATCTAAAGGGCTAAATCCCCAATCTAACCCTCACCCCTCTTCAGTCCAAAAAAAAAACCCTCACCCATCGCTCTCTCTCTCTCTCTCTCTCTCTCTCTCTCTCTCTCTCTGTGTACCCGTGAATTCTTCTCAATCATCTTCATCAAATCTTAGCAACCAACTCATCCACCCTCTTTGACGCATCGATAATTTTGGGATGAGATATGAGTGAAATGTGATTATGCGTATCGTCGTTAAAGTGTAGTAGATGGTATAATTGAGACCGGGGGATGTCGTACCCAAGGGATTGGAAGGCCCAAGACCCCTATTTGGTAAACAATATAACTGAAATGCTTGACACTAAAATGGTGAGATAAGAGATGGATTATGTACTTGTGAGATGGATTATGTACAACATGATGTAGTGTTCATAGATTGTGTTCATGGATATGTAACTTGTAACCAAAACAGTAAGTAAAAGAGGCAAATGTGACTAGCTAAAGCAAGTGTATGAGCTTACAAACTCAATACAATTGGATTGTGTTTGTGATCAAATGGATGAGGTAGTTGGGGTTTCTGGTTTAGCCTAACCCAATCCAATGAATGATAAACCACTTTGTTATGAACACAAGATTGATTAACAAACCAAAATCCTCAAACCTTAGCACTAGAAAGAGTACATAATATTTAGTTTCACAATTTATCCCTCATGTCTAATAGATTCATGAGGGGCTCTCAATCAATTTGCTTAAGCTCATTGAGTCCCTAAGTTCATCAAAGGAGGCATAGGATCCAGAAACTAGGATTTCAAACAAGCTAGAATATCCAAACATGCATCCAACATAATCAAACTAGACAATGAACATGTTCATATCACAATCAAGGTTCATAAACATCACAGTGAATCTATACATCATCATGGGCTAGGGCTCACAACCCTAGCCCCCAACAAAAAGACTACTCACACATGTTCTTGAAATACATCAATATTAACAAGAATGGAGACATAAGTACAAAGAATAACAAGAGTAGGGTTAAGAAATTCTCAAGGGATGATGGCCAGCAGCTCCTTGGTGACTCCAAGTATAGATGATAGGCCCCTCTTGAACTCCTCTTCACTTCCAAGCTTCTTCTTTTCCAAGTTTCCGAAATTCTGCTTCTTGACGAATTCTCAGCTGTGGAGCTTAAAACGTGGTGAAATGATGGTGGAATGGTGGTGAAAGTTGGTTTCTAAGAAAAATGGATGCCTTAGGAACAACTTTCGTAAAGGAAGAAAACTGATTTGAGTAGTGGAAAGTGGTGAGAAAATGCAAGAACAAAACTGGGCAGTTTCTTGGTGTTCTTGGTGGATGATTGTGGGATGGATCTGGAATGTAGTGGCTGGTTCTGTTGTGTACGAAAAATGGGAACTAAAATGGTGTGATGGCATGGTCTGGTATCTCCAGATGTGTCCACTAAGGATTGCTTAGTGGAGTGAGTTGTCAATGGTGAGTGGGAGATAGAAGGAAAATACAAAAAGAAATGTGAAGTGGGAGACAAAATGGTTTAGTGTAGGGATGAGTGGGGTGTGGACTGTAGTGCACATGTGTGTAGCTGGTCAAGGGGAGCCTCCCCTTCTGTGGTGGTGCTCCGATGGTGGTCTGGCGGTATTGCCGCCTCTTATGGTGGTGGTTTGCCGGAAAAATCGCCGGAAATGCAATTTCTTCATTTTCCTTCCTCTTTTCGATTCTCCAAGGCGAAGTGGCACCTACTTCCGAAGGTTGATTCATGCATTCCTTAACATCGAGAAACCACGGTTGGCTTCTAATCCTCTTCTCGGAAGTGTGCCCAAAAGTACTCAAAATGCACCTTCTTGTGCTGAATTACCTCAAGTCACCTAAGTAACCTGAAATCATGAAAATGCATATTAATAGTAACAAATTGCCTTCGGATAAGCTTAACTCTCGTGATTAGGAATACAATTTGCACTATAAATAAGTGCAAATCACACCCCCACACTTGAATTTTGCTTGTCCTCAAGCAAACACAACATAAAACAATAAGGGAAACACAATGCAATCACAAGAAAAGGAAAACAAAATTCAAACAAAATTTTCTCCAACCATAGTCCTCAACGAGCTCGGGATGTTGTAAACAAGAGACATAAGATCACAAATCAAGGCTTCACAAATTTGCTAAGAATTTAACAAGTGCAATTCAATCATGCTCAGTGAAGTGTGTGGAAACCAATGTACAATCCATCTTATGCAATCAAATAGGCACACAAAACACATTAACCACGACTCTCGCAAAGATCACTAAGTATTTCCGCTCAAGTGTATAGGGTCAAAGTGTTTACTCTCATAACAAATTCACAAAGAATGTTCCCATATGCTTGCTCATCAACCATCTCTCTACAAATCGAACCATAAATCGTTAGATCTCAAGGACTTATAATGGTAAAACGGGGCCAAGGGGTGATAGGTGAAATGAAATAAAAGGATGGATAAGTCAAAAGTTCCTCATGTTTGCAAGGCAAGTCAATAACCATGAAACTCAAATCTAAGCTACAATCGAAACAACTTTCTTATATATTTTTTTCTTCAACCATTTATTGAATTCAAAACAATACATCAAACCACTCTCTTTTTGGGTTTTTCTTCTTCTTTCTCATCTTCTATTTTTTTTTATTTCTTGAGGAACTTCAATTCCTTCTTTTTGTTTTTGATTTTCTTTATTTCTTTCTTTGCAACAACTACAACAACAAATAAAAATGTACCCCCACACTTGTCTTTTGGTAAACTATCATTCCCAAGAGTAAGGGACACAAGAAGCTACTAACATAGACTTGCAAACACAAAGGAACAAGGGTGTGATTGGTGTTTTAAAGTGGTGGAATGGGTGGAGGTGATGTGGGTGAACAAAGGAAAGCTAATGATGTATATGGCTCAAAGTGGGCTATTCATAGAGTTCAAATTCATATGGATGATGGTCAATTTGGCAATGGTGTTCAACTAATGCCTTAGTCATTTCTAACTCAAAATGGATCAATCAAAAGCTTCAAGCGGTCTTTGAGCAAGTTCTAGGTCCAAACCGCATGCAATGTTCACACATGAAGAACAAAGAGAAACATGTAAGATGCATACATGTGCATATTCAATGGGCTCAAAACCTCACAATTTCTGGGTATGCATGGCAATACATGTCAAGTGTGCATCTCGGATTGCAATCAATGAATCAACAATGGTGAAGTGTACACAGTGATCAAGCAATCATGAATCATGCATATTAAACTCAAAGCAAATCATATCAAGCCTCAATAATGATCACAGTCTCTAGAACACAACAAAGTAAGCTCAATTCATCATTGGGATCAGAGAAAATGGACACAAAACACAAACAACACACAAAAACGAACAAAAATGCCAAAGTTTCACAATCAGGGCTCAGGCGTCCGGACACCTAGCGGGGGCGTCCCGGCGGATCAAGAGGCAGAGAGCATGTTTTCCTGGAATTCAAGGGCGTCGGGCGCCTAGCAGGGGCGTCCGGACGGATTTCTCGGGTTTTGCCTCCCAGACCTGTGGCGTCCGGACACCTAGTAGGGGCGTCCGGTCGGATATGCTACTGGAACTTGGAAAAAATTGAAAATTTTGAAACGTTTTGGCTGAAATGAACCCAATCCTCACCCCCACACTTAAACTTAACATTGTCCTCAATGTGATAAGTGAATTTAACAATTTTCATTGGGTGAGGGACACAACAAACAAAACAATCACACAAAACAAACAAAACGAGACATGAATGAAAACAAACAAAGTTAGAAATTCTCCCCTTCGAAGTGCATGCTTTCCTTTTTAGACACGAACAATCACCAACAACAAGGTTTCAAGACCTTGCAATCCATGCTCACGACCTGTGGTGATGATCAACATGATGTACTCCAAACCATTGGGGATGTGGGGCTGCCTCCCCAAGAGCGTTTGCTTTTATAGACCTCAAGCCGGTCTTGCATCTTCTCATCTTGAATCAAGGTGGTACAAAACACACCTTTTTGCCATTCACCGGTGAGCTTCTCTCACCATTGCTTGCTCCACCAAAGCAGGCCTTGAAGCCTTTAAGGACTGAGTTTGTGGCAGTAGGTAATGGAAGCCACAACCTCTTCTTGTTCTTCGTCTTTCCTTGGCCAACGTCTTCACTCATGGCCTTGGTGGTCTCCATTTGTGCCTCTCTCATGGGAGGACTGTTCTTCATATTTTCCTCTAGGAAAGGATCATGGTATGACTTATCTCCACTCATGTCATCATGCCCCCTTGGAGGTGGCTGATAAGTGCATAAATATGCACTTAGAACGTCTTTAATTACTTGGATTGGGCTTTCCGAGAGCTTATTTGTCTGTTTAATATGTGTTTTCATGTGTACAGGGAAAATATGAGAAAAATGATTATTTGCACAAAACAGTGCACTTTGAAAGTTTTTAGCGCAAACCCAAAAAATTAAATGAAAGTCAACCGTGACTTTTCAGGTGTTATGATGACATTGGTCATCATTAAGATGTGGAAATACAAATGTACGAAGATTTCGGAAACCAATCCGAATCCCAGCACATTTGCTGGCAAACCACCACATACGACGGCGCAACCGCCACTTACGGTGGCAAAACACATTTGAAACCATCATTTATTTTTCCCTCTTAATTGTTTATATTTATTTTATTATTTTATTTATCTTTTGTTTTTGTCTTCTTCACCGTTTTTCTTCTGTGCAGCTGTGACACACCTTCGTCCGACAATCAATCACAGACTCCTTGGATTCCAGACACCACCAAGCTCCACCTCTCACTTTGCCCGGGCTCCTTGACTTTTCTGTCACCTGCCGGCTCCCACTGCAATCTGTCTTCCACCTGAGGACAATCATGCTTCACGCCTCACCTGCTGCCTTTCTTTGCTTCTTAAGCAGATTATCTCTGCAATTGAAGCACAACACATAACAACAAGCCTGCAAAGCCTAAATCAACCATGGCAGCCCTGCAAACCACAATCATCAGTTCATCACCACCGTGAACCCACTGCTCACGGAAACACCCACAATCACAATTCTTCTTTTCTTCCTCCCAATTCACACATCTCAATCCACCAACCTGCAAATTCAATTCCAGAGCTGCCAATCCCGTGCTCAATCAATGATGCCCAACCTCACAATCATGCCAAGCATCACCTTCACCTCACTCCTTTGTTCCTGCAATCACAACCCAGATTCACAATCGATGCCCAATTCGATTTGGGCATCCACAAATTCACCTCAATTCAAGCCGTGAAGCCACCGTGGCTTCACTGGACATCACCACCACGCCAGCACCGAGCCAAGCCCAGCACGCCGTCTCTCTCTCACCGCCGAGACCATCAAGCCCACTGCTCCGCTGCAAGTCTCGATCCCAAATCGCCGTGCATCTTCTCTGCTGCTGCACATGCCCGACGCCATCACCAATCGAGCCCAAGCTCTCTGATCACAGCCTTGTCCTCTCACCGATCGGCGCCGGCGTCCTCACTGCCCAGCTCTGCCGCTGTATCTCCAGCGCCGAGAACCCAGCCAAACGTCGCCGGCGTCGTCCCAGGCCCGTGCCTCCAGCTTCACCACCACGATGCCGCGCCATCATTCTCTCAAAGCCCTCTCTCTCGCCTCTCTGCTGTGGAGAAAAGAAAGAAGAAACAAATGAAGGAGGCACGGGAAAGAAGAAAGGAAGAAAAGAAGAAAAGAGAGAAAAAGAAAAAAAGAAAAAAAGAAAAAAAAAATAAAGCTTTGGGCTGTTGACTTTCTCAATTGGGCTTTTGACCGAACCCAAGGCCCAAGCCCAAGTTCATTTTGTCCAAACTGCTATGGACACCCACTGCAAGCCCAATCCGAATTGGGCACCCGCCACATCCAAAGTCCGATACGTTTTCGAATATTTGAGCCGTCCACCCGCACCCGACGACAAATGTCCATTTTCATGGACACCACAGTAACATTATCCAAACTCTGTTTATTTATTATATGTTTATTTAATTATATTATTATTGTGAATAAATTTGGATAATTTTTATTGTGTGTAAATATTTGTGTAATAAATAGGAATTGTTTGAAACCCCATTTTAATTGCGAACATGTTGTGACATTTTATTTAATCAATTTTATCTTTGGGTGAGAACCATTTTACTGTTTATGTCATTGATGAATTCCTTATATGTTTGCTTTGGGTGCATACTTAGTAAGCATGTTAGAGTTCTATAGTTATGAATGTGTGATGCCTGCTTCTTGTTAAATAAGATTCCTCACACATTCTACAGTGACACTTGTTAATTACGGTTAGCATGTAACTTGGTTCCTAGGATAAGCAAGACAACACCAGTACTTGTGATGCCTTGTGATGACTCAAACCCTTTTGAAAGTTAATGATTCCTGCGTGTTAAATCTAGTTTTTAGACTGCACGTTAGGGCCTTTACGGGACCGTTAGGAAATACGTTAAGGGTAGAACGTTTTCTCTCTTAACATACAAAGTAAGAAAATGGTAATAGGTTACGTTCAAGCATACCGAACTAGCCTGGGCATCTTCATCTAGAAATAGAAGAAATTAGATAGAAACACAACATGTGAGCATGATTTTCGGTGGTAGATTTTAATTCCTAGTTATTTTTATTTCCAAAATTAAAAATCCAAAAATATTACGTTTTATTTATTTATTGTTTTCAAAAACATCAAAAACTTGAAAAACACTTTTGTATATATTGTACATTTTTGTAAATAAATTCTTTATTGTATATATTTGTAAATAAATTCGTTGTATAGTTTATTTAATTTTCGTGACATAGATTAGCAAATAAAACAATCTCCTGTGGGTAATGACCCTTGTTTCCACTATACTATTCATCGACATTTTTATTGGTTGCAAGGATTTGTATATAATTACATTTATTCTTTATCTTGACGTTATTTTTGTGCACCTTTTTGGTGTGCAAAAATATCTGTATCAGTGGCTTACTATCTTTGTTGCAAAGTGGATTATCATACTCCCAAATAGGTGAGAAATGATCATGTGCTCTCTCTTTGGGTTTGGGTGGATTCAAAGGACCAAAAATCCTTCCACTCTTAGCATTGTTTCCCTTGATCAAATCTACAACAAACACCTCATTGATTACCTCCGGGGAGTAAATGTGGTTGAAAACTTGAAGCTTCACTTTCTCCCCCAACACCTTGAGGCTTATGGTGCCCTCAAGAACATTTATTTTCACTTCCGCTGTTGGCATAAACGGCCGGCCAAAAATGAGAGGCATTCCAAAATCAAGAGTATGATCCTCTCCTATATCAAGCACCACAAAATCAGCCGGGAGGATGAACTTGGCAACCCGCACCAACACATCTTCAATGATTCCAACCGGGTCCCTTATGCTACCATCCGCAAGACGAAGAGTCATGGATGTTGGCTGCAAAGCACTAAGGTTCAACCTCCGGTAAAGGGATAGAGGCATCACATTGACACTTGCCCCCAAATCCATAAGTGCACCTTTTAGGAACTGCTCTCCTAATTGGCACCCAATGGTGAAGCTTCCCGGATCTCCCAACTTTGGTGGTATCATGTGTTGGATCATAGCACTCACTTGCCCTTGAAGCTCATAGCACTCCTTCTCTTGGAGTCTTCTCTTTGTAACACAAAGGCTCTTTAGGAACTTAGCATATGCCGGTACTTGGCGAATGAGGTCCAACAAAGGTATATTCACATCCACCTTTTCAAATACTTCATGCCACTCTTGCATCAAACCTTTGTTCTTCTTATGCTTCTTCTCATCATGAGTAGCCACCTTCCCATCTAAGGCAGCAAGTGATTCATCACTATGGTTCTCCTTTGAGATGCTCATGGCTCTTGGTCGTTGATAACAACTCAACAACTCTTCACACTTGTAAAAAACAGCCTTGTTGTTTCTTCCTCTTATTGTAGTCTTGCTTCTCAAAGTCTTGCTCTAATGATAGTTGCCCAAAGCACTTCCCTAATGGAATTCCATCTTCACTATTGAAGACACTTGTAGATGAAGGATTGGACACTTGAACATTTGAACTTGAAAATGATGCTTGAAACTCATGACTTGGAGCGGAAATTTTAGTTTTCTGCCTTGTTCCCAGACGATCGGACGCCTCTTTCATCCGTCCGGACGGATTCGTTGAGATTTCTAATTTTTCTGATGGGCGTCCGGAAGGATAACTGGTGTCCAGACGGATAGCTTCTGGTTTCTTTTCCAATACTCCTCCGGTAGGTACATTTTCTTCCCTACCGGCTGCCTTATCCACCCCCTTGTTCCTCCACAGAAAAACATTATAAACACCACTCTCAAACTTGTTGGAGGGTACATTTTCTTCCCCTCCAACCCCATTCTCCTCATAACAAAAATGATATGATACACATTTTCATTCAACAATTGGCCAAGAGGTACATTTTCTTCCCTCTTGGCCCTATATGTATGCATAGAATAATCATGACACTTATATGTGGAATTAGAAGAGTAAGTGTCTTGAGAAATACCTGAGTAAAAATTAGATATTGCATTGCATTGCTCATGTTGCATGCCTCTTGGATTTTGCTCTACTTGTGAAGGTAATGCTCCTTGTGCCCTTTCATTCATCCCCCTTGCGAGTTGGCCCAATTGCAGCTCCAACTTTGCCCTTGTTGAAGCTCTTTCCGCCCTTGTGACAACAGTGACACTTGTTGATCTGTCTTGATTTGGCTTTGAGCGAGTTGAGCTAGCAACTCCTCTATGCTTGGCTTCTTTGGCTCTTGAGCTTGAGGTTGTGGTGCACTAAACCCAAGGGGTGCAATGTATGTGTTTGGCCTTTGATAGGCACTTGAGGATGCTTGAGTTGTGGAGGGGAGTCCACCATACCCTTGAGAGTTCCCTTGATAACCTTGGAAGTTGCTGGCAGCTCCACCATACCCTTGTGAATTTCCTTGGAAGCGTTGAGAGTTAGGTGCACCTCCATAGTTGTTGTTGTAACTTGAGGCTCCTCTTGGGTATGAAGAAGGTCCTTGAGACCTCTCTTGAAATCCTTGACTTCTACCCTGGAAATTGTTGGGATTTCTTGGCGGATATGGTTGCTGCTCAACTAGGTACAAGTGCTCCGCCACAAATTCCGGATATTGGGATGCAAGATGGCACCCTTGAGTCTCATGGTCAGTAGACTCACAAAGTAGGCATGAAGAGGAAGCTGCCTTGACTTGGGCAGTGGTTGGTCTTGAGGCACCTTGCTTCAAGAGTTGATCAAACTTGCTCTCAAGCATAGTTTCAATCTTGCTTTCTAGTCTCTTCATCTCATAAGCTACAATTGTGGAATTTGAGCCACTGCCATCATGTACTCCTTTATGGGTTGTGTGCTCTCTAGTATAGTAGCTTCCTTCCTTCTTTGCACCAATGTCATCCCATTGCAAGGAATTTTCAGACAAGTCCTCACAAGTTTGCCAAGCCTCATTGGGAGACTTGCTAGCTATCGTGCCTCCACTGAAAGTGTCCACCCTTTGTCTTTGCTCAGGTGACAGCCCCCTATAGAACAAGTCTACAAGGAACCACTTCTCTAAACCATGGTGAGGGCATGACTGATATGCGGTAAAAACCGATATCACTTTATTTTTACCTATACTTCCTAACAATTGTCGTTGAAAAGCATAATGGGAAGTAAAGAGTTTTTCCCACAGGAGATTGTTTATTCACTTTTCTACGTCACAAAATTAAACTAAACTATACAATATTATTTCTATTTACAAAATGTACAATATTTACTAAAGTATTCTTTTTGGGTTTTTGAAAATATTTTGAAAACAAGAAATAAAGAAAAGAAAATATTTTTTGGATTTTTAATCTTTTTGAAAATAAAATAAACAAGAACAAAACGAATTAATAAACAAATTAAACTAATACAATTAAATAAAACACACCAACAATAAATTAATTAAACTAACACTCAAATAAATAAATCACAAATCTTTTTGGGTTTTTCAATAAATCAAATTAAATAAACATGTTTTTGGATTTTTCATAGAGTAATTAAATACACAAATATCAAATCAAACAAATATAAATTAACCAAATTAAATCACACAACAAGTAAAATTAAAATGAGTTGAGAAAGAGAAATTGCTCATTTAATTCGATGATAGAGGCTCGGGAAGCTCGGGTGTCCTTATCAAGCCCAACAGGACCTGGGCTTTGACTTTTGGGCTTAGGAACAGTGAAAGCCCATTTTTCTTCTTTTCCACTTTTCCACTCCACACCCATCTTTTTAGTCTAAACACCCAAGGTATTATTCTTGGCAGCCAAGGGTGTTTCTGACTTTTTGGGATCTTTGGTCAGCAGGTTGACCGCAGATTTCTTTGTTGACCCGTGGTATTAATTGTTGATCCGTGCTTGTCATTTGTTGGCTACAGTTTCTTCTTTGTTCTCTTCACTTCATTCTTCTTCTCTTCCGTGGTCAGCCCATCTTCTTTGTCTTCTGTTTCCTTTGTTTCTTTCTTGGCAGAGAGAGTTGGAGGCGGTGGGTTGAGATCTCTGAGGAGCTTGAGGGCATGGCGGCGGTAACTTGATGAGCCGGGCACGGGATTGAGCTTGCACGGCGGGATGCGGTTTGGGCGGATTGGGCTCGGATTGGCGAGGCAAGGCGGAATGAGCAGATCGGCGCGATCTGCAGATTGCAGACGGCGGAGAGATGGACGCAGCGGCGTCGTGGTGAGAGCACGGCGAGGCGCGGCTATGCGGGCGGGGCCGGACTCACGGGGCTTCACCGCGGGTTTTAGAGCGGCGACGGCGCAGAGAGGCGCGATGACGATGGTGGCTTGCTAGGTGACCGCACGGCAAAGGGATGGGTCGGCGCGGACAGCAAGGTGTCGGCGGCCGAGACAAGGAAGCACGGCCATGGAAATCCGACAGTGATGATTATTGTGATTGCAGATTCGTGAATATTGATTTGTGATTGTTGTTGGTAATTTCTTGCTTGCGGGGAAGAGAAAGAATGAACAGAGGGGGAGGAAGAAGAAATAGAAGTCGTGAGAAACAAAGAGAGAATTGGGGTATTGATTGTGAAGGGTCACGGTGGTTGATTGTGGTCTGTGGTGGAGTGAGTTTGGATGTGAGCTGTTGTGAGTAGCCAGGAAAGAAAAGAATAATAGAAGGGGGAGGAAAGAAGGCACAGCAGTGGCTGTGCACGGTCGCTTTTGAGAATAGGAAGGTGTTTGGGGCAGTGAGGATCAGAGAAGGAGGAGGGGGCAGAAAAGAAGGCTTGGCTGAGTGAGCCTAAGCACGGACGCAGGAGAAGTGGCACGGGGAGGGGAAGAAGGCCCCCGGCCGAGGAAGAATGAGGGCTGATGCTGGCTATATGGTGATGGATAGGATGATTTCAAATTTTGAAATTGAAATCATGGTGAAAGGCAGCTGGAATCAATGGAAGAAAGGGTAGCCGGCAAGGGAACAAATGGAACCTGCAAAGTCAAAAGACAAGTATACAAAGTCAAAAACAAAGAAAAGAAATAAAAAGAACTAAAATAAAAAGAATAAAAATGAATAAACTAAAAAGATAAAAATAATAAACACAAATAACAAAAACAATAATAAATATTTACTAAAACTAAATAATTAAAAATGGAAATAAATTACAATTATAAAGGGAATTAAATAGAGGTTTAAAAAAACATATTTTGCCACCGCGGGTGGTAGTTGCGCCGCCTTATGTGGTGGTTCGCCGGCAAAATTGCCGGGATTTGAAACGGTTTCCAAAATCTTCGTACATGCTTTGAAATCCACATCCGAGAAATGACCGGTGTCAATTCAATATCGAAAAGTCACGATTGACTTTTCGATTCAATCTTCGGATTCGCGCTAAAACCTCTAAAATGTACCTTTTTGTACAAATAAAGCGTTTTGTTCGTATTTTCCCTGAAACACACTAAAATAATATTAAAAATACAATAATAGGCTTTTGGACTAACATAATCCAAGCGATTAAGGTACTTTGTGCACGGATTTTACGTTCACATCAATGACATTTCAAGATCTTTGAACCTCTCCCAACTTTCATAGAAGGATTCTCCCGGATGTTGATGAAAACTCACCAAGTCACTTCGAACCTTGGTAGCTCTACTTGGAGGAAAGTACTTTGCAAGAATGTTTCTTGAAGCTGCACTCATGTATTGATTGACTGAGGGGCAAGCTTGTGCAACCATTTTCTAGCCGTGTCCTTCAAGGTGAAGGGAAAGATCCTCAACCTTAACTCATCGGTCGGGAGACCTTGTGGTTGCACCGTTGAACATGATTGTTCAAACTCCATTAAATGGTCATATGGACTTTGGCCAGGCAGTCCATGAAAGATAGGCATAATGCTCAATGTTGTTGGCTTGATCTCAAAACGAAGGTTCAGATTGAGCATAATGCATGAAGGATGCTCCACCACATGTGGAAGAGTGTATTCCCTCATCCTCCTAATCGGAGGATTAACAACTTCATCAATTGGTGGTGGTAGTGGTACTTGATCTTCATCCATGTCTTGTTCTGGAGGTGGTGAAGGAGCTCTCAAAGATGTAATCTCAGTTTCAACTGATCTAAG
Source organism: Rubus idaeus (assembly GCA_030142095.1). Lineage (NCBI taxonomy): Eukaryota > Viridiplantae > Streptophyta > Magnoliopsida > Rosales > Rosaceae > Rubus > Rubus idaeus. The sequence continues at coordinate 16,390,642 of CM057970.1, read as the reverse complement.
CACTCTCCTTCTTCTTCTTCTTGGTACCTTTATAGCTTCACGGTCTACAACTCTACCACTCCTTAGTGTAACGTTTCTCAATGATGATGATGTCTCGTTCATACACCTATGGTAAACACCAAGAGTGATTAAGAACAATCAAATGTGTACTTAGATACAAGAATATAAGCTATAGAATCAATTGGGACACACAACAAGTAAAAACAACACAAAACATTCTCTGGATTGCTCCCAGACGTGCGGACAGACTGCTTCCGTCCGGACGGATTACACGGGAAATGAGTATCAGACTCTTGGGTGTCCGGACGGACAAGTGGCATCCGGACGGATTTCTCTTCAGAAGCTACTGACCCTATTGAGGTCCTTTGGGCGTCCGGACGGAACAATGGCGTCCGGACGGAACTGTTAGACAGAGGTTCCAGAGAGGATCCTAACGAGCACTGGTAGAGAAATTATATTTTTACCTAAGCTAGACTTAACCAAATCAAACCAAATTTTAACCACAACAACTAGACACACAAAGGAACTAACACACAAAATTTTAGAATTTTCTGGGTTGATTTACTATTTTAAAAAAAAATCGGAAACATAAAGGACAGTAAGAACAAAGCAAAATACAAAGCATCAAAGGGAAACACTCAAAACAAAAACAACTAACACAATGCAAGCTATGAATGACAAACGCAACAAATACGAAGACACAGAAATACTTATCAAACAACTTAAACTACAAGAATAGTGGCATGAACAATCCGGCAACGATTTACCAAAGGATCAAGGATTAACCTCAATCCCCGGCCACGGTGCCATTTGACGCATCGATAATTTTGGTGTGAGATATGAGTGAAATGTGATTATGCGTATCGTCGTCAAAGTGTAGTAGATGGTATAATTGAGACTAGGGGATGTCGTACCCAAGGGATTGGAAGGCCCAAGACCCCTATTTGGTAAACAATATAACCGAAATGCTTGACACTAAAATGGTGAGGTAAGAGATGGATTATGTACAACATGATGTAGTGTTCATAGATTGTGTTCATGGATATGTAACTTGTAACCAAAACAGTAAGTAAAAGAGGCAAATGTGACTAGCTAAAGCAAGTGTATGAGCTTACAAACTCAATACAATTGGAGTGTGTTTGTGATCAAATGGATGAGGTAGTTGGGGTTTCTGGTCTAGCCTAGCCCAATCCAATGAATGATAAACCACTTTGTTATGAACACAAGATTGATTAACAAACCAAAATCCTCAAATCTTAGCACTAGAAAGAGTACATAAGATTTAGTTTCACAATTTATCCCTCATGTCTAATAGATTCATGAGGGGCTCTCAATCAATTTGCTTAAGCTCATTGAGTCCCTAAGTTCATCAAAGGAGGCATAGGATCCAGAAACTAGGATTTCAAACAAGCTAGGCCTAAGCTTAACTCATCACATGCATTGCCAATAGCATTTAAACAAATATTTTATATTATGTATTTTTATTAAACTCTGATATTGTAAGATAATATTCTTTTAATTTTCAAATAAAAGTATTATTCAGACATTTGTTTCATTTGATTTATTTTATGTTTTAATTATTTCATTCGCGTCATAAATTCGGGCACCATATTTCAATAGAATATTGGTCTCGGATTTAGGGGCGTGACATATTGGTATCAGAGCTAAAAAGCTCATTTTTAAGTGTTGTTTTATAAAATGAATTTAAAATGAACGGGAAGGTTTCTATATATGTATGCATATATATACATATACTTGTTGGTTAAGCTAACGAAAGCTTTTGATGGATACTATGTGATCCTATTTCTTTGAGATGCAATTTTGTTACATGCTAACTTTAACAAGTTAGAAGCTATTGTGGTGAATTGTTTGGAATTGCTTATTTTCCTCGATGAGCTTGTTCATATGCTATGATTTTATAGAAAATTATTTTTTCTATAACTTGCTTATATGAATCATCAACGTATGTTATATATGGTGTATAGTTTGATATTCTATTTGGTGATATCAATAAAAAGAATACAATAGTTTTTTTTTAGAGAAAGGGCTGGACACCGGTAAACTTTTCATTATACAAAATTAAAGGAAACTCCACTTATCTTGGAGATAAAGAAATTAAGTGGGCATTTATTTTCTTCCTATGATACCTAAATTAGTATTTAATGATAGTAAATATTTTATTTACATGTGTGATGCAAGTTGTGGCCTTTTATAAGAAATCTTTAGGGTGTATGCACTTGTATTTCAAAATAGGATTTATTTTTGCATCGATTTTGGCCTTTTCGGGAACGTTTTTGGGCGGGCGCGTGATAGGTCACCGGCCATAGAAATTTTTCCGGCTAGAAAGTGTTGTTCACAGAGTAACCATAGATAACTCTGGTGAAATTGTAGGCCATTCGGAACAGTCATCAGATGTGTGCTATTTTCGGCTTGGCGGTAAGCTATTTATACATAGAGTTTGCAAAAAAAAAAAAAAAAATAAAAAAAAAAGTATTGCAAGAGATTTAGTGACTTACGGATTGGATAATAATAGAAAAAGGATATGGTTAGAGTTAGAGTTACAATTTACAATGCGTCTTTCTATATCTTCACTTTTAAACTCTCTGTGTAGTACTTTAATGTTAGTTTATTCGTTAATTGTCCTTTGGATTCTCAAATCAGAGAAAGTTTAAATTAAGTGAATTTTAAGAAATTCGGTAGTATTATTACTTTCGAAATCAAAGTCATTGTTAACTATGTTAACAAGGAGATAGTTGGAAGGAAAGGAGGATAAAAGAAAGTAGAGAGTTTGAGAAACTAAGTTTAAATGATTTTTGAATAAGACTAGTTTATACTAGTAATATGTTTGCTTATTATGCACTTGTTTGTTGGTCTAAAATGAGCTATAGAGATATTGGTTATATTCCAATATTTCAAAGAGACCTCCGAGCACTCATTGGCTTTGGTCAAGGATTATGGTTGTGTGCTTAAGATTTCCTTATACACGGATTTATTCTCAAGTATTGAAGGATATTACAAGGTGAAGGGTATGCCTCATGGAACTCTATTTTTGTTGAAAGTTTAGAATTGTGATTTTATTTGGATTATTAAGAGTAGCTTTTGACGATATATATTTACTCCCTCTGGAAGTTTAGTAAATCATACGTACCCTAGTATAGTAGCAAGTGAACTATTGTTTACAAACTTATTTGAGGTATAAATTTCCTTGAGTTTTAGTATGGATTGATAATTAGACATATTTCAAGTTAGAAATGATTTGGAACATGCATGTGGTAATATATGTGAGGTTGTGATCTACACTTTGAGGTTTCATTTAATTTCTATAGAGTTGATAAATTATTCAACGTGGGAGTGATAGGTTTATATTATCGAGGATTGTGGTTAGGTATATGTGAAATATACTTGGTGGTTTTAGGTCGTAATTGAAGTCGAGGGATATAGGAATATATTAAATTTGAGGATTATTTTTGATGGATTACGTGGAGTTTAAGATTAGGTATGAAAAGTTGTTATAAGGCTATACATATACGTTTCATTTTTCGAGGAATTTTACAATTAAGATAGGCTTGAACCATGAAATTTTAAAGAGATTTAGCGTTTGCTCTAGGTCTTATTCTTAGTGGATACGTGGATATACAATAATTGTTGATTGGATGATATATAGATACCGGCACACATTCAATATCGTAGTAGCATTAGCGATTAGGCATGATCGTATTAATGGAAGTTTGAGGTTATAGACTATAGACAGTTGCTAACCAATATGATTTGAGAAAAGAAAAATAATTTTGGAATATGGTTTGTAGTAGTGATCAAATTAAGGAGACATTTTTATTGGAGATTTGAAGTTCTTTGAGAGATATAAGTATGGAGGTTTTGGTGATTGTTTTGAGAAAAGAGATTGTTTTGGGTTAGTGATTCATAGGAGTGAATTGTAAAAAGAAAAATCTATACTTGGAGAGCAAGTTAGAATCAATTCGAACCTTTTGAGGATATGTTGATGCACTTAGTTGTGCTTACTTGGAGGAATTTGAGAGTTAGATTAAGCTTGAATCTTTGTATCTCGGACTAATACGAGTAACTAATTGAATTGAGGTAAATGATGTACATGATTTGGATAAGAATGATTTTTTTTACATTTGAGGATTAAATTAGTATTTAACTATTGCTTAAGGATTGACAGTATTTGTTTACAACTAAGTTAGACATAAGAATTCTTTGATTGAGGATTTTTAGGTGAAAAGCTCTTGATAAGAATTATGAGTAAGATATTTCCAGACAATATTGATAAAGGAAGAAAATCCGATCTATTGAGTTGTCGAGAGGAAGAAGTACACAAAATTCGAGGACGAATTTTCTTTTAAGGTAGGTAGAATGTAATACCCCGAACTTTCATATTTAATTTCTTGAATATTCTTGAAATTAAGTAAAGGTTGGATATTAGTTTTCTTAACTAATTTGTGAAGCGGAAATATTTTGGAACAAATATTTACTCGAAATGTTTTATTTTCGAGGGGGTCAAAAGTTGACTTTCTTATCCGTTGATTTTCTCTGATAACTTCCTTCACGAAAGTCGTAGAACTACTCGATACGAGTTCGTAGACATGTGGCATGTTAAATTCTGAGATCATATGAAAAAGTTATGGTCAGCGGAAGTTTTACCTATTTTTTTTTTGAAGGTATTCCGACCAAGTTGCATTTTCCTTAGAAATTGCATTATTCTGTTCATTATTTGAGAATGTGGTCTTCTAATGATTTTTAGTAGACATCTTAAGGAAACTCTTAGAGTTGGAATCACCCGAAAGTCATATTTCTATATTTAATTATGATTTTTACAATACATATAGGGCACAAGAAGAAAGGGATTTAAGTTTGTGATGCAAGCATGTTATAATATCCTGAACCTAGGATTAATTATGAACGAATTGAATTCCTTGCTAGAAAATTTAGGAATGCATTTCATGCTTGTGTATTAGTATTTATTATATAGGTCTATATATGTGTAAATATATATATAAGTTTATATGTGTATACATACTTATATGAAGTAATGTATGAGTATAGGCCTCCATGTTTGAATAGATAGAAAATTAAATTATTACAAATCATCTTCAAATAATTCATTTGAGATCAGATTCCTTGACTTAGAGTCAAGTAATATCTTACTCTTGATTTTAAAATAATAAAATTAGGAAGATAGGAGAAAAAATGGTTATTTTCTCATTGTTTTATCACATCTCTATTATTTCTTCTTGACCCTTACTAACTAGTAAGAGTCATTTATGTGCCTATAAATAGAATGGTGTAACAATAGAATTCTTTGCTAATTTACTTCTCTCTTGCTCCTCTCTATCACTTCTTACTTCAGCCTCCCCATTAGTATAGAGATTTCATCTAGAAAGGCTTTAAAACTAGAGCAATCTTTAGTTAAAATTTCTTTGCTCAAGAACTAATGATCTTTCAATTGTGAAGCTATTCCAATCTTCCAACCAACTTTTCAAGTAAGTACAGAATACATCCTTATAGTCTTTTATCTTTAAGTTCATCAAAGTGCACAAGCAAGAAGAAAATAGAAAGGAATAAGTTTTATAGAAAACTTAAATCATGTTTTCTGAAGTTATTCCGGCAGCCAACTTGTGAACCTTTAAACATATATTTTGGTTCATTTTATCATATTGACATCTTAATCAAAGTTGTTACGTATTGTGTCTAGTATTCCATATCCAAATTTAGTATTCATCCAACGGGTAAAACTTTCTAAATCTAAGTGTTTATCCAGTATGCTCACTGGAAAACCTCTTTGTTGTTCATAACTTCAAGTAGTCATATCTCAGTCATTGCTTAGCCAAATTTTATGATCTTTATATCAAAATGAAGCTTAGAACCTGAAATTCTAATCTGGGTAATATCATAATTATTAGTCAGGTTTACGGTACGTAACAGTTTAAGTTAAAAAGGTTAAAAACAGAGCATATATAATTATGGACTGTTTTGGACATTCTTCATTTATGGACTTGGACATCTTGGATATGTTGACTTGGACTATACCATTTGATTCCCTATGAAAACTCCTTTGAAATAGTGTACTCACTTGATTATTTTGGACTTGTGGTGGACAATATAACAAAATTTGAAGTTTGATGATTCTAATAGAAGAATCATTTATGAACTTCCATGGACTTGGACTTGGACTAAAAACTGAAAATATTAATAATAACCTAAATTATTATATCATAACTAATTTCTTTAATACTTGTATTTTATTTATAGTTATACATGCTATTATATTCTATTGTTATACTTATGTTTTATATTTATATACATACATATATATTGTTCTACATAAGTTTATGATTATTTGCTATAAATTATATTCTTATTAAATTACTTGTGTTTTACATATGTTTATCTTGAATTACATATGTTTCTACTTATTATTGTAATACATATGTTTATGCTTATTTACTAAAGAATATGATCTTGCTTAATACATAATAAGTTCGATTACTTATGTTTTATGTTTATGAACATATGTATATCTTGTTTTACATATGCTTCTCTTTTGTATGTATTTTACTTGCACATGATTATCTATTAATCTCATATTGGTGCATGATTTTATTTATTAAAGTGAACATATCAACTTAGTATTATACATGTATATATATTAACATGTATGGAAGAATATATTATTAGGAGTGAAATAATGGTTGGTTATTTTGTATAAAGCTTTGTTATAGACTTATAAGTAGTCTATAAGTTTTGTTATAGACTTTTAATTTAGTCTCTAACTCTATATTATTAAATAGAAGTTTTTGTATTGGAGATTTTTGTACCAAGAAAATAGTACTACTTGGTCTAAGTGAAATACTGGAATCACAAGGGTTTATTTTGGTGAAAAGCTATGGGCTCATGTCCCTCAGATAGTGCACTATTATACCTTAGGGAACGATAAGTCGACCCTCGGGTGTACATGCTTGGGTATTTCGGACCCCGGTATGCTGCGGCTTAACCTGTTACATTACATGATTTATTTTTGTATGAGACCAGTAAATCTATAAATTCACTTGATTTGGGGTTTTCTCTAACTCTTATTATTTGATTTATGAACTTCGATGGTAACATGCTAAGTTGCGTATATTGTTTAGCATGGAGATAATCAATACATATTTGTAATATGCTAAGGTGCATATAGTGTTTGAGATAACTAATATCTACTTGTGATATATTGATATTATAATATGTCGATTGAACATATTTAATTTTAGGTTATATCAATGCTGCAATGTTAGTCGATTACTTTTGAGACTGAATTATTTGGGTTAAAAACGTTCTTGATATATGTGGATTATATTCACTATAATTGGTATGAAGCAACGTAAAATGTTCTTAGTACATTTTTGATTGGTTGTTCGATTTTGATGTCTTATAAGATACATTAATATAAGAATGTAAGCTGTACTTATTGGGCCTGTGTTGCTCATGATGCTACACCTTCTTGTTTTCAGGTTACGATGCTTGGGGGAAAACGGGATGAACATTTAAACAAATATTTTATATTATGTATTTTTATTAAACTCTGATATTGTAAGATAATATTCTTTTAATTTCCAAATAAAAGTATTATTCAGACATTTGTTTCATTTGATTTATTTTATGTTTTAATTATTTCATTCGCGTCATAAATTCGGGCACCATATTTCAATATAATATTGGTCTCGGATTTAGGGGCGTGACAATCATCATGGGCTAGGGCTCACAACCCTAGCCCCCAACAAAAAGACTACTCATACATGTTCTTGAAATACATCAATATTGACAAGAATGGAGACATAAGTACAAAGAATAACAAGAGTAGGGTTAAGAAATTCTCAAGGGATGATGGCCAGCAGCTCCTTGGTGACTCCAAGTATTGATGATAGGCCCCTCTTGAACTCTTCTTCACTTCCAAGCTTCTTCTTTTCCAAGTTTCCGAAATTCTGCTTCTTGACAAATTCCCAGCTGTGGAGCTTAAAACGTGGTGAAATGATGGTGGAATAGTGGTGAAAGTTGGTTTCTAAGATAAATGGATGCCTTAGGAACAACTTTCGTGAAGGAAGAAAACTGATTTGAGTAGTGGAAAGTGGTAAAAAAATGCAAGAACAAAACTGGGCAGTTTCTTGGTGTTCTTGGTGGATGATTGTTGGATGGATCTGGAATGTAGTGGCTGGTTCTGTTGTGTACGAAAAATGGGGACTGAAATGGTGTGATGGCATGGTCTGGTATCTCCAGATGTGTCCACTAAGGATTGCTTAGTGGAGTGAGTTGTCAATGGTGAGTGGGAGATAGAAGGAAAATACAAAAAGAAATGTGAAGTGGGAGACAAAATGGTTTAGTGTAGGGTTGAGTGGGGTGTGGACTGTAGTGCACATGTGTGCAGCTGGTCAAAGGGAACCTCCCCTTCTATGGTGGTGCTCCGATGGTGGTCCGGCGGTACTGCCGCCTCTTATGGTGGTGGTTTGCCGGAAAAATCGCCGGAAATGCAATTTCTTCATTTTCCTTCCTCTTTTTGATTTTTCAAGGCCTTCAATGGCACCGACTTCCAAAGGTTGATTCATGCATTCCTTAACATCCAGAAACTACGGTTGGCTTCTAATCCTTTTCTCGGAAGTGTGCCCAAAAGTACTCAAAATGCACCTTCTTGTGCCGAATTACCTCAAGTCACCTAAGTAACCTGAAATCGTGAAAACGCATATTAATAGTAACAAAATGCCTTCGGATAAGCTTAACTCTCGTGATTAGGAATACAATTTGCGCTATAAATAAGTGCAAATCACTCTTCCACCAATCACTCCAAATCAGCAAGCCCAGTCGAAATATTGCAAAAGATGAAAAGAGAGAGATGCTCATTCGAGAGAGAGAGAAAGGGTTGGAGAGCATAAGTCGATCCGAGATCAACGCCGGAGCTATGCAAGAATAGAGGTGATCGGAGTAGAGGAGCAGAGGGCTGGAGGCGCGGGCTTAGGAAGCCGACTGTGGATTGGAGATGTCTGTTGTAGTGAGATTTTGAGTCGATCTGGGCAAGCTCGATGTGATCGGAGCATAGGAGAAAGGTAGCGGCGGTGGTCTGGGTTCGATTCGATGCAGATAAAGGCGAGGCAACAATGATCTTGCTATCTTGTTTGGTCTCGGCAGCACTAGGTGTAGCGACTGAGCACGAAAAAAAGAGTTAGCGACTATTAAGGGAGAGCACAGCAGAGCCTGGGCTCGGCTGAGATCAGTGGTGAGCTTCGCAATGGTGGTCTGGTATTTGAGTTGAGAGAGAATTTAGATTTGGTGAGCTTGATTTGTAGCACATGATGTGCTGTTGCGAATTAGCGACGATTGAGGAGCTTGAATTGGCGGCGGCACGGCCTGGGCGGTGTAGATTTGGTGATGGGTGCCATGAATTGGGTGCCCAAAGTATTGTTTGTGCATCGGGTTGTGATTTTGCAGGTGGTGGAGTGGGTTTGATCGAAATTTGCAGTCCGGATAGAGAGAGAGAGAGAGAGGTGAGGGGTTTTTTTTTGGACCGAAGAGGGGTGAGGGTTAGATTGAGGATTTAGCCCTTCAGGTTGGCCCACATAAGCAGAGCAGCTGGTCCACATCAGCATTTAACGTCCAATTTGGACGGAGAGTTTGATTATGGACACGGTTGATTAAAATTGAGAGTGTAAGGGTGTTGTTGATGAAATTGAAACTCCAGGGGCTAACATGATTTTTGACCCAAACCTTAAGGTGGTAAACTGAATTTAATCCAAAATAAAAGTTTACAAAACAAATTCAGTTATGTTTCCCCAATAAAGAGCCGATATTGTAAAGCGGGTGGTATTGTCAGTTGTACAATTGCTGCTAATTGGTGCAAGTTTGAATACATGAATTTACTAAAGACACTTGCTATTATTGCGGGACATTTTCTAGATGCGAATTGTAATTTCGGGTTTAGGGACTATGTCTCCCCTTGTATTTGGTTGTTTCATTAATATGGTCTGGGGGTGCTCGGAGCCCTTTTGTAAAAAAAAAAAATCGTAACATCATAATCGATTTTGGTAACCATATAATGATCACAACAACGTAGATCGTAAATTGCACGATCTAATTTGTAATTAAATAACAATTAACCAAATGTTTAAAATTCTAAAATCTAAATATACCAACACACTCGTACGTATCGATGAGTACCAATTTTTTGATTTAAAACGTTTGCCATTAAGGCAGCCACGCGCCGGCGTTTACTACTGTAAATAGCGGCGGCGGCGGCGGTCAACCTTCTCCGATGGACCTAAAATTTTATCAACATGTACATTTCAATACGAGGAAGAACTTATATACCTGGTATGAAACTTGATTTGTAGTGGTTTGGCCGGAATTAGCCACGAAAGTTGCAGTGGCCGAAATCTATTTCTCTTCGATCCGCCGCGTCCGGAAGAGTTAGGCCGCAAAATCGGTGGCGCTGGACTCGTGGAGATGTTGTTACAAAGCCGAATAGGTACCTTGTCTCGTCTTGGCTTGAACCTTCGCCAACAACAATGAGGGTTTTTTTTAGCGATTTTGGTTGTTTTTCTATTTAAGATTTCTCCTATTACACTAAGAATCGATGTAAGAAGTGGGTATAGAATTGAAGAGTGACATATGCATTTTCACGCGCCAAAATTGATACGTGCAAAAACGCTCGTCAATTTAAAGAATAGAATTATATACAAATCCTTGCAAGCTATAAAAATGTCGATGAATAGTATAGTGGAAACAAGGGTCATTACCCACAGGAGATTGTTTTATTTGCTAATCTATGTCACGAAAATTAAATAAACTATACAACAAATTTAGTTACAAATATATACAATATATACAAAAAGTGTTTTTCAAGTTTTTGTAAACAAAAAATAAATAAAAGGAAATATTTTTGGATTTTTATTTTTGGAAATATTAATAGTAACTAGTAATTAAAATCTACCACCGAAAATCATGCTCATATGCTGTGTTTCTATCTAATTTCTTCTATTTCTAGATGAAGATGCCCAGGCTAGCTCGGTATGCTTGAACGTAACCTATTACCACTTTCTTACTTTGTATGTTAAGAGAGAAAACGTTCTACCCTTAACATATTTCCTAACGGTCCGGTAAAGGCCCTAACGTGCAGTCTAAAAACTAGATTTAACACGCAGGAATCATTAACTTTCAAAAGGGTTTGAGTCATCACAAGGCATCACAAGTACTGGTGTTGTCTTGCTTATCCTAGGAACCAAGTTACATGCTAACCGTGATTAACAAGTGTCACTCTAGAACATGTGAGGAATCTTATTTAACAAGAAGCAGACAGATTCATAGCTATAGAACCCTAACATGCTTACTAAGTATGCACTCAAAGCAAACATATAAGAAATTCATCAATGACATAAACAATAAAATGGTTCTCACCCAAAGATAAAATTGATTAAATAGAATGTCATAACATGTTCGCAATTAAACAGGGCTTCAAACAATTCATATTTATTACACAAATATTTACACAATAACATTTTCCCAAATTTATTCACACAAAAATTAAATGCGGAAATTAAAATTAAACAAAAATAAATATAATAATGGACACTTGTCGTCGGGTCGAGTTTGGGAAATGTTATCGATGTGTCCATGAAAATGGACGCTTGTCGTCGGGTGCGGGTGAACGACTCAACCTCGTGCTCGGAACCGAACACCGCCGTTCGGATGCGGGTGGACGGCTCAGCTATGTTGACGGACTTTGGATGTGGCGGGGGTTCTTGATTTGTGTGGCCAAATCAATTGGGCTTTGGATTCTTCGGGGGGGCCAATTCAATGGGCTTGAACAGTGGTGTCCCAAATCAATTGGACCATATGTATTTGGGCTTGGAGGCCCAAATTCTTTTCTCTTTATTTTCCTTCTTTTCTTTCTTTTCCACTAGCCCAGCCCGTGCTGCCTCCTTTGACTTTTCTTCTTCTTCATCAACTCCAGAACAAGCCCGTGGCTACTCTTGTTTATTCATCATCTTTCTTTTAATTTCTTCTTTCCTCGCAGTCAAGACAGAAAGAGAGCTGACGGAGAGAGACGGCGCTGGTGGTTGGATGGCTCGGCGCCGGAGGCGCGGAGGGAGGTGAGAGACGGCGCAGAGGTGCGGCACCGACTGGAATTGCAGCAGCGGCGTCTGTGGGTCGACGCTGGTTGGGTGAGGCGAGCGGCGCAGGTGGCGAAAGATTGACGCCATGGGTGCAACGCCGGCGATTGGACGAGGCACAAGCTCGGGGCCGAGCTGAGAGATTGGCGGCGCTGGTTTGGGAAGCCGGATGTGGGGAACAGGGACGCAGGGGCTTCTTGGCAGAGATCGACGCCGATGGCTTGGTTCTGAGATTGCAGAGGAGAGAGCGAGCTTGGGCTTGGAAGAAGACGTGCGGCGTCTGAGCTCAGGAAGATGGAATCGCCGGCACAGACATTGGGTTGCCGGCAGGTTGTGCAGAGAAGCTGTGGTTTGAGCAGCGACGAGATGGCTTGGTCGCCGGCAGAGGAGGTGGATCGATTTGATTAATTGCAGATGATGGTGAGTGATTAGAGGAACTGTGATTATTGATTGGGTTGGCTCGATTATGAACTGTGATTGTGATTATAGAAGGCTGGATGATGTGAACTTGTGAATTGATGATTAATTGCAGGAATTGGCAGTGAAGACGTGAGGAATTGAGTGGTGGCCATGGTTGAATGGGTGATTATTGATTAATTGCAGGTTTGAGCTGTGAGGGGACTGTGATGGTGATGATGCCGTGGTGATGCGGTTTGTGGGTTTTGGATTTGAATTGATGGTGTTGCTTCAATTGCAGAGGAAGCTTCATTAAGAAGACAGATGAGTATGGGAGCAGGTGGTGGTGAAGTGCAGCTGGAATCCAAGGGAGGTTGTCGGCATGGTGGTGGCCGGAAAGGTGGCGGCTGGTTTGGCTTCACCTGCAAAGTCAAAAAGAAAAAGATAATAAAACAAAAACAAAAATAAAAATAAAAATAATAAAAATAAATAAATATAAAAATAAATATAAACAATTATATGGGAAAATAAAAAAGAGATTTGAATTTTGTTCCACTACCGCGTGTGGTGGTTGCGCCTATACAAATGGTTGTTTACCGATAATTTATCGGGATTCGAAACGGTTTTCGAAATCTTCGTAAACGCTCTGTTCTCCACATTCGAGAAATGACCGGTGCCATTTCGATGTATGGAAAGTCACAGTTAACTTTTCGTTATTTCCGGAATTGCGCTAAAACGTCCAAAATGCACATTTTTTGTGCAAATTATCATTTTGCTCATAATTTTCCTATTAACACGAAAACACATATTAAATAGACAAATAAGTTCTTGGAAAAGCCTAATCCAAGTAATTAAAGACGCTTTAAGTGCGTATTTACGCACTTATCAAAGAGGGTGAAAAAACGAAGAAAATAGGACAAGTTTCGAGTCAAACGGTAGCCGAATGGCCGAGAAATTGGTCAAAGAAGATACGGCCCCTATAGCACGGGGGGAGAGGGAAAGAGAGAGGTTTGGCTGAAAACGGAAACTTCTCATTTCGCGAAATTCTTTAAATAGAAACTTCCCTAAATAGTAACTCATCTTTTTTATACCATAAATTTCTCATACGAACTTCGATTTAAGCGTACTTAGTGTCTGCAAACTCGGTTTAACACGTTATACAACTTTTGTGAGGAAAGTCTAATTAAATTCTAAACAAAAAAAAAGTCATCTCAAAGACCCGTTAAATGTACTTTTGAATAGGCCTGTCAATGGGTCGTGTCGTGTTAAGGTATTAAACATGTTGAAATATGCAAACCCAAACCTGACCCATTTAATAAACGTGTAGGAGAATCCAAACTCAACCCAACTCATTTATTAAACGGGTTACCCAACCCAACCCGTATAACCCATTTAGTAAAATAGTTTTGCCAAAATAAATAGCAATATTGATCAATTTCACACATTTTGGTTGATCCATTTAACTAATTTTTGGTTATAAAATGCACGACATATGATTTCACAAGAATTATCACTGTAGATTTTGTGTATGATTTACACTAAGCAGGAAAAAAAATACCATACAAATATATAAATACGTGAAATTTCTTAATTTTTGACCTAATATAATAAAATAAACAGATTACGCTGGTGATTTGCGAGTTGGCGAGTTAATGATTTGTATGAGATTTTCATAGAAATTAGTCCTCTAATCATTATTATTATGCTAGTTCGATGGCCATTTATGAGTCTCTAATCCTTGTTTGTACACTTGTATGTAAATCGAGCATCGGAATGATATCGAGAGCGAAATGATGCGTTTTGAAGCTTTTTGTGCATTTTCGGCAAAAGGACGAAAAGTCAACCGAGGACCGGCGGTCAACTCGTGGTCAAACCCGACTTTAGAGCGTCAATGAGTCAACACGAAGTCTCGGAAGTGAGTCGCAAGAGAATTCCATAAGTTTGGTCGAAAGTCAATTTTGGTTAACTCCGAGGGTCGTGGTCAAAGTCAAGACGAAGTCAACCTTGTGACTCATCACCAAAGGATTCCAAAAGTCATCAAGGGATATGCTAGATATGGTGAGGTCACTCCTAGATTATTCATTCCCTTTGTCCCTCATAAGATTTTACCCCATTACCCTTCATTAAACTTCCTAGCCATTAAATATAACCCTAGTTCATCATAGTCATTCATTCTCTCCCTCTCTAGCATGTATATAGCCATCTTTACCTGATTTAGGTCATCCATCATTGCAGCCCCCAAATTCCTCCACTTTTCCCTTACCCTTTCCTCTTTTTCGTTTTTCCTTAGGTTTAGCTACTGTTCATCTGTCGACCGGTCGACGCACAACGGTTCAGCCACTTCCTCACCACCTTTCCTCCACCACCCTTCACCAGATCTCCTCACCACGACGTCTACTACCTTCACCACCACTTTGGGCAACTGTGATCCTCACCAAGTCACCAAGATTCATCATCAAAGCTCAAGGAGGAGCAAAATTGAGCATCCCTCATCTCTACTCTCTCTTTTCCTTATGTTTAGAGTTCATATTTGTATTTTGATGATGTCTATTGGGATGATTAGTGAGTAGTTACCTTATTGGAGACTAGGGTTGTGTGCCCTAGTCCAATGTGACTATGTGATGCTTTGATTTATGAATAAATATCTTTGTTGGTTCATGAGTATGTGTATTGTCTAATTTAATCAGTGTTCTAAAAGTCGGCCTGGGCGGCCGCCTAGGCGGTGCCTAGGCGCTGGAAGGTGGCCGGCCGCTCGGAGTAATGGGTAATCGGTAAGGCTATTCGGACATGGATTAGACGGGCCGATTAGGCGTCCTGGGCGGGTCTGGGAGGGGCTGGGCGGTCCAATGCGGAGCCGGGCGTCTTTCTCCGTGATTCTCGATCGGATAGGATTAAGAGAGAGAGATCGAAAAAGATTTATGATCAAAAAAATTTTGAAAAGAGAGAGAAGAAAAGAAGTTGCAGAAGGAAAAACGAAGAAGAAGAAGTAAAAGAAAAAGAAGAAGAAGAAGAAGAAGAAGAAGAAGAAGAAGAAGAAGAAGAAGAAGAAGAAGAAGAAGAAGAAGAAGAAGAAGAAGAAGAAGAAGAAGAAGAAGAAGAAGAAGAAGAAGAAGAAGAAGAAGAAGAAGAAGAAGAAGAAGAAGAAGAAGAAGAAGAAGAAGAAGAAGAAGAAGAAGAAGAAGAAGAAGAAGAAGAAGAGAGAGGAAAGAGAAAGAGTGTACACATGGTGAGAAGAAAAAAATAATGAGGAAAGGAAGGAGAGAGAGAAAACTGGGTGTGCTGTTTAATTAAACAATTTGGTTTAATTAAGGTATACCGCAGTGTGAGAGAGAAGAAGAATGGAGAGATAAGGTTGTGTGGCTATATGGGCTTTGCGCCAAATCGGGGAGGAAAAAAAACCATGTGGACATATGATATATATCCTTTTATTTTGCACATATTTAATTATTTATTTGTGGTGTAATAAAATTAAAATTAAAAAAAAAAACCGCTTAGGCGGCCGATTAATCTCCGCCTAGCCGACTAGGCGCTAGAAGGTGGTCTGCCGCCCTAGTAGCGCCTAGCGAGTTTTAGAACATTGAATTTAATATGTATTGAATGTGTACGTATTTGAGGAATTCACCACTCTTCTATATGCATTTGGTCCATTTTGTATGAGTTTGGATGAGTTGGTTACTGAGTTCTACTCTAGGCACTTGACAATATGTGTGATGAGCATGTACCCATGTATGACCCTTTATTCATGTGCTTTACGCCTCCTTTCTTTCTCCCTTTTCATGGAGAGTCCCTAAGACCCTAATAAGGCTTAGGAATACTTTAGAAATAATCTACTGCACATCGATGATATCGGCGGAGTGGTGGGTTATACATGTGTTGCTTGTCTGAGTCCCTAAGCTTCGACTCTTTACACCTCTTAAGTACTTTAGGAGATCCGGTATTAGGTAACATAGAGGGACTATGACACCTAGAAAGTTTGAATGGCCCTAATAAGGCATTTAGATACCTTAGGAAAGCACGGTCCTAGACCCATAATATGGCTAGGATACGGGGCTTGACTTGTGTACACATTGACATGATTGAGTGGATTAAAGCATTGCTTATTACATTGGACTTGGGGTTTGCCCGAAAACCCCAACACTTACCGTATTGTGCACACACTTTATCTTTCCTTTAATTGCATTCTTTACTTGTTTGTTTATCTCATCCTTGCATCATTACTTTCCACACAAACCGAACACTACACCACACTTCGCACATTGTCACATACACACCTTCACTCACTCTTTCCACTTCTTGTCTTTCCATTATTGCTAGAGCATTCAATCACACACTACCTCGAGATTGGGGAGCCCACTGATCCTCGACGGAATGACAACCCCGGATCTTAAACTATACTTACCCCACTAAACTTTGACGATAAGTCAAATGGCGACGTCGCCGGGGATCTAGGTTTAATCTTTGATTTCTTGGTAGTTTGGGTTGAGACTTTAGCTTTCTTTTGCTTTTGTTTGCATATTTTGTTGTTGTATTGTTTATATTGTGATATTTCATTGCCTAGTTTGATAACCATTTAGTTTACTTTCATCTAAATTTCTTGCTTTAAGTTGTCCTAGACTTGTCAATATTGAATTCTTGTGTTTGTTTGTGTACTTGTTGCTTTAAATTGCTTGTTTTGTAGTTGATTAGGTCCCTTGTTCTTCTAGGAACCTTGTTTGTTTAGGTATAAAAGGAGAAAAACACAAAAATATAGTTTCAGGGCATTTGTCGAACGGTCGCCCCTGTTTCTCGACCGTTCGACCATAATTCCCTGGACGACCCTCGACAGGTCAACGACCGACTGTCGAACGGTCGACTAGGAGCAAACTTGTTTCCCTTGTTTTGCTCTCTCACTCTTTGATTTCATTGCTTGTTTTAACCTCTTACCCTTATATTTATTGCTTCAATTGTGGTACCTGATCTTTGTTTATTGTGTTTTGAAGGTGTATGAACCTTGCTTCAACCTCTCACACACACATACAACTTAGAAGCGGAAAGGTTTTAAGCGAGAACACAAGAGGAAGGCCAAGAAGGAGGCGTCTTCGACCAATTGTGTGTAAGAGTGCACCTCCTACACTTGAGCACCATCAAGCATCGTTAGAGGAGCCGATTCCTCAAGCGACAATGGAAGACGATCCGCACATACCGGATCCACACAATAATAACAATGACCTTCCCGTGAGGCGCATGAGGGAGTACACTCTCCCTCATGTGGTAGATCACCCCTCATGCATCGTTCTTCCACCATGCAACACTCACTACGAGATCAAGTCACCTTGAGCATTATGCTTACATTTTATGCTTTGAAGGATGAGAGTCTGTATGATCACCTCATGGAATTTGAGCAAGCTTGTACCACGGTGCAACTACATGGATTACCCGAAGATAGTCTCAAACTTCGCCTATTCCCTTTCACATTGAAGGATGGAGTAAGTGGCTACTCAAGCTTCCACCGAGATCCATTCACGTACTCATGGGTTGAGCTACAAGAGGCTTTCCTAGCCAAATTCATTCCTCCTAGCAAAATGGCGAAGGTTCGTGATTCAATTGTCAATTTCAAGCATCAATCGGTGATGCCTTCTACGAGACTTGGGAGAGGTTCAAAGATCTTGTCATGAGTTGCCCACACCATGGACTGGAGCAATGGTTTCTCGTTGATGTATTCTACCGAAGCTTATCTTCTGGTCAACGACAAAAGGGTGGATACATTTCAACACAATACCATAGCAAACATGTCTTCGGATGAAGCTTGGGATACCTTTGAGGACCTAGCAACAAACTCCGAGTTATGGGATAACTTTGGGCCTAGAAAACCTCATCCCACTCTAGCGGAGACTAAAGTACCAAAGGCCTACACCGTCATGAGTGAGCCATTGGGTGATGACTTGGTGAAAATTCAAGTTGAAAAGTTGGAAGCGGCTATCCTCCAATCAACAATGAAGGCTACCTCTCCACAAGTCAATAGCGTTGTCTCTTCACCACCTTACTTTTATTGTAGTTCTCTTGGTCATGAAGCGGATGAGTGTTCTTATATAGTCGAAAAGGAGAAGGAAGAAAGGCAATAAGTGAACCAAGTGGGTTCCTACCCACAAGGTTCGTATCAAGCACCTCCAAGGCCATACAATAACCAAGGAAGAATTCAAGGGTATCAACCAAAGCCCTATAGGAGCAACACATATGGAGGACATAATAGCTCAAGTTATGGAGCAACCCCCGGGTTCTCTAACCAAGATGAACAAACTTACAATCAAGGAGCTTCTTCATCTTTCGCTGCCCCAAATAACTCTCAAGCTCAAGATTCAACGGAGACAATTATGAAGGACATGTTTGCCACTCTTGTCCAAAGCCAAGTAAAGACTAATGAAGCGATTACGGCTCTACAACAAGGGCACCATAATTTGCAGCAAGGCATGGCCAAGATGGAATTGCAAATGAGCCAATTGGCGAAGGAGCTTAGTGAGAGGCCAAAAGGTGCTTTGCCTTCTAAAGTGGAGCCAAACCTTAAGTTTAAGGCAAAGGAAGAGTGGAATGCTATCTCCGCTTCTTACTACGGTATCTCCCATGCCACTTATACTCTTATTTCCCCAATTTCTAACTACTTTGTTCCCTCTCCCTCAATACCCATTCATGAGAACTTTGAGCATATGCATTGCATGGAGGATGGGGCCTAGGAGGAAGAAAATGTACTCCTTGGCAATTTTGGGTTGAGTGAGACATATGGAGAAGAAGGAGTGGTGCTTGACAAAGGATTTGATTACTTGTCCCTTGAAAATGATGTTACCTCTTATGGTGGAGTGAAGACACAAGGAGCATTGAGTGAGGAGACTCCTAGGCATGAGAGTGTCATGGTTTCTAACCTTGGTGGTGAGGCTATGATGGCTATGGACCCACCAAGAACCATGAGCACCTCTAGGGAGCTCCTTGGTGATGATTAGCTCGTTAACCAAGCGATGAAGGTCATTCCCGATGAGAGAAAGAACAAGAAGAAGACCTTATGGAATAAGCTATATGAAGCAAGGACAAAAATATCGAGTATCGAGGAAATATCGAAGGTTCAAAAATTGGAAATTTCGGCGGAAATATCGGAAAATATCGGCAAATATCGGGAATATCGGGAAGTGGAAAAAATGATAATATCGCCGAAATATCGAGGATATTATCGATTTTTTTGTCCTTGATATGAAGTGTTCAAAAAGGTAGAGATTAACACCCCATTGTTGGAGCTCATTTGCAAAGTGCCGGTCTATGCAAAGTTTCTCAAGGACTTGTGTACCAAGAAGAAGCGGCTTGAGGAGCATACGGTATGACAATACACTGCCTCTTGTGAACTCAAAGCCACCACCTCTTTCTTATGAAGGCCTACTTGGGAAGGATCCATTTCTTGAGGGAGCTACAAATAAGACTCTTCCCATGAATGCAATGCAAAAGGCGACACTCAAGGCTATGAAAGAGATGGTAGGACAGGTGAAGAAAAAGAAGTATGCTTGGCCGCTAACTCCTAAGTCCATCTTCAAGGGAGTCAAGGGTTGTTTTGTTGGAAGCCATGGAGATGGTGAGACAAGCAATACAATGAGTGGAAAGAAAGTTTGCTTTGAGCCACCATAATTTGTCAAAGAAGGAACAAAGACCGGCTTGTAGGTCTATAAACCGAAGCGTTTGTGGGGAGGCAACCCCATTTGGAAAAGAAATTTTTGATTTCAGCATTATTTAGTAATGAATAAAGGTTCTTGGGAGGTTGTGAGGTGGTAGGTGTTGATATTCAAAAAATCGCATGTCAAGTCATACACATATTCTAGGCCCAGTATGAAAATACATACACAACAATACCTGAAAGTGACAATAAAACTATTGTCCTTTTATATACTAAGCTGCCAGGCCACGCATGTGGACCCAAGCCACAACAATACATTTGGGGCTTACAGAAGTGGGTATGGTGTGGAAGGTAACAGAAACACATGATGCCCGTTTTTTAATCTAAGTTATTGCTGATTTTGGTCTTGGGCCCAAAATCCAAGCCCAATGACTTATGTTGAAAATGGAATGGTGAATGTAGGAATTGGACACCCTCAAAACGGAAGCCCAAACTCAGGCCCGTAAAATCCGATCCATCTCTTGACCATCTTAGCGAGTCCCGTTCACCTACTCAATAGATTTCTTACTCAGTTGTGCTCAACTGCCTTTGGATCTAAATCCAATGGTGTAAAATAATTAAACAGTTAGAATGAATTTATTTGCTTCATTGTTGTCCACCATTGGATTTAGATCCAAGGACAGTTGAGCATGACTGAGTAAACACTTTATTGAGTAGGTGAACATGACTCCCATCTTAGCTCCCTTACAGATTTCACCGCCAATCACTTCTCACGTATTTCAAACCCAAAAATCAAAACGATAAAAACAAAAGTACGCTCCTGCTACCTCGAGCCATGAACTTCCAACATCTAGCATTTAAATCTCAACCACTTGCACAACTTTTTTATTAATGATAGCCACCTCAGTCAAAGTTAGCTTATTTCCCTTCCGTTGCATTTAATCTTAGACGCTCATGCATTTCGAATTGATTGCCTTCAACAAACTGCGCCACCACGAAATAAATGCATTATTCCCTAGTGAAGTTGCCAAAAATGTAGGGTTCTTTCTGTCCTTTAGGATAAGGTAAGGAAACGAGGCTCGATGGGTATGGTGGCTGAGGGACATACTTCCAGTTCCTTAACAGCTTTCAGGAGTTGTGTCTGAGTTTCTCTAAATTTGGAGAGGATGCGAACGAGATGACCCGTGGTAAGCTCTCCTGAGGGCTCTTCTTGTTCTTCAAGTTGCTCATGTTCCACAATCAAGAGTCGTAAAGTTTGAAATGAAGATATTAAGATTTGCGGAAGCAGACGAAGTCTCCATGGGGTACATACAGTTGGACATTACGGTAGGACCGATCCGATCCTGGTCAAAATTTCAAGTTTTAGATGTCAACACAAGCTACCATGCTTTGCTGGGGCGACCTTGGCTAAACAAACACAAGTTGGTGCCATCTACCTATCACCAATGTGTCAAGGGGCGAATCGGTCTCAAAGCCATCAGAATACCTGGGAACCAGCTGCCATTCCACCAAAGTGAGGCTCACTACATCAAGGCCTAGTACTATAATGAATTCACATCTGATGGAGGATCTATCCCCTTCGAAATTTCTAGTGTGTCTCTGCCATCATGGCGTGACATTAGAGACCTTAGTGATGAAGATTTTCCAACAATGACAGAACGTACAAGAGCAAGGAATAAGGAAAGCAGTGCTTGTGTTCAAGTCCCACCACTGTGCTCTAGGGTGGTGTTGCCTGATGGTCGCACCGTATACCGCTTATGACGGGTTACGGGGCCTGGCTGCGGCTTGCGGAAAGGCCCCATACAAAGGGGTGTCATGGAGAATGAATGTGCTTGTATAAATGAAGGGATATCTATGACACCTGAAGCCCCCACCCTTCAGGAAGCATTACCAGCACCAAAATATATGCAAGATGGATCCACCGCGATAGCGGAAGAAATGGAAACCGTGAACTTGAGCGATGACCCTGCAATCCAAAAGCATGTTCTCATCAGCAAATACTTAGCACCAGAAGAAAGGAAATATCTTATCTCGTTGCTCAAGGAGTTCAGAGATGTTTTTGCTTGGAGCTATGAAGAGATGCCCGGGCTAGATCCAAAACTTGTATGCCACACACTGAATGTGGGATCAGAAGCTAAGCCAGTCGTGCAATTGATTTGTATGCGATTTGCATACAAATTAGGCCTCTAATCATCATTATTATGTTTG
This sequence comes from Rubus idaeus, assembly GCA_030142095.1. Taxonomy (NCBI): domain Eukaryota; kingdom Viridiplantae; phylum Streptophyta; class Magnoliopsida; order Rosales; family Rosaceae; genus Rubus; species Rubus idaeus. The sequence continues at coordinate 16,368,259 of CM057970.1, read as the reverse complement.
TCCAATGGCCATTTGTGAGTCTCTAATCTTTGTTTGCACACTTGTAGGTAAATTGAGCATCGGAACGATATTGGGATCAAAAGGAAGCATTTTGGAGTTTTTAGAGGATTTCCGGCAAAAAGACGAAAAGTCAACCCGAGGACCAAAAGTCAACTCGTGGTCAACCCCGACTTTGGAGCATCAAAGAGTCAAATGCCGAGTCCCGAGAGTGAAGCACAAGAGAATTCCGGAAGATTGACCGAAACTGAAAAGTCAACCATGGTCAACTCCGAAGGTCAAAGTCAAGGTCCAAGTCAAGGTCAACCTTGTGATTCACAAATGTGCTCCCACATCATCAAGGACCACACTAGATTTGGTGAGGTGACATGTTGATTATTCCTCCCTTTTGTCCTCCCTTGTGATTTCCCTTCCTTGCCCCTCATTAAACCTTTGAGCCCTTAGATTAAACCCTACTTCATCCTAGCCCTTTATTCTTTCCCCTCTAGCCTATAAATACCTAGTACTTGCCCCATTAGGTCAGACCACCACTTCAGCCCCAAAATCCCTCAATTTTCCTTTCCCCTTTCCTCTCTCCACCTTTTCCTTCGGATCAGTCTCTGCACATCTGTCGACCGGTCGACGCGCGGCGGAATCCTCCATCTCAGCTCACTTCCGACGCCTCCGCCACTTCCACCACCACTTGGGCAGCTGGGGATCCTCACCAGACATCAGGGACGTCATCTACACCCAAGAAGAAGAAGGATACACCATTGATTGAGCATTTCTCACCCCTTCTCTCTCTTGTATTCATGATTTTAGCTTGCTATTGTTTTGTGATGATGCATCCCTTGATGGATAGTGAGTAGTTACCTTGTTGGGGACTAGGGTTGTGTGCCCTAGTCCATTGTGATGTAATGATGAACTAATTATGTATGGATGCTTTGTGATGAATGGATATGTCTATTACCCACTTTAATTTGTGTTGAATGCATGTTTAGGGAACTTAGTCACTTCTTTGAGCATGTGTGCAATCTATTTTGATTGAGATTGTTGGGGTGACTCCTAACCCTCTCTAGGCATTTGATAATAGATGTGATGAGGCCTCCTTGTTTGAGCTTCTAAGTCTTTGTGCCCTTCGCCTCCCAAGCCACATTGGGAGAGTTCTAGTGACCCATAACATGGCACTATGAATACATAAGAGAAGATGGTCTTAGACCCATGACATGGCTAAGATACGAAACTTGATTCAATTGTTGCACAAGCATAATTACTAAATTGGTTCGTTAAGCATCGTAATTGGACTTAGGCTAACCCGAAAACCCCAACATTTTCCTTATTGTGCACACACATTTACCTTCTTTGCTTGCTTAGTTTACTTGTTTGTTGTCTTGCGTTTCACCATCTCTTTACAAAATCAAACTCACTACACTCACACTTCACTCATTGTCACATACTCACCTTCACTCACTCTTTCCATTTCTCATCTATCCCATCATTGCTAGAGCATTAGATCACACAAATTACCAAGGGATTAAGGAGCCCATCGATCCTCGTTGGAACGACAACCCCCTTCACAATCTACTTACCCCATACTTTGACGGTTCGTCAGCAATCAAGAAGGAATTACCACCCAAATGATGAAATACAGATCAAGCAAGAAATTGAGAAACTTTTAGCTTCTGGTTTCATCAAGCCCATCAAGCATCCAACATGGCTTGCGAATATTGTTCCAGTAAAAAAGAAGAATGGGCAGGTTAGAGTCTGCATTGATTTCAGAGATCTGAACAAGGCTTGTCCCAAAGATGAATTCCCATTACCAAACATGGATATACTGATTGATTCAACCTCAGGATAAGGCATGCTATCATTTATGGATGGTTTTAGCGGTTATAACCAAATCAAGATGGCAACAAGAGACGCTGAGAAGACAGCATTCTGTACTCCTTACAGAAATTTCCATTATACGGTCATGCCATTTGGTTTGAAGAATGCTGGTGCGACGTATCAACGAGCAATGAGTGAAATTTTCCATGACATGATGGGAAGGGAAGTTGAGGATTATGTTGATGATCTAGTGGTGAAATCCAGAACCAGAGGAGAGCATTGGAGCACATTGAGGAAGGTGCTCATCAGATGTCGATTGTATAACATGAGGATGAATCCTAAGAAATGTTCGTTTTGAGTATCATCCGGAAAGTTCCTTGGCCTCATAGTGCACAGAAGAGGAATAGATGTTGATCCAGACAAAGCAAAACTCATAGCCTCGACTAAACCACCATCAAGCCAAAAAGAATTAAAGAGCTTCTTAGGCAAGTAATCCTACATCAGACGCTTTATACCCGGATTAGCTGCAGCGATAAGAGCCTTCACTCCTCTTCTCAAGAAAGGCACTAAGTTTATGTGGGATGATGAACGCAAGAAAGCATATGATATGGTGCAGCAACTCATTACCAGGCTGCCAACTATGAAAGCACCAATCCCTGGTGTTCCTCTCAAGCTATATCTTGCTGCAACTGACGCTGCAATAGGGGCTCTACTTGCTCAGGATGATGAAAGTGGTGTTGAACACCCTGTGTATTATGTGAGTCGTCTGTTAGGAGGAGCTGAAACACGATACCCTAGGACTGAAAGGGTTTGGCTGGCACTCATTTACGCGGGGCAAAGGTTGCGCCATTACTTCCTTGCATACAAACTCCACCTTATGGTAAAGACGGATCAAGTAAGGTACTTGCTCACAAAACCAGTATTATCTGGTCGCTTAGCCAGGTGGTTGTTACAATTATCAGAATTTGATATTGAATGTGTATCACCCCATGCCATTAAAGGGCAAGCTGTGATCGACATGCTTGCTTCATTCCCTTGGAATGAGGAAACTTCACTCATGCAAGATATCCCTGGGGACTTGCAAGAGATGATGGGAGTGGTCACAGGCGATGAGTTGAAGAGTGAACGACCATGGACTCTCTTCTTTGACAGATCGGCAACCTCTAATGGAGGCGGAGCTAGGGTTGTGCAGCCTTATCATTCAAGCTGAGATTTCCATGCACCAACAATATAGCCGAATATGAAGCTTTCGTTATCGGCATGTCCACTGCAATAGAGATGGGAGTAAAAAGGATCAATGTCATAGGAGACTCGAACCTGGTCATCAGCCAAATGAAGGGTAATTTTGCGGTGAGAGAAGCCACTTTGGCACCATATAGGACGATGGCAGAAAAATTGGTGGGGATGTTCGATCAAGCAATGCTCGAACATATACCCGAAGCAACCAATAGGTACGCAGATGCCTTGGCCACCCTTAGATCCAAGCTTTCATTTACAAATGAGCAACCTAATGTCGTGGTTATTCAAAGGACCAAACCGTCCATAGAAGCATTAATTCTTCCTGAGGCACTAGAAACAGACGATTGGCGAAATTCTGTAAGGGGCGGCCTGACATCTCAAGGCAAGGAAATTAACCTGAAGACCTCGAAAGATTATGTAATCCTCCGTGAAGAGTTGTACATGCGTCTCCCAGGTGGTATCCTAGCAAGATGTATTTGTGAGAAAGAAGCGAGGCAACGATTGCATGAAGTACACGAAGCTACATGCGGACTTGAGCAAGTGATCAGCTTATACAGGAGACTGCAACGCAAGGGTTATTACTGGCCAAAAATGAAGGAACAAGCTTCTGAAACACAAACTTCATGCCCCAAGTGTTCCATGTTACCATCGGAGGAAGAAGTTTTTGCAGTGACAGTAATTGAAGATTGGAGAACCCTATACTTGGTGTTTCTGCTCGACAATACGCTCCTAATAGATACAAAACACATATACAAGATCAAGAACACATCAAAGAGATACTTTGTAGATGCGGATAAACTCTACAGAAAAGGGTTCAATGGGGAACCACTAAGGTATCTTGGCACTGCAGAATCATAGCAAGTACTAAATGAATTACATGCAGGAGAATGGGGTGAGCATCAAGGCAAGAGGAAGCTTTACCAACAACTATTAAGCCTTGGATATTATTGGCCAACCATGCAGAAGGATGCTCACCTGAAAGTGAAAAAGTGTCATACATGCCAAGCACATGCAAATTTAAGCCACAAACCCCCAACTCTTCTCCAAGACATGTGTATGCCATGGCCCTTCCACACTTGGGGGCTAGATTTCATAGGAAAAATTAATCCGTCTTCTAATGGGCACATATGGATCATCACTGCAATAGAGTTCTTCACCAAGTGGGTGGAAGCTATTCCGATGCGCAAAGCAACAGGAGCTGTGGTTTCCAACTTCATAAAAGAATACATTGTCTGTAGGCATGGAATTCCCTACAAGATTATCACAGACAATGCAACTTCTTTTGTCAATCAAGAAGTCACAAGATCCACTCCTTACTACCCTCAAGGAAATGGCCAGGCGGAAGCCACAAGACATTGTTGAGGATTCTTAGCAAAATGGTGTTTGAGTACAAACAAGGATGGAGTGTCCACCTTCCAGACGCTCTATTGGCCTACCGCACGTCACTAAGGAATGCTACTGGTTTCTCACCTTACTCATTGGTATATGGATCAGAGGCAGTTTCTCCAGTAGAAATTGCAGTCCCAACAACAAGAGTCTTAGCAGTAAACGATGTAGAATGGGATGCGAAATCTTGCTCTGATTGGCGGTTGATGGATCTCGAAGCAGTGGATGAACGAAGACAACAAGTATAGGAGAGGATGACAGCATACTGTAAGGGTGTTGCTCAAGCATACAATATGACAGTCAAAGAACAAACTTTCAAAGAAGGAGATTTAGTACTCAAGACCGTCGATTGGGTGAGAAAACAAATTTCAGGCCCTTCGAAGTTTGCACCACAGTGGGAAGGACCATTCATTGTCAAAGAATCTCACAGCAGCGGCTATTATGTGCTCACCTCTGTCAATGATGGTACTGCCCTGAGTTCCATCAATGGCAAATGGCTGAAGCCTTACTACTACTAGACTTTATCTAATTTCACTTATCAACAAGAAACGCTTCTTATGTATCTCGTATTTCAGAGTCTTTGTGTGACACACCACCATGGTGATGACACTAGCTTGTAACTTTTCTCTAGCAAAGATGAAGAAGCGTCCCTATATAAAAACTCCTTGCATTATTATACCATTAAATATTTTTAACGGAGCAATCAAGATGGTCACAATAATGCTTCACTGCAAGGAGTATCACACTAAAGACAATCAATGTTCATAAGAAAAAACTAGATAAAGTTGAAAGTATGGAGTGAACATCATACAAAATCAGTACAAGCCATCAATGGCGCGACTTTGAGAAGTCCAAGAGGATCTTAAAATACAAACCAAGTTGTCAGAGCTAACGACACCACCAAGTTTAGAGTGGAGTTCTTCCTGGGCCTCTTTTAATTGACGCTCAAGATCGGAAAGTTTCTTTTTCAATTCAAGTACAGCCCCTTCCAGTCGACATACTTCCCTACAACAAACTTCTGATCCAATAAGTTTGAGCATATAACCAAAAAAATTCATAGCGGCCTGCTTCAAATAACCTAACATAAACTCAACTTTGAGCCCCCAATTCATCATATCATGGCACATGTCTCTCCAAACTACAAAAATCTCCTCTGTCTTTACCTCATGCTCCATACTAAACAAAACATAGCCAAGCTCTTTAGTCAGTATGTGTCTTTGATGAAGACTTTTGTCCTTCTCAAACAAGCCTGAAAGACTTCCTCCACCATATTTGACAACGAAGTTAGTAAGGGGAATCACAAATTCAGAAGGAACCTTTCTATCTTCAAAGAGGGACTGACTACCACTCAATGGAGGCGCAATGTCATCAAAGGTGGTGCTTGAACGATCTTTGCTTTCAAAATTAGTCATAAAATTATCAAGTCTCGCTGCCCAGTGATCTATCGATCCCCTTTCACCAGCTGAAGCTGAATCGTCAGTGGTTTTACTCCCCAAAATTTCTTTAGAAGTCTCTCCAATTACAGACGAGGTTGACCCATCCTAAAAATAAATAAAAAATTGTCAGCTTAAGAAAAAAAAAAGTACCCTGATGCATACTGTGCTGGTGTTGTACCCGACTCCTCTAGGAGTCCGTGATGATAAAATGCCAAATCCACCAGGCCACCCTTGGAAAGAAGCAAATCCATGAGTAAACTTATTGAAACAATCCTCGGATGATCTAGCTTGATGATTCACTTCCACAACACATGGGGTCATCTTATCATGGGAAGTCACCTCCCTTTCCATGGCAATTTCACAAGCTACCTCTTCGCGGGAAGTCACCTCCCTTCCCATACCAACATCACAAGCCACCCCCTTCGCGGGAAGTCACCTCCCTTCCCATGGCAATGTCACAAGCCGTCCCTTCATGGGAAGTCGCCTCCCTTCCCATGGCAACATCACAAGCCACCCCTTCACGGGAAGTCACCTCCCTTCAACATCACAAGCCACCTCTTTCCCCGCGCTAACATTGCAAGGAACTACCTTAATTCCTGCATCCACATCGTGGGATCCGTCCCCCTTGCACCGGTCTTGTGTCGAAGCATCCTGTGAGCGGGAAATTATTATTACAAAAGGAAAGGCATGCACGGGTATATATGTATGTGCATTTATATATATAAGAAAGAAAGACAAATGCTAAGGGAATGCACCTGGATGTCTTCATGACTTTCCTCACTAAACTCTTCCTCAGAAACACTAGAGTCACCCCTTTCACCTTCATTGTCAGAACCAACACTCTGGGAAGAGACACTCCTTTCACACTCATTGTAAGAATCATCACTAGAACTTCGCTCACGACCAACCATTGGATCACTCAACATGGCTTTTCGTTTAGTAGAAGTCTGAGTCGCCTCTGGACTAGAAACCACTTTTCTTTTCCTTCCCTTTTCGAATGGCAGTGCATCTGCTGTTAGCACCATCCTGACACCTCTAGCACTTGTGTATGAGTAATGTTTTGTTGATGTCTTAGATTTAAAATGATGAACCTTCTCATTATCTTTCTTCCCACTTTTGGAGGTTGATGAAGCTTCCCTTGACCCACTATCATTCCCACTCTTTACTTTGGAATCATTACCAACCAAGTGCTCTACACCACTAGAGTCCACCTCAACATAAGCGAGATTAAGTTTAGACATCTTACCCATAACAGCCTTGCTGCGAATTAACCTCTTATTCTTGTTAGGAGATTTGGGACGTCGTTGCATGACATCGCCAAGCCCAATGAATTTACCAAAATCGCGCAACTGAAGCTCCCAAAATTTCCTATATACCGTGGAAAGACTTCCCTTGCCCTCCGGTATACCAAGACAGTTTGAGAACATGTTTTTTCGAGAGTTCTCAACCTACTTAATGAAGCTAACTATGACTGCCCTAACTGTTCGACAAGCAAAACCACTTATTCGTACATCCTGATTAGCACCAAATTGTCTCCTTACTCTGTGAGGGGAATACCTTACCACTACAGGTTCAAATCGATCTCCATATGTGGGCATGTGATGCAGAGTTGTAGTTAACAACATAGATGTGACACCAGGATGCGCCCATGACTGATTTTTCGGATAATAAAAAGGGTATGCCTGGAAGTCGGTGATGCCGAAATATGGCATGAAGATGATTTTTTTAACATCATCAAGGATAGCCGGTTTGAACGCATCCCTCTGGCCTTTCTCCTAAGCCACCTGCAGCATAATGGAAATTTCACCATGCCACAATTCTTCTCACCTCCCTTAAGCTTGTTAAGAAACTTAGGAGTTACCGGTGTCACTGCCAAGCCCTTAAACCTCTCCCATATGAACACTTGAAGGAAAACACTACATGCTGAAGAAACGACCCCATAATACCTGGCACCATCCTTTTCATCACTAGAAATAAGATCAAGCATTTTATAGAGGCGACTAAGAAATAGAGGAGCAAGTGGAAGACGAGCACCTGTTGCTAATACAACAGCTAAAGGCAAAACTCGTTGTTGCACAGTTCCACAAGGCAAGTCAGTAAAAATATATCTGCTCAAACAGTAAGCAAGCATAGCCTCCAAATGACAGCCTGAATGAAAGCCTCTGCCATTCTCAAAAATGTCGTCCTCAGTCGAACCCCAGAAATGCCTTACCCACTTATGAAATGAAAACTTTCCTCGCGAACCACCAGCTCCCTCTTGAAGTAGCTTTAACTTCTTTTCCAAGCTCTCATCTAGGGTTATATCAAAAAGATCAATATTCCCCGTAATCAGGAGTCCCATAATGTTTTAGACATCCTCTAAAGTAGGGGTGAATTCTCCCCATAAGCAGACAAAGGTATGGGTCTGACAGCACCACCTTCGTACAACATGTCGAAGACAAACATAGTCCTTAATAATGTCACAAAAACTGGAAAGTAGCAAAGGGATTGTCAACCCTGCTTCGGCAATTACTTTTTCGGACCCAGACTGCAACTCAAAATTGACCCATTCTGACCACCCCATGGATGCTCTTGGAGAATGCAGAAAACATATGGGCACCACCGGGTACTCTCTGCGTTCGATAAGTAATCTAGAGATTGATTCAGGAGAAATGAAAGACTCTGACTCTTGGGACGCTTCCTCGATATCACTTATTTGACCTGTTGCAGTAGAGGTAATCCTGAGACCATCTGATGTGAACATAAAATACGTTCACAAAGTGCTCTAAATACTTAGATTGATGCTATTCTGAAAGCTTATTTGTCGGTTTAATGTTTGTTTTCGTGTTTTCAGGGAAAATATGTGAAAAATGCTAATTTACACATAAAAGGTGAATTTTGGAGGTTTACAACGCAATTTCGGAAAGTCAACCGTGACTTTCAGATTTAATGATAATACCGGTTATCATTTCGTGTGGAATAAAATAATGTACGAAGATTTCGGATTATTCCGAACCACCACACACGGCGGCGAAACCACCACATGCGGTTGTGAAACATATTTTAAATCTCCATTTTATTTTCCCTTATTTATATTTTATTTTATTTATATTTATTTTTGTTTTTAATTATTTTTGTTTCTTTTAGTTATTTTACTTTTTTTCTTTTGTTTGGGTTCTCTTTGCAGCCATGTTACTCGTTCCCTCTGCATTTAACAATCAACACAGCTTTCTTAGCTGTTTTTCCATCACCACCAGCAGATTCCCCACTCCTATTTTGCATTCAAATTCCATCCTTTGCGTTGGCCTTCCACTTCAATTACCAACATATCATCATCCACTGCCAATTCTTCCCTTCAAATAGACAGCTCCCTGCTCATTTCTCACTGCCCGGGGCTTCTCCCCGCGCCTCCATCTTCTCACCCCTCCATTCTTCTCAAGCTTCCATGTAGCTCACCTAGCTGCTTTCTGCTCTAGCCCCTCTACCCCTCTGATTACTTTCTATTCCCAAAGCGTCCGTGCACGGCAGCCTACGTTGTGCCTTCTCTTCTTCCCTCTCTGCTCTTCTTTTCTTCCCTGCAAATAGTTCACATTCCAATTAATCTCTTCTCTTCTCTGCCCCTCCCTTTCCCTCTCAAACTATCTCAGCTCCTTCTTCACCTCCCCTTCTCTGCCTGCAATCATACTCTCAATCACCATCACTTCCCAATTTCACTAACAATTAACAACAATCACATCACATCACCTGCAATTTCTCAAAGAAGCCCAGTAGCTTCTGCCATTGCTGCCAATCAACCAATCAATCAAAGCAACCCACTGATATTGCAAGTCTCAATCACCGCCGGCTTCCCAACCCACGCCCGCGCCGTCCACCTACGACGCCGTCGTCAATTCCAATCCACGTCGCTACGCACCGCGTCTCTCTCCTCCGCGCTTCTAGCGCCGAGCGGCTATGTTCTAGCCGGCGTCCTTCCCAAGCCCGCGCCCCAAGCGCTCCTGCACTTCGCCGGTTTCACAAATTGAGCCCGTGCTCTTTTCCGTGCATCGATTTCCCATCACAGCTGCCGGCATCTCTTCGTCAATTCCAGCTCCTGTCGCCGTCGCATCTCCTCAACTATCACGACTTCACAGCCGCCAACTAGGCCGGCGACCCACTACAGCTGCTCCGTGCCGGCGTTTCTTCCATATCTCACAGGCAGTCTCTCTGCTCTGATGGAAAAGAAAAAAAAAGAAAGAAGCAAAGGAAGACCACGGGTTAGAGGGACTTGGATCCTCTGCTGTAAAAAGTTTTGCTAGGATCTGCTTGGGTTTTTACCATGGGCTGCCACGTCATTATTAACTCATCCTACGGCAAAGATGATAAGGCTTCTAAAAAGGCTAAAATGTACTTGCAGCACCGGATCTCTTCTTCTTCCCATCTTCTTCTCCCTTTCACCTCCTCCTTCGAGACATTGTACACAGATAAGTAATACACCATGTATCCCCATTTCAAGCAAAGATTTGGCGTAGAAAGTAACATCATAGGAACAAACTCGACGGGGTTTTTGAAACCCAAGACTGTTTGGAATCTCCGCTTCCAAATCGCTGCTCCAAGAATCCAACTCTTTCTTCACACACTCTGTCTCAAAATTTCCTTGCCCAGATAATCTACTAATTAACTTGAGAATTTTTTCCTTCAAAACTTTATTTGTAACCTGCCAATACTTATCTCTTACACGGAATGAAAAGTCGTTGTATTTGGAATTGTGATCTTTGTGCTCCTTATTCAGAAACTTCAGATCTCAGAGTGTGATACACCATGTATCCCGATCTCAATCATATATTTGTCCAAAATTGACCTTTTCTTTTTCAATTGCAGTAGGAATAGCCGAATAGTACGTTGACAACTTGAAATATTTGATTCATTTATACAATGTGAAAATATGGGTCTGGCTGCAAATCATCGTAATTTTTCTTTCTCTTTTTATCAAGCCTTGTTGGCTTCTTCTGGTATTCTTGAAATTGATGGAAAAATTTATCTAGTTTGTTGAATAATTTGTTCTTTTGGCTTTGATCTTGTCTTATGTAAAGTCGATCCGATTAAACTTCGTCGAGTTGAGAACCGGAGAAGAAGATGGGAGAAAGAAGAGATCCGGTGTTGCAAGTACCTATTAGCCTTTTTAGAAGCCTTCCCATCTTTGCCGTAGGATGAGTTAATAATGACGTGGCAGATCATGGTACAAACTCAAGCAGATCCTAGCAAAACATTTTATAGCAGAGGATCCAAGTCCGGGTTAGAGATGAGAAAGAAGAGAATGAATGCTGACATGGCAAGAGAGGGGATACCACGGGCTAAACCGTAAGGAAGGGTTGACTGGGTTGGGTCTGTTGACCCATTGACCAAAAAGCCCAAGGCCCAATCCAATGTGCTCTCTACACCCGAGCTCCCGAACTTCCTTCGCCAAATTCATTGAGCATTTCTCTCCCTAAACTCATTTTATTTGTTTAAATATTTGTTGTGTGATTTTATTTGATTAATTTGTATTTGGTTAATTTAATTTGTAATTTGAATATTGTGTGATTTAATTATTTTATGAAAAATCCAAAAATATGTTATTTATTTATTTGTGTGTTAGTTTAATTGCTTTATTTTTAGTGTGTTTTATTTAAGTGTGTTAGTTTAAATTGTATATTGATTTGTATTTTTCTTGTTTTATTTATTTTCAAAAAGAATAAAAATTCAAAAATATTTCCTTTTATTTATTTCTTGTTTTCAAGACAATTTCAAAAACCCAAAAAGAACACTTTGTATATATTGTATATTTTTGTAAATAGAAACAATAGATTTTAATTTCGTGACATAGAAAAGTAAATAAACAATCTCCTGTGGGTAAATGACTCTTTTACTTCCCGCTACACTATTACGACAATTTTTAAGAAGTTAAGATAATAATTAATGACGTCGGTAAATACCGCTAATCACCATCCTTTAATGAAAACTGGGTATCACGAAGGGTTACCAGTTGAGAAGACTCAAGTGCTAGAGCCATGTCGTGGGAGCCAAATCTGCCTATAAAAAAAAAAGGGAGAACACATATCAGAAGAACGAAAGATAGCAACAAAGCATAATGATTCATGTGCCCAATAACACCATATCACATGCAAATAACGCAAAACTCCAAGCAATGCCAAACATAATAGCAGCAAAAAAAAATGCAACACCTTGCCAAACCATGTCATATTGTACAATTCACGACAACTCATCATTGGTATGTCACTTCAAACAAAACCATAACAGCCAAGCAAGACACAATCATGGACGCCGATGTAAAGACAATTGTTCACTTGATAAAAAAGGGACAGCAGAGCCACGCTAAACCATAAGCTATCCACGGCAACATTGTAACAAATCAAAGCAATTTATACCAAGCTAAGCTATGCCATGCCAAGTCAAGCCAGGCCAAAAATACGACATGAATGCTGACTCGCTGAATCATGAACACGCATAAACTCCGGGCTAAAATATATTGGCGCATACATACGTTCATTAGTATATACAGAAAGCAGTGCAGGTTTAAAATATATATATATATATGTATATCTAAGTTCCTTATACAACTAATGAGAATATTCGTACTCATCACATATGCATCGGCTTCTGCCAAGAAATACAATTATGATAGTTATCCATGTAGGAATAAGCGTCATATCAGCAAATCTCACCATAATAGACGTCATTGAGAGCATGCATCATAGTTTCTTTTATGTAATATCGTTAATAGGTTCCCAGCTTGCATGATTTACATATATGCACTTTGTATTCTTATAAGCAAGCTCACCCACGTTCCTTCTTCTAGTACCCACATTGATTATATAATTAGCTCATTACAACATCAAATTCATGGTCCTGCCATCAAGGCATATATATATAAATATATGCATATATGTATGTGTATTTAACCTATCACAGAACTCTTCATGCACTTTAATTAAACATTCAATGTTCACAATACCACAAAGCTTCTTGGCGTACTAAGTTCAGTTAAAGTTATTAGGCAATTTCATTTGCCAAGAATACGAAATATTCAAGCTAAGGTTTTCTTCTTACCTTAATTCTGGACCCCAAGCTCTAACTGGGAAGATTTTCTAAAAGATCTCCCACGCTCCTCCGGCCGTGTTCATAATCTCGAACTCATCTCAAATCCTGAAATGCCCAGTTAATAGTTAAACATCAACTCAAAAGCAACACCAAGCCCTGTCAAAAAAAAATCGAGTGTACCTTATACAAAGCTGGATTTGATCAACACTCTAGTCTTGTTTTCTTTTGGAAAAGGGGAGCAAGATTCAGAAGCCCCCGGCACCCTTCAGGTATGACTAAGACTGATAAAACTCTTTGAGAATTAGACCGTATTCATCTCAGGCGTCTCTTGGTCGAGTGATTGAGAGACTTACCTTATACCTAAGTAAAGGTCTGACTTTGCCTCCACCAATAAAAAAAAATTCACAACTCCGATGCAAGTATTCGTTGGTTGTTTTCTGTGCAATGAAACCATTGCCTCAATGAATGACCGATACTAGCCTTCTTCTTTTTTTGGATAGAAAACGACTATTTGATTAAGAACAATAGTGGTTGTACATCGAGGGGGACATAATACCTGAACCTCTAGTACGATTACAACTGTCCACATGGAGAAAATCCTCAATAATAGAGGGCATCTCATCCAACCAAAGTTAAATAACGGGAGATAAGCTAGCAACCAAAAATAAGCACCAACTAGCATGACGTAGAGCACGACTGCCTACATCCAATGCTTTGAAAAAGCGATCATAAACTGGAAAAGCAAAGTCCGAAGAACGCAAAGGGTCTTCGGAAGGTACCGGTTTAAGAACAGCTATTCCAGTAAGGGGTCGCCCGGAATTAACACCGGCGACCCAATTTCCCATCCTCCCACTAAGAGGCAGCGTCCAATTCGCTATGACCTGTGATTTGCACTTATTTATAGCGCAAATTGTATTTCTAATCACGAGAGTTAAGCTTATCCGAAAGCATTTTGTTACTATTAATATGCGTTTTCATGATTTCAGGTTACTTAGGTGAGTTGAGATAATTCGGCACAAGAAGGTACATTTTTACCACTTTTGGGCACACTTCCGAGAAGAGGACAAAAAGTCAACCGTGGCTTCTAGACATTGAAGATTGCACAAATCAACCTTCGGAAGACGTTGCCATTGAAGGCCTTGAAGAATCGAAGAAAGGAAGGAAAATGAAGAAATTGCATTTTCGGCGATTTTTCCGGCCAACCACCACCACAAGAGGCGGCAGCACCGCCGGACCACCACCGGAGCATCACCACACCTGGAGGAGATAGTCTTGACCAGTTGCACCCATTACATAAGAAAAATCAGTTTGGTTTACCTATGCATGCACTTTTCCTTAAAATCCTCCACTTAGCCTTCCCTTTGCAACTCTGCATGCATCCACTCACACACTTCACTAGGGAGACTCTTGGGGGCTGAGAGAGGGCTGTTGAATCACATCCCATAACTCTAATTCCAGAGAAAATTCGTACACACGCAGATCAGCCACCACCTTACACATTCAGCCACCAAGAACACCAAGAAACTGCCCAGTTTTGTTCTTCCATTTTTCACCACTTTCCATTGCTCAAATCACTTTCCATCCTTCACGAAAGTTGTTCCTAAGGCATCCATTTATCTTAGGAACCAACTTTCATCACCAGTCCACCATCATTTCACCATGTTTCAAGCTCCACAGCTGGGAATTCGTCAAGAACACAAGAATCCGGAAACTTGAAGGAGAAGAAGCTTGGAAGAGAAGAGGAGTTTAAGAGGGGGCTGTCATCTACACTTGGAGTCACCAAGGAGCTGCTGGCCATTATCCCTTGAGAACTTCTTAACTCTACTTTTGTTATTCTTTGTATCTATGTTTATATTCTTGACAAGAATGATGTATTCCTTGAACATGTGTGAGTAGTTCATTAGGTTGGGGGCTGGGGTTGTGTGCTCTAGCCCATGATGATGTTTTGATGACTTGTATTGAATATGCTTGATGATTTCATTTCTGGATATGTTCATTGTTTAAATACGGTTTTGTTTGATGCTTGTTCATGAATCTAACTAGTTCTCAAGCATGTGTTAAACTTAACTTGTTAGGATTTTATGCTAGTTACATGTTATCCTAAGTGTTGAACCTTGAGCATGATGAGTTTATGTCAATGGACTGAACTTGTTTGAACCTTGATTCTTGAAACTCTATGCCTAGGAAGTTTATTTGAGACCCTAACAAGGCTTGGATAAATGGACTAGGAGTATTTGTGACCCTAATAAGGCACAAAATAGGCTTAGAAGAGTCCATCCTTTGATCCATAACATGACAAGGATAGGGGTTTGATCCATAGTGAATTCATTGATGCATGTTCTTGAGAGTTATCATACATTTGATTGGGGTAGAGTGAACCCGAAACTCCAACTGTTTCATCCATTTGATCACACACAAAACATACATTTGTTGGGCTTGTCACATCAACAACACAAAAGCGATTGAACACACTTGCTTGTGTTCTTGTTACCACAATTTCATATTGATTAGATTGGTTACATAGTTACTGTTTTGGTTACAAGTCACCCAAGAGTGACACACAATTGAACACTACACTTGCATGTTGCACATACTCCACATCTAAGTACATAATTCATCTCTAATCACACCACTTCTAGTGCATAGCATATCTTGGTTGCATTTGCTCACCAAGTAGGGATCTTGGGCCTTCCAATCCCTTGGGTACGACAACCCCTGGTCATAATTTACCATCCACTACACTTTGACGGCGATACTCACATTCACCCCGTATTTATCGTTGAGTCAACCCGCCGCCACCCTAGGGCAGAATCACCGCCCAAAAATGACACAATCCACCAACAAAGCATAACAAGAAACGGGCACACAAAATATGAGTGTCCAATACCAACAATAAGTAAAGCAATCAAAATGCAATAAAAAAACAACCAAAACCAAGAAACATTCCAGAAATTAAACCATAGAGCAGCCCAAGCAGGAGCAAAGAACAAGCGTGGATCCGAGTAGGCCACTAGCCTACGCCAAAACCCAGCCCCACCAAAACCGCCATAGCCGGCCGAGAAACCGCCAAGTGAACCGCCACCGCCAACCACCCGTAACGACACAACGAGCCAACCAACATCCACCCCCCAAGCCTTCCAGCCATCTCACAACCTCTTTCCGACGTCGATCCAAAATAACGTCACCCCCTTGACAGCCAACAACAGTTCCATCAAAACAAGAGGACGCCGCAAAGCCGAGAGCAGATCCGAACTGCCGGCTCACCTCAACCGCTAACCCGCTCCACCCATCTACCTCCCCGACCCGAAACCCATGCTCGAAAACCACCAACCGCCGTGCCAACCACTCGATCCGAGCCCACCATGGCCCAACCACCGGCCAAGAACGATCTTAGTCAAGAGCGCAACCGTAACCCCAACAACCTCCCCGCCCCGCCCAAGCCGAGATCCATAACAAGCAAGCAAAAGACGCCGGCGAATCGGAAAGCCACCATCACACCCCCAAAGCCGCACCACGGGCTCGCAGCACCAGCCACGGCCAACAAGACCACCCGCCCGAAAAAGACAACAAACAAGGGCAAGGCCACCGAGAAGATGGACCGCCGAATCTTCTCCCCCTCCGGACCGGAAAGCAATGACGCATCGATAATCTCGGGGTGAAATGTGGTTTTGCGTATCGTCGTCAAAGTGTAGTATATGGTATATTTGAGACCGGGGGATGTCGTACCCAAGGGATTGGAAGGCCAAAGATCCCTATTTGGTAAACAATGTAACCGAAATGCTTGACACTAAAATGGTGAGATAAGAGATGGACTATGTACTGGTGAAGTGAATTATGTGCAACATGAGGTAGTATTCATAGATTGTGTTCATGGAAGTGTAACTTGTAACCAAAACAGTAAGTGAAGTAAGCAAATAAGACTAGCTAAAACAAGTGTATGAGCTTACAAACTCAATACAATTGGAGTGTGTGTTGTTGATAAAATAGATGAGGTAGTTGGGGTTTCGGGTTTAGCCTAACCCAATCCGATGTATGATAAACCACTTTGTTATGAACACAAGATTGATTAACAAACCAAAATCCTCAAACCTTAGCACTAGAAAGAGTACATAAGATTTAGTTTCACAATTTATCCCTCATGTCATTTACGATTCATGAGGGGCTCTCAATCAATTTGCTTAAGCTTTTTACAGTCCCTAAGTTCATCAAAAGATGCATAGGATCCAGAAACTAGGATTTCAAACAAGCTAGGCTTAAGCTTAACTCATCACATGCATTGCCAATAGTCTAGAATTTAAAGAGGTTTTCAAGCTCAACAAATTCAACTCATATATGTCTAGCACATGCTTTTCAATTGATCAAGTATCCAAACATGCATCCAACATAATTAATCTAGACAATGAACATGTTCAAATCACAATCAAGGTTCATAAACATCACAGTATACATAATCATGGGCTAGGGCTCACAACCCTAGCCCCCAACAAAGAGACTACTCACACATGCTTGAAGTATACATCATTATTACAAATATAAACATATGAAAGTCTAAACAAAAGTAAAGAGATGGTTGAGAAAATTTCAGTGATGAACTCCAGCAGCTCTTTGATGTTCCAAGTGTGATGCTAGGCTCCCCACTCCTCACTCCTTCTAGCTTCCAAAACTCCAGAAATGCAGTTTCTGCTTCTTGATGTCTCCAAAGAACTGTGAAGTATATGAGGTGGAATGGTGCTGAAAATTAGTTTCCTAGATAGATTAATGTCTTAGGAACAACTTTCGTGAAGGACCCCAAGTGATTCGGGTAGTGGAAGGTGGTGAAAATGGCCAATTTCTGACTGAGGACGGGTGGTTCCGAACTCACTGTTTTTGAGAGATTTTCTTGGCTATTTTTTGAATTGGTGATTCAATCCTCCCTTCCCCTCTGATTCCAGCTCCTCTTTGATCTCTGTCCTCTCTTCCTTTGCAGCTGGCAGCCACCTCTCCCTTGTCTTCACTCCTCCCAAGTCAAAGGCAAGGAAAAACATGCCTACACCTTAGTCAAAAGGGTGAGTTTCCAAATTCAACAATGTGTTTGTTATCCCAAGAATATGTGATGTCTGTATTGACAATATAGGCAGCTGATATTTGAATTTCACCACTCCAAGTGGTGGTTGTCCGGTGGTGGTGCCACCGATTGTGGTGGTGGTTTGCCGGAAAAATCGCCGGAAAGGTAATTTCATCATTTTTCTTCCTTCTTCCGATTCTTCAAGGGCTTCAAGGACATCAACTTCCGAAGGTTGATTCATGCATTCCTTAGCATCGAGAAGCCACGGTTGACTTCTTATCCTCTTCTCGGAAGTGTGCCCAAAGGGAGTCGAAAATGCACCTTTTTGTGCAGAATTACTTCAAGTCACACAAGTAACCTGAAATCATGAAAACGCATATTAAAACCAATAAAATGCCTTCGGATAAGATTAACTCTTGTGATTAGAGATATAATTTGCGCTATAAATTAGTGCAAATCAAGCAACGCCAGGGATAGCGGTGACTTTCGGCCGGGAGGAGAAATCGAGCTCCCTAGCTAGCTCTTAGAATTGCTAGTTGTCACTGTTTGTTTTTACACGTACCATTCTTCTCCCCTTACGCACATAGCACCATCTTCTCTTTTTGACGTTATGAAACTTAATCTAGCCCCTTTAAATTGGCATAATTGCGAGAGATTTTATAGTTTACACGCAGGGGCGGAACCAGGATTTAAACTTTGGAGGGGTCCAAATTAAATCATACAACCAAATTACTATAATATAATTTAGCAAGACAAAAACTATTATAAACAAACAAAAATAATACAAAACTACAAATTCTATCGATGATCGATCAATGAAAAAAATACAACCAAAGAAGAAGAAAAAAGTATGTTGCTGCTAAAAATAATATTGCTATGGTAGTAAGTTAATAGATTATATTTTTGAAACTATACGGCCATACCTTTTGTTGGCTTGTTGCGGTTGCCAATTGAAAGAAGAAAAAAAACAAACTAGGTTACAGACTTGTACCTCCAGCAAACATTGATTTACAATATACCCATTCAAACCTAATATGATTTATTTTTTGGAGAATCAACCTAATAGGATTTGTTGCCCAAAAAAAACCTAATAGGATTTGGAGTGGAGATAATATATTATTTTGACTTTTATTCTTTTATTATATTATTATTTTTTAACCAATCAAATCTATCAATAATTAAAGTGTATTACTATTGATTATATATATATATATATATATATTCACATATCACATGAGGTGTGGGGGGTGGGGGTCTAGTACAAAAAAATTTGGATAGGTTTCAAATATAGGCTAATAGCATACGTAATAAATATATATATGGGAAGAAGTGAGGGGGGATCCGGACCCGTCAGACCCAATGACGGTTCCGCCCCTGTTTACACGTGCATATATATAATTATATATACATATGTTCATCAATTTATGTCATGGATTATTCTATGGTTACTTTAAAAGAAGAGGTATCTGTGAACGAAAGGTCTAAATGCTCTCATACTCTTCCTGAGAAAAGAGCCTTATAGTCTCTCACTCAAGCTATTTACTTAACTCTAAGCGAAATAATTTCGAACACTTCTACATGCAAGAAGTAAGGTGCAGTTTATTCAGTAATTAATTTAAATGTGAGTTGAGCAATCTTTTTCATCTTTTTGATTATGTGGCTTATTACATATCTCATGCGCACATAATCAAGGGGGCTAATGTTGATACTCAAAAAATAGTATGTCAAGTCATACACATATTCTAGGCTCAGTATGAAAATACATACACAACAATACCTGAAAGCGACAATAAAACTATTGTCCTTTTATATACTAAGCTTCCAGGCCACGCATGTGGACCTAAGCCACAACAATACATTTGAGGCTTACAGAAGTGAGTATGGTGTGGAAGGTAACGGAAACACATGATGACCGTTTTTTAATCTAAGTTATTGTTGATTTTGGTCTTGGTCCCAAAATCCAAGCCCAATGACTTATGTTGAAAATGGAATGGTGAATGTAGGAATTGGACACCCTCAAAGCCGAAGCCCAAACTCAGGCCCGTAAAATCCGATCCATCTCTTGACCATCTTAGCTCCCTTATGGATTTCATCGCCAATCACTTCTCACGTATTTTAAACCCAGAAATCAAAACGATAAAAACAAAAGTACGCTCCTGCTACCTCGAGCCATGAACTTCCAACTCTAGCATTTAAATCTCAACCGCTTGCACAACTTTTTTTATTAATGATAGCCACCTCAGTCAAAGTTAGCTTATTTCTCTTTCGTTGCATTTAATCTTAGACGCTCCTGCATTTCGCATTGATTGCCTTCAACAAACCGCGCCACCACGAAATAAATGCACCATTCCTTAGTGAAGCCTATAAAAGGGAGAGCTCCTGGCAATGGAAGAGGGCAACAAAACAACATCCTAAGAAACTACCAAGCATGCAAGCATCCCTTTCCCAAGCATTCCCAAGCTCCCTGAACCTCCCAAACTTTCCCAGGGTTCCAAAACTCCCTGAAGCTCCCAAACCTCCCCGAGTTTCCCAAGCTCACTGAACTTCCCAAGCATCCATTTCTCAAACCTTCCCAGACCTCCCAAGTTCATCTAAATTCCCCAAATTTCCCTCTCTCAAGTCTTGTCCAATCCTCTCACTGCAATGTGTTTTTAGCTCCCACACCATTCACACGCTGTCAAGTCTGTTTAATGTTTATTTGATCTGAATCACGCACAAAATCATCCCTTGATCAAATTATTGGGTTGACTTTGGCCTAGTCTTCGCCTTATTCAAAAAAAAGAACCCTACAGTAGGATGAGAAGATTTGTCGTAAGAAATCTAAGATGTATTGATTTGCATGTGTCTAGAGAGGCGTGGGCAGAGAAGTGACTTTGAAGGCTTTTTTCTCCACATCAGACCGTTGGAATCTATTGAAACATCTTAGAAAGCTTCTTCTACTATGCCCAGTTTAAATTTCTCTCAAAATGGACCGTTGGATCTGATGCAGCATGTGTTTAAAGGAGGAGTGCTCACTGCAGTTTGACTTTCTGGAGGGTCAGTTTGACCGGTTCTTCATTACATGTCTGGAAGGTGATTTCTGAGTTTTGAGTGGCCAAACTAAATTGAGTCTACTTTCATATGTCACTGGAATCACTCCATTTGGATATCCATTTTTAGAGCTTTGGCCATATCTTTGGGAGCAGGTCGAAGATGTATTTCTATTTTCCCCTGTTTTTAAGTGATCTCGATGCAATCACACTCTTTAGTTCATTTGGCACTCGAGGAGCAAATGTTTGGAAGTTAGGGTTTTGTGCCCTGAGGTTGGTGTCTGTTTGTGGTTTCTCGGCTAGCAACGGAAGTCATCTACGAGGAGGTTTTCTTATCTCTATCTTCCGATTACTATATGTTTTGTGTATGTGTGCATTCGCCCGACTTCACTCTCATACCTTACACCAATTTGATTTTCATTGCTTTTTAAAACTCCTCACAACATTGAGGACAATGTTGGTTTTAAATGTGGGAGTGAGGTTGAGCCAAATTAAAGTTGTCTCACATTTTCGAACCACCAAATTTTTTTCAATTTTCCAAAGTTTTCATCGAACGGTCAACCCTTTGGGACGAACGGTTGAATTTCATCCAAGGAGGTTTTCGACCGGTCGACCAGTAATAAAAAAGTTTAAATTTTTTGAGAATTTTGAAATCTTGAAGTTTGTTTGGTGTGTTTTTATTGTCCTTTTCAACCCCGATGATGAATTTGAGCCCATTAGGTTGTGAATTAAGTGGATAAAGAGCATGTGCTTAAACTTTATTGGATTGCCTTGTGATTAATTTATGTAATTGATGCTTGCTTGACACTTTATGCACAATTGCCATGTTGATTGATCATTTGCCATGTTGATTAATTTATGTAATTGATGCTTGCTTGACACTTTATGTGTAGACGATGTAATGACTTGCATATACCCTTTATGGTGAGATTTGAGCTTTATTGACATGTATGCATCATTCATACATTCTTGTTCTTTATGTGTGTGCATTCCACTAGTTTACGAGACCTAGAACTTGCTCAAAGACCACTTGAGGCTATGTGTTAATTTGGGGTGAATTGGAAATGATTAAGGCATTATTTAAGCACCATGGCCAAACTAACCATTAATTCCTTAAACACTAATTCATTAGGACTAACCAACTTGAGCGACATTCATCATTAGCTTTTTTCTTCATCAGCCACATCACCCTAACCCATTTTTTAACTTAAACACTAGCCTACCCTTGTTCCGAAATGTTAATGAGACAATGATTGTAACTTCTTTTTTCTTATGTGCTTGGGAAGTCTATGAGATTGTACAAAATGACAAGTGTGAGGGTAGCTAGAAAGAAAGAGTTGGAGTTGTAAAGAAGAAAAAAAGTTGAGAAAATCAAAAGAAGTTGTGTACACAAAAATAAAGTTAAAAAAGAAAGTCCCAAAGAAAAGAAAATACAAAATGAGAAATTTTTATTAAAAAAAAAAAAAAAAAAAAAAAAAAAGAAAAAAAAAAAAAAAAAAAAATGTTGTAAAAAAAAAAGTTAGTAGAGGATTATTTAGTTTTTGTTGGTTAATTAATAAAAATGAAAAGAAGTGAAAGTGTAGTTGAATTCATTTGTGTATCAAGAAATACACATCACTCACTTACCTTCTCCCTTCCTTCATTTCAACCCCCTACCTTCCACCCCCATTCCTTATAAATAAAAGATTTATATATTAATTAATATATGATTGATTAGAGAGATGGTGGGTAGGGGCAATAGGGGGGGGTTGGGACTTTGGAGGTTTTCTTGATAAAAAAATAAAAAAAATAAAAACAAAAAAAAAAAAAAATTTAAAATAATTTAGGTTGTTTGGGGTTAAGTGATGTGAACGTAAAATACGTTCATAAAGTGCTCTAAATACTTGGATGGATGCTATTCTGAAAGCTTATTTGTCGGTTTAATGTTTGTTTTCGTGTTTTCAGGGAAAATATGTGAAAAATGTTAATTTGCACATAAAAGGTGCATTTGGAGGATTTTCAGCGCATTCCGAAAATATTAAAAGTCAACCGTGACTTTTCTCTGATGACACCGGTCATCACCAGAAAGTGGATTACAGACACTGTACGAAGATTTTGGAAACCGTTCCAAATTCCGGCAATTTTGCCGGCGAACCACCACACAAGGCGGCACAACCACCACCCGCGGTGGCAAAATATAATTTCTGAAACCTCCATTTATTTCCCTTTATAAATTGTTGTTTAGTTCTATTTTTCTTTATTTAGTTTAAGTAATTATTTTTATTAATATTATTGTTATTATTTTATTTAATTAATTATTTTTATCTCTTTTTTGTTTACTTTTCTTTTGTTGACTTTTTCTTGTTTGTTTGACTTTGCAGGTTTGTTCTTCTTTCCTTGCCGGCCATACCTCCACCATAATTCAAACCGTGCATCCATCCATCCCTCTCAATGATCATACTTCAATTCATACTTCAATTCAAACTCCCTTGCAGCTGGCCTCCCACCTTCATCATTCAAATTCATCACTTCAATTTGAATTCAAAATCTCCAGCTCACTTCCACTACCATTTCCTCCTCGTCAAATACCCAGCTCCATGATCATTTCTCACAAGCCAAGGCCGGGGGGTTCTCCTTCTTCTTCTTCCTCTTCTTCCCTTCTTCCTTCTTTCTTTTCTTTTCTTTTCTGCACCTTCTATCTCTTCTCTCTGCACCCACCACCGTAACAGCTCACAACCTGCAATCTTTCCGTTCTATTCTCTACACCCACAGACCAATCTCTCTCTGTTCTTAGCTCACCAAACGCAGCAGCTCATCAAGCTACTGCCGTGCTCTCCATCACCACCGCAGCTCCTCCTCGAGTTGCAATTATCATCATCACCACATCACGAAAAGCTCACTTCACCATCTGCAATCCCAAATCACAGAGCCCACCTCTGTTCATCATTGACATCATCACGCACGGCCGGTTCTCCCTCTCACCATAGCAGCTGCTGTTCTGTTCCAAGCACCGCCGTGCTTCTCCACGATCATCATCATCTGAAATCAACAAACGCCACCGCCGCTTCCCAAGCTGCGCCCAATCTCCGTGCTCCTGATTTAGACACCCAATTCCGACGCCGCAAAGCCCAGCTCCGGCTGCCTCTCTTTCAGTCCAATTGAAGGCCCACGGTGCCCAGTCGCTCCCAGCCTCTGCCGTCGACCTCTGCCAGAAATCCGAGCCCGTGCTCGATTTCTAACCACCGACGCCGCCATCTGCAATTTCACCATTCATCATCTCAGACCGCCGGCTTCGATTCCACCAGACCCGTCGCTCCCAGCCTTTGCCGTCGACGTGCCCAGTCCAACCCAGACCGGCGCCGGTCTACTCAGACCCGTACGCCGTCGATCCCAACAGACCAGGCAGGCCCCCGTGCCTCGTACTCACCGGCGTTGCTGTTTTCCAAAAGCCACCGGCGTAGCCCTGCCGCCGCCCACGATCTCAAGCCCACCGCCGGCGTTCTCTCTGTGCCTTGCCTCGCCAAGCTTGGTTTTCGTCAAATCCAGCTCACCAAGAGAGAAAGCACGGGCTGCTTTCTCCTCTCACGAAACTAAGCTTCTCTTTCTCTCTCTTACATTTAAATAAATTTTTGTTTTATTAATTCTATTTATTTTAATTAGTTAATTGTTTAATATAATTTGTGTTAATTTTGAGAAACATAGAATATTTGTGTATATTTGATTAATTTCTTTAAACCCAAAATAATTTGCAACTTGTAATTTCCTTGTGTGAAATTGTGTTATTTATTTAAAATCCAATTTGTGTTTTCTTTGTAAGTTAAATTTGTTCTTAGTCTAAATAATTTGTTTTGTTTAGTTTGTTAAATTTTGTGTGTTAAAAGAAAATTCCTAAAATAAATTACTATTTAGTTCTAGAAAATTAGGTTATATTTTACTAATTAGGTTTTAGGCCTCCAATCCCCGTGGTTCGACAAACCCGAGTCTAATTTACTAATCATTATATTTTGACAACCAATCAAATGGCGCCGTTGCCGGGGATTTAGGTTTAACTTTAATCTATTAGTTTTTGTAACCAAGTTTTTAGTATTTCGTAAATTTTCTAGTTAATTTGTTATTTTAGTTTCTGTTTACATTTTTTCTTGAATTTTATAGGTGCAATTCCGATCATCCTGAACAATGGAACAGTGGAATTATACGTGGGATGAGTCTAGAAGTTTCGAACATCCGTGGTCCATTGAAAACCAATGCATTGAGCCATCACATCCTTTACTCTCGTGTCTTGAAGAAATGGCGGCTCAATTGCAAGACTCTTTAGCGGATGATGATGAACGGTGGCGTGAAACTCAAGAAAGAAGTGCAAAGATCGATCAATTGATAGAGCATTTTGTGGCCAACCGTTTATTTGAGCACGATCAAGAACTGACAAATCTGCAACCATGTGAGTTCTTTGATCCAAATCCCTTACTTGTGCATAATGGTGATTTTGATGTGCATTCATATGGGGTTGAGAGGGAAGAAAATGTACCTCTCAACCATGTTGATAATATTGTTGTGCATCATAATGTTACCATAAAGGAGGATGGGAACCGGGAGGATCAAAATGTACTCCCGGGAAATGGATTGGATGATTTTGTGTTACCAAGGAGTAACAAAGTGGTGGATAAGGAAGCCGGAGGGGAAGATTATGTACCTTCCGGAAGGCATACTACACTCAAGCCAAGACAAAAGGCTGCTGCAAAGAAGAGAAAGAAGAAGAAGGGGTTAATGACTGAAGTGTTCAATATTTTCAAGAAAGCAGACGTGAATCTTCCTCTGCTAGATCTCATCAGTCGAGTACCAGCATATGCAGAATTTGTCAAGAATATATGCATGCACAAGAAGAAATTCCTTGGTGAGGAGAAAATTGTGCTCAAGGAGGAGGCAAGTGCAATCATTCAACGAAGGGAATCACGTGGCATTCATGATCCTACGAGCTTTGTTATTGGGTGTACAATTGGTGACAAATCTTTTGATGGAGCTCTTATGGATATGTGCACGTGCATCAATATCATGCCTCTAGCAACGTTCCGGAAGCTAGCCATTGGCACCATGCAATCTACTTCAATCTCAGTGCAACTTGCAGATGAGACATTCAGAATGCCGGTGGGAATTGTGGAAGATGTGTTGGTTAGAGTCGACAAGTTCATCCTTCCAGCAGATTTTGTGATTTTGGATATGGATGAAGACCCCAAGATAGAGAGTGGATTGCCTATCATCCTTGGTAGTTCCTTTATGGCCATTGCCGGTGCAAAGATTAATGTTCAGAAAGGCACCGTGAAGCTCAAAGTTTTGGGGGAAAAAGTCAAGTTGCAAGTACTCCAGCCCACCTTTCCACTTAATGTCATCAAGGAGGTGTTTTCAGTTGATTTGGTGAAGGGGAATCAAGCAAAGAGTGAAAGGATTTTCGGTCCTTTAAATCCTCCCAAGCCTAAAGTTGAAGTTCATCCTTCTATTGTGGTTGAGAAGCAAGAGCTACCAGAGCTCTCTTATTCTGATGATGATGACATGTTTGATGAGTTTGTACACTCATATGTGCATGATGATATTGATTTTACTGCTTCTACATATGAGTCCGGGCTTGACAGTTTTAGTGTCCCTCTACCTGTTCACAAAGCTGAGGCATCATTAGCTTGTGTCCTTCCTGAATTGGACATGGATCCTCACTTCATGTGTCAACAAACTTCAAGCTTCGAACAAGTGCACAAACCTGATGAGTCTCTATCTACCCAAAGGCAAGAAGTTGTGAAGCCTACTTCCACCATTCATGAGCATGATCGAGGAATACCGCCTATACCTTATATTCCTCCACATAGGCGAGGATTATTACCTACCCCGTTCGAGTCATTCAAGATGAGAAGCCCACCATGCAGTGAGGTACAACTCGAGGCGATCCAATGCCTTAGAGAGATTGTGGGGATTGGAGGAAACAGGATGAAGACTCATGAATGTCATCCATATTTCAGCTGTTTTGGTGGTAGGCAAATGTACTTTGTACCACCTTGACCCAAGAGTGTGAGAAGACCGGCTTTGAGGTCTATAAAAAGAAGCGCTCATGAGGAGGCAACCTCACATTTGCTCTAGCTTGAAGTCTTCATAGTTGATCATCACCAAAGGTCGTGAGCTTATGGATCGCAAGGCCTCGAAGCCTTGTTTGTTGGTGATTGATGGTGATTATTTCGGAAAGCATGCACTTCAAGGGGGAGCATTTCTATCCTTTTCTATTTTATTGGTTGCATGTTTATTTTTCAGTTATTAAAAAAAAAAAAAAAAAAAAAATTACTTTTTGTGAATAATACTTGTAGATATTTTGTTATACTTACTAACTTTACTTGTAAATAAAATTTACTTAGACATAAGAAAATTTATTTATTCATTTTGTATAGATAATTTGTGATATTTTCTAGCTTTGTAAATATTTTGTAAATATTATTACTTGTGTTTATTTTTACTGTTTATAATTTTTGTTACTGTTTTTCTTTTGTGTTTGTTGTTTGTTTGTTATTGGGCCTCATGCCCATTTAGTGTGTCGGGCCTGTTCGTTTTTAGGCCCATTAGTTAAGCCCACCAATAATGGGCCGGAGATTTCTTTGGCCCAGGCCCACTTTAAGGCCCAAGCCATTTCGATGGCCCAAGCCCGTTTAAAGTGTCGGCAACCTTTGCGCGTGTTTCACACGCGTTTTCACTGTTCACTTTACGACTTTTCGTAAAGTATTAAAAAATAAAAATAAAAAAATAAAAAATGAAAATGAAAAAATTCTGATTGGGCCGACGCACGACTTTTGCGTCGGCCGAATTGTTTAATAAGCCGCGTGCGTGTCTACTGTAGACTTTACGACTTTCGTCGCCCGATCCACAATTTGCGGGTCTTCTGTCTGTGGCACGTGTGCGAGCGTGCGTCTGTTCCTTCCTTTCCCTTCGGTTTGCGTTAGTGCCTTAGGTCATTTCACGCGTTTTCCCTTAGTCTCTCTCACTCTCTCTCTCGTTTTCTCTCTCGTGTGTTCTTCGTGTTCTTCAGTTTTCCCAGAAACCTCCCTAATTCCCAGAAAGTTTTCCTCCCTTCCCAAACCACAAATGGCCAAAAGAGTCAATTCTTTCAGCGACTTGTTTCAGGCAGGTCCTTCAGAGAACCCAATCTTTGAAGGTCTGGCTGAAATAATTCCACCGAGCATGCTCAATAGCGTCGATGCTAGCATGCCGACCGAGCCACAACCACAACCACAACCGCAACCGCAACCACTACCCCAAGCACCAATCATGGTTGCTGATCCACCTGTCGAGCCGGAAGCCGCTCCTGTCTATAGGAGACTTCCGAGGACAAAGTACACCAAAGCTCAGAGAGATGCACTTGCGGCTTTCTTTGCGGTGTATTCTCACCCCACCAAGCCACAACGAGAAAGATTTGGTCCGAAAATCGGACTTGAGGAGGACCAAGTCTATTATTGGGGGTCGAGAAATAGGAAGAAATTCGGTATCCTGACGTCTGAGCAACGTATCGCCGAGTTAGAGAGACGAAACGATCAGCTGGTGAGCAAGAACGAGGAGCTTCAAATGCAGAATCAAAGACTCGTCGATGCTCTCCACAGCGGCATTTGTCCCAATTGCGGAGGTCCTGTTCCGCACTCAGATGTGCCTAGGCGAAGGCTCGAAGTTGTTCCTCCACAACAAGAGCCTATTCTCGAGTTGTCCGATGATTCCATCGACATGGACCACTCGAGACGGGATGTGCGGAGCCTCATGCCTACCCTAGTCGAGCGCCCATCCATACCTTTGCCATCCGACACCCTTCCCGCACCAGCTCATGATCTTGTCGGAGTCCACACCGACTTGATCTCGGATATCGCCCGCAAGGCCAAAGACGAGCTCCTGCTCAGCGGCCACCGCCGGATTTCCTTTGTGGATAACTTCACCGACTCCCGACACGTCTATTCATCCCGAGACTCTTCATAGGGCCGAGTACTTGCGAGTGTTTCAACGAGCCGAACCTCGCTCCGTACTTCAAAGCCGAATCGTCGAGACACTCGGCAACCATCCATCTTTATCCGACCACCATCGTTCAGATCTTAATGGATGTTGGTCGATGGTTGCCAGTCTTCTGTAGCATGATCACAAACGCCAAGACGTTGGAGATCCTTTCCTCCAGCAACGAAGAAGGCTACGAGGAGCATATGCAGGTGATGTCGGCCGAGTTTCTGGTGCCATCTCACCTCGTTTCAACTCGTGAAGTCCAGTTTGTTCGGTACTCTCACCAACAACTGGATGGAAGTTGGGTCGTTGTGGATGTCTCCGTGGATGAATTGCGCACAAATCCAAAGCCTTCCGTGAGATCGATTTGCCGAAAACGCCCCTCCGGATGCCTGATACGTGATCTTCATAATGGATCTTCCTTGGTCACTTGGGTGGAGCACGTGGATGTACGCGAAAAGGAGATGAAGGCCAGTTTCGAACCTTTTGTTCATTCAGGGTTCGCTTTTGGTGCAAAGCGTTGGATCTCAACCCTCCAACGACAAGCCGAGCGCTACATGTGCGCCACAGGTATCCACTCTTCACCCGGTGACTCGATTATTTCTCTTGAAGGAAGAAGAGGACTTGCGGAAATGGCAAAACAGATGACGATCTGTTTCTTCAACGACATCAGCAACTCCACGTACCACCACTGGACTTGTTCGAATCGAACAAGAGACACTCGAATGGAGGTCAGGACCAACAAGAGAAGGGGTGATCCGAGCAAGCCCCCTGGAGTCAATCGTACTGCTGGTTGTTCCGTCGTTCATCTATCTCATCACACCAGGATCTTTGAGTTCCTCAAAGACGTGCAGACAAGACCGCAATGGGATAGTATGTCGATGGACAGCTCGGTGCGTGTGCTAGCAAATTTCACCATCGGTCTTGACCCGCGGAACCAGATCTCGGTGCTCGCCATTGATAGTCACAACGACTTCCTTATTCTTCGGGAGTGTTGCACCGATGCAACGGGGTCGTCCGTGATATACGCGCCGATCAACCATTCCATTCTCCAGGTGTTTGCTATGTGGAGTTCAACCGGAGCCATTTCCGCTTATGTCTTCGGCTTTTCCATTCCGCCAAACGTATCCGGAGCTATTCTTGACGGAACACTGCCGACTATGGTGTTCCGGATCTCGGTGAAGGCTACATCAGCCAAGTCCGCCGTGGAGTCGGCAACTACCCTTGTCCAGACACACTTCAAAGGATCAGAACCGCAGTCAACTAAGGAGCATACGCTGGATGCAAGGCCCCGCTAGCCTTGTTTGTGACTGTTGGTGACTTGCTTCGGGAGGAGCTTAACGGTCTTCAAGGGGGAGTTTTTCTTTAACTTATTTGTTTTTCATTTGTATATATGTTGTGTGTTTACTTCTGTTTGTGTGTTTAAATTCAATAACCATGCTTGAATTATTCATTTTCGTGAAATATCTGTCTAACATTGAGGACAATGTTTAATTCAAGTGTGGGGGGAAGGTTTATTAAAAAGAAAAGAAAAAATTTGAAAAAATTTCAAAAATTCAAAAAAAAATATTTTACTTGTTTTCGTTTTCTACTGTAACGGTATCTCGACTAAATCATACTTACTCCCTTGGTAGCGTTGAACCTACCATTGCACTAAGTAAGTCCCTGTGGTCACGTATTGTTACGTAAATTGAAAAAAATAAAAAAAAAAATCAAAAAATAAAAAAAAAATACAAAAATATTTGCTTCTGTTTGTGTGTTTTTGTGTGTTTATTTGTATTCGTGTTCTGTTCTTTCCAATCCCGATGATGAATTGAGTTTAATTGTTGTGATTAGGAGAATGTTTATTATATGTCAAGGCTTTGTGTGATTTGCTTTGGATTTAATTTGCATAACTTGTGATTGCTCGAAATTTCATGTTCACATAACCTGTGTTAATTAGTTGATTGCAATCCGAGAAGCACATTTGAACATACATTGTCATGCATACCCAGAAATTGTGAGAATTTGAGCCTGTTGAATATTCACATGTATGCATTATTCATACATTTACTCGTTCTTCATGTGTGCACAATTCATGAGTTTTTGAACCTAGAACTTGCTCATTGACCTCTCGAAACTTTTTATTAATCTGTGATGAATTGAAAATGATTAAGGCATTAGTTGAGCACCATGGCCAAATATTCACCATCCATCTAAACACGAACTTTAGGAACCCCTTTTGAACTGATAACTCATTAGCCGCTTCTTTTGTTCACCCACACCATCTCACCCATGTTTTATTGTGTTTGCAAGACGATGATAGTGACTTCTTATATTCTTATGCTTCGGGTTTTGATTTGTATGGTAGTATACCAAAAGGCAAGTGTGGGGGTGCATTTTATTTTGTTGTATTTGTTCAAAGAAAGAAAAAAAAAAGAAGGAATAAAATTCCTCAAGAAAAGAAAAAAAAAGAGTGGAAAAGAAAAGAAAAAGAAAAAATGCCACAAAAATATAGTTATTTTCTTGTATTGTTTTAATTTCAATAAAAGGTTGGAGGAAAATAGGAAAGTTGTTTCGGGTTTAGCATAGGTATGAGTTTCAAAGTCGTTGATTTGTCTTGCAAACATGTGGAACATTTATCATTTCTAGTCTTTCCCTTCCATTTACCATTTACCATTCATTCACCATTCATTCACCCTTTGGCCCCATTACACCATTGAAAGCCCTTATGATTTAATGATTTGTGGATTAATTGTAGAGAGTTGGTTGATGAGCAAGCTTATGGGAACACTACTTGTGCAATTGTTATGAGAGTAAACACTTAACCCTAAACACTGAGCGGAAATATTTAGTGAATCTTGTGAGTTTTAGTGGTTAATGTTGTTCATATGTGCCTATTTGATTGCTTGAAATTAATTGTACACTCGGTTTTCACGCACTTCACTCGAGCACGAATGAGATGTCCATGTTAAATACTTAGCAAATTCGTGAGCCTTGGTATATAGTTTTTATTCTCCTGCTTATAACTCATGTGAACTCGTTGAGGGTTATGGTTGGAAAGAATTTCTGTTTTGTGTTTCCCTTTCTGTTTTTGTGTTGTTCTGTTTTTAGTTCTGTGTTTGCTAGAGGACTAGCAAAAGTTCAAGTGTGGGGGTGTGATGTGAACGTAAAATACGTTCATAAAGTGCTCTAAATACTTGGATGGATGCTATTCTGAAAGCTTATTTGTCGGTTTAATGTTTGTTTTCGTGTTTTCAGGGAAAATATGTGAAAAATGTTAATTTGCACATAAAAGGTGCATTTGGAGGATTTTCAGCGCATTCCGAAAATATTAAAAGTCAACCGTGACTTTTCTCTGATGACACCGGTCATCACCAGAAAGTGGATTACAGACACTGTACGAAGATTTTGGAAACCGTTCCAAATTCCGGCAATTTTGCCGGCGAACCACCACACAAGGCGGCACAACCACCACCCGCGGTGGCAAAATATAATTTCTGAAACCTCCATTTATTTCCCTTTATAAATTGTTGTTTAGTTCTATTTTTCTTTATTTAGTTTAAGTAATTATTTTTATTAATATTATTGTTATTATTTTATTTAATTAATTATTTTTATCTCTTTTTTGTTTACTTTTCTTTTGTTGACTTTTTCTTGTTTGTTTGACTTTGCAGGTTTGTTCTTCTTTCCTTGCCGGCCATACCTCCACCATAATTCAAACCGTGCATCCATCCATCCCTCTCAATGATCATACTTCAATTCATACTTCAATTCAAACTCCCTTGCAGCTGGCCTCCCACCTTCATCATTCAAATTCATCACTTCAATTTGAATTCAAAATCTCCAGCTCACTTCCACTACCATTTCCTCCTCGTCAAATACCCAGCTCCATGATCATTTCTCACAAGCCAAGGCCGGGGGGTTCTCCTTCTTCTTCTTCCTCTTCTTCCCTTCTTCCTTCTTTCTTTTCTTTTCTTTTCTGCACCTTCTATCTCTTCTCTCTGCACCCACCACCGTAACAGCTCACAACCTGCAATCTTTCCGTTCTATTCTCTACACCCACAGACCAATCTCTCTCTGTTCTTAGCTCACCAAACGCAGCAGCTCATCAAGCTACTGCCGTGCTCTCCATCACCACCGCAGCTCCTCCTCGAGTTGCAATTATCATCATCACCACATCACGAAAAGCTCACTTCACCATCTGCAATCCCAAATCACAGAGCCCACCTCTGTTCATCATTGACATCATCACGCACGGCCGGTTCTCCCTCTCACCATAGCAGCTGCTGTTCTGTTCCAAGCACCGCCGTGCTTCTCCACGATCATCATCATCCGAAATCAACAAACGCCACCGCCGCTTCCCAAGCCGCGCCCAATCTCCGTGCTCCCGATTTAGACACCCAATTCCGACGCCGCAAAGCCCGGCTCCGGCTGCCTCTCTTTCAGTCCAATTGAAGGCCCACGGTGCCCGGCCGCTCCCGGCCTCTCGCCGTCGACCTCTGCGAAATCCGAGCCCGTGCTCGATTTCTAACCACCGACGCCGCCATCTGCAATTTCACCATTCATCATCTCGACCGCCGGCTTCGATTCCACCAGACCCGTCGCTCCCAGCCTTTGCCGTCGACGTGCCCGGTCCAACCCGGACCGGCGCCGGTCTACTCAGACCCGTACGCCGTCGATCCCAACAGACCAGGCAGGCCCCCGTGCCTCGTACTCACCGGCGTTGCTGTTTTCCAAAAGCCACCGGCGTAGCCCTGCCGCCGCCCACGATCTCAAGCCCACCGCCGGCGTTCTCTCTGTGCCTTGCCTCGCCAAGCTTGGTTTTCGTCAAATCCAGCTCACCAAGAGAGAAAGCACGGGCTGCTTTCTCCTCTCACGAAACTAAGCTTCTCTTTCTCTCTCTTACATTTAAATAAATTTTTGTTTTATTAATTCTATTTATTTTAATTAGTTAATTGTTTAATATAATTTGTGTTAATTTTGAGAAACATAGAATATTTGTGTATATTTGATTAATTTCTTTAAACCCAAAATAATTTGCAACTTGTAATTTCCTTGTGTGAAATTGTGTTATTTATTTAAAATCCAATTTGTGTTTTCTTTGTAAGTTAAATTTGTTCTTAGTCTAAATAATTTGTTTTGTTTAGTTTGTTAAATTTTGTGTGTTAAAAGAAAATTCCTAAAATAAATTACTATTTAGTTCTAGAAAATTAGGTTATATTTTACTAATTAGGTTTTAGGCCTCCAATCCCCGTGGTTCGACAAACCCGAGTCTAATTTACTAATCATTATATTTTGACAACCAATCATTAAGCTTGTCAATATATGATAATTTGATTGTTCTTGATTGATTATTTCATGGCTAACACACACTACACCAAGCATGCATTGGATATATATATATATGTTAATCACTTGGCAAAGCATGATGTTTATGTTGTGTGCTCGATTGAATCATGATGCGTAGCATAGTGGGCTTGTTGAGGATATGGTTGGAAAGCCAATTGGAATTGTGATGTTTGCATTTGTGACTCTCTATTTGCTTGACGACAATCAAAGCTTAAGTGTGGGGGTATGATTTGTATGAGATTTGCATAGAAATTAGGCCTCTAATCATCATTCTTATGCTAGTTCGATGGCCATTTGTGAGTCTTTAATCCTTGTTTGCACACTTATAGGTAAATCGAGCATCAAAATAATATCGGGAGCGAAAAGATGCATTTTGGAGCTTTTTGTGCATTTCCGGCAAAAGGACGAAAAGTCAACCCGAGGACCGGCGGTCAACCCATGGTCAACCCCGACTTTAGAGCTTCAACGAGTCAACATGAAGTTCCGGAAGTGAGTCGCAAGAGAATTTTGGAAGTTTGGTCGAAAGTCAACTTTGGTCAACTCTGAGGGTCCTGGTCAAAGTCAAGACGAAGTCCTCCTTGTGACTCATCACCAAAGGATTCCAAAAGTAATCAACGGATATGCTAGATATGGTAGGTGACCCCTAGATTATTCCTTCTGTTTGTCCCTCATAGGATTTTATCTCATTACCCTTCATTAAACTTCATAGTCATTAGATATAACTAGGGGTGGGCACGGGTCAGTCCGAATTGGTTTCTGGCCAAAACGGTAGTCAACCCGTTTTGCTCGGTTTGTCAAACATTAAAACCGTAACCGGATTTTTCTTCACTAGGCCGAAATATTCGGTTAGACCGAATTTCGGTTTCGGGCTAGTTCGGTTTCGGTTTCAAAGAGATGGAAACCCAATTGAAAGAAAAGAAGAAGAAAAAAATGAAGAAGAAGAAGGAAGAGAGTTTCAGGTTGCGGGTGCAGAAGAAAATGAGCAGAAATAAGAGAAGAAGAGTTGTCGGAGAAGAAGAGGAGAAAAAAATATAATGTGAGTGGTGGGTGGATCATGGGTGAGAGATTAGAGCGAAAGTAAGAGAGAGAGGGGTCAAAAAAAAAACCTCAAAAAGAATAAAAAAACTGAAGAGATGCACGTGAAGAGAAGGGAGGGAGAGAACAAAAAAAGAAAAAAAAGTTGGAGAGAGGCTGCAACGGTCCGAAATAAAAACTCAAAAAGAATAAAAAAAATTTGAGAGAGGATGCACGTGGAGGGAAAGAGGGAGAGAGACAAAAAATAATAAAAAAGAAAGAAAGAAAAGTTGGAGAGAGAAGCTAAGATGACAGAAAACACGTGAAAAGTGTGATTGTGTGCGGTAAGGTGCACCAATAATAAATTCCACTCCGAATAAGAGTGTGATGTGACACCTCATAAAAATGAAACGCAATTATATTTCAAAAAACTGGTCGGTTCGGTTTGCAACCAGTCGGTTTAAACATCCAAACCGGTACCAAACCGGATGAGAACCGGGCTGGTTCGGTTGAAAGCCTTTCTCCACTCTTTTTGTCCGGTTCGGTCGGTTTTGCCCTTCAAATCGGTTTTGTGCCCACCCCTAGATATAACCCTACTTCATCATAGCCATCCATTCTCTCCCTCTCTAGACTATATATAGCCCTCTTTACCTGATTTAGGTCATCCATCATTAATTGCAGCCCCCAAATTCCTCCATTTTTCCCTTCCCCTTTCCTCTTTTCCGTTTTTCCTTAGGTTTAGCTACATGTTGCTAATACCACTGCTGCCTCACTTAAGACAACTATTGATAATTTTTTTTCTAAGCATGGATTGAGCATATCCAAGTTACGAGGTCAAGGTTATGATGAGGCTAGTAACATGAGTGGAGAATTTACTGGTCTTAAAACAATGATTATGATGGAGAATGAATGTGTTTTCTTTGTTCACTGTTTTGCTCATCAATTGCAATTGGCTCTCATGGGTGTGACAAAACAAATATGGTTTAATAGGTACTTTCTTCATTGTTGTATCTAATGTGGTGAATATTGTTGGAGCATCTTCTAAACGTCGTGGCATTTTTCGGGAAAAACATGCTCTCAAAGATATTGAAGCATTAAAAAGTGGTGATTTTTCAAGTGGGAAAGACTTAAATTAAGAAATTGGGATCAAACGTTCATGCGATACACGTTGTGGCACACACTTTGGTACTTTGGTAAGCTTTATTAGCATGTTTTCATCTATAGTTGATGAGGAAATTGCAGATGATAGATTGAATGGTGAGTAGAAATCCGAAGCATCTATTATGCTACGCTTGGTGCAAACATATGATTTTGTTTTTAGTTTGCATTTAATGAAGTCTATACTTGGAATTACAAATGAGTTGTCTCAAGTTTTACGAAAAGATGATCAAGATATTGTGAATGCCATGGATTTGGTTAAAGTATGCAAGCAACAATTATAAACAATGAGAGACAATGGATGAGATTCTTTAGTGGAGGAAGTTAATGTTTTTTGTGTTGAGCAAAATATTGATGTTCTTAATATGGATAGTATATATCTTGCTCCATAGAGACCACGACGTAAGACACAGAAGCTCACGAATAATCATTATTATTGTTATGAATTTTTCAATGCTGTGATAGATTTGAAACTACAAGAGCTACATAATCGCTTCAATGAGGCCAACATTGAGTTACTACTTTGCTTGGCATGTTTCTCTCTCAATCAGTCATTTGTTATTTTGGACAAGACAAAGTTAATTCGTCTTGCTCAATTGTATTCATATGATTTTTCTATAGCAGAATTGAGGGTGTTAGAGAATCAGCTTCAAACTTATATTGATGATATGCGTCCTAATATCAAGTTTTTAGAATTAAAAAGGATTGTTGATCTTGCCAAAAGATTAGTGGAGACAAGTAAACATGAGGTATATACATTAGTCTATATGCTTATTACATTGGCATTAACACTTCCGGTTGCTACAGCTTCTGTGGAAAGGGCATTCTCTGCCATGAACATTGTGAAGAATCAAATGAGAAACAGAAAGGGAGATCAATTGTTGAATGATTGTTTGACTGTGTATCTTGAAAAAGATATATTCAATGCTATTGATAATGAACCAATCATCATTCGTTTTCAAAATATGACATCTCGTTGAAGACAAATTTAAATGTATGAATTAGAATTGTTTCTTTATAAATTGGAATGGGCATTGTTGCTAAGATATTTGTTTTCTTTTGAAGGTTGGATGTTATATTTAGCTATTAATTGTCTCTACTTCTTATTTAATTTTTTTTTCTACTTGACATTACCCCCCCCACAGAGGAAAATTTATGCATCCTCCATTGCCTAGGAGTACATATGTGACAATGATTGTAGAGTATGGGTCTGGTGATCACCATAACATGCCTGATTGAACTTGGAAGGAAGGCTAGGGTGAGAGTCCAATTAGTAATTAACAATAATTTTTATTTCTAAGTTACTATGAACATTATAAAGTCTATAATATGATGAATATTTATTCTGATGATATATTGGCAGGGACAAAGCAATGGAGTGAATGGTACTATGAGGGTAAATGTTGACAACCAAGGCCCTATTAATGTGAATGTGAGTGTTGAAAACATGGGCACCAACAATGTGCAGGTACAAGGGCAAACAACAACAGCACCAAAATCATATGAGAATGTACTTGGATTTAAAGTTGTTGTATATTTTCATTCACTTGCTGCATTTGTGTAATTTTTTTGATATAATGGAACAATGGATTTTTTATATGATATTGTGCATTGTGTGTTTATTATGCTAGGCCAAGAGAATATCAAAACAGCTTGCAAACAGGACACCAAGGAAATAAGGAAAAACTTTAGCCTCTGCTGCCTCATCACAAAAGGTCAACCAACACTACCCCTACACCAATTTCTCAACCAACACATACATTCCCTGTATCATATTCCCAACCAACACAGTCGTCCACACTCAAGGGACAAAACATGCCTAAATAGCCCATCAACAGGCCATTGTGGAAGTGAATGAAATGTGTAAATGCTTTTGAGTGTCTAAACACTTACATGGTCAATGTTTGACCTTTTGTTGATGTTGTTGTGGTCAATGTGTGATCTTTTGTTGATGCTATAATGGTCAATGCGTGATCTTTTGTTTTAGTTTGTCTGGATCATTAAGACTATTTGGAATATTTTTGTTGTTGTAATGATTATGATCAGTTATGAATAAATATCATATTTGAATGCTACTTGTATTTCATACATATGGCAGATCAGAAGAG
Organism: Rubus idaeus; assembly: GCA_030142095.1. Lineage (NCBI taxonomy): Eukaryota > Viridiplantae > Streptophyta > Magnoliopsida > Rosales > Rosaceae > Rubus > Rubus idaeus. Next base: position 16,329,675 of record CM057970.1, on the reverse strand, counting down.
TACAAAATAAATACTTGATCAAAATGCATTAAACACAGAAGAAACAACATCGTATCGAACATAATTAAGACACCACATTTATCATAGTTCACTAATTCCATTCACAGACAACACAATTAGAAAGAAAAAAAAATACCCATGATAAAGTTGAAGCAATACAAAACCACTTATAGAAGTGTAATATGCGACGTTTTATAATATTAATTCTTATGTTATTTTAGTTATATTTTTATGGGCTAAATTCAATTTACTACCCTATACTTTATACTTAAAATCAATTCAGCCCCTATACTTTCAATTTCATCAATTATACTCTTATACTCTATAAATTTGATCAATGTCATCCAACCATCAGATTTGGGATTTTTGAGGGTATTTTTGTCATTTCATATTTATTATTAGTAGATATAATTAAATAATTTATTAATAGTAGAGATAAAATAAAATAATTTATTATATTGTAAGTTAGCATTGAACAACATAAAATATTTATTATTATTAGTAGAAATAAAATAAAATAATTTATTAGTATAAAAAAATTAAAAAAAATCATAAATGATAAGTTAGAATTATTTTCTTAATGTTAATTGTCAATTTATGAAATTATTTTATTGTATTCTTATTTATTTTAGTAGTAATAATAATAAATATTGTAATAGTACGAGAGTACAAATAAAAGGTGAACTATGATAAATATTATTTTATTGTATTCTTATTTATTTTAGTAGTAACAAATAAATATTGTAGTTTCTCGTATTTTGTAGGTTTCGGAAGCAAATATGAGAAAGTTGGCTTAAATTGTGATTAAGAATTGGAATTCCAATTACTTGAGGAATCCTTGACGAATAAGGAAGACCGGAGCATCCATAATTCCATTTATCGCTTTTCCTTAGAATTCAAGAGTCCAGGATTTAAAAGAAAGTGTCTAGGGTTGAGAAATTGATATAAAAGAAACCCTAATCACAGCAGAGAAGGACTTTGCCCTCTAGAGACTCGTGAATAGCAGAGAAACAAAGAGAGAATACAAATTTAGCACCTTCGACCGGTCGTCTGGAACTTCAGACCGGTCGTGATGACGAAACCAGAATTCTTCTTGAGTTTTTGGTTTCTCCATCTTTCATGTATTGTCTTGGGATTTCTTCTATATAAATTAATAGCTAAACTTCTTGTTGTTAGGACTAGAATGAAGCCATGAACATGATTACTTTAATGTTTTAATTTTGGATTTTAATCAAGTTTTGTTTTCCGGATGATAATGGTTTGATTGTTCGTAAACCTTAATTCTTTTATATGTTTCTTTGATTGGCGACCTTAGGAGCATGTACTAGAATTCACCAGCCATAAGCATATGTTTGAGGACCCATATCTGCATTTTTTTTAATTTGAGGTGCGATGAGTATTGCGGTACTTGTTTAAAATCGTTTCTAGGATATTTAGGATACACACCATATTCTAAGCTTCTTGCTATGTTCATATTCTTTTAGACCTTAATGATCTCTATTGTGTTGATTTGAGCATAACCAAGCTAGATTACATATTAGGGAACAAGTTATGATATTCATACCAAATGCTTAACATACTAAGTAAGAGATAATGAATACGGATTGCATCCTAGACTAGGGGCCTTTCATGAGCATAGTTATCAATGGAATTCAAAATCTTGTTGATCTAATTCATGACATTGATATAATTGTTCAGTAGTGGATTTAGAATCTCTAGCTTCGCCACATTATTGTTTTAGAGCATCTTTAGCAATGCCAGCTATTTTTTAGCTAAATTATAGCTAAAGTAGCTAAAAATTTATTTTGGCTAGCGAGTTTGAAAATATGTCGCATCATGCAATGCTCTCTACTTTATCTAGTATTAGATTTAATGAATAAAAAATAGTTTAATTGTATTTAATAATTACACAAAACAACTAAAAATGAATGTTTTAAATTAACGAAAATAATAGAGTCTCATCTCGCTCTCTATATTTAGGAGTCATATAGCTAAAAGCTAAAATAAAGACCACTTAGGAAGCTCGTGCAGCTGCTAAAATAGCTGAAAAGCTCAACTTGCTCTCTAAAATAGCTAAGGAGCTAAAATAGAGAGTATGCTAAAAATGCTCTTACAACCCTTAAATCAACTTTGGTTTTTATTTTCGTCAGTTTTATTTTTTCTGTTTTCTCATTCATCTTAAAAACATCAAATCGTCTTCAAAAATTCTAAAAGTTTGTCAGTAATCAGTTTAGTGTGCGTGTCTAGTTTACTGTTTCCGAATTACAGGTTATTTAGAGTTGTCTATCGGTCAGATCCTTCTGACTGGCCAACTTGGTTCTTTGTTTTATATTGACTCATTGTAGTAGCAACTTTGTCCCAATCTCCGGCGGGTTTCATCCCTACTTCTCATACTAGCTTCAACCATACTTACCTTTGTAGGGTAATTAATAAGTTGTGATTGTACACCTGAATTGATGTGTGAAAATAGCTTCATCAACCACCTCATTCGTCCCCAATCATTTTTAGCTTCTTGCTGCTAGACCATGATTGATAGGAGCACAAAGTGTGACGTTTTTAATGTGTTTCCCCTACTATTTGGCTATGATTTAATTGTAACTTTGCTATTTTAGCTTAGTTTCCATATTTGAGTCCCTAAATGATGTATAAATGTGAATACGTACAGAAAATCGGAGCTCAGAAATTTACAAAGTCTAATGGGTTTTTTCGAGGCCCATTAAGAGGTGAGCTGCCGTGAGGCCCAATATGAAGGCCCAAATCCATGAAGAAAGGCCCAAGCCCAAGAAGGAAGTCCACAAAGCATGAAGGAAGGCCCAAGTCCAAAAAGCATGAAGGAAAGGTCCAAGCCCATTTTCGGACAATCTGCCTGTGCAGATCTGTCAGCTTTGGAAGCGCATATCTCCCACTTGTACCGTTGGATCCAGCTGTATTTTTGGCACACGCTGCATGTGTGTGAGCTTTAGTGGTTAATGTTGTTTTGATGTGCCTATTTGATTGCATGAAAATTTTTGTATACTCGGTTTTCACACACTCACCCGAGCATGAATGAGATGTACATGTTAAATGCTTAGCAAATTTGTTAGCCTTGGTATATAATTTTTATTCTCTTGATTATAACTCTTCTGAACTCGCTGAGGGTTATGGTTGGAAAGAATATATGTTTTGTGTTTCCCTTTTCTGTTTTGTGTAGTTTTGTTTTAAGTTTTGTGTTGCTAAGGGACTAGCAATAGCTAAGTGTGGGAGAATTTGATAGGAGCACAAAGTGTGAGGTTTTTAATGTGTTTTCCCTACTATTTGGCTATGATTTAATTGTAACTTTGCTATTTTAGCTTAGTTTCCATATTTGAGTCCCTAAATGATGTATAAATGTGAATACGTGCAGAAAATCGAGCTCAGAAATTTACAAAGTCTAATGGGCTTTTTCGAGGCCCATTAAGAGGTGAGCTGCCGTGAGGCCCAATATGAAGGCCCAAATCCATGAAGAAAGGCCCAAGCCCAAGAAGGAAGTCCACAAAGCATGAAGGAAGGCCCAAGTCCAAAAAGCATGAAGGAAAGGTCCAAGCCCATTTTCGGACAATCTGTCTGTGCAGATCTGTCAAGTTTGGAAGCGCATATCTCCCACTTGCACCCTTGGATCCATCTGTATTTTTGGCACACGCTGCATGTGTGTGTTAGGTATTCTGTATTCAAATTTCAGAATCATCTAACCGTTCAAACGTGAATTATTCTGTTCTAAGTGGGCATAGCTCAGTGCTGTCTGCTTTTTAATTCTTTCATTTTCTTTTATTCTCATTGCTCCACTCACCACCATATTGCCATCCATATCACCACACCATATTTGTTGTTTTCTTCCCACACCATTAGTGTTTGATTTCTTTTATTTAAATAAATGGTTAATTGCCATATGACTACATTTCCACCATTCCACTCACCATTTCTTTATCTCCCACTTAAATTCCACTTCTCTTCCCTTTCTTTCTTTATTTCTTTCATTCTCTTCTTCTTCCTCTCCATTCTCCTATAACGGCAGCCTCATTCTTCTCTTCAAAACACCCCAATGGGGAGGGACAAACCCTCATCTTTCTCTTCTCATCTCACATCATATTTTCCATTCTCTAATACTATGGGTTTTCAAGACTTCAAGGAGGAGGAGAAGACGTCTACACCATCATCACCAGCCCTATTTCAACGTCACCATCACCATCATCAGCTTGTCTTCACGGCTTGGATTACTTGTGGTCAAGGATTCAAGTTTGTGGCTTCAAGATCTTCATGTTATTCATACGGTGTATTTCGACTTAGCCTTTAAATTTATGCCTCTTTGTTGCTTGTTTATCCTTTGTATTAGTTAACATGACATGATCTATATAATTTTCAGCCTTTGTTTATGGGTTTATTTAATTGTTTGATCCTAATTAATTAGTTCTTCTAGTAGCTTATGTGACTCCGTTTATTTGATTTTGTTTTAGTAGAGAACTTTTATATGTTTTTGTTTTAAGGTTGCAAAATTAAGATGATTGCATATAATTGGTGCTAGAATTAGGGTTTTAATTCTAATTCACAAGTAGTAAAGGCTTTGGACAGAGGTCGGAAACAAATAAAAAGGATCACGGATAGATGGGCGGTCCCACTAGGTCGTGCACTTTAATTAACAACACTTCTTTTATGCGTTGGACATATTTTGATTAGCTACCTTTGCATGTTTGATTGATTAATCTAGGTGCGGTCGCTTAGGTTAATTTTCATGAAAGATGTTTTATTTGGGGAATGATAATTGGCGGTCCAGCATTCCACATATGTTAATTTCGGTTTCATGGCTAGGGAACTTGGTTAATTTTCGGTCCAATAATTGGTAAACTTGTATAATTGTGGCTGAACTTTATATACTTTGTGTTTCATCCCATCTTATTTAATTTATTCTTTGTAATTTAATTAATTTATTTCATTCAATTTATCTCTTAAACCCCATTTTACTTTGTACATATGTATATATTCTTTATACTTGTTAATAATAATTCTTTATTTTATTTAATTCTTTGTGACATTTTTTGTTAGGTACACCCTTTGATCTCCGTTGTGAACGATACCCTACTATGCACTATACTACTACCGATAGGGTTTTTTTAAATTGATGCCTCCTTTTGGCCTATCAATGATCTCCCTAGAAACTTCACCATTCTCCTCCATGATGTTATGCAAAGCATGCTTGGCAGCAAGCAAATAAAGCTGATACACTATCCCTATAATCCAACCCATGTTCTCTCTTCCTCTAATCTCATCGATAACTTCTTCCAAAATCATCTCCCTAGCTTCCTCTCATAGCATCTAACTCGACCATTAAGCTTGCTTCCCTGTTGTGCATCTTCTTCATATCATTTTTCATCTCTCTTGTACATCTTAATAGGCCTAGAATAACAGCAGTAGCTTGATGACACATCGGAGGATCAATCCACATAAAGAGATTGCAATGCTCGTTTTCCGAAAAAACAATTCAATCTCATGATTGCCTCAACTTATTTTATCTTTAATTAATGAAATATCATACAAAAACCCAAAAATCAAATACCTCTGGTCTATACTTATGGCATCTAAAGAACCTTCTACCGGGATTCTCATCTCTCCAAGAGACAAACTCCTCTGCAGCCACTCCAAAGCATACAAGCTTGTTATTATGCTCTGCCATGTTTCAGGTATTAATCTTTAGCCCAATTTGAGGTTTCACTCGCCAGCTGCAGCTAAACTAGATTTCTTGATTGTTTTTCTTATATATGTGGGAGCTTATGGTTTAACCTTGTCCAATTCGGATTTTTAACCTCATTTGGGGATGGACATTAGATTGGGAGGGAAAAATATCGGTGTTTTGGAGGGAAATCTAGAGATTTTTTTAGGGAAGTGATGTAATATGCTGAGATGGGTGACTGGAATTGACTATATAGGCTTACTGTGTTGACCTATTTTTCCCTGTAAATATGTGCCACGTAAGGCAGTTTAATGGTAAACAGGACGAACGTACTAATGGGACTAACAGAAAGAGATGCCATGGGTGCAACGTCGGCGCTACGCTAGTTGTGAGATAGATGGCGTCGGGGTTTGAGTGGCGTTGTCGACATGGGTGATGTGGCCTGAGCACGGGCTTGCCAGATTGCAGCTGTGGAGGTGGAAATTGGACCGCCGGCGAACAATTCCGAGCCGGGCTCGGGTCCGGGAGCATGACGGCGGCTCGAGACGGCATCCGGGTATTGGTGAGATCGATGACGGTGGCAGAGGCGGCATGATGACCATCGAAAGGTGCACATATCAAATTGGGAACTGCTTTGATGAACTGTGGAGACTGAGATTGATCGATCTGCTTGTGTTTGTTATTGCTTTGCAGGTTGATCAGTGGAAATCCGAGAGAAATAAATCAATCTGGGGACGTCATGGTTGTGACGAATCGAAGCTGGGTTGTTGTTGATTAATGTGATGCTTGAGACTGTGAATTGCAGGAACAAAGCTGGAATTGAGAGACAGAGAGCCGATAAGATTGATGTCTGGAGAAGAAAGGGAAGAAGACGGGGCTTAGATAGTCTTGGAAAGAAGGAAGAGGGGGTGAGAGAAGAGAAGCCAAGGCAACATGAAGCTGTTGTGCACGAACGCTTGGGTGTAGAGAGTAATGAGAGGGGTGGTCTGTGATTGTGTTTAGAGAGTAACTAGAGAGGAAGAAGGGTTGAGATAGTCCTAGAGGGAAGGGAGGGTGAGAGCAGAAGGCACCGCAGTGGCGGCACACAGAGGCTAAAGAAGGTGGCACGGAGGAGGAGGAGAAGGCCCCCCGACCGAGTAAAAATGGAGAAAACGGGTGGTTTTTATAGAGGGAGGAGAGGGAGCGTGATTGGTGGATGGTGGTGGTGGAATGTTGATAGGAGCACAAAGCGTGACGTTTTTAATGTATTTTCCATACTATTTGGCTGCGTTTTATTGATGAACTTTGCTATTTAGCTTAGTTTCTATCTTTGTGTCCCTAAATGATGATTTAATTGAAGAAATGAACTAAAATGAAGATGTTAGGAAACTTTCCTAATTTGAATTCTTTCCTGACTCTGACAGGAATCCTAAAGGGAGTAAGAATCCTAATGCAACTAGGATTACTATTTCAGCTCGGAACGGAAAATAGGAGCTTGGAAATTTAAGAAGTCTAATGGGCTTTTTCGAGGCCCATTAAGAGGTGGGCTACCGTGAGGCCCAAGATGGAGGCCCAAATCCATGAAGGAAAGCCCAAGTTCACAAAGCATAAGGGTCCAAGCTCATTAGACTAGGAGATTTTCGGACATTCTGCCTGTGCAGATCAGTCAACTTTGAAAGCACATATCTCCCACTTGCACCGTCAGATCTAGCTGTATTTTTGATACATGCTGCACGTGGATGTTAGATGTTCCCATTTCCAATTTCAGAATCATCCAACCGGTAAAACGTCCAGTATTCAATTTCAAGTGCGCACAACTCAGTGCTGTCTACTTTCTAATTCTTTCTTCTTCTTTTATTCTCAATGTTCCACTCACCCCCATTTTTCCATCCATCTCACCACACTATCTTTGTTGCTTTCTCTCTACACCATTAGTGTTTGATTTCTTTTATTTAAATAAATGGTTAATTGCCATATGACTACATTTTCACCATTCCTTTATCTCTCACTCACATTCCACTTATCTTCTCTTTCTTTATTTCTTTCATTGTTTTCTTCTTCCTCTCCATTCTCCTATAAATAGCAGTCTCATTCTTCTCTTCAAAACACCCCAATGGGGAGGGACAAACCCTCCTCTTTCTCTTCTCCATCTCACATCATATTTTCCATTCTCTAGTACTTTAGGTGTTCAAGACTTCAAGGAGGAGAGGAGCCGTTTACACCATTACCACCAGCCATCAACCATCAACCACCATCATCATCACCTTGGGAATCTCGGCCTTGAGTTGCTTGCTTTCAAGGATTCAAGAGTTCGTGATCTTCAATTTCTTCATGTTTTCCATATGGTGTAATTCGACTTCATTCTTTAAATTCTCTTATGAGTTCCTTTTTGTTGCTTGTTTATCTTTTGTATTAGTTAACATGACATGATTTATATAATTTCCAGCCTATATATACGAGTTTTTTTTGTTATTGGATCCTAATTAATTAGTTCTTCTAGTAGCTTATGTGACTCCGTTTATTTGATTCTGTTTTATAGAAACCTTATATGTGTTTATGTTATAGGGTTCGAAACTTATAATATTTGCATATAATTGGAGCTAGAGTTAGGGATTAAAATTCACCTAATAGTTTTGGAAACCTAATTCACGAGTAGTAAAGGCTTTGGACAAAGGTCGGTGACAAATAAAAAGGATTGCGGACATATGGACTTTTCTATAATGGGTCGTTCACTTTAATTAACAACTATTTTCTATGTGTTAAACATGGTTTGATTAGCTAGCTTTCTAGACTAAGATGGCGTGTTTAATTGGTTAGCCTGTCAGTGCTTTCACGGGGTTAATTTTCGTAGAGAGATTTTATTTAGGGAATGGTTAGCTTCTAACTTCCACATATGTTAATTTCGGTTTCATGGCTAGGGAACTTGGTTAATTTTCGGTCTAATGATTGGTAAACTTGTATATTGATGGCTGAATTTTATATATTTCATGTTTCATCCCATCTTATTTAATTTATTCTTTGTAGATTAATCATTTAGTTTAGATAAATCAATTTCTTAAACCCCCTTTTTACTTTGTACATATGTATATATTTATACTTTATACATGTTAATAATTCTTGTGACATTTTTTTGTTAGGTACACCCTTCGATCTCCGTTGTGAACGATACCCTACTTACTATATACTACCGATAGGGTTTTTTTTAATTGTTGCTCATTTTGGAGCATGTCAAATGTGGGTGGTGGCTGACGGTGGAGCTAGAAGCCAAGAGGAGGTGGAGTAGTGACTCGGTGGTGGAAGGAAGAAGACGAGGATGGTGGAGGAGCCGGCCAATGACAATTGCCGAAGAGCTATAATCCAAAAGAGAAAGAAATTAAAATAATATAAATAAATATTAAAATAAATATAAATATAAAATATAAATATGGAAAAATAATATGGAGATTTAATTTGTGTTTTGCCACCGCGTGTGGTGGTTCGCCGACAAAGTTGTCGGGATTCGAAACGGTTTTCGAAATCTTCGATCATACATGCTTTGGTCTCCACATCCGAGAAATGACCGGTATCATTTAATATCTGAAAGTCACGCTTGACTTTTCATTCAATTTTAGGATTCATGCTTAAAAACCTTGAAAATGAACATTTGTGTGCAAATTGTCATTTTTGTTCATATTTTCCCTATTCACACAAAAATACACATTAAACACACAAAACAGCTCTCGAAATAGCCTAATCCAAGTAATTAAAGACGCTTAGTGTACGTATTTTACATCCACATCAGCCCCCAATGCAATGATCGAGATGATTCCGAGCAATCACACCAAAACCAGCCTTGAAAGAAACATAGTCCCATGAAGCATCACAATTAATCTTAATTAGATAGGCTGGAAGGGGGGACCAAACAGGAGACACATCAAATAAAGTAGAGACCACTGGGTGATTAGATGGAGCATGAATATCCAGTTCCTCTCCGCGTTCTGTTTGGTTAAAGCCCCTTTGAGAAAACATTTTCGTCTTTCTTTCCCCCCCCCCCCCCCCGCCCCCTGGTTCTTCTTTTTGTTCCTTCAAAGGTTCGTGTTTTTGCCTTTTTTTTCGGGGTTTTTCGAGGTGGGTTTCAAGTGGTGGCCAAGTTTCCGCTTCGGAGTTTTTCTTTCTTTGTCCTTTTTGGTTCCTGTCACAAACATCTCGGTTCTCTCCGTGACCTGATTGAATTCTGCAATTTGTTAGTTGGTCCATGAAAGTAAGGAGTGGATTTATTTGGGTTTGGTGCGAGCACGGTTTCTTTTTTTTTGGAGTTCTCCTTTATTTCACCCGTTCTTGAAACTCTTTTAGCCGTAGGTTTGAATCTTTTACCAAGCTTTCGGGTTTGCGTTTTTAATCGTTTGTTTAGGTAGTTGGCTTTTGTTACCAACAGTTTTTCCTTTAAGAAAAGGTGTAGGAAACAACCACTCAACAGCCAGTTTCAAGTAGCAAAACCCGACCAACCCCTCCAATCCTGTCAAGGTCAACCCCCTCCAAATGAAACCTTTGTTTGTTTACTGTTCGGTTTTGCACAACTCATCTTTTGCAGTCCTACCAGTTGGCTTTGCAAGTATCCAAGTAAACCACTTCTTTGGCAGCCCATGAACAGTCACAGCCCCACGGGGGCCATGATTGAGGAGGTTGGGGCTTGATCATTCCATTGCGCCTCACCACGCCAAAGAATAACTAACGTTATCACTTGGCAGTTGTCATTAATCATGCCCTGATTCTACGAGATCGAATATCAAATTATTTGTTTTTCTCTCTTTCAAATCTACTACTTGACTCTCTCTCTCTCTCTCTCTCTCTCTCTCTCCTCCCAGCATCATCAAATTCACTCCATTCTCTTCCTTCCCTGCAAAGCACACAGCAACAAAGTCTCTATTCAATCCATGGCTTCTCTGCAATTCCAAACCAACCGTGACTTGCAAATCAACCCCAATCACCACAATCATCATCAATTTCACAACAAATCCTCAAGCCATAACTCAATCATAAACACAAATTCCTCCCCCTGCCGCGCCACCTCACCAACACTCATAATTTCAGCCTCCTCTCCGTGTTCCCTCACCAAATCCATGCTCTGTGTCCGATCCCACAACCTGCAATCATAAACACAAATTCCTCCCTCTCTGCGCGACCACCTCACCAACACCCACAACACACTCACAATTTCAGCCTCCTCTCCGTGTCCCTCACCGAACCTATGCTCTGTGTCCGATCCCAAAGCTCAACCATAGAGCCCACTCTCTCCTCTGCTCAATTTCCATCACCACAACAGAAACTATGGCACGCTGCAATCATCTGGCATCACAGCCCAGCGCTGAATGGCATCGAAACTAAGAAGAGAGAGGTCACGGGGGGTGGTGTCGATGGGTACAAAGGGGGGGAGGGTCGAAGTGGGTGGGTCGATGGGTGAGAGGGAGAGAAGAGATAGGTCGAGGTGGGTGGTGTCGATGGGTGCAGAGGGAGAGGAGAGATTTTTTTTATGTATTGACAATTTCCTCAATTTAACGGAAAAATAACGGTAATTTTTAACGGATGATAGTTGGTAATTGCTCTTTAGCATTTGTAGTTAAAATTGATTTGTTATAGGGGATTTTGGGATTTTACCTATCCGGATATTCATTGGTAGAGAGAGCACAAGATAAAGTATCACCAGGAGATAGAGGGCTCCCTTGATAGACAAAAGAGCACCTACTCTTCCAAATATTCCATCAAAGAAAACCAACCAAAGAAATTTTATTTTTATTTTTTAATTCCGAGTAAGTTTTATCTTAATAAATTATTTCTAAAAATTAAAACTACAATTGCGTTGTTTATAACCATCTTGGACCATAGTTAGCTTCCATTTAGCCTCATGGCCTTGGTTGCTTTTGTGCTAGCATGGTGCTAGCATTTGTCTATGATACCCTCTCTTTCTCCTCTATTTAGTACTTAGGCCATGTTTGGTTTGCGGAAGGGAAATTAATTCCCTTGTCTTTCCTATGTGGTTGGAAAATTAAAATTCCTGTTAGGTTTCCTTTTATGTGTTTGGCAAAGCAAGGAAAGTATTCAGGAAATACCATTTGATTTCTCTTCCTGTGTTTGGTTGGTGCAGGAAAGGAAAGTAAAAATATGTCAATGTTTCAACAGTACTCTTGTATTTTAAAATAAAATTAACTATCATAAAAGATGGGCAAAAAGTTTGAGCAGGGGTATTGTTGTCCAAAAATTTCGTAATTACTGCTGGGAAATGAGAAGAGAAAATCAATCTCATGGGATCTGAGTGGAATAGATTTTCTCCTTACTTTCCCCTTTATCAGGAAAGTACTTCATGAGTTTGTGCTTCCCAAACAGAAGAAAGTAATTAATGACTTTCCTTTCCGTGTTCCTAGAATCCATGAACCAAACATGGCCTTAGGGATTTAGGCTCTCGAAACCAAGGGTTGTATTAGGAACACCTAGTCTCTGAGGTACAATATAACACTAAGTCCTTTACTCCCTAACTTGACGAACTCGTACACTTGCGAGAGCTATCAAAAGATGCGACATACTTCCATTCTCGATTTTTGCCATTCTCATACTTGTGGAGGACATTTTGGTGGGTAGATCGAAAACAACATTCAAAGTTCTTCAATTGTGTTTCTTTCTTTTTTTTTGCTTCAAAACCCATTAGATTTTTTTTTGGCAAAGAAAATTTTATTGAAAGAAAAAGAGTACAATTAGCGGGGGACTAGAAGCCAAAAATCCATTAAAAAAAGAAACAACAATTCAAAAGGTCAAACCAAAACCTATTCATTAATAACTAAAACCAATTAATTGAATCAAAAGTTGAGACGCACAGTATGCATACGAACAGTCATGGAACCAGGGGGCTGGGATGTCCTGTAGCCCCCCTAAGTTTTTGATTAATATACATATATTCTATAACTAGCATCCCTATAAAAAAAAATCATGTATATATAAAAAATATATATTAACGACAACAAGTCGACTGTAGCTTCTCACTCAGTAATTTGACGTCTTACCCTTCATTTTTCTTGCCAAATGCACTCATATTATTAAATTTTGTTTGTCATCTATTGAATTTAGATGATATTTTTACACATGTACTTGTTGAGGATGTAAAAAACAATATTAAACATATTTTAACAAATGATATGCAGTTGAAATATTTCATCAAAATATAGTAGATTTTGCCGAAATTTTAAGAAGAATTTTTCTTGCCAACAAAGGTAAATTTTACCCACCTCAATTTCAATTCCCGGTTCCGTGCCTGCATACTAGTGTGTTTGGGATAGCGATCCTGGGAATTGTTTCTTTTAAATTTGTCCCACGTACCATTTTTCAAGATTCTCATACTTTTGTTCGTAATTGTCATCATTGTGAGCAAGTTGAAACATATCATCAAGAGATCAAATGCAGTAGACTAACATTTTTGAGATTGAGATTTTTGATAATTAAGGTTCAGCTTTTATGGTGGGGCCATTTCCAAATTCACTGAGTTTGATCGAGTACATACATGTGGTTGTTGTCTATGTTTCTAAATAGGTCGAGGCACAAACTACCCATGGAGAGCTTTAATCTAATATTATGTTTCCTTATAAAATTAAATAAATTTCTTCATTCTTCTCGAATTAGATTTTCTTGGAGTAGCTAGGAACCAAATTTGGTTAAAACCCGAGAAGAGTTCTCAACAAAGATGGCGCTGAAAGGACATAAGGACCGTCGTTGGTCTCGGCCGCTGGGGGTGCTGCTGGCTTGAAGACACACGATGAGCCTAGGGTTTCATTGTGAGAACGGCTATTGTCCCCTTAGTAGTCAGCTTCTAAATTCCAATTATTCAATAAATTGATCAGTCAATATCTCAATTTAATTTTAAGGTTTTTTTTTTTCTGAATGTTAATTTATGGGGAAAACGTTGTGCTAGGAATTCTTAGAAGAAGACCAAGCCAAACTCAATCTAACGTAATACTAGTTCTGAAGCACGCAGTTTTTGAATCATTATTTGTCTAGACAATGTTCATCGCATGCCAAATACTATTCAACTTAAATTTTAATTTTTCAATTTTTTTATTTTTTATTTTATGCCATTTTATGGTATATGGGATTCTCTCTTAGCTACAATGCTACATGATCCAACAATATCATGGTTTCACAAGAACCAGAATACGACTGCCAATGATTAGACTATCTAACGTCTTGCATTATTATATTCCATGCATGACGATTAATTAGCCTACCCTGAATATATATGTTATATGCATTTAGATTTAAAGGTAGCACTCCCCCGAATTAACCTTCCTTTCATTTCCCTCTCTCTGTCTCAATCTCTATCTCTTATAAAGGTAGGAGCCAAAACCTAATTGTCAATAAACACAAACCAATCCGATTTTATCTGGGTGTTGAAGCTGGGCTAACATCAAACCTAGGCCGGCCAGTTTGATAAAGCTGAACGCAGAAATCCGAAATCTGGAAAAGATCGAAAGTAGATCGATAAGAAAAAATACAAGCCTAGCTGTTAATTTGCAAAAGAAATGGTATACTACCAGCGCAAAAAAGGCGAAAAGCCTACCGAGGAAGAAGATGAGGAGTGTCAGAGTTTTGCAATGGAGTGTGCAAGCTCTGCTGGTTATTACAAAAGATCAAGGCCCATGCTTTTCACCTTTCTCTATGTCTCTCTCCTCTCTTGTAGCTTCATATTAGCCCCTCATCTGATTTTTCGCTCTGTCACCAGCTTCTCTCTTTCACGTAAGTTCTTCTTGCTCACCCAGCTAGGCTTGCCCATATCTGAATTATGTTATCGATCTGCATGTTTATAAATTTGTAGCGTTTTATGCTTTTGTAGAATCACAAGAAGTAGAAAACGAAGGCCCTGATCCTGCTGCTATTATGGATGCAAATGCTCCACTGTATTCTTCAATCTCTAATGGTTTGTGCTCCATCAGTCCATCTCTGCTTCTCTTCTGGCTTTCTCTAATTTTGATTGTTTGTGCTGTAAGTTGTTACGTACCTTTCAAAGTTTTATCAACTCAGCACTATTATACTAATCTACTTATTATAAAACAAAACAGTATTATATATATTATACCATATATATATAATGATTCTCAGGAAAATAGATCTTTACTTTGTTAAGTTAAGGAATTTTGATCTCAGCTATCAGATCAAAACAGACGTGAGACCCAACTGTCAGATATATTTTAAATAATTTTCTCTGACGGCTGAGATCAAAACTCCTTAACTTAAAAAAGTAAAAAGCTTCTTAGCAGAGAATGCCTATATATATATATATATATATCCGAAGGAGAAATTAATTTCATCAACGTCATCATCGTTTTCTCCATGACCCCACCGTCCAGTCTGTTAGCCCCCTCAGTTGACCGCAGCCTAGCCTTAATTAAGCCTAGACTATTTTGTTTAGCTTGTGCCGGGATAGACAATTCCAAATCAACTCGGAAAAACCTATCATTAGACTAATTAATAGTTAGTTGGTGGTTACATGTAAACATTATTAGTTTGGCCTTTCTCGCGGGAGGGTTAGGCACAAATCTATCTAGGTCAAATCCTCAAGTCGATGAGGTCGCGCATGGGTTTGGTTGAGGCATGACCAATAGAATGCGATTCTTTATAATCTACGGTCTAACAAAATATATGTACAGTTGTGCAAATTCTCTAATAGAATACAACCTTGAATTGCCTGTGAAAATAGGAGTTCATTATTTAATTCTCATATATGAGTTTATATTTACTAGCCTCATACTCGTGCGATGCATGATACACCGTGCACGCGTTATTGGTGAAGAGTGGAAGAATGTAAAAAATAATTTGCCACCAACTTTTTCAATTTTTTGGGTTTTCACATTTATGTTGATATATGTTGTTTTTTTTACAAAGTGGAATTGTGCACTACTTAACTTTTTTTTTTCTTTTACCTAATTTTGTTAATTTACTATAAAAACCTTTTAAACTGTTTTTCATTTCAATTAATTTATTTTCTTTAATGAGCTTTTATGGAAATTATGTTTTGGTGAAACCTTTGACATCAAAACCTTTTGCTTCCATTTATAGTAGTAGAGATGAATGGCGAAAAATGTTATTTTTCTTTTGAGTTATGGCTAAAAATGTTTTTTCTAGAAATAATGTGTTAAACTCAAACCAACCCATGGCCACCAAGTTAGTCATGGATAAAACTTGTTTGTTTCTTGTCTAACTTGTTGATCGCTAAATGACTTCCTTGAAGACCAAGTTTTATCCATGACTTAACTTGGTGGGTTGGTTTGAGCGACCTGCTCCGTTCGGCCCGATAAACAAGATATCATCTTTGCCTATTTGTGTATTTATTGGACTATTTGGGTGTTCAGACTCACTTCATTGGACTATTTGCCTGTTTGTTGTACGTACTGATTCTATGGGTGTTCAGACTACGTACAGACTAATTAGTTGTAATTTCTTTCTATAGCTGCAGGAGCTATATGTTGTGATAGAAGCAGTATCCGTTCAGATGTTTGTACCATGAAAGGAGATGTAAGAACGCACTCGGCTTCCTCTTCCATCTTAGTCTATGGATCTCAAGACAAAGAAGGGAAGAATGAGGAGGAACTCCAACATGAAAAGATCAAACCATATACCAGAAAATGGGAAACAAGTATTATGGACACCATTGATGAGTTAGACCTCATTTCAAAGAAAATCACTGTAAGCATGAACCGTCATCAATGTGATGTCCAACATGAAGTTCCAGCAGTGTTCTTCTCAACCGGGGGCTACACCGGTAACGTGTACCATGAATTCAATGATGGGATTATGCCATTGTACATCACTTCCCAACATTTCCACAAGAAGGTTGTGTTCGTCATTCTTGATTTTCACAATTGGTGGCTCATGAAATATTCAGACATCCTTTCACATCTCTCGGATTATCCTGTAATAGATTTTCGTGCTGATAAGAGAACTCACTGCTTCCCTGAAGCCATTGTGGGTTTGAAAATTCACGACGAGCTCACCGTGGATTCTTCATTGATGGAAGGGAATAAGAGCATTTTCGAGTTTAAGAATCTTCTAGACAGAGCCTACCGGCCTCAAATCACAAGTCTAATGCATGAACAACTGAAGCCTTCTGTTTTTCCCAGATTGAAAAGGCCTTCAAAGATGAGGAGAAAAGTGCAAGAGCATCCATTTAAGAAGCCTAATCTGGTTATCATATCTCGAAATGGATCACGGGCGATAACCAATGAGAACTTGTTGGTGAAAATGGCTGAGAAAATGGGGTTTCAAGTCCAAATTATGAGGCCAGATAGCAGGACAAAGTTAGCAGAGATTTATCGGGCTCTTAATTCAAGTGACGTCATGATTGGGGTTCATGGTGCGGCCATGACACATTTTCTGTTTATGCAGCCTGGTTCTGTGTTTATCCAAGTCATTCCTCTTGGAACTGAATGGGCAGCAGAGGCATATTATGGAGAACCTGCAAAGAAGCTTGGGTTAAAATATATTGGTTACCAAATTTTCACCAAAGAGAGCTCCTTATACGACAAATATGGTAAGGATGATCCTGTTCTTAAAGATCCAAGGAGTGTAACCAAAAAGGGGTGGCAATATACAAAGATGATCTATCTCGAGGGTCAAACTGTGAGATTAAACCTCCGAAGATTTCGGAAGCAGTTGGTTGGTGCATATGATTACAGCATTGATAGATTGAATCAGCAGCAGACTTCCCATCTTCAATCACATTGATTTCATTGATGTCATATGGTATTTTCAACTAAGTCTTTACCTCGCAGTAGTCAGTTTAATTTGGAAGTTGTAGATGGCACAGTGTCAGTGAACTAGAAAGGGTTGCCTGTACAGTGTCAATAAAATGGTGAACAATATAAGACCATGTAAAATAAGGATTGTAATCTGTAAATAGTTAAATACTATGATTTCTGAAGCAGAAAAAAAGGTTTCAAATGAAATAATAAGCCGGCGCGATAGAAATAGTTGCATGCGAAAGAGATCCCAATTCCGTGTATCCGGTTAAGCAAGCTCTGCCGCCAGCTTCTTTTTTCATGGCTCATTTCATCTAGTATGTTACAAAGACAGATCTAGTAAATTTCTTATTTCTTTTTGTTTCCAATACATTGATGTATTATGTGATAGCACTATAGCAGAAATGCTTAGTAGCTAAGACGATTCTTGTGGATTCTGAAAAATGAATGGTTTGATTTAGGAGACACGAGCGCTGATAGGAGGGCCCAACAATGTGGCCTTCAATTTAGTTCTTCATTAGATGGCTTCGTGCAAGTGCATATACAATTTTTAATATTTTTCAGGGAATTTAGTAGTGTGCTGTGTGCATAAGGAAGGGTACGTCAATCATTATAGTCAGATAACACCAACCCTAAAACGCCAATGCCTAGTGCATACCATTCTAGACTTTTGCTTCCTATTCTTTTTTTTGGGGTGAATTTTCTTGATCATGTAGATACTAAGGACCAATTAAAGGTATAGAACCTGGTACAAAACACAAACACAAAACTAGGGAAATAGGATGAATTAGCTAAACCATTCTGTACAAAGAAATAGCTATCTACCCACTCACAAAACTAAGGTAGCTATTTATAGATTTGATTGCAGGCTAAGGCTGCCATTCCGGCTTAGCCCAACAACAAACTCTTGAACTAAGAAAGAGGTATTCCTTATCCCAATTTACCAAGTAAGTTTGATTCCTAATCAACAAGTCATAAAAAAAAATATAAAAAAAGCATATATACATACTTTCTTTTCCATATGTTATTCTGTTTCTTCACACACAGAGCTAAAGAAACACAAACCAACCCCTCTTGATTTGCATAAGATAGAAATGGTACAATACCATATGCCCTATCACCAGAGAAAAAAAAGGTACATTGCAGCCTCAAGAAGACGAAGAGTGCCAGACCTATCTAATCTCTTGTTATTACAAGAGAATAACGAGACCCAAGATTTCTCTCTTTCTTCTTCCTCTGCCTTCTCTCTTGCATCTTCATATTAACCCCTCATCTGTATTTCTCTAACAGCATTTTCTCTCTATTATGCAAGTTGTTTCTCGATCTCTGCAGGTTTCCTACTCTTCCTCTTTAATTATTTGTAGCAGTTACTAATGTACAAAGATATACCTTTCGCCTTTTGGTTTCTGTAGCTAGATTCACCAGAAGTAGATGATATGGATGTGAACCTCTTGGCTTCTTCAATCTCTAATGGTTAGTACTTTTCTTCTCCGATTTTTTTTGTGTTCTTACTTGTTACATTACTAAGTTTTATCGAATAGTAGCGTGGCATGAGTTTAAATCATTTCAAAGTCCACTCATGCTTGTTCAAGTTACAAATGCAACCGAAATTAATTGTAGTTTCTTTCTTGGCTGCAGGAACCACATATTGTGATCGAAGCAGTGTTCGATCAGATATTTGTATCATGAAAGGGGATGTAAGAACACAATCTGCTTCCCATTCGATCTTTGTCTATAGATCTAGAGACAATGTTTCAATCATCATCAAGGAAAATGAAAAAGGCGACAATGAGGAAGAAATCCATCATGAAAATATCAAACCATTTACCCGAAAATGGGAAGCAAGTACTATGGCAAGTTGGCAACCATCACTGAATTAGACCTCATAGCAAAGAAGGACAGTACTCCAGGCACACAGCATCCATGTGAATATGTGATGTCAAACATGATGCTCCTGCATTGGGTTTCTCAACTGCAGGCTATACTGGTAATGTGTAGCATGAATTCAATTATCGAATTTTGCCATTGTACATTACTTCCCAACATTTGAGCAAGAAAGTTGTGTTTGTAGTTATTGATTTTCATGATTGGTGGTTAATGAAATATGGAGACATTCTTGCACAACTATCAGATTATCCTCCAATCGATTTTATTGGAGATAAGAAAACTCATTGCTTCCCTAAGGCCATTGTTGGTCTGAGAATTCATGATGAGCTCTCTATAAATTCATCCTTGGTGAAGGGGAATCCGAGCATTGTTGATTTTCGGAATCTTTTAGACCGAGCTTACAAGCCTCGAATTAGAAGTCTAATTCTAGAACAAGAAGCACAAGAGAGGGTTTCTGTTTCCGTGTCTCCAACATCAAAAATCGCAATAGAAAACAAGGAAGAAATAGAAGAACATCAATTGAAGAATTCTAGATTGGTTATCATATCTAGAAATGGATCAAGAGGGATAACTAATGAGAATTTGTTGGTGAAGATGGCTGAGAAAATTGGTTTTCAAGTTCGAGTTTTGAGACCCAAGCCAACAACAGAGTTACCAAAGATTTACTGGGCTCTCAATTCTAGTGATACAATGATTGGGGTCCATGGTGCTGCCATGACACATTTTCTGTTTATGAAGCCTGGATCTGTTTTTATTCAAGTTATTCCTCTAGGAACTTCATGGGCAGCTGAGGAATATTATGGAAAACTGCAAAGAAGCTTGGCCTAAAGTACATTGGCTATCACGTTCTTACCAAAGAGAGCTCATTACATGATAGATTTGATAAACATGATCCTATTTTTAGAGTTCCAACCAGAGTAAACAAAAAAGGATGAGAATACACAAAGACGATTAATCTTGAAGGCCAAACTGTGAGATCAGCCCTTGCAAGATTCCGGAAGCGATTGATTAGTGCTTATGATTACATCCTTGCTAGAATGAACCAGCATTCATATCTTCAATCACAGTAGCTAAGTTGTAGTGGGCACCAAATGTCAACTAGGAAGATTTGAATGTACTTGGTAATAACTTGTATATAAAATGCGTCTACTAAGCATTGAAAATGGAAAAACGCTGGAAACCTATGACTCTAGTAGCAGCTCTTCTTTCATATGATTCAATGCTTATACGACTTAAATAGTAGAATTTTATGACAATGTGGGGATTGAGATTTTTAAGAGG
Source organism: Rubus idaeus (assembly GCA_030142095.1). Taxonomy (NCBI): domain Eukaryota; kingdom Viridiplantae; phylum Streptophyta; class Magnoliopsida; order Rosales; family Rosaceae; genus Rubus; species Rubus idaeus. The sequence continues at coordinate 16,309,095 of CM057970.1, read as the reverse complement.
CGCGAGGAAAAACCATCAAAATTGCACCGTAGTGGAGTGTCCTTTGATTGTTCAGCTTGGTTGGTCACAACCTTTAACGGGTGATCCGATGCGACAGGTGAATATGAAGATTTTGGCTACTAGTCATACTCTGCGTGATTGGCAAAAGGGTGTCTTTCAATATAGGCTTACAGAAATTAATCTTGTGAGGAGTAAGCTTGATTCTATTGTGCGTCTTCCTTATAATCCAGTGCAGTATGCACAACAACAAGATCTTAATAAGCAGCTTCAACATGATTATTGTTTCTCATTGCATGATGTTTTCTTGTTGGTATTCATTTGAGGAGGAGACTTTGTATCCTTATGGATTTTTATGCTCAAAGTCTCTTATTTATGTCGTTTGCTATCAATTGTTTTCAATTGATTTCAATTATGTATCATGTTTATGTTGTTCATAACATGCTTATATATACGACTTTGTTTTTCTCCATCCTTTGGCCTTTCTAGACAAAAAGGAGGAGATATATTGAAAGGAAGAGAAGTATTTGTTAAGGAGGAGAGATATATATTGAGGGGAGAATTACATGTTAATGGGGAGATTTAATTGTTTAAATGGAGAATGTTTATTATGCCATATTGTTTATAACTCATTTGTTATACCATACATGTTTCACGGTATCTTGTGATTGTCTTGTCGATATTGAAGATACCTTATTATAGCATAGGTTATTTGAGTTGTATTTCATTTGAGGTTTTGTCTAGGAAATGCCAAAGGAGGAGATTGTAAGGGCAAAATATTTGCTATTGGCTATTTCCTATTTGACAAAACTTCTTCCCTTGTATTAGCATTTTATTGTATTCAATGCTAGGTTGTTTAAGGGATTAGGAATAGTGGCTTAGGTTGTTCTTGCTCGAGATGGTTCGTGAAGACGCCTTTCTTATCCGGTCTTTTCTCCGGACTTCGATTTTTGTTCATCGAAGTTTTCGTTCAAGTATCTCAAGGTATGAATCATGCATATGCATTTCATACATTTTGTTTATGTTTAAATAGTAGCACAAATATCTTAGGTTTGCTAGAAATTAATTAAATTTCATTTGGTTAAGCAAACATTTATTTTTAAGATATTTTTCTGTTTTGCTACAGTGCACTGTTCATGTGCTACAGTGCGCTCGATCGCCTGGAATAGTGCGATCGATCGTCAATAGTGTCGTTGGAGAATCTGCCCGTTGCGATTCGAAATTATGACCGTTGCTACAGTACCACTGTTCATGAACAGTATCACTGTTCATGAATAGTGACGATCGATCGTGAATAGTGACGATCGATCGCCCGAGCGTCTGTTTTGTTTTCTATAAATAGAATCCTTCGGTTTTCATTTGTTCTAACTCTTTCATCTCTTTCCCTATTGTCCAAAACGCCTTGAGAGAGTTTTCTGGTATTGTTGAGTGACCCTAGTTCCATGATATAGGATCCTCACATCTTTGATGTTGTTGATTTAGTTATTGTTCCTTGTGAATAACTAAATCAACCCTTGAATCATATTCAAGGTTTGTCAATTCGGTTTGTTTGATTCTAGCAAGTGTTCCTTGTTTACTTGCTTGTGTCAAACGAATTGAATTCATTTCATTCACTCATACACACACACATTTGCATTGTTGGTGATGCTTGCAGTTGGAGGATTCACGTGGTGAAGTTCGTCTAATTGGAGCGGCTTGAGGTGGGAGCACTTGAAGAAGCATTTAGAGGCTACACAAGGTTAGAGCTGCCACTAGTCTATAGGTAGATAGTGTAGAGTTTGGGATTGTGATTCCCCCTTGTATGTGTTTGCCAATTGGCGTTTTTCATAGTGTTACACAAGAGCGTGGGGTACGGCTCCCCTCCGGTTTTCCCTCTAGAGGCTAGAGGTTTCCGGGTGACCATATCGTGTGTTGTTTGTGTGTTTGCTTATCTATTATATTATGCTTAATTAATTAGCATATTGTATGATTGCTTATTTATATGCTATTGTGCTTAATTGATTAGCATATTGTGTGCTTGTTCATACATTGATAGATATAGTCCGTGGTGAGCTATTGATGATGCTCACTTTGGGATTCTAGGTTGTACAATTGATTGTGCTTGTTGCATATATATTTGTTGTCAATTGTGAATTGCTTGTGCAATTGTTTGAACCTAGGTTGTTAGGTTGTGGAGAGATTAAACTTTTAATTTGTTCAAAGTTGTGTATGCTCTCCGATTAGTATTTAGGACGACTACCGTTATTGAGACTAATTCCGTGCAACCGGAATTTCACATTTAATTTAATTTAAGTCTTGGACTATATCACATGGGTCAAAACTCAAAAGTCAGTACTTATGTTGTGATCACTTTTTATTAGGTTTTATAATTGGAATTCAACTTGTGTTCCTCCCACAATAAAGATGCTCTAAAATAATTTAACATAGTTGGTGTAGTGGTTCGACAATAAAATTGTTTTAAGGAGAATCCTAAATTCAGTCTCTCAAGGATATTAGGATGGAATGAGGTGGGAATGTGTGTTATGAGTCACTCAAGTCTAAAATCGTCTTTAACTTTGATCATTATAAGCTGAAAAAAATAAATAAAAAATTGACCAAAGTTATCAAAGTGAATTCGATTTCACACCCAATGAGATGCTAAGCTGCAAGTGGGGCGATTGTTGGTTCGAACCTCAACTTGCGAAAAATATTCATTGGGGAGGGGCCATACTCCAGTTACTCTCGACTTTGGAGTGATAGTCCACTTTGGGAGAGATTTTTCCACGTGACAGTCACGCTATGTCAAATATGTGACTTTCTAATAAAAACCTGGCACATGAATTTTTTTTAACACCTCAACATTGGGCATACCCTAAATTTTAAACCCTAAACCATACCCTAAATCCTAAGGATATGTGTCTAATTAATGATGAAGTGTTAAAAAAGTTCAACTTGACAGGTTTTTATTGGGAAGTCACATATATGACATGGCGTGACGGTCACATCTAAAAATTTCTCCCAACTTTGGACCATCTTGTTTGTAACAAAAAAAACGATTTCAAACTTGAGTGACCAAAATAATATTTTTGAATTATAGTGAATATGTCAAACTTGAGTGAATAAAAATAATTTTTTTCAAGAAAAAATAAATTTTAAAAATATAGTGACTTAAGTTTTAAATTGTCATAAGTAAGTAATTATTTTTTAAAAATTATGTTATAAATAAAACATACAGTACTTTCGAGGATTAATTTTTGACTAGTTATTTTATTGTGGATGCTCTTAACAAGTTAACATGCACCTAAAGTCCTAAACCGATGCCAAATTCTGATCTTTGCTGGTCCTGATCCTGACTGCAAATTCTTTTCTTAGTGGCCAATCCATTCCCACCTCCATAATCTAAATATCTAATGGGCTACTGGGGGGAGTCAGGGGTCAGGTCTTAGCCGTTGCCAAGCTGCACACAGCTTTCAAAGGCACGTGGGTATGGGATGAGTGCGCACAAATTAAATTTCCCAGACGCCAAAAAAGGGAGCCAAACAAAGATGAAGAAGAGCCAACCGAGGAAAGAAGGACCAACACAACTCAACAACTCTTTTTCGCAATGCCAAGTCTCTCTGTCTCTCTCCCTCTTTACACGCATTTGACTGACCGCAACTTCAATAAAATATTCAATTTCAAAGAAACTGAATGAATGAGCCTCCCTCCACCCCCCCCTTCAGCCTTTGACAGCTCCTTTCCATTTTTTAACTCTTCCCTCTCTCTCTAAAAAGCCACAACCCACATCTCTCTGAACAGAGGAATCTAAGAAAAAACCCAACTTGCTCTTGCTCTCCTTCTCTCTCCTGGGTTTTGTTCCCAAACCATCACAACCCATAAACCTCTCTCTCTCTCTCTCTCTCTCTCTCTCTCTCTCTCTCTCTCGGTGTACTTCAAAACCAGCCCAGATTGAAAAGCTGAACAGGAAAAAGGAGGAAACAGGGGAAAAGAAAAATTAAAAATCCAAGCTTTATCAGCAGAAGAGTTATGGTGCGCTATCAGCGGTATCATCAGTGGAGAAAAGGCGAAAAGCATATAGAAGATGATGAAGAGTCTCAGACATTTCTAATGGAGTTTGCCAACTCTGGTTATTACAAAAGATCAAGCCCCAAGCTTCTCTATCTCCTCTTCATCTCTCTTCTCTCTTGCAGCTTCATATTAGCCCCTCATCTTTTCAGCTCCAGCACCACTTTCTCTCTCTTATGTAAGATTCTATCTCAATCCCAAAAGGGTTTACCTTATTGTTATTTGTTTTTTCTCCTTCAAATTTATCTGTATATTTATTGATGTGGATATTTTTGGTTTTGCAGATTCAACACTAATAGAAGATGAAGGCCTTGCTGCTGATATGAATATAAATGCTCCCTTGTGTTCTTCAATCTCTAATGGTTAGTACTCTGCCTCTCCCTCTCTATGTTAGATTGTCTATGTGATCAGTTTTTACCTTTCAAAGTTTTCTCCAACATGATTATTACACTGTTAAAGGTGTTCCTTTAGATTGAACACATTCACTTATGAGTGTCCCTTTTGGTGCCTCAAAAGAATTTAAGAAAATCAAAGCTAAAAAAGAGGGTTGAAAAGTAAAAATCTAATACTATTGAGCGCTTTGGCTTTGTTGAACTAGTTAAACAAGTAGTAGTTGAATTATTTCCCTCTCTCATCTGATTTGAGTTTGATCATACTATATAATCCTATGATAAAGTTCAATGCTTTTGTTATGTTTTAAGTAAGAATTAATTGTAATTTCCTTCTGTGGTTTAGGAACTATATGTTGCGATCGAAGCAGTATTCGTTCAGATATTTGTATCATGAAAGGGGATGTAAGAACCCACTCTACTTCCTTTTCGATCATTGTATATGGATCAAAAGACAGAAGTAGCTCCAAAAGTCGTTATTCGGGTATTGTTGAGGAAAATGAGGAACTCCAACACGAAAAGATCAAACCATATACCCGGAAATGGGAAACTAGTGTGATGAACACCATTGATGAATTACAGCTCATTGCAAAGAAAGACAGCACTCTAGGCATGTACCAACAACAGTGTGATGTCCAACATAATGTTCCGGCTGTGTTTTTCTCAACTGGGGGCTATACCGGTAATGTTTATCATGAATTCAATGATGGGATTCTGCCATTGTACATTACTTCCCAGCATTTCAACAAGAAGGTTGTCTTTGTCATTCAGGATTATCATAATTGGTGGGTCATGAAATATGGAGACATTCTTTCACAGCTATCAGATTATCCACCTATAGATTTTAGTGGAGATAAGAGAACTCATTGCTTCCCGGAGGCCATTGTTGGTCTGAGAATACATGATGAGCTCTCTGTGGATTCTTCACTGATGGAGTGGAATAAGGACATTGTTGATTTCCGGGATCTCCTGGACCGAGCTTACTGGCCTCGAATTAGAGGTCTAATTCAAGATGAGGAACGAGAAGCGCAGGAGAAGCTTTCAGTGTCTCCTACATTTGAAAGCTCCTTAGAAATAAAAAAGAAAGTGCAAGAACATCAACTTTTGAAGAAGCCTAGGCTGCTAATCATATCTCGAAATGGATCAAGATCGATAACTAATGAGAATTTATTGGTGAAAATGGCTGAGACGATCGGTTTTGATGTTGAGGTTTTGAGACCAGACCGCACGACGGAGTTGGCAAAGATTTATCGGGCACTTAATGCGAGTGATGTCCTGATTGGGGTTCATGGTGCTGCCATGACTCATTTTCTGTTCATGAAGCCTCACTCTGTGTTCATTCAAGTGATTCCTCTTGGAACTGAATGGGCTGCAGAGGAGTATTATGGAGAACCTGCAAAGAAGCTTGGCTTGAAATACATTGGCTATCAAATTCTTGCAAGAGAGAGCTCTTTATATGGCAAATATGATAGAGATGATCCTGTTCTTAGAGATCCACAGAGTGTAAACAAAAAAGGATGGCAGTACACAAAGAAGATCTATCTTGATGGCCAAACTGTGAGATTAGACCTTGGAAGATTTCGCAAACGATTGGTTCGTGCTTATGATTACATGTTCAGTAGAATGAACCAGCATCTCCATCTGCAATATTCACAGTGATTTCAAAGGTTCTACTGATTCTTTACCTGACATAAATCATTTTGAATGTTGTAGATGGTACAAAATGGCTATGCTAGGATGGTTTCTTTGTACTTGGTAGAAATTGTTGAACATATATGACCTCTGTACATCAAGCATTGGACAAAGAATCTTAGTTTTGGTAAATACTTCTTTTCTTCCAGGACATTTTCATTGTTTAATTATTAAGTATATCAAAAGCAATTTTTTCTTTAACTGGTTCTGTTACTAATGTTGACTTTTGATCTTTGAGATGTATTTTTGCTGCAAAATCATGACTTTTGTTTCTTTCTGCATTTTTCTTTGCGTGGTCAGTTATTGTTCGATTAGTCCAAGCATAGTGTAGCTGTGTTCATACACAAGGCCTCGTTTGAAGAGGAAACCATTTTCCTAGTGCAATTTGTTAAAAACAATAACCAAAGTCGTCCTCGCTGGCCAAACAAAGTGCAATCGACTCTTTCTGTCAGCCTTCCTCCTATTTCGTAAATATGAGGGCAATATTGTCATTTCCTCGTTTTTATCTTTCCCTCCATTCTCTCTCTCTCTCTCTCTCTCTCCCCTCCTCAAACCCAAAAAAAAAAAAAGCCTTCCCCAAGACCGAGCCTTCGTCTCCCCTCTTTTCCTTTTCATCTTCTTTTCTTCTTCTTCTTCCTCTTATTCCCCCTCCTCTATTTCTCTCTTGCTTTCTTCCCGTTCTTCTTCTCTCCTATCCCTTATGGATTTCTCTCCAATATTGTCATTTCAATCTTTTTTTCAAAAAAAAAAAAATTTAAGGGGAGGAGGAGGAGGCGTTGGGTTTAGGGGCGGCGGGTTGCCAAATCAATAGCGGAGATGTGGTGGGGAGGGGAGAGGGAGGGGTAATCCGGGGGGAGAGAGAGAGGGAGCAAAAGGGACGGGGGGCCGCCAAGCAAAGCGGGGGCGCGCCGGCCGGGCCGGGGGCCGAAAGGGGGGCCGGCCGCGCCGGGGATCACGAGAGAGAGGGCGAGGCCCCGCGGCGGGCGGGGAGGGGGGGTTCGGTCGAAGGGAGGGAGGAAGAGCCGGGAAACGGGGAAGTGTGGATGGCACGGGCTCAGCAAGAACAGAGACGCGGAGAAGAGAGCGAAGAGAAACGAAGGGATAGGAGAGAAGAAGAACGGGAGAAAGTAAGAGAGAAATATAGGAGGGGGAATAAGAGGAAGAAGAAAGAAGAAAAAGAAGATGAAAAGGAAAAGAGGGAGAAGAGTCTTAGGGAAGGTTTTTTTTTTTGGGTTTGGTGAGGGGGGAGGAGGAGAATGGGGAAAGATAAAAAGAGAAATGAATATTGCTTATTTAAATATGGTTATTGAAAGATATTGATTTTATTGTTTATGGGAGTCTAAAAACAAACATACCACTTGGGAAAAGGATACCCGAGAATTAAGGAAATCGGTGCCAATTTAGCATCTTTCGGTCCGCTTTTCCATATCCATGGGCGCCAAGGTAATATTGACACATCAAGACTGATGTTTATAGGCTTTATGAAGGGCAAAGACTATAGTGCTCCGCTTATTCCACTTTTTGAAAGGCCAATATTAAATGGTCAAAGTGACAACAAAGATCTAACGGGTATGATTTATCCATAGGCGAAAAAGAAAAAAATCAAGACTGATGTTTATAGGCTTTATGAAGATAGATTTTGTGGCTTTGTGGGATAATCCTACAAATGGGTGTTTCTTCTTGACCAAATGAAGAAAACTAGCATCTTCCAAAATGATCACATATACATCTCTGCTAGGCCAAAATATTGACAGTAAACCTATAGACATAACATGAGATTCTCTAGTGAATACCACTATAATGAGGACTTGGTGAATGTTTTTCGATTAGACATATTTTTTTATTATATCTCGACAAATCAACCGTTCAATATTTAGATATTTATGAGTAGATCACTTCTACAAATTTTCAATAAAATCTAAAATCGTTAGGTCATCTATAATTGTGATTTACCATTTATAAATATGAATGGTTCAAAATTGACAGATTTGGTTCGTCCATTTATTTTGTCTAATTCGATACCTTAATGATTTCAAATTTTGTTGAAAATTTGTAGAAATGATTTACTCATGAATATCTTAATATTGAACGGTTAATTTCTCGAGATGTAATCGAAAAATAGATATAACAACCATTAATCAAAAAGTTTTCACCAAATCTTCATTATAGTGGTCCTCATCCCTACGCATAACTGGCCCTGCCATATTTTACTGTTTTCTATTTGGCAAACGCACACATGGCACATGAGTGTTGTCTGCGTCTGTTTGGCAATCAACCAATACAAAGTCTATGAAGACATGTGAAACAAAAATCTATCAAACCGTTTGAGGTATGCATAAGAAAGATAGATAGGTGTTGTAACTATCCACATCCATGTGAAGGTGTTTCAGAGTGGGAATGCATTATTGCAACTGAGAACCAAAATCATGGGAGAAAAGGTGTAGTAGTTATCTGAAAAAGGGCATATGCAGTTTTGAGGTTCATAAATGATTTTTTTTTTTGGTGTCACATCATGATCATTCAGGGATTGATGAGAAATAATTAAAGGTTACAAACACGCCCTTCTAAACAAGTATGGAACAAAACCTCCACAAAGAGGCAGATAATACACAAATGCACCACGAACCCACATGGTCAGTGCCAGGAACTTTTTCTTGTATTATATACGTAGTTTTACAGAACATGATGGTTATATACATAGTGGATAGCCTCACTTGGTTTGTCACTTGTTAGGGAACAGTTTTTCTATTTTTATATTATTATTGGTATAATTTGTACATGTTATTAGGCTTTAATAACAGTACTAGGTCTAAAAAAATATTTATTTATTTTTAATTGTCCAAAATACAATTATTTGTATATAACTCAAAATTTAATTGTCCAAAATACAATTATTTATATATAACTCAAAATTTAATTGTCCAAAATACAATTATTTATATATAACTCAAAATATATTGCGGACAACACCTAAAAAAGGATTCACAATAGATCCTATCCAAAGATTATGATGAAACTCTTGGGCATGGCTAATTGGATTTAACCCATCTAGCACCCCCATAAATTTTCCTTGGGCATCGAACTTGACGGCTTTACCTATTCCAGCATTATTCTCAGCCACCCAGAATTCTCCGTTTATGTTTCTGTTAATATTGTCCGGGAAGCCTTGTAGTGGCGCAAAAAGTTCTGACGTATTAGCTTTGGGTCCTCGAAGCCAATACCTTAGAATGTTCTTTCTTGTAGTTTGGGTTACTAGGACGAAAGAACCATCTATACCTACAGCTACGCCATTTGCAAAAGATAAATCACGGAGCAACACTTTCACCTTTTGTGTATTTGGATTATATTGCATTAATCTTCCAGTTTTATCACCGGTGTTGAATATCGACTCCCAATGTCTTCTTTGATAAATTGTGCTTGAATCTGTGAAATACACCATTCCAGTTATGGGATTAATATCCAAAGCGTTTGTAAACCAAAAGGGAATTCCTTCTGCTGAAACTGCAAGTTGTTGGGCTATGCCTCCATTGGCTCCTATCTTCAAGAGCCCAAAATAGGCATCGGCAATATAGAGCTCGCATGTGTGGAGGTTGAACTTGAGGCCGAGTGGTCTCCCACAAGTTGGCTCATTGTCTTTGCTGGTAGAGCCATCGCATAATCCCCTTGGCCTAGATGGGGAGGTTATAGCAAACTCTCTCCATCCATATTGGCGTCCAAGCCATTTGAAAATCCGGCCATCTGCAACCCCTACATAGATTGCCCCGTTGCAATCAAAAGCAACACTTTCGGGGCCAACAACCGGAACAGGGATTTCATGATGTTCAAAACCGCCAATCGATAGAGCTGCTCCTTGTGAAAAAGATGATGTTATTGTAATAAAAAAGAAGAACGAGAAGATGACAAAACTTTGTCTCACACTCATGGCTGAAAATTTTAATTGATTCTGAATTCACTAGCTGTGTTTGTGCAGGGAAGATCTAGTAAACCACCTCTATATTTATAAGGGTATCAACGTTTATGTATGTTGGAAACATGATCCAACCCGAACAAGAAAATATAATCAAACTTGCAATTGGATTACTAATTTTCTACTTCTGTTATAATTTTTGAACGTTGTTTATCACTAACCAAATCCAACACGTATTAGGACTTATGATTCCAGTTGGAGTGGAAAAATAGCATAGGAAACGACCCCAAAGATTTCATTATATGAAGGTCGCCCAAAGCAGGAACGAAATTGGATAATCGATCACTGCTGTAATAATTTGCCAAGAATTTTATGGAATTTGCTGATAGTATCCTATAATCAGTTAAGCAATCAAGAAGAGATTCATATGATAATTACTTACCACAACTCCTTAAAACAAATTCATGATTCATCGGTCTTTCAGGTAAACAATTTCATCAGGTTTGTTGAAGAAGGCTGGGTCTGTGGATAATTTTCCCGCAAGTATATATTGTAGTTTTTTTTTTGGCCGAAGAAAAGAATGGAACTTTGCTGTTTTTTTTTTTGGGAGTTTTTCAATTTCGTAACATCATGTAACTAATAACAATAATTCAAAATGACTTGAATGCAAAAATATAAATAAAACTGAATTGGCGCTTTATACACGATTCGCATGTCATAGAATGCTTCCTACGCTCGAGGCTCCCGTATTGGTATCAAACTTCATGCTTACGAATAGTTAATAGTATGTCATGGAATGCTCCTTTAGTTCTTTCATTATTTTCACCGGAAGAAGTTGAGGTTGAGCTTATCCTGTCTCTTCCGTTGAGTTATTTCTCGTCACTCGAATCGCTTCTTGTAACATTGGCATGAACAAACCATCCTCCATCTTCCAATATGTCACACTCTTTTATTTCTATTATTAATTAAAATGGAAATGCGTTCACAAGATATTACTATCATTTATTATCACATAATCCGCAGAGGCCCATGCCACCGCCACCGCCATCAATAGCCACCCAAGCCATAAAAAGGAGTAGGAGACTAGATTCTCAAGGAAGAGAGGAGCAGAACTTAGGGTTTGCAGTAGACGACTAGGGTTTTACGAGAGAACTCTCTCTTGGGTTTCACGAGAGAATTCGCTCTTTTTCAATTATGTTATTTACTCTTTTGCGCTTATTTTATTATTATTTTTATTTTGATTTTTTTTTAAAGGAAGATAAATAGATTAATTAAATAGTCGAACAATTACAATCGCAAGCATTGGCATCCTGATCAATAACAGGAGCGATGATTAACCAGCTATGGTTGATATGAAAACCTAAGTTTGGACAAACCAAAAGGTGTACTACACCAATTGGTTGTCTTACAACAATAAAGCTCAAAGGTTGATGGTGAAAGAACCAAACAACCATCCATTTTGCCGTAGACTGTCGACAACGAACAAACCAATTTAATAGCAATCTATCACTATCTCGTAGATAATTACCAACAATGCGGTTAGTAGCGCACACAATTGTGGAATCTCAACAAGCAATGTCATGATCTAGAGACTTGGTAAACCAACAACTAGAGAGAATGACACAATAAATTGTACCAAAAGCCGTTTCCATGTTCAACATACAATGGCTCTCATTCACAGAACCATCATGAAAACTATTGAACCAAATAGAACCATGACTCATGCTATAGCCTCCTGGATCCCACACTGAAAAATTTAAGCCATAATTAGACGAAGCACCAATAATTTGTAACGAGAAAAATTGGTTTAAAAAGACTTGATTTGTCATAGAAGATTCGACAAAGAGCCAAAGCCTTTGCCAGACTGGATCTGGATGTGCAACCACCATATTTGACACATCAAATGGAAGCAACACCAACCATCTTTGAAGAGGAAGGCGTCTTCCAAATAAGTAACCACCAAAGGAATAAAGAAAAAGTGACGGACATGGTCGTCCTTGTGGGTGAAGGAGGCTGAGGCCATCCTCACCATGTGCTGCAACACCAACGAATACCGGCGACACTATAGTTTGCGCTAGGAATAACGCAGAGAGAAGCCAAAGAGGCGGCTTCATGAGGCTAGGGTTTTTTGCACCTCTCTTTGGAATTCTAATAGTATTTTCTATTTTGATTGACATATAATGAGAGGGGTAAAACATAAATTTTTGACCAAAACTCATGTTTTAGTATCATATATATAGATTATAAATGATTAAATTCTAACAAACATCTAGTTAGCCTAAGAAACAAGGATGATGCATTGAGGTATGCCAAGAATCCCACCTATTCTTTTTCTCTGCAAAAGATAAAAAGAAAAAAAAATTAAGAGATTAAGGCTATAATTGATTCAAAGAGGTTATTATTATTATTATTATTATTATTATTATTATTATTATTATTATTATTATTATTATTAGGCTATAATTGCTCGGTTACTTTTTCTTTGGTTCTTACTTGTCTAGTTTTCTCTCTTTATGTTGTAGGATATTATTATTGTGTGCCTTGTCAAACTAGGATTTCTTAGTATAGGTTTATGGAAGGTAAATCCTTCTATAATATAGATTGTATTTAGTATAGGTTGCCTACATCCTTACGGATTGTACCTTGTACTTTTTATATATATATATATATATATATATATATATATATATATATATATATATATATATATATGTCTTCTCCACTACATAGGACTATGCACTTTTAAAGTACATAGTTTTAATGCAAACCGTCAGATCAGATCATTTAAAAAGATTTGACGGCTAATATTAGAACTATGTACTTTAAAAGTACATAGTCCTATGTAGTGGAGAAAAATTCTATATATATATATATGCTCTTATTCATTAATAAAATACATCATATTCTCTGCTATTTCTCTCTTTATTTACGTTTTCCTTAAACACTTTCTTACTTCTTCTCTGGTTTTCTCTGGCTACGTCCCCCTCAAGCAAATGGTGGTCATTCTATTTAATAAATTTTCCTATTTTCAAAAAAATAAACAGATCGAGAGAGCACATGAGATAGCTTTAGGGTTTAGGGGGACTTCTATTGGTCATAAGTTATAACTCATAACCTATAAATTTCTGTTTCTATTCGTTAAATTGTATGGAAAATTCTCCAATTGATTTTGTACTTTTTTTTAATAAACGAAGATATAGAACTGTTAAATAAAGATAATGTTAGCTAGGTATGTAAACAACAAAATTATTAGGTTTGAAATTGAAATTTTCATTTTAGTTATGGCCGGGTGTGTAGTTAATACTGTTAATCAATGTTTAATCCAAAAGAAAATGTCTGCTAGCAAGAATGGATGAATATTGTTTGTACTTAACTTCAAAGTAGATAGATGTGCCTCATGTAAGATTTGATTAATATATTCCAAGAAGATTTGAAAGGAACATCATTTACTTATTCTTTAAAATGACGCTTACGATTTGCAACAATATCATGTCTCAATATGGCACAAGCAAAAACATTAGGAGTCCTTGGGAACACAATGTGTGTAGCTTTCATTAACGCCAACTCCTATCCGATCGTTGTCAATAGATGATCATCATCTCCTAACAGCTTACTAAATATTTAAAGGCCCACACATAATCCTCTTCTTTCTTTTTTTGCATAAAAACAAAATAAGAATAGAATGACTTGTTGAAGCTTGAGAAAGACAAAAAAGAAGAAGAAGAGATGGTAACCGAAGAAAAATAACAGCTCATTATCCTCTATGTAGCTTTGTCTAGCATCCGATCTTTTTTTTTTGTTAAAAAGGTGACACTTTTTGTTGGAGTAGTGTTCTAAAACTAACATGCTAGTTTCATTATAAAGCTAACCACACTCTTAACCTTCAGATTTATCTAATAACTCTGATTAAACTATAATTAATATCTAAATTAATATACCAAGGAGTATGGCTGTCAATGGGTCGTGTTGTGTTAGGTTCGGGTCGTGTCAAAAAGATAAACTCAAACCCAACCCAACCCATTTAATAATTATGTCAAAAATATAAACTCATAGTCTCAAACGCAATCTATTTATTAAACGGGTAACCCGTTAACAATCCGCCTAACCCATTTAATAATTAGGCCGTGTCGTGTTGAGTTTAATGACTCATTTATACTATTTAACGGGTTAACATTGTAGCCTATTTAACTAAAAAAATGCATTAAAATCTTGAAAGTAATATTACATAACTTTACCGTCATGCTGTCTTCACATCATAAGAAGAAAATATAAATGCATGGATATGATTTATAAATAAAACATAAGTAGATAAATCCAATTGTAAAAAATGAGAGAATTTTTTTTTACGCTGATGCGAAGATGAGGAGGTTTAGGCCTTTAGGGTTTGTGTATTAATTCAAAACTAAGACGTAGATTTTATAGTATTATTTTTTTGTGCTAAACTGCTAACCGACTAACCCTAAAAGTGAAAAAGACTTATTCAGCCCTAATATATAATTAAAATTACTTACTTTTAATGGGTCGTGTACTTGAATTATATATAACCTGACCCAACCCGTTTAATAAACGGATTACATGGGTTTATTTCGTGTTGGCGGGTTGACCCGCAAATGACCCATTTATTAAATGAGTTTTAGCGGGTTGACCCGCAAATGACCCATTTATTAAACGGGTTTTTCTCTTCCCCGCACATCACTTCTTCATCCATCGTCCTATGATAATGATTAAGGTGAGGAGCTCGATGAGTTGTCGTAATGAAACTCAAAATTGATTTCGACACAACCATCAACATCGGTTGCTCTGACCTCAACGATTTTGACGCAACCATCAACATCGATTGCTCCAACCTCAGAGACCCAGCAAACCCAAAACGATAGAACCAACCCAAAACATACGGGTTGTTGTCGGTGGTGGTGAAACACTTGCAGAAGTGATATGGACGATGGAGGAATAAGTGATTTCCTGACAGGACCCAACCCGAAATTCCAATCTGGAATCCGAGGTGGACGGGCGGGGCCCACAATAGGGAAATTCACACCGATAATTCGGCATAAATTCTCCTAAAATGGACTACCCAAAACCTGCGAATTCCAAAACCCAACACTTCTAAATTGATCCCACAAAACCAACTGAACTCCTGAGCCTGCTTGCTCGCCATAACCACAAACATCCACCATAACAACAAATAGCCAAATAACATTTCAATAATCCCCTCAAGTATTCGCTGATTCAGAGCATACTAATGAAACTATAAGATTTCTCCATAATGCCAAAATGAAAGGAAAGTCTACTAAAAGAACGGAAGCGACAAGAGACTATGCCTCGACTGCGTAACGTGGCCCGACCTCATCTAATCTGCAACCTGGGCGATTAAAACCGAAGGGCCCAGGGGAAAACAATTGAAAAACTATTAGCGTGAGTGGACGAAAAACGGACTGGTTAAAAATAAGGCTAAATTGCTTTCCCAATTTCTTTACAAAAAATATGCATGCGAGCTGTAAAACATTTAATAAAACTAAAATCATAAATATGTGTATAACAACTGAGAGCGAGGAATAAAAACTGAAAAACTGAATAAAACACTCGCTCTCCTTCCCAACTGGATTTTTAAACTCTGAGGGGTAACTGCTCAACTCCCAAAACTCTGAACTTTCTGGTTAGACTGTCCCACTATGGCATACAAAAGGGATAGCAGGTCTGAAAGAATCCTGTCGCTGAGTCCTGTACCTAGAGGGTCCTGCCCCTGTAGGTTACCTAGAGGGTCCTGCCCCTGTAGGTTATATAGAGGGTATAGCAGGTCTGAGGGAATCCTGTCGCTGAGACCTGTAATCTAGAGGGTCCTGCCCCTGTAGGTTACCTGTGGCCTAGAGGGTCCTGCCCCTGTAGGTCACGCATGCATGTCTAACAAAGCTATACCCTGAGATTTGGATCTACTAAGGACTGCGCTCTCACATATACTGAACGTCTGAAGGCCTGCTGGGGGTAAACCCTAATACAAACTGGGATAAAACTGAGGGTGTACCAATACAAACTGAATAAACTGAGGGGGTACCAATGCAAACTGAATAAATAAGGATGTACCCTAACACACTGATCATACTGAGGGTGGTTTGCTACTGGTAGGTACTATCTCATCTCACCCCCAAAATAAATACATATAAATAAAACAGCTCAAATATATAATAAAAACATTTAATGGCATGCATAATTTATTTAAAACAAATGTCCACTCACAGTACTGCTAGGCTTGTCGCCTAGCTGAGTCCTCTCCTGCTGTGGGCTCTACTATTCCTCCTGGATAAAATAAATCGAGGACTCAAAATTAATAAACGATCGTCCTCAAAAATTTAACTGAATTATCGACCCAACTAGGGTCTCCAATAATCTGACGGCGTTAAATCCTCGGTAAAACGCCAATTCAAATTCGCTAATAATTCTTCGCTGACAAACTTACTCATTAAACATCCTCGACGACAAATCCAACGGTTGGATTGTCGCGGCTCAATATAACGAATAAACGTATTTATTTATCGAACACATAATCCACAATTATCCTTCAATTAACCAAACTTTCAAATTTCCTTAATCCAACCGTCCAACATGCTCCAAAATATTTATCCCAACCTTCCAGTCAAATTATATCATCATCCAACGGTTACACGGTAACCTAGGACGTAGGCCGTTCCATAACGGGCCGAAAAACAAACCGATAAATTCTCAAACCTACCCAAAGTTCACAAACCAAATACCAACAAGTTAAAAATGATCAACTGAAGCTACTGGGCCAAACTACTCGGCCATAGGAGGCCGGACGCGCCGCCACGCGCCGCACAAGGCGACTGCGCGTGAGCCCCACACGCCGCCAATTCCGACCATCTCCGATGGTCACCAAATTTTACCACAACCTTCATCACAACACCAGCAACAACTTCCATAACTATGACTAAGTCTAATTCCGGCTAGAAGTGGTCGGATTTACCTCAAAAAGTCGACGGTGGCCGGAATTTTCTTTTCTTCGATTCGCCGCCGTTCGGCGACCAAAACGCCCAATACCGGTGGCCATGGCTTCGTGGTGAGGAGGGCTTCAAAGCCCAGTAAGGGATCGGAGCTGGGGTGGCCGGAATCGTCGCCGGTAACCTTCGAAAGATTTCAGCCGTTCGGGGGTTTTTGGGCTAGCTTTGACTCGAGATTTCTCTCCCTACACTTCGATTCTATCTACAAGGCTTGTCTAGAATTGTAGGTGGTAGATTGATGAACATTTTGGGACCGGTTAATAGCCCAAAATAGAAAATTCCAAAAATAGCCTTCCAACTTACGATGACCATAACTTCTCCATACGAGCTCTGATTTAAACGTACTTCATGTCCATGAACTCGGTTTAACGAGATCTACAACTTTCGTGAAGGAACTTTGACCAAATTCTGAATGGAATAAAAAGTCAACCTTTTGACCACTAATTTGACTCCCGAAACTCCAAATTACAACTTTTCCGCTATTTCTCCGTAAAACCAACTATTTAAAATAGTAATTCTGGGATGGGTCGTAACATTTCCAGGGAAGAGAAGGAGAGAGAGAGAGAGAGAGAGAGAGACGAAAGTACGCAATAGAGCCACTTCCTAATATATCATATCTAACTCAAATCTATAAAATGTTTAAAAAACAATTAACATAATACCGAAACACAAAATCCTAACCCTAACCCTAACCCCTAAATTCTAAACTCCAAATCTTAAACCCAACACTTAGGTTTGTGGTTTCGGATTTGGGATTTGGAGTTTGGGGTTTAGGGTTAGGATTTAGTGTTTAGGACTTAGGGTTAGGATGTAGGGGTTAGTGTTTAGGGTGTAAGGTGTAGGGTTTAGGGTTTTAGGTTTTAGGTTTTAGGTTTTGGTATATTTTTTGTATTTTTCTTTTTTAACAATTTAATAGATATTTAATTAGTAAACTACAGAAAAGCTCATGACATCTCTTCATATTTCTCTAAAGCCCACAAAATTTCATTCATACATATAAGTAATTTTTTTTACTCATAAGGACAAGTTGTTCACAAGCTAACATGTGGCAGGTGCTGAATTACTTTTTTGTCTTCTTTTAAGCTTTGAGTTTGCAACTCAAAATTTGTATCAACAAAAAAAAAATTTAAAGTATAGGCTGCCAGATATATGTGCAGTTGCAGTTATCGATCCATGCAGTAGCAGCAAATATCAAATATTTGTGCAGTAGCAGGTATCTGTAGCATATATTCGTGTAGTAGCAGAAAATATATATTCGTGCAATAGCAGTAACATATATAAATGCAGTATCAACTATCACGATAAGTATGCAGTAGCAGTCAGGACGAATGCAGTAGCAGCGGCATGCAGTAGCAGCTGCATGTTGAATGCAATACCAGCTGCACGTCGAATGCAGTAGCAGCTGAACGTTGCAGGACGAATGCAGTAGCAACTGCAGGAGGAATGCAGTAGCAACTGCAGGAGGAATGCAGTAGCAGCTATCAACTAGCTATTCAAATAACTAATGTAGCAGATATCTTATAAACATTTTGATGCAGTAGCAGATATCTTCTAAACATTTTGATGTAATAACAGTTATTCAAAATGAACTACATAAACATCTACACACTAATCATGTGCCATTTTAAATCAAAGCTACATAAACATCGATCTACACACTAATCATGCAATAGCAAAGATCATTTTGTTGGATTCCTATTGCAAAAGATAGTTTCCAGTTTCTCCCATAATTGTACTTCCTGAATACATAGATTGCAATTCCTCAATACATATCACTATTCATCAAAGCACATGCTGCACTTTAACTAAAATAAAACAGTTGTTATGCAGCAAATAAAAACATCATAAATCAAGAGAAATTTTGAAAAATACCCATTTTTGGGGCTCTTAGTTGAAAAGTACCCCTATTTTCACAAGTTTTTGAAAACTACCCTCTTTCCAACAGGAATAGCCTAATATACCCTTACTGATTTGTTTTTGTCTGAAACCATAATGCCTCTTTTTTTTTGTCCGAACATGATTTTGTTTTTGGTCTGAATCTTAAGTAGAGCCCCAAAAAGGGGTATTTTTCAAAATTTCTCATAAATCAATAAGAGGACACACTAAAGAAACATTCAATTATTATGGAGATCATACCAAAGGAAAGGGAATGTAGATCCAGTAACTTCCCTTAATTAAGATCAATAATGACATCATAGGGAATGGGGGTAATAGTTTCCCTAAAACCAGCATAATTCTTCAACTGTTTGCATCATAGAACTAGACGAAATTTAAAGTAAAATTGGATGAATTTAAACAAAAGTTGACGAATTGAAAGTTTAGTTCTGTGATTAAAAATTGTTGATGGTGTCATTGAGATCGTTTAAATAACCTAAAAGTAAAACCCAACAAATGAATATGGACAGTGCAAACACGAAGAGCATAAAAACCACAGGGAAGCCATGACAATTGACCCGCCAACTCAGTGGCGTTCTTCCTCCGACGCCGCCCTTCCTCATCGAAATCTCAACCACAGTCGCAGTCGCAAGTGCTTTAGGGAATCCGAAACGATCTGGAAAAATCGGCGGGAGCTTCAAGACCGGTATGGGGATCTCCAAGTTTGGTTCAAACATGCTGCAGATTCGGAACGAAGTGTCAGAAGGAGACGACGGTTTCGTGCCTGGGATAATAGAGGAGATTCTCGATTGCTGCTAGAGTTTGACGATGGTGTGTGCCGCCTATGTTAACCGTTGGCGGTGGCTCTTATTGATGTCAGATTAAAATGGAGTAGTAGCAGATTGAAGGAAGAGACATGGCTTCCCTTCCTTTTGCAGTAGCAGAAGCTGTGAGGAAGAAGTAGTACGTAATGGCAAACTTGTAAATAAAATGAAAAAAGAGCATGATTATGTAATTACACCTATTGAATTCAGGTTTGGGCATGCACTATAGAGCGTGGGCCTGTGCTGCATGTCCTTACGTGTATAACTCTAATTTTAGTTGGTTTATTAGTGTTTTGGAATGTTGTCATGAGTGTGTATGTCAAATTCTAATTTTGAATTGGTATAATTAATATTTCAAAGTATATATTATTCAGATATAATTTAAATTATTAGATGAATTTAAGGGTTAAGAGTGTGGTTAGCTTCATAATATATATGAAGTAACAAGTTCGTTTTAGAGCGCTACTCCTTTTTGTTGTGCCAAAGAGTCGATTTATCTAGGTAAAATACCTAATTACCTATGATAAAGAAGATAAACTAATCATCAAAATGGAAAAGGAATTAAAATAAGTGGGGCATTGTCATAAAGTTGTGAGACAATTATTATCTCATTTATAGTTAGGGAGCTTATTACTCATGTTGCTACCATTTCATATCTGTACCGGGATAGGCCCCGCGCAGGGCCCGAAGTAGCTCACTATCACCGGGAGCAGCCTGCCTATGAACCCCATCACACAGAATCGGTCTGCCGACTCGGTAGGGATCCCCTACCGAGCACATAACCTCGGCAACGCCCCAGCGGCACAGACCTCGCCCCAGCGACACAGACCTCGCCCCAGCGGCATCTACCGACTCGGTAGGGATCCCCTACCAAGTATACTGCCCCGGCAATGCCCCAACGGCAGAGTAAGCCCCAGGCCGTAATCGAAGCCCTGGCAGTACCCCAGCGGTACCGGTAAGACCAGGCCGGGTGTACCGACAACAAGCTCTCCCTCCGGCCACACATGGACGTCTCCTGACCAGGTACCGAGAGTGGCTAGCCCCACAAGTACCGGCACGGCCACCTGGCACAGGTGCTTGTCCACTTCCTCACAGATCGCACTAGGTCGCATACCCATGCTGCACTAGGCGCCGCAATCCCTCGATGCGCACATCGAGGTAGTGGACCAGGGAATATTCCTCGTGTCAGGGGATGTCCCCCACGCCAGGGAAGCTTGTCTCCGACCTCACCTCATATATAAGGAGTCCTCACTCCTTATTCGGGTACGTTCTCTCCGAATCCCAAACACACTGCTCCTAGAACCTATCGGTACTAACTTGAGCGTCAGAGGGTCTTCGGTCGGTACACACCGACCTCCCCTGACCAATCTTGTGCTTTCAGGTACCCGCGTACGACACTACCGGCAGATTGGGAAACGGCAGAAACAACTCAAGTCTTATGAATTAATCTGATTGGAAGGGATCGAACACCAAACATAGCCTAATCCTAACCAAATTCTCCACACTTCGTCACTACTTGGTCTATCGAGTTCGTCAATCATATTCTCACTTTCTTATTGTTAGGGATAGCTTAATAAATCAACCTGCTCTCCTAGTCTCTCATACACATAATCTCCTTACGAGGTAATTTGTAATTGTCTATATAGCAAATTACTGATAAAGTCACTTTTGGTGACTTTGTTCTTTTTTAAGTCACCAAATATTTTTATCACTCTTAAAGCCACCAATATTTACAAAAATGCCACCGCGTCAATATTTACAAAAATGCCACTGTATTTTTTTTTTCATTATTTACAAAAATGTCATTGGATACAAAAAACTACTACTAAAGACAAGAAAGCTACTGTCAAAGAACAATAAAGCTACTGTTAAAGAACAATAAAGTTACTGTCAAATAACAATAAAGCTACTATCAAAGAACAATAATGTTACTGGCGAGGAACAAGAAATGCACTCCCAAAGAATAATAAAGCTATTGTCGAAGAACAATAAAGCTATTGTGAAAGAACAATAAATTTACTGTCAAAGAATAATAAAAGTATTACCAAAGAATAATAAAACTACTGGCAAAGAAGTACTCCCAAAAAATAATAAAGCTACTGTCGAAGAACAAGAAAGCTACTGTCGAACAACAATAAAACTATTGTCAAAGAACAATAAAGCTACTGTCAAAGATCAATGCAGTAGCTTTTTGTAGGTAGTGACATTTTTGTAAATAATGAGAAAAAAATACGGTGGCATTTTTGTAAATATTAAAATTTGTAATATTTTGGTGGCTTTATGAAGAATAAAAATATTAGGTGACTTTTTGAAGAATATAGGTTATGTAAATAACCTTATGGGTAATTGGCCCTTGTCTATATCCTATATACTTTTGATGTGTAATTTAGTTTGTGTTGATGTCTTTTTGAATTCGAAGTTCAAATTCAAGAACAGGCCATGTCAACATCCATGATCTCAAACTCACATTTTGGGCTTAGTTAAGCCAAGTCTTCGCCCCAACCCCTTCAGCTTTACCTCACTCTCTTCTACCAATTGGTGAACTTACAAGAATAAGGTTGGTTGATTGGTCAACTGTATAAGTGAGGACTCTGAGGCAAACAAAAAGAATCCTCAACATCTTTTGAACTTCCCGCTCATTAGATGTGTGTATTATGCTGAAATGTAGCTTGGGGTTGAAAAATATATTAACCACTTTTATAAACGGAAATACAAATCATGGATCAAACCTAGGTATTAAGGGCAGTGTGTTAAGTATTGTAAGAAAATAGTCACTACAAAAAAAGTGTCAATTGACTGGGTGGCTAAAAGGACATTGGTGACTAATGGGTATTAGGAAAAGACAAATGACATTGGTGACTAATAAAATAGTTTTGGGAAAAGACAAATGATATTGGTGACTAATAAATGAGTTGTCACCGAGGCAATAGACACCATTTGTAGTGAGCAGACAAAAAATGTGGTCCGAAGTCAAGTAGATCAGCTATGAGCCTATGATCACATGTTAGCGACCATCAATAATCCTCCTTTAATCAAGGGCAGTGTGTTAAGCATTGTAAGATTGCCATAATCTGTCAGAAGGTCTCTTGCGGCTAATGGTTGGAGTGTATCCCTAATGTCAACAGATCAGTATGTTTCGAGTCAAAGCACACCAGCATTTTCCACTTTCGATCTTTCAAATGATCTAAAGCCACTGCTTATTATTTTTCGTTGACGAGCAGACTGCTGGAGGTGTTTTGGCATTTCTGTTGTCATTTACAACTACAAAAGAAAAAGGCCATAGGAAACTATGCTACAGATGACTACGACATTTATCCCTTGTGAGAATTTCTAGAATGTAATGGAGTTACGTACAACTACTTGTATCGACTGGCCGGCGTCCCTCCAAGAGAGGATCGTCGAGACCTGTCAGACCCTGATGTTTGAATGCCTGCTAATGATTGCTGCCTCAGAGTTCTTGCGCAATTAGGAATGAGTGATTTCTCATCATTCAAATTGCCTGCACATTTAATAGTTCGTTGAATGTGTATCCATCATAGGTTGCTGGTTCCTGAATACTGCATGGTACGCGTTAGTGAAAAATGGCAGCAGTAGTGAATTTGAACATTATCCAATATGAATTTGTACTATGAGATATCAAAACAATATATTATCGAAATGCACAAGTCATATATTATCATGAAAAAAGAAAAAAAGAAGCCATCCAGAGGACTCAGATTCAAAACCTCCTAAGTTCTACCTCCTCTCAGATTCAAAACCTCCTACCATCATGGATGTTTACTCTCGAGACAAATTACTTGCTCAGTTTACTTTCCCTGAGGCTCAGATTGGCTACTGTCCTTATGCTTGGAGGAGTTCAATGTCAGGCCAATCAGTGCTTAAGCGTGGTGTTCGATTCCAAGATGGGTCTGGTATGAATATAAATATATGGAAGGATCCATGGCTTCCTATCCCATATAGCTTCAAAGCATACTCTCCCCGCCTCCCCCATTGGATGGTACTGAAGATTGGTGAGTGGGTGATCTAATTGACCATGATTCTCATGTGGCAGGAATTCAATATAAATGAGTTGTTTATGGCTGATGAAGAAACATTTATCTCGCATATTCCGCTGTCACACGGTTTAATTCTCCGGATAGATTTGTGTGGCACCATGAACAAAAGGGGGCACTACAAGGTTAAAAGTGGGTACCATATTAATTGAGAGATGCTGCTGGTTGGTAGACGGTAGGCTTCTTCTTCCTCAGGCAGACATGGGCCTGCTTTGGAAGCAGCTTTGGGGTGATGCGGTGCTTACAAAAGTGGTGTTGTTTGGGTGGAGATTAGCTATGAATCTTCTTCCTACTCGGTGCTAATCTAGCTAAAAAAGTGCAGCTTCAAGATTCTTGTGTTTTATGTGGGGTGGCTGAAGATAATGCCATCCATTTATTCAAAAATTGTAGCATTGCATCTGGAGTATGGCTTCAAAGTTTGTTGCGAATTGCTTGACGTCTTGGCTTCTCCCTAGGCAGCGGTTGAGCTGCTTTGTAAGCCTCCAAAAACACCATAGCCCATTTAAGAACAGCACAGCGCCTACAAAGTATGGTTCTTCAAAGTGAGGAGTGGGTGTGGTTGTTAGGGATGAGCATGGCCGTTGTAGAGGTGCTCTAAGAAAGCAGATATTTGGCATCAACTCAGCCCTTCATGCGGAGGCTGCTGCTCTTAGGGTTTGATGCAGTTCGGTACGACACATCTCCGCCAACCAAGATCAAGTTTCAGAACAAAAAAAAAACTTTGCAAGGGTCGAGAGACAAATTAATGTGCATATTGCCCTTGAATGGAGCAATTGGAACATTCATCCATCATAATTTCCATATACTGTAAAAAATAGAGCACTTAGAAACAGCATGCAGTTATCTGTAACTGACATTACCCAAGAAAAATGGCTACATATATTTGCTAACAAGAGCATCTCACATGTAATTCCACAAGATCATAGTTGTTGTACTTGGTAGTGAAAATTAGTAAATAAAGTTTAAAAAAGATATCTGAAATGAAGATCTCAACAGTTATATAAAAGATCTGATTTCAGGTTAACCCATAAGAAAATAAAATGAACAATGACTTGGTGTTGCACATTAAATATTTGTAAGTCTTGTAACTGGAAAGGATTTGGGAGAGGAAAAATTGAAAGTACCGGAAGCTCATTGAGACTCATCTACTTCATCCAAGATAGATGACGGTTCGGAGGATGAATCATCGGACATTTGGGTAAGAATATTCACATTCAAGCTAAAGCTCATTAAGTAGTATTCTAGTTGTCTAATATATATTAATGTGCGACTAGTTTGTTTTCAGTTGAGTCAAGTTAGCACTCAAACAGAGAAGACAGAAACCAATAAAGACCAGAAGGAAAGCAAAAAAATCTTCAAGAAAGTATTTGCCCAATTGGACAATTTATAAAAGAAATAAAAGAAAGATCCAATTTGGTTGCAGCTAGAGAATTAATTGACAAGATATGCAAGTACAAAAGAATTTGGGAGAAGAAAAATCGAAAGTACTAGAAGCTCATTTTCTCACAGAGCGTAAGCAGTTTGAGGCAATGAAAGAGAGAGAGATTGAGCTGAGTGATCCAATGAACAACTTGAAGGAAGATAATATGAAAACTTCATATTCTCTTCTTTCAGGCTGTTCTTTGGATCAATCAGCACAATCTCTCTCTTTCATTATCTCAAACTGCTTTCGCGCGGTGAGAATAAGCTTCCAGTACTTTTGATCTTTCTTCTCCCAAATTATTTTGTACTTGCATATCTTATCAATTAATTCTCCAGCTGCAACCAAATTGGGTCTTTCTTTAATTTCTTTTTTTACAACCATGTCCACTTGGTCAACTACTTTCTTGAAGATATTTTTGCTGTTCTTTTGGTCTTTAGTGGTTCCTCACTTCTCTGTTTGAGTGCTAACTTGATTCAATTGAAAACAAAACACTCACACATTAATGTATAATGGACAACTAGAATACTACTTAATGAGCTTTAACTTGTACGTGAATATTCTTACCCAAATGTCCAATGATTCATCATCCGGACCGTCATCTATCTTGGATGAAGTAGAGGAGTCTGAATCATCTTTTTCTCCCTTTAATTCAATATCATCCTATTCTTCCTCTGATTCTGAATCATCATCCATGTCTTCTTGAACCCCTTTGAACAGTCTCTCTGAAGACAAATATGATATTATTGTCATGACCAATGACATGCTTTAGGCACAAAAATTACAGAGATTCAAAAGCCACATTTTCATTATTGAATTCCATGAAAGTAGACTACAAGAAGAGACATCATACCTTCATCTTTTGAAGATTTTTGTAATCTGCCAATTTTTGGTTCATCGTCTTAACAGCATTTGGTCATTCTAAGCTTTTTATTTTCTCTTTTGCTTATTGGTGGTGCTTTTTCACAAAACCAAAACTGTTGGCAAGAAGTAGAATATCAAAACAGCACATGCAATACATATTATATTTGAAATTTCAAAAGAAACTGCTAGTAAATGAAAAGGTTATTTGAATTTCTGCTTACCAGTGTTATGACACCACATCCATCCATAGTCCGCGAGAACCTTCTTCATTCTTTGTATCCTTCTGTAGTGCTTTAATTGCTTTTTGGAGGAAGTTTCCAAAAGGTTTTGCCCATCCATGGTTCCCGATATTGTCCAAATCTTTGCAGTGTTTAACAAGATCCCATGATATTGTGGCCCGGCGCTTGGGAATAAGACTGATGAATAACTCCAATAAAATCAATCTCACAACGTCATTGTCATTCTCCTCAACAGCATCCTTGTTAGGGAAACAAACTGAAGGCCAGGAGCCTGCTAAGATGTGGAGTGCGTATAAGCATGACGATGTTTCTGAAGTAAATGTTGCCATATCAACTAACAGATAAAAAGATGAGTTGCTTCATATCATTCAATATTGAAACTTTATCAACCCCATTTTTTTTGTGATCTGGTATTATTAACCCTTAGCTTCTAGAAATAAGCACAGCATATATGGGCATATGGCTATTACATTCTAATGATGCACCATGTCACTTAGAGGATACACAATTATTATTGTGAAGTCCACAATCCTGAGATAACATAAACATCACCAAAAAAAAAAAACTGTACTTTCACAGCTAGATGTCATATGAAATCATATTACATCACAATTCTTATTGTATATGCTACTACTACATCAATCAACGAACTCACATACTGATTATATACATTAATCTTCAAATATTCAATAATCATTATTTACCATAAATCAGTAATCTTGTAAAAGACTTTTGTAATATTCAATAATACATCATCAAGTATATGGTTCACAACTGGAAAAGACTTTTGAACTACGACTTGAAAAGAAATGAAGATTATGAATATTTTTTTATGTTACATATGCAGGAACATATGAAATTGAAAAGAAATAAATATTACACTGGGTTTCTTATAAAATCTATGCACCAGATTTATCAACAAGCAGAGACTAAAAAAACTATACCCTATTCTGAGCACCAACATATACAATCCCAACGCCCACAATTGCACCAATTCAGATGGATGCATCTTTTTTATCAACGTATTCGCAGAAAAGTAGCAGCAGCACCTAAGAAAAGGCATTAAGGAAGATTTAGAGATACATTTCAGATGTTATATTCAAGATATGAATATATTAAGGCAGTCATAGGATCAAAATCATACTTGACACTGCAATTGACAAGCCCAATGACTAAAAATACACCACCAGTATTATGACTGTCATTCCCGTTGAAGTACAAGTCAATTTGGACGAGTCCTGTCATGGAGAATAACAGAAAGTTTTTTAATACAGTTTCAAACTTTTAATGCATACCAGACTTGCTGCAGTACTGCGCTTACCATGCTCTTCAGTCTTTGGTCTTGAAGCCAGTATCCTCGAAGAACCACCAATTGATGACCTTGATGGTCTGATGGACTGTCATCGACTTATCCTGCACCAACAGAAAGAACGAACATCGATAAAATCCACAACCAGACCACATCTAGTTGGCATATTAAATTGAGAACAGTAAAGTTTACTAGTATTCCGGAGTCTAAGCTTGAGTATGCAATTACAGATTAACAGATGTAGCAACCAGATTATGTCTGAAATCGGGATCTGATACACTGGTTACCATTTAAAAGTTTGGTTTACTATTATTCCCAAAATCTTAAGTTTTTAAAAAGTAAAAACAATTATTCTCTGTTCTGACACTTTTCTATAGTGTGAAGAGAATAACTATATTGATTGTGAATGAGCGAAATTATATCATAAATAATAATAAACAATATGACAACAATGCAGACGGTACCTCAAAAATTAAGCAAGAAATAAGGACAACATCCTGCAGTTGTATAGATCATCTCCTATATGGCTTAAGGTGATAATTTTGGAACTCTGATCCAAAAGTAATGGACTCTTCATCGAGCTTCTTCTTCAATCTTCTCCAAGTTCTCAACATATCAGACTGTATCAACCCCCTGTAGAGTGTCTCGAAAGTAACCTTCTGAGGAAGAAGCCCTTTTTCTATCATCTCCACAAAGAACTGGCAAGCCTCTCTCCACTTCTGCTTCTCACATAGCCCATGAATCAACATGGTATACGAATCCAAATCCGGCCCTGCCCCACTCTCTTTCATGTCATCCCATATCTCTCTCACAATCTCCATACGATTCAATTGCAAAAACATTCCCACCATTATGTTATAAGTGTGCACACTAGGCACAAACAAACCGTCCTCCTTCATCTTCCTATACAACTTCAAGGCGCTTTCCCAGTCCTTTCTTCCCCTGTACTCTTTGAAGAAACAATTATACGAAGCTGCAGAGGGACTAACCCCAGTCTTCACCATTTCGCTGAGCAACTCCTCCGCATCCTCAAGCCTTCCGCACGAGCAGAGACACTTGACAACTGAAGTGTAAGTAGCCACAGTGGGGCAAATTCCTCTCTCTCTCATTTGCTTCAGCTTGTCAAGCGACAACTCGGGCTTGTGCGCCCGGCTATAAACATGAAGAACAATTGAAAAACTAGTGACGTCGGGCTCAATCCCTCTGCTGGACATTTCGTCGAACACCTTCTCTGCATTCCTTATCGTCCTCTCGAACCTGTCTTCAGGGTGTAAACTCGCCCGCCTACAGATACCATCAAGAAACACATTGTAAGTGACCACGTTGGGCTCAATACCGCGCTCAATCATATCCCTCAGGAATCTCTCCGCCATATCGAAACGGCCAACCTTACACCACCCATAAACCAAAACAGTGTACATTTTGACATCGGCCACAAAGCAATGCCTTTTCTTGTTAAAAACTTCAGTGGCGACCTTGACATGCCCATATTTACAGAGGGTATCAAGCAAAAAGCAGAAGTCCTGGCTACCGGGCTTGGTTTGGACGAAGGTTTCGATGTCGTCGAAGGCCCGGATGGCTTGGCGGGTGAGACCCGACGAGATCAATCGGCGAATGAGGATGAGAAACGTGGCGGCGGTGGGGGTGAGGTTGTAGTTGTCCATTTCGAGGATGAGCTGCCAAGCGACGTCGTACTGGCGGACCTTGGCGACAATGTCGATGAGGAGGTTGAAGGAGTCGGCGGTGAGGGGTGGGTCGGGGAGGGACTTGGCGTAGTGGAAGAAGGCGAGGGCAATTTTGGAATTGTGCTTGAGGAGGAGGAGCGTGTGGTGGAGGAGGTCGGCGGAGAGAGTGATGCCGTGGAGCTGGAGAGAGGACTCCATGGCGTGGAAGGGGTTGTGGTGGTGGAGGAGGATCTTGGATACCAGTTCGGCGTCGTTTTGGGTTGTTGGGTTGGGGAGTGAAGAAGACAACCGGCGAACTAAAGGCAGACGAAGAAGAGAGGAAAACCGACTTTGGGCCATTCCTAAGCAGCTTTTACAAATGAGCAACATTTCTGTCAGTTATATACTTGCTAGTGCTACACTAACATCTTATATGGGTTACCTACCAACATTTCTGTCTAGACCTGCCTTGCCTCTCACTAACTCTGATTAGGAGGCACCAGTTGTTTTCAAAATTTATGAAAATGGCTACATATCCTTTGTCTCTTGTGGCATAGATTTCTATCGCTCTCTTTTTCTCTCGTATCTTATTTGGGTAAAATTCTAAAATAATAGATGCGCCGGCGTGGTGTAGTTAACCATTACCTATGTGATCGTATCCCATATAAAGGCTATTCTCATAAAGGTCTGTTCCGCTTTATCTTGTCCTTTACTTTTCCGTTATTTACAACCGTACGACGGCCCACCCGGACAACCCGAACCAAACCCCCCCCCCCCCCAAACCCACCCCCCACGGCCCCCCCCCCCCCGGGCCCCGCACCCCGACCGCCCAACAGCGGGCCCCCCGTCGCCCTGCCCGGGAACGGCCGTCCCCGCCCATTACCCCCCCCCGCCCTACCCCGCCCCCCCCCCCCAACCCGGAGCCGGCCCCCCCCCCGCAGGCCCAGGAAAGCCCCGCCCCACCCCCCCCCCCCCCCCCCCGGGCAATTCCCCGGCAGACCGACAACGGCGGCGGCGAGGAGGCAGGGCGCGCCGAAAGGCACGGCCGTCGAAAAAGGGAAAGGGGGGGGGACCCCCGCGGCTCGTAACCTACGGGGTTTAAACGCGGGGCCCCCGAGGGAGGCCGGGAGGACGGGGGGGTGAAACCGCGAAGAGGGTGGACCGTTCCTTCCCTACTTATCCGTGTGTTTTGGTGGTGGGGTTCCCTCGGTGTCTTAGGGTGCTTTACCTGAATATTGATCTAAAGGCATTCTTGAACCTGTTGATTACCCAGCGGCGTAGCGGGGCCCTAACATATGCAGAGGAATACTTGAAATGAGAGTTTTAAAGAGAAATACAATTCAATAAAAATTCTTCATATTAATGATCTATCGTTCGAGGAAATTAAACTTGTTTACTAAGTGTACTAAATACTTTGAGAAGTTCAAAGCATTGTTTTGCTTAATTTATTTGACTATGATTGAAGAATCAGGGGGAAGATTGAGGGGGAGTTTGGTTTGTATGTAAATGTGAAGGGTGTGTTGTATCTTTTTCCTTGACAATGTTATTTTTCTCCCATGGGTTTTTGTTACTTGGAAGGTTTTTAATGAGACAAGGAGGGCACACTATGTTGGGGGGAGTGTTTAGGTAGTTTTGTGTTGTTGTTAGAGTATCTAGTTAGGTTGTATAATGAATGTATTGATAGATTATTAATATGGATTGTATTTGTATTTATATAAGAGTATTATAATAAATATATTTATTATTTGTCTCTTTACTTTTGTTAAGTAGTTATTTTTTAAATTAATACTTTATAAATTAATAATTTCGATTAAATAATAAAATTATTCAATCCTGACTCGGAACCAACGTGCTAAATTAATAATTTCGATTAAATTATAAGATGATACATTTTAAATATTTCCTTTGTATATTATAGGTCCCAAATAATTTATAAATTAATAATTAGCTAAAAAATACATAATAAATTGATCATGTAGTTTTCTCAAAATATGAATAAATAGTATTTTATCTTTGAGATGCTTGTAATTAACTTATTAGGGTTTGTATTTACCAATGGCATTTACTCTTGATAGATAGCTTTTCTGAAAGCCTAATTGGCGATGAAGCATAGAAATGGAGGGTCAGCGCATATATAAGAGTGACAACTTACATATGTAGAAATGTAAAGAAATATTTAGTCTTGATTTGTCTTAAATGCTTTCATTTTGTCTGACGTTTGAGCCTTCATTGCGGGTACTGAGAGCTGTAGGAAGATGGAATAATGTCGCCCCAATTTTGAATTCCTCTCTCAAAAGATCATGGGAAGACCTGTATTGCAGGAAGTATGGTATCATATATTGTTACATTACCTGGTAATTTGGCAGCTATGTCTTAAAAGTTTCTATACGTTACTCTTCCTGTCAGACATATCCAAAATGATAATTGTGTACTTCCACAGAAATGACAACCATGCTATATATTACTGCTGCATGCTGTATTCTAGGTGTTGGGATTGTCAGTTGAAATGATTTTGGGCCTCGTTCATTAACCTTGAAATGCATGTATCTGCAAGTCTTTCTTAATCCCATTCCATAGGTGCTAGTGCTCAGAAGAGCAGGTCAAGTTTTTTTTTTCCCCTGCTTTCTGCATGCTGCTCATTGCCACAAAAATGTTGTCCATTAAAATCAAAAACACGTACACGGTACACCTTTTATGAATATCTTTCTTGACTCATGAATCATAATGGTCGAAGTTTAGCAGAACATGCACTCAGGCCCCTGAGAATTTAGGGGCCTTGTGCGAAATTTAAGATTAGCCCCTACTAATTAAGGTCGCATACGATTTTTTTGTTTTGTTATGGCTCCATTATTTTCATAAAGCAAAATATAACTAAATATTGCTTGCTTGCTTCTCTAGTAGGCTACTCCGTTGCTCCCCCTGCTAAAATAAGAGATATAGCAAGAGTAATTTTATCGAAATAATTTATTCAATTGAAGAACTGAAGAACAAGAGCAAAAAACAAAACGAAAAAGATAGAAAAAAAATACCTATCGAGTTCTAAGATGCAGCATAGAATATATTTAAATTATGAAATTCAACCTTTCAGTTTTTGATTTTGTTGTTTGGTGGGCTGAGAAAAATAAAAAATAATGAAGGAGACCTGGGGATTTTGTTTTGCTTTTGATGATTATCTTTTGGGTTTGGGACTAGCAACTTGGGGATTATCTCTTTTAATAATAGTGGTGAAAAGAAGAAGAAAAAAAAAACAAAGAAAAGAAGAAGAAGAAGAAAAAAAAAAGAAAAGAAGAGGAAGAAAAAATTGTTTGCATACAGGAGATTCGAACCCACACCTAGGTAAACTATAATCAAAGCCTTTGCTAACTGAGCTACCATATGTTTCACAATTATTTTGGTTTTCATATAATTTATACTATTTCAATTTGTTGAACTGAAAATAAGGGGCCCCTAAAAATCGGGGGCCCTGTGGCACTACCACACATCCCCAGGGCCGGCACTGCATGCACTATTCTCTAGGAGGTGCTGACTAGTTATATTTGGTGGCAAATGTTGAGTTTTGATCGGACTACTGTCTTTTTTTTTCATTAATTCAAAGCTAGCTAAATCATCTTCATTTTTTCAGATACGTACTTTGCTGACTCAGCTCCTGTATATCCCATCACAATAATGTAGAAAGCTCCCCCATGATGCTGTTTACATTGTCAACATTCCCATTGGGGTTGATATATGACTCGTTTTTTTTGGTGAATTGGGGTTGATGACTTGTTATATGAGTATATGACCATTGGCCGTTGTAATGATCATTAGCTTGTTGGAATTAGTGTTCCCTCCTTTCGGTGGATCAATGAATGTGGCCATGAAACATATTATATGAAAAAGAAAGGAAAGGGTATAAAATTATAAATACAATGATGTGTTCCTCCATCATTAATTCATTATGCATGTCTCTTAATTGACTATATATATATATATATATATATGTGATACATGAATCATGCAGAGAAGGTGGCCGCAGTTTTTGGTGGAAATTAAGCAAAAGAAAGGCACATGCTTTATGGAAAGTAAAGGAAAGCGAAAGTT
The DNA here is from genome assembly GCA_030142095.1 of Rubus idaeus. Lineage (NCBI taxonomy): Eukaryota > Viridiplantae > Streptophyta > Magnoliopsida > Rosales > Rosaceae > Rubus > Rubus idaeus. The sequence continues at coordinate 16,275,726 of CM057970.1, read as the reverse complement.
GACAACTATTGCGTGTGTGCATGTGAGCTGCATGAGAAGAAGAGCAGAATGTGTATGTGATTAAGCTGCTATATATACGCATGGAAATGCATGCAGAACGTATACTTGGAGGATCAGAGAGTGGAGCAAAATTAATGTAGTCATTAATTCGGTAGAAACAGAGGGTGTGTACACAGGGTTTCTGGGATAGGATGACAGAAAGAGTTCCACAGTGGGGGGAGCGTGAAGTGCTACCCAAAAGTTATGGGATGTGTTTATCTCATAGGGTGTTCTCGGTGGCCTCAATCCGAGATGGTCAGCAACAAGCCAGTACTTGTGGGAGTGCAGACAGTTTAAAAGTGTGTATAACTCTTGGGATATAATATTCGTCTGGGTTGAGAGATGGGTGTACGTACAAGGCGTATCGTGATACAAAGGCTCGGGTTGAGTATAGACTCTAAAACAGTTTTATGGGTTATGTGATTTAACTCATGTATCTTGTACTTGTATTTCTTTCAATGGTGAAGATGGTGAAATCTCTCCCGTAGATGTAGAAAGATGATTTGCCAAACCACATAAATAACTGAGTACTATTTCATATATATTTTGTTTTATTGTATATTGTTATATGGTGAGAATCTCGGTTAATTTCGTGAATGTGTGTAAAATCCTTACATAACTTGCCAGTGAAAAATCAGCAAAACACATCAAATGGCATCTGGAAGAGATACTACCCACTTCTATCAATAAAGGTTATTTCTGCAGATTGATGGGTCACTTCGAAAAGCATTCAAAGCTGTTCATATATAATTGGTGCTCTCTCATTATTCTTCCTTTTTCTTTTCAAAACTTCAGTGCATAATTCTTTCTACACTTGTAGGGGGCAAATAATATTTGAAAGTGCACTTGTACACTTTGTGAGGGCATGACGGTACGTACTACTGACCCCAATGGCCCTCTATAGTTCTTGGATTCCCTACTCATCCAAACTACAGTCCTGTAATGGATTTCTTCTTTGTTATAGTTGTTCAAGATTCTTCCCATTCTATGTCTGCATTCGCACTACAAGGAAGTTCAAGACCATTAGTTATCTTAATTAGCCCATTGCATATATAGCACGACATCATCGTTGGAGTTGATGTAAATCAGTAAATCTGACTTTTGATCCCTCCAATTCACCCCACTTCAAATTAGTGTGTATTATGTTGAACTACATGAGAGATGATTATCTGCTTCAGATTTATGAATTCCAGACTAATATTTCCATGCACACAGAGACGTGCAATTCACTGGTACAGTGACCAACAGATTTTCTTTTCTTTGTGGAAAAGAGTTCTTCACCTTGCTTCCCTCTTTTTTTTTATTATTTTTTTTGGGTTTTTTTTTTTTGTACCCCCCCCCCCCCTTTGTGGTTTTAAATTGGAGGAGGAGGATTAACTTTTTTTACTTTTTTTAAATTTTTTTTTTTTTTTTGAGTTGTTTGAGCCCAAATGTAAATTTGGCTGTTTTAAGTAAAATCGATACAGCCAATGGGCCGGAAACTGCGGCCTAAATATCTTTTTGTATTTCTGTTTCTTACGTTGCAAGGAAACCTATTCACATAGGGGTTTTTATTGATATCGATTCCTATAAGGAAAGTAAATCTAAGAGTCCTAAAGCATCAAGAGAGCCGCGAACCCTGAAGGGTATAAATAACAAGTTTTACGATCAGAAAAAGGTTCTCAACCTCACAAGCAAACTTGCAAACTCAAAGCCTCCTCGAGCAAACTTACAACCTAAGCCTCTCCGGAGCACCTTTGCGACCTTGCAACCTTGCTAAGATCACATCTTAGTTCTTCTAATCTTCCCAGTTTTGTTGCTCTGCTTTCTCGTTCCAAGAAAGTATCGATTTTTGTTCACAAGAAACGTTCTCGAAGCCCTGAACCTCGTTTAGGCCTTTTCACGAAAGAACCTCGACGGAGTTTGTTCTCTCTCCGTCCGCACTCGCTCGATTAAGAAGTACAGTTTGGAGCACATCATCAACGACATCTTCGTACCTCGTGGTACTGGCACGCCCGCACATCAAAAAGAGACTGTTCGACTCTCCGGCAGCGGTTTCCAGCGCGAACATTTTGGCACGCCCAGTGGGACCGTGTCGAAAGCGTTGCCTTGTGAGCCAAGATTGGGAAGGCGGACGCGAATCCTTACGCTAAGGTTTACGTTCACTGTCTCAAGCATAGTTCTACAGACTTCGCGCATCATACTTCTTCGGATTGTCGTGGTCTGTCACCCGAAGAAGTTCAAAGAAGATACAGTTTACATTCGCCGTCCACAGACATCATGCCTGAGATTCAAGAAACACCCGTGTCAACTCTTTCGGACTCTATTGACGCGAATAAACGGCTCGACGAATTCGCTGAGTATTTCAATGCTGAGATGCAGCGACAGAAAGAGGAGTTCGTTGGGTTGGTCACTGCTGCAATTCAGAAGAATACAGACATGGTCAATACCGCAGTTCAGCGTTTCAAGGACTTTACCCCTGAGATACAACAGAAACAGAATGAGGCAATCTTCGACAAACTGATAAAACATTCTGATGATATCAAACAGGCGGATGATCGTGTCACTAAGCTCACCAGTGAAGTTATGTACGTCAGGAAGCAGAACCTGACTATGAGCAATCAGTTGGAACGTATCTGCCAGCATTTGGGGACTACGTCAAAGGGAGACAACAGCAAGGGAGGTTTTGCCTTAGGAGCTGATGGCCGAAGTTCCGAGCTGTATGTGAGCCCTCATAAGAGGGGTTTACTTAATTCTTCATCAAGCGCCGACGGTGCTCAACATCAGGATGAGGATGAAGGGACGCCTCTAATCTGGTTGAATCTTGATTCAAATAAAAAGGTTTCTTTCACCGAGATGGGTACTGTAAAGTCAGCTAGCGGTGGTAAAACTGATACTGCTACAATCGCTGATATACCTCCATCAGGCGCCGATTTGTTGGAACAAATCAAACAGATCATAAGGACCGAAATTGGCGGTCCATCAGCTAATCTCCAATACAGAAACCCTTTCCCGGATCATATCGCGAATAGCGAATGGCCAAGGGGTTACAAGCCCATCAAGTTTACTTCATTCTCAGGCGAAGGATCAGAAGATGCTGCCACACATATTTCCAGATTCCAGAGCGAATGTGGGCCTTACGGCAATGATGAAAGCCTCAAGCTCAGAGCGTTTGGCTCATCCTTGTCTGGTTCTGCTCTCACTTGGTATACCAAGTTGGCTCCCAGGTCCATTCCTGATTGGGCAACAATGGAGGCTATGTTTAGAACAACTTTTGGAGTTGTAGAGCCTGAAGTAGACCTCTCATCACTGACTTCTATGTACCAACAGCCAGCAGAGACTTCAGTGAATTTCCTGAAAAGATTCAAGATTCAGCAGGCTAAGTGCAAGTCGCCTATCACAGAGGCGGATGCTATTGCAATCGCCATTAAAGGCCTGGAGCACAGGCAGCGAACCAAGCATCATGATGTCCGGTTCGCCAGCATGGCAGATCTAATGAACAAAGTTGGTAGCTACCAGCTTTTGCTTAATGAGCTTGATGACAAGGCGAATGCCTCCAGGGGAACTTATATGCCTGGGAAACACAGGAACGTTGGCGCCGTATACGCTCCTATCGATCCTTTCTACTCGTATCCTCAGCATACCTATCCGGAAGATGATCTGGACACTGAGGATGTTGCTGCCTTGGAATTGACGGGGCGTAATGCTGCAAAGCCCAGAAGTCTCAAAATCGCTCGCGAACCTGTGAAGATTTCCACGATGGCGTTTACCAAGCCAGAGTTTGAAACATACACTTATAATGCTAACAAGGCAGGAGAGATTTTGGATGAGCTGATCAATCAAAATTTGATCAAGACTGACTTTGGTCCCTATCCGAAACCTGAGCAGCTGAAAGGCAAGAAATACTGCAAATTTCACAACATGTGGAATCATAATACCAATGACTGCATCAAATTGAAGGACCAAATTCAAGTTTGGTTGAACAGCGGGCGGATCCAAGTAGAAGGAGAGAAAACCGCCGCGCTAGTTGACTTTGAGCCTTTCCCACAAGTAGGGATGGTTGATGTGGTGCCAGCAAGAGCAGTTCGGCGTACTAGGCGGGCGAAGTCTAAGTTCGAAGCTTACTCATTCAATGCAGCTAGGTCACATGAAATCCTGGATGAGTTGATTGCTGCTGATCTTATTAGGACTAGCTTTGGGACTTTTCCTACTAGCGAACAGATGAGGGGAAAGCAGTATTGTAAGTTCCACAATGTTTGGACTCATACCACCGCCAGCTGTGTCGGTTTGAAAGATCAGATCCAGGAATGGATTAATGAAGGCAAGATCCAGTTTGAAGCTCCGGTGAAGGTAGAAGTTGCTATGGTAGAGATCAACCGAGACAGGCGGATCAGAAGGAAACCAACCCTAGACCTCTTAACCACAAAGGCAAGAGAGGAGGAAGAGCCTACTCCTAAAAAAGCAAAGCCGACGCCAGAAGCTTCTACTGTGGTACTTTGTTCTCGGTGCAAGGTGGAGTGTGGAATTCCAGTGAGTTATGAGGAGTTTGAAGATTCTTTTAGATTCCACCCTAAGTCAGATCCTGCATTACGTTCGCCACCAGAGAACTTCCAGCCTTCTAGCCCTAAGAAGGTTCGCAGTCAACAGGAGATATCCGCTGCAGTTAAGGACTCTAATCTTTTCCAGCGGATGAAGGCAATGAATGCATCCCACAGCGAACCTGTTAAGGCAGCCCCACAGTCTGACGTCCTGAGCAAGCCATACATCCCACCTGCCTCAAAATCCTTCGTCAAAGAAGAAAAATGGTACATCCAGGAGAGAGGTAGAGCTATTGAAATGACTCCTACAAGGAGAAGGAATTACCAGCGACGGTTTGGTCGAGCTCAGCGTACCTTAGACGCCTTAGGCCAAGGTCTAGTCAGGCCAGAACAGCTAGATAAGACCCCCAACCAGCTGCAAAGGACAGTACAGCGGTATACCGCAAATCCTATCATCACTCTTGGGAAGTTTAACCCACAGACTGAATCAGCACCATCTAGAGTTAGCGTGTTCGACAGAATGGCGGCTCAGAGCTCTACATCTGCAGGTAAGAACATTACTTCGAGTACTGATCGCTTAGATGCTTTCTCTGTGCAGAATTTCAAAGGAACAGAGGCTACAACAGCCGCAACAGAGAACCTAACGCCAGCCAAACCAAAGGAGGCTTTAAAGGTTAACAGACCAGACTTCAAGCGGTCATCAGGTTCTGTGGCCAAACCAGCAGCAAAAATGCAATGGAAGCCAAAGATGGTGAGGTCCGAGGTCGTCAAGGCCTCAGCGAATGAGTCACCGGCTGATCCTTCAGCAGAGCCAATTATTACTACATGCGAACCTGTCCCTGAGGTTCCCTTAGTTCCTTCCCCAGAACTCAAAGACGTATTTGACGTGGCTGTGGTTAGGCAACAGATGATAGATGATGAAACCAACGACGTTCCCGAAAGCGAACCAGGCTTGGACCTCGAATTGGAGGATGATTTAGACGAGGGGGGCAGTGTCGATGGATTAGACAATGGAGATAATTCGAATGCAGTGGCATGTGACATGGTTTATGTCTTATCCGCCAAGTACGCATTACCAATTTCAGCTGATGCATGCCAAGCGTTGGAAGTTGAGGGTGATGATGAATCCCAGCTTATTGCCAAGGAGGAAGAAACTACTTTTCAGATTGAGGTGGATTCTGCCTTGAAGAAGTTATTCATGATGTTCTCTAAAGCCAAACTTGGCGATGTCTATGCATTTGAGACCTCTGTACGCTACGGTAGCTGTGGAGGGGAAGGACATCAACAAGATGATGGTTGATTCAGGAGCTGCAGTCAATGTCATCACAGTCCGCACAATGACAGTTTTGGGAATCAAGAAGTCTGCCATCCAAAAGACAACCTTGTCGGTAAAGAACTTTGCCGGTACTACTACACAAACCTTGGGTTTGTTATTTTTAAAAGTTAAGCTTGGACCAGCGGATGCAGTTCATGCATTCTTTGTGGTCGAATGCACAACACCATATAGTGGTATTCTTGGCAGAGACTGGATTCACAGGAGTTATTGCGTTCCTTCGTCCATGCATCAAGAGCTACTTCTGTGGAATCCAATAACTGATGAAGCTGAATTATTCAAGGCGGATCCTCGCCCTTTCTCAGTTTCTGCTAATTCAATCGATGCTAGCTACTACAATGGAGATATGCGCCCTCTTGCAGTACAGGGCATTGACGCCAAGGGCCGCCCTTTTGGGGTGACGGCCTCGGACTTAGCACAATGGGGAATGGTTCAAACTCGTTCCGATAGCTCAAGACCTTCCTACGTTGTGCCACAACCACAACGTTCTCAATGATAGTACAACCATCAGAAGAAGAGGAACAGGCCTGCTTATCCTTGTATGAAAGATTACAGACGTATTTGGTTGAAGCAGAAGCCTATGATAGAGTTGCTACTATTGAGTATGTTAGAGAAGACGTTTTTGACCAGCCAGTCGAAGAGGAAGAAATAATACAGTTAGCACCTGCTGCACTTGATGATACACCTCCTAAAGTCAAAGACCCTATCGAAAAAGTCAATGTTGGAACCGATACAGAGCCAATGGAAGTGGCTATTAGCACATATTTAGAGCCTAATCAAAGACAGGGGCTCATTGACTTGTTACTTGAATTCAAGGATTGTTTTGCTGAAAAATATGAAGATATGCCAGGTCTTTCACCTGACTTGGTATGTCACCGTTTGCCTACCTTGCCTGACAAGAAACCAGTCCAGCAAACACCTCGGCGAATGAACGCGGACACAGTGGTTTCAGTTAAAGAGGAAGTGGAAAAGATGCACAGATCAGGTATCATTAGAGTAGCCAAGTACAACGAATGGCTCTCTAACATAGTGCCCGTTCGCAAGAAGAATGGCAAGATGCGCGTCTGTGTGGATTATAGAGATCTTAATGTGGCTACGCCAAAGGATGTTTACCCCATGCCGGTGGCGGATATGTTGGTGGACGCAGTAGCAGGGCATGAGATGCTTTCCTTCATGGATGGCACCGCTGGATATCATCAGATTCCAGTAGCAGAAGAAGATAGACACAAGACAGCATTTAGATGTCCTGGATTTGCAGGTGCATTCGAATATGTGGTCATGCCTTTCGGTCTCAAGAATGCAGGAGCTACATATCAGCGAGCCATGAACCTGATTTTCCATGATATTTTGGGAAAGATATTAGAGGTTTACATTGATGACGTGGTGGTCAAGTCAAAGCTCAAAGATGATCACTTAGTTGATCTTCGCAAAGTCTTTGAGCGAATGCGTATTCACAAGTTAAAAATGAACCCAGCTAAATGCGTGTTTGGGGTTCAAGCTGGAGACTTTCTTGGTTTTCTAGTGCATCAGAGAGGAATCGAGGTGCCTGGGGACAAAGCCAAGGCAGTAATTGAGGCTCCAGCCCCAAGGAACAAGAAAGAACTCCAAAGCTTGCTGGGAAAGATAAACTTTCTACGGCGATTTATATCCAATTCTGCTGGAAAGATCACTCCTTTTTCTCCCTTGCTCAAGCTTCAAGGAGAGAAAGAGTTTGTTTGGGAGCCTATGCACCAAGAGGCTTTTGACAGAATTAAAGAATATTTAGCAAACCCGCCAGTTTTGGTTCCTCCAAAGCCAGGGGTTCCTTTAAAGTTGTATATATCAGCTTCTGACACATCTATTGCTGGTCTCCTCGCTCAAGATGAAGAGAGGGAGGATGGCAAAACAGTGGAGCATGCTATTTATTACTTAAGCAGGACGTTATTAGATACAGAAACCAGGTATTCTCCCATCGAGAAATTGTGTCTCGCTCTTTACTTTGCTGGTTGCAAGCTCCGCCATTACATGTTGTCTTTTACGACAAGAGTTATGTCTCAGACTGATTTGGTGAAGTACATGCTCACTCGACCTATCTTAAGAGGTCGAATTGGTAAGTGGATTCTTGCATTATCAGAATTTTCTTTACAATACGTGCCTCTGAAGACACAAACCAGTCAGGCGGTTTCAGACTTTCTCTTGCATCATCCTGTTCCCGAGGACCACGTAATTCGCGACCTGGATATTGCAGCTATTTCGCTACCTTCATGGGTATTATATTTCGACGGTTCGCGTACAGACAAGTTGTCTGGAGCAGGTATCACATTACAGAGCCCGGAAGGGGCTTACTTTGCTTATTCTTTCCAGCTTGAATGGCATTGTACAAACAATCAAGCTGAGTATGAAGCAGTCATTATCGGCTTAGAGATTCTTCTTGAGATGGGGATCCATGAGGTCGAAATTCTAGGGGATTCGCTCCTAGTGATTAATCAGCTTCGAGGTACGTACAAATGCATCAGTTTTACCTTGGTTCCTTTCCTTAACAGAGCCTTGGAGTTATTAGACCAGTTCAATGAGATATCATTGGAACACATTCCCCGAGAGCGAAATCATGCAGCGAACGAGTTGGCACAGCTTGCTACAGGTATTAGTTTTGCTGATGGCGTTCGCGAACGTATTCTTAAAGTAGAACGGCGCACGTTGCCTTCTTTCATGGCCAGACGTGAATATCACGATGATTGGTTCGTGGCTACTCTCGATGCTATTGATATCGATTGGAGGCAGCCTATTATTGACTACTTGGACGATCCTAGTGCTCCTGTTGACCGTAAGGTCCGATTTCTTGCCCTCAATTATGTGTTGAAGGGAGGTGAACTTCTACGGCGAGGGGAAGACGACATGGATTTCCGGTGTATCTATGGCAAAGAGGCTAAGCGATTAATGCGTGAAGTTCATCTTGGCATCTGTGGTTCTCATCAGGCAGGTCCTAAGATGCGTTGGCTTATTCGTCGTTATGGTTTCTATTGGCCTACCATTCTTAAGGATTGCATTAGTTTTGCTAAAGGATGTCTTGACTGCCAAGCTCATGGCCCAGTTCGCCATATTCCGGCTATACCTATGCAGCCTATCATCAAGCCATGGCCTGCAAGAGGTTGGGCTTTGGATCTCATTGGCCTCATTCATCCTCATTCATCTGCTCAACACAAGTTCATTATTGTGGCTACTGACTTCTTCACTAAATGGGTAGAGGCTGAGGCACTGAAAGAAGCATCTGCACTTACTGTTCGCCAGTTCATATTCCGGAACATCATCTGTCGTTTTGGGATTCCTGAATGTTTAGTCGCGGACAGGGGGGCATCCTTTATGGCTTCTGAGGTAAACCAACTGATGACTGATTTTGGGATTCAGTTTTTACATTCTACACCTTATTATGCTCAGTCAAACGGCCAAGCTGAGGCTAGTAACAAGATCATCATCGATATCATTAAGCGAATGCTGGCGGACAATGCTAGAGATTGGCATAATGAGTTGGATAATACTCTCTGGGCTTATAGAACGTCTAAGCGTTCTCCTACTGGCACTACTCCATATGCCCTTATGTTTGGACACGATGCTGTTTTACCCCTTGAGATCAATGTTCGTTCGCTGCGAGTTCAGGAACAACACCAGTTGATAGGAGAGGATTACGTTCAAGCTATGTGGCAGGAGCATGAAGATCTCAGTGAAAGCCGATTAGCGGCTTTGGATAGTTTGATCATCGAGAAGAAGCGAGTTTCCAGGGTTTATGACAAGCGAACGCGTGGTCTTAGTTTCAAAGAAGGCGAATTGGTCTGGAAGGTTATTTTGCCTTTAGGCGAAAAGAGCCGTGACAGAGGCAAGTGGTCTCCCAGATGGGAAGGACCCTTCATCATTGACAAGATTCTCGGCAAAGGCGCTTACCGTTTGCGTTATCTCGACGGCGAATTGCATTCCAACCCCATTAACGGGCGTTACCTTAAGAAATATTATCCCAGTGTGTGGGAATTCGACGATCCGCCACCTGATTCCGGACAGGGGGCAATACTTAGTTCTCCTAAGTTTGCAATTTTCCAAACCAGTTTGTGGTTTTTCATCCATTCGCTGCACTTAGTCGAACTAGGGGGCAACACTCATACCCTACAGGTTATTTCTTCCAAGTTTTTCGAAGTTTTTCGATTGACGTTCTTTGTTTTTTCTTTCTGATAACCATTCAGTGGTTATTCGCTTTTCGTTTAAGCCTATTTTGAGGCCAGTTGCTGTAAACAAACACATTCGCAAATAATAAACATACAGTGTTTAGTAAATACAACTCTTTATTCATTTTGGCTTTGCGGCCAAGAGCAATTACAAGCAATACATTTCATACAAAAGCCAGTAAGTGGCTCTGATACCATGAAACCTAATTTCTTGGGCGTCTGGACTGGTAAGTCGTGCGGTTACCAGGGCAACTTCTCCCCATTTTTTCGGGATCCTGAAGAAGATGAAATCCCGATTGGTACCCTGCACGCTTGGCCGCGGTTGGTCTAACCTTGCAGGCAAGGCCAACGCGGTAACCTCCTGGCGAACCAGGAGATTTTTGCTGTTCCCATCTTGCCCTTTTTACTACCAGGAAACCGTGCTTCTTTGGAGGAAGGAGCACTGGGTCTGGTGGTCGGAGGGAAAGATGGGTTCTTCGCCTGAGGTTTCGTTGTATAACTCAACCTAGGCATGAGGTTTGGTTGTATAACTCAGTTATTCTGAGTATGTTGGCAAGAAAGGAAGGGTTTTCATGGCTAAAAGAAGGCGAAGTATTTTCTGAGACATTTTGCAAAGTCTTTTTTCTTTCTCTTTGTGGTTTTATCGATTGTTTAAGGCAGTCTATTTATAGGCTGATCAAGGCCAACGGTTCTCAGAATTTGGTTGAGTTTCTTCAATTCGGTTATAAATGCGTGATTGTTTCCAAAGATTTGGTCTTCGTGCATTAATTCAATGTGATCACGCGCGCAGTTCTCGGAGATGAATGTCTATTCGTCATTATGCCTGGTGGTTACGCGTTATAACTGTCCCCGAGGGTTCCCTTTTAGAAGTTATCCTTTGGGGTAAGTTTGTGTAAAGTAACTTGGGCCATTCAGTGGCCCATCATTGAAATTTTTTAAGAAGTAATGCGCAAAAGCCCATAAGGCAATAATTATATTTAGCCATACATAATGAGAGCCGATGTGCGGCCCAAAGTCAAGTTCCTAAATCCTACGGCCTAAAGAGGCTATGTCCACAAGGGATCTTTGGTATTCTACAATTTTCTCTTCCGCTTCAAGAGTGACCCTTTTGACATCTTTTTGTGCTATTACCAGCGACTGCTTCAATTTTTCTGCCAGAGGAATCTCCTTGGCCAGATGCGCGCTTTGTTGTGCTTTGTTCGCTTGACAAGCTCTAATTTTCTTCTCTATCTCAGCTTTGAAGTTCTCAAGTTCTGTTAACTTCTTGTCACACTCAGTGATGAAGGTTCGCCGTTTCTGAAGCTGATCTTTGCAAGCAATATTTCTGGCTTCTAGAGCAGCGCGGTGAGCAGTGTGTTTCTGGACCGCGGTTGTCACCTGTTGAGCAGCTTGTTCAAGTGAGGGCAGGGCGTCTAGCTTTGCAAGAAGAGCGTTTACTGTCTCCAATTCTTCTCCGGTGACGTGTGCCTGAAGGAAAGCAGCTTGTTCGCGAATTTTGGCAACCACCTCAGGATCATCGTACTTAGCACTTCCTAGATCACCAAGAAATTCTTTGGCCGCTTTAATTGATTCTTGTTCGTCTTCTGCTTCCAGGAGCAGCCTAAGTCTTTCTTCTAGAGATAGGGGTTCATCAACTGAGTTGCTAGCCGCGTTCGCCGGACCAACTTCAGGATTTTCTGCCAGCACAGTGTTCGCCAAGGTTAGCATGGAATTTGCTGTCTCTGTATCATCCGCCGTAATGATAGTAGAGGCTGGCGTTTCTTTCTCCTTCCCAGGCAAAGCTTGTCCCTGTAAAGTTTTTGTAATGAAGCTTGTTAAATATGAAGTTTTTGCAAGAAGGAACCAGTATGTGGTTTGTAAGGATTGTACCTCAACGGCGGGTTTTGCGATTAAGGCAGAGCTAAAGGTCTCTTCTGTTGGCGTTTGACTCGCTTCAGGGATTTCAGAAGCTGTTGTTCCCAAAGTTTCTTCAGGCAGGTTGGCATTCCCTGAGTCGTTCGCTATCTCCGCATTTGGCATTAACTCAAGTTGTGGTTGGTCTGCCAAGTCGTCAGATCCCGGATTCATCTCAGCGGTTGGTTGCTGGTTTGCCTATTGAGTAGATTAAGAGTTAGTCATGCTGAATACGAAAGAAAAATCAATAAGTGGTTTTTAGAAGTTACCTCTTCAGAATAAATGGTCATAGCGGATGAAGGTTCTTTTGCCTCTAAAGGTGCCTCCAGAGTACTGTCTGCCAGAGGTTCTTGTTCAAGAGTTGCCTGAGCAGAGGTGTCGTCGGTAGGGAAAATTTGGCGGACATTGCTTTCTTCTGGATCAGAAGGGATGTGGATTGGCTCCTTTGTTGTATTACCTTCAGGATTGTCTCTATATACCACGGAGATTGGGGTAGCGGTGGTCAAAGGCGGTACCCCTAAGGCGATTAAGTTTTGGTTTAGCTCCAACTCTTCCTCTGCGTTCATCTCTTCAGAGCTGCTCATTTCTTCATCCTCGGTTGTAGTTATCTTTTCTTGAGGTTCGCTTGAGGATTGTGCTATGGCAGTCTGTGTTCGCCGTTTCCGGACCTGTTATATGATCAAACCAGTCAGTGGTTAACAAGTCTTAAAACAATATTTAGGAGACACTCTTGTCAAAGACAAAACTTACGAGGGTTTGCTCCTTTTCTTCCTCATCTTCCTCAATAACCCTAGCTCTCTTTTTAGTTGGCTTCGGGGAAGATGATTCGCCAACAAGGGTTGTCCGCCTTGTTTTTCTTTGATTACCACGATTCTTTGGTTAGCTTTTGACAAATGTAAAAAGAGAAGACTAAGTTTTGGAGTTCCATACCTGAGCGGGTGCTTTTGGTACTTTTTTCTTCAAGCTCTGTTTCCCAGTAAGAGAGGGGTTTGGATCATTATTTAAAACCCTCTGGTCTTCTGCGAAACCGAGAACAGCGGTCCCTCTTTCAAATATGGACCGGAATAACTCCTCTGCATCACGATCCCAGTCTACTGCAGACACCATTTTCCACCAAACAGTGTAGGTAGGTGCAGCATCTATGCTTCGGAGGAGGCGGCTGACTGGAGGAGGTAATTGTGGAGCAGCAAACTTGAAGCGAATGGTAAATCTGTCACTCTCATCACCTGCTGATTCTAAGCTAGCTTTTATTCGCCAAGAGGAATAGCGGTTCAGGCTATCTATCAGAGGGAATGGGATTTCTTGGACGAATCCTAGCTGACGAGCAAAGTGATTCGGAGAATATAGCTCATAACTGTGGTATTCATCTGAAAGGCTGAAGTCATAGCAAGAAATAGCTCTTTTGAACACATCAGTCCCACTTTCAGTGTGATTTCTAGTTAGCAGGAAGCCTTGTTCTAAGGGGCTTGGAAATGTCCTCCTAAGGATAAGGGCGGCTGAGTCTAAAGCAGATTCATCCAAATGATAGAGGTATTTGAAACATTCAATGTAAGCAGGAGAATCAAACTTATCTTTTCCGGCGAATGCCATTCCCAAAACTTGATCCTTCGGAAAATCGTTGACATCAGGGTGTCTGAACTGAGGGAAGTAGACCTGCAGCCAGAGGTCTAAAATCCATAGCGGTCCGCTCAAGTTGGTGAAGTCAAACGGGCGAAGAGATAGATTATATAGCAGACGGTATAGGCTCGCCAATACAGGTTGACCTAGCCATGCGCTATGCCCATTAAATAAGTTGCTAGAGCAGTCCAAGTCCCAGTGACTTTGCCTGTTTTGATGCAGAAGACATATTTGCAGAACCAGAGTTCTAAGAAGGCTATGCCTCCTTCTTCATCCGCTTGTGTAGAAAAGTGATTTGTCCAGGCTGAGTATGATTTGCAGTGGGGTTGGCGAATCTTGCTGGGTTTGATTTGAAGAGACTTCGAAAGATCGTCAAAATCTCCGCAGCTGTACGCGAATGGATGGATGGGAAGTCCAGTGATGGTAAGAATATCCAAGAGCGTGATTCCCATTTGCCCGAACCGGAAATTGAAGGTATTGCTTGAAGTATCCCAGAAGCAGATAGCCGCCGCGAGCGGAGCTCGGTTTCCTCCGCCGCTCCTTAGAGAGAAACAGAGTTCTAATGCTTCCGCGATTCCTACTGCTTTCCAGCGATCGAGGTCTGTGGTCTTCCTTAATTGATACCAAGCTACCTCTTCGTTGCTAGGTGTCGGCCAGGAGCCCATTCGAACAGCTTTGTGGTGTTTTTGCCAATTGATGAAGGTGGCGGCATTCGCCCGAGATATTAGAATGGGATGACGAACTTCTTGACTATAGTGGTTGATATATGGTTCAGGGATGGATTCCGGCCATGGACCTAGGCTTGCAGTGTGGTTTTTATGCACGTCGATATATGAGCGATTGCCGGATTTGAAAGCCTTGAGGGAGTACATGTCTAATCTAAATTGCTGGGCGTTGCCTTCGGTTAAAGCTGCTAAGGGAGAAGCCATTTCTGGGTTTCGGAAGTGGTTCAAAGTCAGATTTCAGTTGGGATGATCTTAGGGTTTTGATTTGGGGATTTTTAGGTTTGTGTCGATTAGACTTCTGATTCTGGGTTTTATAAGAACTAAAAGAGTTCTTTGAAGAGATACATTCGTTTTTTTTGGCGAACCAGTTCGAATTGGTTCTTTGTGGGAAACAGTGCAATGGTTGGGCCAAGGCGTCTCTTGGGCTTTTGCTTTGATTTCAACCGCATTAGCGTTTATTCGTACCTGTTGACTATAGCCCTCTTCAATCATAGCGAACCTGGGCCTGATTTCGAGGCCTGGGGGGCAATGTTTGAGCCCAAATGTAAATTTGGCTGTTTTAAGTAAAATCGATACAGCCAATGGGCCGGAAACTGCGGCCTAAATATCTTTTTGTATTTCTGTTTCTTACGTTGCAAGGAAACCTATTCACATAGGGGTTTTTATTGATATCGATTCCTATAAGGAAAGTAAATCTAAGAGTCCTAAAGCATCAAGAGAGCCGCGAACCCTGAAGGGTATAAATAACAAGTTTTACGATCAGAAAAGGGTTCTCAACCTCACAAGCAAACTTGCAAACTCAAAGCCTCCTCGAGCAAACTTACAACCTAAGCCTCTCCGGAGCACCTTTGCGACCTTGCAACCTTGCTAAGATCACATCTTAGTTCTTCTAATCTTCCCAGTTTTGTTGCTCTGCTTTCTCATTCCAAGAAAGTATCGATTTTTGTTCACAAGAAACGTTCTCGAAGCCCTGAACCTCGTTTAGGCCTTTTCACGAAAGAACCTCGACGGAGTTTGTTCTCTCTCCGTCCGCACTCGCTCGATTAAGAAGTACAGTTTGGAGCACATCATCAACGACATCTTCGTACCTCGTGGTACTGGCACGCCCGCACATCAAAAAGAGATTGTTCGACTCTCCGGCAGCGGTTTCCAGCGCGAACAAGAGCACCCCCAATTCACACAATGAAAAAATTAAAAAACATTTGGATTAAAAAAAAAGAATTTTTTCCTTTAATACAATTGTTCCAACCATTAAATGTTAACTCATAAAGTAATTATTACAATTCACATTTACTAATAAAAGTCTACCAATATTATAAATTCTCCTCGGTTAATTATCGCAGTCTAAACAAATAAACTAAGTAGTACCACCCTAAACCTACTTCTTCCTCTTCGTCCCTTTTCCCTAAAGTGCTTTAAAGATAAATCGCTTCTTACTCCAATAATTTTCAAATATCAAACTTTCCACACATTATACTCAATATCACCATATTCATTATTTTAGACCACCCTTTTTTCTATTTAATTATAGATCAATATGTCCCAACAAACCCTTCCTACCAAACATATACGGCATATCTCCCCCCTCAAAATCAACCCAACGATATTCAATCACACGATTAGCTGGCGCCACGACACTAATCCACAATTCCAAATAAAGGTGACAATTTTCACCCTATCTACCCACGATAACACATCAATAAATCGTTTTTCATCAAACATAATTGTCCCAAAACAATAACAAACACAACCCATCAAACATTAATACTAATATCCCTCTAAACAAAACAATTTTTCAACTAAATCTCTTGTAAAAAAAAAACTTTTACTTACCCCGTCGTAGTGTCATGATTTAAAATTTATTTGATTTTAAAAAACTTATTAAGATTTACCAAACAATCAATAATAAGTGGAGATTTACTCACCTTAAATTCCCGCTGTCTTCTTAATACGAACAATGACTAGTTACTCAAAGGATTCGCTCCAAATAAAATAATACCTAGAACATGCAATAATCCTCTTTAGCTATCATAGTTTTCGATTCTCAATCCTAAACCAAAACATCCATAAATTCTCAAATGTTCTCGATATGAAACACAATCTTGACAATTGACAAAAGCAACATCCAACTCTCAACTGATAAGGGTCCCACGTTAACTATTCATCCAACAACTCCAAACATGAAGTCCACACTAATTCAGAACTAACAACCTAACAATATTCAAATTTGGTGACACAACGTCGGATGTCTCGATCAAATCATACAATCCGATTAGGGTTAAATTGACATGATCAAAAAGAATTTAAAAGTAAATGAAAGTTGTTTAAAACATTAAAGAGCATAACGGAGAAAGAACGCTCCGGATAGGACCGCCACGCGCGCCCAAGTGACGGGTGGGGCCACGGGAAGGTCAACGATCTCCGATGATTGTGAAATTTTAACAGAAGCTAGATTACAACATTCCAACAAGTTTTGTAACTACCGAAAGTCCAATTTGAATTGGATCGTAGTGGATTTGAGCTCGAAAGAAATTGGGGCCGATTTAGCCCTAAATTTCAATCCTTCGATGCTCTGCAGGAAATTGATGAAATCCACCACAAGAATCGAAAGTGGGAGAGAGGAGAAACCGACAATCGTTTTGGGAGGTGGCGGAATGAGCGGGTGATGCAATTTTCACCGAATTTGATGGCTTTAGTCCGACGACGGGGTGTCGTGGGGGTGAAGGACGAGACTTGACCGAAGGTGGTTCGGTCGTCGGGTGCGGTCGTCGCCGGTGGGTGGCCGGAGAGTGGCTTTCTGATCGGATTGGGTCGACGGGTTAACGGGTCTGTGTCGCAATTAGGGAGAGAATTAACCGGGTGTTTTGGTTAATTAGGGATTATGGTGAACAGTAATCCCCTAATCCCCCTATATTGAAAAATTATCAAATTTTGGACGTTCATAACTTCTTCATACGATGTCCGTTTTCGGTAATCCAAATTCCTACGAACTTGGTTAAAGTGATCTACAATTTTCGTGAAGGAGGATTTCCCAAAATCTCAACCAACAAAAGTCAACTATTTTGACTTCCCGAAACTTATAATTTTCCGAGTTAATAATCGTCTGTCGACAAATCCACATAAAATCCAAAATAATTTCCCAACATTTATTGTTTAATTCCAGGAATTTACAACATCAATTTTTGAAATTTCAGGGTATTACAGAGAGTGTTCGATTCCTGCAGCAAACCAAGAGGAATAGGAACTAGTATTGTATGTGTTTGATATTATTGTCTCGTTATGGATTAAGTTCCTTGTCAAGAAGCTCCATCTCATTATTTAAAGAAGAAATGGAAGAATGTCTTTCCATTCATACAGACTCTTCCCATAAGATAAAGCTGATCGTAAATTCTATGAAAGTTTGAATGTGTCCTGCTCCCTAAGTGCATAACAAGCAAGCAAAAATGTGCGCCATTCATGGGGATGGACAACAACTTTTTTTCACTTGGAACCGTCTCAAGTAACTTTTGATCCACCCAAAAGCTCGCACATGTTTTCATGGCATGCAATTCACTGGTCACTTCGATTTGCTTCAATGTGGACAAAAAGTGATTTAATCCAATGCCCCTGCCTCCTCAGTTTTTGAACAATGGCAATCTCCATTATTTTGGGAAGTCTCGGGCATGTCCCTATTCTCTGCAGTGGCATTTGATGTATTGGAGTTGGAGGAACATTACTCCTCCATTTGCAACAAAAAAGCACAGGATCGATCTATATAATTGAAAACTGTGACTTACTCTACTACTAACTCAAAGCACAGGAGGATTTGCGGCTTAAGTCTTCAAGGCTTGCTTTAACAGAACAAGTGCATTCCCGGGTAAGCTTAGTGCTGCGTTTCCTAACTCACTTTTATGAATATTTTCAGGAATTGGTCTTGTAGCGATTCCGTATGCCTTCTCAGGAGGAGGATGGCTAAGCTTAGTGTTCTGTTTTCACTGTTTTCTGATGGCCATGATGACCCGTTTACTCTGCCTAGCTTGTTGCTCCAGAAATGCATGGATTCTGACCCATCAATCAAAACTTACCTCAACGTTCAGTTGGAAAGAGAGCCAGAATCATAGCTTAAATTTTCTTATAGACAACTCTACCAGATCGCCATATGCCTCTTTGTATCAGAAAGTGACAACTTACATAACTTGTTTCCAAAATTCTCCATTGTCTTGGGCTCTTGTCCATTCAGAGTGTTTTCTACTCCTACCATTGTTGTCTCCCTAGTGTTTTGTTTTATTTTCTATAGAAATTATAAAACCAAGAAGGGAAATTGCTTCAAGCAACACTAAATTAACCAACTCCCAAGTCCTAAAGCTCATAAAGGTAACCAACTCCCAAGTCCAATACTAAAATAAACGATCGAGGCAACGTACTATTAAAGTCTTTGCAAGGATCAGAGTTGAAACAAAAGAAACAAAGTAAAATAACAACAGCAGCGACCTTTTAAATACATGTAAACGTGAACCATCTTGCCAGGCTGAAGCACTCAAGTTATAGTGTAAACTGGTTCAATACGTACTACTTCATCTTCGTCTGTACCGACTCATTGCAATAGACTAATTGTAGAAAGCCCGGCAAGGAAAGATGATACATATATTATTGTCAGAAAAATTGGATCATTAATTATAATCAGGCACTATATATATAAAGCTCATCCACATATGTATGAAGCATCTAAGTAGATTCTGGAGCAACAAATTCTCCACTATATATAGGGCCTATCTGCCAAATGAGAATCACTACGACAGGGGAAATTGCACTGATGCCCTGAAGAAGGACTAAACGTTTATGAAATAAGAGAGGAGAAGGATAACATACATATGGAACTATAAGCATCATATACAGCTAGCGGTAAAAAATTTAAAGTTTCGGTTTCAAACTTTCAATAAGCATATCATCCTACTTCTCCAAGGACGAACAATACCATCATAAAAAAACAAATACCAACACTTGAACAATACCATCATAAAAAATAAAAGAAACACTAACGATATTTTGATGGGTTGCCCCAGATATCCTTTGGCATTTGGTATCTACACAGCGGACACAAATGACTCATCTCGGGCCAGCGGGCAATGCAATCTCCATGAAAAAGGTGCGAGCAAGGCAAGCGAGCAAGTGACTCATCGCCAACACTAGCTCTCTGCCAGGCCCTCCCAACAAATAGCACATGACAGCAGCAGCGTAGCTTCTTCCAAACTATCGCGTCTCACTTTTTCCAGACTCTCAATCGATGATTTAGTTGCTGGAACAAGTTTGGGCTTACATCTTTCCCTTTCCCTGGAGTCCCTTTGTAGCTTATCAATAAGGATACGAAGACGATCGTGAACACTGCCAGCCATGCATCGAGTGGGGTCCACAATTGAAACAAGTATAGGCACCACGGGGTAGGCTGCCGGAAGAATCTCCATAATTTTTGCAAGAATAGGCTGCTGCTCAGCCGCCGGGATACCTATGCCGGAAAAAAAGTCAGCCAGCTTCTTTCTAACCTTACTCAAGTAGGATGACTTGTTTAGTTTAGAAGACCGGAAGTGAAAAAATCGTTCAGTTGTGAGGTTGTGTTTGATAAGTAACGTCTCGAGCATCAACCTCACGGCGGCAGCGACGGCGGCTTTCGATAAGCTTGTACACTGTTACACCGATATAGATGAAGTCTTTTGTCATCATCCAGGGCTCGGGGTTTTTTTCTTGCGTCACACGGCTAAGAAAACAAGGTCTCTCAATGGACGACATGATGCTTTGGGTTTCTGACTTTCTGCTAGCTATAAAGGCTGGGGTTTGGGATTTGATTTATTACCCTAATTTCTTACCATTGGAAACAGACGTGCATGAGTACATCCTATTTATATATGGGCTAGGCCCTTAATTTTACTCAATTTTTGACATCGAAGATTTGTAACCATTAGATTTAAATATTTTTAATGGTTGAGATAAAAGGTTATATAATATTAAATATCAGAATTTTTTTTTCCTCAAATGCTATTTTTTTTGGCCTAATGCATATTTTGGTTCTTGAATATTCAAAACAATCCTAAAACGAGAGTCAGAAAAAAAAAACCTAGCCCCTATGAGAGTCCTCTCTCCAGTAAAATTCTACCCCTCATGAGATTCATCAGTAGCGCCTCTGTGCGCATCAAATCCAGTAGCACTTTCGTGTGTTATCGTCCTACCCTCTAGGTTATTTCTATATTTTTTCTTACTCAAATCCTAGCGCCTTCAGTTATCGCTTGTGCGGCTTCCTATGGTGATGACGGTCTTGGCCTCTCTCACTCACAAGGACGGCTCTGTCCGTCATGCTCTTTTCAAGACTTTGGTGGTTATGCTCCTGCAGGGCCTCTCTTAGTTTCTCAGAAATGGTTGACATCTCGCTTAGATATGATTTTGTTGTCGGTTCTGTTGGGTGTCAATCAAATTCAAGGATTCAAGATCTGGGATCCATGTGAGTTTTGGATGCTCGATTATGGCGGCTCAACAACCTTGTTGTTCCAAGTCAGCGACCTTATTACTGGTGGGGCGCTGCTAAAGTTTAACCTAAGTCAGATTTTGATATTTGATTTGGGTCTTTTGAATTTCTTATTTAAGAATAAGCATGATCAGTTATGTAAGTTTCGATTGTGGTTTTACTTTCTTTTTTCATAGGTTATCCTTGAACTAGATTGGATTTATTGGTCTCAATGGCAATACTTGCCGGAATTTTTCTGCTGGTTGTTAACAGCAGCGATGCACGGTGTATGTATTGTTCTAGGTTTCAAATCATCGATTAGAGTTTTAAGTTTAGACTCATAGATTAGGTATTCTCAAATTCCTAGACGTTATAATTTGCAGGTGGCATTTTCAACCGGGTGGCATTTTTCAGCAGCTATACCTAAATGAAGCTACTCGGCCTACTCCTTCATGGAGAGGCAAATCATTTAACCATGCGGTGCCATATTGCATGCGCAAATGGACAAAGAAGAGATGTGTGATCTAATTTTCCCAAAAAAAAAATGTGATCTAAAGATTACAAAACCATGAAAACAGAGACCAATGTAACTGCTCTCTACTGCAAAAATTCAACAGTAAGCACTCAACCTTTTAGCACCTTAAAAGACAACAAAGACATACGCGGTGTAATATATATACTGGGACCAAATGCTTTTTGCCCCAATCCATTGAGGAACTGAAAAGCTATTTTAGCCGTAAGCTCCTCACAGGAAGAGGACGACCATATCAGAGAATCTTCAATTGAAGGATAAGTTGCAATAGAAACTTTGATGACTAACTCACAAAGACACCTGGAAACTATAAATTAACATGCTGTAACCCACCGACTTAATCAATTGAACCCGTTCAGCCATAGATAGGAAATTGTCCATCTAACTAGAAAGTTTCAATCGGATTCCCAAAATAGAGGCTGAGAAATAGGAAACCCGCAGCCTACCATGAAAAATATGGACTCCCAAATAATGAAATAGGGCTGAGAGTCTGAGACAACGGAATTCCCAAAATAGATATAGTAAAATCTTATGTTAAACCCACATGATTACTAATTAATAATTGGCATTAACATAACAAACTCAATCAAGCCTCGCCTCGACTCCAAGTTAATACAAATACCAAACATAATTGAGAGTCTGAAGAACCAATTACACATACATAAACCGACACACACACCCAACATACTTTAACTGCGAGATAACAAACATACACTCGAGTTTCAAGAACGAAAAGACATGAGTACTATATATATAAACCGACACACACACACCAACAATCATCCCTGCACAATGAGACTCGAGGCTTTGATTAATTCCTTGCAAACTTCATCCCTGTCAGAATCAATAGCAAGGAAAGTCAAAATCATTCGATAAAACAGAGGAAGAACAAACAGTCTAAATTATTTGATAGTGTATTGCAGCTAATAATTAGAAATTCACTATGCTTCTCACTGATTCATACCAAATTTTGAAGAAAAAAAAAGGAACAAAAGAATGAGCGTTAATAGGCAAAAAGAAAAATATCATTGTAATATGGTTAACATAGACAACAATTTTCCTCTCTTGTTGTGTCCAATGCACGACCATTGTGTCAAAATTCAAGTCACATACTTTCCAAATAAAGATGAAATGGAGAGCTGCCAATGCAAACAAAGGTAAAAAGGGTGAAAAAGAAACAGTGGCACCCAGAACAAACAAGAAACTGCAACATCGACCTCAGGAACCTAATTCACAATAACCCATATCATTTTGCGATCCATCATACAACAAGATCGAAAGTCAATAATAAATAGGGATTTTCATTTTGACATGAATAAAAATCATAACAATTCTTGTAACTTATTACAGATAGACTGAAGAAAGGATTATAAAGAGAAAAAAAACTAAACGAGCAAACAGATATTAACCGACGAAACATAACAATTTGTTCTTCTTTTCGATCTATTCTTGGACAAGATCTGACCAAATCAAAATTGATGAAGAGAAACGAAAAAGGAAATTGATCAAGAGAAATTCTTACATTGATACCATGTAAAGGGAGACCGTTCTCTTTCCTCTGTTTCCGTTGTTTCTCCAATTCGGCTTTCCTTGCTTTGTTCTCTTGCATTACCTGAAAAGCCCACACAGCCATAGTTGCGGCACCACAACCATACACCGCAGACAAAAAATCGAACGAGGGCATTCTTGCGGCGAGAAATTGAAGTATTTTTTAATTTTCGATGAATTTTTTTTTTCTTATTTTAATTTTTCGTCAATTGTGGATCAATGTGAGTATCGTCTGAAAAGTAGGATATAAAAATTGTAACTACAATAAATTTGATCAAAAATATACTGCCAATATAGTATGTAAAGTTTTTTTTTTGGCAAGATATAGTATGTAAAGTTTAAAGTCTCATACACAATAAAGGATTAGAAAAAAAAAACCAATACAAATTGTTCCATCATATGTTTTCTAGAGACTCAAATTCTTTTGTTTCCTAAATTGTTCAAAGTCTCATGAACAATTGCCAACCTCAGTTCTTGACACAAATCATGTGGAATTTGCCTATAGTTGACTAAATATTAGAGAAAACTTGTTATTGTTTTGATCAAAAGCAGTATTGAAAAGAGAGAAAATAGAGAAAAAGCATGAATCAAAAAAAGAAAAGAAAAGAGTGAGCTTTATAAAATTGGAGAACTGTAATTAAAGAAACTGTAGGTAACAGAATGACAATCTTTGTTGGACAACCTTATACCCCAAAGATCACCTTGTTTTTTATCATGTTACTTCTTTTGCTTCGGGAGACCGACCATGGGGCAAGCAATAACTTCCTGAAAGAAAAATGACCAACACCAAACTCAAAAGCTAACTGCAATAGAAGGTCAATTAAATACCGGGTCCTATGTATGTTTGATTAGAGGCATGGAGAATCAAAACGAAACCGTCAAATTAAAATAATAAAACTAATGTAGTCAGTGACTTCTTTAGTTCTTTACCTTTTAGCAATGCCAAATCTTATACATATTGCGAGAAATTCTGGAATGCACCTCAGTGCAGCTGAACTGGGCTACGTGGCGGCTTCTAGGCTGTTCAAGCAATCGAGTGCAGACATGTTTTGACAGGACGGTAACTTGTCTTGTTGACAGAATTGACTCGGCTCGAACTTGGACGGCTTGGACAGGGAAACCAAATCACCCACACCACCATCAAAGTCCACAGCTCTCAATTTCAGCCATGCCCAGCTCACACAGCAGCCGCCGGTGACCAATCCAAGTACTTGCAATTGCAATTCACCAGCTCCGATCACCACAACAACACTAACGCAGCTCCAATCAACGCCTTGTCCAATCACTACGGGCATCCACGAGCTCTGCCACGTCCCTGTTTATTCCCTGCAGCAGCTCTTCACCTCGAGCCCAACTTGAGCCAGTGAGCCACGGTCACCATAGCCCTGTGCCTTAAATCACGCCACCCCCATGTGCCCAGAACTACTATGGGAACCCATCACTGGCACCTGCAGTTCTCAGCACCTCCACCAATTAATCAGGCCACAGAGTTAAGGGATCAAGTTTCCCAAAAGTCTTGTTGTTGTCGCTAGTTTGGATCTTATGCAAGGTTGGCAATTGGCTTATGTCGAAACGCTCAAGAATTCGGGGAAGGAGGTGAAGCTTATTTTTCTTTTTCTTGCTGCTATAATTATTGGCACATGACCTCTCAATCTCTCATTGTATTTGGCAGACCATCCCAATCTCTCTCTCTTCCGTTGTGTTTTGGTTTTATTTTAATCCGATCCCATTTGAATTGAAGAGAGGAGATTGAGCTGGGAGAAATGAGTTAATTTCACTGTACAACCTATCAAGCCGAGCCACTACGATTCCGTTAGCTGAACAAGTTACAGTCAAGTCAGATCTGGTCTTACTTCATTGCATGAACGGTCCACAACGTGCCACGTTGCCAGTGCAACTGAACCTCGGTGCATTCCAGCCGCGCCCACATATTGCACCATTCTTTCAAAAACAAAGCTAAAGCCATTCATCAACTCTCACCTCAAAATACAACCATATTGCAAAACCAAAGACCCATTTTGGCAGAAATAGAGACCCAAAACATGAACCTCACAATGACACAATTGCGCTTACCCATTGTAGTAAAAAATTATAAGCAAAACAAAACTTGAACAAAACGATATAGTGTTTTGAATTTTACCTTTAATTTGATGAACGGAAGAGAGCTAGAAGCATTTGATTAGAAGCGTTGCAGTTCAATTGCACAGTTCTGTTAAAATGCTTCAGAATTTTTAGCTTTTTTTTTTCTGATACTTTAATACTCTTAACTTGGACCTATGGATAAACAAGCATGAAAATAGTGTAAAAACTAAATAAATAAGTAAAAAAACAGTTCTTGAAAATATTGTAGCCTATAAGTCAAATATAGAAACACCCAAGTATCAAATCCTCACAATAATCCCCTCGCAATGATTTTTTATTTACTAATTAATGTTACAAAATAAAACATATCAAACTACAAACTACACGTACAAACAGGAAAGGAATCCATACCTTAAGAAAATGAATTAATGAACATTTTCTACCGTTTTCATTTTTTCAATAACATAAACTATTTGAAATCAAATAAACATATAAAACCCGTTATGTTAGCCTTCCTTCTTTTTACTCACACTGATAGCATCAAACGTGAGATGTTGAAAATATTAACTAAAACATGCATACTTAAGGATCACACATCAACATAACCAAATAATATTTGACAAACATATGCGGATTAACATCAATGAGGAGGCCATTGATCAACACTTAGTCTTCTGTGAGTCTCTCTCTTGAATGCTATCTATCTATGGGGCTAGATGGACTGTATAGCAAGAATGATTTAGAGAGATCGCAGGGACCTTGTATTTATAGGGATTAGGCTAGGTTAAATCCTTCCCATAAAAGCATTATTCACCTCATAATGACACTTACCCTAAACAGTTTATATCGACATCTCATTACTTGATTATCAAGATATTTGGATTCCCTAAATATAATCACAAGATTCACTTAATCAATTATATATTTACAAGGTATGAACTTCCTTAAAATCAATGGCTTAGGATACAAGTCACAATAAATATTGTATCTTAATATAATCTTGTAATGTGTTCAATTTTAATCTTACAATCTCTCACTTGAACACTTTACAAGATTATGCAATCTGGAAATTGTGACTATAGCCTTTGCTATTATCTAAAGTGTGCACCTGAGAATTAAGGAGTTCAAAAATCCAATCAAATCTCTGTCAAATCATAACTATAATGAAGGATTGCAGAAAAATTAGCATTTAAAAAAATGCAGCCACTCTGCAATCACATTCAAGAAAGCCATGAGCAATCACATTCAAGAAAGCCATGAGAAATATGAGACACATAAGATGTCCATTAATGTATGAGGAGTGATTTATACATATTTTATGTATAAAGAGTGCTCCTCATTGCTTGTTTTATGCTTTCCTTATTGCCTAATAATGTCACTTAGCCTTGTTTATTTCATTTTGTAGATTCATATGGGAAAAACGGAACTTGGACCAAATTGATGCACTTTGGGAGCTTTTGAGGCATTTCCGTGGAGAAGCTGAAAGTCAAACGTGACTTTGGAGCCCAAGATTACAAGATTCAAGCCTTGGAAGTGAAGAAGAACACTATTCCGGAGTTTTGGCCAAGAAACCGAAAAGTCAACCGAAGTCAACCGGGCCCACATGGTCAACCGCAAAGGCATCACATTGAAACTCATGCATGACTCTCCCAAGCACACTAGGAGAGCCCCTTTGATTGGTTGAGGCATTTTGGTGGTGAGTCATTCAAATTCAAATAGGAGACAAAACATTTAATGCTTATGCCATACTTTGTTTTCTAGCCTTCCACCCTCACATTGTGTCTCTCAATGGTCCCAAATCAAATTTTCCTATACTTAGCACACCTTACCACTTTTCACTTAATGCCTATACACTTTCCTAACTACCCCAATGACATTTAGGTACTTTCATGTGAGTTAGATCTATACTTTGGACCCTAGGATCATTCCCCTTTCATCTTGGCCCTTTATCCCCTCATATATATATACCAAAACCTTCCCATTTTCAGGATTCACCAACCCTAGACACCAAATAGTCCCAAAATTCTCTCTAGCTTCTATTTTCTTTTCCTCCATTTTACCCAAAAGTCACTAAAACTGTCTCCGGACGACCGGTCGCCGATCACCATCAATCGGTCGCCGAGCTGCTGGTTTTGGCTTCTTCATCAATTTTCCACCACTTCCTCCACTCATCTCACTTCCCTTCCTTCATCAAACATCCTCCACACACCTCATACTACATCTCCAAACACTTTCTCCCTCCATTTGCTCACACATACTCACCATCTCATGGAATTCATCAAGAACCTCAAGTTCTAGGAGGCTTGGAGCTAGAGAAAGCAAGGAGAAGACCAAGAAGCATAAGGAGAGGGCTTGCAACCACTTGGTGACAACAAGGACCAGCTGGCCTACCTTCTTGAGCATCTCTTCACCTTTACTTACTCTTTATTTGTATCTAAGCTTGTTAGGATTGAGAATATGATGTATCCTAAAATGTGTTGTGAGTAGTCTCCAAGATTGGGGGTTAGGGTTGTGTGCCCTAACCCAATAAAGATGGTTTTGATTGATTCATATATATATGCTTGAGTTTTTGATATGGATATGTTTATTGCCTACTTTAAGAGTGTTGAATGCATGCTTAGGAAATTTACTACTTCAAAAGTATGTGTTTGTCCCATTTTGGTATGATTGCATAAGCTTAGTAACCTTGTGTATCATGGACACTTGACAATGAATGTGATGAGCTTAGTTTGTTTGGATTCCTAGGTCTTAGAGCTCATAGCCTTATTATAGCAATTTGGGATCCATTGCATGGCTTAAGTTGTGTAGGTTAAGAGACTTTATGAACCGTTGCATGGCATAAGGATATAAAAGAGAAGACCATGGCCCTAGAACCATTGCATGGCTAGGGTACAGGATTTAATCCACTAATCGATCTCACTTGCATGTTTATGTAACTTAATCAACCATTGGAATTGGGCTAAGGTCACCCAAAACCCCCTTTCACTTAATCACTCAAGTTTTCATCACTTTGTCCTCATTTTTATTACTTGCTTGCACTTTAATTTAGTTATGTTCATTGATCACTTGTCACTTTTCAAACCAACAAATGTCCCCATCTACATGTCCACTATGCAAGGAGACAGTTTGTGAATATGTTGAAGTTCTCCATATACGGTCCTCTGAATGGTTCCATATGCTTGAACTTCAAAACATAGCAGCTCAAAACCACTACACTTAATGTGGTTTAACAAAATAACATGATCTAAAGTAACTCAAACTGAATATGTACATATAATAGTTACTGAGATTAGATCAATGCAGATAGTACTAAAGTCACAGCTGCAAAATCAGTAAACAAAATCCATGGATATCAATGAATTTTAAACTTGATTGAAAATAGCAAAATTCATAGAATACAAAATGAGAGAAATCATAAAATCAAAAATACTAAAAGCAAAAATGTTTCAGCTTGAACTCAATAACTTAATGACTCCCACTGGAACTAGCAACACTCCCACTCAGCTTAAGAATCAAGGGTAGGCAGAATGCCAATGTTTGCAGTATGAGTTTGAAAAGCAGCTATGGTTAAGGCCTTATTAAAAGGATTGGCTAATTGGTGAAGGGTACCAATCTTGACAATAGCTAGCTCCAGATGCTTAACTCTTTCTCTAATGCTATAGTACTTCAAATCAATATGTTTTGAATTCGTAGACCTCTTGTTATTCCTTGAGAAACATACTACTGCAGAATTGTCACAATGTATTTTCAAGGGTCTTGATATAATGTTGTCAACAAGCTTGGTTTGAGAAATAATATCCTCAACCAAAGTGCTTGACAAGCTGCCTCATGCCTCGGAGGAAATACATTAGAATGAATTGATTGAGATCGTAGCCTCAAAGTGTTGATTCACGAACCATAACATGACTTGGATTGACACTAGAAGAGTTCACCTTGACCTTAATTGGCAAGAGTGTTACATTCTGTAAGGGCAAAATATTTGCTATTGGCTATTTCCTATTTGACAAAACCTGTTCCCTTGTATTAGCATTTCTTTGTATTCAATGCTAGGTTGTTTAAGGGATTAGGTGTCGTGGCTTAGTGTAAGGGAAAAATATTTGCTATTGGCTATTTCCTATTTGACAAAACCTCTTCCCTTATATTAGCATTTTATTGTATTCAATGCTAGATTGTTTAATGGAGTGGCTTAGGTTGTTCTTGCTCGAGATGGTTCGTGAAGACGCCTTTCTTATCCGGTCTTTTCTCCGGACTTCGATCATTGGTCATCGAAGCTTTCGTTTCAAGCTCCTCAAGGTATGACTCATGCATATGCACATGCACTTATTCATATTGAGTTTTCCTTTGTGTCCTAGGTTTATCTAGGTTTGCTTGTTAGCTACACTTGTGTTGTTTAATTCACACAGATCTTGTGTTGAATGCATTGTTTCTTACATTTGAGTTTATTATGTTAGGATTGCTAGATCTTCACTTAGATTCATTTTGATTAGCATTCCTCTTTCTTTAAGGCTGTTTTAAGCCTGACGGTCGATCGCACCATGATTGGCGATCGATCGCTCCAAGTTGGACAATCTGTCCGTTGTATGAAGACGTCCATCGATCGCACGATATTAGGCGATCGATCGCCTAGTCCACGTGGACAATATGGCCGTTGCATTTTGATTTGAGTGCGGAATATATCCGTTGCTCTCTATTAGGCGATCGATCGCATCCTATCGGGCGATCGATCGCACATGAGGGTTTTAGCTTCTGTTTTGCAGTTTTACACTAGGCGATCGATCGCCACTTATCGTGCGATCGATCGCATATCAGCCTGGACAGATTCTATAAATAGAACTCTTTTGTTTCATTTCGGCCAACTCTTTCCCCATTGTCAAA
Organism: Rubus idaeus; assembly: GCA_030142095.1. Lineage (NCBI taxonomy): Eukaryota > Viridiplantae > Streptophyta > Magnoliopsida > Rosales > Rosaceae > Rubus > Rubus idaeus. The sequence goes on along the minus strand of CM057970.1, from coordinate 16,245,903 downwards.
TACTTCTTTGAGAGAGTTTTCTGGTATAGTTGAGTGACCCTAGATCCATGTTATAGGCTCCTCACATCTTTGATGTTGTTGATTTAGTTATTGTTCCTTGTGAATAACTAAATCAACCCTTGAATCATATTCAAGGTTTGTCAATTCGGTTTGTTTTGATTCTAGCAAGTGTTCCTTGTTTACTTGCTTGTGTCAAACGAATTGAATTCATTATATTCATTCACACACACACTACATTGCATAGTCGGTGATGCTTGCGGTTGGAGGATTCACACGGTGAGTTGAAGTTCGATCAATCGGAGCGGCTTGAGGTGGGAGCACTTGAAGAAGCATTTGGAGGCTACACAAGGTTAGAGCTGCCACTAGTCTATAGGTAGATAGTGTAGAGTTTGGGACGGAGTTCCCCCTTGTATGTGTTTGCCAATTGACGTTTTTCATAGTGTTACACAAGAGCGTGGGGTACGGCTCCCCTCCGGTTTTCCCTCTAGAGGTAGAGGTTTCCGGGTGACCATATAGTTGTGTTGTTTGTGTGTTTGCTTATCTATTGTATTATGCTTAATTGATTAGCATATTGTGTGATTGCCTATCTATATGCTATTGTGCTTAATTAATTAACATGTTGCATGCTTGATCATACATTGATAGATATAGTCCGTGGTGAGCTATTGATGATGCTCACTTTGGGATTCTATGTTGTACAATTGATTGTGCTTGTTGCATATATATTTATTGTGAATTGTGAATTGCTTGTGCAATTGTTTTGAACCTAGGTTGTTAGATTGTGGAGAGATTAACTTTTAATTTGTTCAAAGTTGTGTATACTCTCCGATTAGTGTTTAGGACGACTACCGTTTATTGGGACTATTCCGTGAAACCGGAATTTCACTTAGGTTGTTCTTGCTCGAGATGGTTCGTGAAGACGCCTTTTCTTATCCGGTCTTTTCTCTGGACTTCGATCTTTGTTCATCGAAGGTTTCGTTCAAGCAACTCAAGGTATGACTCATGCATATGCACATGCACTTAATTCATATTGAGTTTTCCTTGGTGTCCTAGGTTTATCTAGGTTTGCTTGTTTAGCCACACTTATATTGTAAATCACATAAGTTGAATGCATTGTTTCATACATTTGAGTTTATTATGTTAGGATTGCTAGATCTTCTCTTAGAATCATTTTGATTAGCATTCCTCTTTGTTTAAGGCTGATTTAAGCCTTGCGATCGATCTTACCTTGATTGGCGATCGATCGCACCACGTGGCACAATATGTCCGTTGGTATGTGACGTGCGATCGATCGCACGATACCATGCGGTCGATCGCATGGTCCACGTGGACAATATGGCCGTTGAATCTGAATTGAGTGCGGAATATATCCGTTGTACTCTTTCTTGTGATCGATCGCACATGAGGGTTTTCGCTTCTATCTCGTTATTTTGCACTATGCGATCGATCACATAATATCGTGCGATCTATCGCATAATATCGTGCGATCGATCGCATATCAGTCTGGACAGATTCTATAAATAGAACTCTTTTGTTTCATTTCGGCCAACTCTTTCCCTATTGTCAAAAACATCTTTGAGAGAGTTTTCTGGTATTGTTGAGTGACCCTAGAACCATGTTATAGGCTCTTCACATCTTTGAGGTTTGTTGATTTGGTTATTGTTCCTTGTAAATAACTAAATCAACCCTTGAATCATCAAGACTTTTCAATTCGGTTTGCTTGATCCTACATTGATAGATATAGTCCGTGGTGAGCTATTGATGATGCTCACTTTGGGATTATAGGTTGTACAATTGATTGTGCTTGTTGCATATATATTTGTTGTCAATTGTGAATTGCTTGTGCAATTGTTTGAACCTAGGTTGTGGAGAGATTAAGTTTTAATTTGTGTATACTCTCTGATTAGTGTTTAGAACGACTACCGTTGAAGGGACAAATCCGGCGAACCGGAATTTCACATTCCCGATGAATTGGAATCATGAATCATATATAGTTGTAAATATCTCATTATGGTTGTTTATTGCATTCAAACGGATTAGAGTAACCTCAAATCCCAATCATCTATCTATCTATATATCTATCTTGCATTTCCTCGTTTAATTTTTTATTTTTTTTTACTTTCTTGCATAATTTACCATGCATTTCAAATACTTTTTTAAAATCTAAACAGAGAATAACTACACTTTACTTGTGAATATCCACTTCATATTTGCATAGTCATATTCCATCTCCAATCCCTTTATCTAGCTTGAATCCTAGGTTAATTATTTATTAATAAGTTTTGGGTCTTTCAATCCTAGTGGTATGACAACATCCACCAAGTTCAACATACTATCTCATACTTGACAACAAACATACGCTTGTGTGAGCAAAATATGCTTCAAGTCACTAATCTCTTTGTTTTCTATCATCGCATTTATTGACGTAGTATGAGCAAAATATACAATACATATTTGATATTTTCATCATAAACATGTTCTTATGTTATAGAATTAACAATCACTTCGGTAAATCGACATGAATCACTTAGAAGATCGATTTATATTTGACAAAAATTTTGAATCCTAACCTATAGATTGTGGACTTCGATTTTCCATATTTCAGCACCTCACTTCAATTCTCTTTGCTTCATTTCATTTGCCAGAGGTTCAATTCGATTTTTTACCGGTGAAATTGAGAAAGAGAGTGGTGTTAAAGAAGTTAGAGAGATGGAGAGTTACCGGTGAAATTGAGAAAGAGAGTGGTGTTAAAGAAGTTAGAGAGATGGAGAGAGATATATATATATATATATATATATATATATATATATATATATATATATGAGAGCGTGCAACCGTTAGTAGTGAGAAGCTGTAAGGAAAATGTGAGTGAGGTCTTGTAATTTCTTCGATTGCATGGAACATAATTGAAAAATCATGCGCGTTTTTATATATAGGATTTTTTTCTTTCACAAATTGTACCTGAACTTATCCGTCATTATATACATGGTACCCAAACTTACATTTTGATCACAACTAGTACCTAAACTCTTCGATTTCGTTTCAAATGGTACCTATGCTAACTTTCCATCCATATTCCGTTAAAAATAAGAGTAATTTTGTCAATTCAATTATTATCAATTAATTTAGGTACCATTTTTAAAGAATTCGAAATTAAAACAAGGGTTCTTGATCAGTAGGGACAAAATACCTTTAAAACAAATACATAGCAGAGGATATCAGTTCTACTGATTTCTCCTAGCTTCAATTATGTTTCCTTCACTCATTGAAATTGCACTCTTTTATTTTTTCTTTTTTTTTCGGAATGACTGGGCATAGTTTACCACTTTACCATATATTTCTTGTGCATAAGATTATTCAAATCTTTGTCATATAATCTTGTTGTGCTGGAAGGGATAGTTTGCTTCAACATTCTTGGTGAAATTTTTTTTTGTTTAAAAAAATAAAAATCACATTTTCATATCTCAAAATTAATAGCTACCAAATTCTACATATAAACAAAGAATTGCAAACAGAACAAGCCACAAATTACAGCAGCAACAACAAAAAAGAAAAAGAAAAAACAGAGGGCAAGAAGCTAGGGAAGCAACTTGCAACAACAAAAGCAATAAAAACTAATTCTAATCAGACTGGTTGGAAGAAGGGAGATCACAACCATTGAAGGGTGATAAGCAACTTCATAGTACTGGTACGGACTACGGAGCCAAGAGTCTCTATAGACCACCCCAAAGTTAGCAGACCAAGCGAATACCATAATCGTACCGCAGAGAAGTCCTTTTGCCATAACTGATAGAGTGCTTAATAAAGAGTCTCGCTACATTCAGCTTCAAAAGCTTTCGCCAATTCTAAGAACAGACGCTAGGGGGTTTAATATCCCAGAAACTACCATTCCAATGCTAGTGAGTAATCCAAGAGGACCAAAGGTTCCTGGTATCTCTGAAGAGATTCCAGATGTTTAAGAATCAAAGCTTTGTTCCAAGTGTGCTGAGTTTTAAACCTAAGCCCCCTTCATTGTTTGGAAGACAAAACATCATCCCAAGAAAACTTTTCTATTTTTGGTATGATAGAAGCCCAAGGGCTCAAACAATGAAACAGAACTCAAGTAACTTATATATGTCATCAAGTAGCATGAGGGGGGATGATCAAAATACAGCACACTAGAATCACCATCAACACTGTACTTAGCAAGAGAATGTCTGCAGCCTTGTTGCTTTCACGAACAATTTGATGAATCATAATCTCATCAAAGCAGCAAGGAGGTGCATACAGCTATTTAGCGGAGAGCCTGAAGGGTGCAGATGGAGAGAACAATTTTGCAGCAGATTAATCAAGACAGCAGAGATCCACAAGCAAGTTTTTAACATTGCACTCAGCAGCCATCTTGAAACCATAGAATAATCCCTAAGCTTCAGCATGAATCACTGATCACCAACCCTTGAATTGGCCATAAAACCTTTAAGCCAATAGCCATTATGGATCACCTGCACTAATTTTTCCAGAATTACCAAATCTAGCCCCATCAACATTTGATTTGTAAGGGATTTCAGGAGGTTTCTTCTACAAGATAGTATTAGCACAAAGGCTCCCCATCATTTCAGATTTAGCCTGGGCACATTTCCATTCAGTAGAATGGCAGAGCAACATGCATAGGATCATCCCAAGAAACATTGGCACCAGGAAGAGGAGAAATATTTTCAAACCAAAGAAATGATCTCAAATTTTTTTCAATGATCAAAGCTACCTTTTTGGAAAAACACATGCAAAGACCAATAAACTTGAATACCAAAAAACACAGAGGTAATCAATTGAAGCCTGCCAGCAAAGGAAATAGATTTTTATGTCCCAAGCTTTGATCCTCAAATCCACTTTATCAAAGAGCGAAGAGAAATCAGTGAAATTGAGCTTGGCAGTGATTAAAGGAACTCCCAGACAGTTTACAGGGCAGAACCAACATGAAAGCCAAATATCTCGATCAAATCATAAGCCTGACGGCATATATGTTTATTGGGTTGCCACCCACAACCCTCAATTCTCTCCCTTTCTCTCTTACGCAGTGCAGTTGTTTTGTCATCCCTAACTTTGACTGCAGGCTCCAACCACTTCCAAACAGAAAGGAGACCACTTGCATCTCCACTGAAGAACAGCCCTCCAACTCCTACCTGAATCGCCTGAACTTCTTGCTTTCCAGACAACCTGGCCCTCTCAGTGAACGATGGAAGATCATATAGGCGGATAGAATTGTCACTAGAAGAACAAACTAGGACTCGTTTACCTTCTGCATCGTGCATCCCTAATAAAGCAACAATACCATGTTCAACATTGTAAGTGTAGATCACTTCCAAGTTGAAGTTGCCTTTTTCAGTCATGTGCCACACCTTTATCGTGCAGTCCAATGAGCAGGAGATCAAAAACTGGTCCCAGCCAATAACAGACGTCACCACATCAGAATGTCCATTCAGTGTTGCAACACACTGTAAAGTTTCGAGATCCCACACCCGTACTGTATGGTCTACGGAACCTGAGTACAGCTTAGTGGCTGCGGATCCAATTCTTAAACATACCACAGCAGCAGTGTGGCCATTAAGAGATGCAGCAAGTTGAAATGGACCTTCTGCTTTCCACACCAAAATAACACCACTGTCGGTCCCGGCGAAAAGCATTTCCTTATCACATTCCATAGCATGAACTTGGCCAACAGGTTCATCTAGACTAAATGCAGCATTGGTTTCAATGTTTCATGCCTTCGCAACATTAGGAGCACCACAGAAAACTCATGGACCCTTACTAATCAAAGCACCTGCTTCACCACCAAGATTAATTACCCTGATACATTGACCAGTATTGCAATCCCAAACTCTGACTGTCCCATCTTTACTAGCTGTATAAAGCTTGCTACTCCTTTCGGGAAGGGCAATGCCAGTTATTACCCTTTTCATGGCCTTGGAGATATGCCAAGGTAAGGATCTCATGTCCACGTCCTGCCATTTTTCGCGAATTAACAGCTCCTGCATCCAAGTTAACCGATAGAGAAAGGGCGCTCAACACTGAATTTAATCTGCAAATCAGAACCTTAATAGAATTGAAACGCAAAACACAGAAATTAAAATTCACAACACTGAATCCTATTAATCTATAATAAAAAAAAATTCATAAAAGCAAAACACAGAAATTCAATTATCAGTTTAGTAGAATTCGAAACCTAAATCATACAACATATAACGTAATCTATAATCAAAAACTCAGAATTCAGAAACTCCAAAATTCACGGTGTGGATACAAAATCTAATAACAATCTCATAGAATTCGAAACCCTAAAACACGCATAATCTATAAAGTAAGCTTTAATCGAGAACCGGATCGAAAATCCAATGATCAATCGAACAGAATTCGAAACCCTAAAATTTATACTACATATATGATCAAAAATTCAGAACTCAGAAACACAACATAGAAACTAAAATTGACGGTGTGAATCGAAAATCCAATAATCAAAATCTAATCGAATTCGAGAGAGTCTCAGAGGCGAGCGAGAGAGAAAGCAATTGGGGATATTTTGTTGGGCAGGAAATGTCTTAAACGAACGTTGGCGCGGGTTTGATTTATTTATACGCGTATAAGGATACCCATACGAATATAATAGTACCTTTTTAATCTAAATACGCGTATTGTAACGCGTATTCTCCCTTTAATGAAGTTAAAATATGACAGCTGGAGGTAGTGTATGGGTATACGCGTATATTAGCTAACCGTATACTGTATACACGTAGTTTGATTTTTGAATCGAGGGGTGCTGATTTGGGCTTTTTATTAATAACTAATTCGGATCCAATCACCGCTCCGGGCCCAGTTTTAATAGTCCGAAATCCCGAAATATGACCGTTGCAAATCAAATTCAACAGGTGAAAAACCCCAAACGGTAAAATTCAATTCTCCAATTTCAACTGTCCCGTTGAATTCAGCTGCTACTCTACTAATCTGCGTGATGAGCAAGTTTCCATACAGGTCTCCGGTTGTGCTATCGGACTTTCCAGATTCCGAGGGAAATGAAACTATGGGAACCCCATGACACAAAGTTACTAAGGTTAGTGATGAAGAAGAATTGAAGATCATAATCGAGTAGCATTAGTTCCGGTGACTGTGGAAGCTAACCGACGAGCTGTTGGATTCTCAGATAGGCGATGTATAAGTGAGGCAAACAAATACTAAGCATGGCTCCCTCAACAATTCACAACTTCTTTTGAACTTCTGCTCAGTAGACACATTATGCTGAAATGGACTTTATCGACAATAAATCGATGAGTAAAAGAATGTAGCTTGGACTTGAAAAATGAACACTTTTATTAACGGAAATACAAATCATGGATCCAACTAGGTACTACAATTACAGAGAGGATAAGTAGACAATATGTAAGAAAGTAGCAGACAAAAATGTGGTCTGAAGTCAACTAGATCAGCTACTACGATCACATGTTAGCGGCTATCGGTAATCCCCAATTAATCAAGGGCAGAGTGTTAAGCACTGTAAGAGTGCCATAACCTATCAGAATGTCTCTTGCGGCTGATTGTTGGAGTGTATCCTAATGTCAACAGATCAGTATGCTTCGAGTCAAAGCACAACAGCATTTTTCTCTTTCAATTTTTCAAATGATCTAAAGCCACCGCTTGTTATTTTTCGTTGACGAGCAGACTGGTGGAGGTGTTTTCGCATTTCTGTTGTCATTTACACCTACAAAGCAAAATAACCATAGGAAACTAAGCCACAGATGCCAACAACATTTCTCACTTGCAAGAATTTCTAGAATGTAATGAAGTTACGTACTAGTGTCAACTGGTTTCCCTCCAAGAGAGGATCGTCGGGACCTGTCAGACCCTGATGTTGGAATGCCTGTTAATGATTGCCGCCTCAGAGTTCTTGCGCTATTAGTAATCAGTGATTTCTCATCATTCAAACTGCCTGCACATTTAGTAGTTGAATGTGTTTCCATCATAGGTTGCTGGTTCCTGCAGTATGGTAAGCATTAGTGAAAAATGGCAGCAGTAGTAAATTTGAACAGTATCCAATATGTTAGTTTTTCCATCAAAGCTATGAAAAGGATTCAGATTCAAAATCATCAGTTTCACCTACCTCTTCTCAGAGCCATTAATCAGTTTTCCAATGGTCCGCAGGGATCTCCTTATCTGAGATCCTTTTCCAGTTGTGCTACTTGTGAAATTAGGTGTCACATAGCCCGTAGAAAGAGTGACCTTGCTTTCCATTAAAATCTGTACCTCATTTGTGGCACATCTTAGTGGTTCAGGTGTTGATGGAATCCGGAGAACAGGAATTTGTGTCCTACTTTCTGTTTTTAACCCTGGCTTCTGATAGGTAGCCATCCTTGGACTTCGAGGGGCCTTGGGACAAGACTCAGGAGTTGTTGGTGGCTGAGGAAGAGGAACTTGTTTTCTACCATCTGTTTCTGGCACTCGCTTCTGATAGGTAGCACTTGTTGGACTTAGAGGAGTCCTGGGACGAGGTTCAGGTGTTTTTGGTAACTGAACAGAAGGGCCTTGTGTTCTACTATTAGTTTCTAACACTTGCTTCTGAAAGGTAGCGCTTGTGGGACTTTGAGGAGCCTTGGGACGATACACTTCCAATGTTGCATTGTGATTGCTGAAATGCCCAAATGGCTTTGCAACTGCTTCTGAACCTTGAAGTTGATCATATTCCTCCACTACCTCAGATTGTAGGGAGGATTTCCCTACATCATGTGCTATCTGAAGACTATCCTTCTTAACAGATCTTGGACCTTCCAAGCTCAATCTTCTTATACGAGTTGGCAGAGGACTTTTTGATCCCTTTCTGTCTTCAAGGTTCCGTGCTTTCTCGGTCTTTGCATTACTGCAATTTTCAATGCTTAATCTTCTAGTACGTTGAGGAGTTCTCTCAGTCACTGCTCCTGGTTTGTCCAAGGTTTTGTTGCACTGTATACCCTGAGATTCCTTGTTTGCTAATGCCTTTTTCAGGCTCTCAATCTGCAAAATATGAAACACAAGTATTAGTGCCCAGACTGCTGTAATATTTTTTAATACTCTAAAATTCAAGCATGAATTTAGATAAAGGAGTTAATCAAACCAAATTGAGTAAAAGTGTCCACCTGTTCTTTTAGTTGCATAACCTCACCACTCTCCTTGTTCGCACGAGCAGCACCAAGTTCAACAGTGGAAACCCTCTGAGCAAACTTCAAGGTACTAACCGTTTCACTGAAAGAATCTTCTTCTGGACTCACATGAGCAAGCATTAAAGTTTTCGCATGTCCTCCTGAAGTACAAATCCCAAAAACAAGGTTGTATCAGTATATGCACTCCTTAAATCAATACATGATGGTCTAATTTCAAAGTACTCAAACAATTCCCAAAATATTCCACCATTGTAAATGTTAAAAAATAGTGCATTTATTGTGGCATCAAGCTCAAGAACAAACCCAAGATAAAAATAAGCACATGCCCTTGGAGTTATCCCAATTACTAAGTGGTGAATATAGGTGGGAATTCGGTTAGGATTATGCTAGGTCAGAATTCGCCAATCTAACAAAAAAAGAAGGTTGAAAAGTAAAATAAAAACAATAGTGAGAGCTGTGACGAACCTAAGGAGCCTTGCAAAAGAAGTGTGAGTTTGCTGTTTCTGTAAGGGATGTGAGAATTCTTCTGAGCTAAGGCTGTAATAACATCTCCTAAACAAGAAAGAGACTTGTTGATATACTGTGCCTCTTTGAGCCGGTCTCCTGTAACTTCAGATTTGTCCACCCGTTCACTTCCTGCGAGGTCAACCAAATGAAGACAACTGCGGAAAGTACCCCCAGATGTATCTTTTCCATGCACATGGACAGTCAGGACACTAGACACATACCAAACAAATGTCAGTGATACAAAATAACTGATATATTTTTAGTAGCATTTTGTCAGTCATAGATAAGTTGTTTCTTATAAGAGAAACAGTTAAAATAACTCAGCTGCAAAAGACTGACCTATGGGAACGGCTACTGCGGTTATTGATTGCAGTAGAACTGACAACTCGATTCACCTCACCATATTTCATGAGGTTAAGAACATCAGCGGTTGAATTCACTGAATGCATTGTAGCATCTGGAATACTCAAGCCATTATCACCAGTGCAGCTCCGGATCTCTAATTTGTGAATTGTTAAGGATACACAAAATGAATGTGGCCAGTTTTTCTTTCCAATGAAATAAATGTTTAAAGTGAGATAAAATAACCAGTATGAAAGGATATTTGGTGGTAGATGAATCTTGTACAAGAAGATCTCGTACTTGTTCATTGTAAATTTCAACCATTTGCACATGAATGTCATAATGTATGATATCCTTCCTTCTTTTTGATATCTGGAAGAGATCATTGAGAGCTAGATAATTAATCCCCATGTCGTCAGTTGACCCACCTGATGGACCACTCTGTAAAAAGCATAGAAAATGTTAGTTCAGAGTTAAAAATCTTGACCAGAGTCAGTTTTATGCAATATATGCACAAATGCTTGCATGCAGATGAAATCTAACAGTAAATTCTTCCTTCAAAATACAGAACACTTGGCCTAATATTCAAAATTTGAAATGAACGGGCCAGATGGGAAATTGCAATAGATAACCAACTGAAGCTGTTGAATTGTATCTTACCATTGTATGTGTTTTGCCGGAACCTGTTTGACCATAAGCAAATATGCATACGTTGTAACCATCCATCACAGACCTAATCAATGGTTGAGTGTCCTTGAAAACCTCAACTGAAAAGAAAGTTCAATATAATTAAATCAAAACTGGGGATGGAAACGAGGTTGATGTAGAAAAGCCACTAAACAGTACCTTGGGTAGCAGTTGGACTAAACACTCGGTTGAACTGAAAAACTTTCCTTCCATCCTTTTGGGGCTTTAAAGGGTCCAAGATCACAAGTGATCCATCCTCTCCAATGAAATCTATTACATTTTTGGATTCACAACTGAAGGAGGGCCTAATCCTGCAGTAGACTCGAATATTACCTGAAGAAATTTTAACCAAGATTAGATCTTCATCGTTGTCAAACCCAATATATAATAGCATGACTAACATTTGTGTTTGAAAATTTACCGACCTTTCAAATCCTGAACCATGTTGTACAGTTTTCTATTCTCTTTCACCACCTTATGATAGCCAAGAGCAGCAGTAGACAGCTCTTGTACCTGTGTCCCTGAACCCACAAAGAGCGCAAGCAAGATCAAGTTTCAAAAAAAAAAATTAATAATAATTTGTAAGAGTTGAGAGACAAATTTATGTGCATATAGCACTTGGAAATGAAGCAAGTCGAACATTCATCCATCATAATTTCCATATACTGTTAAAAATGCGGCACTTAAAAAGAGCATGCAGTTGTGACTATGACATTACCTAAGAAAAATGGCTACACATATTTCCAAAAAATACACAGTATCTTACATGTAATTCCCAAGATCATGGTTGATGTTCGTAGTAAAAATTAGAAGATGTGCTAGAAAAGATATCTGAAAGGAAGATCTCATTTCTGGTTTACCCATACAATAATAAAATGAACGATGACTTGTTGCAGATTACATATTTGTAAGTTTGTAACCGGAAAGGAAAGGTAATGGCCAAAAGGTCGGAGTACTTTTAGCTCCCTAAGTAGATGTTTCCCTAAGAGTAGGACATACCCAAGTCTTTCAAATCACTGTGCAGCTGGGTCTGTAAGTCTTCGAACTCCAGTTTTGCACTTAACCACAAGGCCTTCAGATCCTGCCAAATGAACATCATTACAAATAACCACAGTACATTTATATGCAATAATTCTACAATGCTATGTCTTTTAATCATTTTACTAGAAAATTGTAAGATCAATATATTTTCATTTATACTGAAATTGATTTGTACAACCAAGAGCCTGTCCGTAATTACTTTTTATGATATACCATCTATGCCAAAATGTAACTCTTAAAAGCACTTTTTAGAGAAGCAAAATACAAATCAAAGTTTTTCCAAAGCCATGACACAACACAAACAAAATTTAGGTCAACTTATATTGAAAAGATACTAGACCTACAGAAATACATAAAAAGTATATATATATAAATACCTACCACAAGTTCTTTCTCTTGCATTTGAAATAGAAGCCGGTGGTTGCAGTTACCCTTTCTCAAACAAGCTTTGCAGCACTATTGAAAAGATGAAGATAAAGAAACTTTAGAATCTAGGAGATGTTCATTTAGCACGACAGTAAATGTTAGCTTAATAGGGAAAAAAAATATAAAAAAAAAGAAGGTTACTATACATCAGCTTTGTTGTTATAAGTGTGTGTATATATATATATATATTGCAGGGCTATCCATCTTAAGAGATGGACTCTACAGGATGAACATATGAGTTCCCTTAATTGTAGACTACATGATGAACTCTATATTGCAGGGGTATCCTCAGATAGCATTCTTGATGTAATTTAGAACACGGTTTCTAAGTATTACCTATTTCCAAGTACATTGATTACATAAAGAATGCTTAAATATGATAGACATACTCTTGAATTTTCAGCAGCGGATATATCCTCGAGAGGAATAGATGTTGAATGGGCAGGTGAGCTGCTTCTTCCTTTGGAGGATTCTTTTAACGTACACTCCAACTGTTTATACACAAGACCAAATGAATACTATCAAGTTCACACATTTCATGTATGTAAAAACAGTGGCATAAAATAAAAACTCAACTAATTCAAATATGGATGAAAGTTCATAAAAGTTACAGAATTATGTATAGTTGGCTGTGCAGGAAGAAAAGAGTCATATGGGACAGTAATTGTAAGCTTGTAAACCCAAAGTAAATGCAACTTCTGTTGGGATTGAACAAAGTTATAGATCTAATTGAGATATAAACTTCCCTTAAATACCTCCTAGTCACTTCATGCTTTAAAATCTAAATAACAATATGGCTTGTTTTGTAATTTATTCACAGAGAAAAAAAAATCTCCTAAGGCTCAAATTAAACCAACCTCAGGTAATTTCTTTTGAAGACGTTCCTCCAGACAACTTGTCATGATCCTTCTTAAGACACTAACTGCATCCTGCAGTAGAAGAAGTTGGTTAAAAGAGATGAATCTTGACTTCAAACCTTGTCCATAGTCCAGCATTTATTTACTGAAAAAATCAACAGTCTTCACAAAATAAATAAGTACATATATAGAAAGATACCATTACCAGATCACCATTATGGTAGGAAGCAAGAAGGTTATCGTCAATGTTTTCCTTTATGTCAACCATAGAAGCAGCAAGTAATTTGACAACAGATTCTATCGAATTCACTGCATCACAAACAGTTACAGAAAGGACAAACGTTAGGAGATAAATTGAAGGCCATTACCCTACTAGTACATGGATTGTGTATAAGCATGAAAGTATTTCTGAAGTAGATGTTGTCATATCTACTAACAGATAAAGAAGATTAGTATCATTCAATGGTGAAACTTTTTCATCAACTCTTAGCATCGAGAAATAACCACAGCATATATATAGTCATTACCTACTATGATGCACCATTTAACTTAGAGGAAACATTAATACATAACCAACAAGTATATCGTCCACAACTGGAAAATACTTGTATACTTGAAAAGAAATGAAAATTACACCAAGTTTTTTAATAAAATCTTACTATATATGCTACTAGATCAAGATCAATAAATGAACTTACATATGGGTTATATTAGTACATGTTTGATGTTATATATTTCTTATCAAACAAAACAATATGTCCTCATTAGTAACCATAACTTGTGTCACTATATATAAATATGTTATCATTTTAAGTAATTTCTGTAGATGCAAATAAGCATAAGTTGAAATGCATGTATTTGAAATGGATAAAATTATCAAGAAAAAGAAACCAATAAAACCTTCAGGCTTCTGTTTGTCACCCTCAATCGGTGGTTGTCTATCAAGTCCAGCAGACATATCCAAGTTCCTGCAAGAGTGTGAGGAGACCGTAGCTGGGGGTCTTGAATGCATTCTATTGGCAGAATGCATAACCAAGGGAGATTTTATATGCTTATAACATCCATTCCCATTGCTCATCTGCTTCCACTCATTATAGGATCTAAGGGCTAAAACACAATCAACAACCTTCCCTGCTGACCCTGCGTCCAATGTATCCTGAGACATAGAGCACAATCAACAGCCTTCCCTCAAACAATGTAAATGTAGGTACTGTTAACATTTAATGTGCAGTATAAGCAGATGATCTACCCTTTCGAGGTCAGACGCTTCAAAAGCAGGCAGCTTTAACTCTTCGGCAGCAACCAGAAAGTTACGAACATTCTCAAAGTACTGATAAGCAGGCAATGGTTGAGATTCCCTACTTAGAGATTCCAAAGGCATTTGGCTCTCCACAACCTTAAAATGATAACAAAGAAAAACATATAATAATATAACATTTGTCCATGAACACATAAAATGATATTATATCACTTTTATTTTCTTTCTTTGTTTCTTCTATCAACCAAACAGAGGGGAAAATACAATAATCTGGGATTGAAATTTAAGTACCCTGGGTACTGCTCCGGGTTGAATCTTGTTCATGGCATTGCATAGGATCAGACCATTTCTCAGGCAAGAAATGAACTCTTTCTCTGATGGCTGGTTCGGTATGCCAAGTGGACCCACTAAGCTTTCGAGCCACTCAACAGCTTGAAATCGCCTCCAGGCTGCCAAATTTACCAAATGTAGCAACGAGAAATTAACAATGGAATAATAATCCACCCATTCTTGAAAAATCAACAATTATGCCCTTATTTGTGTTCTGAACAAAATTTCAGGGAAAAAAAATAACTTTGTAATTTTCAAACCAATAAATTAATTCGTCAATTCAATTGAGCCAATTGTTCATGGTTTCCAAGAATTGCTCAATTCTTGGATACCATACCACGAACTATTCTAAATTCTCAATCGTATCCGTTTCTTTTCTATTACAGTCTGAGGAAGCAAACACACATACTGTAACATCAAAATGATAACGACTTAATAAACCAACCAACCTGCTTCTTCAGCCTTTCTTGAAGCCCTAGTAAAATCGTGCAACCCAGTTCTTGATCGGTCCTCCATTACTTGTTTCCTGCAGATTAGAAAGAACACAATCAAAACATGTCATTCTGAGAAAAACCCACCAAAAATCTTTACGAAAGAACCAAATAAACAACACAAACAACGAGACAGAAAAACAGAGAAAATTCAAGAACGTACTCGATTCTTTATATGGGTCTCTCTCTAAAACCCTAAAAGCTGACGACCCAAAGAGAGAGAGAGAGAGAGAGAGAGAGAGAGAGAGAGAGATGGGGTTGGTGGTGCTCTGAGAGAGAATTGAGAATAGTGATATGCGGATCCTCCAAACCCCAGGTTTGGGAATCCTAACGTTTCTATTTTTTTGAATTCAAATCGGTAGGGCACCACGTGCTTTCGGTCACAGAAGATGATCTCACCCGTACATTAACAACTGCTCTACCTAAACCAACGGATGCGATCGTCTAGGGTTCTGGGCCTCAGGTTTGGGCCTTTGAGATTCGGCTTGGTTACCAAGAGCTAATTACCGGGTAATGAATCGCAACAATACGCGTGTCAACACGCTCCGTCGTATAACGCGCAATCTAAGTTGCCTTTAAAATTTCAGTTAAAATTTTTCGCGTTTTAGTGACTCGAGGACCCAAACTCTAGGGATTTGCCAAAACGTCAACGTTTGATACTTTCTCGTTTTTGAATTCTGATTTCCTTCTAATTATTGATGAGTTGCCTTATAGTGAAATTGGGGGTTTGTCATGTCATGTCATTTTATTATTGTAGTAGAATTGATGTTGGAAATTTGAAGTTTTCTTCTATAAGAGGAAATATGTGACAAGCAGTGGAATACGAAACATTTGCTTTGTTTCCGGTATGATCCCTCTCGCCAACTTCGCCGTCCAAAACCACCGGGGAAGCTCGGTGTCGCCCCATCGCCACCTTCAAAAAAACAATTCCGCAGGGCAATACCTCTGCTCTTTCTTTCTGCCTTTTCTTCTTTTTCAACCAAATCTGAGTTACCATAACTTATTGGATTCGTTGTTGGAAGTACATTGTCCCAATTTCTTTTGTGTAAGTTCAATGAAAAATCTCTATGAAAACTTTGGCTACAGCTATAGATCAAATTCCAAAAAAGCTTTTGAAAATCGCTCGTTGCAAGAGATATAGTGTGATAATCATACAATAAAATAGGGTTTGACAAAAATTCCATGTCTCATATAGTGGTTTATATATATATATATATATATAAGCTACAAAAACTCAAACTCAAGTTGTTGCATTGTGCCCATAAGATTTTTTTTTTTTTCAAATTCATGCAGTCATTTTAACCCCACAAGAGCCGCACCTTCTTTTTTGTTTTTGGGAGCATTTGCTAGAGTATCATTCTACAATCTTTATTGAGTACAGAAGCATTTAGATTCTAGATCATCCTAGGTTTGATAAAATAATAATAATAATAATAAACCAGGATGATCACTCAATACGTTCCTGATTTTCTCCTCATCAAAGATCCAGATAGCGATTTCTTTGTAAAAGTGTCAGGGACACCAATGATCTAAGGTATAATGGTCAAGGATATATATAAAAAGAAATTAGCCCTTATATGTTAAAGTTGCAATATTAAATTGAAATTTGTTGAAGGAAAACATTATTGTGTGCCTTGTCAAACTAGGACTCTTAGTATAGGTTATCCTTCTAGAATATGTATTAGATATTTCCTACATCAATATGGATTGTATCATGTATTCCTCTATATATAGAGGCCATTTAATCATTAATAAAGTTGATCATATTCTGAGTATTCTCTACTATTTATCTGTTATTTACGTTTCCCTTAAACACGTTATCAGCACGAGCCCTAACCCTAGCTACAAAACCAAAAATCCAAAAACAGTTTTCGTGAACAGTACCCACCGTGAACAGTAACTCGTGAACAGTACCACCGATCAAGAATTCAAGAACTCTTCTGCAATTAAGAAAACCAAGTAAGTATTTTCTAAAAGTTCCTGCTTTTGATGCGGTTGTGTTTTTCTCGGGGATTTAAAAACTTCCCTTCTTCTACATCCCGACCCCTCTTATGGCGTGAGACTTTCATGGTGAAATTTATGAGCAAAAATACAATAAGCTATACCTACTTCGAAAGATTATGAGAAGTATTAGGGGAGTGATCGAGCTTTATATCGCTTGCGGTATATGTAAGTCATGAGCACCCCTAATGTTATCATTCTTTAGTAAAAGTTAAAGAGCTTTAAATGAATCGTGGGGATTCATAATATATGCTATGATAAAGTAAATTCATGAGCATCCAAGAAAATCTTTGTGATAAAGTAAGTTCACAAAGGCATCGAATTCGACCAATTTTTTGTCATGGCTTATTCATTACTAGCCTCACCTATGTAGATGTGATTTAGGTGAGAGATTGGAATCAGTGGTATTGAGAGAGTTTTGCTCCACCGACATTCCTCTTTCTTATCTGGTCATGCTTGTGTGGAGCTATCGAACGGTTTAAGCTATGGCCATATCCATCTTGGTCTTGTTCTAATCCGAAAAATACTTGAAAATTTTATTTAGTGTTCGTGGATGTCTTTTTATGACTGCGAAACTAAGGTATCTTATTATTGTGATAAAGTAATTTCACAAGTGATAAAAGTGATAAAGTAATTTCACTATTGCTGAATATAATTCAGATATGCTTCAACTATGGTTATGCTTCAATTTTGTAAAGATGATTCTTACAGAAGCAGAATTAATAGAGAAAACTCTCTACACCTTCCTAGCTTCGGCATTTATATTGTACAGACAATATCGATTAATGTATATTGCCAAGCGACTTTCAATCAACTTATCAATTATCTGCAAGTAGCTGAAAACATGACACGATCATGATGAACAACAATAATTAGGCCTGCCGGAACAAAGAGAGTTCTAAAATTAAATTATGGCAAAAATGGCCAAAAGAGGACGAAACCCTAATGTCAAAGGAGCGTAATTTTAATGAACGATCTGGTTCATATAATCGTCCCAATAAGGAAGGAAATTGCAACAACGTTGCACAAAAACGTGGGAACTATTGCACCACGTAAACAGGGGCAAGGAGGAAGATGCATGGGCCATAGAGGCCATGCCAACGCCGGCAAAGTAAAGCATGACAATAAGGTGTCAAGAGCACCAATCTATCCTCCAAAGGCACATGGTGCCGAAACACTTTTTTCCGACGAACGGTTTGTCGCTATAGCCCTTTACCAACAAACAGATCCTCGCTATTGGTAAACTATCTCTTACCAATAAACGGATCGTCAATGAAGCATGTGTTGATAATGAGTTATGTATACTCTACTTCATAAGAAGCATTAAAAGATACCGTAGATGACACAGACGTCAATCTCACAATTGCATATTTTAAAGTCGACCAAAGTAACGAGAAGACTACAGAAGTTCCAGACTTCAATTTAATTGCAATTGTTTTTTCCAAGTTTATTATGTAAAGGCTTATGATGCCTTATTTCAATTGACATTATGTAAAGGATTAGAATTTTCTGGACAAGACCTCGATGTAATCGTTGGCACATGATTAATAAATTTCGAATTTTCTTCAAAGAATGGCAAGTATTCTTCGAAATTTTATTTATGTCATAGACATATTTTTCGAATTTTCTCTAAGTACTGAGCAAATTTCCAATTTCTCCTCAATGTAATGAAGGATATTAGTGTCAACGGTTATTATTGGAAAACGTATTGTAAGAATGGACAAAAATACTTATGTATTATTTCTAATGGTTGCGGTAGAAAGCGCATCTTAGAAAAACTTATGTGTCGATCTTGTGGGTTATACTTAACCACTATTCGTATCATTGAAATCCAACAAAGTTTTAGAGATGATCTCTTGGATTCTGACACATATAGGCTTTGACACGACTGCTTGGAACATCCATGTCGTGATTTGATGATCCGTATATTGAAAACCTCACACGGACATCCCTTTTATCGAGCTAATAGAAGCAAGAATCAAAAATTGATTCAAGGAGATGAGACAGTTGAAAGCAAGTACAAAAATGCTGCTGTCCAACGCACGTCGACCGGTCGACCCAACATTGTCGAACGGTCGACACCCATCCGAGGAGCATCGTCGAACGGTCGACCCCCCCCCCCCCCGTCGACCGGTCGATGCTTCCCTGCCCTTTTCGGGCCGTTTTCCCCTAATGTGAACCCTGATTCAAACATTCATCAGGATGCCTCCTATGCTTCTATCGCCTTTATGGCCAATGGCTCATTCTGCAAAGCCTGTTCCTTGAGCAAATTAGGATCGAGACCATCCTATGCTAAGGACATAAAAGAAATTATTTCATTCTTACATCGTATCCAAGGAAGATATTTGTGGACTTATCCAACCATAATGCGGACTTTTGAGATAATTTATGGTTTTGGTGGATGCATCGACATATTGGTCACATGTCGTTTTATTGTCTACACACAATGCTGCTTATGCAAAACTTCTAGCACAAATTATACGCTTAAGGGCTCACCACCCAGATCATTCTATTTTGTCAAATATGACTTGACAATGCTAGAGAGTTTACATCACAGAAGTTTGATGATTATTGCATATTTATTGAGATTAAAGTAAATATCTTGTACCCCATGTGCATACACAAAATGGTCTCGCAGAAGCCACCATTAACAGATTTTAAATGGTCGCTTGGACATTGGTTATGCGCACCAATCTCCTATTATCTGCTTGAGGTTATGCAATATCGCATGCAGCTTTACTTCTTCGTTTCAGACCCACTACTACTCAACCGTTTTATGCGTACCAGATGGTAACTGGATATGAGCTGGATGTCTCACTTTTTACGCATATTTAATTGCGCGGTTTATGTGCCAATTACGCCCCCACAGCGCACTACAATTGGGTCTTACGAAACGTTTAAGTATTTATGTTGGTAACGAATCTCCAACTATTGTCCGCTACTTGGATCCTTGACAGGCGATCTCTTTATTGTCACTTTGATGAGACAGACTTCCCGTCGTTTGGGGGAGATAAGAACAAGTATGTTCAACAGGAACGACATGAATTGTCGTGGTCTGTCCCCACTCTGTCACATCTTGATCCCCAACTCAATATTCAGGACGTAGCAGATTCGATGCATGATGCGTTTTCTGATATTGATAAAGTGACGAGATCAAATACACCAGCTGCACACATGCCTGCAAGGTTGGAAATTCCCTAAAGGAAGAGGGGATATGGCGCCAATAATGGTGTCACAATCACACATAGTGGATGTGTGGTTGAGGCCGTGGTTCCCTAAAGGAAGAGGGTGATACCACTTGGTTCGATGGATACTCACCAAACGAAGGAAGTGAGTTTGGCACAGCCTAATCCATTCATCATCAATATCGAAACCCGTCTCAAGAGATTATCTCTGATTATGTCCATGAATCAATATTGGGGGACGCCTCAATGATTGAACCAATTTCAGAGAATAATAAAATCTCGATAAATGCATGCATGCTTGAGACGACATTATTTGATGATATATTGCTCAAGAGATTATAGAGCAAGATGACATCGAACCACGCTCTGTTGAAGAATATCAACGTAGAGCATATTGGCCTAAATGGAAAGATGCAATCCCAATTGAACTAGTTTCACTAACAAAGCAAAAAGGTTTTTGGGTACGTAGTGCTAACGTCCCCAAGTGTAAAGCCTATTGGACATAAATAAGTCTTTGTTAGAAAACGTAAAGAGAAGAATGAAGTCTTGAGATATAAGGCTCGCCTCGTGGCGCAAGGTTTCTCACAAACGCTCTGGGATTGACTACGAGAAGATGTATTCACTCGTAAGGAATGATATTACATTCCGCTACCTTGTCAGTTTCGTAGTTTCCACAAATAACTTGACATGCAGCTTATAAATGTGGTTACAACATATCTCTATGGGGATCTAAATTCAGAGATATATATGAAGGTGCCTAATGACCTTCAATTACCCACATCAAGTGACTCTAAACCACGGAGTGCGTTTTCGATAAGATTAAAACGCTCACTTTATGTGACTACTTGATTGGGAAGGAATATATAAATAATGGTTTATGCCCATGCGTGTTTATTAAGAGAACAAGTTCCGGATTTGTAAATATTATTGTCTATGTTGATGACATGAATTTAATTAGCACTCTTGAAGAACTGAGAGATATTGCTACGTATTTGAAATCCGAATTTGAGATGAAAGATCTTGGAAAACTCGGTTTCTAGGCCTTGTGCTAGAGCATCGAGATAGTGGAATATTAATCCACCATTCGGCTTGTGTCCACAAGATGTTAATGAGATTTAACATGGACAAAGTACATCCATTTTAGCACTCCCATGATCAATCGGACCCTAGATCGAAGGAATGATCAATTTCGTCAAAAGGATGATGACAAATAAAATATATGGGCCGAAGTGCTATATATATATAAGTGCAATAGGCGTATTACTGTACATAAGCTCAATGCACTACACATCTCTTTTGTTGTGAACTTGTTAGCTAGATTTAGCTATGCGCCCACGCAACGCCAATTGAGTGGCATAAAGACAATATTTCGTTACCTTAAAGGTACAATTGATTTGGGCTTATTTTATCCCTACAGAGAGAAAGCCAAGTATGATAAAAATGGCTGCATTTGGTACTGTCGACGACGATCGACCGGGCGAGGTACGACGGTCGACCGGTCGAACCTCGGACAGAAAAGCTCTTACTCCTTATACCGAAAATCCTTGTGATGGTTTGGTTGATTTTGCTGATGCTGGGTACCTCTCTGACCCTTGCTAATATTGTTCCCAAATTGGTTATGTCTTTACCATGGGTAACACGGCGATATCTTGGAGGTCCACCAAGCAAACGTCAGTTGCTACTTCCTCGAATCATGTAGAGATAATTGTTCTATATGAAATTGTTAATTTGTATGGTTGAGGTCTATTATTACACATATTCGAGGAATAAGTGGTTTGAGGTTTACCACTTAGGAACCTACTTGCATTTATGATGATAATGTTGCTTGCATCGAGATGATGAAGCAATGTTTCATTAAAGGGGACAATAGCAAGCATATATCGCCTAAGTATTTTTATAATCAGCAACTACAGACTCTCCTCAAGATTCAAGTGAATCAAGTTAGATCCGAGGAGAATGTGGCAGATTTATTTACTAAGTCTTTGCCTAATTCCACGTTTGAAAAACATGTTAAAAGCATTGGTATGCTTAAGTTATCTAAGATCCCATGATTGTAGGAATCAGGGGGAGGTGCAGACTTGAGGGGGAGTCTGGCACATACATGTCATTTTCAAATGTGAATGGTGCGTTGTACTCTTTTTCCCTTCGACCAAGGTTATTTTTTCCCACTGGGTTTTATAGTTACTTGGCAAGGTTTTTAATGAGACAACATGGAAAGCATCATCTAGTTGTGACCGGCACAAGGGGGAGTGTTGAAGGAAAACATTATTGTGTGCCTTGTCAAACTAGGACTCTTAGTATAGGTTATCCTTCTAGAATATGGATTAGATATTTCCTACATCAATATGGATTGTATCATGTATTCCTCTATATATAGAGACCCTTTAATCATTAACAAAGTTGATCATATTCTGAGTATTCTCTACTATTTCTCTGTGATTTACGTTTCCCTTAAACAAAATTAGCCCCTAAAGTTAGGATATTCTCGTTTAGCTAGTTAATTTACCCTAGTTTATTTTTTCAATTGTATGATTAAAAAGTGGGTGCCAAACTTATGTAAAACTTTTTTTTTACCAATAATGCCAATAAGAGCTTTCACACGTTTAAAAAAGTCAAGACATGCATCGTCATTTGGACAATTTGATTTGTATATTTTTGGGTAAATGTTATAAATGATCCTTGTGGTTTGAGGTGATGTTCAACATTAACCTTGAGGTTTCAAAATGTTTAATATCACCATTGTGGTTTGCAATAATGATCAATATTGATCCAAAATGTTATTTATAGCAAAATTTTCATCAATTAAAATAGTATCAAAAATTAAATTAAATAAGAAACACTTGAAAAAAGTTTGTTTTCTAATTAAAATGATAAATTCATCCTTATGAATCACCTACACATGAATTTTAATTGTTGGATTTTTTGCCGAAATTAGCATATGGACCAATATTGATTAATTTTGCAAACCACAAGGGTTACATTAAACATTTTGAAACCACAAGGTTAATGTTGAACTTCACCCCAAATCACAAGGACCATTTGTAACATTTACCCTATATATTTTACATACAAATTAGGCCTCTAATCACTCTAGCAATGCTAATCCAAAGGCCATTTAGTGTCTCTAATCCTTGAATTGCACCATTGTAGGGTTCACGAGCATCAGATTGATATCGGAGGCCATTTTGGAGCTTTTTGTGCATTTCCGGCTAAAGGACGAAAAGTTAACCCGAGGACCGGCGGTCAACTCATGGTCAACCCCGACTTTAGAGTGTCAACAAGTCAACATGAAGTCCCGGAAGTAAGTCGCAAGAGAATTCCGAAAGATTGGTCAACTCTGAGGGTCTTGGTCAAAGTCAAGATGAAAGTCAACATTGTGACTCATCACCAAAGGATTCCAAAAGTCATCAAGAGATATGCTAGATATGGTAAGGTCATCCTTAGATTATTCATTCCCTTTATTCCTATAGGATTTTACCTTCATTGCCCTTTATTTAATCCCTTTAGCCATTATATCTAACCCTACTTCATCTTAGCCCTTCATTCCTTCCCTTCCTAGCCTATATAAACTTAGTATTTGCCTCATTTAGGTCATCTCCCATTTTAGCTATCATCTCCCATCACTCATCACCTTCCCTTTCCCTTTCTTCCTTTTTTCCTTCCCTTAGACTTGCCCACGATTCGTTTGTCGACCGGTCGACACCTGCGGATGATCGGTCGATCGTCGACGGCGGCTCCGCTTCTCCTCCACTTTTCACCCACTTCCTCACCTCCTTTCCTCTTCCACCCTTCATGAAAGTTGCTCCACACGTCCTTCGATCCTCCACCTCTAGCTGCTGAGGATCCTCACCAATTCATGCAAGAGCATCATCAAGCACCAAGGAGGAGCAAGAGAGCACTTATTGAGCATTCCTTAACCTTTCTCTTACTTCTTCCTATGTCTAGTGCTTTAATGTGTAAATTGTTGATGTTTATTGTAATGATTAGTGAGTAGTTACCTTGTTGGGGACTAGGGTTGTGTGCCCTAGTCCAATGTGACTTTGTGATGTTTGATTTATGAATAAATGCCTTTGTTGGTTCATGAGTATGTGTATTGTCTATTTTCATATGTATTGAATGTGTATTGGAAGATTTTTCATTCTTTGGTATGGATTTGGTCCATCTTGTATGAGTTGTGTTTGGCTTGACAGCCTTATTCTACTCTAGGCAATTGGCAATATGTGTGATGAGCATGTACCCATGTACGACCCTTAATTCATGTGTTTTACGCCTCCTTTCTTTCTCCCTTTTCATGGAGAGTCCCTAAGACCCTAATAAGGCTTAGGAATACTTTAGAGGAATCTATTTCACATCGATAATATCGGTGGAATGGTGGGTTATGCATGTGTCGTTTGTTTGAGTCTCTAGGTTTGACACTTTACACCTCTTAACCACTTTAGGGGATTCAGTATTAGGTAACTTAGAGGAATCTCCTATGACACCTAGAGAGTTGAAATGACCCATTATATGGCATTCGAATACCTTAGGAAACACGATCCTAGATTCATAATATGGCTAGGATACGGGGCTTGATTCGTTGACCACATTGGCATGATTTCGTGATTCGAAACATTGTTTTGTTGCATTGGACTTGGGATTTGCCCGAAAACCCCAACATTTTCATATATTGCACACACTTTATCTTTCCTTTACTTGCATTCTTTACTTGTTTGTTATCTTGGCATTCCACCATTCCTTACACAAAACCACACACACTACACCACTTCGCACATTGTTCAAACACGCTTCCACCCACTCTTTTCACCTCTTGTCACTCCATTATAGCTAGAGCACTCGACCACACACTACCTTGAGATTAGGGACCGTCAATCCCTGTCTGAACGACAACCCCGTGTCTCAATACCACTCACCACTACTTTTGCTTTCGTCACAATTACACAATAGATTTCAATAATTGATGTGAACGTAAAATACGTTCACAAAGTGC
Source organism: Rubus idaeus (assembly GCA_030142095.1). Lineage (NCBI taxonomy): Eukaryota > Viridiplantae > Streptophyta > Magnoliopsida > Rosales > Rosaceae > Rubus > Rubus idaeus. Next base: position 16,220,633 of record CM057970.1, on the reverse strand, counting down.
TCTAAATACTTGGATTGAGCTATTCTGAAAGCTTATTTGTCAATTTATTGTTTGTTTTCGTGTTTTTAGGGAAAATATGTGAAAAATGCTAATTTACACATAAAAGGTGAATTTTGGAGGTTTACAACGCAATTTCGGAAAGTCAACCGTGACTTTTCGATTATCTGATGACATCGGTCATCACTCGGAAGTGGATTACAGACACTGTACGAAGATTTCGGATTATTCCGAATCCCGACAATTTTGTTGGCGAACCACCACATAAGGAGGCGCAACCACCACACGCGGTGGCAAAACACATTTTAAAACCACCATTCTATTTTCTCTAATAATTATTTCTTTTATATATTTATTATTATTTCATTTATTTTCTTTTGTTTTATTTTATTTCTTTTTGTTATTTTATTTATTTTCTTTTGTTTTATTTTATTTATTTTTGTTATTTTATTTATTTTATTTGTTTGTGTTTTGCAGCCACCATGTTACATAATCCCATTTGAATTCAAATGCTTCTTTTGAGCTGTTCCACGTTGTCAATCACCATTCTCCTTGGCCTTTCTCCAGCTAACAGCCCACTGCCGGCTGACACCACCACCTTTCCTTGGCCATTTTCACATTTCCTTCTCTATTTAAGAGAAGCTTCTGCTCTAGCACAATCACACCATCACCGCCACATCACGCTTCTCCTGCTCCTCCCTTTGAACCACCATTGTGCCTCTGCACTTCCATAATAACCCAGAAATCAATCTTTTTTCTGTTCTTTGTTCTATTCAACATCATCGTGAACCTGCAACAATTATCAATTACAACAATCATCAATCACAAGTTGAATTCATCAATCTGCAATCAGTCACAGAAGCTCAGTTCACGGTGTCCCCAAACCATCACCGCTGCAAAGCCCAGCCATCTCCAGCAGCCACCGCCAGCCCGTGCTGTCGTCACTTCCATGACTGCAGTTCGCAAATCAAGGCCGCACCTCCTGCGCCTCAGCTCGAGCCCGTGCTCAATCACAAACCGGCGCCGCCAACCTAGACCCCGTGGTCTCTTTTGCTTTGCCACCGCCGCTGCCAAGCTACGCCGGCATTGATCGATCTGCTCAGTCCTTCTCTGGATTTAAATTCCACGCCGGCTTGTCCTCTGCCCAGTCATCTTCGAACCCAAGCAGCAGCTCTCTCTCTCGCCGATCAGCCCAGACCTCTCCTGTGCCGCGTCAATTCCAATCACCGCCCGGCGCCGGTCTCTCTCTCCTCGAAACCATCGAGCCCAGACGGCGTCGACCCAAGCTATCGGTGGCATCCCCGAGTTCAATCCCGTAAGCCCAGCCACCGTACTCCTCTCCGCTCGGCGCTGCTTTCCCCGCCGGTCTCTCTCTCCTCTCGGCGCATCTCGTTCTTTCTCTCTCCTCGAGCCCGAGCTCGATCCTATACGGCTGTTTCTCCCCCTTGATTAATAAGCCATCTCTCTCTCTCTCTCTCAACTCCTTTAATTAAGTTTTTAACATTTTTTTTATTTTTGTTTTATTTCATTTGTTTTTATTAGAATTTAAATTGTGAATTACATTATTATTCAGTAAACATTTGTGTGAGAAATATTTTTCTTTATTTATTTGTAAAATTGTGATTTGTTTAAGTTTTAAATTTGTAATTTAATTAAATTATTAATTGTTGAGAAAATTAAGAAAAACCCTAAAAATTGTTATTTGTGTTAAGAAAATTAGTTTACGTTTTACTAATTAGATTTTAGTCCTCCAATCCCCGTGGTTCGACAATCCCGAGTCTAATTTACTATTTCCTATATTTTGACAACCAATCCATAATCAAAACCTTTCATATTTAAAATTTCTTGTTGATAATATACTTGAAAAATTAATTTCAATCATGTTGAAAACCGTTTGGCCATCCAAAATGGTGAAATATTACAAACAAATACAGATAAATACAAGCCGAAAAATAAAATTGAAATGATAAGTCTTATAATCCAACAACTAAATGGTTTCTGATTTGACTGAAATTTTGCAAGAATTATATTTTAAGAGAAATCTATAAGTTGTGTGAATTGGATCATCAATCTTTTTTTTTAAGAGAGGGTGTCCGCACTTTTTAGCGAAAGCCTTATTGGAGAAGTACTATGTATATGCATACATATACTCCTAGTTAGGTTCACTATAAATAAATAATAATAAAAGTTAGGGTTTTTATCACAAATGATACCTGAACTTTTCGAGTTCATCCTAAATGGTACCTGAACTTCAATTTTTATCACTAGTAGTACCCAAAGTTTTCAATTTTTGTCACAAATAGTACCCATTTTAGCCTCTCTTTTTTTAGCACGCGCATATAATATCACAAAAATCGGCCTTAGGTACCAAAAGAGATGAAATCAAAAACTTTGGGTACTACTTGTGACAAAAATTGAAACTTTAGGTACTACTTATGACAAAAATTAAAGTTCAGGTACCAAGTATATAATTGAGAAATAGTTCAGGTACTATATATGATAAAAACTAAAACTTAAATTAGCCACAGCGTAATGCATCGCAAAAAGGTGAAATATCGTCGCAAAGACCTTTGGCGATGGTTGTGCAATGAAAATCATCGCACTTTAGGTACTACTTGTACTACTTGCACTTTAGGTTGTTAAATTACCTAAAGTAGTACTTTAGGTACTACTTGTGACAAAAATTAAAGTTCAGGTACCTAATATATAATTGAGAAATAGTTCAGGTACTATATGTGATAAAAACTAAAAGTTAAATTAGCCACAGCGTAATGCATCGCAAAAAGGTGAAATATCATCGCAAAGACCTTTGGCGATGGTTGTGCAATGAAAATCATCGCGTAGCCATAGGTGGCGTCACAAATGCTCATGGACACGTCAAATTACAGTTGCAAGAAATTAAGCGACGGCAAAAGGGTGGCAATGGACTTTCCGTGACTTTGGTGTTTAGTTTGCAATGGAGAATTGTCACTCTAAATGCTGTCACCGTACCATTAACTATTTATCTACAGACATTTGCCGTGGAAAATATATTCCAAATTTAAAAAAAAAAATTCCAAAAATTTTAAAAAATATTCGCAACAAATATTTTCCCGCCAATTTACAACATAATAAATCCACAATTCCAAGATACATTTTTTAGTAAACAAGATTGCAAATTCAAACATGTAAGTCCTATATATCAAATAAGCCTAAAATCGATTGCATTAAATGTATCAGAAATACAATTATACTCTATACAATGTATTCTAAAACCTGGGGCAACTAAAAACGATTACCTTCTCTATTTAGTTTAGCAGTCAACCTGCTGCACGTTGTAGAGTAAACTTTACTCCACATGGTGGAAGTGATCAATATGATTAGTTAGTCGGTAGAAAAAGTTTCAATCAATCATATTGATTAGTTTCAACGATCATGATTAATCGATCAGTGCATGTACATGTTTTTTAGCTCATTAACCTTTTGATTTCACAAAAGATGAAAATGCAAAGGGTCCTCTAATGTATGGATCAATGTTTTGATCTCTACGAGTATCAACACAAACGATTCTCTGATTGATGAAGCAAAGAAGCATTGGACCTTTGTTAAAAACTCTTATTTTTCTTTCTTAAGTATGTAGTGCGCGCGCTCGGCTCTCCTTGGATCTCTGCAAGGATTTTATTTTGGAAAAATAAAACTATGGTTAGCTTATTACTTGTATTCGAGTTTGGAGAGTTCGGAGCTTGTAATGCCTGAAGGGTTGCTTCACGCATAAGCAACGCCGTTATGTTGTCCAGAAACTTGATCGAAAATCCTAGGCGCCCTAGAATATGAAACACACAACATAGGCTTCACGTCCTATAAGCCCCATGCATCCTCTATTGAGTTAATTGGTTTTCCATTCGAACCTCAGCTTTCGTATTTTAACAAGCCCAAAATGAATTACTTATTAAAAGCTCAAACTAATTTAAATGTATATTTTATTTGATAGGTCCTATGCATTGGACCTCTAATGTATATATTGATGGGTGTGGATTTATGCTCTTGCAAACACCAAATTTTAATGTAGTAAGAGATGGTAAGTACGGGTAAGTTAAACGGGGAAGTGCTTTAGTGATGTCTTAATAATCAATCTAGACTTGTCACTAATCTAGATTTACAACAATAAAAAATATATACTAAAGGAACTACCACAAGAGTATAAATAAAATATATATAATTACAAGAAAGTAAAAACTGTAAACAATAATAGAGAAAAGGGTAGGGCTCAAGTATCCACCTCTAGTCTTCCTCCTAATTAAGCAATACATGTATGAAACAAATCCGATTGATGATGATGAAGTTTGCCAACTTAAAGGGATTGGTCCTCCACTTTAAGCTATTGATTTTCCTAAGCAACGAACTAGGGATTGGTCCTCCTCTAATTCTTTTCAAAATTTAGGGATCTAGCTTGGTATCTTGTTGTCACCAACATACCCTCTAGGTTGTTCCTGAAGCAAGCATATATACTATGAAAATCGACAAACACATAAATCCTAGAACATGGTATCCATTCTAGTTATTCATGGTGATTAATTCCAAAAGAACTCATAATCTAAGTTCCTGTTGTTACATATCATAGGCCCAAGACTCGGTCATGTAAATTGACCTATGTAACAATATCAATTGTAGAGTTTAAAATATGGTAGCTAAGCATAAAATAAACTAGACAAGATTGGAAAGTAAACATAAATTAACTACTCATCATCAACAACCATTATTGGATCAAACATGCATAGATTAATTAGAAATCATGACTAGGGGCTTCAACCGAAGACCCTAAAGAAACTTAGCTACAAATGAAATACATAAGGAATGAAGAAGAGAGGGAGAAGAAGAAGAAGAGAAGATTTGATGTTCTCTTGGTGTGTCTTGAATGAAATAAATCATCTCCTTATATAGCCTCTTCGAAATTAAAAATATGTCATGGCATATGTCATATTTCACCTCCAAAACTTGAAATGGAAAATGACTAAGCTTCCCTTTACTCTTAGTGCAGCATTTACTCATGAGTGAAGTTATTATAGATTGTCTTAGAGTGATAGTGGTGGTGTCGTATCTTCATCAATATCATGACAAACTTGGCACCAAGTTTCACCTCTACCTAACTTGGGTAAACTTCAAATGACTTCACCTCCACAAAGTTACATTGATCATATACATCAGCCCAAGAAGATGTTCTTTGGGCTGGCCTTGTGTCTGATGGAGGATGCATGAGTAACAAGCCCATCATTTGTTCTTAGGAATTCTGCTCCAGCTTGACCTTTCCCTTTTGTCAAGGGCATATCTCCGTGGATACGTATTATAATTGAGTGATTCCAGTTGCATTTGAAACTAGACTCATAGAGCTTGATCTGGAGAACTTGAAACCCAACAAAGTCGGTCTGGAACATTTTACACAAGCAATCAAAGTTAAGTTTCAGAACGTCCGTGCACCGAGTATTACTCACTTGAGACAGAATGCAGGGAGATCCAACGGTCTAAACATGGTCAAATTTGATTAGAGAATAATAGACACACAGAGGTATAGTTTTCATAAATTACACATCAAACCAACGGATAGATGTAGAGCAATTGGCCTCCCAAGTTGACTGATCTGCCCAGGTAGAAGGCTGAGTTTTTATCCGAAAATCTCTTGTGCAATTTATTCTCTTTCCATCTCCTTGTCTTGCATGGAATGTTTTCCGTCATCCATTTTATTCACTTTTATTCCAAAACACCTATAAACATGAAAACAACATAAATAGCTCGAATAACAACCAACTAACAAAAGAAATATAGGAAATTCGATACAAATAAGTAATCTATTATACTCCTTATCATATATCATGTTAAATATTTGTTTTTATTAATAGTTCGTCGACTATCACTTTATTGTGTGTTACCTTATGGGTTCCAACAAATTCCAATAGGTCCCATCAAATGATTAATCGGGTTAATTTAGTTTTACATAATTAGAATCACATTATAATTTATTTTTTTTGGACTATATATCCATAATCCAAATGGTAAAATCTAGCAATGGGTATTAGTTATCCCAAATTTTTAGTATATGATTAAATCAACCCAATACATATTTAGTTTTTGAACTTTAGTTATGGTTTTGTGCATTTCGGATCTTCTGTCCAACAATGTGCCTATCATAATAAGGGCAGACAACTTTTTCCTAACCCTAATTAATATAATTTGATCATTTTGATGCATCTTTGATGAGGACCGTATTAAAATTTGCTTTTAACCCTAACCCTAATTAATATATATCATTTTGATGCAACTTTTTCCTAACCCTTGTTGTGTCATCATGTATCTCCTTATGCATATGCTTAACCTAAATCTACACACTACAAGAAAATGCATCTTCTAGTAAGCTTCAAGGTGCATGTGGTTAAAGATCATGTCTTTGAATACGACTATACGAGATAACCGGTGATACCTTAGGTCAGAGAGGTATTATTAGATGAGACGTGAATTGGCCTCGACGGATGATCGATAATCCAATCGGTCATACTACGGCTAGGAACAAAGTTTAATACTTAAATACCATAGGGCATATGTCTTGGGATTACGATCATGTCCCTACTACTCAAAGTACTCTTTGCACTCACATCGAATGAACCTCCTTAAGATCTAGATTTGGTCATTCATTCAAATTAAATGATAAAAATTCTCACTTGCCCTTGAAATCAATGACTCAATAATGGATTGCTACAAAATATGCAATCATGCATTGCCACGTCAATTGTTTTTCAGGCATATTCCAACACTCCTAGCCTTTATATATAATCCTTACAGTTTTAGGTTTGTAATATTTACAGGAAAAACAATCTGTAATAGGAAAATCAGAAATCTTGCGAGGGTTCACTATATAGTCGCAAATAGTGGGTATTAATTGAAGATGGCAATTCGAGAACGACGTGGAGAACTAAAGCTAATGCAGCTTATTTTTGTAGTGTAAGATGAACTAAAAAAACAAAACAAAAAGAGCTAGGGAAAATGAAAACTTCAAGGAAAGGTTATTGTGGATCAATAACTTACTCTATATACGTGCAACTATTGTCCAAGACTTTAAGAAAAGATTTACTGTTGATAATGTTGCTAGTGTGCAAACTTTAAATAATTTCATTAATATGATAGATCCTTGTATTTCTGCTACAGATAATGAGAACTTAACGAGTACTGTTGTGACTACTGAGGAAATTACGATGGAAATTAACTCCATTGGCCCTCTCAAAGCTCCTGGCCCGGATGGCCTCCACGCGATTTTCTTCCAGAAAAATTAGCACATTGTTCAGGGTAGTATCTTTAACTTTGTTGATGATTTGTTTAAACATTGCACTTCTTAACGGTCTTTAAACCATACTAATATTGGCTTGATTCCAAAAGTTGATACCCCAAAATTTGTCAACCACTTCAGACCTATTAGTCTCTGTAATGTGGCTTACAAGATTATTTCTAAAATTATGGTTAATAGACTCAGACCTTTTCTTGAAAAGTGTATTTCTGTAAACCAAGGTGCTTTTGCTCCTGGTAGATCCATTATGGACAACATTTTGATTGGTCATGAAATATTTTCAGATTTTCAAAGGAAGAAAGGTAAGAAAGGTGTTATGGCCATCAAATTAGATTTGGAAAAAACATTTGATCTTTTAAATTGGGACCATATTAAAGCTTGCTTGACGAAGTTTGATTTTGATCCACATTGGATTAATCTTACTATGGAATGTATAACCTCTGCCTCTTTTTCTATTCTTCTTAATGGAAGGCCTGAAGGTTACTTTTATCCTTCTAGAGGAATTAGACAGGGTGATCATTTATATATCTTCTTATATTTTCATTTTGTGTATGGAACCCTTAATTAGACACTTAAATCTTTTGTCTCAAAGATCCAAAAATCATGTTGGCATTTTGACTTCCCCTTTTGGTTACAGAGTTTCCAATTTAATGTTTGCTGATGACTGCTTGATTTTCAGCAAAGCCTCATCTACTGCTGCAAGGAATGTATCTAAAGTCTTACAACAATTCTCTGTTGCCTCTGGCCAAAAGATCAATTATCATAAGTCTTCTTTATACTTTTCCCCAAGGTAAGTTCTCTTGACAAAGTTAACATAGTGAACATTCTTGGTAATCAGCACAAAGCTACTATAGGAAAATATTTAGGAATACACAACATTATTTTTTGGAAAGATCCAGTTAATGCCAAAGAATTATTATTACGAATCTCAAATAAACTTAGTGGCTGGAAAAGCAACACCCTCTCCAGGGCCGGGAGGATGACTCTTATCAAATCTAACCTCTCTGGAATGTCAAATCATGTTATGTCTTGTTTTAAATGTCCTCCTAAATTAACCACAGCTTTAGATAGAGAGTGTAGAAAGTTCTTTTGGGGCTCTAATATTAAATCTCCCCATGTGGCTTGGAAGCATGTTTGTCAACCGAAATCTATAGGTGGTCTTGGTGTTAGACCAGCTAATGTCTTTAATAACTCGGCCTTAGCCAATTAAGCTTGGCTGGAAGCTTATTACTGAACCCAATAATTGGTGGGCTCAAATTGTAAGGAAAAAATACTTGCGAAATAGCAGTTTCTTTACTGTTGGCAAAAAACATACCAACTCTTGTGCTTGGAAAGGCATTTTGGATACTAGAGATTTTTTAACTAAGGGTATGAGATGGATTATTGGTAATGGAAAAGACATCAATTTTTGGACTTTTAATTGGGCCTTTCCTTTCCCACTTTTTAATTTTCTTAATGATCAACAAAAGCTTCAAGTTAATTTACAGGATCTTGTTAGTGATTATATTACTAATAATGCTTGGAATAGTGATAAATTACTTTATGTTCTTGATCGTGATATTGTTACTTTATGCTTTGAATGCTAGTTGTGATGAATTTATCTAGGGTCCTGTTTTGAATGGTAAGTTTTCTATCAAATATGCTTGTTGGATTCAAAATGATGATCTTATGAAAAAGATATGGAAGTTGAATGTTCCCCCTAAAGTTAAAATCTTTGGGTGGCTGTTGATAAGAAATCGCCTACAAATAAGGGAAAGAATTTACAGGTTCAAAAATTCTATTGACCCTGCTTGTGCTTTCTGTCAAAATGATTTTGAAACTCAAGACCATATTATGTGCATGTGTTCTTTTGCCCAAGCAGTTTGGACAAGTTCTAATCTTATTTGTATTCCTGATGCTACTGAAAATATCGTGAATTGGTTCAAACAAAATTTTATTGAACAAACTTGTGATGAAAAGTTACTGACCAAAGCTCTTCTTATCTGCTGGCAAATATGGGAAGCTAGAAATAGCCTCATCTTCAAACAAGTTCAACCTCATCCCTCAAGGGTTTTGTTTGCTGCTGCTGCTGTTGGATCTAACTATTGGAAAGCGAATCCCGCTGCTCATAAAAAAGAGCCTGATAAATCTTGTGTCATCAAGTGGCATCCTCCCCAGTCACCTCTTGTCAAAGTTAATTTTGATGGCTCGGTGATTAACAACAACAATGCAGCTACTGGTTTTGTAATTAGAGATTCCCATGGTACTCCCTTGCTTGCTGGTGCTAAGAATGTTGGTGTCAACAATATTCTCATGACTGAAGGTTTAGCGCTTCGAGATGGTCTCCAAAAAGTTTTGGAAAATGGCTTCAAGAAGGTCCAAGTCGAAGGTGACTCCAAAGTTTTGATTAATTGTCTCAATGGCTCTTACTCTACTCCTTGGCGTCTTAAGAAGATTGTGGAAGATATCATTTGGCTCTCATCCTCCTTTGAAGAAATCTCTTTCACTCACATCCTACGCGAAGCTAACTTCACTGCTGATAGTTTGGCAAAGTGATTTGCACTTATTTATAGCGCAAATTATATTCCTAATCACGAGAGTTAAGCTTTTCCGAAGGCATTTTGTTACTACTAATATGCGTTTTCACGATTTCAGGTTACTTAGGTGACTTGAGGTAATTCGACAGAAGAAGGTGCATTTTGACCACTTTTGGGCACACTTCCGAGAAGAGGACAAGAAGTCAACCGTGGCTTCTAGACATTGAAGATTGCACAAATCAACCTTCGGAAGACGTTGCCATTGAAGGCCTTGAAGAATCGAAGAAAGGAAGGAAAATGAAGAAATTGGATTTCCGGCGACTTTTCCGGCCAACCACCACCACAAGAGGCAGCAGCACCGTCGGACCACCACCGGAGCATCACCACACCTGGAGGAGATAGTCTTGACCAGTTGCATGTATGGGTAGCTGCGCCCATTACATAAGAAAAATCAGTTTGGTTTACCTATGCATGCACTTTTCCTTAAAATCCTCCTCTTAGCCTTCCTTTTGCAACTCTCCATGCATCCACTCACACACTTCACTAGGGAGACTCTTGGGGGCTGAGAGAGGGCTGTTGAATCACATCCCATAACCCTAATTCCAGGGACAATTCGTCCACACCAAGAATCAGCCATCCCATTACAGATTCAGCCACCAAGAACACCAAGAAACTGCCCAGTTTTGTTCTTCCATTTTCACCACTTTCCACTACTCAAATCACTTTCCTTCCTTCACGAAAGTTGTTCCTAAGGCATCCATTTATCTTAGGAACCAACTTTCATCACCATTCCACCATCATTCCACCACGTTTCAAGCTCCACAGCTGGGAATTCGTCAAGAACACAAGATTCGAGAAACTTGAAGGAGAAGAAGCTTGGAAAGGGAAGAGGAGTTTAAGAGGGGGCTGTCATCTACACTTGGAGTCACCAAGGAGCTGCTGACCATCATCCCTTGATAATTTCTTAACCATACTCTTGTTATTCTTTGTATCTATGTTTCTATTCTTGACAATATTGATGTATTCCTTGAACATGTGTGAGTAGTCCTTTAAGATTGGGGACTAGGGTTGTGTGCCCTAGTCCATTGATGATGAATTTATGATACCTGATGTTTATGTATGTTGGTTGATTTTTGGATATGTTTATTGTCTATTTGTGTTAGATGCTTGCTTAGGAATATGTCAAAATTCATGAGCATGTGTTTAATCCATTTTTGTGTGAGTTTGTAAGCATGACAACCTTATTAATTCTAGACAAATGACAATGAACATGATGAGTATGAGTGTGAATCTTACCTTGTTTGATTTCCTAAGTCTTGATGCTTCAACCCTCCATTCATTCTTGAATGAGAGGACCAATTCATTGTGACCCTAATAAGGCACAATTGTTATCATAGAAGATGATCCTAGAAATAGGATATGGAAATTGATCATTTTATCAACTTGATTTTTGTGAGTTTATCCTCTTGATGCATGGTACTTCAACCCTTCATTCACACTTGAATGCAAGGACTAATCCTTATGACCCTAATAAGGCATAAGACTACTATAGATTGCAAAACACATATGCATAACATTGTATGCATGGACTGTGGGGATTGATTCACAAGCCTCTTTAACATGTATTTACATTGATTATCTATTCATCGGATATGGATTAGAGTAAACCCGAAACCCCAATCATCTTCATCACTTGATCACAAACACACTCTTGTTGGGCTTGTCACCTCAACAACTTTGCAAAGCTATCATTCACAATCACTTGTGAACTTTACTTGTTTGCCTAGATTAGTATGGTCACATTAAGCTAGTGTTTTGGTCCTTGTCACTCAAGAGTGACACCCTTTTGAACACTACACAAGCATGTTGCACATACTCCACTTCACTAGTATATAGCTCATCTCTTATCTCACCATTCCAGTGCTATTACATCTTGGTTGCAATTGTTTACCAAATAGGGATCTTGGGCCTTCCAATCCCTTGGGTACGATATTTCCCCGGTCATTAATCTATATCATCCTCTACACTTTGACGGCGATACTCAAAACCAATCCGAGATTATCGTTGAGTCAAATGGCGCCGTTGCCAGGGATTGAGGTTAAGCCTTGATCCTTTGGTGATCGTAGCCGAGTTTTTCTTAGCACTATTCTTTAGTTTAGATTGTTTGATAATTGTTTTGTAGTTGCTTGTTCATAAGTGTTTGTGTTTCCTTAAGTTTGCATCTTGTTTGTTTGTTGTGTAGTTTCCTTCATTGCATTGCATGTTACATTTGTGTTTAGGTTGTTTCAAGTGTTGTTCTTGCTGTTATTAAGTGTGTAGTCGCATCTTTGTTTGCTTCAATTCAAGCTAGTTTAGCTCCCTTGCCTATCTAGGGAAGTTTTCACAATTTGTTTTCTGTTTTCGTTTAGCTAATGTCCTCTGTTTTCCCAATTTTTTTTAAAATAGTAAATCAACCCAGAAAATTCTAAACATTTGTGTACTACTTTTTTTAAGTGTCTAGTATATGTGGTTAAAATTTCAGGTCATTTGGTTAAGTATAGGTTAGGTAAAAAAATTGTTTTCCGGGTACTGGTCGCTGGGTGGCATGTTTCGTAATTATTTTTGAACTCTCGGGTAGCAGCTCTTTTTTTGCAATTTTCAAATCCGTCCGGACGCCCTGAAGTCCGTCCGGACTCCCAAGAGATTATAGCATCTGCCCGTGTAATCCGTCCGGACGGATTCACTCCGTCCGCACACCTGGGAGCTATCCAGAGACTGTTTTGGTTGTTTTTCTTTGTTTTTTGCTTCCAATTGGTTCCATAGCTTGTATACTTGTGTTTGATTGTGTACTTACTTGTTCCTAACCTCTTGTTGTGTGTTAAATGTACAATGGGAGATGTACACAATGATCAAGGTCCACCATGGGTTGAAGAAGAGCTACCATTGAGTCACTACTCATGTCCGAACATTGTGGATTCACCTTCATGCATTGTGCATCCACATCCAAATGTGGCCTATGAAATCAAGCATTCCACTCTTTCAATCTTACCTACATTTCATGGTGTGGCCAAGGAGAAGCCATATGAACATATCATTGAGTTTGATGCTATTTGCAGCACTCTAAACCGTGGAGGCCTATCAATTGGTGAAGTGAAGCTTCGACTTTTTCAGTTCTCTCTCAAGGACAAGGCAAGGATATGGTTTCACAAGATCAAGCCTAGGAGTATCCTCTCTTGGGATGACATGCAAAAGATATTTCTCAATGCCTATTACCCACATCATCGGACCACTGCAATGAGACACAGCCTCACCAATTTCTTCCAAGAAGAGCGTGAGACCATTTATGATGCTTGGGAGCGCTTCAAGGACTTAGAGCTTGGTTGTCCACACCATGGCATAAGTAAGTGGCAATTAGTTTTATCTTTCTACAATGGTTTGTTTGATGATGATCGTAGAAGACTTGACAATGCTTGTGGTGGAAGTTTTCAACGGAAAGGACCCAATGCCGCTTGGGATATCATTGAAGAAATTTCTGTTCAATCCGGGCAGTGGGATAACCAAGGGAGAAGGAGAGAATCAAGAGGAAGAGATGAGTATTTCCAAGGAGGAAGAGGAAGAAATGATGACTTCCATAGGAGAAGCTCACATGAGGTCTCTCAAGTTCAAAGAGATGAAGATTTAATGAGTAGCAAGCTTGAGAAGCTTGAAGCTTCTTTGAACAAGAAGATTGATATGCTACTCCAAGATTGAGTAGCTAGCAAGAAGATTAATCTATACCATCCTCTACACTTTGACGGCGATACTCAAAACCAATCTGAGATTATCGTTGAGTCACAAAGCTCGGTCACACTTTAAGTTCCAGTCAAATTTGGAATCGTTGTCTGCCTTTCCCGGCTCTTAATGCTTATAATTTTGATTTTTTTTAGTTCGGGATGCCTTATTAGAGGCTTCTCTTTGTAGTTTGTTTTAGTTATTTCCATATCAAAAAAAAAAACTGTTGTGAGTAATAATAATAAGTAAAGTAATTTCTCTGATCGAGTACGGATTACACTTTGTGCACTACCGGTAGGGAGGAGGCTAACAATTGGGGTTGTAAATGTATGGGTCATATCGTGTCAAGGTATTAACCGTGTTATGGTTAACAAACTCAAGCATATTCTATTAATAATCGTGTCAGAAATGCAAACTCAAACTCAATTAACCTATTTATTAAACGAGTGACCCGTGATGACCCATCTAACCTCTTTAATAAACATATCGTGTCAAGTTAAATATGATGACTCATTTAAACCGTATAAACGGGTTCTCCATTTGACCCATTTAAGACATTTAACGGGAAAAAAATACGATAAAATCTTGAAATAGTAGTACATGACTTCATCACTTGACCCATATAAGAAATTTTACTCCTAATTAAATACATTTAAAATTACTTATTTTTAATGGGTTATGTATGCAGGTTATATGCAACCCAACTAGATCCCTTTAATAAATGGGGTACAAGGATTCATTTTGTGTTAGCAGGTTGACATGCAAATGACCTACTTTTTAATCGTGCGGGTTTAACCCACTTTATTTCGCATGAGTTTCAAGTTGTGTTATCAGGTCGTGTCAAATCGAATTGACAGCCCTACTAGGACCAAGTCAATAGTTGTTAATTTATCTGCATTGTATTTACTTTCACAACCGGGGCTTAATTGTCTTCGGCGCGAATATCGGGCTTAGTTGGCACAAGTTTATGTGTGAAAAGTATTGGCTCCGGTTCATGTATCTTTCCAATTTTCGGAATTATCAATGACAACGGCTTCTTTTAAAAAGAATTACTTTATTGGTAATTTACTTATTACGAAATCTGATAGGTGTACGTATTAAATTACTAACCGGTCAAGTGTCGGAACACTCACGTGTACTCTTCATAAAAATCAATAAACTAGACAGAGAAATAATATTATATTTGCGAAGAGAGAAAAGGAGATTATTTTTAGAAAAGAATAAAAAATAAAAAAAAATAAAAAAAGGGAGAGAGAGAGAGAGATAGAGATAGAGAAACAGATTTCTATCGCATAGGATTGGATAATACCTTCAAAACGAAAGATTGGATAATACCTCTAAACACGTTTTACAGAACATTCTGAATGTAGCAAGCAATGACTTACTCTCCAAGTAATGAGATATTAAAAGGGGTAATTATCTTTTCTGGCAAAGAAATTAATGTATGCCATATTTGGTTGTTTGCCACCTATAGAATTCCCATTCTGATTTGTTTCCTAATTATGGCCACACTTTCCCTCATTACACCTGCGGAAACCCTATATATTTAAGCAAAACCCTTTCTCTACCCAAACAAGAAAAAAGAAAAAACCTCCTTTCCCTTGTATTTTTTCCTTTCCTCTCTAGAAAATAGAGTCGATCTAATTCATGGTGGGGAACGATCCAGAACCAAACTCACAGACCAGAAAGATGGGTAGGGGCAGAATTGAGATCAAGAAGATTGAAAATACAAGTAGCAGGCAAGTCACCTTCTCGAAACGCCGCGGCGGATTGTTCAAGAAGGCAAATGAATTGGCAGTGCTGTGCGATGCGCAGGTTGCAGTCATAATTTTCTCTCAAACTGGAAAGCTTTATGAAATATCAAGCACCAGGTATGTTTATTTATTTTATCTTTCTTTAATTTTTCCGCTTTTTATTTTTTACTCTTTTCTTTACGAACTTGGATGGTAAGAGGAACTTGAACTGCATTTCTGTTAAATGACTATAGACTACTCAATTTGTTTTTGGTTGATTTGGTCTTTCGTCGATCTCTAATCCAATTGTTCTTCCTGCATTCAACATAGAAAAATTCTCCGGTTGGAACCAGTGTTTTCTTCTCAAAAGTAATTTACCGATTTTTTTCCTTCATTTTTAAGGTTTTCTAGTCTTTTTTAACTCGAAACAAATTAGGGGACTTGTGTGAGTGATTGATAAATATATAGGAATCTGAAAACAGCTTTTGGAGTTGTCTTTTGTGGACTGAAATACTTTTCCAACAAGAAAAAATTTCCAAATTCTTTGTGGAGAAGCACAAAAACAGAAGAGTTTTGTGTAGCTGGGTACGTGTCTTTTTAAAAAAAAAAAATGGAATTCGTGTTGGTAGGGAATACATGAAGCGTTTGTTTCGGAAAGGTTAGGGTTTTAGAAGCGAAAAGACTTTTTGTAAGTTTTAATTTGGAAAGTTTCACCGAATTGGAAAAGTTTGATTTGAGGATGGAAAATCAAAGATAGGATTCAACGAGTTTTTCTGAAATAGGTAATTCACCATTAGTAGAAACCTTATTCTAGTAAAACATGGATTGATTTAGTCAAGATTTTGGATATATATGAATCAAATCGTACACGTATATTAAGGTAATTAACATTACTAAATACTTAATTAATAGCATTTTTTGTTTTAAATTTTTAATTGAAAATTCTATAATATGTGTTGCATATGATGTGATATACATACAATTATTATTTTTAAAACTTAATTACTGAAACGAGAATTACTAGCTTTACTCTAATGTAAACTTTATTCACGTTAACAACTTCTTCGTAGTGACCATGTATGTTGTCGAAATGGTAATATGTGTCATCAAATATTCCATAAAGTAAAACACGACGTATGAGAAATGTTAACTTATCATAGTCTTACCTATTTTTAATTACCTCTTTAATTTTCACTCCACATCATGTAGAATGGAGCACATTCTTACGAGATACCGAAATTGTGCTAACAAGGGCCTCCTCCAATTAGAGTCTTCAGAAGAGCGCCCGCACCTCCATGAATCTGCTGAAGAGGTACGTATGGTACGACTGTTCTTCACTTGAACTTACAACATTTATCCTTTGTAAGTAGATAGGCAGCACCTTTCGACCAAAAATAAATAAATAGATAGGCAGCATACCAATTTCCAACAATGTTAATTAGTTATTTTGAAGTGATAGGTGGGAAGTTAAATATGGCTAAACCACCTTAAAGTTTTACTCTAGCAAATCTTACTTTTTCCAAGTTCAAATTAAATGTGTTATTATTAAACTTTTATCATTTTTTTTTTCTGAGGCCAAAGCTAATTTTAGCAACAACCTCAGTTTTATAGTTTGCTTTGGGTAGTGCGAAGGAGGTAAATCATGTTTGTCAAATATTGTTAAAATTAGCTTTAAGCTAACAGATTCTATATATGGAAATGAATTTAGAGACTCGAGAGCTACTACTTAAAGGCTCGATGTGGATAGTCTTTTTTTGGCCATGGACATATAGTTAGGTTTTCTATAATTCATTTTAGGGGTGGACTTTTTAAAACTGAAAACCGACAAGCTGTATCGAACCAACAAAAATTAACAGTAACTGAATCGAACCAATGTTTGCAGTGCAAATTTCGGTTTAGGGTTAACTGACAAAATCGAACAACATTATACTCTCTTTTTTTAAATCGAATGTGGGGAGAGGCTTCGGACGTGAGACCTACACCAACAATATTACTTTGTTTCATACTTATAGTCTCACTATTTTTTCTTTTATTTAAACGATGTTTTTTTTTTAGAATATTGTTAGCACTCATAGAAATACAAATAGTTGCCAAGTCAAATCATGTGAAGAATGTATATTCACTCACAGGAAATTTTACGGTGCATTAATGTACAGATACATCAAGTAGACTAGTTCGATACAAAAGTAGACTAGTTCGAGCTTATCAACCTTTGTATCAAACATGTCAACCTTTGTATCTAACTAGGCTACCTCCATATCGAGCTAGTCTACTTGAAGTATATGTACATTAATGTACCATCGACGAACCCTTCATTCATCGATCCTTATATGTTGCTGAAATAATTACTTATGAATATATTAGTATCTTAATTGCATGTTATAAATATATTGTTGACCAAACTGCAGGAGCCAAAATTTGATTCAAGCGCACTGCAGAGAAAATTTGAAGCAATGCAGCAAAAGATTGTCGCATTACAGTTGGAACTCTGGTAAGTTATTGTGATCTAGAAATAGAATAGATTATAAATTCTTTGATGATAAAATACATTACAAAGCAGGTTCTCTTGGGATCTTATATAAACATTTATTAAGTAACATTACTTGAAACAAAGTAGTACGAAAATTATTCGACTAGACACAATTATGATCATATTGATAGCTTAGAGAAGCTAGTTCACCCGCCAATCTATTCACTTCCCTATAGATATGATGATTAGATACTTGTCAAAGATTGGAAGTGTTTCGGTCTAATCCCCCATGGGTAGTCTGAGGTACTAGTTAGTTACATGTGTATATATATATATATATATATATATATATATATATATATATATATATATATATATATGTTAATAGGGAAATTCTAATATGCAGTGCCGTATACCATCAGTTTTTTTTTGAAATTGAATTACTTTTTTGAAATGTAATTGCCGTTCAAAATATATAAACTAGACATTTCAAAAATGCAATTGTCATTTTGAAAATGCAATTGTCATTCCAAAATGCAATTGCATTTCAAAATTATCAGTATATATATATATATATATAAATATATATATATGTTAATAGGTAGACACACCGATGTTATTATAACAACTATTAGACGTTACCTATCAAATGCAATATACAAGCGTCAAGAGGTAGACCGGGCTAGCTGGTTTTCACTTCTCCGATGTCTAAGTTAGAACCAATATTGACATTGACAGAGTAACAATATGTATAGAGTTAATGCTTATCATCAATTATTGAGAAAGTAACGGTAGCTATAGAGTTAATTTGATTTTCCATATTTGAGTCAAATGAGTAGTTCTGAGAGTTAATAGAATAGATATATATAATGGTAAATTTAAAAAGTGAAGAAATTGGAGAATTGGTGGAAATAATAAATATAGGAAAATAATGAATAAATGTATATAAATTAAAGTTTAGATAAAATAGGTTATTATATGAAGTTAAAATTTAGTAGAAATGAGTGAGTATGTTGATTGTGAAATGAGTATAGGATTGATATGATTATATAGTATTGAAGGGTTGATGGTTAGGGGGATGGAGTATATATATATATATAATGATAACTTTTTTAGGTTTTAGTATTTCCTTTGTAGTTTAATGATATGGATGCTATGTTTTTAGTTTTTACTCATCTTAGGTACATAGGTTTTCTAATTCTTCAATTTTCGTCAGTTTATTAAATTAATAAATTCTTGTTTTGTTATTTTGATTTCCCACTCGTACATACAGTCGGATTAAGGGTCAGAAATTGGATGGACTGAGCTTAAGTGACCTGTGTGAGTTGGAGAAACAACAAATGGAAGGTGAATTAGCTGTTAAGAACAAGAAGGAGGAAATACTTAGGGAGGAGAAACAAAAGACTACAAAGGAAAATGAGAAGGCTATGCAAGAGATTGAGCATCTGAAAAGAGAGATTGAGGAATTCAGGAGGCAAAGCTACGTGCGCCCATCTATCATTGAATCCCATCCTCCGAAGAAGAGGCTTTTATACATTACAAACTCATCAAAAGCCCTTTCCAATTGTTCAACTGCATCAGAGGGGGAAAGTGTTGAGCATTCGGACACTATTTTGCACTTGGGGTACGTATATATCTAACATCTCAATCGATCCGATCGTAATAATCTCATCATTGCCGGCCTGAAGAACCTTTTCTTTCTGTCTCAATAGACAAAAATGCTTTACATATATGCTCTCGATCTCCTGCCATTTTTACTGGGCTGAAAGTAGTAATAGTGAAATTCAGGTCTCAGTTACGTCCATTTAGAATTGAAGATATCTATATATTAACATTCATTCGGGTCTAATTTCTCAGGTTGTCATCGTCAAGTCACAAGAGGAAAGCAGCTAGCATTCGACCCAACTCTAATGATTCTGGGAGTCAAGTAGCCTCAGAATGATACCGTTGAAGAGTTCTCAAATTCGAGATTTTCATCTTGGTTGTCAGCTAGTCATTCGTTTTTGCTTTTGATTCGTATTAGATTTTCTTTTGAATTGTAGACATTCAATAGATTCTTTTTTTACTAATGCATATGAAACCACAGTTTTGACCAAATTACAGTTGGAAACTGCATAAATTCCAAATGTTTTTAATTTTTAATTTTTATGTCGGTTCTGTTCTTGGCCAGAATCCCTTTGTCTACCCATTTAAGCTACAGATATGATCAAATTTATATTTTCAAATTGTCACATTGAAGCATTAATTTAGTTCTTGTTTATATAACTAAGGATGAATGTATGTTTATTATGATGAGAAAATAGCTAGCAAGCAGGATGAGAGTTGACTAGAAGCAAACGTACAGAACCGCATTACCTTAGGCAGATGTATTTCTTTCCTTTCTTCTATTTGAATTTTTTTTTTAACCCAAATTGACTTGGTCTGTGTTATTTTCATCCATTTGGTTCTGTTGAATATAAGCAGATGTATTCATTTCCTTTTTCTTTTTGAATTTTATTTTATCCAAATTGGCTTGTTTTTAATTCATTGAAGTGTAAGGTTGTTGTCCCCATATGGCTAGGTAATTTTTTTTCTTTTCTTATTTATAATTAAATCGAGAGTTGAGCGAGGCCTTCCTGAGAGGAGATCGTTTTGAACATCCGAATCGTTTGAAGAGCTAATCGCAAAAACCAACAGCTAGCACTCTTGGATCGATCGACCTCTCCTTGATGCAAGAAGAAAAACCCAAAAACCCTATAAAATATATTGGATTGGCCCTCGAGTAGAAGGCGCAAGACCGCCAGACCGGTACCGCATTTGGCAAAGACCAACGATTGCGAAGTAGGAAGTGGGGAGAACCCGAAAAAAGGACCGGCAAGGGCCTTATGCATCTGGCAAGAGAGAGGAAAGATAGGGCCGGGGTAAAATAGTTAGTATGGTTTTTGAAGATAAATTAAATTGTACAAGAATATTTACTCCTATTTCAGTTGCATGCAGGACGTAAGACAAGCTATGATTCAATATTTTTTATCAGGAAATGGGGAACTCAGAGCAGCACTGCATGCGTTTGGTGTCATATATATACGTACAGTTTGGCAAATAACTAATTCCAAAGAAAACCCGACTAAGATTCTTGTTGAATTTCTGAATGGGGAGAAAAGATCTCAATGAGGAGAATATCAAAATTCGTTCATTTGATAATCTGATACACTTTACAAAGAAGGATATATATAGAAATATACAACACTACAACTGATTTAACAGTAACTAAACAGTAACTAAGCACTAAGACAACTAAGTCAAAGATGGATGATGATGCTTGCTTTTCCTTTCTCTTTTCTGCTTGTCTGTGAGTTTGGGAGTTCCCAAACGTCTTGGATTTATTCTTAAGTCAATAAATGTATAGCACATGCACTGACGGGTCAAAGTGTAGTGGATGAATGTATAGTTTAATGACCGGGGTTGTCGTGCCCACGGGATTGGTGGCCCAAGAACCCCTTCGGTAATATTAGTAACCATGGCTTCTTAGCACTAGATGATGTGATTAGAGGTGGATATAAGATGTGTGTGGTGATAAGTGCAAAGTAATGTAACTAAACTAATGCAAATGAAATGCAAAGAGGAGGAACATGGATAGATAAGAAATGGTAGAATGATTGGGAGTTTCGGGTCTCTCCCTAATTCATATCGATGGATAAACAATCAAATTCAAACATGTTGAAAGGCTCATGTATTAATCCTCCACATTCCACCCATGCAATGGTTATGGAATGTTATGCAATCTAATGTATTCTTATGCCAACAAAGGTTCATAAGAGTTGAGCCTTCATCAATACTATCAATGAAGGTCCTCCCTCACAAATGTGAAGGGGGTTGAAGCACAAATGCATAAAGTAAATCACACACAAAGCCAATTTGATTAATGGATCAAATCTCGTACCCTAGCCGTACTAGGGTTCTAGGGCCATGGTCTTTTCTTATGTATCTTCATGCCATGCTATGGTTCACAAAGTCTCTTAATCTAGACAACTTAAGCCATGCTATGGTTCTCAAATTGCTAAACTAAGGCAATGGGCACTAAGACCTAGGGATTCAAACAAGACAAGCTCATCACATCCATTGCCAATTGTCTAGAGAGAATAAGGTTATCAAGCTCACAATCTCTACCAAAATAGATTAAACACATGCTTTTAGAAGTGATAAAGTTCCTAGACATGCATCTAACACATATTAAAATAGGCAACAAGCATACCCAATTACCAACCAACATGTATATATATAAGAATCATCCAATTCATCATCAATGGACTAGGGCACACAACCCTAGTTCCCAATCCTAACAACTACTCACATATACTTAGTGTTTACATCAATAATCTCAAGATTGACAAGATAAGGAATAAATGAAAGTAAATGGAGATAGAGAAATGCTCAATGAAGATAGTGGCCCCAATCTTGCTGTCACCAAGACTTGAAGCAAGCTCCTCATGACCTCCTCTTCTTCTCCTAGCTTCTTCTTGTCCAAAACTCCAAGTATCTTGATGTTCTTGATGTCTCCAAGCTTATGTGAGGTAGAAGTGATAGAAAGGTGGAGAAAAGTGGTTAGGAACATAGAGTAGGGTCTTAGGAAGAAGTTTGGTGAAGGAAGGATATGGATTTGAGGGGTGGAAGGATGAGAAAATGGAGGAATCAAGTTGGCCGCCATTGCCGGGCGACCGGTCGCCGTTGATGGGAGACCGGTCGCCGGACGGCCGGAACCAAGTGCTTTTGTGGCGTTTTTGGAGAGGGGGAAGAGGAAAGGGTTTTGGGGACTTTTTGGTGGAGGCTAGGGTTGATGAATGGTGTTATTCCCCTCTCAAAATGGAAGTGAAATGAAATATATATGGAGGGAGAGAAAATGGATTGGAAGGTGGAGATGGGTTGAAAATGATCTAATGGCTAATAACTAAGGATCTAAGTTAAGGAAATTACCTAGAAGGCTATGGTAGGTAGAAGAGCAAAGAAGAGAGAAAGGGTAGAGTGGTAATGTGTTTATGGACAAGAAAAATCAGATTTGGGACCATATGGAGACAAAATGTGGTAAGGGAAGGCTAAGAGACAAAAGGTGATTAAAGCATTAAATGCTTCGTCTCTATTTTGAATTTGAATTTCAAATTACCACCAAAATATATCAATTCTTCAAATGATGCTCTCCTAGCTGAATTGGGAAGCTTGATGGAGAAGTCACATCTCGACGCGGTCGTCATTTCCTCGGAGTTGACCATAGGTGGGCCCGGGGTGAGTCACGGTTGAGTTTTCAGGGCCGAAAGTTGACTTTTCGGGTTCTTGGCCAAAATTCCGGAATGATCTTGTGCTCCACTTCCAAGGCTTGATTCTTGTAATCTTGGTGCTCCAAAGTCACGGTTGACTTTTTGGCCTCTTCTCGGAAATGCTCCATAAGCTCCCAAATTACATCTTTAAGCTCCAAATTACTTCAACTCACTTATTCAACCTGAAAACAATAAAAACACATATTAATTGTCACGCCCCGAATTCCAAACCACAAAATTAAGGCATTTTAATCGCCTTTTAATTAAACAAACCAATTCGGGACGCGAGCGCATGGAATATTAATTACAAATATGCATCAGAATTTTTTCCATTTTAATTCAAGCATAAACCACATCCATTCCATGCCTAATAAATGTAAATATGGACTCGATCTTCCGAGCCGAACATTACATTTCATAATTTACATAATAAATTGACGTTACAAAATATTACGTAAATTTACCTTCAGAGTTTAATACAAATAGCGGAAGACTAACGACTACTTGTGCAGTTGATAATCAGTTTACCAATCGGTTTCTCCAACAGTTACTATGTTCACCTACCCTGCATGATTAACCCCTACACCGTTGAATAGTGTACCGGGTTATATCAACAAACCCGGTCAGCTTATGAAGCTGGTGTGAATGACTCCTACGTTACTCACACACAAATTCATTTAATAAAGGTTTACGCAAATCGTTTATTTTCCGAAAGAAATTACGTAAAACAAAACCCTTCAAAATACAATTCGATAAATAAAGAATTGTACCCTTCAAAAATACAATTCGATAAATAAAGAATTGTAAAACGATATTTTAAATACTTCAAATGTCCAGAAGTATAAACGCACACCAAAACCAGTGTTTTCCAAAATATAATTTGATAAATAAAGAGTTGTAAAAATACTCTTTTATATACTTCAAAAATCTCGAAGTATATACGCACACAACACCCGTGCCAAAATCAAATAATTAGAAATATCTGAACGATGTGTGTTCAGATTTCAAAACTAAACCACGAATACATATTTCTAAATTAAATATGTATTTACTCTTTTGAGAGAGTATCATAAAAATTCACTGGTAGTAATAATTCATAAAATCCAACAATTTCCAGGCCAAGGTCCAGAATACCAAGGCGTGGATAAGTCGTAGCATACTAAGGTTTCTCATACCAAAGCATGTACACTCAAGGGTCGACTTATCGTTCCCTAAAAGCATAATAGTGCACTATCTACAGGGACATGAGCCCATAGCTTAATCACCAAAATCAAATCTACCAGTAACTCACCGACACCAAAAACTATACTAGAGAATTCATATTATAAAATATATTGAACCTACATGTTTTATACCGTGTATTTTAACCCCACACGTCCCATACCGTGTATGTTAATACCAGGGTGATCCAAAATATAAAACAATATAAACACCCATCCCAAAATCAATTACAAAGTAATATTAACATTTTTATAATGTTAATAATGCCTTCATAAATCGAATATCACCAAAAATCATTTAAATAAATAAATGAATGATAAATCATTCAAATAAATAAATAAATGATAAATCATTTAAATAGATAAAATGGTTTAATTTCATAAATAACTTAATATTAACATTTTTATAATGTTAATAACTCACTTCATGAATCGTAAATCTCAAAAATCATTTAGATAAATAGAATAATTAAATATGTAAATAATCCGTTTAAAAAATCATCGTATATTATTTCTCAAAATATTAAAATACGTGAATTTAATAATTCGTATCTAAAAATAGTGAGAATCACTCACCTCTAATTCTCGTTGCGTCTTTGGTAATTGATCAGGAATCGACAATTGCTCGCAAAACGATACACGGCTCCAAAAAATGCCTATGAACATGCAATTATCCTTTTTAGCATATCATAGTTCCCGAAATAATATTTCTAAAATCCAAATCACTTTAATTATTTCACGAATGTCTCCGCGACATCGGAAATAATAAATCGGGACAGTTTGACCGAAAGTCAACTGCTGGTCAAAGCGGGTCCCACTTCACTATTCATCGGGTCCCACATTTACTATTCACCAGGTCCCACGTTTACTGTTTGCCGGTCCCGCTTTTACTATGCACTGGACCCTACAAAATACTATGCACCGGGCCCCACAAATACCATGCATTGGGCCCCACAATTACTATTCATTCGTCGATTCCGATCGACGATCCGAATTCACCAAAACTAACAACCTAACAATATATCCGAAAATGGTGACGATCCAACGGTTAGATCGTCCTAGATCACAAATCGTACGATCCGACTTGTAATTATGAAATAATTAACCAAACGTTCAAATTTCAAAAATTCATAAACACGAAAGTTGTTCGTATCGATGAGTATGAAATTTTGGACGTAAAGTTTTGGCCATGCAAGCCTCCACGCGCCGCCATGCGCGCCGCCAGTGGCGGTGGACACCGCCGGTCAACCTTCTCCGATGAAGCTAAAAATTTACCAGCATATAGAGCATAACCCAAGGATTAAGTTTAGTAACTACCTCGAAGATCAATTCCAAGTAGATCAGAAGATATCGGCGCCGGAAGTTTAGAACTTCAAAAGTCAACGTTGAGCCACCGCCTCCTAGAGTGAACGTCGGCGTGATCCAAGGGTACCAGGAGGATGCTGGATCGCTGGGCTTCCTATTGGTATAGGTTTGAGGTTGTGTGGTGGCCGGAAAAGGGCCGGACAAACAAGGTGAAAATACTTGAACTTTCTGGCGATTCACGGCGGCACACCACCGCTTGTTTCCAAATGAAACTTGGTGGGCTTGGTCGCCTACTCACGCTGCCCCTAAAGGTGAGGGCGGTGTCGAGAGGTGGTGACCGGATATGGGTGGTCCATCAGCGTCAGAAAGAAGAGAGAGAGAGAGCTGAAGAGAGAGAGAGAGAGAGAGAGAGACGTACGGGTGACTGGGTGAGTGAGGGAGGAGGGTTAATTAACCCTTAATCAATAATTAGGATTCAACGGCTGAGATTGGATCTTGATGATTCAACGGCCACGATCATGCAGACAAAAAGAAATATTATAAGATTATTTCTTTTCACTTTAATCTTCCAAAATTCGTAACTCTCTCATACGATCTCCGATTCTCGCGTTCTTCATGTCTACGAACTCGTATCGATAAGCTCTACAACTTTTGTGAAGAAAGTTTTCTCAAATTATTTACCCATCGTAAGTCAACTATTTAATTACTATTTAATAACTATTCAGCTACTATTCTAAAATACGTATGAATATGAAATACGTATGAATACGCCACATAAATACGTATACCTCGAAACATAAATTTCTCGAATATTTATCCTTTACCTTTTTCGAATTAATATTCGTCCTTCACATAATTCGAATAACGTAAAACTCGAATAATAGTCCGAATAATTATTATTTAATTTCAGGAATATCCAATAATTTATTTACGAAATCTCGGGGTCTCACATTAATGATTTTATTTGGCTCTTGGAGAAACATTATTCAAGTAGTTAAAAGCATGTTTTGTACGTAAATTACGTGCAAATCATGCACTTCAACACAATGGAACAGCTCCCACGATCAAAGGAAGGAGAGCAGGAATGAACTGGAGGAAACTCGTCCGGACACTCACACAACGTCCGGACGCCTACAAGAGAAAACTGAGAATCACGACAGATCTGTCCGGACACCATAGTATCCGTCCGGACGCCCATACATATCGAACATTTCCAGTTGCTCCCGCCCATACAGACCGGTCGCGGGCCATTCCGTCCGGACGGAATATCCATAGTGTCCGGACGCCCATATCTTCTGATGCTCCCTGTATCCGTGCGATCGGTCGCCAAAATGGACGAACGGTCGCCTATCCATGTTCCAACACTCCCCCTCAAGCTGGATCAAGGAAATTTCTTGAGCCAAGCTTGGAGAGAAGGTGTTCAAACTGAGCAGAGGGAAGGACTTTGGTGAAGATGTCGGCTAGCTGTTCACAAGACTTGGTGTAGACTGTGTGCATAAGCTTGGACTGAACTTGGTGTCGAACAAAGTGGCAATCGACTTCAATATGCTTTGTACGCTCATGGAAGACCGGATTTGCAGCAATATGCATGGCGGCCTGATTATCACAATGAAGAAGAATAGGAAGAGGACATTGGATTCCCAAATTGCTCAACAAAAGCTTGAGCCAAATGAGTTCACAAGCAGTAGAGGCCATGGCACGATATTCAACTTCCGCACTAGAGCGAGCCACCACAGTTTGCTTTTTGCTTTTCCATGTGACAAGATTGCCACCAATGAACGTACAAAAACCTGTTGTAGACTTCTTATCCAGAGAGTTTCCTGCCCAATCGGAATCCGTGTATCCTTCAAGCTTGAAGTGGCCATTGTTCTTCAAGAGAATGCCTCTAGTAACCGTACTTTTGAGATAACGTAGGATGCGTTTGACAAGTTTAAAGTGATGAGAAGTTGGGGAATGCATAAACTGGCTAACCAAGCTCACAGCATAGGTGATGTCGGGTCTTGTGATAGTGAGGTATATGAGTTTGCCTACCAACCTTTGATACACAGAAATGTCTGAGAGACGCTCCCCTTCAACATCAAGCTTCAAGTTATTCTTAACAGGAGTTGGAGCAGGTTTGCTATCCTTCATGCCAGCTTCATCAAGAAGATCAATTACATACTTACGCTGGTTGAGGAATAGACCAGTAGATGAGTGATCCATTTCTATACCAAGAAAGTACCTTAGTGCACCAAGGTCCTTGATGGAGAAAGTTTTGTGTAGAGTTAACTTGAGAGACTGAATTTCATCCTCATTATCTCCAGTGATAATCAAGTCATCTACATACACAAGGACAATCAACCGGCCAACTTCACCGGTTCTCACAAATAAAGAGGAATATGCATCACTTCTTTTGAAACCAGAAGTGATGAGGACAGAACTCAGTTTTGAGTACCAAGCTCGAGGAGATTGTTTAAGATCATAGATTACTTTATGTAATTTTCAGACCATTCCTGGTTCATTGACACGATCATGACCTGGTGGTAATCTCATATACACATCCTCTTCTAAATCACCATGCAAGAAGGCATTTTTGACATCCATTTGATAAAGAGACCAACCAGAGTTCACAGCAACCGATAAGAGAACTCTAACAGTGTTCATTTTAGCAACAGGAGCAAATGTCTCTTTATAATTAACACCAAATGTTTGAGTAAAGCCACGAGCCACTAACCTTGCTTTGTGTCTCTCGATTGTACCATCTGAATTAAGCTTGATCTTGTAAATCCATCTTGCTCCTACTACCTTCTGCCCTGTAGGAAGTTTGACAATACTCCAAGTTTTATTGTCATCAAGAGCTTTAAGTTCATCATGCATAGCTTTTCTCCACACTGAGGGCTGGTTTGCATCTTCAAACGTTCTTGGTTTTGTCTCATTATACAACTTACTGAGGAAGACAAAGTGAGGGGGTGAGACTTTGTGGGAGATCACAGTTTGTCCAAGAGGATGCCGAGGAGCATAAGTTTCATATTCTTGAAGTCTTGTGGGAGGCTGCCTCACTCTTGGAGGATTTCTTCTTGGTTGAGGTATGATTGGCACAACCTCTTCTTGTCCTTCTTGTTCATCTTCAACATCTACAAATACATCTTCATATTGAGCAGGATGTTGTTGTTGAGTTGTAGCTATTTCATCAACCGAATCAGTAAGGATTGGTGTAGGGAACAAGCTGCCAATGTGCTCCCCCTGAGGCTCATTAATATTGTGCTGAAAGAAAGCATTAGTTTCATCAAAACTAACATCTCTTGAGGCAAACATTTTCCTGTTTTTGACATTGTAGCACTTGTAGCCTTTCTGAGTTGATGAATAACCAAGGAACACACATTTAACAGCTCTTGGATCAATTTTATCCCTGTCCTTTGGCTGAACATGTACAAAACATATGCATCCAAATGTTCTAAGATGATCTATGTTAATCCTTCGACCTTTTAAGACTTCAAAAGGAGATTTAAAATTCAAGACACTGCTTGGCAATCGATTGATGATATAGGCAGCAGTTTGAATAGCTTGAGACCAGAAACGTTTGGGAACATTTGTTTGGAGCATTAAGGCTCTTATCTTCTCAAGTAAGTCTCTATTCTTGCGTTCAGCTACACCATTTTGTTGTGGTGTTCCAACACAGCTAGTTTGGTGCATAATCCCTTGATTACTCAGATAGTTAGTCATGATTTTGGATATATATTCAGTGCCATTGTCTGACCTTAAGATGCAAATTTTAGAGGAGAAATGATTTGTAACAAGCTTATGGAAGTCTTCGAAACATTTGAAAACTTCATGCTTAAATTTCAAAAGATACACAAAAGATGTCCGAGTGAAATCATCAATAAACGTAACATAGAATCTATAGCCATCAAATGATTCTAGGGAGGCAGGTCCCCATACATCAGAGTGCACAATTTCAAATGGAAGAGTGGCTCTAGACTTAGAAGCTGGAAATGACAATCTAGAGGACTTTGACATGTGACAGGTTTCACATTCATAAGCAGTCTTACAAAAACTTGGAAACATTATTGAAAAAACATGAGATGAAGGATGAGCTAGACGCCTATGCCACAACCGTTGCAGAGAAACATTATTGGAGGCTGCAACTAAACTTTTAGGGAAGCTTGAGGAAGTTGATATGTAGTAGAGGCCATTTACATAGAATCCTTCACCAATCTTCTTCTCGGTTACTTGATCCTGAAAGATAACATTATGAGGGGAGAAAATGGCTAGACAATTCAACAATTGTGTCAATCTTCCTATGGATAAAAGTTTAAAAGGAAATGATGGAACATACAAAACACAAGACTCTTTACTATTGGAAAGAAGTTTTATTTTTCCTTTTCCTAGGATAGGAGCATTATTGCCATTTGTAACTGAGACTTTTGCTGGATTTGAAAACATATGAAAATCATGCAAGAAAGAAGCATTGTTTGTCATGTGGTCAGTGGCTCCTGAATCAACAATCCAAAACTCATGATCTCTACTAAATTTTAAAGCAGTGGAGATGGTACAAATGATACCTGGAATGTCCTCAGCAGAAGCCATATTTGACTTGGCTAAAAAACCAGCGAATTTGCCAAGCATAGCAATTGTGTCTTTACTTCCATTGCTGTCCATGTGGCCTTGCTTGTGTTGAAGAAAAGTGGCAAATTCGTTGATGAGGGTGACTGGATTGGTGGTGAAGTTTGATGCTTCCTCTGTAGTGCAGATGTTGGCTTTTGCATAAGGGATGTAGGGGCTTCTTGATGTGTTCCTCAGGTTCCTCTGGTCATTATTGAACTTTGGTTTAAGATCTGGATGTAGAATCCAACATCTTTCCTTTGTATGACCAATACCATATCTCCCTATGCGCTCACAATGAGTATACTTCAAATCTGGCCTCCTTCCTCTGTAAGGTCTGTCACTTGTGACATCTTTGTTTGTGGAAAAGGCTCGAGCATCCGAGTCTCCAGTACTTAGATCAGCATTCATCACCCTCTTTCGTACTTCCTCTCTTTGAATGGCATTACATATAGCTTGAAAAGAGGGCAGATCAGGACTCATCAAGAAGTGACTTTTGAGATCTTCATATTCATCTCCCAAGCTGGCAAGGAGCTGAAACACTTTGTCTTCTTCTGCTCTCTTTATCAAGAGAATTGCATCTGTGGTGTGAGGCCTATACATGTCGAGTTCATTCCATTTTGCTTTCAAGTTACCAAGGTGTTGAACAAAAGAGAGCTTACCTTGTTAAATGACTGCCAAGTCTTTCTTGAGTTGGAAAATTCTAGCAGCATTATTCATGTCACCATACATGTCTAGAACAGCTTTCCAAAGATCTTTAGATGATTCTGAGTAGCTAAAGATCTCAGCAATTTTTGGCTCCATGGAGTTGAGAAGCCAGGACATGACAAGCTGATCTTGGGATAACTAGGCTTGATATTCGGCTGAGGTAGACAATGGCATGTTGTTTTTATCATTGATGAAGGAAAGCTTGGATTTTTCACCAAGTGCAAGAGTGATGGCTCTTGACCAAGGAAGATAATTGAACTCATTCAAAAGGACTGAACTTAGTCTCTGATTTGGGTTTATATCAGGACTGAAAGTTGAGTTGATAGAGGAAGAAGATGGAGATGAGTCTATGGTCATCTTAGAGATGAAGAATACAACAAAGATGAATCTAAATGAAAAACCAGAAACAGGTCCTATGAGGAATTCTGCTCTGATACCATGTTGAATTTCTGAATGGGGAGAAAAGATCTCAATGAGGAGAATATCAAAATTCGTTCATTTGATAATCTGATACACTTTACAAAGAAGGATATATATAGAAATATACAACACTACAACTGATTTAACAGTAACTAAACAGTAACTAAGCACTAAGACAACTAAGTCAAAGATGGATGATGATGCTTGCTTTTCCTTTCTCTTTTCTGCTTGTCTGTGAGTTTGGGAGTTCCCAAACGTCTTGGATTTATTCTTCAGTCAATAAATGTATAGCATATGCACTTTAACACAATGGAACAGCTCCCACAATCAAAGGAAGGAGAGCAGGAATGAACTGGAGGAAACTCGTCCGGACACTCACACAACGTCCGGACGCCTACAAGAGAAAACTGAGAATCACGACAGATCCGTCCGGACACCATAGTATCCGTCCGGACGCCCATACATATCGAACATTTCCAATTGTTCCCTGCCTCCGGGCGACCGGTCGCCTTAAGTGATCGACCGGTCGCGGGCCATTCCGTCCGGACGGAATATCCATAGTGTCCGGACGCCCATATCTTCTGATGCTCCCTGTATCCGTGCGACCGGTCTCCAAAATGGACGACCGGTCGCCTATCCATGTTCCAACAATTCTCAGCCATGCTAAGAATCATCAGTAACTTGTTGCTGGTTTAGAACTTTAAAATTGTTTTTATTTTTTAATAAACTTTGTCTTGTATTTCCCGTTTGACTTTGGATCACGTACTTCCTTGTTCAGGTAGACTAATTACCTTTAATTAATTAAGTTTTCTAGTAGAACAGGCTTGAAGCTTAATTATAAAAAGGCCTACTCTAGCAGTCTAGCTAGTTGTATAACAAAAAGTTAGAATGATTAATCGAGGACTTGGGTGCATGATTATCATTAATTATAGGGTTAATTTGAAGCTTATCAATTCCAACCAGTTGAAAACTTGAAATATTAAAAAAATTCCAACCTGGCCTTGCTCTTAGTTTACTCGATCACCAATGTTCATTCTGTGGCTTATTCCGCTATCTGTACGTGCTGGATCTTCTACGACTTTTCTTTCCCCAGCCGCCTAGTAAGTTCACCTCGTGCAGGCAGTCCTCTCTCCATTTTTGATTCCAAGTGAGAAGCTATGGGGGAGTAAGAGAGGGCCCTCTGGAGAGACGACTAGAAGTGGAGGGGAAATGAGGAGAAATTGGAGGGAATTAATTCTGGGTTGAGAGGAAGGGAGTCATGCAAATGGCAGGTAGGGTTCAAAGGACAAAAATAGACGAAATGACCAAAAAGAAACACTGTGCTTAAGTTGAAACACTGTGCTTAAGTTGAGTAACTAAAATTATATTTTTTTAAAGTATAGTTATGAAAATGTCAAGTTGCTAAGTAACTATTTCTGATTTTTTGCTTTTTAAATTTTATACGGCTTACTTTGTTTATATAAAGTGAATGGAATTAACTTGGCACACAAGAAACCTTGAGTATCCTCTAAATAGAACCCCGAAGATTACTCTTAGCTAGGGTTGCTTCCTTGCATGTTAAATAAGGAAGATTCCTTCTACAATTGCCTTCCTTGCTAGGACTAGTCGATATTCTAGCTACCACATGCCTTTTTTGCCCTATACTCCAAAGATTTCTCTTAACTAGTTTACTCGATTACCACTGTTTATTCTGCTAAACTTTAAAATATGAACCTCTTAATACAATGTGAATGTTCACACATAAAGAAAACTATATATATATATATAATTAGATATATATTAAATTGTATTATTTACCACATATATTTAAATACGAGTATAGTGTTCACATGCTCAGTAGAGTCAATGCTCAGTCATGTATGCTCAGCTACCGTTGAATTTAAATCCAACAGTGGAGAATGATAGTCTTTTTTAAACATTTTTTTTTTCATCATTCTCCACCATTGGATTTAAATCCAACGGTGGCTGAGCATAACTGTGCATTGACTCTACTGAGCATATGAACACTACTGTTAAATACGAATATACGATTACGTATTATACATGCATGCAAAAGAAAAAATTGAATAAGAAATGATCGTTAATATATAAATTGCTAGTGATGCTGATATTTCTGTCCATATATTGCATTCTAGCTTATATATGAACTGTTAGGCCACCAATCCATTTGGTCATGCATGCTGCAAAACATGCCTAACATAGATTGGAACCGTCCAAACTTGTCATTAGATAAACTAAAGTTATACTAATGATGACGATAAATTAAAGAAAAGGCCGCATGTATATATTTTGAGCATATTATTAATATAAAAACTACTTTTGGTTTTTGGGTTCCAAGTTGATGGGGACAAAGTGACCCACTCACGTAGCATAATTTGCATATTGACCTTGATTGTAATGCCTCGTGTCACTTTCATCTTCCCTGACCTTTGTGCAATTGTGATGGGGTCGTCAAATTATCTCAAATGCGCCTCCCATTATTTTTATGCGTCTTGACTTTTACAAAATCTCAACTTTTATTAATAATTAATTTTTTTTATATTCTCCATCGGTCTACTTAAATGGGTAGAATGAGAATTTTTGTTCTGGTTTGTTTTATTGACCTCTAATAAAATTTAATAAAATATTCACGAACCTCCATAAAATTTTTATTGACTACCAATAAAATTATATAAACGTTTACTGACCTCTAGTAAAAATTTAGAAAAATATCAAATATGTCATAATTTTCATCTTGTATTTTCTCATTAACTTTGGAGATTTTTAATTTTTTCCAACAAGCCTGGTTTGGGATTGTTTTACTCCCATTAAAGACAAAAATATTACCATTTTTTGACATTTTTGCCCTTGGCATCTGAGCTTTGAGATTGTGATAGTGCGGTGGTGGTCACAAACTTTGACCCTCGATCCAGAGCTGTCCGGAGATGCCTTGAGTTGTGAGACTGGTGGTGTTGGATTCGTGGTGAAGAGGGCTACAAAACCTAGTAAGGATTTCCCCCTAACTCGGCCGGAAACACCGCCAACAAGGAAGAACAATTCCGCGCGAAAACAGACTTTTTCTCTCCTAGATTTTTCCTCCTACACTAAAAATCGATGCAAGAAATTAGTATAGGATTGAAGGGTATATATTATGGTAAATAGTAATTGACAAAAAAAAATCAAATAAAAAACTACCTCTTTCTATCCAGATAACTACCCATTTATCCACAATATTTTTCTTTTCTCCTACTTTATTCTATACTATTGTTAGGAGAACAGATTTTGTTTCTCAAACTTTGTCATATCTTCCGATAGTACCATTTTAACATTAGGCAATTCTAAACTTTGTAATTTTGTAATTAAATTCTTTCTCCCACTTCCTACCTTTTGCCCTCCCTTTCTCTGTCCTCAGTTTCTCACGTTCATGACCAAAACAGAAAAGTTAAACTTTCACCCCTATTTTATCTTATTTAACTTCTCACGCATGATGTATGGCGCCAAACTAGCTAGTATTACTGAAGTACAAGTTAGAGTTTTTCTATGCATAATATCCTATTATTTAATATAGATCGATCAATTGGTTTAAATTATACACATTACAGTATTCATATATGATAAGGAACAGATGATCGATCGAGATAGAGATATTTGGACCATTTACTTCTTACTTAATTAAGTGCTAGTTGAAATGTTGGTTAAGGCCGGCGAACGTTTAGGTCATTTGACAAGGATGTTTAATTAGTTATTTTGTTTGATAAGGGTCTTTTTTTATTTTTTATATCAAAGAGATGGAGAGAAAGAGAGAGAGAGTTCATCAATATATATATATTCTTTTTCACGTGTGGACGTTCTCATGGATCCTTCTGGCTCCAGAAAATTTACCTTACTTGATGCCTTGGTCTCTCTCTCTCTCTCTCTCTTTCTCTCTCTCTCTCTCTCTCTCTCTCTCTCTCTCTCTCTCTCTCTCTCTCTCTCTCTCTCTCTCTCTCTCTCTCTCTCTCTCTCTAAATGAACCTTGGCTGCTGATTCAAGTACCCAGCGTTGGCATCACTATCAAACAAAAAAGGTAGGATTCAAAAGCCTAGCTTGGACATTATTATACCCTGAAGCTAGTAACCTGTATCTCAAACCAAAATTGTCTTCATTTAACAAAATTGAGATAACCTAAACATTTGATAGTGTTAAGATAATGTGTCTCTCTTTGGTGAAAAACTAAAGGCACAACTGTCAACTGAGACCAGCCAATTGTTTTTTAGGGCATCTCTTTACAAGTGTCCCACGAAGTTGGGGATTAGGGGAGCTAAGAGGACCACGCACTACCATTTAATTCAAATGAAGTGCGATTGAAAAACATATTTCTTTGGTAGCCAGCTACCGTTTAAGTTGAGATAATATCTCAACCACTAATGATCCTTGGTGATTTTAAGACAAGCCTTCAAAATAAATTCATAGCATATAATATGAACAAGAAATCTCTGCAATGTACCGAGAAATATATTACAGATCAATATCACAACATTCAAATATTTTTGATTTCTTAATTTGAATCGCAACAAAGAAATTTGTTTGATAAAATAACATGTTGGCTAAAAGATAATGGTGCATTGTAGGACCATATAAGGGTCAATTCAGCACACAATATATTCATGGAAATAAAAAAGAGTCTAGGCTGTGATCATCATCACCACAAGCCTCCATAGTCTCCCTTTATATTGCCCACCTCCCAACACTATCATCACTTGTCGGCCTCTTTAGTTCCATCATCTTCTTCATCTTCAATTCCCTCAAAACTTCATTCACATTGTGTGCACGCTTTAGAATCAGAATAATTCAAACAAATTACCATGAACCTCCAAAGAAGCAACAGCGTTAGTACTAGCTCCACCGCGACACGAATACTTGTCCCTTCAAACCAGTTGGTCAGATCCTCCTCATCAGCTCTCGCACCTTCTCACCACCGCCGTTACCAGAAGGACGACATCTCCAACAAGCTACTGATTCCGAAACACAACCCATCATCGTCCCCAGTCTCTTTCGACCACCTCTCCAAAACCCCAAAAAAGATCACCTCACTGCTCCGCTCTTTTCTCAGCCTCATCTCCTTCCCAGCCGCCATTATCAATCTCCCTGCCAGCTGCAAGTGGCTCGCCATCTCCTCCCACATCTCCGTCACGCCCTCTCTCGGCCGGAAAGTCACAGGTACCCTCTTTGGTAACCGCCGCGGCAACGTCAGCTTCGCCGTCCAGCTCGACCCCAAGTCCGAGCCCGTTTTGCTTCTCGAGCTCGCCATGTCCACGTCTTCCCTCGTCAAGGAGATGTCTTCCGGGCTCGTCCGCATTGCGCTAGAGTCTGAAAGGCATCGGGGTCCGGGCCGTGGCGGCGGCCGGAAGCCTTTGTTTCACGAGCCCACCTGGACCATGTACTGCAATGGGAGGAAGTTGGGCTTGGCAGCGTCTCGCACATGTGGAGAGTCTGACTGGCACGTTCTGAGCACTGTCCGGAGCGTATCGGTGGGAGCCGGGGTGATTCCGGTAGTGGACGACGGAAAAAAGGGTAGCGGGTCGTCGGAGGGTTTAGGCGAGTTGCTTTATATGAGAGCTCGGTTTGAGCGAGTTGTGGGCAGCCGTGACTCGGAAGCCTTTTACATGTTGAATCCTGATGGGAGTAATGGAGGTCCTGAACTCAGTATCTTTTTGCTTAGAATATGATCGAATTGTAAAAGAAAAGAAAGGAAATTAAAGAAATGGTGAATGCAGTTGTGACTTTATGTAATTTACAAATTTAAAAATGCAAGACCATGTGGTTTTATATATCTTAATTCGTTCTTATATATTGGTATATATTCATATATGGTTGAGAACTTAATTGAGACTCAAGAGTCATGCATTACAAAAAGGATGTGGACTACTTTGTGGCTTAGCTAGCTAATTCTCTCTGGCCTCTGACCTGTACTGTTCACTGTATTTGAGTTTATAAATGCATATTATTTACTTGTATATTTTCAGAAAGAGATTGACCTTTTTATCTGTATGTGCATGTTTGATGATCTGTGTGAAACTTTCGTGCCTGCGTGCATGTAGTTTTTTATTTTAAAAAACTAAGATTATGACCCATTTTCGTTAATAAATATGGAAATTGGCATCTCTGTTTTTGTCCTTTTATCTTATGTTGTTTGGCCTAATTTTGCTTCTTATTATTTTGCCGAATGGTTGTAGGCAATCCAAGAAGGATTTTAAGGTGCCTTTCATCTTATTTATTAACTTTTTAGACATTTTCATGTCCAGCTACCCATAGGCCCAAAGCAAAGAGTGTGAACATTTTTGAAGCATCTTAACAAAACTGTGCAACGTACAAATGTTCAATCACAATTATGTTTCAATCTCATTTAGCCTTAACTTTGATTTATTGAGGGCACTTGAATCAGGTTTGCTTTTTTATAGTTGCCAACTAAGGTGTCACTATTATAGTATAATGACCAACAGTGGAATTAACGCCGTACGACATACATTCTGATCTCAAAGATCTATAACTACGGGTCCGTCACTATTAATGACATCCATGAACTGAATGGGTTCAACCTCTAACCAAATTTTACGCCAAAACTTGCGGGCTACAATGAGAAGTAACCAATCTCGAGTGTCACGATACAACATTGCCATCAACATCAAGACGAACCACTTCACCATCAAAGGCACCATATTCCAAAATAGTCAGACCATGTGCAAGGATAGTTCACCACTACAGTGATAACAAAAAAGCACCGAAATTGAAACACCTAATTTTCGGGAATAACACCACGCAAATGATATAACATATAACCAAAATTTCTAAACCTAGTATCAACAAAGTAGGAACTTATTTGACATAACAAAAACCCTAATAAAAAAAAGAACGAAGCTACCATGACCCACTTTCCCCTCCCAACATGCAAACTCCAATCTCCTGATAATCAACATAGCAATATTGATATATACGTTGCTAGTAAGCACGCCCCCAAAGAAAATGCATTGTGAACCATGAACAACTAGCCACCACCCTTTTCGACATACCCACCTGTTATCAAACGTGCCGCAAACGACCCACCACCCAAGACTCTCGTACATCAATCCAGATCCACAACCCAATCTCAGGAACCATGTCCACTTAGCCACCAACCAACCCAACCCTCCATGAGTCCAATCGAAATCACCCATGACCCCTTGACCATAACTGTTTTAGCCCAAATGAGAATTTGGCTGTTTTAAATATATTCAATACAGCCCATAGGCCGGGAACTGCGGCCTAAATATCTTAGTCCATTTTTATCCCTTACGTTGCAAGGAAACCTAGTTGATTTAGGGGTTTCGTCGATACTATCAAATCTTTTAAGGAAGTAAATCTAAAGTCCTAGAGTGATAAGAGAACCGCGAACCAAAAAGGGTATAAATAACAGGTTTTACGATCAGAAAAGGATTCTCAACCTCTACATGCAACCTTGCAAACTCAAAGCCTCCTCGAGCAAACTTACAACCTAAGTCTCTCCGGAGCACCTTTGCGTCCTTGCAACCCTTCTAAGATCACATTCTTAGTTCTTCAATCTTCCCAGTTTTGTTGCTCTGCTTTCTCATCTTAAGAAAGTATCGATTTAGTTCACAAGAAACGTTTCCGAAGCCCTGAAAACCCCTTTAGGTCTTTCACGTACAAGCCTTGACGGAGTTTGTTCTCTCTCCGTCCGCATTCGCTTGATCCAGAAGCAAAGTTTGGAGCACTTCACTGACTATATCATCGTACCCCGTGGTACTGGCACGCCCGCACATCAAAAGAGACTGTTCGACTCTCTGCCAGCGGTTTCCAGCGCGAACATTTTGGCACGCCCAGTGGGACATGTCGAAAACGTTGCCTTGCGAGCCAAGATTGGGAAGGCGGACGAAAATCCTTACGCTAAGGTTTACGTTCACTGTCTCAAGCATAGTACCACCGAATACACTCCTCACAATTCTTCAGATTGCCGTGGTTTGTCACCCGAAGAAGTTCAAAGAGACTACGGTCTACATCCATTGTTCACAGACATCATGCCTAGGAATCAAGACCCACCCGTGCCACCTCATTCAGATTCGTCTGACGCGAATAAGAGACTCGACGAGTTCATTCAGCACTTTAATGCAGCCATGCAGGCGCAGAGAGAGGAGTTTCTCCAAGCAAGCCAGAAGAATGCTGATTTGGTTGCTGCTGCAGTTTAGCGCTTCAAGGAGTTTACTCCTGAGACACAGCAGAAGCAGAACGAAGTGATTTTCGAAAAATTGGCAAAACACTCCGATGCTGTCAAACAAACTGATGAGCATGTTGCCAAGCTGACCAGTGAGATTTTGTACGTCAGGAAACAGAACCTGACTATGGGTTCTCAGTTGGAGCGTATTTGTCAACACTTGGGAGCCAAGTCAAAAGGAAACGGCGGCGAAGGGGGTTTTTCCTCAAGAACTGC
Organism: Rubus idaeus; assembly: GCA_030142095.1. NCBI lineage: Eukaryota > Viridiplantae > Streptophyta > Magnoliopsida > Rosales > Rosaceae > Rubus > Rubus idaeus. The sequence goes on along the minus strand of CM057970.1, from coordinate 16,180,896 downwards.
TGAGAATCGGAGTGCTGAACCATATGTGAGTCCTCATAAGAGGGGGCTATTTAATTCTTCATCAGGTGCCAGCAGTGCTCCGCTTCAGGATGAGGATGAAGAGGAACCTCTCATTAGGTTGAATCTTGATTCAAATCGGAGGGTTTCGTTCACTGAAATGAGTTCTGGAACACCAATAAGTGGTGTTGAAACACCCACTACTGCAATTGCCGATGTACCCCTATCAGGCGCAGAGTTGTTGGAGCAGATTAAACAGATCATAAGGACTGAAATAGGCGGTCCATCAGCCAACCTCCAATACAAAAATCCTTTCCCAGATCATGTCGCGAATAGCGAATGGCCAAGGGGATACAAACCCATTAAATTTACATCCTTCTCAGGTGAGGGATCTGAAGATGCTGCTACACATATTTTCAGGTTCCAAAGCGAATGCGGATCATATGGCAATGATGAAGGCCTCAAGCTTAGGGCGTTTGGTTCATCCTTGTACGGTTCTGCTTTAACCTGGTATACTAAGTTGACGCCCAGGTCTGTTCCTGATTGGGCAACTATGGAGGCTATGTTCATAACAACTTTTGGAGTTGTAGAGCCTGAAGTAGACCTCTCATCACTCACTTCCATGTACCAACAGCCGGCAGAAACTTCAGTGAATTCCCTGAAAAGATTTAAAATTCAGCAGGCTAAATGCAAGTCGCCTATCACAGAGGCGGACGCTATGGCAATCGCTATCAAAGGCCTGGAGCACAGACAATGAACTAAACATCATGATGTGCGGTTCGCCAGCATGGCAGACTTGATGAACAAAGTTGGCAGTTATCAGCTTCTGCTTAATGAGCTTGATGACAAGGCGAATGCCTCCAAGGGAACGTACGTACCTGGGAAACACAGGAATGTTGGTGCTGTGTATGCCCTTGTCGACCCTTTCTACTCATATCCTCATCATACTTATCAGGAGGATGATTTGGACACTGAGGATATTGCTGCCTTGGAGTTGACAGGGCGCAGTGCTGCAAAGCCTAGAAGCCTCAAGATCGCACGTGAACCCGTAAAAATTTCAACAATGGCGTTCACCAAGCCATAGTTTGAAACGTACACTTATAATGCTAACAAGGCGAGTGAGATTCTGGATGAGCTAATCAACCAAAATGTGATCAAGACTGACTTTGGTCCCTATCCGAAGCCTGAGCAGATGAAAGGCAAGAACTATTGCAAGTTCCACAACATGTGGAATCTGATTACATTAAGTTGAAGGACCAGATTCAAGTTTGGTTGAATAGCGGGCGAATCCAGGTAGAAGGGGAGAAGACCGCTGCCTTAGTTGATTTTGAGCCTTTCCCACAGGTAGGAATGGTTGATGTTGTGCCAGCAAGCGCTGCTCGGCGAAAGCAGCGAGTAAAGTCTAAGTTCGAGGCCTACTCGTTCAATGCAGCCAGGGCACATGAGATTTTGGATGAGTTGATCGCTGCTGACCTCATCATGACTTCCTTTCGTGCATTCCCTACTAGCGAATAGACGAGGGGAAGGCAATATTGTAAGTTCCACAACGTTTGGACTCATACCACCGCCAGCTGTGTCAGATTGAAGGATCAGATCCAGGAGTGGATTAATGAGGGGAAAATCCAGTTTGAAGCAGCAACCAATGTCGAAGTCGCTATGGTTGAGTTCAACCAAGATAAGCGGAATAGAAGAAGGCCGACTCTGGATTTAGTGACCACGAAGGTAAGTGAAGAGGAAGAGCCTACTCCCAAAAAGGCAAAACCTACTCCTGAGGCTTCTGCTGTAGTTTTATGCTCGCGGTGCAAGGTCGAATGTGGGATTCCAGTAAGTTACGAGGAGTTTGAAAACTCTTTCAAATTCCATCCTAAGGCGGATCCAGCATTACGTTCGCCACCAGAAAACTTTCAACCTGCTAGTCCTAAGCATGTTCGCAGCCAATAGGAGGTTTCAGCTGCAGTGAGAGACTCGAATCTTTTCCAGCGGATGAAAGGAATGAATGCATCCCATAGCGAACCTGTTAAGACAGCACCGCAGCTTCATATCCTGAGCAAGCCATATATCCCACCTGCTTCAAAGTCTTTTATCAAAGAGGAGAAATGGTATATCCAGGAAAGGGGCAGAGCTATGGAAATGACTCCTACTAGGAGAAGGAATTATCAACGACGGTTTGGTCGAGCCCAGCGCACCCTAGATGCTCTGGATATGGGTTTAGTCAGGTCAGAGCAGCTAGATAAGACACCAGGTCAGTTGCAGCGGACGGTCCAACGCTTGAATGCAAATCCCTTTATCACCATTAGGAGACCAAGTGCATAGGCAGATCCAGCACCGCCTAGAGTGAGCATGTTCAGCAGATTGACAGCTCAGAGTTCCACACCTCTAGGTAAGAGCACTGCTTTGAGTTCTGATCGTTTAGATGTTTTTTCTGTGCAGAGATTTAAAGGGAAAGAGGCTCCACCAGTTGCAAAGACGGTTCCAGCGTTAGTTAAGCCAAAGTTGGCTTTAAATGTTACTAGACCGGAATTCAAGCGTTCATCAGTTCCCATGGCCAAACCAGTGGCAAAGCAACAATGGAGGCCAAAACAAATAAGGTCTGCAGTTGTTAAGGCCTCAGCGAATGAGTCCCTCGAGAATCCTTTTGTCGAGCCACTAGTCACCAAGTGTGAACCTGTCCCTGAGGTTCCTTTCATCCATTCTCTACAAATCAAGGATGTATTTGATGTGGCATTGGTTAGACAACAAATGACAGCGGACGAGGACCAGGACATCCCTTTAGACGAGCCGGGCCTCGATCTCGAGCTGGAGGATGATTTAGACGAGGCAGTATGAACGAAACAGATAAAGAAGATTCAAATACAGTGGCCTGTGACATGGTCTACGTTTTGTCCGCCAAGTATGCTCTGCCACCTTCAGCTGACACTTGCCAAGCAGTGGATTTGGAAGGTGATGATCAATCTCAGCTCATTCCCAAAGAAGATGAGGCCATTCCTCAGATTGAGTTGGAGTCTGCATTAAAGAAGCTGCTCATGATGTTCTCCAAGCCAAACCTGGCAATGTCTATGCATTTGAGACCATTGTACGCGACAGTGGCTGTAGAAGGTAAAGAGATCAACAAGATGATGGTTGATTCAGGAGCTGCAGTCAATGTCATCACTGTCCGCACAATGACGATTTTAGGAATTAAGAAGTCGGCTATCCAGCAGACAACCTTGTCGGTAAAGAATTTTGCTGGCACTACCACAAAAACCTTAGGGTTGTTATTTTTGAAGGTTAAGCTTGGACCAGCGTATGCAGTTCACGCATTCTTTGTGGTCGAATGCACAACACCATATAATGGTATTCTTGGAAGGGATTGGATTCACAGGAGCTATTGCGTTCCTTCGTCCATGCATCAAGAATTACTCCTTTGGAATCCAGTTACTGATGAAGCTGAATTGTTCAAGGCGGATCCACGTCCTTTCTCAGTTTTTGCCAATTCAATAAATGCCAGTTACTACAAAGGAGATATGCGCCCTCTTGCAGTACAAGGTATCGACGCCAAAGGCCGCCCTTTCGGGGTGACGGCCTCGGACTTAGCACAATGGGGAATGGTTCAAACCCGCTCTGATAATTCTAGACCTTCCTATGTTGTGCCATAATCCCAATACTCCCAATGATAGTACAACCAACTGAAGAAGAAGTACAGGCTTGTTTGTCCTTATACGAAATATTACAGACGTATTTGGTCGAAGCAGAAGCCTATGATAGAATCGCTACCATTGAGTATGTTAGATAGGATGTCCTGGACCAGGCACTTGAGGAGGAAGAGGAAGTAATACAGTTAGCACCCGCTGCTCTAGATGAGAGACCTCCTAAAGTCAAGGACCCTATTGAAAAAATCAATGTTGGGACTGATACAGAGCCAATGGAAGTGGCTATTAGTACATATTTAGAGCCTAATCAACGGAAGGGGCTCATTCGTTTATTACTAGAATTCAAGGATTGTATCGCTGAAAAGTATGAAGACATACCGGGTCTATCACCTGATTTGGTCTGTCACCGTTTGCCTACACTACCTGACAAGAAACCAGTCCAGCAAGCACCTCGGCGAATGGATGCGGACACAGTGGTTTCAGTCAAGGAAGAAGTTGAAAAGATGCACAAGTTAGGCATCATTAGAGTAGCCAAGTACAATGAGTGGCTCTCTAATATCGTTCCCGTTCGCAAGAAGAATGGCAAGATGCGCGTCTGTGTTGATTACAGAGATCTTAATGTGGCTACTCTGAAAGATGTCTATCCTATGCCCGTGATGGATATGCTGGTAGATGCAGTAGCAAGGCATGAGATGCTTTCCTTTATGGATGGCACTGTTGGATATCATCAAATTCCAGTGGCAGAAGAAGACAGGCATAAAACAGCTTTCAGGTGCCCTGGATTTACAGGTGCATTTGAGTATCTTGTTATGCCTTTCGGTCTCAAGAATGCTGGAGACTTCCTTGGTTTCCTTGTTCACCAGCGAGGCATTGAAGTTCCCGGAGATAAGGCCAAGGCAGTAATTGATGCCCCAGCTCCAAGAAACAAGAAAGAGTTGCAAAGTTTGTTAGGGAAAGTTAATTTTTTGCGACGCTTTATCTCCAACTCTGCTGGCAAGATCACATCTTTCTCCATGTTGCTCAAACTTCAAGGAGAGAAGGAGTTTGTTTGGGAGCCTATGCATCAAGAGGCTTTTGACATAATCAAGGAATACTTAGCGAACCCGCCAGTGTTGGTCCCTCCAAAACCAGGGGTTCCCTTAAAGCTGTACATATCAGCATCGGAGACGTCTATTGTTGGCTTGCTAGCTCAAGATGAAGACAAAGAAGATGGCAACACAGTTGAGCATGCCATTTATTACTTGAGCAGGACGTTATTGGATGCTGAAACCAGGTATTCTCCTATCGAGAAGTTGTGTCTAGCTCTTTACTTTGCTGGCTGCAAACTGCGCCATTACATGTCGTCTTTCACTACAAGGGTAATGGCTCAAACTGATTTGGTGAAATACATGCTTACTCGACCTATTCTAAGGGGTCGAATTGGTAAGTGGATTCTGGCATTTTCTGAATTCTCTTTGCAATACGTGCCTTTGAAGGCACAAACTAGTCTGGCGGTTTCAGATTTCCTCTTGCATCATCTTGTTCCTGAAGATCATGTCATTCGCGATTTGGACATTGGAGCGATACTCCTACCTTCGTGGGTATTGTATTTCGATGGTTCGCACACGGATAAGTTGTCTGGAGCAGGTATCACATTGCAGAGCCCAGAAGGGGCTTACTTTGCTTATTCTTTCCAGCTTGAGTGGAATTGTATAAACAATCAGGCTGAGTATGAAGCAGTCATCATCGGCCTAGAAATTCTTCTTGAAATGGGGATCCACGAAGTCGAAATCCTGGGGGATTCACTTTTGGTTATTAACCAGCTTCGAGGTAAGTTCAAATGTATCAGTTTTACCTTGGTACCTTTTCTTAACAGAGCCTTGGAGTTGTTAGATCAGTTCAATTAGATATCGTTGGAACATACTCCCCGAGAACAAAATCATGCAGTGAACGAGTTAGCATAGCTTGCCACTGGTATTAGCTTTACTGATGGCGTTTGCGGGCGAATTCTTAAGGTAGAGCGGCGCACGCTACCTTCTTTCATGGCCAGACGAGAATACAACGATGATTGGTTCGTGGCCACCCTTGATGCCATTGATATAGACTGGAGACAGCCTATCATTGACTACTTGGAAGACCCTAATGCCCCTGTTGACCGCAAAGTCAGGTTTCTTGCTCTTAATTATGTATTGAAGGGCGGTGAGCTTCTGAGGCATGGTGAAGACGGCATGGATTTTCGGTGCCTTTATGAACGGGAAGCTAAAAGGATAATACGTGAAGTTCATCTTGGCATCTGTGGTTCTCATCAGGCTGGTCCCAAGATGCGTTGGCTCATTCGCCGGCACGGCTTTTATTGGACCACCATTCTCAAGGACTGCATTAGTTTTGCCAAGGGTTGCCTAGATTGCCAAGCTCATGGCCCAGTTCATCATATTCCGGCCATTCCTATGCAGCCTATCATTAAGCCATGGCCCGCAAGAGGCTGGGCTCTGGATCTCATTGGTCTCATTCATCCTCACTCTTCAGCTCAGCACAAGTTCATTATTGTTGCTACTGACTTCTTCACCAAGTGGGTTGAGGCTGAGGCGCTTAAGGAAGCTTCTACACTTACTGTTCGCCGCTCTATCTTTCACAACATCATCTGCCGGTTTGGTATTCCTGAGTGTTTAGTAGCGGACAGGGGGGCATCTTTTATGGCAGCAGAGGTGAACCAGTTGATGACTGACTTTGGCATTCAGTTTCTGCATTCTACCCCTTATTATGCTCAGTCTAATGGCCAAGCTGAAGCCAGCAACAAGATTATCATCAACATTATCAAGCGGATGCTAGCGGACAATGCCAGGGATTGGCATAATGAACTGGATAGCACACTTTGGGCGTACAGAACGTCTAAGCGTTCTCCTACAGGGACAACTCCCTATGCACTCATGTTTGGACACGATGCAGTATTACCCCTTGAGATTAATGTTCGTTCGCTGCGCTTTCAGGAACAACATCAGTTGATTGGGGAAGACTATGTTCAAGCGATGTGGCAGGAACATGAAGATCTTAGTGAGAACCGATTAGCGGCTTTGGATAACTTAGTCGTGGAAAAGAAGCGAGTTTCCAGAGTTTATGACAAGCGGACACGTGGACTTAGCTTCAAAGAAGGCGAATTGGTCTGGAAAGCTATTTTGCCTTTGGGTGAGAAGAGCCGCGAACGTGGCAAATGGTCTTCGCGGTGGGAAGGCCCTTTCATCATCGACAAGATTCTTGGAAAAGGGGCATACCATTTGCGCTATCTAGACGGTGAACTCCAGCTTAATCCCATCAATGGACGTTACCTTAAGAAATATTATCCCAGTGTGTGGGAATTCGATGATCCGCCATCCCCTTCGCCTGGACAGGGGGGCAATACTTAGTTCTCCTAAGTTTGTCCTATTCAAACCAAATTATTGTGGTTTTTCTCCATTCGCCGCACTTAGTCGAACTAGGGGGCAACACTAGGCACACTTGAGCTTAACGTTCGCTCGCAAAACTTTTTCATGAATTTTTGTAATTTATAACTTCTACATGATCATTCACTGGTCGTCGATTTATTCTTTCAGGCCTATTTTGAGGCCATTCGCTATAAGCAAACACATTCGCAATAAATAAACAGATAGTGTTTATTGAATATACATCTTTATTCATAATTGGCTTTGCGGCCAAGAGCAATTACAGGAAAAATCATAACTACATACAAGAGCTAGTAAGTGGCTCTGATACCATGAAACCTAACTTGATGGGCTTGGGCGTCTGGTCTGGCAAGTCGCACGGCCACCGAGGCAACTACTCCCCATTTTCTCCTCTTTTGGAATTCCAGGGAGGGAGGAAATCCTGACTGGTAACCTGCGCGGCCGGCCTACCCTTGCATACAAGCCCAATAAGACGATCTCCCGGCGAACCAGGAGATTTTTGCTGTTCCTATCTTTCCCCTCTTATTTCCAGGAAGGCGTGCTTCTTTGAAAGAGGGAGCCCTGGGTCTGGCGGGCAGAAGGGAAAGATGGTTGCTTCACCTGAGGTTTCGTTGTATAACTCAACCTAGGCGTGAGGTTTGGTTGTACAACTCAGTTTTTTTTTTTTCGAGCGTTGTGGCCGGAAAGGTAGAGCTTTCAAGGCCAGAAGGGAGCGGAGTACTTTGAGAAACATATTGCTAAGGGTTTTTTTCTTTGTGTGTTTATCTTTCTCTAAGTCAGCTTATTTATAGGCTGATCAGGGCCAACGGTACTCCGAATTTGGTCGAGTCTCTTCAATACGGTTATAAATGATCGATTATTCTCGAGGATTTGGTTCCCGTGCATTGAATAGATGTGATCACGCGCGCATTTCTCGGATCAAAATTTCAAACTTGTCATTATTCTTGGCAGTTACGAGACCTGACTGCTCTCGAGAAGTTGTCTTTTAGAGTTATCCTATGGGATGATTTCGAGTTTAAGTTGGGTTTGGACCATTAGTGGCATGTTAATGAGAAACTTCAAAAGTAGGTATTTTCAAAGGCCCAAAAGGCAATATATATATATTGGGCTTGTACAAAAAGAGCTGGCAAGCGGCTCAAGTCCAGCGTCTAAATTCTACGGCCTATAGAGGCTATATCTACAAGGGTTCTTTGGTATTCTACAATTTTATCCTCAGGTTCGAGAGTGACCCTTTTGACATTTTTTCTCGCTTCTGCCAGCGATTGCTTTATTTGTTTTGCTACACGGATCTCCTTGGCCAGATATTTGCTTTGTTGGGCTTTGTTCGCCTGACAAGTCTTGATCTTCTTTTCTATCTTGGCTTTGAAATTTTTGAGATCCGCTAGTTTCTTATCGCAGTCAGTGATGAAGGCTCGCCGGTTTTTAAGTTGATCTCTGCAGGCAGTGTTTTTGGCTTCTAAAGCAGCATGATGAGCAGTTTGTTTTTAGCCACTGTGGTCACTTGATGGGCAGCTTGCTCAAGTAAAAGCAAGGCATCCAACTTTGCAAGGAGAGTATCTACTGTGACCAGCTCTTCTCCAGTAACGTGCGCCTGAAGGAAAGCCGCTTGTTCGCGGATTTTTGCAACCACACTGGGGTCATCAAACTTGGCACTTCCTAAGTCACCAAGGAAATCTTTGGCCTCCTTAATTGACTCTTGTTCATCCTCTGGTTCCAGGAGCTGTTTAAGTCTTTCTTCCAAGGGGAGAGGTTCGTTAACCGAACTGCTAGTTACGTCAGTTGGACTGGTTTGAGTATTTTCTGCCAGCGCAGTCGCCCCAAACTTGATGTAGAATTTGTATTTTCCGCGCCATCCGCTATGATGACAGTAGAGGCCGGAGTTTCTTTCTCTTCTACATGCAACGCTTGCCCCTACAGGGGTTAGCAGTTTGAATAAACTCTTTAATTAGAGAATCATTTCGAGAAATAGACCAGGAAGTGGTTCGCAGAGATTATACCCCAAGGTTTGGCGTTAAGATTGAGGCAGGAACGTTTGTTTCTTTGGTCGGCGGATGATTGGTTTCAGGAACTCCAGTGTCTTGTGTTTCCAAAGTCCCTTGAGCCACTTCTACATGATTTTCACTTATTTATAGCGCAAATTGTATTCCTAATCACGAGAGTTAAGCTTATCCGAAGGCATTTTGTTATTACTAATATGCGTTTTCATGATTTCAGGTTACTTAGGTGACTTGAGGTAATTCGGCACAAGAAGGTGCATTTTGACTACTTTTGGGCACACTTCCGAGAAGAGGACAAGGAGTCAACCGTGGCTTCTAGACATTGAAGATTGCATGAATTCACCTTCGGAAGACGTTGCCATTGAAGGCCTTGAAGAATCGAAGAAAGGAAGGAAAATGAAGAAATTGCATTTCCGGCGACTTTTCCGGCCAACCACCACCACAAGAGGCGGCAGCACCGCCGGACCACCACCGGAGCACCACCACAGTAGGAGAAACTCTCCTACACCAGCTGCACATATGTGCATGGCTGATCACATGTCCACTAATCCCTCCACTGATCCATAATTTCCTCCACTTCCCATTACTTTCCTTTTCTTTTCCCTCCACTCACCCTTGCCATGTCATCCCACTAGGAAACCCTAGTGAGACCTTGGAGGCTGTAGAGACCAACCAGACATTCCTCTCTATCAGTTACTCACGATCAGAAAAACCCTAGGGAGATAGACACCATTTTCTCTCGCCAAACCTTACAAAAACACACACAGACGCACCAAGCGCCCGGACGCCGATACCATCCGCCCGGACGCCCAGTACGTCTGCCGTTTTTGTTCTTCCATTTTCACCACCTTCCACCACCTATTTCACTTCCATCCCTTCAGGAAATATCTTCCACACACCCCATACACTACAGCCATACACTTTCCACCACCATTCCATCGATCTACCTTCACCACAAGTTGCCATCCATTGAGACATCAAGAGTTGGGAAGCTTGGAGATAAGTTGGAGCTTGTAGAAGAAGAGGAGAGCTCAAGGAGGCTTGCTACATACTTGGAGTCACCAAGGAGCTACTGGCCAACGACATCTTGAGCATTTCTTGACTTCTTCACTCTTACTTTGAACTTATGCTTTCTTATTTGAGATTATTGATGTATATGACAATGAATTGTGAGTAGTTCATTAGATTGGGGGCTAGGGTTGTGTGCTCTAGCCCATGATGATGTTTTGATGATTTCTCTTGAGTATGCATGATGAATTTGTTTCTGGATATGTTCATTGCTTAAATACGGTTTTGTTTGATGCTTGTTCATGAATCTAATTAATTTTCAAGCATGTGTTAAACTTAACTTGATTGGATTTTATGTTGATTATATTTTATCCTAAGTGTTTGCAATGAGCATGATGAGTTTATGTCAATGGACTGAGTTTGTTTGAATCTTGATTCTTGAATCTCTATGCCTAGAAAGTTTGTTTGAGACCCTAACAAGGCTTGGATAAATAGACTAGGAGTATTTGTGACCCTAATAAGGCACAAAATAGGCCTAGAAGAATCAATCCTAGAACCATAACATGGCTAGGATAGGGGTTTGATCCTTAGTGAATTCATTGTTGCATGTTCTTGAGAGTTATCATACATTTGATTGGGGTAGAGTGAACCCGAAACCCCAATCGTTTCCATCCATTTGATCACACAGCAATCATACATTTGTTGGGCTTGTCACCTCAACAACTCACAAAGCTATCAACACAACCACTTGTGTTCTTGTTACAACAATTTCATCTACATTAGATTGGTTACTTAGCTACTGTCCTTGCCACATTTGGTCATTGTTTTGGTCACAAGTCACCCAAGAGTGACACACTTTGAACACTACAAATCCATGTTGCACATACCTCACTTCTAAGTACATAATCCATCTCTAATCACACCATTTCTAGTGCATTGTATACCTTGTTTGCATTTGTTCACCAAGTAGGGATCTTGGGCCTTCCAATCCCTTGGGTACGACAACCTCTGGTCATAATTTACCATCCACTACACTTTGACGGCGATACTCACAAACAACCCCTCCGGTATCATCGAGTCACTACATTCCCTGAAGCATCCGCCATTTCGGTATCCGGTGTTATTGTGGGTATTGGTTGATCTGCAAGTTCGTTGGACTCTGGAGAGGTCTCAGTAATTGGCTGCAAAGTTTTCTGATTGACATATTAAGGGTTAATAACTCCATCCTCAAACGTTGAACCAGAAAGTGGTTTTATAGGGTTTACCTCTTTTGAATAGACCACCACGGCTGACATAGGGTCAAATTCGGCCAAGTGTACCTCTTCTTGTGGGATATCATCGTCTGGGTTTGTTGGTTCAGTCGCTATAGGGTTGGTTTCATTTCCGGTAGGGGTATTTTCGCTAAAACCTCCTTCTTCTCCATCAGAGGGGATCGTGATAGGATCTTTCTGTGCCTCGTTACGAAAGATGTTTTCTTCAAACACCATAGAAACTGGGATAGCCTGCACAACTAAGGGAGATGCTCCCAAAGTAGCTAAGACTGTATTTCTTTCCAGTTGTTCTTTCGCGGTCATTTCTTCGTCCCCAGAAGTGGAGATTTCTGAGTCTGCTCTCATCTATGCAAGATTAGATGCCGAATGAGTTGCAGTTGTTGTCTTTTGAGGTTCGCCTGCGGGTTGTGTTGTTGGAAATTGTATTCGCTGCCTCCGAACCTGTTATATTGTTAAAACCAGTCAGTGGTTTGAAAATCCTAAGTAAAGTCTAGGAAATATTCTTGACGGGTCTAAGACCTTACCAAAGTTGGTTTTTCTATTTCTTCTTCTTCTCCAGTGCTATCCTCAATGACCTAGCTCTCTTGCTGGTTGGCTTCGGAGAGGAGGATTCTCCAGTAAGTGTTGTCTGTTTCGTCTTTCTCTGGTTGTAAGCACTCTATGGTTAGTCTTTGGCAAAACTAGAATATGAAGAATGAGGTTAAGAAAAGTTCCATACCTGTGCAGGTGCCTTTGGTACCTTTTTATTCAAGCTTTGTTTTCCTGTGAAGGCTGGGGTTGGGCCATTATTTAAGACCCTTTGGTCTTCAGCGAACCCAAGAATTGCGGTCCCTTTCTCGAAAATGGACTGGAAGATTTCCCTCTGCACTGCGATCCCAGTCCACTGCTGATACCATTTTCCACCAAACAGCGTAGGTGGGAGAAGCTTCTGCACTACGGCAAAGTTGACTAACTGGAGGAGGTAGTTGTGGAGCAGCAAACTTAAAGCGGACAGTATATCTATCACTCTCATCGCCTGCAGTTTCTGAACTAGCCTTTATTCGCCACGAGGAATAGCGGTTCAGGCTATTGATCAAGGGAAATGGGATTTCTTGAGTGAATCCTAGTTGATGAGCAAAGTGATTTGGGGCATACAGTTCGTAACTGTGGTATTCGTCTGAGAGACTGAAATCGTAGCACGAAATGGCCCTTTTAAACACATCAGTCCCACTCTCAGTATGAGTTCTAGATAGCAAAAAGCCTTGTTCTAAGGGGCTTGGGAACGTCCTACCAAGGATGAGGGCAGCTGAGTCTAAAGCGGATTCATCCAAATGATAAAAATATTTGAAACATTCAATGTAAGCTGGAGAATCGAACTTATCTTTCCCGGCGAATGCCATCCCTAAGACTTGGTCTTTGGGAAAATCATTGACATCAGGATGGCTGAATTGAGGAAAGTAGATTTGCAGCCAGAGGTACAGAATCCAGAGTGGTCCGCTTAGGTTTGTAAAGTCAAAAGGTTGAAGCGATAAGTTGTAAAGCGAACGGTATAGGCTAGCGAGCACGGGCTGCCCTAGCATAGTCCACGTTCCTGTGATTTTGCCTGTTTTGATGCAGAAGATGTTTTTACAGACCCAGAGTTCTAAGAAGGCTATTCCTCCTTCTTTATTCGCTTGCATAGAAAAGTGGTTCGTCCAGGCAAAGTATGACTTGCAGTGAGGTTGGCGAATCTTACTGGGTTTGAATTGGAGAGATGCGGAAAGGTTGTCAAAATCTCCATAGCTGTATGCGAATGGATGGGTTGGGAGTCCGGTGATGGTGAGGATGTCCAAAAGTGTAATTCTCATTTGCCCGAACCTGAAATTGAAGGTATTTCTTGAGGTATCCCAGAAGCAGATGGCCGCTGCGAGCGGAGCTCGGTTCCCTCCGCCGTTTCTCAGAGAAAAACAAAGTTCCAATGCTTTTGCGATTCCTACTGCTTTCCAACGATTAAGCTCTGTTGCTTTTCTTAATTGGTACCAAGCTACCTCTTCGTCGCTGGGTGTTGGCCAAGAACCCATTCGCACAGCTTTATGGTGTTTTTGCCAGTTGATGAAGGTGGCGGCACTTTCTCGGGATGCTAAAATGGGGTGACGAACTTCTTGCCTGTAATTTTTGATATATGGCTCGGGAATAGATTCTGGTCATGGTCCTAAGCTTGCAGTTTTGTTTGTGCTTACATCGATATATGAACGATGGCCAGATTTGCGAGCTTTAAGCGAGTACATGTCTAGTCTGAATTGTTGGGCATTGCCTTCGGTTAAAGCCGCTAAATAAGAAGCCATTTCTGGGTTTCGGAGTCAGTTTGAAGTCAGATTTCTGTTGGGATCGACTTAGGGTATTGATTTGGGGATTTTTGGGTTTATGTCGATTAAACTTCTAGTTCTGAGCTTTTATAAGAACTGAAAGAGTTCTTTGAAAAGTTACTCTCGTTTATTTTTAAGCGAACCAGTTCGAATTGGTTCTGTGTGGGAAACGGTATAGCGATTGGGTTGAGTTGGTCTTTGGGCTTCTCATTTTACCATCTGTTGCTTGAGTCACATCTGTTCGTTAATTAGCCCTCTTCAATCGATCAGTTTCATATTTGGGCCTGATTTCGAGGCCTGGGGGGCAATGTTTGAGCCCAAATGAGAATTTGGCTATTTTAAGTATATTCAATACAGCCCATAGGTCGGGAACTGCGGCCTAAATATCTTAGTCCATTTTTATCCCTTACGTTGCAAGGAAACCTAGTTGATTTAGGGGTTTCGTCAATACTATCAAATCTTTTAAGGAAGTAAATCTAAAGTCCTAGAGTGATAAGAGAACCGCAAATCCTAAAGGGTATAAATAACAGGTTTTACGATCAGAAAAGGGTTCTCAACCTCTACATGCAACCTTGGAAACTCAAAGCCTCCTCGAGCAAACTTACAACCTAAGCCTCTCCAGAGCACCTTTGCGTCCTTGCAACCTTGCTAAGATCACATTGTTAGTTCTTCAATCTTCCCAGTTTTGTTGCTCTGCTTTCTCATCTTAAGAAAGTATCGATTTAGTTCACAAGAAACGTTTCTGAAAACCCCTTTAGGTCTTTCACGTACGAGCCTTGACGAAGTTTGTTCTCTCTCCGTCCGCATTCGCTTGATCCAGAAGGAAAGTTTGGAGCACTTCACCGACTATATCATCGTACACCGTGGTACTGGTACGCCCGCACATCAAAAGAGAATGTTCGACTCTCCGCCAGAGGTTTCCAGCGCGAACAATAACCACCCCTGATTATGGATATGGAACCCTCAATCTCCTCCCACCTTCGTGCTAATCCATGCATCCCATCGTTCACCACCGCCACATCGGATAAGGTCAGACCTGCTTAAAACTTGTCGCCCCACCCACCACAAAGCAATCCACCTCATATCTGAAAGGTGCATGACATGATCATTGACTAGTAGCCATGATCGGGCATCCACCCACCAGCACTACTACTAAAGAGAGAAGCCAGACAATCCTGGAAAAAGCCAGCAAAACATAACAGTTTTGACCACAACCAACCCTTACGATAAGAGAACCATAGGCCTGTCCGGCTGCACTAGCCACACGCCGACGAGGCATAGTGCAGTTGCTGATGTGGGAGGACCGCCGGACAAGCTGCAACCAACTTTTTGTGAAGCCCAACCCTAGCGCATGAGGCTTGTTTTTTCTCTACCCTCGTTATCTGATTTCTCCCAATCTTTTCAATTGTAGTTTTATGGGAACTAATTTCAAGGATGCAACCATGAGATAAAGCGAGAGGAGAAGGATGAGAAATCTGAATATCAAGTATTTTGCAAGGCGAATGCAGGAGACTGTTGTGTTTGCTTGATTGCTTCAATGCTACTACTACAATGATACAAAGTTGTGAAATGAAATATATGCGAAATGCATTCCAAAGTTGTAGAAGAGTAAGAAACAAATTATATTTTCATCTCTAGTTCAAAAAATTGATAATATATTTGAGTAGACAATAGCCTATGTGCATGCAATTATACTATACTACAAGAATAGGGGATTCACTGTTCATAAGCCGAGGACAAATATGGCTCCAGCCGAGCCGATCATGCGAATTGACGGTTTTGCCCCTTACTATTTGCCATATTTTTATTTTTGTCTCCTCTCTCTCTCCCCCTCCCACACAGTCTCCTCTTCTTCCTCACTGTGTCCGTCGAGCATCTCTTGCTCCAGTCCGCTTCAAGCGTCACCGCCCCCACCAAGGGAAGGAGAGGAGGTCGGTGAACTCAGCCCATGCGGTCTCGACCCGAATCGTTCCGTGTAGACACCGTACGCTCCGCCGGAAAATACAAGGATTTTCACATCCTTCGTCCGGCCAACTCCGACCACCTCACGGCCTCAAAATGGTTTCTTTGAACTCCTCTACATCTCAGGAAGCTTCTCATAACCTTGGTTCATCCCGAAAACCGCCGTTAAGGAAGTTTTGAATCGTTGATTTTTTGAGTTTCAGAACTTCCGTTGTCGATATCTCCTGATCCATTTCAAATTGTACCTCGATGTAGTTACTAAACGTGACTACCAGCTGCAAGTAAAATTTATTGTTTAATTATATATATATACACATGGATTGGACAAGTTAATGTTGATTTTTTTTTATCAATAACAATCTAATATTGATAAATTAAGAAATATGAATGTGCATATAGTAATTTGATTATAACTTTTCATTATCAAAAATAAATTTTGCCCCGCAGCAACGTGCGGTATATATTTCTAGTGTTTACTAAAACAAAACAAAAACAAAAAATAAAAAACCTTGATCGTTAAACTCATCAATTTGGATGAGCCTGTCCAATCATCAATTTTGCGTCTATTATACTTCATATTTTCATAATTTAACTATTCATCTTTTTAAATTACCCTCTAAAAATCATCTATACAAAAAATTAATCAAATTATAGATCATTTGATAATCCAATTATTTCAAATAAATGAACAGTTTTGGTGAAAGTTAACATTCTTATTACAACCGTTCATTTGTTTGATATAGTTGGATGAACATATGATCTCCTAATTCATTGATTTTTTGTAGAGATGATTTTTAAAGAGTGATTTATAAGAAGAATGGTCAAATTATGAAAATATAATACGTAATGAAAGAAAAATTTATTAATTTGTTTTTTTAGAGAACTCTCACGGTATCCCGAAGGCTTAAAAAAATGCATAGTATCAAGTATTCTTATGTAGCCATTAGCTCTTTTACAGTGGATTGGATTATAAGTTTCCCTTAATTTCTAAATTCAAAAGACATGCATAGTAATGCAACTTGAAATGAAAATTTTAGTGCGAAAGTCATCGATTGTAGACGAATCTCTAGATGGAGTCATGTATTGATGTATGGAACTAGTCTACTTAATTAGTTATACATTACTATAAGAGCGAAACCCTACGATTACAATTAGAATTTAGAAGGCAGGAGCAGCGTGAGATTAAACAAGCAACTGGTACGGATCTCGCGAAAGAAGAAACAAGCTTTTCTCGAATTCTCAGTATTTCCATCATGTCTGGCTGCAAGATTAACCCATCCTAATAAAAGCGAAACCCTACGATTACAATTAGAATTTAGAAGGCAGGAGCGGTGTGAGATTAAACAAGCAACTGGTACGGATCTCGCGAAAGAAGAAACAAGCTTTTCTCGAAAGATTAACCCGTCTTGCGAGTCTTTGCGAGACGGGCTTGCGGTTGTTAGTTTCAATTATGAAAGAAGTTGAATTGCGGAGAAAATCACAAATGGCTTAAAACTAATAATCAAAATCACAATTGTTGGTAATACATACATATGTTGAAAAATTTATGAATTTGAACGGACTTAACCAAACTCATTTGGATGAGAGTATTTTCCTATTCCAAAACCAGAGACTCTAATGAGGACCCTTATATTTAACAACACTTAAACTCTGAAAATAATACAAGGCTGGATCGACTATCTTAATGATAACATGGCAATAAACACATTGTTTAATTTGACACCCAAAAGCATAATCTCTATTTAAGTTGTGTTCATCCCCCAACACAACATTGTATAGAAAATAGAATAAATTTGTTATTTAATGAAATATGAAATTTTGTTTGACTTTAATTAATTATTTTAATTAGAATAACAATCTATTGCAATTTTATTACAAAAGAGTATAAGAGGAACGTAAAAGTATAAAATTAGTTACATAAAATTATAAAAAGATAAATATATCCTCTGATCTTGGCCTAGCCAACAAAAATATCATTTGACAAACAACCCATATATATCGATCACATAGATCAAAACTCAACCGTATCTACTGGTTGGTTTTGAGATTGAAAACACTTAAAATCTGAAAATAATATAAGGGTGGATCGACTATCTTAATGATAACATGGCAATAAACATCTTGTTTAATCTGACATCCAAAAGCATAATCTCTATTTAAGTTGTGTTCATCCCCCAACACAACATTGTATAGAAAATAGAATAAATTTGTTATTTAATAAAATATGAAATTTTGTTTGACTTTAATTAATTATTTTAATTAGAATAACAATCTACTGCAATTTATTACAAAAGTGTATAAGAGGAACGTAAAAGTATAAAATTAGTTACATAAAATTGAAAATAAGATAAATATATCCTCTGAACTTGGCCTAGCCAACAAAAATATCATTTGACAAATAACACAGATATATTCATCACATAGATCAACTTAAAAGTCCAGTCCATTCATTGGTGGTAACAATCAAAACTCAACCGCATCCACTGGTTGGTTTTGAGATTGAAAACACATAAACACTTTGTTTAATCTGACATCTAAAAGCATAATCTCTATTTAAGTTGTGTTCATCCCCCAACACAGTTCTACATATTAAATTTCTTGGGTTTAAAAAGCTTTTAAGTGTAATCTATTAGGCAAATAAGACCCTCACAAAATCCTACAATTTTAACTATTGGGAAATGTATTTGAGGAAAATTAAGAGCAATGAAGCCCGGTGTGTTCCCTCTAGTGGATGCGGTTGAGTTTTGATTGTTAAACCTAGTATATATTAATTTTTAAAATAGCTATACATGTAACTCATTTGTGTGATAGATTTCCTTATTGAGCTATTGGTATTAGAATCATAGATGAATGGTCATCCTCTCAATTTTAACTGGCGATTCTGAACTGTACAGTGGATTTATGTCATGTTATCATTACAATTTATGTCATGTTATCATTAAGATTGATGATCCACCCTTTCATTGTTTTCAAAGTTTGAGTCTTTTCAATCTCCAGACCAACCAGTGGAAGCGGTTAACTTTTGATACCAAGGAATGTGCCTAGACTTTTAAGTTGATATGTGATATGGCTGGAGTGTTCGTCAAAGGGTACTTTTGTTGGCTTGGACAAGTACAGATGGCAGATAATGTAGGGATGACTGGTGTTTTGGGAGACTCCATTATTATTTTCAATGGTATAGAGGAAAACTGTGATTACATACTGCTGCCCCAGTGCTTGATTGGATCAAGATTGCGTTTGGGGATTCTTGGGGAGGGTATCATTGCAGTATGGGAAATCCGTGAAAAATCTTGCATTTGGTTAATAAACCTTAATACCAAAAAGTTCCACCAAAAGCCCATCAAAGGATATGCATCGGAGATAGAATTTACGCCTTTCTGTTTCTGTTTCAAAAGGTCATGTTTGTTGATCCTGGATAACACAAAGACAATGAGCCTCTACAATTTAGCGGATAAAAAAATAGTTGAGGTGTACAATCACCAGAGAAAATGTTCGATGCACACCTACTTCACTCACCAGGAAGTTCAAGCCATTTGTTTCAGAGACACGCTTCTCTCACCATTTGAATGAACATACAGTGCATTAATGTCTCACAGTAAGGCTGTGATGAAGGTTATCAAGGGTAGAAAAGGACCTGTGATTGAAACCAGCATCAGCATTCTCTTTGGCAAGTGGTATCTTGTCTAAACTTTTCTGTTGTGGTAGGAATGTTAGGTTAGACATGATGATATTAGGTTGATGTCCCAACGTTTCTATTTTGCTGGTATGAAGGAGAAGTTTCTATTATGTTAGAAATATCATAAGCTTTCGCTACATTTATGTTGTATGGACTTGTAGATGTCTCATTCCTAATGTATTGATTAGTGCTAAATTTCAATGAAATGGAAAACGTTCTGATGTTGTAGCTTTTGTGTCGTGTGGGAATTGAGATTGCTATTTCTTTACACAAGCTCTTGTTGTTCTGCAGCTCCTCTAGTTGCTCTTATTATAACTTACATTTGCTGTAATTGTAGACTGTTGAAAATTTCTCTGGCAGAGAATTTCCCGAAAGCTTTCAAACTTTTGTTTTCTGAGTTTCCTATTCCAAGACTCCTTAATTGATACAATGGTTATGCCTTTGTTGAGAACCAGGAGCTTTGGCAGCTAGGATTGTTGTCCCCATTTTATCTCCACTTGAAACTAATAGTTCAATTCCAACATGAGCAAGCTTGTTAATGCAGACATGAACCTATTCAGCACAAAGATATTGACATTTAGTCTAGTATTACACAGTCATTCCATTTGACCACTACTGAACATGGGAATGGAATACAATCTAGTTATAACATGCATTCTAAGGCTGTTAATCCATCTCCACATGTTCTAAGTAGTAAATCAAAAGCCTAATCCACATGGCAGTATCTAATGCTGCTTCTTTTACTTTTTCAATTTGAAAAAAAGAGTTAAACTTTAGTCACAATCCATGAAAATAGTTCCCTTAATTGGTAAGACAAAATTCAGCTTCATATGATTATTTATGCTAGTATTTCAAACTCCCAAAAACCCCAACCTCATTCAATATATAAAGGGTAAGAACTAAGAAGTTTCCAAGTTTCAAAATAATCGGAACAGAGGAATTAGTAATATAATTCTTACAATATTAATTATGGAACGTCACAAGTGTTTAGTCCACCATCTTGTGTGGTCTCTCATAAATATGTCTCATGTGGATCTTAGAGAATTAGTTAGCAGTAGTGGATCTTAGAAAATAAAGAGATAATCTGAAGAACAGAGGAGAATTGATTGAACTGAACCACTTCATTGAATGGATGATTGCAACTCTAAGTAAGCAAAATAACAACAAACGTGCAGTAAATCTTGAAACAACCTTCCCATGCGAAACAATAACTGGCTACTCCTATCTTAGCCACTGGGATACTCCTATTGACTCCTAGCTAAAGAATAGGTAAAACAACTGAACTCCTATTGACTAAGAATTTAAACCTTATTCTGCAATAAAACCCAACTAAAAATCATAAACAAATCTTAACAGGGGATCAGAGGATTTTGGAGTTTCAATGACCTAAACCTCAGCTATTTCACAAATATTGTTTTCCATGTATGTGGTCTGGAGATGGCTAGAAAATAAGAGAGGATATAATCTTCAATCAGACAATCACTTGATGAGCATCCTCCAAATTGCCATAATTCTTTAAGGAAATCAAGCTCTCAGAATAACTATAGATGTCCATACGGTACACCTTCTGATCATATGGGTATATTACACAATTGATGGAACCATATCTTAGATCTAAAAAGAATGCATAAGTTTTGAATAACTTGAAACTTGTAAAAAATATGCCATGCTCCCATTCTCCACAAGTTTCATAAAAGTCTCGATGAATAGAGTACTCCACTATTTTGTTATTTATGTTGTAGTGTCGCACCCACTGTTTTTTATCATAATCTTTCAACACCCATATCTGAATATTCATAATCATACCTGCTGGTGATGAAGAAGAAGTTGTATCCACAATGGCTAAAGATCCTCTTAGAGTAAGCCAGAGCATGTTCGAGCTTTGTAATATGGTAGGAGTCGGGGTCCAATAGAACTCTTCTCTCTTGAAGTCGAAAGAAATAATTATATAGCTTGTCCTTTCATCACATCCTTTTCTTGTCAACCAATGCATATATATCTCCATTTGCACATGCATTCTCAATGTATATGTTGTTCATCAACTCACAAGGAGGAAGTGAGGGTATTTCTCGCCATGAGTTTCTGCCCAATACAAGAACATGTTTTGCTGTCATACAGTTGTGTCCATCAAATTTTTCACCAACACGTAAAATTTTGTAGGTATTGGTTTTATTATCAAATCCCATACCAAAAAAAACTATTGCGAAAAAATCCTTGGGAATTTGGACCACATCACTTTGTAGGTTGTACGGAACTACTTGGGAGAGCCTTAGAACTTCCCTTTCCCCAAGAGGATTGATTAACATGCACTCTCCAATGCCTGCTCCCAAGAAAAACAAGTTTTAGAAAACAAAAGAAAAATAGTAACTAGGTCCCTCAGTGGATGGTGAAAGCGTAATTGCATATCTTCCTTTTGTTAAGGTCTTCTCGACATTGTATTTCAGTGATTGCAAAGTCACTAATTCATTTGGATAATTGCTTTCAGAAAGACATGATAAAGAGCAACACATAAGTCGAGGTACTTGATCAGCAGCTAAGTTGGTAGCAATAAGTAAACGTGTGTGGAGTGTAGAGAAAGAGATGTGATTCACCATCTTTAACAAGGTCTTAGACACACATCGGATGCAACCTAGTGATTTTGCAGGCAGTCTCAAAAGGATGTCGACCAGTGTATCAATTGGCAAGTCCATCAGCTGCCTTGCGTTGTCGCTACTCTTGCAGTAGTACTGCATCCTCATTCTCTGGCTCTTCCCAAATTCTGTTTTCTTTTGTTTCCAACCCTAGCACCTGGATCCTTTTTTATAATGCAAATCTAAAGCCTACACTGATCATGAAAAGGTATAGAAATCCGTTTGGGAAAAGGTATAGAAATACGTTTGGGAAAAAATATACATATATATAGGGCCGGCACTAGCTCAAGGCCCAAGAGTTTTTGTACGTTAATTTTTTATTTATGTATGTAGCATATTAGAAGCATTATATATAGTTATATACTAATAACAATTGCAACAATAACTAATAGGATGTGTCTAATATACAAATCTGTATACTATGCAGTTTTTTTTTTTAAATTGCAATTGCTATTTTAAAAAGTAAAACTGATCATTTTGAAATGCAATTGTATTTTTTAAATGCCTAATTTCACATTTTTGAACGGCAATTGCAATTCAAAAATACAATTGCATTGTTTTTTTTTTAAACTACATGGTATGTAGTGATGTATATTTGAATTTTCCTAACTAATAGCTTAGATCCAAAACTTAAACCCTATGCAAGTTCTCTCGCATTCTAGTCTCCTGTGTTCTAGATCTTGATCTAGACGATGATGCAATTTAAGATTTTTGTATAGGACTATCGTGGGTTGGTCAATACTGAAATGCAAGCTGCCCTTCTCAAAAACATCCTAGTATTATTTTTCTTCTTGAAACCCTAGCTTCATCAGATGTGCTTGATTCTATCAAAGTCTGACTTGGTTTTGATGAGTGCATCTGCTCTCCTTTAGCGTAATGAAGTTCTTGTACATTTCAGACACTTTTCCCATAATCACATTAATGTGGAGGTAGAGCAGGTGGGCTCAAATGAATTGTGGCTTGTCGTCTATGGATTTGCAGCCAATGGTGATCGAGGTCGTACTTGGAACCTTCTTCGTAACACAATCTTCTCTCCCTTGGTTGGTAGCTGAAGATTTCATTGAGATATTAAGAAATTTAGAGAAAATTGGTGGCCATCTTCAAGGAGCTGCTCCTATGGCAAGATTTCGCAGTTCCCTAGTGGATTGCAATTTGGTGGACATGGGATATGTTGGGTCTAAGTTTACTTGGTTTAGTAGGTTCACAAAGGAGCATGAAATTCCGGTTGCACTGAATTAGTCCCTTCAACGGTAGTGGTCCTACAACACTAAACGGAGAGTATACACAACTTTGAACAAATTAAAACTTACTCTCCACAACCTAGATTCTAGCTATTGCACAAACAATACACAATTGAATAACAATTAGATATGCAACAATCACATTCAATTGTACAACCTAGAATCTCAAAGTGTGCATCATCAATAGCACACCATGGACTATATATATCTATGTATGAACAAGCACACAATATGCTAATTAATTAAGCACAATACGTACAATAGATAAACAATCACACAAACAACACAACGATATGTTCACCCGGAAACCTCTACCACTAGAGGGAAAACTGGAGGGGAGCCGTATCCCACGCTCTTGTGTAACACTATGAAAAACGCCAATTGGCAAACACGTACAAGGGGGAAACTTGGTCCCAAACTCTACACTATCTACCTATAGGCAGCTCTAACCTTGTGTAGCCTCCAAATTCTTCTTCAAGTGCTCACGCGTCATGCTACTTCGATTGATCGAACTTCACTGAGTGAATCCTCCAACCGCAAACATCACCGACTATGCAAGTGTGTGTGTGTGTGTGTGTGTGAGTGAATGAAATGAATTCAATTCGTTTGACACAAGCAATTCAACAAGGAACAATTGCTTGAATTAAAAAAAACCGAATTGAAAAGCCTTGAATATGATTCAAAGGTTAACTTAGCTATTCACAAGTAACAATAGCTAAGCCAATAAACATCAAAGATGTGAGGAGCCTATAACATGGACCTAGGGTCACTCAACAATACCATAAAGCTCTCTCAAAGTGTATTTTGACAATGAGGAAAGAGTTGGCCGAAATGAAACCAAAGGGTTCTATTTATAGAAATCTGTCCAGTGGCATTTGCGATCGATCGCACGACATTATGCGATCGATCGCACAATGTAAAATAAAGAGACAGAAGCTACTGGAAGTGAAAACCCTTAATTGCGATCGATCGCATAGTATTGGGAGATCGATCGCACGAAAAGTCCCAACGGACATATTCGAACACAACGATCACATTTTAACGGATATAAAATCCTACATGGACCATGCGATCGATCGTATGAACAGTGACGATCGATCGCAAGGCTTAAAACAGCCTTAAACATAAAGGAAAGCTAATCACTATAAATCTAAGTAAAGATCTAGCAATCCTAACACAATAAACTCAAATGTATGAAACACTGCATTTAACATTTGACCGTGGAACTTGTGTGATTTACAACACAAGTGTGGCTAACAAGCAAACCTGGATAGACCTAGTATAACAAGGAAGACTTAATATGAAATGAGTGCATGTGCATATGCATGAATCATACATTGAGTTGCTTGAACGAAACCTTCGATGTCCAATGATCGAAGTCTAGAGAAAAGACCGGATAAGAATGATGTCTTCACGAACCATCTCGAGGAAGAACAACCTAAGCCACGACGCCTAATCCCTTAAACAACCTAGCATTGAATACAAAGAAATGCTAATACAGGGGAAGAAGTTTTGTCAAATAGGAAATAGCCAATAGCAAATATTTTACCCTTATAGAGTGCCTGGATCATGCTTGTTCCACTCCTTCCTAGTCTTCCATGTATCCTTGCTCTTGGACAATAACTCTTCCCCCGAGTAAATTAAATCATAATCCTCTACTTATTGAAGTGTCGGCAGAGCCTGTTATATATTCAGCATCAAAGAACTCGGTGGTTCTGCTTTGTTCTGCTTTGAGGAGATGTGGTCTTAATATCAAGACTCTTCTACAGTTTTCCAAAGAGGGTGGGCGGTTCCTTCTACGGGTGAGCCTATGGCTCAAATTTGTATCAAAATTCATTATATTGGGAGATTATTGATGGAATGGCATAAGAGTGTGTTTCAACAACGGCAAACTGAAATGAAGTTTGTCCAGGAAAAATTGGATACTATTATGAGCAAACCTCGTTCTTCGGATCAATTTGATGAAGAGACTGTTCTGCACGTTTTTTTTAATGGACTACTTTCTCTAGATGAGGCATATTGGAGACAAAGATTGTAGATTTTATGGTTAAAGGACGGTGATCAAAAATCTTCTTTCTTTCATCGTCGAGCTTCTAATCGGTGTAACAGTTATCAAATTAAAGGCTTAACTGATGAGAATGGTATTTGGCACAACAATCCTGGGGAGTTTACTAGTATTCTTGTTCGTTACTCTGAGAATATTTTCAAGTATGAAGGAGTAGATCGATGTTGGTGCTATAGGAGAGGTTCTACCGGCAGTGCAACCGTGTGTTACCTCCAATATGAATGTGACTCTTATTGCTCCATATACGGATGTAGAGATTAAAAATACCATCTTTCAGATGCATCCTTATAAATCTTCTGGTCCGGATGGTGTGTCCCCATTCTTTTACCAAAAGTATTGGCATGTTGTTCATCATGATATTTGTTTTGTTGTTCGTCATTTCCTACAAACGGGTTGTTTGTTTCAGCAATCCAATTTCACTCATCTTACTCTTATTCCGAAGATTAAGGAGTCAAAGTTCGCTTTTTATGTACTATAACAACCCATATCTAAAGTAAGTTAATAAATAATTTTTATTTAGAATTTATGTCAATTTAACTTCCAAAATTATGTTTACAAGGCTTCTGGGATGATTTTTTGTTTTGCTCATCTTTAAGAAAACTTTTTTCTCTAGAGTTATAAACCGTGTTAAATCGAGTCTATAGACACTAAGTACACAAAAATCAGACTTTGTAAGAGAGAATTATGGAACACGGAAAAAGTTAATATTTGTGAAAATTTATAGAGGGAAACTTTCCCTTTGGGAAAGTTCCCATTTAAGATATGTTTCTCTCTCTCTCTCTCTCTCTCTCTCATGCTTTCTCTCACATGCTTTCTCTTTCTCTCTCCCCGACCACACTGCAGCCGACACTTTGTTGACCGATATCTCGTTTGTTCGACCACCTCAGGCCATGAAACCAGTACTGTTTCTCTTCGTCTCATCCTCCTCTTCAATCCTATACCTATTACTTGCCACGCGCGAGTCTAGATGTAGGAGGAGAAATCACGAACGGAAAACACCCCCCCCCCCCCAAAAAAAAACAAAAAATTGCGTCGTTGCTAGCGCCAATTCCGGCCGATTCGGTCAAAGAAACCTATTGGGCTTGGTGGCTCTCCTCTCCACAAGTCCAATGCCACCAATTTCATGGCCTAACTCCGCCGGACCGCGGTGGATCGAAGAGAAAAAGATTTCGGCTACCATGACTTTCGAGGCTGATTTCGGTCAATTCATTTCGATTCAGACTTCATAGCAAGTATGAAAGTTGATCCTTATACTGTTGTTAACATTGTGGTAAAATTTGGTGACCATCAGAGTTGATTCAGACATCAAATGACTCTCATTCTATTTTTGAAGGATTATCTTTCACTCACATCCCTCGAGAATCTAACTTCACTGCTAATAGCTTGGCAAACCTTGGTCACACCTTAAGTTCCAGTCAAATTTGGAATTGCTGTCTGCATGCCCCAACTCTTAATGATTTTAATTTTGATACTTTTAGTTTGGATTGCCTTAGGAACTTCTCCTTTTCAACCTACAAATGAAAAATCATACAAAAATAAAAACAGAGAATATATATCATTCCTTGCATGTAAATGCAGAAACAAAGATCATATAAATTGTAAAATACACGCATCATAAGCATGTAAAGCAAAGTACTGAACATATAATATGACAAATGAAAAGATATCATATACTTAAGAAATTTTTAGGTTAAGTGTCACCAGAAGATAATGTAGATATTACAAACTAAAGAGAATCCCACTGGAGCTAAAATAATTGAAAAGGAAAAAGGATAATCCAAATGAGTATCTAATGTAGCAACAAGATAAACAAAAGAAAGCAAAAAACCCGAAGGAAGAATATGATTTCCCATGTATGAAAAAAAAAATTATATAAAGCATATTTGGCTATTACAATTTCACCCAAACATGCACCGCAAATCAGCTGCTAATGCTTTCCATTTTAATTGGTTATGTTGTGGTTGTATTAGAGGTTTTTCACTGTAATTTCTTTTTCTTCATCGAAAAAAACAAAGTAGGAACTATGTTTTTAATGATTTCAGCAAACACAAGATGCATATCAAATTGCCAAGTAGGAAGTAAGTGGCACACAATTGTAAAAAAAATTTTTTAGCACTCCAGTACTTTATCATATATATATTTTTAAAAATAGAATTAAGTAGTAGAATAGAGTGCTAAATTCCTAAAATCACTCCTCTAAAAAAATAATTTAAAAACACAGTAGCTGCCATTCCTCATCATTTTGGAAAATTTGTAAAAATGCCACTTTTGGAGTCCTCTAATGGTTTTTGCCCTATTTTTTGTAAACTACTGAAAAATGCCACTTTTGCGTAGTGAAAATACTTGACTACCCTTATTGACTCTTCTACTCTCTTTTTTCTTCTTCTTATTCTTCCCTTACGACCATCTCTCTCTCTCTCTTTTCCCCTTCCGACCCGTCTCTTTCTTCCTCCCTATTTCCCTTCTTCTCCGGTCTTCCCCACAACCCAACTTCTTTCTTCCAGCCTATTTCGCTATTTCTCTTCTTCTCTTCTTCTTCCCTCTTTCCTTTTTCCCTTCTTTCTTATTCCCTTCCTTTGATCTGACGGTGAATCAGAGCGGCGGAGGCGCGGTAGTGAAGTGTGATCTATGCGGCGGTATTTTGATGGTGAGCATGGGTCAGAGGCGAAAAATTTGGATATGATGATGGGCGATGACAAAGAGGAGACACAATGTGGGTGTGGTGAGTTGGATTAGTCGTACTGGCTAGTGGTAGTGTGATCGATGGGAGAGAGAAACGTTGAACTTCTGTGGCGCAGCAATCCGAGCTGGGATAGTGGAATTGTGGCGGATTGAGCTTGAAGGAGCAGCGGCGCTATGGCAGAGGTGCGGTGGTGTTTTCTGTGGCAGCGTGAGCTGCAGTGAAGAGAAACAGAGGGAGATGGAGAGGAGAAGAAGAAGAAGAAGAAGAAGAAGAAGAAGAAGAAGAAGAAGAAGAAGAAGAAGAAGAAGAAGAAGAAGAAGAAGAAAGGTAAAAAAAAAGGAGTAGAAGAGTCAATAAGGGCAGTCAAGTATTTTCATTAGGCAAAAGCAAAAGTGGCATTTTTCAGTAGTTTATAAAAATAGTTTTTATCACAAATGATACCTGAACTTTACGTCAATTATATACATAAGGGGGTTTTATCATAAATAGTTTTTATAAATAGTTTTTTCTTTTTCTTTTTCTTCTTCTTCCTCTTCTTCTCTCTCATATTGGAATTGGGTGCCCAAAGTTTGGGCTTGATTGTGTTGGCCGCAGTGAGCGGCGGCTGCGGAGATGGTCGATGGAGGTGGCGGCGTGTGATGGGGGGGGGGGAGGGTGGTGGTGATGATTGGTGGAGGTGCAAGACTGCCGCTGCTTGGAATGAGTTGCAGCAATTGATGTGGGTGTGAAGAGAGGGAAACAGAGGTGTAGAGAGAAGACAAAAAATAAATAAAAGAAAGAAGAGAAGAGAAAAAGGAAAGATGAAGAAGGAGAAGAAGAGGGAGAGGGGAACCGGGAAAAGATGAGAGAGAAGAAGAAAAAAAGAAAAGAAAAAAAGTCAAGAATAAAAAGACGAAATTGTCCATGTAAAAAACCGAGTGGACTTGAATTTAACGGTGTTAGTGACGTTAGGTACTAAAATGATGTCTTAATTGAAATGTTGGATACCAAAATGATAGTTTCTAAATGTTAGGTACCAAAGTGATGAACAACCTTAACTTTGGATATTGTCTTGTCTGTCTATAATAAAACCCCTATACATAGTACCTGAACTTCACTTTGATTACAACCAGTACCCGAACTTTTCGTTTTCATCTTAAATAGTACTTATCGTCAAATCTACTATTAAAAAATTAAAACAAACTTCGTTTTTTATTAGTAGATTTGACGATACGTACTATTTATGATGAAAACGAAAAGTTCAGGTACCATTTGTGATCAAAATTGAAGTTCAGGTACTATGTATATAATTCAGTTAAAATTCAGGTACAATTTATGATAAAAATCCTTATACAAAAGAGGGCATAAACCATTAGAAAACTCCAAAAAGTGGCATTTTTATAAATTTCCCATCATTTTGATTTACTCGGAACTCTTTCTTCGGTCTTCACTCTTCACCTCCCGACTTATAATCTTGTATTATCTTATCCACCACTCCTCACCTCATCAGCCGAATAAACCAACCCTTGGAAACTTTTCCCACAAAAATGGCGGCAGCAGCAGGAGCGAGAATAAACTGCTTCTTAAACCCCATAAATTCCCTGAATTCCAAAGCCACCACACGTCTCACTACCCACTTCACCTTTCGTCTATCAAGAAGAAGACCACCCATGTTCTGTACATGCGCCTCCGCCACCGCCGACGACCCTTTTGTCCTCACCACTCCGCTTTATTACGTGAATGCCCCTCCCCATTTGGGCAGTGCCTACACCACCATCGCCGCCGACGCCATTGCTCGGTTTCAGAGGCTGCTGGGGAAGAAAGTCATATTCATTACTGGGACTGATGAACATGGTGAAAAGATTGCTACTGCTGCTGCAGCAAGTAACTCCACCCCAGCTCAACACTGCGACCTCATTTCTCAATCATACATCTCTCTCTGGAAACACGTATGCCTTGTGAATTTACTGTTTCTTGAAATGTGTATTCAGATATTTTTTACCTTATTTTTTTGGGTATTTGGACTTTTTTGATTTGATTTCAGTTAGACATAGCTTATGACAAGTTCATTCGGACAACTGATCCCAAGCATGAAGCAATTGTGAAGGAGTTTTACTCTAGGGTTCTTGCCAATGGAGACATTTATAGGGCTGACTATGAGGGACTTTATTGTATCAACTGTGAAGAGTATAAGGTACCAATTATTTCTTATATTTAATTTCTCTATGTCTTTTAAGCTTATTCCTTTTGAAATTTTATTGGGTTTAGATGGGTTTCTTCTGTTGCTTGAGCAAGTTGACATGATTTCTCATTTGTTGACATATCTACGGAGTTATTTTCTCAAGAATAGGTTTATAATGGATACTTAAGAAACTGGTCTCAGATCATTAGCTCTTAATATTCTGCAGGATGAGAAAGAACTGCTTGATAATAACTGTTGCCCCACGCATCTAAAGCCATGTGTTGCACGGAAAGAGGATAATTTCTTCTTCGCATTGTCAAAGTATCAAAAGCCGTTGGAAGAAACTTTGGCAAAAAATCCGAATTTTGTGCAGCCTTCATACCGTCTTAATGAGGTCAGAGAACCAAAGAACATTGGTCTGCTCATGTCTAGATCGTTTTTTTTTTGTTATATATGCAGAGATAGATGTAATTTCATTAATGAGCTTCATTGGGTAAACAATCAAAATTGCTGATAACAAGATCTATACTCTACGCAACAATAAGGACCCTCTCTTATCTCTGTAAAGCCTTATAGCTTTTTTCTTTCTCTTAAGACCTAAAATATGTTGTTCCTTTTCCTCAAGGTACAAAGTTGGATTAAAAGCGGCCTAAGAGACTTTTCCATTTCTCGAGCATTAGTGGATTGGGGCATCCCTGTTCCTAATGATAGCAAGCAAACCATATATGTTTGGTTTGATGCTCTATTGGGGTAAAATTCCCTCTCCCTCCTGCTCCCCTCTACCCATAACTCATAGTCAGCTTGTTTGTATTTGAGTTTCATTTAATATAATTAGTGTGTTCTCATGAAGTCATAGATTACTCCAACATATGGCTGACTTAGATTAATAACTAGGAAGAGTAATGGCGACCTATTTTATTTATCAGTAGATCTCACTCTTTATTGCTTTTAATTACTGCTGATTAAAAATTGTTATTCATTATGACCAAAATGTTTTATGCAGTTATATATCAGCACTATCAGAGGATATTGAGCAACCTAATTTAGAAAGAGCTGTTTCATCAGGGTGGCCTGCCTCCCTACACTTGATTGGCAAGGTATGATGATATCCATACTTCATTGATGGACGTTTTCACAAGTATCTTGGTCCATTTCTTATAAGCTATCCTGAATCCTAATTGATATAAGCAGGACGATGAAATTGTCATCTTTATCTTGATTCTTCAGCTTCTTTCCAATGGATACTTGACCAATGACCATATTTGACCTATTTTAGGCAATCTTTGAGTTGCACGCCTTTAATAATCATCCTCTAGAAACCTTTTGGTTGAGCACCAATGATAACTTAGATGCACTTTTTATTTCCCTGTAGCCTTTAGGTTATTCATATTACCACCTAGTCATCTGGAACTTTTCGGGCTTATTGGTCTCTGGAGTATGGTACTCCACTGGCATTTTGGAGATTAGACGATTATGAAAGGTGGCAGTCACCTACTTGGTATACACCCCAAGATGGATTTCATGAGATTCAAAATCCTGCTTTTTGCGCACATGGACAAACATTATTTCTGCACTTGCATACACACAGCACACACATTCTGTTAAACTTTGTATCATTTTGTTTAATCTGAGTCTCAAAGCATGGAGTGGACCTTGATTAAGGTCATACTATGAGTTCAATGTAAATCAATATAAATATTCCTAGGCAGAGGAGGAGATAATCTAATATCTTACTGAAAATAATGATGCTTATTTGCAATTCCCTGCTTCTCAATTGTTTGAACTAGTGGCAGGTTCTTGACTGTTGTCAAAAGCATTAGTAGTAGATTGTTCTTATTCTGACTTTCATATTTATTTTAAAAATTCCACTAGGATGCATAGGTTTAAAACTTTAAATATGCTTAGTTCTATGTTTATGATAGTTGATGTTCTGTTATTCTGTAGGATATTTTACGTTTCCATGCAGTATACTGGCCAGCTATGCTACTGTCTGCGGGATTGGGCCTTCCTAACATGGTGTTTGGCCATGGGTTCTTGACAAAGGTATTTAAACCTAGTATAGATTAATTCTTAAAATAGCTATACCTGTAACTCATTTGTGTGATAGATTTCCTCATTGAGCTATTGGTATTGGAATCATAGATGAATGGTCAGAGTTTCTGAACTGTACAGTGGATTTTTATTTTCTTTATATGTTCTCAATCATTGCAGTATTCATATATT
Source organism: Rubus idaeus (assembly GCA_030142095.1). NCBI lineage: Eukaryota > Viridiplantae > Streptophyta > Magnoliopsida > Rosales > Rosaceae > Rubus > Rubus idaeus. Next base: position 16,148,613 of record CM057970.1, on the reverse strand, counting down.
TGTGTAACACGACTATGTATTCAATATGAGAGATCCCACAGGTTCATTGAATGGTCTTGCTCGATATTAATTGTAGATAGAAGGGCCAAACTGGACTTATTATAGGCGTATTAAAAGGGCCAAACTCATGGTGCCCAGTCCCCCTGACTATAATGAGGCAGCCTTAACTACATGTACTCCATTCAGGGTGTTTCCTTAACTGAGTTTCTGTGACTATAAATTTGAGATAGCCTTCTGCCATGTGTAGGTAATTGATAGATGAATTTGTGCAATTCAAAAGCTGCAGTCATACTGAATTAACTCATGCCTGAAATTGTTTTCTTGGAGCATTATAAAATTGAAGTCCTGCTGAAATGTCTTCTTTGTATCGAATAGTTAAGTCTTACCCCTAAAGAGGTAGGATAAGTTTCTGAATTAGCTATCGGTCCAAAGCTCTTTAGTTGACATTATCTTATCACTTGAAAGTCTCAAGAGTCAAACCCAGGACATTACTGAAATTATCTCTCTGCAAAGTGAGATTATTGAGGCTCATCCAACTTGAAACAATAACAGTAGTGCAAGTGAGCTGGAATTTTGAATTTTCATCTCATGTATGTAATTTTATGTCATGCAGCAATGCTTTTTATTTTTAAAATTATAGGATGGTATGAAGATGGGGAAGTCATTAGGCAATACAATTGAACCAAACGAGTTGGTTCATAGATTCGGGTCTGATGCGGTCAGGTACTTCTTCCTCAGGGAGGTAGAATTTGGTAGTGACGGGGACTATTCAGAAGATCGTTTCATCAATATTGTCAATGCTCATCTTGCCAATTCAATTGGTATCTCTACTCAATTTCATTGGTGGTCTTTTTTGGTTAATGTTAGGTAGTTTCATCACTGTGATTCATTTTTCAGAACTTAATTTTAACTGTTCTTTGCAGGAAATCTGCTTAACCGTACTCTTGGACTTCTTAAGAAGAACTGTCAATCAACTTTGGTAATTGATTCAAGTATTGCAGCTGAAGGAACTACATTCAAGGACACTGTGGAGAAGTTGGTAATATTTTCATGAAATTTCTAACACTATCATGTTTTCCAAGTATACAAATTAGTGGAATCACTAAATGTTGAAGGTGGCTTAGGGTTGCAAGCCATGGAAGCCTTCTTGCAATATTACTATTCTTGTGTTTAACTGCTTGCAACCTTTTACCCTTGTCTTCCCAACATTTCCATACTTTTATAGGTTGAAAAAGCTCGGGTTGATTATGTAAGCCTTTCACTATCATCAGCTTGCGAGGCTGTTCTTGAAATCAGTAATGCTGGAAATTCCTACATGGATGGGCGTGCACCATGGTCTCTCTTTAAGCAAGGGGGTGATGCAAGTGAAGCTGCTGCAAAGGTGCTCATTTGCATCCTTAAATGTGTGGGGTTTTTAGTTTTTGTGGGTTTATATGTGTGCCTATGCCCTTCAATTTAATCAAAAGTGTGCTCACCAGTTGTACATAACTTTTATTTTGTCATAAAAGGAGGTTTTTGTAATTTTAATGATCATGTCAAAGTCAAACAATGTGAAAAACCTATGCTGCTCTGAGAATGTCAGTTAATGATCATATATCAACTCATAGTTGAACATTTGTATCTGAGGAGCAATATATAAATGCCTTTTTTCTAAAAGGATTTTTGCTTTTGGAGCAGGACCTTGTGATAATATTAGAAGCAATGAGGATCATAGCAATTGCATTATCCCCTGTCACACCAAGTTTAAGTTGGAGAATATATGAACAGCTTGGCTACTCAAAGGATCAGTTTGATGCTGCTACCTGGGTATCTCTCAAAGACTTGTTGCATATGTATATTTATTTTTATGCCTGATGCGTTTTATCCCACTACTTTGATGAACTAACATGCAGTTTTTGCATTGCAGAGTGACACCGCGTGGGGTGGGCTTAAAAGTGGTCAGGTCATGGCTCAACCTAAACCAATAGTTGCAAGGATTGAAAGCCAAACAGAAGAAGAAAATGGGGTTGACGCACCCAAAAAGGTGAAAAAGAACAAGTTACCTCAGCCTCAACAGGTGGTTGAAGCTTAAAGATATGACTTAGAATCCCTACCTTCCCCTCATGTCATTTTTCTTTTTCTCCAAAAAACTATATCAGATCAACAAATTGCTTAGAACCTTGTTCTGTTTTCAAGATTACATTCATTTCATGTAATGATACATATTCTCGATAATGTACTTCCCATAAGTCACTCTTATCTTTCTTCTGGGTACACTAGTTTTTGGGGAAACCAAATCTTGTACCTCTCCTTTAAGATAAAAAAAGTCTTGTAGCTTCTTTGCTTTTGAGATATCAGGCTTCCACCTCGATGGATTAGATGCTTTGGTAGCCGATTTCCTCGCATCAAACTCACTCCCCAGGATCACCAAGACCAAGTTGTGTTTTGAATGAAGAAAAATATGCTACACCTCTTGCTCTTCTTCACCAACATATTCTTCATCACCATCACCAAAGTTGGATTTTCCTTTCTTTTTCTTTTTTTCTTATTTCGTGATCAGTTTATTTCTGAGAGGCTATCAGTGAAAGCAGCACTCGTACCTGAAAAGCACTTGGCACTCGTACCTGGAAAAACATTTAAGATTGCATCGTATATCTACTTGTGGTCTATCACTGTTTTTTTTTAATACCTTCCACCCAAAATTCCAAAATAGGGATATGGATTTGGTCAAATTTAATCCTAATAAGAGAATGCAAGTACTGGAATCCAAATCAAGGAAGGAACGATAGCAAAATCTTTAAAGAAACAACTATATAAGAAGGTGATGCCTTTGAAAGTAACTACAATATAGATGACCAATGCATGCATGAGGGAAGTGTTCCAATCCACTTGACTGAAGCTGGAAACAAACTCAGGAAAACGGTGGAGAAATTCATGAACAAAGCCACAATCCCAGCTCACATGTTCAATTGTTTCGAAGGCATCATTACAGAAGATGCACCCACTATCAATAAACACTCTTCCGGTACGTAATTGAGAAACAGTGGGACGAATGGCAGGACAAGCCTTCCAAGTGTGCACTTTAACCTGGGGAGCCTACATCAGCTTTGGTTTTTTTTATTTAATTAAATCAAGTCCCATTGTTCAAAAAAAAAAAATCGAAGTCCCAAATTTTTTTAAGGATAAATGTTACAAATGGTCCTTATGGTTTGATGTGATGTTTAACATTAGCCTTGAGGTTTAAAAATGTTTAATATCACCCTTGTGGATTGTAATAATGATCAATATTGATCCAAAATGTTATTTATATCAAAATTTTCATCAATTAAAATAATGTCAAAAATTAAATTAAATAAGAAATACTTAAAAAAAATTTGTTTTTTAATTAAAATGACAAATTTATCCTTATGAATCACTTACACATGAATTTTAATTGTTGATTTTTTTTACCAAAATTAGCATATGGACAAAAATTGATTAATTTTGCAAACCACAAGGGTTATATTAAACATTTTGAAACCACAAGGTTAATGTTGAACATCACCCTAAACCACATGGACCATTTATAAGTTTTACCCTTTTTTTAATTAATTAAAATAAGTTTAATATGTCACTCCATTTTTAATTAATTATATTTCATCATCAACATTTAATTAAGAGGAGTAATTTTGACACTCCATTTTACTACTTGTGTTCCACTTTTAACTATATAAGTGGTAAAATATATATCAAAGTGAAGACAACTGTGGAATACAACTAGTAAAATATTGGCGGAATCATAAATAATAAGGCTATCGATTAAATCCTTGACTTGGATCATTTCACAAGCGAACGAATAGCTTCAAGAATAGGGTTAGTATTTATACTCGGGGTTGTCATACCACGGAGATTGGAAGACCAAAAACCTCCTCATAAACAAGTAACTTAGACTCTAGCAAATGATGAAGGAATAAGAGATGAAATGAATCTATACAAGGTGAAGTGAGTATGCACATATGAAAGTAGTTGACTGTTTTGGGTTTTTCCGTTTTTATTTTGGAAAATATGAAATGCAACAGGTAAGCAAACAAGAATGCAAACAAAACAAAGATAAGTAAAGATAAGCAACAAATAAAGAAAAGGTTGTGATTTTCGGGTTAACCAAAGTCCAAAGTGATGATTGATATTGCGAGTACCTATGCATGCTCATGTGATTAGTCCAAAGTAAAGTTTTGGATTTTATGATTTGGGGTTATGGGTTTCAAAATTTGGCGTACTTGTTTGTACAAAATATTTTGTACTGGTATGGCTTGCAAAATATCTAGAGCTTGTATCTGTGTTGAGTAAAACCAAACATGATCTGTTTTTCTCTTCTAGTATAATATAGAGGTGAAATTGAAATAACAAATAATGATGTGAATTTGCAATCATATCTAATGAATGTTACTGTATAGTATGGTTTTTTCAGGATTCTCAACGCATTTTTATTGTGTTAACATTTCACTGTCAATATGTTGCAAGACTTTGTATTCCTTTCCTGCTTTCCTCATATCTTATTTGTGCATAGACCTAGTTATTAGAGAGAAGACAAGGTTATAAAGGCGTTATTAATAATAGTGCAACTCTACAAGTGAGTTCATTGTGTCGAATGAATTGATTGCAATAATTTAGAATATGAAGAAAAATAATTTTTATCTGAAACTTGTTATAAACTTTCGACTTTCAATAAGTTTGTGTACTCAGATGCACAGTACAAAGAGATATTAATGGTGACATTCTCAACAATCCTCATGACAGTAAACAAAGGTCCGGTCCACCAAGGTAACAATAACATTCTGGGGAAATACTTGTACCATACATAAAGAGGAGCCACAATAAAAGATAAGTACTTGCCAATGATATGAAATTATCAATACAAGCTTATGGACTACTTTTTTCATTCCCCTAATGGTATACGTATCGTTATTTTTCATGCGCACACATTAATTGTTTGAAAAAAGGGGTTATGCCACTTTTGGCTTCAGATGGATGTGGTGGAACCTATTACATGCATAACAAATCTGGTGAGAAAGTTATAATTTTCAAGCCCATGGATTAGAAACCAATGATACTAAATAACCCTGGTGGAAGAAAATTGTTAGTTGATGACAAAGGTTTGAATAAGGGTGTCAAGGTTGGAGAATGTACCATAAGGGAACTTGCTACATGTATCTTGGGCCATCCAATGAGTAGTCTTCAGATTATTGATGAGAGTGGATTTGCTTGTGTTCCTATTATGGTGAAGTGCATTCTAAAGAATTTTATATCCTTTACAATCTCTTGCTAGTGCGCAAGTTAGTTCACCATCAGCAACAAGGAAAGTTGTGATTATTATTGTTATCGCTATTTGCTAAGGGAAGAAGTGCATAAAATATACGTGCTTGACATAAGATTGGATAATGGGGATAGACGTCAATTCTATAAATATATTGGTTACTACAGATGATAATGGTCATAACAAGCTCATTTCGATTGTCCATGGTTACTGCTTGCCTGTTAATGTCAATGTAAGATTTTAATTATTCTTCAATTGATTCTTTTACAATTGAGTCACTGAGATTTGTTAAGTATCGCATTTGTTTTGTTTCGTCACTTAGATTTGTTTTGGGCTGATGTCTCTTGTTTCCTTTCAAAATGTGAAGGCAGTTTGAAGATTGCATATTTGATTGGGTTGATTAGCCTTAAGCTAAACATCGATATTCCTCCGATATTATTGAATATGTTAGATCTTGAATATAGACAAAAATATCACACTCTTGAAAAAAAAAGGATGTGACATACTAGATTGTGTACTCACACTCCAACTTTCCACCATGCTGCTGAAGAAATGAGTGGAAAGACCGAGAGAGGGCTAACTCGCTATATAACAGCAAGCATGATGATTAGGAGGGAGAGGTCTAACAAACCTCCCACTGAACTGATGATTGAAGAGACACGCGATAATGAGAATATATGAAAATGCATTTATAAAACAAATATCCTCAATCATAGATCGTGAACTTCTTGTGATCCACACTGCCAAGGATATGTGTTGCATAATATGAAACCTCTAATATTGTCCTTTATCCAAGAGAGAGCATGGTTGCAGGTATGTTAACATTTTTTTATCCAAACATATGTAATCCAAAACATATATATGAGTTATTAATCTGTTTGTCCAAACTATTTTCTATTTGTATGCTTTGCAAGATATCTAGAACATGTATATGTATTGAGTAAAACCAAACATGATATGCTTTTGTCTTTTATTGTACAGTAGATATGAGTAACATTTTTTTTACCGTTTCTATCAGATCAACCGGAAAACCAACCAAAATAACAGCTTTGGTACCGAACCTGTTGGTATACCGACCATTCGGTTCGGTGAACCATATACACTCGGCATGGTATCGGTTCTCCAATTGAAGTAGGTCGGTGTCTACCGAACCTATTGAGATACAAAAATATTTAATTTTTGTAGGCAAATATATATTAAGTCTTAAACATATATCCTTTGGGAACTCAATAAAAAATTCTTTTTGTACTTATCCACTTGTTTATTATATCCCCCACGTCCTATGTCTCTTTCTTTTTAATTTTTAACTTTTAGACCATTCTTTTGACTAGATTTCTCTCTCTTGTTTCTTCGTTCTGAATGTAACCAGAACAAAAAGTAAAAAGTCGCAACATAGTTGTGATCTAAATGTTGAAGTTTACGATATTAACAACTAAATCTGGAAGAGAAATATATTACCATTTAGATCAGAACATGAAAGTCTATCAAACATCAATTATGAGTCTTCACAAAAAAAATGCTTAGAGGATTAATGATATAAGAGTTGTAACGAGCAAACAAAACAACCAATAATAAAGGGAAAAATATACACAAGGAACTGGCGATTTGCCAACTAATATTCTCATGAGTCTCACCATCCACAAGTGAAATCCGCTGAGAAGGCTATCCATGCAAATAACTCAAGAACTCGATCATGTGTCAGTATCCTACATATGCATCATACTCACAAAAACCAATTTTAGAATGATAACACTATGAATATGCCTCATAAGCATCACATACAGATGAAAAAATCACACGGCACAATAAGCCACCTTGCAGCCTTCTTCCCAAAGAGTGCACCACAATCGCCATGATAGAACATCCAGAACTGGAGAAAATAATTGCAGTTAGCCGTTAATATATTTTTGGATTACCTAATTGCAGTTAGCCGTTAGGATATTTTTGGATTACCCTATGTATCAGATAGGTCCACAAATCATAGATTCTTCTAACATTGCCGCACATGGTCGCATAGATTGAATCTGTGATCTTTGTAAACTTCTTGGCCTTGTCTGTCTGTACACACATGTATCCATCTACAATAGAAACATAAAACATGAATAACAATTGGACAAAAATTCAAAATCACAACTAATGTATCACTCCCTCTAACCAAACAGCTCTCTTTCATTAATGTAATTCTCATGTTCACAAAAAGCTTAGACGAGTGATATTTCAAATTTTTTTTTCGAATTGTTGTTATAAAGTACCCCTTAGGTGTATAATTAAGCTTACCTGCGGCTGCTTCACTGAACCTAGCATTCACGCCTACAAGTATGCCATGTGGGCAGCGAGAAACTATATTAATTATCCCATGCAGCATACTCTGCAAAATTTTCAACTATATTAATGGCGTGTTGTACCAATTACTCAATTTACCAAAGACAAAGTGGAAAATAGAAATCAAAGGTTGAAGCCTTAAAACGCCATCATTTCTTAACCATATATACTATAATTTATATTCATAGGTATTTGCATATTCTCATCAAGACGAGAAATTTTATATTAAAAACAATGAGAACAATTCCTTGTAACAAAACACCTAAATTGCAATGTAACTATAGTCCATTGATCCTCATTTATATGCCCTATCACATCAAAGTGAAACCAATCTTCATAAGAACTTCTATTCTTTCTATATAAATAAATAAAAAAAGAGTCATACAGAACCAAATCCTTTTAAGAAATATGAAAAGGAATTTGAAGAAATCATCAGTAGACATAGGATATGATCATCAATCCACTGTATATACTAGACAAAATTTATTACACACAATTCAGAACAAACTAGTAAAGGAGATAAAACTGCAGATAACATAGGTTTATACAGTGAAATAAGAATCATATTCCCTAATTATGTACTTGTTTGATTTCGATCTGATTTGCTTATGTAAATACTATGTACATGTGTGTCTTACTTAATGTTGCCTCTCCAATAACATGTCCACATTATTGTATGAGGATAACATCTGATATCCCGTGCGAGTCACATAATATACTATTAAAGAAAAAGACGATAAATTTGCGTTCTAATACACACAACACACATATAGTTACAAGAAAATATGAAAAATAGATTACCTCGAAAAACATCTCTATAAGAATGATTTTCGAGCGCTTCATCTAAGAAAGATCATCTCATGACCTCGTGTGGATGATCTCTGATCATTTCTTTAGTTATCAGCAAGTCAATGTAGGCAATGTTACTGTTAAAAATTCTGAATTTAGTAAGATTTATGAAACATATGCCTTTTCTTATCAAATGAATGAATTTTATAAATAATAATCAAGAATATAATGTGGTCACCACCTCACTCCCCATCCATCAATAAAGTATATTAGCAACTAGAGGAATGCTACCAACCTTCTCCTTCAACCTTTACCTTTCAACATTCTCCATTCATTCAACGCTACATGTATTCCACTATCTCCTAAAGTAAGATAATTATTACTTTGAAAAACAAACTATTTTCATACCATATTTGCCCTTATTTATTACGTTTTACATTTATTAATTTTAATAAAAAAATAGCCGATCTCTTCTCTCTCTCTCTCTCTTCCCCACAGTCCACTTAATATCTCTTTTTCTCTCTCTTCTGAACAATTCTTCTCATCTTCCTCTTCCCCTTGTTTTTTTTTGTTCATTACAAATCATGAGTTCCAAGATTGAGGGAGAAAGAGTTGATAAATAATATATCAAACTCTGGTTATTGTCCATATTAAACCCCAAATCCAATACAAACTACAAGGCTTAACTAGTTAACTACAATGAACACATAACCAAAATGGGGATTCCTGGTTTTCTACGTTTCAACTCATTTTTTTTCTCAAAGTTTGATTACTGGGTTATGGAATCAATAAGGAAAATTTTAAAATCGTTTGGACTGAGATAGTTAGAAATTAGACTAACTTAAAGATGATCTAATCTCTAGAATTTCTTTTAAATTGGGGTTTACCAATTTTTTTTCTCTCAGAAAAGTCATTCCATACCATAAGGAACCATGTAGATTTTCTCCATAAAAAAGTTCGAACATCGATGTAGATTTTATACTAAATTGGCGGATGGGTGTAGAGATCATGAATATATATGGTTAATTTAAAGGTTAAACTTTAAAAGAAAAAAAGTAAGCTAATATGACGAGAAAAAAATCATTTGATTGAGTCGGTACAAGAATTTTAAACATTTTTGTAAATGACAAAGCTCATGCATTCTGGAAGAAAGTAGATCCTCCTTGGCTTGAAGAATGTTTAGTTGTATGTTTAAAGCTCCTAATTTTGTAAATGATAAAACTCATAATTTTGTACTTGTATGTTTAAATTTCATTACTAACATATCAAGTTACATAATACACATTACACATTACACAGTACTGATGAAACTTTTATGTGGATGATATATCATCAAATGAAACTCATCTTCCATATTATATTTGGTTTCATTACGGTCACTTGTTTTGAAATGTGTTTACATATCACACTTTTTTAATACACCATAAGCTAAAGGTTTCGGAAACAATGTAGTTTTAAAGATATTGAGAATTCCAAAACTTGTTTTTTTTTATTTGTGTTTAATCTATTCTCTTAATTATTTTTTTGATCTAATGTAAGTTGACTTAAATGTTAAAAAGATTTTATTTGAAAGATCTAGCTAATCTGAAGTGCGAGGACTGTAAAGTTTTGTGAAGTTAATAAAATTACGGTGCTTCAAATAATCCAAGGGTCTAGAAAACGTCAACACATCATCCTTGTACCAATTTTAGGAGTTTTATTCCAAACTCGTGCGTGTTTACTTATCATTAAAAAAAACCATGTTCTCTTCCATACGAAGTTCGTGAACATGATCTTGGATCCATGAATTCTAAACTCTCTTATTCCTTGCTTGTCTCTTCCTCAATTCCTTTAGCAAAAATGCCATTTAGATTTGATTCATCTGAATATCAAAGTTATTTTTGGATTTTCCTTTTGATTTTGAGATTTGAGTTTAATGGTATATCCACAAACAACCTCCCCATTGGCAAGTAAATCCAAATTTTTAACTTAGAGGTTGACATAGTTCCAGGCTTCTAGTACTAAAGGTAGATGATGACATATATGCCGTTATCATAAAATAATTCTATGAGACAAAAAAGAGAGTTAATTCTATGGTATTTAACAGAGAAGAGATACCAGACTTAACTTTTGGTGGCTCAAGACTGTAGAAGATAAAATTAAGATCAAGAGGTAAATTAATCTCATGTCATTGATTGGGTTTTGTGATTGGAAACACATTTGGCTAGAGGTTGATTCCTCCCTTGTGCTTGATTATATGCGCTCTCCTTCACTTGTGTCTTGGCAACTTCGAATTCACCGGTTAAATAGCTTATACAGGATTTCGCAACTGCACTTTAGATCATCATATATCTTTCGGGAAGGAAATAAAGTCGAAGATGCTTTAGCTAATCATAGAACATCTTTATCTAAGCAAAAATGGTGGGATACGCCTCTTCTTTTTATTTTGTCATATTGTAATAGTGACATTGTGGGTCTTTCTTAATTCAGGTTTCGTTACCTTGTTTGTTTATATATGCTTGTTGCTTCAACAAGTTTTGGTTAGGTCCCCCTCCTGTGTTATCCATCTCTTTTTGGTTTAATAAATTGGCGTATTGGGGAGGTTGTTCCTCTTCTATCACTTCAAAAAGAAAAAAATTTCTCAGGTCATGTTCAATAAATGGTTTAGAATTAAGGGAGAAGTTAGGTGTTGATTTTTTTGTTTTGTTTTCATTTTCATAAGTTAATTGCATTTATGAGTAAAAACCTAAAATTGTTATTACGATGATGTGTCAATTGACTAGACCCTTGGATTGTTTGAAACACCATGATTTTATGAACTTCATAAAACTTCACACTCTTTGCACTTCAAAACGTCCGGATCCTTCTCCAAAACTCCTTAAGTATATAGGGCTAAGTATTATATAAATACACAGAATAAACTAGTCTAGCTACTACATGACCATGTTTTTCCCGACCAAATCATATCTCAATGAATTTTTTTAGACCTAATGTGATATGCTAGGGTTTTGTAGTTGGCGTTGTTGCCTTACCATATCTCTGTCATCCTCGGATGGTTGCTTTGTTGTATGCTTCTCTGCCTTAGTCTTTGTTGTATACTCGTCTGTCTTGGTCCCCCCTCTCTCTCTCTCTCTCTCTCTCTCTCTCTCTCTCTCTCTCTCTCTCTCTCTTTGTGTTTGTGTTTGCGCCTTTGTTTTTGGAGTCATTCTCATGGCGGGATCTTGTTCTTGGTGTTGGAGTTGTTCTCTCTCTCTCTCTCTCTACTTGCTCTGGTGTTGCTGCCATGGACCTTGTTCTTGGTCTGGCTATGGTGGTTAGCGGTGATCTTGCAACGACCCGGTCCCAAAAGTCTTATAGGAAGAAAAGCATCGTTATTGACCAATTTCTAATTAAATTAAAAATTAAAACAAGTAGAAATTCAATCGTAAATAAACGATACCGAAAGTAAAGAAGAATAAATTTAACAACTAAAACATAAAAAAAAAAACCAAGTATTAGTTACAATTGAGTGTGATTCTTTTAAAGAGACAACAAAATAAAAGAAAATCCTACTCTCCAATGTTAATAGCCCAAATCCTTATGAACATAACTCTAAACAAAAACCTTCTCAATGGTTTCGAAAACAAAAAAAAGACCGAAAATATATTTAAAATCGGGTTCGGGATATCAGATTGTCCACTCCTTATAAAAATTTTGTCCCCAAAATTTGCAAAACTAAAATCACCACAAAGTAACAATTGTCTAGAGGACTAATGCTCTGATACCACAATGTAACGACATGGTCCCGAAAGTCTTATGGGAGAAAAACATCGTTACTAATTGATTTCTGATTGAATTAAAATTTTAAATAAGTAGAAAATCTATCATAAATAAACGATACCAAAAGTACATTAACAAGTAAAACATAAAAAAGAGACTAAGTATTAGTTACAACCAAGTGTGGTTCTTTTAAGAGACAATAAAAGAACAGAAAATTTTACTCTCCGGTCTCTATTATAAAAAAAGGCCAAATTCATCTAAACTGAACTATAAACAAAAATATTCTCAACGATTTCGAAAGCCGAAAAAAAAGCCCGAAAATATCTTTAAAATCGGGTTCGGGATATCACTGATCTGGTGATTGGGTTTTGGAATTTCTGGTCGGAGATTTTGTCTTGTCTGTGGATGTTTGTCTATGTTTATTTTTTTTTTTTCATAAAAATTCTCCAAAAAAAAAAAAGCAATAAAGCAAAAAAAGCACTGTGCAACAAAAAACAATAGAAGAAAAAGATTGCGGTTTGGGTGGTTAAAGCCCTGAACCTCCCTCAGTCCACTAGAGCGTCAACATTTCTGCAAGAGAAAATGGGCATCGGATTAAAGGAATTGGTGAAGAAGGGGATGGGGTTGGCAGAGATGGAGTTCATCAGCGGAGGCGGAGCCATCAACTGGTTCCCAGGCCACATGGCTGCTGCCACCACCGCCATCCGCGACCGCCTCAAGCTCGCCGACCTCGTCATTGAGGTCCGCGACGCTCGCATTCCCTTGTCCTCTGCCAATCAGGACCTTCAGCCCCAACTCCGCTCCAAACGGAGCCTTGTTGCCCTCAACAAGAAGGACCTCGCCAACCCCAATATCATGCACGTAATATTCCTCGTCTCTCTCTGTTATTGTTGTTGTTGTTATCATATTCATGATGAAATTCGATGCTTATTGCTTCAATTTCTGCAGAGATGGACTCGCTTTTTCGAATCGTCCGGGCAAGATTGCCTTCCCATAAGTGCGCATAGCAAGAGTTCTGTTTCCAAGGTATTCAATTCTTTGTTTGCCATTTATATTTGAATTCGTTTGGAAAACTGAATTGTGTACTGGGTTAATCTAAGCTTCTTGAGCTGGTGGAGTATAAACTCAAGGAGGTGATTTCAAGGGAACCCACCCTGCTTGTTATGGTTGTTGGCGTTCCTAATGTTGGCAAGTCAGCTCTAATTAATTCAATTCATCAGATTGCATCGTCTCGCTTTCCTGGTGAGTTCATAATGTTAATGTTAGGGGCTGCTTTCATGAAACTAATTTTGTTGGAAAAAAAAAGAGAGAGAGAGAAACAACTGCATATAATGTGGATGGAATTCAGCAATGCATTTCGAGGAATGAGAGTTCTTGACTTTCTTAGTGCAGGGGAAGATGAAGCGAGCTACGGTCGGTCCGTTGCCTGGTGTTACTCAAGACATAGCTGGATACAAGGTCATTCACCATTTTTGTTCTTGATTTTTCCTCTTCTCTACATATCATTGTTGTTAAAACTTTCTTGAATTGTTTATGTACAGATTGCTCATCAGCCTAGCATATATGTTCTTGACACTCCAGGTGTACTGGTTCCAAGTATCCCAGATATAGAGACAGGGTTAAAGCTAGCTCTTGCAGGTCTGTCCTTTGGTTTTTTTTTTTTTCCAGATAAAATCTCTGGAATTTCTTTTGGTAATGTTTCCTCCAGTAGTTATTAGCGTGGCTGTGGCATTGGGAATGTATTTGAACTTTCTAGGCTTACAGGGTATATAGAAAGACAAGATTTAGGATGTTGTGATACAATTGCACTCTATATGTTTTCATATATGTTACTTTAACTTTGTCAACAATTAGTGTTATATTCTTTCTTTTGATCTTTTGGTTCCTTTCTCCTCATTTTTTTTTTGTTCTTTTCCCTTTTTGTAAATTTTATATTTTATTCTCTGTTCATAGTCCTTCAGATATAGGCTTGGGTTACATAAACTATTTCATTGAATCATTGTGAATTTATATATATTTTTTTGGTTTACTAGTTTGTTCATTGTCCTCAAAATAAATGGATACTGCAGCTTCCTTGCAAGGAATAAATTGTGCTTTAGGTTCCATGTCAATTTGTCTTGAAATGTAATGATGTTGTGAAATTTTTTTTTGAGAGAGAAACTAACGACACTATCAAAAAACTAGACCGAAAACTGGCCAATACATTAAGACACAGCAGCTTTCCAGTTTAAAAGTAAGGCTGATAGTGAGTAGTTCCTAAAAATAGGGGTGACCGATGCCCATAGGGCAGACCAAAAACTAACTCTATCCCAAAGAGCTTCTAGACACAACCCTGGAAAGTCTTAAAAAATTCTTCTGTTCCTTTCCATCCAAATAACCCAAAAAATAGCCAAAGATGAACAGCTCCAAAGGGTCCTCTCCTTTTTATTTCTTTGACCACAGTTGTAGTGCGTACTCAACAATTCGTAGCAACCTTTAGGGATAACCCAACTTAGCCCAAATTCCTTGAAGAGTCTCCACCATATTTGAATGGAGAAAGGGCAGTGAAGGAATAAATGATCAACACTTTCTTCCTCAGCTTTACACAGAATACACCACTGTGGATTAAGGTAGTGTAAAGGTCTTCGCTTTTGTATGTTATTACAAGTGTTTACTTTCCCATGAGCTACTGCCCAAGCAAGAATATGGACCTTAGAAGGAACTTTGACTTTCCAAATTTGATCAACTGGATGAAAAACAGAGGCGTCAGGATTAAAGCACAAGAACCTTCTGTAGGAACTGCAAGAGAAAGATCCATCCTTTTCTAGACTCCATCGTCTAGTATCCCCCCTAGAAATATAAAACCGTACACTTTCCAACTTTGCCATCAAAGAGGCAAACTCCACCACCTCTAAATCATTTAGATTTCTTCTAAATCCCAAGTTCCAGTTATACAGAAATACAGAAGTGTCTACACAACTTACAATCTTGTCATCATGCTTGCCGGATAATCTAAACAATCTGGGAAACAGTAATTTCAGAGAATCTTTCGCCGCCCAATTATCCTCCCAAAATCTCACATTTTCCCCATTTCCTACCACGAAAGAACAGCACTCCAAAAAAGAAGAGAGGCCTCTAGAAATCTCTTTCCACGGACTTCGGTTTGAACCCCTCAGCACCGGTTTGACATCCCAACCATTCGCATTAATTCCGTAAATACTTCTTAACACCTTATGCCACAAAGCTTCTGGCTCTATAGGGAATCTCCATAACCACTTACCAAGCAGGGCCTTGTTTCTTGCAACTAAATTTCCCACCCCAAGACCTCCATTCTCTTTGCTTCTGACCACCACCTCCCATTTAATTAAATGGTCTTTCCTTCCTTCCTCCGCTCCCTCCCAGAAAAAGTTTCTCATTAATTGTTCGAGGTTCTTTGCAACTCCAATCGGCAATTTAAAAAGAGACAGATAATAGATAGGTATACTTTCCAGTACTGCTCTAATTAAGGTCAGTCTTCCTCCTCGAGAAAGGTAGGCTTTTTTCCAACTTTGCAGACGCTTCTCCATCTTTTCCATGATCGGATTCCAGAAATTCAGTGCTCTTGGATTCCCCCCCAAGGGAAGGCCCAGATACTTTAAAGGCCAACTGCCAACTTCACAACCCCAAGACTGAGCCAGCCTTTCAATCTTTCTTTGAAATTAAAATGTATGGTAAGATTAAATAAATCCTAACCTGTAGAGACCTGTGGAAACATATACCAAATATTGAAGCCTAAAATACTACTGGATATAGTGTTGGAGAAAATGAGGGCGATTTTAACAAGTTTTGTGTCTTGTGGCATTAAAGATATAAAAGGAACTTTTACTCTGATAGTTTACTTCTGATGTAGGACAAAGGAATGCTGGTTCTGAGTACTTATGGTGGGCTTAAAAAGTTAGAAAGATAGAACAGTTTTTAGCAGAAAGAGGACTTATAGCTGCTGTAGTTTCAGAGTATTAAGGGAAATAGAGAATAAAGGGAGGAGAAGAGAGATAACACTGTAGGAGAGAAGATACCAAGGGACCAAGCCGTCAGCAACAATCAATTTGCATTCACTCCATTTTGCTTTCATTGATAACAAATAACCTTATTTATAGGCTTCAGATGCACTTTCTTAGATGGACTTATTAAAAGACTCATTAAGTAAGAAGATACCATTGGACACATTTTACTTACCCCAATAGTCAAATAGGCTCTTAATAGCACTAGAATCAAATAAGTACTGTTAATAAGCTTATTATTAACTCGATGGCACTGCATATATTTATTTATCTATTATCTTTTACTGACTTGAAATCTTAAACTACCATGGAGACTTATGTTTGGACCAAAATGCCTTGGCTTAAATGCTGGGCCGATGGGCTTAATCTTGGGCTTCCAAAGCGGGTATTTCTTTTCTGTCCAAGCTCTAGCTACTGCATCATATCTTCCTCTCTTAAAGGAACTTGACTCGGTTGAGTATGGATCTGGGCCAAGTATATTGCCATATAATATACTGTGTTTAAGGAGGCAACTATCTGCTGTCCTCTTGAGCTTTATAGTGGTAAGCATTGAAATAGAAAGGAAAAGAATTTTAAGAAAAGAGAGGATGTTAATCTTCACAAGAAAGAAAAGAGAGGATGCTTTGCTTAGATATCAATATGATGTAGGACAAAGCTAAGGACAATGTGAGTATCGTTATGATGGGCTTAGAATGATAGAACTATTAAGAAATAGAACCGGGTTAGGGATCTCAGTTTAGGGTAGCTGTAAGTGTAGAGAAGAAAGAGAAATATGTGAAGAACGAAGATAGAAGTGAGAGGAGAAGCTAAAGAAGAGAGTATGGAGGAGATATCAAGGCACCAAGCCTTCAACAACACTGCATTTCATTCATTCCTATCCGCCTTCATCTATAGCAATTAGCCTTATGAATAGGCTTCAAATACATCTCCCCAGATGGACTTACAAAAAGACTCCTTACATAACACGAGACCCTTGGAGAACTCAGACACATTGTACTCACCGCAAGACTCAAACAGACTCTTAATGCACTAGACTCAAATAAGTATCTTAATAAAACTTAACCTTAACTCTTAGGATGGCTCTTCGTTTCTTTACATATCATCTCTTACCGACTGAAACTCTTAAACTACCATGGAGACTTATAAGACGGACAAGAAATGCCTTGGCTTTAGAGCTGGGTTAATGAGCTTAATCTTGGGTTTCCAAAGAGGGTATTTCTTTCCATTCAGCTGTAGTCACTACATTAACATGCTTTTCCTTGCTGACTTTAATGGAAGGATGTTCCAATCTTTAGGAAATCTAAAGGTTATAGACTTTTAGTCAAACTTCCTATCTGTAAGTGTACAATCTTTCTGAGTGTGCGTTTGATTAGCTAAATACAGACTTTGAGGCACTTCCAAATTCCATGTGTAAAAAGAAGAATGAAAATATCATGTACATGATTAAATATTGATGAATAAACTTCACTGAAGCTTCTGTTAGAAACCTGAACCCTCTGTTCCTCATATCCAGTTAAGCCATAGGTTGGCATTTGAGAGTTTATCCTTGGCATTTACTTGGGTGGGGGTGGAAGTTTATTACTTTTGTCAGCGTACAATATTACTGAAACTAATAAATTTTATCAAATGAACCTGCAGGATCCGTTAAAGATTCGGTGGTAGGGGAGGATCGGATTGCTCAATACTTACTTGCAGTTCTAAATATGCGAAGGACTCCTCTTCACTGGAGGAACTCAAATAATAGCAGAATGGAAGGCATTCAATATGAAGCTGCGCAAAAAGTTGAATATAGTCTTAAAAATCTTAGACCAAGGAGGAAGCTGCCAAATAAGTCTGATGTGCTGTACGTTGAGGTAATTGACATTCCTATATTCTCCTTTTTATGCACAATAATACCCCAAGTTTCAGTGCATTGTGGAACTGCTTCAAACTTCTGAGGTGTACAGAATGCCCAATGCCCCCAGCATTTCATTTGTTTAAATCTTCATCCAATACTCCTAGAATTTTTTCATTACCAGATAGCTATGCTTTTTATATTTTAGTATCTAACGTGGCCAATTTTCTTGGGAAGTTAGCCATGTGTTTGGTTTTTCTATCCATGTTATGTACATGTATACTGTCTACGTGGGAGTTTTCGTCTTCAAATAAGTTTGTAGGAATTGTGGATGGTATGGATGGAAAGAAGCGAAGGAACTTTTTTAAAATTATAGGGTGGAATTCGTGGCATAGAGAGATTTGGGACATCAGTGTGGGTTTCAATTTGATTTTTTTTTTCTGGGATCAGTTTATGAACAGGTTATGTTGCTTTAGTTGTTGTTTGGCTTAGGATGCTGCTGTATGTTGGGATATTTTGAAGTTATAGGGTGAAATTTCTTGTATAGAGAGATTTTGGACATCAGTATGGGTTTCAATTTGATTGCTTTTTCGGCTCACATTATGGACAGGCTATGTTGCTTTAGTTGTTGTTTGGTTTACGGTGCTGTATGTCACCATCATTCTTTGTCTTTTGAGTAAATCCTTTTTTCCAATTGGAAGAAAGATGGTTCTGTTTAGGCCCTTCATGCAGGATGCATGGTAACAAAATCAAAGAAACAAAGAGAAATAGAGAAGGAATGGAATTCAATATTAGTTTGGGTGTTTGATCAGAACACCAAGTGTTCGTTTAACTTGATGGCTTCTTGGACTAAATATTATTACTCTTTCACTTAAGGGTCTCTGAACACAGAGTACATGGGTTATGTATACCAAAAATGAATGAAGAAGAAAGTCTGTCAGGGTTGTCAATAACTTCTTACGTAGCAATAACAAATTTTGTGTCTAAGTCTGAATAACATAGAGTTACAATGAGCAATGACTGCACAGCCAGTTAACTTTATTGTATTGCTCATTGTAAGAAGTAAACATAAAACAAAACAAATAAATAAATAAATTATTACATGGGTGCAGGGATGGAGGAGTTTAGGGAGAGAGAGTTCTGGTGAGCTCTTTGGGCATCTGTTTATGTGGCTTTCAAGTATTACCGTCTTTTCTTATATACTGCTACTTTGGAAGACAGCTGTAGTCTAGATTTTCTTGCTTATGGTAGTTGGTGTAAATCTTAGTTGGTAGTGTTTTATTTTATGAGTTATCTGTTTTTTTTTTCCTATTGTGGACTCTAGTCCACTTATTGTTTCATGTTTTTGATCTATAGAAGTTGTGTCATCTCTTTTTTAATCAGTTTTCTTTAAAATGTTAAATTTGTAACTGAGACTCTTACACGATCCATTTTTCATTGCCATCCATATTTGTGTAATCTGTCACTTTGCAGTTGACATTTAGTCCTTTCATAATTACAAGTGTAGCTAGACAAGAGTTCTTGGTGACCCGACTTGCTGATATTTCTTCGCTTTTTCAGGATCTTGTAACAAAAGTACAATGTGCACTCTATTCGACTCTGTCAGAATTCGATGGCAATGCAGATGATGAAGCTGACTTGGAGGTGCTTATAGATCAGCAGTTTGAAGCACTGCAGAAGGCACTGAAGATACCTAATAAGGGACCAGAAGCTCGTTTGATGGTATCAAAGAAATTTCTTACGTTATTTAGAACAGGTAAGTTAGGTCCTTTCATCCTTGATGATGTCCCAGATTCTAATGTACCTTCATGAAACCTATTATTTTGAACTTTTTCAAAAACATATTTTTGCTCTACATGTTGTATTAGTGGTCTCTTAATTTTTCTTTTCTGTTGCATTAGTTCTTATTTGGTAGTCATGCATATTGGTTTGGTTCATGTTTGTGAACACTCTGAAGCAGGCTCCATTATTTTACTCGATATAAACTTTTAGGTAGATGCTGCTAGGATCAAGTTTTCTCAGTAAATTTAAGCGTACAAGTGATTACCACATCTTAAAACTATTACGAAAACTGTAGTACTGCAGACAAGTTGTCTTCCTGTAAGTTCCGAGAAACAAGATTCAACAAGGTTATGTTACTGCAGACAGTTCTCAATGCTTTTGTGCGTCAGGGTCTCCACGAACCAAAAGCGAGCGATCTTTCTACTTTATCATCAATGAGTAGTAACAGTTTGGCTACGAAGGGAAGCACTTTCTGGTGTTTGTGATTAGTTGCTGCAAGTGTAGTTTTTAATGAAGTTACAATCCAAAATAGGGCGGAAGTTAAAGTTTTTAATTGATTTAATCCTCCCTCCCTAGGAAGGGATATATTTCATTGTAGTAAATATCAAACACTCCAAAGCAGGCTCCATGATTGTACTTGATACTCGATGCAAAGTTTGGTAAATGTAGCTAGCTAGGAATAATCCTTTGCTCGGAAAATTTAA
The DNA here is from genome assembly GCA_030142095.1 of Rubus idaeus. Classification (NCBI taxonomy): domain Eukaryota; kingdom Viridiplantae; phylum Streptophyta; class Magnoliopsida; order Rosales; family Rosaceae; genus Rubus; species Rubus idaeus. Next base: position 16,128,153 of record CM057970.1, on the reverse strand, counting down.
GTGAACAACTGATCCTTGCCACATAAAATACTACGATAACCTATTCACAAAAATTTATAGGAAAAAAAAAAAGGGTCATCTTTCTGCTCAAGTCATCATAAAAAAGTGAGACAGTTGTACCCAGATTCAGTTGGGATGTCAAAAGGAACCATATCCTAGATCATCATAAGAGTAATAACCCTGCGGTAATGGAGGGAGGCAGCCATTTTCAAAACTTGGCAGAGATGGATGAGCTCCAAAACCATGAGACTGGTAGGACTGATATGCTGGGATTCCATTTGGGGGAGCTATATTTGTACCGTATTGAGCTCCGAAACCACGAGGCAACACTGGACCAGCAGCAAGACTGGCAATAGCAGAGTCGACGCTGTTAATAACAGATGGCATCAAAGAGTTATGTTGATGATCAGCATACCCATATGGTGTAGTGATCATTCCATTGTTGTTGTCTCCTCCAGCAAGGCTGGAAATAGCAGAGCTAACGCTGTTAATAACCTGTTGTTGCGAAGAGCTTGGAAGCAATGAAAGGTTTTGTCGATGATCAGCATGCGACCTCATACATAAATTTGTCACATCTTGAGACACAAAACCGGTAGTAGAGCCATATGGTACTGTCATGATTCCATTGTTGAATGGTTGCACACTTTGATTGTTCATGTTGACTTGTTCACCAAGGTTCGGAGTCGCAGAGCTTTCAAGCAATGGAAGGTCCTGCTCTAATGGCTTTGAATCTATCATCTCTGTTTTCTCTGCTTCATCTCTGGTATTTGGGTTAGGCTTAGCCATCTTACTTAGATACACCTTACACAGAACCCAATCATCCAACTGCACCGAAAAAAGAAAGTGTGACTATCAGAATAACATATATACATGACGTATAATGAGGCTGAAATTAATGGTGCAATTGTATACGTACCCTGTTGTCGCCGGGAGCTCTAGCAGTAGTTGTTGTTGGTGCAATGATGTTTTCGTGGATTTTGAATTCATGCATAATCCAGTCGGTCTTTTCTGCTTCATAATTTGAATCCCTTTCATAAAAGACCAGTGCCTTCCTGGCTCCAATTACCTTGTTCCTTTCATTGAAAATTTGTTTATCTTTACCGGTTGCCTTCCAAAATCCAGTACGTTTACCATCACCAGTTATGCGGTTTGGACGGTTACCGTTCGGATACTTCCGATCCCTTGGGCTGAAGAAGTACATTGCCTCCTCTTCTCGGAATTTATGCATATCTGTCATGCACCCACAAAATAACAAGTCCATAAATTAAAGAAACTGTATAATCTCACAAAAAGAAGATGGTAGAAATTTACTTGAAAAGTGATATATAGAAACTTTTTATTTTCCGTCAATGTAGAGAGAGAGAGAGAGAGAGAGAGAGAGAGAGTTAGGTGACCTGCGAGTTGCATGGGGGTGAAGTTATATATCTTGAGGTCGAGGATTTTGTTGGTGGGCAGAGGTTTATTCAAGAGTTTGTTGGTTAAGTACTGAAGAATCAACTCTTCATCACTAGGTTGAAACATAAAGCCCCGTGGAAACCTGTTGAAAAAGAACTCATATGGCTTCATCATCTCGCAATCATCATACGGAGCTGAACTCTTAGTGTTAGGGTTCGAACTAGTACTAGCCATATCGACCTTATGCAGTATGTACGTGATTATGAGCTTGAGAGTGACTCTCTCTTTCTCTCTCTCTCTCTCTCTCTCTATATATATATATATATACTTATATAGTATAGAAACAGAAAAGACTAGAGGATTCAACTCCTAATCTTCTATGGTTTACAAATAGGAACTTAATTCGGAAACCTTATTCTGGTTGAACACTGTTTAAATTATTAATTACTAAATTTAAGCGGACCCAAATTATGTTAAGTACACCCAAATCATGTTTGATGTTACCAGGCGTTCATCGGGTTGAGCTTATTCTCATCAGAAGCGCGCTTCTTTCACAATTAGACATATCCTTATAAAACTAATTTGAAATGTTGAGTTCTATCTACCCATGTAAATAAAATTAAAGGAAGAAAATCATCACAATTTTGTTATTCTTAGAAAAATATTAAATTATAGAAAAGAGTGAAGAGGTCCATGGTCATTTAACAATTAAATAAAATGTATTTATAATTTTTTGAGGTGTTTAAGGGGTGAGGTGTAGACCAATACCCCACCCTCTGCCGTCCTAAACACTGAAACTAATTTTCGTAAATTTGTAATGCCTAGTTGGACATTTTTACCTATATTTTACCCATACATCATCTGAAACATACTTCCACATGAAAAGTATAGCAAGTCATGCTCGAAGTTAGACACATACAACATCATTAGTACTGTTTCATCTATTAAAAGGAAAATCAATTTAATTGCCACAATTAATGTGTTGTGCAATGTACTCATTTCAGGATGTAATCAATCGTTATCTTATGCCTTTTCATGATGCTGAATTTAGGATCGTAACCCGTATTCTTATACGAAGATAACCGAAGACTACATTTATGACACTCGATCAAATACAATTTCTTGAATGTATTGAAGCTCAAAGGACAGTAAGACGTACACACAAACACACACACAATTATGGAAATCTAATTGCCATACAAACCCTTCTTTAACCCAAAAGGGTGCATGTCGATTATTATTATTTTTTTTAGAGAAGAAACATAAATTTTATTAATCACTTTGGAATACAATCATTAACTTGGGCATCCTAACAAGGAGCAATAACCATAAAAATGGCTTGATCGATGAGTCTAAGACTCTAATCGATGATATAAAACCTAGAACAATACATACACCGGGCATCATTGCTTCCGGCAAGTATTGCCATTGAAGCCAATAAAAAAAATCTAACTCAAGGATAACCCATGAAAATAGAAAGTGAAACCACAAGCGAATCTGGCACAAATGCTCATGCTTATTCTTAACTAAAATTGAAAAACTCAAAGTAACCAGAATATAGGGCCGGCGAAGAACAAAGAACCCTAAGCCAACATAATAGACTCCACCTGGATCCCACACTCGAAATCCATACTGAAACTGAAAACAACCTTCGTAGGGCACCCCACCAAAATTGAGCATCCAAGGTGCACTAGACACCCAAATTAACTTGGCAAAACAACCTGCTTGGATCCTCTTCATGTGAGAAACTCGACCAAAACCGCCAACCCTCATCGCCGAACCTAAACGTCGATCCTGGAGCCACGGTGTCGAATTGTCCAAAAGCAAAACCATCGACAACCCCTAAAGTCGATTGCCAAGGTCCTTCAGGAGCCCCTTACTTGGGCGAGCATGCCTACCCAAATCAGAGAACTCACGATCAACATCAATCACGCCAGGGCATGAAATTGACTTTGTGAAAAGAAAACCGTCGCCCAAAGCGCAGGCCTTCAAACTAGATTGTATATTCGCCGAAGAAAATCGACTCTGGATGGCTGCAAATATGCAGCGGACTGTGGAGGGAAGAGCTCCGCTTGAGATCGGCGTCCGACGCCGTGATTCTTGTGGGAACCCAAAGCCATGGCGGCTAGGGTTGAAGAGGAGGCGTAACCCCCTCCTCATACGTATTGTCGATTTTCTATTTGGTTTTACGAGAACTGAACTATTGTGTGTTAATTGCAATTTCTTTAATGCCATGGGAGAATGCTAGCTTGTTTTGCAATTCCATCTAAATTATTTGAAACCGTGTCACAAATATATCACATGCATAACAGTTAACACTTGAACTTGGCAACATATACAACATCACTAAACTTCCAATAGTGTGTTCAAACTAAGATATAGTATGTTTCATGAAAACTCATGGGTGAAGTCAAAGTAAAACACCTTTGGTGGTATCCAATGTTACAAACATTCGCACCCATATAAACTTATGGATACTTCTCGAAAAGACTCACAGTTGTCTAGGGTAGTTAGGTCTCCGTCACGATAGTAGTTTAAATTGTTGTTTCGGTCTCGATCAAGGTGATAGTTCAAATCGTTACTATGTAATTTGCTTGTGATAGTTTCAAACCTCTAAAGTTCAAAACACCTTTTTTCATATTCCCTAAAACGAGTAAAGTATATCGAACATGTAAGCATTATAAGTTCATAAAATATCAAAAATCTAATTACCATATGTTTATATCGTTATCAGAAAAGCTACAAGATTAATTTACGATAAAATTTTCCGAAATCTCAGGTACTATATGGAAATCAGATTCTCGATCATGCACTCGATTCCTTTTAAAATTTGGCCAACTACATGCTCAATGAATTGTGAAGAAACTGCGTATGATAAAGAGTAAGACAAAGAAAGAGACGAAGATCTGTGAGAGGGGATTTTAGGTATCAATTTTGGATTAAAAACACTAAACCCTTGTCAGTTACTGTCTTTAATTGGGCCATTTGGAAAGCTAGGTTTAATACATATACAAAGCACAAGTCTCATCTCCATCACAAGTCATTCATCAAGCTACTTCACATCATCTGTATTACATATTTACATACAAGCAAAAAGTAAAATTCTAAACAATTCTTATCATTCAAGAACACTTCATAGACATGATGTTGTTGTTGTATTTTGGAGATGTCGAGTATTTTTCTTTCTTTGAAGTGACTAGGCAGAGTTTTTTTTTACCAAGGTCAAGGTATCCCAAAGGCTTCCTAGGCCCAATGACTAATCTCTGCGGCGCATGTGAAATGCTCAAACTATGCATTGCAGCAGTTGTTCATCTTTTTTCTTTCTCTTTATTGCTAGCCCACTAGGCATTTAGATTTTTGTCTCTCGCTTCTTTATGAATTGCATTTCAGACCTTAAAAATACCATTGCTTTTTTTCTGGTGGTAACTGTACAATTGATTTCCATTCTTATTTTTCTTCATTTAAACAAGGATTAAATTCAGTTTACCCCCCTGAACTTTACACCAAAATTCATGTTAGTCTCTGCACTTTCAATTTGATCAGCAACACCCTTATACTTTTCAATTTCATCAGTTTAGTCTCTCCGTCGGTCAAAATTAACGGTTTGACTGTTAAGTGATGACGTGACATGTCCAGTCAGCTCTTGATAGTGACGTGAGTCATCATATTTTATTATTTTATATTTTATATTTTTTTATTTTAAAATTTATATATATATTTTTTTTCTAAAAGAGAATCAAATGATTTTTTTTCTAAACCCTATGTCGTGACGTAAGGTTTGGTTAATATTTTAATTTATTTTGTTTATAATATTTAGGTTTGGGTTCAAAGTATATATATAAAGTTTACAAACTATTCATGGTTTGTTGATGAGTCCAAGTGGTTGAGCATCAAACCTCCAACCCTTGCATCAGAAAGGGTTCGAACCTCCAATTTCTTGGTTAGAGGTTTGATGCTCAACCACTTGGACTAATCAACAAAGCATGAGTATTTTGTAAAATTTATTTATATATATATATATATACTTTGAACCCAAACCCTAAATATTATAGACCAAATATATTTGTTAAATTAAAACATTAACCAAACTTTACGTCACCACATAAGGGTATGAGTGAAATCATTTGATTCTCTTTTAGAAAAAAAAAATAAAAAAATTTAATATATTTGGTTGGAGCATCAACCCTCCAACCAAGATGTTGGAGTTTCGAACCCTACCTGATGCAAGGGTTGGAGGCTTGATGCTCAACCACTTGGACTAATCAACAAACAATGAATAGTTTGTAAACTTTATATATATATATATTTTGAACCCAAACCTAAATATTATAAATAAAATATATTTGTTAAATTAAAACATTAACCAAACCTTACGTCACCACATAGGGTTTAGAAAAAAAAAATCATTTGATTATCTTTTAGAAAAAAATAATATATAAATTAAAAAAAAAATTAAAAAAAAAAATTGATGATCGGGCATGCCACGTCAGCATTGGAGCTGACTGGACGTATCACGTCAAACCGTTAATTTTGACCGACAGATGGACTAAACTGATGAAATTGAAAAGTATAGGGTTGTTGCTGATCAAATGGAAAGTGCAGGGACTAACATGATTTTTGGTGTAAAGTTCAAGGGGGTAAACTGAATTTAATCCAGTGAAAAACGCACCCATGGTGGGGAGCTTTCGGTACTCCAAAGTATTGTAGAAGACCCCAATTAGTTATTGTTGTACGTGCGGAAAATTTTGTAATATTCGGGGTGCACATGTTTGGACACATGAGCCACCGTAGGATTAAACAATTCTCCACAATTCTCCATCTTGCCTCCCCCCCCCCCCCCCAAATGCAAACCATTTCTCTCCCGAACACTTCGATGCACCCGTACCTTGCTATACATTTGAAATATGTACATTTTCTATTTGGGATGGAAATTAAATGTCAAAAATACGTACTTGTATAATTTGGTAACTTTTAGTGAAAAATACTTTGAAACATTCGGTCATAAAATACAGAAACGGCAAATTATAAAACTCGATATATACGTTTTTAAAATGAGATGTAGTGAATAATACGGACGTAAAAATACATACATATATTAATGTATGCCAATTATAAAATATATATATATATATATATAATGATTCTTAGGTAAGGAGGTCTTTACTTTATAAGGTGTGGATTTTTGATCAAGGTAAAATATAAAGTAAGGATCGACCACCTTAATTAGTAGATAAGCAAAGCTTATCTATAATAAATATGACTTCTAAAATATAATTTTTAAAGAAAATCAAGGTAAAACATAAGTTTTTGTAAGACTATTTCCTGATATTATCATTGTACATATCAAAACCTCAATAAATAAAAGTAATTTAATAAGGCTTAGTTCGGTATTGCAGTGAGAATAATTTGCTGTAAGAAAACTCAACTGTCAAAATAATCTGCTGTAAAATAAATCTGCTATACATTTGGTAAACTTTTTTTTTTAACAGTGTAATAGATAAAAGCAGAGTCAGCGTGTTTGGTAACCTAAGCGAAAAAACACAGTAATCATATATATTGACCAAAATAGACATAATAAAAATGGTTTATCTTATGCCATATAACAAAACGCTAACAGTTCCATTTTTTTTCTTTGCACATATGGGTTTGGCTTCAAGTCTTGCATAGAAAAAACATTAAACTAGTACACCATGTCCCCTCTTCATTAACGGCAACCTCTTGGCAATAGGACGTCCTTGAATTCAAAAAATCCAAATTCTCTCGAGTAATATTTCATGTGAAAAACCATGATTTGAGAGATGAAAAAGAACAAAAGATCAAGGACCCTCTGAGAATAGAGAAGGAACAAAAGTACCTTTAAATCCAAAAATGCATAACCAACCAACTGTTATAGAAAAAAAAATCCAAGAAAGAAATACTTTGATACCAGAACAAGTGAGAGTGTATAGATTACTCCTCAGATATACAATTCAAGCTTCATATCAAAATCCTTTATAACCGGTTAACAATTTTTGGTTATTGAATAAATCAACCACATCTGGGAAAGATAACACAAAACTCTAAGCACACATAGAAACAAAACGCAAAGGGTATTCCTGTGCCATAATCAATCCTTGAGATCACCAACCTCTATATATGATATGCCTTAATTATTTAAATTCATCAACTTGGACATGTACGTGCCATTATGCCTCAAATTCAATTCAAAACAGAACAAGTAGTTCTCTATTCATTCAATTTGACCGAATAAATCGAACAAAAAAAATTGATCTGAAGGGTGTTCTATGAAAACAATTAGAATCCAAAATGAATAATTCAAAAATGTAAGTAAGAATAATAAAAAATTATTGATAAGGTCACATTTGGTGACCTTGTTATTTTTTAAGCCTCCAAATATTTTTATCTCTCGATCATAAAGCCACCAATATTTACAAAAATACCACCGAGTTTTTAATTTTCAATATTTACAAAAATGCCAGAGCGTTTTTAATTTTCATTATTTATAAAAATGTCACTGGATACGAAAAACTACTACTAGAGATAGGAAAACTACTGTCAAAAAACAATAATTTACTGTCAAAGAACAATAAAGCTATTTGTCAAAGAATAAGAAAAGTACTACCAAAGAACAATAAAGCTACTGGGGAGGAACAAGAAATGTACTCTCAAACAATAATAAAGCTACTGTACAAGAAAACTACTGCCAAAAAACAAGAAAGTTACTATCAAAAAATAAAAAAACTAATGCCAAAGATCAATGCAATAGCTTTTTGTAGATAGTGGCATTTTTGTAAATAATAAGAAAAATACGGTGACATTTTTGTAAATATTAAAATTATAATATTTTGGTAGCTTTATAAGAAATAAAAATATTAAGTGGTTTTTTTAAGAATGTATGTTATGTAAATAACCTTATAGTAATTGGCCCAAAGAATAATTTGGAATAATTCGAGAAAAAAAAGTTGATTTTTTTTTCAGAGATCATTTACAATAAAAAAAATTGATGTTGATCGATATTATTGTCATGAAGAATGTAATTTCATTGTCGTAATTAACGAATTAATTAACTAGAAATGAGACTGATGTTGATATCATTGTCGGTATCTATATATCGATCTATCATCCCTCCTCCTCCGCCAGCGTCCCTATTAATTGATTACGAATTTACGATTGCCATTAATATATGTCATTAATTGAATACGATTGCCATTAATATATGTCATTAATTGATTACGATTGCCATTAATATATGTCATTAAGGGAGTCATAGCTAGCATCCCCTTCCCTTTCATATATACACTGACTAACAACTACTTCCTGAAATATTTATGGAGCTGTTCGTTTATTTAAGGCATGCATTCATATGTAGGTGGTGGTGCTTCGTGTATATATATATCTACGTACTAACGATGAAAAGAGTCTACTTTGTCCCTGTAAGCCCAACCACTGATCCACAGGCATTTAATTTAATTGATAAGATCTATATATATATATATGACTAATCTTGTTACTTAGATTCTTAAATATATTATAATATACATGCGACTGACTTTGCCTGGTTACGTACTAAAATTGAATTGCAGGCATGTAAGTAGTACTTGGCCGGTTTGGCAAAAGAGATGGACGGAATTGGATCATCATCCGGCAAGTACTTGGTTTGGCAAGACTTAACGGTGGTGGCGCCGGCAGGAACAAGCAAATCAAAGCTGCTGTTAAATGGGATTAGTGGTTATGCTCAACCCAACCGGATTATGGCCCTCATGGGTCCTTCTGGCTCTGGAAAAACCACCTTACTTGATGCCTTGGCTGGTCTCTCTCTCTCTCTCTCTCTCTCTCTCTTCTTTTTTGTTCTCTGGGCCTTAAGGTTTTATAGTAATCCTAGTTTTTAGTTAACTGTATTTGTGGCATCCCAAGCAATTCGATGTGCAATTGTCGTACCACATTCTACCCTTAGGCAACCATTGTTCATTTTTTCATTTGTTGTTTGCGTGATGTTGTTGATAGAGTTCTAGGGTATGTTTTTTGTTTTTTTTTTGTAATCTCTTTGAATAAAGTGTGTAATCCAGTCTTTAATGGACATTTTTTTTAACACACACACACACGTACACACCCCCTCACCCTGGTATCATAGTGTGCAACTTAGTCTTCAATGTGTATTACACTATTACATAATAGGGATAACGTCCGGCCTGCTTAGACCATATGTGGCTTAGATTGCTTAGGGATCTTAATTTGTCTTTAGCGTACTTATTATTCTAGCATTGACATAGTACGGTCGTATGATGAAAATAAATGAATTTATTCATTTTCCTAAAAAAAAATATATTGAACCTCTGACTTAATTATTTTAGTCCTAACTCATTTCCACGCCCCTATCTCTCTCACTAGTTAGACTAACCCTAAGGGGTTTGAGACGGTGATATATATATGTGGAATACTTAGGTTAACTCACTTGTTATTAATAATTTTGATCTTACACTTTCATGATCTAAACTGTTGATTTTGTAAATTATTATTTACAAATCATCTTGGCAAAAAAAAAATTGGAAGATTATTTAATCATTTAATTGTATATAAAAAAATTACAAGTTTGATGACAATTAAGATCAATAAAATGAAATTGTCTATTTATTTGAAACACATTGATGACTAAAAAAATCTTTGCATTACGTTTTAAATCGTACGTAAATGGTTTGAATCGTAAAGTGAATGCATTAATCACAACTTCACAAGCAGGATGAATGTAAGAACTAAACAATAAAACGATTCAATTAAAAGATTTTGTCTTTTGAATTTTTTAAATGAAAAAAAAAAGTTATAGCCAGATTTGATGATGCAATCATTGAGTAAAAGATTCATTCAAAAAAATTTAAGTTGAAATTGTTTTATTCACCATCCTTATATTTAGATTCAATATTAGTGTGTGATCAAGAATTTCCTCGGTCAATTAGTGACCAGTTGCATAACAAACATTTGTGAACTTGGTTTTCTTTCTTTTGTGTACGTGTGTTATTATTATTATTATTTTTGTTTGTGTTTTTTTTAACTTCACTGCTAGTAATATGTTTTTGGAATCTAATTTAATGGTGGATACGTAGGAAAAGGGAACAGACGGATTTTTTTTAAGAATAAGAATCAAATTTTATTCAAGAGTTCTTCTAAAAAAAAAATATTCAAGAGCATAAGAACATTACATAACTGGGAGAGACCGGTTATGGTTAGCAACGTACTTACACCACAACTCACTTCCCTAATAGAATCCACAGTTATGGATTTGTCATTCTCGATGACCTCCACGAGCCAAGAAGGCCCGTCCCCTAACCAATTAAACTGCATGAGCAGCCATATTAGCCTCCCTTGGAACATGGAAGATCTGCGACACATTCAAATCCCGCATAATCTTTCTAATCTCACCAACGACAACCCCAGTGGCCCAGTTGCACTAGAACAATCAGCATATCCATTCACAGCATTGACAGCTTCCAAGCAATCAGTTTCCACCACTACTGACCTCCATTCTCTCTCGCCACCAAACTCCAAACCAGTTTTAATTGCAAATAATTCACAATCAAATGGTTCCAGTCTTAACCCAATCCGTTTACCCACTGCCCCCAGAAAATCTCCATTCTCATTACGAAACACTCCCCCAACACCCACCTCTTTCCTATCACTATTCACTGTTCCATCACAGTTCAGTTTTAAGGACCCAGGCAGAGGAGAGGAGGATGCCAACGTACAGAGCCTCTAGACGACCTTCCCATTTGCTTGGACCGTCTTGCAGCCATCAATCCCTGAACTTCTACAATACCATTCCAAACTAATATTCCTGAATCAAAAACAGCTACAGGTGGCCTTCTCTGGGAAACAGACAGTTGAGGAACTGTACATGTCAAACTTTAATATATGCTACGTACATTTGTTCTGACTGCCATCTACGTACATTTGTGTATATATATATTAAGTAGTAACTAGCTAGTAATGGTAAGGTTTATGAAGAATCCATACGATGCCTTACGCAAGTGTGGTCCAATCTCATCTCTCATTAATGCATGTTTGAAGACAATTTAATCTTAGATCGATTTCTATTTAGTTATCTTTTTCATATATATCTTAAACGTACTAATTAATTAATAAACCCTAACCCTAGTAGAGGATCCTATAATTTCCATCGAGTAATCACTAATATTAATTTCTTTCTCTGTTATATCCTTATGTGTTTTGAGTTCTATTCTTATATATGAATTTGAAACAGGGAGGCTGCCTACAAATGTTAGAATGTCTGGGGATGTTATACTCGATGGGAACAAAAGAAGCTTAAATAGCACAGATATTGTAAGTACTATAGAATTCATTGGCAAAAATTTTGTTATAAAATTAATGACTTACAAAATTGTGAAAATTGTTCGTGTGTGTTTTTTTTTTTCTCTTTTCTTTTTGCTATGTGCATTTCAGTCTTATGTGACTCAAGAAGACATATTTCTGGGATCACTCACAGTAAGAGAAACTCTTACATATTCAGCTCATTTGAGGCTTCCTTCGAAAATGACCGAAGAAGAGAAAAATGAGGTGGTAGAAGGGACTCTCACCAAAATGGGTCTTCAAGATTGTGCTGAGACTCATATTGGGAACTGGCATTTGAGAGGTATAAGTAATGGAGAAAAGAGGAGACTTAGCATTTGTATTGAAATACTAACACAACCTCATGTGATGTTGCTTGATGAACCCACTAGCGGTCTAGATAGTGCTTCATCTTTTTTGGTGATATTGGCATTGAGAAACATTGCATGTGATGGAAGGATTGTCATTTGCTATATCCACCAACCAAGTAGTGATGTGTTTAATCTCTTCAATGATCTGGTCCTCGTAGCAGGAGGTGAAACTGTTTATTTTGGAGATGCACAGAATGCTGTGAAGGTACGTAATTAAACCTCCCTAGCTATAGCTCATACTAAACTTTTGCATAAAACTATCAAAGTTTGTATTCCGTAATACTTCGATGATATTATTTTTCTTCAATTTGAGGTATATATATATAGTGTTACAAGCCTTACTAGACAAGCAAAGAGATCTTTCCATAATCACAATTAACTATAATTAACTACGAATAATTACAATAAGGAAACTAACTAAATGCAAATCATTGACACTCCCCCCCCAAATTGGAGCATTGATGTCAATCATGCCTAACTTATCAATCGAGCTGCTGAATACTCGTCTTGAAACTGTCTTTGTGAAAACATCTGCAAGCCGATCTTCATATAGGACAAAGAAAACTGAATAATCTTCTGATCTAGATTATCCTTAATAAAGATCAACTTTCATGTGTTTAGTTCGATCATGTTGTACAGGGTTATGAGCAATTTCAATAGCAGCTGTATTGTCACAATGCAAGTCCATGGGTTTCCGAAACATGAAGCCCAAATCCTTCATAATATTTTTAATCCACAAAAGTTCACATACACCATGGGCCATTCCTCAAACCTATGCTTCTACACTTGATCTAGCCACAACCATTTGTTTCTTGCTTTGCCGTTACCCCCAACAAAGGTAAAACACCCAGAAGTACATAAACCTTCGGTCAATCTGATCTCCTGCCCAGTCAGTATCAGTATAGCCTACAACTTCCAACTCACTCCCCTTGGCAAATAGTAAACATTTCCCTGGAATTGGGGTTGTCATGAGCCAGACTAGGGCTTGGCTAGGGCCAGGCCTGGTCAAAGTCAACCATAGTTAGGGTTGGGCCAAAACTTCAATATTCTAGCGTCATCCCGCCCACAGGCTCAGGCTGTTGCAGGCTTGTAGGGCCGAGCCAGAAGGCCTTTCATTATTTTTTTTCTTCTTCTTCTCACCCCAAACCAGACTGGCCTCCCTCTCCTCTTCTTCCTTCGAATCTCTCACAGCCCAATGACTCTCCCTCTCATTTGAATCACTCAAAGCCCAAATTGATGCTCTCTTCTCTTTTCCTCTATGGGCAACTAAGTCTCCAGCGCACCGATTTCTCTTGGTTTGGAACCCAGTTTGAATATTTGAAATCGACGAAGTCGTGAAGACTACTCTAGTAGAGTAGCAGATTCAGCAAGAGACAGAGAGAAGAATAGAAGAAGAAGAAGAAGAAGAAGAAGAAGAAGAAGAAGAAGAAGAAAATGGACGAAGAAGAAGAGGACTGAGTTGCAGAGCATCAAAAGTTGTGAAGAAAAAAGAATAAAGAGGAAAGAGTAGTGAGGATGGGTGAGAGAAAAGAGAAAGAGAAAAAAATATAGGGTGAGAGAAAAGAGAAGAAAATAGGGCTCATTAGGGCTGGGCTCAAATGGGCAGGTCGGGTTAGGCAAGGCTAGGCCAGAGGGCTGGATCGGGTTTCAAAACCTTAGCTTATACCCTACATAAGGCTGGACCGGATGGGCCTGTCATCAGGGTTGGGTCCGCCGGGCAGGCGGGCTTCATTAAGGCCGATGAGTTTAGGGCTAAATGATTAGGTTTAACATGGAGTTGTCTTTAAATAATTAAGGATATTATTCAAAGCCTAATGTGCTCTTTACACGGAGAATGTATGAACTGACGAACGACATTAACAACATATGCAATGCCAGGTCGACGAAGTGGTGTTAGCTCAGTGGTTAGAGCACCCACTACCTAAGATTTAGGTCATGGATTCGGGTCACCATGGGGGTAGGAGTGAAATCCTTTGATCCTCTTTAAAAAAAATGTCAGGTCAACTGTTAAAGATATAAATTAACCTTCCAACTAAACATTGATACCTGTCTTTGTCTGTTGGAATCTGATCCAGATAAATTCTCAGCTTATGATTCATCTCTATAGGTGTCTCAATCGGCTTGCAGTCAAACATTCTAGTTTGAGCTAAAAAATCCAAGACATACATCCTTTGTGATAAGAAATACCTGCCTTTGAGATTGCAACTTCAATACCCAGAAAATACATCAGCTGACCCAGGTCATTCTTTTCAAATCATTTGACAAGTACCTTTGCAAAGCCTCCATCTCTTTGAGATCATCTTCAGTGACAACCGTGTCATCCACATACACTATTGTGGTTGTCATCTTCCAACTCTTACGTTTAATGAACAATGTATGGTTAGAATTACTCTGTCGATATATGAATGCCTACATGGACCTAGTGAATCTTCCAAACAATGCTTGAAATAATTGCTTCAATCCATACAATGACTTCTTCAATTTGCACAACTTTTCAACATCAGAAGGGTTGAACTTTGTTCCTGAAGGCACATCAATATAAACTTCCTCTTCCAGATCTCCATTGAGAAATATATTTTTAACATCGAATTGATGTAAATGTCAATCTATGTTAGCTGCTAAAGAGATGAGGATCCAAATTCTATTACTTTGCCACAAGAGCAAAGGTTTTCTAATAGTCTGGTCCACTCCTTATCTTTGCAACCAACCTTGCCTTGTATTTGTCAATACTCTCATCTACATTGAGCTTTAGCGTGACACCCAACGACATCCGATATTCTTTCCTGCTGGCATAGGGATAAGTTCCTAAGTAGAATTCTTTTGTAAGGCTTCCATCTTTTTAATCATTGCCTTTGTCAACTTGGTGTCCGCCAAAGCATTTTGTACATTACTGGGAATAGATACAGAAGACAATTGATTAATATTAAGAGCATATATGACTCAGACAATCTATTAGTGGACATAAAGTTAGTAATCAGATATTTGGGTTTAGCTTTGAGTTCTGGTTCATACTGTTTCTTTGGAATATCCTTGGTAATTCTATATGATTTCCTAGTATCTACATTCCTTGACCTAGAAGATTGAGTGAGTGTAGGGTTTAGGCTTACCTTAGGTAGGACATTCTGAGCAGACTCTTCAGTTTATGGTATAGAGAATGGAGGATCTTCAACAGTTTCTTCTGAAATATCTTTAGCATGGGTTCGGTCGACCGGTCGGATAGAATTAGTAGCACCTATTTCAATTTCGACCAGTCGAGTAAAATCGTCGACTGGATGTGTCTGTGGCTTCTGTGTTGACTTCAACCAGTCGACTGGACGTATCGGTGACTTTTGTAGCTTCTGTGCCAACTTCGACCGGTTGAGGCTCTAATACCATATCAAAGTTTGTATTTAGGAATATTTCGATGATGTTGTTCTTCTCCAATTGGAGGTATATAAAGTGTTACAAGCCCTCTTTGACAAGGAAAGAAATCTTTACCATAATTACAATTAATCACAAATAACTACAATTAACTATGAATAATAACAATAAAGAAACTCACTAAATGCACATCGTTGACAAAATATATCTATTTAGACAAAGTCGACGTTACATTAATGTATCGATATATACTTCAATGATAGACCAGCTCATTACAGCAGTAGACTAGCGCTCCATTTATATACTACCTTGAAACCAAGTTGACATGATCTACCACTACAAAGAGTGAATCTATTTTTGTATGTAGATGATCTACTACTACAAAGAGTGAGTCTATTTTTGTATGGCGATGATCTACTTGATTTACAGATAGTCAGATACATTAGAGTACCGTAGATCGATGAACACTTTATTTTTTATGTAACTTTATTATTTCAATCACGCTTAATATCTTCCCTAGCTATCTCATTTTAATGATGAAACATTTAAGAAGAGATAGACAAAAAGGTATTATGGGCGATTGAAATGAAATTAATAGTAAAGATTAATTTGACTGTTCACGTGTATAGCTCATGTTGTTCTAATTAATTACATTCTTATAATTCAGTTCTTTTCCGATGCCGGATTTCCTTGTCCAACAAGGAAAAATCCTCCAGAACACTACCTTCGATGCATTAGTTCAGACTTCGACAAAGTTATTATAGCTCTTATCCTATCCCAAAGAATGAATTATGTATGTTTTTTTTAACAATAAGAATTATGTATGTTTACCTTCTTCTTAATTCCTCTGATAAGTTTGTTTTTGCAGGCTTTGTTATTCAATTATTGCTGGCATGGATTTACTTTTGGTATTTTCTTGCAGGGATCATCATCACCCTGCTCATCAAATTCACAGATGAATTTGACGACAGATGAGATCAAAGGAAAACTAATCAACAAATATAAGATGTCCACATTTTCGGTAGATGCAAGAAAAAGGATCCGAGAAATCTTGCTCACTGTATGTATGCAGTAATTAATTCAAATTCAAGAATAACCGACATGCTAATTAACTGTCTTACACCCTGAAATTTTTCCCTGGCCATATATGTACGTAGTAGAACATGTTATGTTGTTAGCCTCTTAATGTGGATCATTAATGAGGTGAAAATAATTTTGTCGAAATTGAGGTCTATATCGATCCATTGACATTTTGCCAATATAGCATGCATTACAAATATATGATTACGTATTATTCATGCGGATTCTCTCTTCTACCCATATACTGAATATGTACGTTTGAATTTAACGGCTACGTCTTCTTATCCTTGACTCTTTAAATTGTAGGAAAACACTTCGAAGAAATCGAACAAGGTCAATAGTATTAGCTGGTGGATGCAGTTGTGGGCATTGATATGTCGATCTTCACTCAACATGTATAGAGATGTTGGGTACTACTGGTTAAGGAGTTTGTTCTACATTCTAATTGCAGTGAGTACTGGCTTCTTCTATTACCATATTGGGACAGGCAATCAAGCAGTTGTGTCGAGAGGAAAATGTGATGGCTTCATTTACGGCCTCATGATTTGCTTGTCCATTGGAGGCATACCCTTTGTTATTGAAGAATTGAAGGTACCTAGCTATTACTAAATTCAATCATATATTAAGCCAATACATCATTGTCCATCATAAGCTGAATGTCATGTCCTTTGTCATAAACCTAGTTGTTTAGGCATGAAAGACTTGGTGGCCACTATGGGGAAGCTTTGTTTGTGCTCTCCAACTTCCTTTCAGCACTGCCTTTCATCATTCTCATGGCTCTCTCTGCTGGAACAATACTCTACTACATGGTGAAATTTCATACCGGCTTCTCTCATTACTCGTATTTTTGTATCAATCTCTTGTGTTGCATTGTTGTCACAGAAGGCAGCGCGTTAATCGTAGCAGCGCTTGTTCCAAACCTCTTAATGGGCATAGGATGTGCTGCTGCTCTCACCGTAAGCGATTAATCTAGCCACCTTAGTTCTCGTTTGTAAAAGTGGAGATCGTCTAGTACATAAGAATTGCATTAGCTAACCACATCAAATAGTACATATGATGCTTAATTTATCAACTATTTAATCATGATTGAATTGCATTTGTTGCATAATGAATGTGGTTAGCTAATGTGATTTGGAATTGAAACGTGTTCACTATCTAATCCAATCCGGTATTTGTTGCATTTAGGTATTCATGATGATGCCATCAATTCTTTTCCGGAGGGTCTCTGAGCTTCCGAAATTCTTTTGGCAATATCCAATGTCGTACCTTAGTTATGCTGGATGGGCAATAGAGGTAAAAGGCTAAATCTGTTTATAAACACTTTGTTATGAGTATTATCTACATTTTGTTGTGAGTATTATCTACACTTTGTAGCGAATTACCAATAAAGTATTTATCGCAAGCAGGGTCAGTTGAAGAATGACATGATTGGGATTGAATTTGATTCTCTAGTCCAAGGAGAACCCAGGTTGAAGGGTGAGATTATTCTCCGAGACATGTATGGGGTGAGTCCCGAGATTTCTAAGTGGTGGAATTTGGCTGCTCTTGCTTGTCTCTTAATTGGTTTGAGGCTCATCTTTTATGTGGTGCTCAAATACAAAGAGAGATCATCGTTGTTTTTCCAGAGACTTTATGCCAAGAGAACCACCTTCCATACCCATGTCAAGGTAGCTTCATTCAGGAAGACACAAATCATCTCCTCCTCTAAGAGACACCGTACTCTTAATCCATTATCTTCTCAAGAGGGTCTTGGATCACCACTTCCATAGTACGTGTTAAGAATAAACTCGAAAGAGGGTCTTGTAATTATAATACTTTGATCACTTTGCTTTGGCCTAGATGATTTTTTTAGGGGGATGGGGCTCCAAAGTTCGAGAAATGTGAGGAAGGTGAGACTCAAACTCAGATATGTTATGGGCATGCCACTGTCTTAGTCCAACTGGACTACTGATCAATCTGCGTGAATCTTAACGGAAAGATGAGGTTTCCGACAAGCCTGCATGTATGATAATAATCTACAGTGTTGGTTTATCAACACAAAAACATACAATTAATGTGAATACAATTACCACATATAAAAGTGAAAAATGGAGGTATTACTGAACTAGCCTGCTTGGGAGGAATAAAATTGAATTACAAAATGAGGACAGCAGGTAATTAAACAAAGTATCTTGAATCTTCTCATTTATTTGCTTCAATGAATTCTCTATACTTACTCTTGATCTTGAACCCCGATGACAGTCCTATAAACAAACATGTAACAATTAGCTATATCGATCAAGATCCAATACTATGTAGGTGCAAATTATATGTGGTGTGGTGGATCACAGACAATAGAAGTTCCCCAAAACCTTTTGTGTAAATTTGCAAGGTGAATCTCTAGAACCGAACTTTAATGGGAGTAGCTTTATAACGATATCTAAAAATGAATATGTGACTAGACGTAGTTAAAAGTCACACCTTTCACTCTAGACAGAAAACTAAAAACAAAAATATAACCAACCTGATCACCTCCTTGTTTTTGAAAAACTGAACACATGGTGTACCTATAATTCCAGCAGCCTCAGCTATTTCTTGATCTTCCTCGATGTCAATTTCAACGAAATGTACATCATGGTCAAATTCATCTATCACCTGCCAAAGTCAATTATCACATACTCTATCGGTCATTTGACTTATTCACTGATAGATACCATAAAGCATGTCGTACAGTCACTACAAATGTCTAAGGAGGAAGAAAACACCATTAGGCCCAAAGCCCATTGGCAAAAGTCAATCTTGATTCCTGCATGAGAACCTTAAAATGTATTTTCTTTCAATTGTTCCCACTAGCCTTGGCTCAATTGGCATGGTTATGATGTGATAAATGGCACATCCAAGGTTCGATTCTCCGATCTAACGGCTGACATTGGAATTCCACAATATTTTAAAATGCGGAGCTTCATAGTGGAGAAATATATTTTATATATATATATATACATACACACACACCGTTGGCTTGCTTGCCTTAATGCAAAAACCTAGGGTCTTCATTATTTAGATACTGTTTTTTGTGTAGAAATTTAAAGCAGGTTTAGAGGCAGCATATATATATATATGTGTGTGTTCTAAAAATTCTCGCCTAGGTCCAAAATAATCCTCACCTAAGAGATAGGTGGAGGCCAACCGTCTAGGCAGGCATAGACGGGTTTTAAAAAATAAAAAATAAAAAAAATTCTATGTTGTCAATCAATTATAGTACCTTTCATATACTTTTATTTGGCATGTTTATGTTTCTCAATACAAGTATTTTTTTTTGTATTAAGTAGGCACTTATTTAGTTATTTATATTCTTTATAACAAAATTAAAATAAAATAAAAAACCACCTAGACATCCGACTAGTCCTCATCTAAGCGCTAGGCCCCTCCTCGCCACCCGACTAGCTCTTAACAATTTTTAGAACATTGATATATATTGTATACAGTTCTCTTCACGTGTGGACGTCTGTTTGGTATTAAAATGTGGACCTCCTCATCTCGACTAAATGAGAACATAATTCAATCATCGGAACCGCTCATCGTTTAGATTTGGTTTCAAGAATTATTGTTGCAAAAAAATTAGCCGAATTGGATATTGTTTGGACATCTGTTTATGAAAGGATTTGAAGATTTGTAGAATTTTCTGTATATTCTCATTGACAGAAGTTGAAACTATATATAATTCTAAGACTACAATTAAGGAGTCTAGATCCTATGTCTAAGACTACAATTAAGGAGTCTAGATCCTACAATTAAGACTACAGAAATTTACAATTAAAGGAAAAGATATGATCCTACAAATAGGCAATCAACATAAATAGTGAATGTAGACATATGAATGAACATATAACAATAGTTGACAATTGGGAATTGAGGAGGTAGTTTAATAGTTTATTGTATTACAGACAAATATAGTGCGTTTAATAAAGCTGAAAAGATGAATATAGTAATCAAATGGCTAAATAATTTGAAATTTGAAATTTTTTTATGCCAAAATAATCCTTGAAGATGGACCTAAAATATGGATGATCCTGATTATTAGTTTACACGTCGGGATGAGGAGGTCCATATTTTAATATCAAACGGACGTCTACACATAAAGGGAACTGTATACATATATATATATATATATATATATATATATATACACACACACACACATACATACATACATACATACATACATACATACATACCTTCTCCATTACGGAGTTCCGCATTTTTAAAAAGTTGCGGAGTTCCAATGTTGGTAGTCAGATTAAATCATTTAAACAAATCTAACAGCTGACATTGGAACTCCACAACTTTTGAAAGTGTGGAAAGCTCCGTACGTAGTGAAGAAAAATTATATATATATATATTATTGTCTTCTTCTTCTTTCTTTTTTTGGATTAAATACAAAAGACCCTCGAACTATAACGTTATTTTCAATTTCATACCCACGTATCAAATTTTGACATTTTCATATCTCACGTTTAATTTCGCTATCGAATTCATACATTGGGTATGAAATTAAAAATGACCATATAGTTCGGGAGGTATGAATTCGTTAGCAAAATAATTAACAAATTAATACCTTTCAGATATGAATTTGTTAACGAAATCAAATATGAGGTATGAAAATAATAAAATTTAATACTTGGGTATGAAATTAAAAATTACCATATAGTTTGGGAGGTCTTTTGTAATTAATCTTTTTTTTTTCGTTTCGGTCTGCTAGAACAAAAGCCTACAAGTCAAAAGCTTAGCTAAAATGAACCTCAAACGGTTAAACTGTAAGGCAGGGGACGCCTCGATTAATAGGTTGGCAATAAGAACATGCACCCGAACTTTCTCGATCATTATCAATTATTTGCCCAAGATTTGACATTGAATCCCAAACAAAATTTGAGTTACAAAAGGAATATGGTTGATTGTATATAATATTATGTATTTATAACTTACCGTCTACATACGTGTAGTATAGTAGTACTAGTTGTAGTACAATTGTATCTCCTATATAAAACCTCCTTATGAGATGAATAGAACCATCTAAGAATCATTCTCTCATATATCTTTCTCTTATATTTAAGTCGATATCCGAATTCAAAACTTTCGAACGTGCATGGATCAATCATCCTCCCGGCCACTTGTTATTTATATCATTAACCACCGGATTGGATTAGGGTTGCTAGATTGATTGTATATATTATTCATGCGTTTCTCAAAGCGTTGGATTTGGATATATATAGTCATGATGATGATGAAGAATGTGGTATATACTATTGTTCATCCGCATCTATATATCTATCATCTCCTCCTCCGCCACCTTCCCTATTGATTACCATTGCCATTAATATATGCCACCATCATCAGTCCCCACTACTAAAGAGAAATCAACTAGCAGTCATATATAGCTAGCTAGCTAGCTAGCAAGCCCTTCCCCTCCCTCCCAGTTCTTACTGCTCCAATTGCTGTTACCAAAAAAGCTGGCCAGTTCTTTCTTGATATGTATATTAACTAAGAATTTTCCCATATGCATGTATACCCCTTTCATATGAAACACTGACCAATAACTACTTGCTGAAATATTTATGGAGCTAGGCGAAGCTCGATCTATTCGTTTATTTAAGGCATGCATTCATATATAGGTGATAGGTGAACTGCATCCTGTGCTTCCCTCTTGCTCTTGCTTATCTATGTCTCCGGCCACAAGGAAATTATATTGCTATAGATATAATACTAAACGACAAAAAGAAAATGCACGCCCATACTTCTTATGGCTGGCATATTTATATCTACGTACTAATGATGTGAGAAGTCTTTGCCTAGGGTACGGTAGTCCCTGTATGCCCATACACAGGCATTTAATTTAATTGATAAGATCGAGCGATTCTGAAATGTACCAGAACAAACTTGTACCAGCTGACGTGGCACAATCTCAGTTATTAATTTTATTTCAGTCCGGTACAAATTTGTGTTGGTACATTCCAGCCGCGCCCGATAAGATCTATATATATGACTAGTCCTGTTAATTTATACATTATATACATACTACTCGCGTCTATATATAAGAATAATACGCACGACTGACTTTGCCTAGATATCCGTACTAAAATTGAATTGCAGGCATGCAAGTAGTACTGGCTAGCTAGATAGTGAGGGAGGGATCGAATATTTCAAAAGATCGAGATGGATGACATTGGATCATCGGCTGGGAAGTACTTGGTTTGGCAAGACTTAACGGTGTTCACGCCGGCGGCAACAACTAGCAGATCAAAGTTGTTGTTAAATGGAGTTAGTGGTTATGCTCAACCCGATCGGATTATGGCCCTCATGGGTCCTTCTGGCTCTGGAAAATCTACCTTACTTGATGCCTTGGCTGGTTTGTATCTCTCTCTCTCTCTCTCTCTCTCTCTCTCTCTCTCTCTCTCTCTCTCTCTCTCAGGATTGTTTACATTAGTTTTTTGCATGGGAGGGACGTACATGCTCAATTTTGAGTCTACTCCAGCTACCCTACTTCCTAGACTCGAATCAAATTTCTATAATGAGCTCGTCCACATGACGAGCAAGACAGCAGAGCAGCCATTTCCTAGCTGCAATTTTTGGGAGTAAAGATCTTTCGGTCCTCAATGGTTATACCCTAGCTATGAATCTTCAGACTTCAGTCTTAGAAATTTATCTAAAACATATATCTCACTTAATATACTCAATCTTAAATAAGGGATATTTAGATAAACATCCTTTCCAATTTTATTTTCTAAGATATAGTACATTGACTTTTCGGTTATTAGATTTAGTCTAATATTAAATTTGAGATGTCACATAAAATATTTTACTGCCATAATTTTTCAATTATTTACAGACTATGTCACAGTCAGAAATATTTAAATACAAAATCAACATTTAATTTAAATTCCTATAATTAAGCTTAGAATTCAAATTTTAGTTATTACTAATCTATAATAAATGAGAATAAATTCATATAATAAAATTTTTCAGTCAAAATTTCATTACCTTAATTAGTTATTGATAGAATAATTGAAAAAGTACAAGTAAATTACTAAGTTTTAAAATTGCTAATGTATAAAATATGTAAATAAAAAATGTATACAAATATATTACTAATTAAGTTTTTTATAAAGAGGTAAATTATTCATAAAAGCAATAGATAAATATTTGATTCAAAAAGTAGGTAAATTGTTTATTCTAAGAAAAAGTAGGTAAATTGTTCATAAAATAGTAGGTACGTATATTATTAAAAAAAGTAATATATAAATTAGTCATAAAAAATAGAGTTAATGATAAATTAGTCCTATAGAGAGAGTTTGATGTTAAATTAAACTTCAATACTTGTCCATCCTAAATTAGTCCATAAATTATTAAATTTATGTTAATTCAGTCCAGCTTTAACAACATGGCTGGCTTTTTATTTTTTTTCGTACCAATCTTGCCCTTCTTTCTACATTCTTTCTACAGACCCGTCTTCTCCTCCTCCATTCACTCTGCAATTCACAAAATCATCATCCCAGCTCAATCTCACAACCACAATCAACCACTCCCTACCCCTTTCGTTCCTCCTCTGTCAATTCAACACAATACTTGCAATTAACAATCTGAAGCTCAATCACTCACACAAATAGCAATCAATAAACACCAACCAAATCTGCATCTCACCACTCACAACCAATTCACAGATCACCACCATGCTTCTGCCGTGAATCATTAAGGCCACTGTTGAGCTCTACCGAGCCCAACACCCATGCCGCCGCACCCAGCCGGCTGCACATCACCACCATCACCGAACCAGACGCACCGCCATTGTACCCATCGATCCCTGCTGCAACCACTGCCGACGCCGCTGCAAATCAAGCCACCGCAGAGCCTCTCATTCACTTAAGCCACCAGCTAGGCCCCGTGCCGCCGTTTCCTCTCTCTGTTCTCAGCTCACCACCATCACCACTGAGACACCGCACCCAAGCACGGAAGCACCCAATCAATCTCTCACCTGCAGAAGTTGTCATCTACTGTCCGCGCCGCACATCCCGAGCTCAGCTCGTGCATCGCATCAACCAAGCTGCACCGGTTCTCTCCCAGCCGCTGCCATCACCTCCTCTCTCTTGGACCCGTGCTTCTAGAGCCTCCAAGCGCTCTCTCTCTCTCTCTCTCTCTCTCTCTCCTCTTGGGATCATCCAAGTCTTCGTCTCTTAAGGCCATCATTGACCAGTGACATGTTCAGTGACTTTGTATGACTTGGTACGTGTTTAGTGACTTGTTCAGTGACATGTTCAGTGACATGTTCAGTGACATGGTACGTGTTTAGTGATTTGGTCTCTCTCTCTCCTCTTGGGATCATCCAAGTCTTCGTCTCTTAAGGCCATCATTGACCAGTGACATGTTCAGTGACTTTGTATGACTTGGTACGTGTTTAGTGACTTGTTCAGTGACATGTTCAGTGACATGTTCAGTGACATGGTACGTGTTTAGTGATTTGGTCAGTGACATGTTCAGTGACTTGATACATGTTCAGTAACTTGGTTAAGTGAATATAAGATTGATTGAAGCATAACGATAACGTTTTTGTAACTCCCGCAAAAAAAAAATCAAGGAGATTTCGTGGGAAAAATGAAATTTGGAGATTGGTGTGGGCTTAAGGGTCAGTTTTAGTTGGAGAGAGAAAAATTTTCTAGTTTTTATTTTAAATGAGTTATTAAGACCTTAAGGGACATAAGGGTAATTAATTATAATATTTAATGTCCTTGTTTAGTTAAGTGGACCAATTTAACATAAGTAGAACTTATGGACTTATTTAACATAAGGTTAAACTTTATGACCTTATTTATCAAGTCCCCTAAAAAATACTAGGTAAATTATTCATGAAAAAGCAGGTAAATTGTTCATTTAAAAAAAAAGTAGGTAAATTGTTCATAAAATAATAGGTACGTACATTAGAAAAAAAAAGTAAATATATAAATTAGTCATAAAAAAACTACGTAAATTAATCATGAAAGAGTAGGTAAATTACTATAAAAAAGTAGATAAATTGTTCATAACAAAAAAGTAGGTAAATTAACAAAAATATTGTAAAATATAGGCCGATATACATGAATGATTGGTAGAGAACCATAGTAAAGAAAAGCATGTCGATTATGATCGTTAACAAAATATCAACCAAACATACCTCATGACTATTGGAACCAAAAGAATGAGGAAGACATATAAAATCTTGAGACTCTAAACTCTACGGTTACCGCGCATCTTCCTAATCCTTATTTCTTAAAATGAATTCTCATCTCCATTTTCTTAAGAAACAATGGTGAGAAAAATTGTTATGGTTGTTTGTGAAAATAAATTTAAATAAAATGGTAGTATAGTTACAAAATATTAGGAAATTATTATTTGCCTTAAAACATTCATGCAATATTAATTAGGTTAAAGGGAGAATCAAGATGCAAAATAGAGTAAGAAAAACAAATTCTTACCATTTTGAAAAGTCAATGATGGTTTAAAGTTGAAGATTAGGTTAAAGGGTATTGTTGGCATCTCGAAATATAGAAAACTGACTCATTGTTCTCAAAATGGAAAAAAAATTAGTTGGCATATAGTCAAGCTAGGGATTACATCCATCAATAAAAATTTACTTGGTTTTTAATTAAAATTTGAAAAGTGGTAGGGAGTTTTTTCTAATTTCTCCAAAATGGCTAATATGATGTGATGTGATATGAGATGGTTATTTTTTTTTTTGGTTACGTTAAGATAATTGAACATTTGACTTATCCTAATTCTAACTCATATTCACACCCTCTCTCACTAGTTAGACTAACCGACCCTTATGAGACGGTGATATATGTGGAATGCTTAGGTTAATTAAGTCACTCATTATTAACAAATTTTGATCTAAAACTTTCTTGATGTAAATTGTTCATTTATAAATTATCTCGGCAAAAAAAAAAAATTAAAAATTGAAGATGATTTAATTATTCAATTCATATAAAAAATGAACAGTTTCACAACAGTTAAGACTTAAGATCATCAAGATTAATTGTCTAATTATTTGACACATTTATAACTAAAAAATCTTTAACTTTATTAGTCTTTGCAGAAATAATCTTTGCATTATGTTTTAAATCGTGAAAGTTTTGAATTTGTATAGTGAATACATTAATCACAATGGTGTTTGACCAAAATTTCCGTGGTCAATTAGTGACCAAGCTCATAACAAACATTTGTGAACTTCTTTTTTTTTTTTTTTGAACTTCACTGCTAGTAATATGCTCTTGGAATCAAATTTAATGCTGGATATATATAGGGAAAGCTAGGGAACAGACAGATGAGGAACTGACCCGAACTATACATGTCTAACTTCAATGCTACATTTATTCTGACTGCCATATACCAATTAAGTAGTAACTAGTAATGGTAAGGTTTATGAAGAAGGTCTAGCATGTCTCTGTCTGTACGTACCATACCCTCCTCTACATATATTGCAATTATGGTCCAAAATGACTCCAATCTCATCTCTCATTACCATACCCATCCGGGTGATCTTTTCTGTATTAATATATATATATATATATATATATATATATATATATATATAGTATATGTCTATATCTAACTATCCAAGACAAAATGATCTTAGATTTATATTTAGTTATCTTTCCCATATATACATATCTTAAACAACTAATTAATAAACCATAACCTTGCCAGCTAGAGAATCCTATAATTATAGTAGAAAAGTAGAATTTTGATCCATCAAGTAAACTAATTAGAACATCTTTAGTAAGACTAACTATTTTTTAATCAAATTTTAGCTAAAATAGTCAAAAAGCTACTTGGCTAATCAATTTGAAAATACGTCTGCACAAATACTCTATATTTTAATTAGTTTTGAATTTACATCATTTTTTTATTTAATTATATTTGAAAATTAAACAAAATAATTAAAAATGAATATTTTAAATTAACAAAATTAATAGTCTTATCTCGTTCTTTATATTTAAAGTGGCTCTCTCTCTCTCTCTCTCTCTCTCTCTCTCTCTCACATATCCTTGTGTGTTGTGAGTTCTATCCTTATATATGAATTGCAACAGGGAGGCTGCCTTCAAATGTTAGAATGTCTGGGGATGTTATATTCAATGGGAACAAAAGAAGCATAAATAGCAGAGATATTGTAAGTACTATATATATATAGACATCATTGGCAAAAAATTTGTTATAAAATTAATGACTTGCAAAATTACAAAAGTTATATCATGTGTGTTAATTTTTTTGGGTGTTATTAATATACTTCAAATTGTTATTAACACACATTTTTGTATTTTTTTTAATTTATTATTATTATATAAATAATTCATAGAACCTTTATATTGTTTAGAAAAATTGTCTTTAAAAATGCAAAGAAATGTTGATAACAATTTAAGATGCGTTAATAACAATTTTTTTTTTTTTGCTATGTGCATCTCAGTCTTATGTGACTCAAGAAGACATATTTCTGGGCTCACTCACAGTAAGAGAAACTCTTACATATTCAGCTCATTTGAGGCTTCCTTCAAAAATGACCAAAGAAGAGAAAATTGAGATGGTAGAGGAGACCCTAAGCAAAATGGGTCTTCAAGATTGTGCTGAGGCTCATATTGGGAACTGGCATTTGAGAGGTATAAGTAATGGGGAAAAGAGGAGACTTAGCATTTGTATTGAAATACTAACACAGCCTCATGTGATGTTGCTTGATGAACCCACTAGCGGTCTAGATAGTGCTTCATCTTTCTTTGTGATATGGGCATTGAGAAACATTGCCCGTGATGGAAGGATTGTCATTTGCTCTATCCACCAACCAAGTAGTGATGTGTTTAATCTCTTTAATGATCTGGTCCTCGTAGCAGGAGGTGAAACTGTTTATTTTGGAGATGCACAGAAGGCAGTGAAGGTAAACCTCTCTAGCTAGATAGCTAGCTCATACTAATTAAACATTTGCATAAAACTATTTGATTAATGGAAAGTCGATGATACATTAATGTATCGGTATTTCAAATAGACCACCTTCTTACATCAGTAGAGTAGTTCGTTGTAGTTATAGATCGACTACTTTGAAATCAAGCCAATTAACCTGATCTATTACTGGAAGGAGCGAGTCTACCTTTGTATGGAGGAGATCTACTTAATTTACTGATACATTGGTGTATTGTTGACGAACCTTTTCTTATTTAACTTTATTATTTCAATTGCTCATTACATCCTCCCTATCTTTTTCATTTTAATGGTGAAAATTTTAAGAGATACAAAAAAGAAAAAAAAATATGGGAAATTGGAATGAAATCAATAGTAAAGATTAATTTGATCATCTATACGTATGCTATAGCTCATGTTGTTTTTACATTCTTATATTTCAGTTCTTCTCTGATGCCGGATTTCCTTGTCCAACAAGGAAAAATCCTCCAGAACACTACATTCGATGCATTAGTTCAGACTTCGACAAAGTTATTACAGCTCTTATCCTATCTCAAAGAATGAATTATGTATGTTTACCTTCTTAATTAATTCCTCTTGTTAATTTTTGCAAGCTTTGTTAATCAATTGTTGCTTTCATTGATTCACTTTTGGTACTTTTCTTGCAGGGATCATCATCACACGTACACCCATCAAATTCCCAAATGAATTTGACGACAGATGAGATCAAAGGAAAACTAATCAACACATATAAGGCGTCCACATTTTCAATAGATGCAAGAAAAAGGATCCGAGAAATCTTGCTCACTGTATGTATGCAGTTAATTAATTCAAATTAAAAAATAACCAACATGCTAATTAACTGTCTTACGTTCGCCCTGAAGTTTTTCTCTGGTCATATATCCAGTATAACATGTTATGTTGCCTCTTAATCTGGATCATATATTGATTAAGTGAAAATAATCTTATTGAAATGCAGTCCGACAACATAACATTTTAAATATAAGGTTATTATCACTTCTAGTACATGAATTATTTCTCAATTATATACCTGGTACCTGAACTTTAATTTTTGTAACAAGTATGACCTAAAGTTTTTGATTTCATCTCTTGTCATACCTGAACTTCAATTTTTATCACAAGTAGTACCCAAAGTTTTAAATTTTAACCTCTCTTTTTTTTGGAACATGCGTCCTTACGTGCATATATTTGTGACAAAAATGGTCTTAAGTACCATAAGAGATTAAATCGAAAACTTTGGGTACTACTTGTGATAAAAATTGAAGTTCAGGTACCAAATATATAATTGAGAAATAGTTCAAGTACTATATGTGATAAAAACCCTTAAATATATGATTACGTACTATTCATGTAAGATCTTTCTTCTATGTACCCATATACTGAATGTATTTGAATTTAACTAGTATGTCTTCTTATCCTTGAGACCTTGACTCATCAAATTGCAGGAAAACCCTTCGTCTAAATCGAACAATGTCAATAGTATTAGCAAGTGGACGCAGCTATGGACATTGATCTGTCGAACTTCACTCAACATGTCTAGAGATATTGGGTACTACTGGTTAAGAAGTTTGTTCTACATTCTAATTGCTGTGAGTACTGGCTCCTTCTATTACCATATTGGGACAGACAGTCAAGCAGTTGTGTCAAGAGGAAAATGTGATGGTTTCATTTACGGCCTCATGATTTGCTTGTCCATAGGAGGCATACCCTTTGTTATTGAAGAATTGAAGGTACCTAGCTATTACTAAATTAATTCGATCATATATTAAGCTAATAGATTATAAGCTAAATGTCATGCCATTTGTCATAAACCTAGGTGTTTAGGCGTGAAAGACTTGGTGGCCACTATGGGGAAGCTTTGTTTGTGCTTTCCAACTTCCTTTCAGCACTGCCTTTCATCATTCTCATGGCTCTCTCTGCTGGAACAATACTCTACTACATGGTGAAATTTCATACCGGCTTCTCTCATTACTCGTATTTTTGTATCAATCTCTTGTGTTGCATTGCTGTCACGGAAGGCAGCGCCTTGATGGTTGCAGCGCTGGTTCCAAACCTCTTGATGGGCATAGGATGTGCTGCTGCTCTCACCGTAAGCGATTAATTTAGCCACCATGGTTCTTGTTCATAAATTTGGAGATCTAGTAAGAATTGCATTAGCTAACCGCATCAAATAGTACGGATGATGTTTTATTAACTATGTGATATGTTGCATAATGTGGTTAGCTAATGTGATTCAGAACTGAAACATGTTCACTCTCTAATCCAATTTGGTGGTATGTGTGCATTTAGGTATTCATGATGATGCCATCAATTCTTTTCCGGAGGGTCTCTGAGCTTCCGATATTCTTTTGGCAATATCCAATGTCGTACCTTAGTTATGCTGGATGGGCAATAGAGGTAAAAGGCTAAATCGATCTTTTTCAATACACTGTAAAGTAAATTGCACCAATCATGCTCCAAAATTTCACACATTTTTTTTAATTTCTTTGCTGTCAATGCTAACATCATGCACCAAGCTAGATAACATCAAAACTTAATTTTATGTAAGATTTATTTATTTTTATATTTTTGACATGTTAATTTTTAGTTCGTAATTTTTGTCTTTGGCTCATGTCACAAGTATAAATATGGGGTTAGAAATTTAGCCGAAGTAAATACGATTATTATCTTCAATAGAAGTGATGTGGTATCCATGGAAAATAACTAAATAATCTTTTTCAAAACTAATCGAATTTATTTTACAAAAATTAATTGTATTTACTTCGACGATTGTGTCAAAGTGTATAGTTTTCCAATATGAATGGTCATAATAATGTTATTTTCAATGGAAGTAATATTATGAGCCGAGTAA
Source organism: Rubus idaeus (assembly GCA_030142095.1). Lineage (NCBI taxonomy): Eukaryota > Viridiplantae > Streptophyta > Magnoliopsida > Rosales > Rosaceae > Rubus > Rubus idaeus. Next base: position 16,096,788 of record CM057970.1, on the reverse strand, counting down.
ATTTGGTTCTTATCTTGAGTGGAAAGTGAAGTTACTAGTTTGAAAAAACTGAAAATCTAAAAGTAACTACTAGAAAGTTTTATGCATGCTCTAACCCTTGGTAACTGTAACTTTTGAATCCTATGCAGGGTCAGTTGAAAAATGACATGATTGGTATTGAATTTGATTCTCCAGTCCAAGGAGAACCCAGGTTGAAGGGTGAGATTATCCTCCAAGACATGTTTGGGGTAAGTCCCGAGATTTCTAAGTGGTGGAATTTGGCTGCTCTTGCCTGCCTCTTAATTGGTTTGAGGCTCATCTTTTATGTGGTGCTCAAATACAAAGAGACATCATCGTTATTTTTCCGGAGACTTTATGCCAAGAGAACCACCTTCCAAAACCATGTCAAGGTAGCTTCATTCAGGAAGGAACAGTTCATCTCCTCCTCTAAGAGACACCGGACTCTTAATCCGTTGTCTTCTCAAGAGGGTCTTGGATCACCACTTCCATAGTATGTGTTAAGAATAAACTCGAAAGAGGGGCCTGGATCACCACTTTACATTCTTGTAGTTGTAATACTTTGATCACTTTGCTTTGGCCTTGATGTCTATTTGATCAGTGTGTATCCTAACGTGTGTAAATTGTAATGATATGTTACTCTGCAAGCTAAGTTTTACTTGTTTATTGAAAAGAAATAAATAGAACAACTATTAGCTAAAGAAGCAGGTTCTCCAATGGAAAGATGGGATTTTCCATAAGTTTATACCAACATAAATGAAGCTAAGCCTTGCCAATTTCACAAATATGGAAGAACAGGACGAGAGAATCAAATTCCGTAACGATTCATTGGCAACTCTGCGTGTATAATGATAATCTACAGTGTTGATCGATACAAAAACATACAATGTGAATACAATTACCACATATAAAGTGAAAAATGGAGGTATTATTGAACTAGCCTGTTTGGGAGGAACAAAATTGAATTACAAAATGAGGACAGCAGGCAAATAAACTATCTTGAATCTTCTCATTTATTTGCTTCAATGAATTCTCTATACTCACTCTTCATCTTGACCCCCGATACAGTCCTACAAACAAGAATGTAACAAGCTAGATCAAGATCCAGTACCATGTAGGTACAAGTTATATGTGGCGTAGTGGATCACAGAAACTATAAGTTCCTAAGTACCCCAAAACTTTTTGTGTAAATTTAAGGAAAGGAATTATTTTCCCTATAGGTTCTCTAGGGAATTTGTCAAAAGCAGTAGTCTGCTCTTTGTCTTCATTCAGGATGAACGTGTTTTGATTATAAAAAAAAAAAAAAAACAAGGTCAATCTCTAGAACTGAACTTTAATGGGAGTAACTACATAACGATATCGAAAAATGAAATTGTGACTGGACATAGTTAAAAGTCATACCTTCCGCTCTAAATAAGATAACCTCGTATTAATTTTATTTTACTGAGAAGTAATGCGAGAAATAAAAAAAATATAAATAAAACCAGATTGGCCCAAAAAAGAAACAGAGGCATATAATTGCGCGAATGCACAAGAGACAGAAAACTAAGAACAAAAATATAACCAACCTGATCATCTCCTTGTTTTTGAAAAACTGAACACATGGTGTACCCATAATTCCAGCGGCCTCAGCTATTTCTTGATCTTCCTCGATATCAATTTCAACGAAATGTACATTTTGGTCAAATTCATCTATCACCTGCCAGTCAATTATCACATACTCTATCAGTCATTTGACACATTCACTGATAGATACCATAAAGCATGCCATACTGCCACTAAAAATGTAAAAGGAGGACAAAACCACCATTAGACCCAAAGGCCATTGGCAAAAGCCAACTTGATTCCTGCATGAGAACCTTAAAATGTATTTTCAGTTAACATTTTCTACTGTTCCCCCAGCATTAGCTCAATTGGCATGGGTATGATGGCATAAATGGCACATCCAAGGTTTGATTCCCCTTGTACCCAAAAAAAGAAACAACTTTTAGTGTCAGCTAGAAGCATAAGCTTATTAAGATTCTCAAGTAGATTCCCGAGATATCTAAACAGTTTTGTGGGAATCTATATTATAATGTGACACATTATGATCTCCCACAATCAGATTTTGGTATTCAGTTATGAGTGGACTTATGACAAGCTGCAAGTCTGCAACCATCTCAAAACTGCTGAAAGCAAAGAAGCTATTCCTAACTGCTGCTTTCTAATCCAAGTGAATTGCAAAACAAAGGGAGCTATTCCTTTAAACCAAACATTAATAAAGATGACAAGAAGAAAATGCTATCCAACAAGCTGTCAAACTCATCCCCACAGACCTTCTCAAATTTTTTTTATTCCTCTCGATCAAGATGACCCAAAACACCACAAACCGGTATTGACTAGTATGAACACAGTAGATCCAATTAGGTGTCCTCCATTATGTATACAGTCACAACGTGTATGAAAGATCAACATTAATAATAACAAAAGAAACTAGCATAGGAAATGAGTATTATGTGGTACTACACTAGTTAACTTGCATACCTTACTAAGAATTGGTTTCAAAGTCCTACATGGACCACATGTTGGTGCTGTATATAGTACACATATAAGCCTTGGACTTTCATGGTACAATTTTCGTAGGGCATACTGAAAAAAGAAGACAGAAACACAAGAATGTTACAAATTTTGAACTAACAATATTTAGCTTGTAAAGTTATTTTATAAATAACCCCCAAAAAAAAAACAGTTATCAACTTAGAGATATAGAAACAGAAAAATCATCAGATCATGCTTCCATATATCCAAAAGAACACATGCCTGGCCCTTATGCTTTGTAAGTGTAATGTCAAAACGTTCTTGAACATCCCTGTCTGTGAGTTCCTTCCTAGCCTCTTCAGTTTGGGGCTGTCAAAACGTAAATAAATGAGTGAGATGGGTTGAAGAACAATGGAATTGTACACTATTAATGCAACTACTGATTCAAATGAGATTCCACAAATTCTTTTACAAAAGAAAACGTAGAATCGAGAGATTAATTCCTCAATAAATAAACCAAAACTGTACTTTCTTGAAACAATTCAGTACTTTTTTTTAATGACAGCACAGTTAATATTTACTAAAACAATGGTGGAAGAAATTAAGTAAACAACAAATCGTTCAGTAGACATTGTAAAAAAAAAGTTAAAATAAAATGAAGGTGAGGCACTCGTGCTTATGAGTCTATCGCTTGCTTTTAAAAAACAAAACCGTCATTATCAGAAGTTTCTTTTACACCCAGAGCCACATTAAACAATGATGGGTCCTACAGTGTGGGATTAATAAATATAAACCTTTGAATAAGGTAGAATTGTCCAACAGAAGAAATATAATATATTTCTAGATACATGTAGAAAAGGAAAAGTTAAGACTGCATAAGAAGTTAAATACCTGGTGAAACTCAATAATGAGATCTTTCCCCACAAGATATCTCTCAACTGATAATGCAGCAATGCATCCAGTACCTGCAGCAGTTACAGCTTGCCTCCATTCATGGTCCTATAAGGTAAGTGCCAATCAGAACATGGGTTTAAATTTGCATAACAATATGGCTACTTTTCCTCCTGAACCATTTTAAAAAACTGAAGCAAATACATAGAGTTTAAGGTTTGGCTGGATTACCTGTACATCTCCAGCAGCAAATACACCTTCAACTGAAGTTTTTGCAGTTCCCTCCTCTACTAAGACATAGCCAGAACTGTCAAGCTCAACTTGGCCTTCCAACAATTGGCTATTTGGTGAATGGCCTATACCATAAAATAACCCCTTTGCTTCAATCACAGATGTCTCCTCACTATTGAGATCTCGAATTAATACTCCAGACATCTGGCCCTTTGTATTGCTAACGATGTCCACAGTCTCTGTGTTGAAGTGCACGGTGATATTTGGGTTGTTGTACACTCTGAAACATTCGCGATAATCAACCTGTTAAACAAACATTCAGGGAGTTGAAAACTCACACATACAAGGCATTCATCAGTAATTTTGTATTAATATCATCACCATCAATGAAGCCAAGCAGAATCGAATAAAACAGAAAGCAATTAACCTGAGATGAATTTGTGTCTACAGCTAAGTAACTGAGGAACAGCCCAAAACCATAATAAAAATTTGACTCTCAAATTAAATGGTCACCACACCTCTATTTCTGCCAAGCAATGAAACATTGGCCTTATGTAGAAATTACAGGTCTAAAAGACCATTTCAATATGAACTGTTAATTTATTTATTTTTATGAAAATTATGGAAGGTCCATTGAGATCACCTAAGAAACAAAGAAAAACCTTTTTGATAGGAAGAACAAAAATTCTCAAAAGACTATACCCGCACTTATTAACATTGGTACTCTGATCTGCAACGTCTATGTCTTCAAGAGAACCACAATTCAATGATAATTACGAATTTGTTTCAGATGATTCATAAACTATACATGATATACAATTTCAAGCACGTTTATTGAAAGAACTTAAACTAGGAATACCCGAAAAGACTGACAGTCAAGAAGCATGTGATCCCAGATGCACAATTGAACAAATTAACCGCTTTTTCTTCTTAAGTGTTAAACTTAATGATCCAAAAAATACCTTCTTTTTTTTCTTAACTTTCTTTACAATATGAAGGAAATCAGGACACAACAGATGGTGGTGGTGAATGAAGGTGAAACAAAATTATCTACAATGTGAAAATTTAAATTATCAAATGAACGTTTGCTGGGAAAGCAAAATAATAGAAAAACCTTGAGAAAATTTATCCTTCTGACATGACTCACACCAAGAGAAATGTGCGATTAGGTTGAGAAATCAAAGGTATCAAACAAATGTTTCACTTAATATATATAGTGATGAGGTTTCAGATAGTGCACAGATGTCTAAGTAATTCATGAATGACCAACATACAAGTATAATCTAAAAAGGGTCACCGCAACACCATCAGAAGATCAATACAAATAGTGCCTTTTATCAATACTCACCTATCTTGCATAGCTCTAGAAGCCCTCAGTTGATCTCTACGTACAAGTAAGTGAACATGTCGAGCATATTTAGTAAGGTACAAAGCTTCCTCTGTGGCTGTATCACCCCCTCCTACCACGGCAAGAACTTGTCCCTTAAACAAAGGTGATGCTCCATCACATATTGCACAAGCACTAATTCCCCTACTCCAAAATTCATCTTCACGGGGTATCCTGAGGCGTTTTGCAGTCGCTCCTGTGGCAAAAATTAGACTGTTGCACTTGACCTGAAATATCAACACAAAAATGAGAACTAGATATGAGATATAAGTATGAAACTAGTAGGTAACTTGTGGGCTATTAAAATACATATTGAACAAAGGTAAGAAGCTCGCATATCAAAAGTTGTATTCTATAATACTGATAGATGCAGAACTTATGCATCCATTACCAACGTGCGGCAAGAAAAAAAAATAACAAGAATCTATTACCAACAATATCTTGATCACATAAACAAAGAAAGGACCAAAATGCACAAGAATGGAAATACCCTTTGGACAAAATAGGATCTACTTTAGGGTGTAGAATTTAGAGCAAAGAGTTTAGGGTTTAATTTTCGAGTTCTAGGCGGTAGTACAAAAGCTGAGAACTGAACCCTAAATCCTAAGCAATGAATGGTTTTTTTTTTTGGTCGGTTAAGCAACGAATGGTTAGGTACACAGAAATATCATTGGCCACTCGACCTGCTATTGAATGGATTGACATCTGGTCAAGCGCAATGGGATCCTGCCCTCCGCAATCAATATTTATCTCTGGCTATTGGAAAAAGAAAAAAAAGAACTATGAAGTTCATGATGCTATTAGTTTTATATTATATACAGCCATAAGGATGTACCTTATTAAAAACTATCAACACTTTTTCAGAATATACTGCAGCATGTACAAGTCATTTTGCACTCATGCCCCCGTCTCTGGTATTGCATAGCTTGTATTGCAAGTTAGACAGGAAAGATTCACTTTAAAATTTCATTTCAAATCAACTATTGGTTTCACATCCATCTAGCAATTGAAATCATTGTTTGACAGTACGGAAAGGTAATGACATTAATGTTATAATGTAGAACCTAATTAAATGAGGTGAACGAGAATCATCAACATACATACAAAACCAACTCGGCGCAAAATAATACATCACCTTACGTTCACTGCTTTGCACAGTAAATGGTCTAGTTTTGACATCAATAGATTCAACATCTTCCTGGTACAACTCTGCTCCCCACCGCTCGGCTTGACGCCGCATCCTACACAAAAAAAATAAACACAATGCTGAGCTCCTTGCTCACTATCCTAACTGAAACTAGAGCTTCCTAGTTCGTACATATACAATCTGAAACCAAATGCTTGGTTGACTCACCTGTCCATTAAATCTGGACCAGTAATTCCATCTGGGAATCCTGGGAAGTTCTCAACTTCGGTAGTAGTCATCAACTGTCCACCTGGACCTGACTGGTATCCCTCAAACACTAGAGGCTTCAAATTGGCTCGAGCTGCGTATATTGCTGCTGTGAATCCAGCAGGACCTGACCCAATAATCACCACATTCTCGACGTCTCGTGCTGCAAAAACGCACAAGCAATTACACCATAAATGTACGAACTTCGACAAGAAAATTAAGCACAACAACGTTGACTTGTACTTGGAAAAGCAACAACAAATGGACCTGGAGGAGACTCCGAGGAAGCTCTGAGCGGCGGAGAGCGATTCGAGCGGGGCGAGTGGAGACGGAGGGCGCGTGGGCGGGAGGGGAGTGTTCTGAGGAAGAAGAGGCTACGAGGGAGAGGGAGAGCGTGGGGGAGAGTGGACATGGTGACTCGGTGAGTCGGAGCGGTTCCGATGCCGGTTCCTATCTTGACACCCGCAGCCATTTGTTTCAGACCATACAAAACTAATGGGGGGACTCTCTTCCTTCCCGTTACTCGATGCTCTCTTTGCTTAAGATGATGATGATTCTGTTTTTGTTTTTTGGGGGACGGGCGGGTCAGGGTTATCCTTACTCGCTCAACCCGGGATGGAAACTCACGCGCTGTGTTTCTCTTTGCACTTTCGACCTGGTGGCGAGTGCAGTGTTAGAAATCGCCGTCCGCAACTGAGCAAAATACTGGCAGTCAGTGCACATGTCTTTCTTGAACTAACTTCACTGGACTCGCACCCGTAGGTCCAAACGACACTAACCTCGATAATTCCGGAGTAGTGTCCATAAAATTGGCACTGGTCAATGCCGAGTTTTGTGCTCATCAATTACATAGGCACATAGCCATGGGGAGTCAAGAGAAAAAAAAGAGAGAGGTACTGCCATTTATAGGGGATGTTCTTGTTGGGAGAAAGAGAATATTGCTCTCCCTCTTCTCATCTCCTCACCAATCATAGAATACCCACAATCATGTAGACCTCGAAAACTAAATAAAATTCAATATCATTAGTTGTCGCCAATTGTGGCCGAAATCGCCAAAGACGGTGAAAATTTGTTGAAATCACTGAGAGTTTCTCGGCTTTGATTTTTCGTCGTGAGTCACTAATTGGACAAAGAGACAAATAGTCCACTGGTCGACCCGAAAGTTAACTTGGTCAACCAAAAGTCAACTCTGAGGTAAGACCCTAATAAGGCTTAGGAATACTTTAGAGGAATGTATTTCACATCGATAATATCGGTGGAGTGGTAGGTTATGCATGAGTTGTTTGTTTAAGTCCCTAGATTTGACACTTTACGCCTCTTAAGCACTTTAGGGGATTCGGTATTAGACAACTTAGAGGAATCTCCTATGACACCTAGAGAGTTGGAATGACTCATAATATGGCATTCGAATACCGTAAGAAACACGGTCCTAGACCCATAATATGGCTAGGATACGGGGCTTGATTCGTTGACCACATTGGCATGATTTCGTGATTCGAAGCATTGTTTTGTTGAATTGGACTTGGGGTTCGCCCGAAAACCCCAATATTTTCATACATTGCACACACTTTATGTTTCCTTTACTTGCATTCTTTACTTGTTTGTTATTTTGGCACTCCACCATTCCTTACACAAAACCTCACCACACTCACACTTCGCACATTGTTCAAATACGCTTTCATCCACTCTTTTCACCTCTTATCACTCCATTATAGCACTCGACCACACGCTACCTTGAGATTAGGGACCATCAATCCCTGTTGGAACCAGGGGCGGATCCAGGGGGGCGAGGGGGCAAGTGCCCCCCCGAACTTTTGTTCCTAAGCCTTAGAGTACGAATTTCGGATGGTGGAAGAGGCCGGGAGGGGCAAACCACGGAAAAAATGGTGGAAGTCCGGAAGCCGATCTGCATTTTTTTTCTTTCGAATTGAACTCCAAAACGACAACGTTTTGACTCTTGCATTTCAATTAATGAAGAGCCCGTTTGCGATTCAAAGCAAGAAAGGAAAAAAAAAAAAAAAGGCTGGGCTTTCTTGTGTTGGTCACCTAGTGGCTAGTCAAAGGGTCAAACCTATTAACCTAATAAGTTTAATAACTCATGTCATAGACTCAACAAACTAACAAAGGAAAAAAAAAACCTTGCAGACTGCGGCGGCTTTGGGCGGTGGGCTCGGCGGGGGAAGTGCCCCCTCAACTTTTCTTCCGAATGCTTGTAGTATGGAGCATGAGGACGCCATTTTGACCTCTTCAATTAATAATTAACCCAAAATGGCGTCGTTTAGGGAAGCATGAAATAAAGAAAAAATGCAAACACCTTAAAAGGGTTGGGAGAGGGACAGTCAGAAGTCAAAACCTCATACTCAAAAAAACCCTTTGTTGCAGATGGTGGTCTGGGATGAGAGAGAGAGAGATCGGAGAAGCAAAAAAAATTTCGCCTGCGGCGCCTCTTTAGCATTGTGCCCCCCCTAACAATTCATCCTGGATCCGCCACTGGTTGGAACGACAACCCTGCATCTCAATATCACTTACCACAAACTTTTGCATTCATCAAAATAGCGCCGTTGTCGGGGATTAAGGCTAAAACCTTGATTTCTTGGTAGTTGTAGTTGGGTCTTTAGCATTCTTTTTGTTCGAATCACTTTGCTTATATTGAATTATTGTGTTTGTTTGCGTACTTGTTGCTTTAAATTGTTTGTTTTGTAGTTGTTTGGGTCTCTTGTTCCTCTAGGAACCTTGTTTGTTTAGGTATAAAAGAAGAAAAAACACAAAAATATAGTTTCAGGGCAATTGTCGAACGATCGCCCAAGTTTCTCGACCGTTAGACCACAATTCCCTGGACGCCTCTCGACCGGTCGACGGAAACTCTCGACCGGTCAACTGGGAGCATTTTTGTTCCCTTTGTTTTGCTTCTTTCACTCTTTGATTTCATTGCTTGTTTTAACCTCTTGTACTTGTATGTCTTGCTTCAATTGTGGTACCTAATCATTGTTTATTGTGTTGTGAAGGTATATGAACCTTGCTTCAACCTCTCACACATACATACAACTTAGAAGCAAAAAGGTCTTAAGCGAGAACACAAGAGAAAGGCCAAGATGGAGGCGTGTTCGACCAATTGTGTGTGAGAGTGCACCTCCTACACTTGAGCGCCACCAAGCACCTTTGGAGGAGTCGATTCCTCAAGCGACAATGGAAGAAGAAGAGCCACACAACAACAACGATCCACCTCCCGTGAGGCGCATGAGGGAGTACACTCTTCCTCATATGGTGAATCACCCTTCATGCATCGTGCTACCGCCATGCAATACCCACTATGAGATCGAGTCTTCCACCATGAGTATCATGCCCACATTTCATGGTTTGAAGGATGAAAGCCTATATGTTCACCTAATGGAGTTTGAGCAATCTTGTACTACGGTGCAACTACATGGACTACCCGAAGACGATCTCAAGCTTCGCCTATTCCCTTTCACATTGAAGGATGGAGCTTGGAAGTGGTTACTCAAGCTTCCACAAGATCCATTCACTCTTGGTTTGAGCTTCAAGAGGCTTTTCTAGCCAAGTTCTTTCCTCCTAACAAAGCGGCGAATGTTCTTGATTCAATTGTCAACTTCAAGCACCAATCCGGTGATGCCTTCTACGTGACTTAGGAAAGGTTCAAGGATCTTGTGATGAGTTGCCCATATCATGGCTTGGAACAATGGTTTCTTGTTGATGTGTTTTACATAGGCTTATCTTCCGGGAAAAGACAAAGAGTGGATACATTTCGAGGAGGTACCATAGCAAGCATGTCTCCCGATGAGGTATGGGACACCTTTGAGGACCTAGCAACAAACTCTGAGCTATGTGATGATTTTGGGCCTAGAAAATTTCCTCCCACACAACCGACAACTCAAGTACCAAAAGTCCACAATGTCTCAAGTGAGCCAACGGGTGACGATTTGATATGTATGTATCATTCATACATCATTGTTCTTCATGTGTGTGCATTCCAATGGTTTACGAGACCTAGAACTTGCTCAAAGACCACTTGAGGCTATGTAATAATTTGTGATGATTTAGAGATGATAAAGGCACTAGTGAGCACCATGGCCAAACTAACCTTCATTCCTTAAACACTAATCCATTAGGACTAACTCATTTGAGTCACATTCATCATTACCCTTTTCATTCATCACCCACATCACCCTAACTCATATTTTAACTTAAACACTAGCCTACCCTTGTTTCGAAATATTAATGGGACAATGATTGTGACGTCTTGTTTCTTACATGCTTGGGAAGTCTATGGGATTGTACAAAATGACAAGTGTGGGGGTAGCTAGATAGAAAGAGTTGGAGTTGTAAAGAAGAAAAGAAGTTGAGAAAATCAAAAGAAGGTGTGTACAAAAATAAAGTTCAAAAAGGAAGTTCAAGAAAAAGAAATACAAAAGTAGACAGCATTGTTAAGAAATTCAAATAGAAAGGAGAAATAAAGAAGAAAATCTAAAAAGAAGTTGTGGAAAAATAAAAGGTTGGAGGAGAATAAAGTTAGATTGTTTGATCACTTAAGCACACACAAATGAAAAAAGTTTCAAAGTCCTTAAAGTTGTCTTGTGAAGCATTAGGAACATTTGCATAATTTTCATTCCCTTCATTTCATCTATTCTCAAACCATTGGCCCCGTTATACCTTGAAAAAGTTCTTTTGATTTAAAGCATTGTGAATTAATTTGTGGAGAGTTGGTCAATGAGCAAGCTTATGGGGATATTGCTTTTGGTAATTTTTTTTTTTAGAATAAACACTTAACCCTAAACGCAAGAGCGGAAATATTTAGTGAATCATATGAGTTTAGCGGTTAAGTTTGTCAACATATGCTAATTTGATTGCTCTTGATTGATTACTCCAAGGCTAGCACGCACTACACCAAACATGCATTTGATACATACCTTAATCACTTGGCAAATCATGATGTTTTTGTTATGTGCTTGATTGAATCTTAGTGCATAGCTTAGTGGGCTTGTTGAGGATATGGTTGAAAAAGGCAATTGGATTTGTGTTGATTGGATTCTTGATTCTATGTTTGCTTGAGGACAAGCAAAGCTTAAGTCTGAGGATGTGATTTGTATGGTATTTACATACAAATTAGGCCTCTAATCACTCAAGCAATGTTAATCCAATGGCCGTTTAGTGTCTCTAATCCTTGAATTGCACCATTGTAGGATTCACGAGCATCAGATTAATATTAGGAGCAAAAGTGCGCGTTTTGGAGCTTTTAGTGGATTTCCGGCAAAAGGTCGAAAAGTCAACCTGAGGACCGAAAATCAACTCGTGGCCAACCCAGACTTTAGAGCTTCAACGAGTCAACATGAAGTCTCGAAAGTGAGTCGCAAAAGAATTCCAGAAGTTTGGTCAAAAGTCTGAGGGTCGTGGTCAAAGTCAAGACAAAGTCAACCTTGTGACTCATCACCAAATGATTCCAAAAATCAGCAAGGACAATGCTAGATATAGTGAGGTCACCCATTGATTATTCCTTCCATTTATCCCTTATAGGATTTTACTCCATTGCCCTTCATTAAACTTCCTAACCTTTAGATCTAACCATATCTTATCCTTATCATCCATTCTCTCTCCCTTTCACCTATATATAACATTTTTTTACCTCATTTAGGTCAATTCTCAAACAACCCCAAAACACACACTTTTCCCTTTTCCTTTCCTCCTCTCCACCTCTCCCTTAGATCTAGGTTCTGCACGTCTGTCGACCGGTCGATGGACGAGCGACGACCGATCGACGTGGAGCGGACCAGCCGACTTCCACCACTTCCTCACCTCCATTCCACTTCCACCCTTCATCAACCTTGCTCACCATAACGTCTGCTACCTCCTCCATCACTTTGGGCAGCTGGAATCCTCACCAATTTCATCATCAAAGACCAAAGAGAAGTAAGAGAGCACCCATTGAGCATACCTTATCTTTACTCTCTCTCTCTCTCTCTCTCTCTCTCTCTCTCTCTCTCTCTTTCTTCCTTATGTTTAAAGTTCGTATTTGTATTTTAATGATTGAGATGATTAGTGAGTAGTTACCTTTGTTGGGGACTAGGGTTGTGTGCCCTAATTCAATGTGACTTTGTGATGTCTTGATTTATGAATAAATGTCTTTGTTAGTTCATGAGTATGTGTATTGTCTATTTTCATATGTATTGAATGTATATTGGAAGATTTGTCACTCTTTGGTATACATTTGGTCCATCTTGTATGAGTTGTGTATGGCTTGATAACCTTATTCTACTCTAGGCAATTGGCAATATGTGTGATGAGCATGTACCCATGTATGACCCTTAATTCATGTGCTTTATTCCTCCTTTCTTTCTCCCTTTTAATGGAGAGTCCCTAAGACCCTAATAAGGCTTAGGAATACTTTAGAGGAATCTATTTCACATCGATAATATTGGTGGAGTGGTGGGTTATGCATGAGTTGTTTATTTGAGTCCTTAGATTTGACACTTTACGCCTCTCCCTCTTCTCATCTCCTCACCAATCATAGAATACCCATAATCATGTAGACCTCGCAAACTAAATAAAATTCAATATCATTAGTAGTCGCCAATTGTGGCCGAAATCGCCAAAGACGGTGAAAATTTGTTGAAGTCACTGAGAGTTTCTCGGCTTTGATTTTTCTTCATGAGTCACTAATTGGACAAAGAGACAAATAGTCCACTGGTCGACCCGAAAGTTAACTTGGTCAACCAAAAGTCAACTTTGAGGTAAGACCCTAATAAGGCTTAGGAATACTTTAGAGGAATCTATTTCACATCGATAATATCGGTGGAGTGGTAGGTTATGCATGAGTTGTTTGTGTAAGTCCCTAGATTTGACACTTTACGCCTCTTAAGCACTTTAGGGGATTCGGTATTAGGCAACTTCGAGGAATCCCCTATGACACCTAGAGAGTTGGAATGACCCATTATATGGCATTCGAATACCGTAGGAAACACGGTCCTAGACCCATAATATGGATAGGATATGGGGCTTGATTCGTTGACCACATTGGCATGATTTCGTGATTCGAAGCATTGTTTTGTTGCATTGGATTTTGGGTTCGCCCGAAAACCCCAACATTTCCATACATTGCACACACTTTATCTTTCCTTTACTTGCATTCTTTACTTGTTTGTTATTTTGGCACCCCACCATTCCTTACACAAAACCTCACCACACTCACACTTTGCACATTGTTCAAACACGCTTTCATCCACTCTTTTCACCTTTTGTCACTCCATTATAGCTAGAGCACTCGACCACACGCTACCTTGAAATTAGGGACTGTCAATCCCTGTTGGAACGACAACAAACTTTTGCATTCGTCATCACTCTAAAACTATAACACGAAAAAAGTGATATCACAATAGGCATGGCCTTACGACCATAGCGTATGATACAAGATTTGATTCATGGATCATTGTTATTTGGATTATGGATGGTGGTTCATTGAATAAACTTGGATTAGAATGACTCTAGCTCCTGATCCTCTTTATCTTTGTATTTTTCGGGTTTTACTTTTGTTTTCGAAAATTAGTTTATAAATTGTTTTTAATTCCTAGCCATTTTTATTTCCAACAATCATTTTCGACAATCATAACTTATCAACTATTGTCCATATCTCATCTAGGGTCGTAGCTAGATCCCATTTAGGCCTTGCGATCTAGGTTGCTTTTGTGCTAGCTTGGTGCTAGCATTTATCTCTGATACTATCTTTTTCCCCTCCATCTAGTGCTTAAAAGGTTTAAGCTCCTGAAAACAAGCATAGGATTAGGAACACCTAGTCTCCTAGATAAGATATAACACCGAGTCTCATACTGCCTAACTTGACGAACTCATACTCGTGCGAGAGTTATTGAAAGATTTGATAAATCAATGACCTGTCTAGAATATATGTGGCCAAAGTACTTGTTAATCAAGCTATGGTTTGCAAGCCGCTTCAACATGAGATACATGATGGTGACCTTGATAATCTAAGTTACTTGACAATATTTCATGTCACATATATCGAGATCGAGATGATAGAAAAGTCAACTTGTATTGTCACTACAACTAAGGTTCAAAAACATATCTTGATTAAATCATGCATACTTTTATCACGGGTTAACTTTATTTTACCTCCTTGACTTTTACGCCTAAAATTATTGATAAGGAGTATAATTATATACTTATTTTTATCGAATTCTTTATATTTACTTTGTTAGTTAGTTGTTATTCGCTCTATTTATGTTGTTTTCTTATTTATAGGTGTTTTGGAATAAAAGTGAATAAAATAGATGAAGAAAGACATTCCAAGCAAGACAAGGAGATGGAAAGAGAATAAATTGTACAAGAGATTTTCGGATAACAACTTAGCCTTCTGCCTGGGCATATTAGTCGACTTGGGAGGCCAATTTATCTGCATCTATCCGTTGGTTTGATTTGTAATTTATGTATATAATACCTCTGTGTGTCTATTATTCTTCACTCAAATTTCACTATGTTCATACCGTTGGATCTCCCTGAATTCTGTCTCAAGTGAGTAATACTCGGTCCTGCACGGACGTTCTGGAACTGAACTTTGATTGCTTGTATAAAATTTTCCAGACCGACTTGATTGTGTTTCAAGTTCTCCAGATAAAGCCCTGTGAGTCTAGTTTCAAATACAACTGGAATCACTCAATTATGATACGTATCCACGGAGATATGCCCTTCACAAGGGGGAAAGGTCAAGCTAGAGCAGAATTCCTAAGAATAAATGATGAGCTTGTTGAGTTTGAATTACTCATGAATCCTTCACAAGTCACAAGACCAGCCCAAAGAACATCTTCATGGGTCATGGGCTGATGTACATGATCATTGTAACTTTGTGGAGGTGAAGTCATTGAAGTTTACCCAAGTTAGGTAGAGGTGAAACTTGGTGCCAAGCTTGTCATGATCATGATGAAGATAGGACACCACCACTATCACTCTAAGACAAGCTATAGTAACTTCACTCATGAGTAAATGTTGCACTAAGAGTAAAGGGAAGCTTAGTCATTTGCCATTTCAAGTTTTGGAGGTGAAATATGACATATGCCATGACATATTTCTCATTTCCAAGAGGCTATATAAGGAGAGCAAGTCCTTCTTCAAAATCACACCAAGAGAACATCAAATCTTCTCTTCTTCTTCTTCTCCCTTTCTTCTTCATTCCCTATGTATTTCATTTGTAGCTAAGTTTCTTTAGGGTCTTCGGTTAAAGCCCTAGTCATGAATTCTAATTAATCTATGCATGTTTGATCCATTGATGGTTGTTGATGATGAGTAGTTAATTTCTATTTACTTTCCAATCTTGTTGAGTTTATTTTATGCTTAGCTACCATAGTGTAAACTCTACAATTGATATTGTTACATAGGTCAATTTAGATGACCGAGCCTTCGGCCTATGATATGTAACAAGGGGAACTTAGATAATGAGTTCTTTTGGAATTAATTACCATGAATAACTAGAATAGATACCATGTTCTAGGATTTATGTGTTTGTCGATTTTCATAGTGCATATGCTTGCTTAAGGAACAACCTAGAGGGTATGTTGGTGACATGCAAGATACCAAACTAGATCCCTTGAGTTCGAAAAGAATTAAAGGACGATCAATCAATAATTCGTTGCTTAGGAAAATCAATGGCTTAAAGAGGACGATCAATCAATTTAAGTTGGCAAACTTCATCATCATCAATCGGATTTGTTTCACACATGTATTGGTTAATTAGGAGGAAGATTAGAGGTGGATACTTGAGCTCTAACTTTTTCTCTATTATTGTTTACAATTTTTACTTTCTTATAATCATATCTATATATTTTTTTTGTACTCTAGTGATAGTTCCTTTAGTATATATTTCTTATTGTTGAAATTCTAGATTAGTGACAAATCTAGTTTTATTGTTTAAGGCATAATTAAAGCACTTCCCCGTTTAACTTATCCGTACTTACCATCTTCTACTACATTGAAATTTGGTGTTTTGCAAGAGCATAAATCCACACCCACCAATTATTTGTGACCTTACCCTTCCAATTTCATCACATGTAGTTTTGCACTTTCTAATTAATTTAAGAGTGTTTCTATTGGAATCTCCAAATTTGCTCATTTGACCTCACTTTATTATGAATTATTAAATGACATTTATAACCTCCTATAAAATGACTATTAATTACAATAATTATACCAAAAAGATATTATGTTTATTTTCTCTAGAGTTTCCAATTTAATAATATTAGATTGCATTCTTTATTATTTTTCTTATATATTTTTATTTTTCAATTTCACTACATACTCATTAAAATATTTATATATATTTAATAAGAATTAAAACTATGATAGATCATGTGACATAAAATTTTGTATCATTTGTTGAACGCATATTGAAAATAGAGAACAAAATTTTTTTTACTATGACCTAAATCTAAGTCGATCCATTATATTTGCAAAAACAAAAAACTAGCAATTAAAAATATATATAAAATATTTAATCATGAGGTACAAAAAATAGAGGAAAAAAATAAACAGTAAGAAAATAAATGATTACTTTTTTTTATTGCACAGCTAAAAGAGAAAAAATAGTTTAAAAAGATTAAAAAAACAAAGAATAGTTCATGCCAAAATATTTTCTTGTTGATTAGAAATTAATTAATAGATGTGTGGTGAGTAAATTTAGAATTATAGTAGTAATTTTGTATATTTAATGTGAATTATATCATTATGGTTATTTTAGGAATTTAGAAGAGGTTTAGTAAGCAAATCTTGTATTTTAAAAGCAAAAAGGAGGTGCAAAAAGTATAAGAGGTCAGGTGAGCAAATTTGGAGGTCCTAATAGAATTTCTTTTAATTTAATCAATCATAGTCAATTACTAACTTGTCTGTTAATTGATGATGTGGCGGTATGTCACGTCAGCATAATGTCATAAAAGATGTGTGCATCCTTGGACTCTTAAATGAGCTTTAGAAACCAAAATAGACGTTGAAGATCAAGCCAATTATTGCATGGCTCGCGTGATGCGATGTATAGTATGTCTTTTTATAGAACACAATATTCATCAAAATGTGGACCTTTCAAATTTATCGAGATCTTGAACACCAATAACCAATTCCCTCAATATTCTCGTCCAAGAATTGCACTCTTTTACTTGCTTTCTCAAGTGAAAATATAAGCTGAAAAAAGAAGAAGAAGGGGAATGACAGTTACAGACGAACAATACAATTCGTCGGTAAATGTGCTCAATACAATTTGTTTTGTTTTTATTTCTTGTTAGTTTCATCAAACTATTTTCATTATAATAGGTTGGTCGACCATTTTGGGCTCTTAAATAAATAAAATAATCCTTTAAAAAATGAATGAAATTAAATAATTAAACAAAATATTAAATAAGAAAAAAATAGAAATTTATGGCTATTGCCGATGAATACGTCGTTGGGAAAGGTGCTCCACATATTTGTTTATTTTATTTTTATCATATATAGTACCTGAACTATTTCTCAATTATATATTTAGTACCTGAACTTCAATTTTTGTCACAAGTAGTACCTAAAGTTTTTGATTTCATCTCTTGTGATACCTAAGACCATTTTTGTCACATATTAGGGCGCATGTAAAAAAAAAAGATAGGCTAAAATGAAAAACTTTGGGTATTACTTGTGACAAATATTGAAAACTTTAGGTACTACTTATGACAAAAATTGAAAAATTTGGGTACTATTTGTGACAAAAGTTAAAGTTTAGGTACCACAAGAGATAAATCGAAAACTTTGGGTATTACTTGTGATAAAAATTAAAGTTTAGGTACCAAGTATATAATTGAGAAATAGTTCAAGTACTATATGTAATAATAACTCTTTATTTTGTTAATTCTATCAAATTATTTTCATTTCCATATGTGTGTAGACCTTCATGGGCTCTTAAATGAGCTAGCTGTAGAAATCAAAATGGACGTCGAAAATCAAGATTGCCCCAAAGACCATGAAGTTAAGGTCACAATCTTGACTGAAAATCGTCTTGATTTTGTTCTTCAAACAATAATGTTCCAATGTTGGCAAAAAATATATTGTTTTCAAACAATAATGTTCCATAGCCTCAAAACTGGCTCTAGATAGATAACTGGTAACTCAAAGTAAGTCTTAACGAAGCATTTATACCTAGCTGATCACGAATATAGGCCCTTAATTAGTTTCTTGAATTACATCACAATGAGCTAGGCCATGAGGACTTGATATCACAATATATAAGAATTGTTTTGAGTTTTTGACAAGTAGTACATGTAAAGCATAACGTACACTCGCACTTTTCTTTTTTATATATAGGAATTAACTAACAACCATGAATGCCTGAGCTATGAGTAAGCTAGGCTATGAATTGGAATATTGGATGACCAAGCCTTGAATGATAATGCAGAGTACTGGAGTGGAGTTCATCTCTTCATGTTGTTGTACGTAGGCCGCTATTCTATCTTGACTTTGAACATTAACTGCTTCACTCTATGTATACATTGTTCGATCATCGATCTGTATCTATTGGCGTTAACATGCATGATATGTATGTGTTGCTGGAGTATCAGAGAACACTTGCATGCTCTTTGTTTTCGCAAAGATTCAATTCTTGTTGCAAAAACACGTATATTGGGTTTCATTATCAGCAAACTCCTTCAAAGCTAGCCTTGCTTGCAGAAAGAGATAGCTACTCATGCAGTCATGCATGGTATATATCAGACCATTGATATATCCATCAACTTAAATAGCTAGGCCAAGAAAATTGTGTAGTAGCTTCTTCATTCCAATGATCGATGTCCTAATTATTTCTTCCAGCCAGCACGTACAAGATAGTTCATGGATGAGAAAGACTAGCAAACCAAAATATGGCCGGAAAAGGCATATATATATGCTTGCTATTTATCTTGGTCGATAGACGTTTGCTGCTCCTCATGATGATGCCTAGCTTGTAATAATCAATTCAAGTCATCCTGCAGACTTGCTGTTTAGTTTTTGACCCACCAAAGTGTATAGTATTAGAATGTACTTTTAGCGCGCTGCTAATTGAATTAGTTTGTAGGCTTCATCTGCTGGATTCAATATGGCATATTTAATTTGTATGAATCAGTCATGTACGTAGAGCTTCTGAAGTGAAATACGGACATTGCCCTAATTAAAAAGGTTCAATGTTTTCAAACTCCCTCCCCGGCCTGGTGATCGATAGTGCTTAGTGTTTAGATTAATTCAATATATATGTTGGTTTAATTTACAGACCCCCATAGGCCCATATATATAACCTCTGTAATTAAGAAAAAAACGAATGATGAAGGGGCTTGTACGTGATGATGTAAATGGGAGGAGAGGTTAAGCTAGCTTGCTGAACGAGTTGAGGATGACAATGGTGATTTGCTATTTTGCTAGGCCTAGGCGCAACATGCAATTAATCAACTAATACATGCCACTGATCTAGGAGATGAGCTTAATTTATTGTCTGTGCATGGCTGCATGCCACTCGATCTATATATATATATATATATATATACTAATCTTCATGCATGCTCTAGTGCGCTACGCTCGTATGGAAGGTCACGTTAGTGCGTGTAGGAAATTTTATCACTTATTTTATTAGTTGTTTCACATCATCAGCCTCTCTGTATTACTATATTATTTTTGAAAGTAAATAATCAATATATTAAAATATAAAATTAGAGAATAAAAAAAAGGTAGGTTGGTAAGTTGATTACAGATTCCATATATGTTTTTTGCTTTTTTTATTATGTTATTTACTGTTTTGTCTTTAATATATTAGGGTTTATATATTGAGTAATATAGTTGAGGAGAAGCAATTTTTGGATTGTTGAAAATTTAATTAAACTTATTATTCTCTTTATATATATATATATATAGATATGGCAAAGTTTCAATGAAATTACCCCATGTGGTATAGTCGAGTTGGATAGCAAAGGCCTTCTTGCACAGGGCGAACGATGCTCTTACCGGCCTGGTAAAAAGGTCTGAGGTTCGATCTCTGACTTGGATAAAAATACTCATAGAGAGGGAGATGAACTTATCCCTTATCTCCCGAAGCGGTAGTCCACTGCTGACCACCATTTTTTGCACCAAAAAAAAGTTTCAATTCATTTCGTATATATATATATATATAGGCTAATGGTCGATCATGGATCATATATAAAAGGTAGTGAGTTGTACATGTTTGAATACCATATATACAAGACAATCGTTGATGGCATAATGAAACTGACTGGATGATGGCATGCACGCTCTCCAAGTTTGTCATTTGGTCAAGTCGATCACTTACGATTGAGTAGGGTACCTAGAGATAGTTTATTCATTCCATCTCGTTATCCATTGTAGATTTCCAAGGATGAATTGAATCAACTAGCTTAGCTTTCACACTTTTTCCAAATGGAAATGGAAAAGAAAAACAAAGCTGTGGTTGGTGAGGACTGAAGAGAGCCTATTGAAAACAAAACTAGCCAACAATTTGAAAATTATTAAAAAAAGGAATTTGATTCAACCAGTCAAGTCAAGAAAGCCCAGCGGCAAAAAATGGTCAGAAACTTCCCAAATGTCCAAATGCATTCCTGCCCTCAGTTTCAGTTTCTTCTCCACCATATAAAATATATATATATATATACACACATTTCTCACAACAACGCGTACATCTTACTCTCTCTCTCTAATTAATTAACATGGATCATTTCATCCCTATATTTATATTTCTATGGGTATCTGCTCTTGGTACACCAAACATTATTCTTTCATTAATTTGGACGGCTCAAAAATTAATTATACCGTACATTAATCAAATAAACTAATTCGATACGAAAATAAAATAACATTAATCATGAAACATAACTACATAAGATGGAAGTAAAAAAGTATCACTCCCCCAATATCTATTTTCTAATGAGAGGTCTAGATCGAGTTGGACCTGAGATTGTACGTCAATTAGTTTAAGTTGTAATAATAATGACAAGGGCGTGTTGTACACGAGCTTAGTTAATTAGTGGGTATAAATAATTCTCATTCATTTTCTCTTGAGTGGGTATAAATAATTCTCATTAATTTCTCAAGAGAAAATTAATGAGACATGGAAAAGCAGAAAGTCAAAAAGTCACTTGCTTTGTAGAAAATATTATATGCCCTCCAAAAAGCAATTAGAAGATTGCGGAAGAAATCAAAATCAACAAAAATTTGGATTGACGAATTAGCACGTTAAATAATAGACATGCACACAGATGGAACCATCCCCAATAATTAAATATGAACGTAGAAATTAAGTACCTAAAATGGAACTCCAAGTTTCCAACTAATTAATTAACCCTTTCTTATATATGGAGTAGGAGTACTATACCCAAGTAGTGTTGCAATGAGACAAGGAATTCATGATCACACTAGCCAGCCATGGTACATCACATCCAAGACCTAGGGCCAAATTAAGGCCTCAACACCAACTAGAAGACACTAGACCGACAAATTACTCGAACAAACTCTAACTCAATAAAGTAGGGACTTATTGAAACTAATTAACAAAAAATAAAGAGAACACCAATGAAACTAAAACCCCTTCCATAGCTGTTATCGTTGACGATTGAAGATGCGATCACTCCATACAGTTTCAATTGGATTGCTGCAACTATTCGCGTGGTAGAACACCTAACAAGTTCATCGAAGACAACCGGCAACACGTACCACAGAAAGATGGAGAGCACCCTAGCTAAGAAAAAACCTTAAAAACAGAAATTTAACAATTATGAGCATGCAATTGTTTGGTATATATGTGTTCATATCTTATTTTTTATTTTTTGGTGAAACATTTGACTATAACTCAATTTCAAATCGATTAATATTAAAAACAGAAAGAACACAAATTTCTCATCACTATATCTTTCTATAAAATATAAATGCTTAAATTTGCACCTCGTATTAGCAATAACAATCTCTCTTGTAACATGTTCAAAACTTCAGAAAACACCAAGGCCTAAGGAGTTTAATTGATTCATGTATTGGATGTGTCGGAATTGACAATACTAATAAGTAACATACACACACACACATACATATATATATATATATATATATATAGTATTGGAGGTGTTGGAATTGACAATGCTAATAAGTAACATATATATATATATTATTTTTTCAACTACATAGAACTATGCACTTTTGAAATACAAAGTTCTAATGTCAGCTATCAGATCGTTTACATGATCTGATCTGACGATTGACATTAGAACGATGTATTTTTCTTAATAAATATATATTTTTATTTTGGGCTCCCTAAATAAGCTCATATGTTAAAATTTAGAGAAAACAAAGTTTACTCCAAACACGCTCCATACTACGGTCCTATAATATAAAATTATTAAACTTATGAGAAAATTAAAATTTATGGCTTTCCAAATTTTGAGATATGGTTGAAGCAATATTTTGATGTCTTCCTAAGTAGTTCATATATAGTTTAATTTTTAATCATTTTTTTAATAAATTTGACCAGTTATGCTGTTTATTGGTCATCTTGACCCAGTTAACATACTGCCCAATAATATTCCTGCTTGAATCTTTTGACAGGTCAGTCCCTCCTCTTTCGAGTGATGATGATTAGTTGTAATTTCTTGATGTCTGTCATTGTTGATGTATGTCTTTGTTGACATATATCTTTGTCGATGTATGCTCTATGGGTGTTGTACTTGATGCAATTTATTGAATGAAAATTTTCACCTTAATAAAAAAAAAATAATACAATGAGATGCATAAGATGTAGGGTAACCCATGTCATGATATAACAAGTGTGGGCAAAATAATGGTCAGTCCTTAATTAGTTGAATGGTCAAAGATATTAACCCAAGCCATCCAAAATGGCGATGAAAGTTTGATGGATCACAACTCATATCGGATGGTTGACATCTTAATTGACACTAGTGATATATATATATATATATAATTTTCAGGTAAAGAGGTCATTATATTATAAGGTGTAGAGTTTTATCGTAGCTGTCAAATTCGTTTAAATGATCTGATTTGACGGTTGAGATCAAAACTCAGCAACTTATAAAGTAATGACCTCCTTAGTGGAGAAGTCTTATATATATATATATATAATAATTCTCAGGTAATGAGGTTCTTACTTTATAAGGTGTAGAATTTTGATTTCATATGGTCAGATCAGTTTAAATTATCTAATCTGACAGCTGAAATCAAAATTCCGTATTTAATAAAATAAAGATCTTGTTAGTGGAGAAGCCCTTATATATATATAAAGGAAATGTTTGATAAAAAAAAATATATAAAGGAAATGTGATGTGCAAGCCATGAATTTTTAAAAAAGTATATAAGAAGGAAGGTAGGCTTGGCTGATACGTTTTAACAATTTCTTTGTAGCTTAGCTTATTGTAGAGAGAGAGAGAGAGAAAGAAGAGGGAAACAAAGCCCCTTGCATTTCTCATGAACTGTGGAGTCGTGCTGGGTTTCTATTGTTGGGGTTGGGAGTTCTTAACGGCCCTTCTTCTCTTCTCCTCATCACCTTATTATCTTCCTCAATCTTCTTCTTAGTTCTTCTTAAATCCATAATTCTTTCTTCTTCCTGCTCATCTTCTCGTTCTAGCTAGATCCCTCATCCCTAGCTAGAAGTTTCATTTCAGAAATATGGAGGGAGTGTTGGAATATGTGAGGAAGTCGAGCCCACCGCCTTTCTTGTTGAAGACGTACATGCTGGTGGAGGATCCGGCAACCGACAACGTGGTATCGTGGAACGAGGACGGGTCAGCTTTCGTGGTGTGGCAGCCGGCCGAGTTTGCCCGTGATCTCCTCCCAACGCTCTTCAAGCATAGTAACTTCTCTAGCTTTGTCAGGCAGCTAAATACTTACGTATGTATATATAAACTCGATCACTATTAACATTTATGCATACTGATTTTTCTATTTCAGCACATAATATATTCTTACACCTTAATTACAATTTTTATCTTTTTGTCCAAATGATCGAAAAAGGAAACAAAAGAAATTACCCAAGTATATATAGTGGCCATGATGACCCAACTATGGAGTGACCTAGAAAAGTCTCCACTAATTTGCCCAATTAAGTTGACCTAGCTAGCTAGCTAGTTTCATAAATTTGAGTTTGAGTCTGTTTTTAATTTTGGGTTGATATAGCGAAAATTCTTGGCTGCACCCAAGTATATATGTCTGCTTAGCTACTGTACACGCGTAGCTTACACGCATCTATTATATTAATTGCAAGGGTTACATCTCAGCCGTTCGTTTTCAATAAAGTTATAAGGGTAAGATCTAATCCATTGATTGTGTCAGAGACGGAAACAATGGATGGAATAGTGTTAGACGGCACCCAAAAACTGCTCGCACAATGGATGGAATAGTGTTCCTTCTTTCTCATCTCTCTCAGCCCCTCTCCTCAAACACGTCCACTACTCTCTCTCTCTCTCAACCGCCCAAATCCAACCACACGAGTCAACAAATCTGACCTTGAATCGATTTCTGAATCTTTGATTCCTCAAAATCCAGTCACCCTATCAATTTTCTGGGTTTGAAATCAGCAAACTCTACCCATATATCAGGCCATAGCTTCGATTGAAGCCCGTGCAGATTTGAAATCCGAGCAAGCCTTTCGGCGAAGTTCAATTTGAAGTTTGCTGTATGCGAATCTGGAATGGGTTTGTGAGCAGCTCTGCCACAATTGGATGGAACAAGCTCGATCTGCAAACACAACGCCAACAGATCCGCTTTCAAAGACTTGGAGATGCAAATCTTCCATTATCGAGTTCGGCGTCTCTCGCAGGTGTGGGTTACGAACCTTAATGTTCTTATGGGTTTGTGATGACGGGAAGACATTGAAAATGATTTGGGAGGATGAGAGATGGTAATTTCAAATTTATTCGGGTTTTTTTTTTGTGATTGACTAGCCAGATTATAACGGAAGACTATTAAACTAAGGCAAAAAGCTAACGTCTGCGTGTATCTCACGCGCTAAAAAGTGCTAGGTATATGTATACGTGGGTGCAGCCAAGACTCTTCGTTGATATAGAAAGCCAGAAAGGTCAACTGGTCCCTACCTTATTACTATGATAGTTTTGTATAGCTTTAGCTAGATTTGTGTTTGTTACGTATGAACTAGGGGGCCATGAACTAGCTAGGAAGTTTCATGATGTGTTCCTAGCTTGTTCCTAGCAAGATTGACTGAACTCTTCAACTTTAATAATTATTGGAGTCAGCTCAACCATTAAAATTAAGTTAGTCTAAATATTTAACTTGGACACTTGAGAAAGAAAATTAATAATTACAAGAGATAAATGCCATTTTGACATGAAGCCACTCTTAGAACAAGTAATTCACACTTATCTTAGAAAATCTCAAAATATTTTATCATTTAGTTCTCCTCATGAGGCCACTCTTGCCCAGTTGCCCAGTCTCCCACATGTTTCTTTATTATTATTAATTTTTAGGGAGATAAATGCAGCTTAAAATTAAATATATGTGGGATTTGTTAAGAGAAAATCACTCAAGTAATAGCTAGCTAATTAGTTTCTCCTCTACATATATGTAATTATTAGGGATTTCGCAAAGTTGCAACAAGCCGGTGGGAGTTTTGCAACGAAAAGTTCCGAAAGGGTGAAAAGGATGGTCTATGTGAAATCCGTCGTAGAAAAGCATGGGCGAACAAGCAACACTCAAACGCCGGCGGCGGCCAAGGCATAGCAGCACAAGATGATCAGTCTGATGAAAGGTCTTCCTCGACGTCTTCTTCGTCTGAGTACAGCTCTCTCATTGATGAAAACAAACGCCTAAAGATGGAAAACGGGGTTTTGAGCGGCGAGCTTACGACCATGAAAAACAAGTGCAAGGAGCTTTTCGATTTGGTGGCCAAGTGTGGCGGCCGGGATTCGGAGAAAGGTCAAGAGGAGGAGGATGACCGGAGGCCAAAGCTGTTCGGGGTGAGGTTGGAGGTTGAGGGAGAGAGGGAAAGGAAGAGAAAGAGGGCAGCAGAGACAATTAGTCAAAGCGCAACCATTTTACTATCTCAAGCATGCAAATAAAACTAATGCATGTTACATAGAAAGTAATTAAGACTAGCTACTTAATTAAAATCAATTGGCCTAATGTAGTAGGAGTAAGATATATTACAATCTATGCATGTATAACAGACGTCACAATTAATGAAAGTGTTATATAGCTGAAATGTTAGTTTCAAACAAACATTTGTAAATTTTATATAAAAAACCATTCTATTCAAATTAAGCTATCAAACATGCAATTTCTTATTTTTATTTTTTATTTTTTCTTAACGGAAAATTCTAGTGTGTGTTAACATATATCATATGTACAATTACTAATTTTAGGACTTAATTACTCAAATGAGAACGTGTTTACTCTAATGAGGACCTTATTTACCTTAATGATGACTTTTTTTAGTTACCACATATGTTGTTAAAGTTGTAATATGTGTCCTCAAGTAGTAAACTATTACAATTACTATTTTTAGGACTTAATTACTCAAACGAGAACCTAATTTACTCGAATGAGGACCACATTTACCTAAACAAGGACTTTCTCTCATAATGTGTATGAGAAATGTTAACATACCGTAGCCTTACTCACATTGGTTCTATCTAAATGACCTATATCAAATACTAGAAACTAAATCAATTTTTTATGGTAAAATGATTTCAAGGTACGTAAGAAAAGAAATTCGTTTCACACAAAAGAATCGATGTCTAGACTCATTTGTTACATCGGGCCAATATAAAAAACCTATGTCTAGACTCGAATTTAACACCGAATATAATCAATTGTCCGAAAATTCATGATCTTTTACTACATCTGCATAGACATCGGTCGGTTTATTTGTTTATTTTACATTGGTCTAAAACTGAGGTATATAACTATAACAACGCAGTCCCAATTAGTAGTGGTCACGATTGTCATTGTTTAACATATCATGCAAAATCATATCTCTAAAAGACAAAACATGAATAATTAAATAAACTAAAATAGTATTTAAAATATACCTATGTTAAATGGAAGGAGTAGAACATGGGAAATGACTTTTTTTTTTGACAATGAACATGGGAAATGACTTAAAACTATATATATATCAGACCAATATGGATTGGGACAAATACATATCTACAATTAAATTATACATATACAGTCCCCTTCACATGCGCACGTCCGCACATAAAGTAAAATGCGAACATCCTCATACATACTAATTGACAACATAACTCAATCATCGGAACCGTTCATCGTTTAGATTTATTTTCAAAAATTATCCTTGCAAAAAATCAGCCGAATTGGAGATTGTTTGGTTATCTGTTCGTTGTATAGTTTACAGACAAATACAGTCCGTCAGATAAGGTTGAAACGATGAATGTGGTAATCAAATGGCTAAATAATTTCCAATTTGAATTTTTTTTTATCAAAATGATCCTTCAAGGATGACCTAAAATATAGACGGTTTTGATCATTAGTTTGCACTCGCAATGAGGATGTTCACATTTTACTTTACATGCGGACGTGCGCATGTGAAGGAGACTGTATACATATATATATATATATATATTTATTAAGCAAAAGAACATGTACATGAACTCAAACAATATGTTCTAAGGAATAGGTTTGCTCTTCTAGTGAATGAGGAAACGGTTGCTCATGAGCTTATTGCTCCTACTGATCCTAAGGCACCTAGTGCTAGCTGCTTTACTCAATTGTCATGTGGCTATTGGCACGAACGTGATTAATGAAACTTTAACTCCTTCTAAATCTTGGCATGATAGGGTTTGCAGAGGAGCATATTACAAAAAGATTATTGCATATAACAAAGTCTCGGGCTAGGGCAGAGCGTGAGATTGAATTTGTTTGTGCTTATATGGAAAAAGGCGATGAAGTATTCAATGATAACAAGCACAATGCTAGGGGGTCTCATTAAGACCTAAGATGTGGAGACTTCAATCATATGTATCATGTCATGTCATATACAATAAAATATATTTTTAAATCCATGTTAATATTTCAAATATAACAAAACCAATATTGCCCTCGCAAATTTTGATTTAAATTTTATCATTTTATCAATTTATCACTAGCTTGCAATCTAAAATACAAAAGAAAATAAAAATTACTAACCCTAAACCCTAAAATGAACCATACTCATAATCCCTAAACCCTAAAATCTATCATACCCCTAGTCCCTAAACCCTAAACTTAAAATATCCACCATACTCCTAATCCCTCAATCCTAAACCCAAAATCTAACATACCCCTCCCTCAACTCTAACGCGACAAATCATTAACCACAAACTCTAAACTATAAACTCTAACTCCACAACCTTAACCCTGAAAGTGTAAATTCTAAACGCGTAACCTTAAATTCTAAACCCTAAATTCTAAACGTAACCCCCCTAAAACCCTAGCTACAAGTAATTCCTCAAGTGTTCCTAATTAATGAGCATGCTCATGATATTGGGACATATTACTTGATATATATCTTCTCAACTACGTTATTATGCACTAACATGCCTTATAATTTGCACTATATATATGAATATATCAGCACATTCTTTCCTAAATCCAAAGTACTAAGCATTATCAATTTTCTATTTAGTTGTCTTTGTTTTCTTCATGATGATGAGGTAATAACATTGTCATGTGAATCAAAAGTTAGTGAAAGCAAGTGATTTGATTCGTTTGCAATCTAATTAAATAATACTTCTCTCATGTGGTTACAAACATTAATAGTTCCATAATTGTAATCTCAATTAAAGTTCATCTAAGTTATATCTCCTTTCCAATTAAGTTAGATTGCTAGTTTTTTTTTTGTAATCTCAACATACTTCTCTCATGTGGTTACAAACATTAATTACCTTATAATTATAATTAATTACATTAATAATCTTTACAAATATAGTTATTATAGTTCATCACTTGAAATTATTCACTATTTTCCTTGAATGATGGTCCTACAAATTGTTACAAGTTCAATAAGATTCCCGATGGATGCTACTCAATAATTTTTTTTGGGGATCACTATTACAAGCTAGTTTGAGCCTCCGAGAGGATGAATTGTTTGTTGAAGCCTATTTGTTTGTGTGGAAAAAGATCTTTATCTATTTGCTTTCACAATACTGATTATGGAAATCTAGTTATATACTAACTAATATATTAATGTACTAACTAATATATCCTTTTGCAAGAGATGATAGATTAATGTACTAACTAATATATCTTTTGGCTTCATATTCATGTAAGAGAATTTAGGGTATGATTTTATTGTTGTCATCTTAATGTCTTATAGAACTCTGCTACCTATTATAGTGAAGGAAAATTGTATGATTTTCATAAACTCTTCACGGCCGTAATAAGGAACAAGCATAAGTGATATTTAGAGTTTGGGATCAAGCTGACCTAGGCTTAGACTTATGTTAGTCGTTTATTGAAAGAAGTATAATTAATCATATCATATGTTTTCGTGTTTTCTTAGAAATATTTAGCAAGATGTTAAGTGAATTTGGCTTTTCATTAGGGAGTCAGTTTGTTTACCGATATATTGTTTAGGAGAATCCCAACAGTATATGAGACTGTTACTTATGGGATTAGTCTTTGCTTATTTTTCTGAAATAAACTCACAAAGTAATTAAAAAAGGAAAGAAAAGAAAAAACCAATTTTCTTTTAGAGCGCATGCATGCTTATCATCTTTTTCTTTCAATAACTTATTATGTGATTCAGATAGGATGTCAAATACTATTCAATTATGTTTAGCCAAAATAACTTTTTAGCTAATTTAGCTAAAATTTAGTTAAAAAATAGCTAGCATTGCTAAAAATATTATAAGAATATTACATGATATTCACATGCAACTGAGTTATAGACGAATAACGTACTCACCATCTTTGTGAATGATTCCTTCATGAATCAACTTTGGGATACAAGATTGCAACCACTCGCCTGATCTTCATTTTCCGAGCTACTTCGAGAGCCCACCCACAACTCCCATCAGCAATGACACAAGTGACATTTTCACCTTCACCTTGGTTGATCTTCTCTATGAGCTCCTCCAACTTCACAGGCATGACTCTTAGTATTGCTTCACATAACTTACCTATATCATTCGTGTCCTCCCAGGGTTCGAAGAGAATTGTTGTTGCTAAGCAATCAAGAGAATTGTTGTTGCTAAGCAATCAAGAAAATTGTTGTTGTCATTGAAATTTTCAGAAAGCGAGGAGACTCCAGAAACTTTTTCCAACCCAGAGCGTTGTCAGAACTAGTCCTACATACACATAGATTAGGTGTTTCTCTCAAAGAGTACGTTTAGGTATTAGGGATGGAAGATAGATAATAATAATTGATTCTATGCTCTAATTTTTAATATTCAGTACGTTTATCAGACCTCTGATCAATTTGATAATTTGCATGACCTCTAATCAATCTGATAATTTCATGACCTCTAATCAATCTGATAATTTGCATTTAAAAAAAGTGTTTCTAATGTATGCGTCCGTCTTCAATTAAGAACTTTTTTTTAGAGTAAATTAATTTTACAATTAAGATTGGTTTTAGTAAATTAATTTTACAATTAATTACCATTAAACATATGACCAAAGCAAAATCTGTCATTGAATCATGGTTCTATAAATGAATAGTCAATGATATCAATTTTTAATCTTGGGTTCTATAAAGTAGTGATATATTATAAAAAGTTGAATCAATCTCAAAGAGGGCCGGTGATTTTCGATTCGGTTCTTTTTTTTTTTGCAAAAAAAATCACAAATAGTCATGGTGATCATGGATTCATGGTAACTAGAATCAAGATTAGAAAATGATATCATTTATAGAAACTTTGTTGTTATGAAACTCCAAATCTATTGTAACAAAATTTATAGTGAGCTTCTCTTCGGGCCTAAACCCTAAATATTGTACTGCAAGAGGAACTCAAATAAAAATATAAATAAATTAATTAAATGAACATTTTTTTCTTTGTTCAAATTTTATGGGTTAAGGAGATTTGGGGAAAAATAGGGAGATGTAGTTGTAGTTAACATATTGCGTATTTGAAAAAGTATATATATTGGAGGTCTAATAACTGAAGAGGTCCAAATATCAAATTAAAAGTGGTTTGGTATCATTATATGTATACGTAAATGCAAAAAGGCATAAAAAATAAAGAGATTGGCCGTCAAGAAAGACACAGAACTGTTCATAAAAAAAAAAGACCAGAGTTTACATCATTTGTTTTTGGTGCAAGGACCAAGACTTCTTAGTGAAAGATTGAAGTCCAAGGATATAATATCTGGCATGAATCCAAAGCGAATTTCACTATCAAGTCTATAGAGTGGCTCTATCATTCCAACCATCCCATGAAGACATAGTGGAAGATCATTCTCTCATGCCGGTCAGCAAGTACTTCGCAAAGCCAACTCAGTGGCTCACTCTCTAGCTCGATATCCTCTTATTCATGGCGTGTTAGAATGTGAAGTTTATCCCACATTCGAGAAATACAATCTAAGAGTTTATCATGGTATAATTAGAATCTGGAGACAATATGGTATCATGCCACGCTTTTGCATTTTACTTTGCAACTCATAATCTCATGCTTCTGAATTCAGGCTCTACTGCCATTACTTGATTGTTAATCCAGTCCTCGCAATCAAGCTTCTAGAAATATCTCAAATGCAAATATATGGACCATATAAAGAGTTCTACAATGTCCACAATACTTGTAAAATTGAGGATGCGATTGTTGTGATGAATATAAGAAGCTCAACATTGTACAGCCTCGATAAAAAGAGGCAAGATACGTAAATGACTTGAATTGACAAGCAATTTGGTAATCATGAAGTGCAACTCATTAGAGTTGATGAAAATAGTGGTATTTGTAATTTATTTTGCAATCAATGGAATTGTCTAAATAAAATATAAAAAATGGTCTCACTAGCCAAACTTTGCCATTCATAAAATAGTACTCCAAGAAATTATCTCTTACTTTGGAAATGATTGAATAACTTTGTTATAGCTGAATTAGGAGTTTACAAATATTAGCATTCACAAGTCTGAGTATCACCACTTTCCATCTTGGAAAATTTGCACGCTACTTGAAAATCTTGGTCACTCTTAATGCTACTTGGATCCCTTGATTTTCAGTTTTCTGTAACACAGCATGCACCGTCCAAAGAAAGCATGGGCGCTAGTGAGTAATGCCATCATTGACTATGGTTATCAAGCCGACCCATAATTTTGTCAAAGATTGCATTTCACCAAAGTTAACTATGTACAGTATGCTGTTTCTAATATTCACAACTCGTCAGACGAGCTCAACTCTGAGAAGAACAAGAAAGCCGCTTCTACTGGTTAACAATTTGATGAGTACTGTCAAACTATGCTGAATAATATTGTTCCCATACATGATTAAGTCTCAAGAGTTGGCTGCAAAATGATTGAATATGGTCTCCAGAGTGGACTGGCTAATACTGTATTCTGCAATGCCAAGTCGGTTTCTAAAAGAAGAGAGATATCAACATTGGTTAGGTTGGGACAAGAGAAAAATAAATGGAAAAAAAAAAAAGGTATGACAGATTCACCTGTTCCGTTCAAGGTGTCCAAAGACATCTGCAAGAGAGAGGTCCGGACCACTTGGCAACTGAAACAAAATCTGGTATAAAAATTCCAAAATATTCTGATGTGCTAACATAAACAAGGAAGACATGAAATACAAGACGCGCGTGTGTCCATAATGTGTAAACTTTATGCTAGAGCCACAGATTTTCCTACTGACCCTATCAAATAGAGAGGCGCTCATTATACCAAGAAAAAAGGTCTCTCATTATAAGTATCCTAGAATGCCTCCGTACAAGACGTGCCATTCTCTATCCTGAAAGTACTACTGAGAAACCGGGCCAAAAAGATGAGCGTAGTAAAGGTTAAAAGTTCCTTTTATGTCTTCAATACCATCCAATTGTACATGGACTTTGATTTGCAGCAGAAATACCAAGATCAAGATCTTGTATACTTAAAAAAATAATAATAATAAACACAAGCGAAATCTATCAGAATTACTATAGTAACCTTAATCCAAGATCATAATTACCTGATATTTAACACTCAAGCCATTCATGGCCTGGAACATTGCACCAGGAAATGATGATAGGACAAATGAATCAATTGCTGAAAATGTTTCATTGGACAACCACCATTCGGAAAATATTGGCAATGGTATTCCACCTGCACAAAATCCAATAGCAAGTCAAAAGCATAACAAGGCAAAGAAGAAATATAACAAGAAATAATACTACGATAGTTACCAACAATGACATTCCAATTAGAGTTTAGAGCATCAATTACATATAAAACAAAATGAATTCTTTCAAAAGTTGGGAAGCAGGGCTGCTAATTTGAGAAGCATAACCAAGAACATTAATGAAGTAAGTCAGACTAAGAAAATTATAACAAAGAGACTCTAAATGCTATTTGAAACGCGGGTAATATCACAATATGACAGAAATTTCTCTGCATTTTCGGGGCCTAATACAGTTCACATTACAAA
Source organism: Rubus idaeus (assembly GCA_030142095.1). Classification (NCBI taxonomy): domain Eukaryota; kingdom Viridiplantae; phylum Streptophyta; class Magnoliopsida; order Rosales; family Rosaceae; genus Rubus; species Rubus idaeus. Next base: position 16,062,797 of record CM057970.1, on the reverse strand, counting down.
GGAGGGTAATTCTTCACACATTATTAAGGGAACAATTGACAGGTGACTAAAACACTACAAACAGGAATTACTGAAGCTATTGATAGAAGCAAAAACATGACATAAATGTATATACGGTATCCATTTACTAAGGCCCTGCACTATATGACAGAGCATATCAATAGAGGCAAGAATGCTGCATATCATATATATATATATATATGTGTGTGTGTATGTGGTGTCCATTGACGAATGCTCTGCATTATCCAAAGCGCATATTAATTGTCAGATAAAATATGTATGACTGGAATAAAGAGAGAGAGAGAGAGAGAGAGAGAGAGAGAGAGAGAGAGAGAGAGAGAGAGATCCTTTCTTAAGAGGGATCCGATCGCATTGCTAAGCCGCCCACAATGCGGTCCAATGATCCAAACCGATTAAGTTCCAGATATCATTTAATCATACCTAAATGAGAAATGGGTTGACCACTGATTATAACAATGATCTTTTATGCATTTAATGGAAACAATGTGATTTTAGGGTCATAATTAGAAAAATAAATGGCAGCAGCTTTGGTATATCAGTACGATAAGTCGATGATCCTTGAATGGAGATCTAACATATGGACGGTTTAGATTACTACATTGCATTCAGAATTGTGTACACATGAAATCCCAGTTCTCATCAAAAGGGATCCCTTAGTGGAAACACGCTAACATTTTTCTTTTCATAATCATATTTGAGACTTCTAAATTTGTATCTCCTAATATTTCAATCCAGACAGAAACGTCCAAAAGAATTTCAAAGCAAAATGAACACAGATAATTAATAAATGGATTTCAAAGTAAATTTCCTCATACCATCTCGAACTAACTGCTCAAATAACTGTTCACCAAGCATCCCATCTGAAAGTGGTGTTGAAGATATAAGCGGCTTTATTCTTTCTTCATTGCCAAGCCACCGTCCAATCATAATTATCATTTCTTGTGATAAACTAATCTCTGCCACTGATGCATTTTCCGCCACGATGGAGTCAGTGGCACCAATGCAGACTTCAAGGCCATCAAGTAAGCTCCTTGGATGAGAAGGTACATACGAGAGCCTTTCTTTTATAGCTCGGCAAAGCTTGTCCAAGTCAACAGAGCTGACTTCCATAGGTTTAACCTAAGGACAGTAGCAGATGTTAATATGTCCTCTATCATATCATGAGATAATTCTATTTCCTAACTCCACAAGTAAAAGAAATACCTCTAGCTCAAGATGATTTCCAAATCGAGTTTTTAAATGCTGGGGACTTCCGATGCACCTTAATTGGCCTCCAACCTTAAAACAAAACATAAAAGAGGTGATATCGTTATCTTCAAAGTGGAACTACCAAGTAGCTAGTGAGCAAGGTAAGTACCATGATTCCGATACGGGTGCACAGAGCTTGAGCTTCATCCATACTATGGGTAGTGAGTATCACTGCTGTCTTTCCTCGTCTGGTTGATAAACGAGATATCACTTCCCACATGAATCTTTTGGCAAATGGATCCATACCTAATATATAACAATAGTTAGATGAACAGGTAGGAGTCTAAATCAAGTAATACAAGTGTCTTGTTTCTTTTCTTCATTCCTTTTGTTTGGAGGGGAGAATGTTCCAAAACCCTTCAACAATATTTGAAGCAGGTCATTTATGTTGTCAAAACACTTGCATCGACAGAAGATTTCTGGCTAACATCTAGACGTGATTCAATGTGTCAAAATTGTCAGGTCAGGAACCTCATATAGGAAATATTGTTAAATTCAGTACTCCATAGTTGTGCCTAGTACAGCAGTGCATGTGACCTTGATCCTACTATCCACTATATCACAATCTTTCCACAGAAGGAAAGTAGAAACAAAGCAATAATCTTTATCAAGACAATAATATCCTTGTAGTAACAAGAATTTTTAAATCCAATAAATGGAGATAGGATGGGTTATGTTGGATTTGGAATTAATACGTAATAATAGATGTATATCCAAACATTAGAATTATTCTCAGATTAAATTATGCTAGGCTATAAAGAAAGCACTACTTCATTGGATTTCTAATTACTAGTTTCTAGGAGGCTTAACCTACTAAAGTCTATTTCCATGCACACAAAAAAAATGGTACAGCTGCATGCCATTTTCATCTTCATTAACAGCAGTCTCATATTAATAAATTAAAAAAATCTCCTATTCCTGATTTTTTTTTTCAGAAAACAACAGTACCAACTGTTCTTATCCATGCTTTCTTCCTGACTAACTCTGGAGGAGGGCAACATCAAGGGTCTCGTATACTGGGTCTGATTGTGAGTCAAGGGCCCAGTGTTCCAGGTTTGATATCTCTGCTCTAGGGTCAGGGATCCAAGGTCCCTGGGTTTGATGTCTCTTCATTAATTGCTTCTTAATGCTCTGTAGTTCAACTAAAGTGGTTTATGTAGAGAATCCTTTCCTCATTCACTTGTGGTTTGGCTGATAGCATTGCTTAGATCACAAATTAAAACCATAAAAGATTTTTCTTTATCATGTATGCTCAGCAGTTTCACAAAATCATATGCCAAAATTTGAAGGCAGCTTTATATAGAAATAAAGCCTAGAAATAATTTAAGGATAGACCGCAAAATCTTTAGATAGAAATTGTTTAAGAACCTGGCATAGAAGATTTTAAAATTAGACATAAGAGGAGGGGGAGGGGGCGAGAATTTAAAAAAAAAAAAAAAACAGCACGTATACCTGTTGATGGCTCATCAAGAATGACTATAGGAGGATCTCCAATCATAGCAATCGCAACAGATAATTTGCGCTTGTTTCCCCCACTGAGGGAAAATGATGGTTTGCTGGCATACTTTAACAAGTCAAATTCCACTAACTTTTCCATTACAACCTGTTCACATTGTTTCAGGCAGAGGGTTCACCATTTGACTGATTATCTTAATATTATATAGGAAGAATGCCAAAGTTATACCAGCAACATAAGCATGCAGGGGGTTTATTTGCTTTAAAGAGAATTAAGTACCTCATCTATCTTATAATCCGGTACTCCTTTTATCGTGGCATAAAGCTCAAGATGCTCTTGAACGGTTAAATATTCTAACAGAGCATCAAACTGTGGGCAAAACCCAATCTGAAATCAATTGATAAAATAAAATCAGGGTTCAATAGCTATCTGATGCACATTGAAGAAAAAACATATGTATGAACATAACTTAGGTCTCTCTTGAAAGATCATCCCTGCATAGAATCAGTCAAATAATCTGAATGAATGAAAATCTACTTGTGCAATCAAAAGTCTGCCGATAATACGGGCAATCAAATGGCTAAACAAATTCCAATTGATCTGATTTCTTGCAGGGATTATACTTGAAGAGGATTCAATAATACAGACTTTCACAGACACACTTCCCAGCTCCCGCAATTGATAATCCACACACATATATATGCATAGAGAGACTAGACTTTAACATATCAGGAAATTCTGTTTTCATAAGACTAGGCTTAGTGGGAGTGTGGGACCTATATTATATTTCTACAAAGAGTCTTAAAATTTTCAAAATATTGCAGACGACTGCACACGTATACGCAAAAATATATGGAGAAAAATAAGGATATACATGTTGACGAGCAGCCTTTGGATTGGAGCAAATATCCTTGCCAAATATACAAGCAGTCCCATCCGTTGGAGTTTCCTCTCCTGCTTGAAAATTATTTCATTAGAAAAGAAGGAACTGACAAAATGGTTTAGTAATGGAAGTATGCTGATCAACAAAGTAAAAGAACATGATGCCACAAACTTCAGTTCTAAGCAACCCAAAAATTGAAAAGTATGTCCCTAGTATGTGCTCACAAGATTGTCAAGTTCTTAAGAAAACCGTCACGTGAAATGTAATAAAGACAACTAAGAAAATTGTCCTAGAAAAGCTCAAAAGAAATAAGGAGAGAACTTGATATACTTGTAACATGGTTTTTCCTATTATCATGATATGCAAGTGGTGGGTATGAGGTGTTTTCCTCCAATTTTGTTTTAGAAACAAATTTGCGAATCAGAGAAATAGTAGGCCACATGTGCATGCAAATATTTTAAATTAACATAACCATCCAGTGTTCACTACTATATACCAGTCAACATAGACAGAGTTGTAGTCTTCCCAGCTCCATTTGTTCCTAAAAAACCAAAACATTCTCCTTCTTGAACTGAAAAGGTCAAGGAATGTACTGCAACCTTTTTACCATGCTGCTGTCCTCCCGGATACACCTGAAAGTTGACACTGTTGCTATTATACAAGATTCTAAAGAATCACATTATTCTACTAAGACAACCACTAACATCATTTAAAGCAGATATAAAAGTACCTTGCGAAGATTACACAAGTAGATGATGGCATTGTCAATGGAACCTGAAAGTACCCTAGTTCTTTCTGTCTTCACATCTGTGTCCTCATCAAGGTCCAGAGTGACGGCTTCTGCGGAAGAAGTCAGAAGGGGCTCTAGATAACTTGAAGTGCCCGGGTGGATACTTTTAATACTCTTCCACCACTCCTTCAGTGTGGCTAGTGTCAGTTTATTAAAAGGCAAGAGTTCAAGACCGAGTGCCAAAAGGAAGTAACAAATGCTCTGTAGCAGGTGAGAAATGTGAATCAGATCAGAGAAACCCTACTTTTGCACATTAATTACAGTTTCTGTTTCAATCATAAATTTGAACATCTAATCAATAACAATCCAAGACATGTAACACCTCTTGCTTTAACTTATTCATTGGCGCACTAGCACATGTCAAAGGTAGCTTTACTTCAATACAACATTAAATTAAAAACAAAAGTTCTTATTTTCATACCACTTCAAATGCAGCAAATAAGTATCATATCCATGGCTAAAAACAAGAAAAATATAGATTTAAGTAATTAACTATCTTTTGCTTTATTTTTGACACATGAGAAGGGAAACAGAAAAGAGAGATAGAAGAAAGGAGAGGGGACAGATGAACATACCATCTAAAACAGGGTCATGGGTGCAGAACATGACTAAAGCTATCAGCAAAATCTTACAGAATTGATGGTTGGAAGTTTTGAAAAGGAGACTTTTACCTACCAACCTTTTCCTATATTTTGATACATGTTTCTCCAATACCCTACATACCATGTGCTGTTTTAATTGTGTAGTTCTTCATTGAGATTATGTTCCATTCTCCTATATTTTTATTTTTATTTATTTTTGGTTAAAACAAGAAGACATGTAAGATCAACAGCAAAGATTTTGAGAGAAGGAAAGAGATGTGTGACTCTGCAAAGATTTCAATTGTAGGATTTCACCTTGCTAACATGTAACTTTTGTAAAGGTTCAATACAGAAGAGCACTTGTAACGACACTCTGAGAAGGGGTTACTGCTCATTAGCATACCATATATTCAATTATTCATTAAAATTTTCCACTGAGATACAATTTATATAATTAAGTAAACTTGCAGATAGTTTCATGCAAAATGCCTAAGGTAAACTGCGAACCTCAATACCAAGGTAGCAGATTGAGCCACCAGTAACATTCCAATCAAAGGCCTCATTGCTAGATTTATCTTTCATATCTTGACGTAGAAGAGCCAGTGAAGCGAGTCCATCAGCAAAGCAAAATCCTGGAGATAATCTGAAAAAATTCTGGAAGCATAAACCCAAATGTCAGGGGAGATATTTGCTATTGTCAAGTTATTAGCACTTGGTGCTCTACAATGAACCACAAGATTTACGAAGAGGCAAGCTAGAATCGATGATAAAAAGTTTTAGACTCGTTGCTCTCAGCATTGTTGGATAATTCACACCAACAGAATGCTAGCAAACTACAATACTAACTAAATTTTATAAGACTTTGATAAAAAAATTATAAAAAAATCATTAATGGTAGATTATGACATTGCAATTCGTCCTACTTCTCAAAATGAATTAACATCGTGAAAGCAAATTTCAAACAAACTAAACTAAACTTCTACAAAATAAAGTAAGCGGGCTTCCAGCTATTAATTACCATTTCAGATTTAGGGTATTTTTCCTTCAACTAAAGTGTCTAACTATTGAAAAAATGAATAAAAATTAGAAGCAACAAGGACAGACAACAGTTGACCAAAAAAAAAACGAACAGACAACACATACATCAAAGTACTTACAGCACAAAGTCGTAATAGAAGTTGTAAGAACAATGAGAATAACAAGAGGAAAAAAAAGGCATATGGATGTAAGAATCCAACCTTAAGAAAAGAATTTGCACTTGCTGTCGTCTTTATAAGCCCCATAATGAATGAGATAACCATAAGAATAAGTCCCGTGAAAAAGTGGACCAAGAGAACCACATTCTGTGTATGAATAAGTAGAAGGTTAATAAAGAAGAGTACAACATTCATAATCAAGAACATGAATGCTTAATGCCCTGCAATACCCCACCTGAGCCATAGTGTGATCAGAAAAGAAAAACGTAAGGCAGTACGTTGATGATGCAATCGCTAATCCGTATGCTAAAAACATGATGACTGTCGACAATAAACATCCCCTTCCAATAAACTGGTCCAAACCTACATACATTTTTGTACTTTCATGAGAAATTTATAATGGAACTTGAAAAATAGAATAAAGTTTAACAATGTGTCCATGGCCATAATTTAGTATAAAGCAACGATTCAAGATTAGAGTTAACAAAAATTTCTGAGTTGGTTGGAAGCTATTGAAACCAATTACCCATTAATATTTAAGATTTATTTCTTTTGCCTCCTATCTATCCTCAATTTAGAAAAGAGTTGGTCAACCTGCACACCATTCAATATACTAGTCTTTGGGATCTATTTCTGACATATGCAGCCAGAAAGAGATTTAAATTTCAGTTCTTGCATGCGTATCAGTCTATAAATTTGATAACAAGTTGTCAAGATACACATTAAAATAAAAAAATACATAACAAATGTTTAATTAGTAAAAACTATCAGCAAAGCCTGAGTTCGAGAGAGCATCCATGTATGGACACACGCACACAAATAACCAGTAACATGATAAGAAGAAGTAATTTGCAAAACCGCTGAACAATCATCCTTTGAGAGGAAAGGAACTTATCAATTATCTTCCGACTTTATTGAAGTCATTTAACATCCATATAAGAGGTTATACACCCCACCCATCCCCATCCTTATATCTCCAGACACCAATGAAAGAAAATGAGACAAAATAAACCAGATTCTGCTTTGTCAATAACAAAATTTTACAAGCATTTTTTCTCTTTAATCAAACATTGCATTTTTATTTCAGAAGTAATATATATGCATTTCCACACTTTTTAATATGCGAAAGAAACATGTATCCCACAAAATGTAATGGTAGACTAAAAGTCCATTCAAATCCTCCAGCCCTGGATGATATTCTTGATATTAAGTTCATACCTTAAATGAGAAATAAATTGTGAAACATCTTAGCATGATAAAATGGAGGTCTGATATGTTAAAGATGACCTAAAACAGATGAGACCCCCATATCACTTCAGTTATTAAAATCTCATTTGACATTTTGAATGCCAGTTGCTGATTTTACCAGAAGGATGGCATTCCCATCAATTATATAATCAAAAGTAAGTCAACCCTGAAATGACATTGGAAGCTCAAAGTCCTATAAGAAAAATCAAGAAAAACAAGTATAAGGCCATACCAAATATGTAGAACAGAATTATGGCAAAAGATGAAGGAAACAGGAAGCTGATAAAGTCCCATATGTATGTAGACGTCCAATATGAAAGTATGGAAACCTGAGGAAGGATATTTTACAACGCAGTTAATCTTATCAGTATCACAAAAAAATACAAGATCATAATTGATAGTTATTTTGCCAGACAAGCAAACATACCCCACTAATCAGTTGTTGGTGTTTAGCTTTTACTTCACGTTCCTGCACCAATCAACGATACAAAAATTACTTTTCCAGGATAAAGTAGATAACTCAAACACCATAGTCATCTTCTTTAAAATAAGGCTATATGCTGCTCATTTCATCTTTCTTTTTTCTGATCGACATCGATCTAACATTTCTGTTTTTGAGGTTTTGCTTTCATCATGATTCCACTCTCCCCAACATAGATAAACCTACAAACCAAATAACATTTTGGCCTCTATTGTGAAAACTAATGTGGATGGTGCCTGGGATAGTGAATCCCTTCATTCTGGAATGGGCGTGATCATAAGAGACATGAATAGTAGCGTTTTGAAGGGCTGCAGTTTTCAGGGCTCCCACAACTCGACCATTGAGGTTGAGGCTGCTGCCATTGTCAAGGACCTAGAGATAGATAGATAGATAGCTTCCAAGCTTCATCTAAGTCATGTGTGCATTTAAAAAGTGATTGTCAAGAGATAATCATGACTTTGGAGAACAAGATCACCAAAGGAAACTGGAGAATCCACCCTTTCATAAAAGAATTTCATCGCCTGAAGGATGGTTTTGATCACTTATCTTGGTGTTGGATATCTTGTGAAGATAACCGTGAGGCTGATGGCGTGGCCAAGCTTGCCAAAGAGAGGTTGTGCCCTCAGGACTTGGACCAATGGTCCTCCAACCTCCATTGTCTCAGTTCTTCGAAATGAAGGTCACCCATGGGGCTGCCTAGAACATGACCTTCTCCATTTCCTTTTGCTCTCTCTTCTAGTTGATTTCTTTTCTCTTTGTTATGTACTATCTAGTTTGCCTGTTCTCAGTTTCCTGTTTTCCCTTGTCGCCGTATTTCTGGCCTTTGGCAAAAAGAATTACTTGGGTCAGCTACAATATGGATACTTTTCTGCAACTCGTTCCTATGGGCTTTATCTTCTTCTTTTTGGTCGATCTATGGCCTCTATGTACCCCTATCTCTGTCACTGTTAGATCTTAATTTTCACCTTTTCTGGCAACTTTTAATCAGTATTAACATCATTTTCAACTTTGCTCAGGCACTTTCTATCATTTTATTGCATTCAAACAACTGCTCCATGATGGCGCAAAATGGCCTTCATTCCAAAAAAAATCAAACCAAACCGAATCCTAGACCAAACCAACTATATATGAGAAGAATGTCAATTTTTGTAATGGATCTATACACAGTGACCATACACTGCAATTGAAAACTTCACTATAAAGAAACTGTTTTTAAGTACCAACTGCCAAGTGCTCAACTTCTGAATAGACCAAATCTAACACTGAAAGAGAGATTTCAAATGAGCAAGAAGGTGACATCGAAGTAATACACTAAGTCCACAATACGCATTTTCTCAATTTTTTTTTTTTTTTGAATAGAAACATCTTTATTAAAGATACATCAGAAAGATACAATGAGGGTGGATAAGAAATCCACAAAAAACAAAAGAAAGAAAAACCAAAACAAACTAACTCTAGACTACTAAAAAAGAAGCGCTAAAAGAAGAAAAAAGAAAAATCAAAGAAAACTAATTCTAGACTACAGCAGCCCTCCAATCAATCAAAATTAAAGAGGTGCTATAATCTCTAAATTCCACAGAAAATGAAGACCATAGAGCAGCCAAATATTTCACTCTAAGCCAAAGTTCCTCCAACCCTACCCCTCTGTAATCTTCAAAAATTCGTCTATTTCTTTCCATCCAGATCACCCAAATAACAGCGAGAACACTACTTCCCCATAGAATCTTAGCCTTTTTACCTCTGCCAAAACCTAATCTACTTGCACTTAAAAACTCACAAATCCCATCTGGGATCTCCCAAGACAAACCAGCCTCTAAAAATAATCTTTCCCACAGCTGAGAAACAACTTCACACTGTACGAAAACATGGTCTCCACTTTCTCCCTTCTTTTTACACAAAACACACCAATGAGGAGAGAAACAAGCTTTTGGTCTCCTTCTTTGAAGTAGATCACAAGTATTCAATCTCCCATGCGCCACCAACCAGCCTAATACCTTGATTTTGGGAGGGACTTTTGACTTCCAGTGTGAAGTCCCTCCCAAAATCAAGGTATTAGGCTGGTCTCAATTGATACAGAAACATATGCATATATAGTTAATTATGTGTTATAACCTCTGATAATATAGTAAATCAGAAGTCGGATGTTAAATAGATTTTTCACCACAAATGAACATTGAAGTTAGCTTCAATTATTCTTAAGACCAGAATTAACCACTGCCAACTGTAGAATACTAGTCAATGTAAGACAGCTTCACTTTTTTTTCTCTAACTACACTAACCACGTACATGGATACTGGACAATAGTTCAGTGAATTGTGGAAAAAAAAAAAGACCATGTGGGACAATTAAAGTTGTGTTTGGTACAGTACCTTCACTATAGGAACAGCAAATGACGCAGGAATGAAGGAGAAGGCGATACTAACAATAACTGCAGCAGAGAAAGCGTCCAAATCCTAAAATATCAACAAGTTAACTAAAATGAATATTCATATATCCTCTCATTGGTAATTGAATCATATCAACGAATTAGAGAAATTAAAGCATAACTATGCCAATGCCATGGTGTAAATTTGCCATTAGTAAAGCCAATTTCAACTGCACATATTCAGAATTTCAATTCTTCATGCAAAAATAAGGCTGCTCATTAGAATGTTATAAAATGATAGCCATTGATATTTTGTGATATTTCCTTGCGAGGAATACAAAAACTAACTCATAAGTATAAAAAGATATATATATATATATATATATTATGATATGGGAATTGAAAATGACGATCCAAGTCCAACACAGAAAAATATAAATCTACACAAAGACTGGCTTTTACTTTCCCAAATGTAAATGAAATCCTTCTAAAAAGAGAAATGAACAGAACAGAACATAGAAATAAGAAAGGTGGAACATACATGCCGTTGCAGATGTTGGGTTTGCGTCATTGGCAGAGGGTGATTCCGTGTTTGAATTGTCAAATTCTTATTACGAGAAGCAAGCCTAAGAATTGCAGCATTCATTAAATTGATGAAGGTTGGGGCAGCATGCTGACAGGAACTGTTGTGTAGAACCGTGTACCCCAAACTCCCATCATCACTCTGATCATCCATCACTACTGCCCCATACCTACACCAAGTAAATTACATGAAAAAAAAAATAACGCAAATAAAATTACAGGCTCATTATAGTCGACCAAAACATTTGCTGGTTTTGTTACAAGAAATCCTTAATTCAACAGTGCTATCATATCAACTTTCATTTTGATGAGACATCCTAATCCACTACTATAGATAGAATTTGTAAACAATGAGAAACTTTTAGAATTTGGTTCCACACACCTTGACTGGTAAGATTCATTAAAGCTAGACATCAAAAATTCGCTCATCGAAAGTAAAGCAGGTCCCAGAGTTTCCCCTGCTGCCTCAATTGCATCATCTAATGCCTTCTCTGAGTTGGGGAATTTATACGCACTAGGTTTTAAGGTTTGTATCCAACCCCCTTTTATGTATTCTGTAACCTGCATTGGTAGCATTTAAGAGGAAATGACCATAGATTTTATAAACTATCAGAAAAATATCACAGCCAGGGGATACGGCTAAAAAAGATATCAAACAATAGTAAAAATAGAAGGTTAAAGCAAACTGAAGTGATTAACAAACCTCCTGTGCAATAGGCCAGGATAGATTAAAAGGAATTGGACCACCACCACCACCACCACGTAATAGTGGATTAAAATGTGAAGTTGTGAAGGTAACAGATTCCTGATCAGGATGTGGCTTGAGCTTGAGAAATAAAAGACCAAAAAATAAGAAAACTGCAGGAATTACAAGCTGGAAAACAATTGTTTTACGGTCTCTGCGGGCGGATATCGCCCTCTTTATGAATAATGCTTTAGAATGCCTCCAAAATGTCGACCTCGAAATGATACAACAGCCACAGCATTGCACACCTAAGAAGTTTAAGAAACTTAGCACTGTAGCAAAAATCAAACCACAGGCTCTTCCCACCATTGTAAATAAGACCCCAAGAATCTGTTTACAATACGCAAAAGATTTCTTTGAGTGAAAAATCTTTTTGTGTGCAGGATCATGAGAAGTCTGAGAAATCAGAGACTCAGGGCATAGACCATTCTTCTGGTCAAAACAAGCGGCTTCATCATAGTCGCATCCTGCAACTCTCAGGAATACCTCCTCCAAAGTTGTGACCGATATGCCATAACTTTCGATGCCAATATAGTCCTTCTCATCACAACTTCTTTCTAAGTTTGATATGGACGTTCTCATGCAACTCTCAATTTCTCTAAACATACTTTCGAAGGATGTTGAGGATGCCAATGGAAGCTTAAAGGAAATCTCAGTTCCAACCTGAACAGGAATATAAAAACCACATTTATAATTTAGTATTATCAAAAATTATTTGCTAGCTAATGGACTACTATAAAGTAAACAGAAATATCCATTGCCTTCCCTTGAAATTCCCGACCAACGGCAGGGAAACAACCATATCTTAACAATGGCATATGGACGTATCAAGATTTTTACTTAAAATAGTAGTAGCAGAAGAAAATGAGTCAGCTTATACCTACACAAAAGAAAAATAGTAAAACTGTAAAACTACCAAATACTGTGTGAATAAATTACTGATCTGAGATCTCTTTCTTATGAGAGCTTCATTAGTGAAAATGAAAAGGTACCCCAGACTACAAGGTGTACATATTTCTCGGACTTCATGTTTATAAGATAAATTTTAGCTAATTAGCAGCAATGATAGAGTCAATGAATGTGATGGATACCTCACTCACACATGTTGCTGATGGGATATGGCGGTAAACAATATCAGCAGCCATAGAGGCAGTGGGTGCAGACTGAAATGAAAAACACATAGCATGTTATTGTAGTGTAATGATAAGAGAACCAATTCAGTACAATCCAACAAAATATGAACAAATAAGGTACCTTCACTAGAGTCAGAGTATATCCAACCCCATACTGATGCTTCAAGAAAAGGGAACTGTTGAAAAAAACAAATCAGAGGTGAGAAAATCATATAATATGTTAATGAACCCAACACAAACATATGTGTATAGAAATAGATCTCTAATAAGATTGTTTTAAGAACTCGTCCATCAAACTGTTAGGTCATATAGGGAAAAATGGGAGATAAGTCTCAACCATCCAAATCATCACTACCTGAGAAATATGAATACACATGCATACACATAATACAGGCCCATTGTTAATTCAACGAGAAGATATAACTTCATCAGTACACGAAACCACCTATGTACTAAGTTAATATACATCACTCAAAATCACAGGAAGACTGAAGAACACAATAAGCTATTAGAGGTGAGACCTTCCGCAGCATTTCAAAGAACCATTAGCCATGATGGCTATGCGATCTCCAAGTGCCTCAGCTTCATCCATTGAGTGTGTTGTCAGTAATACAATCCTGCCCTTTCTAATCTTTTTTATTAATTGCCAAGTCAAGCGCATAGAGTATGGATCCATTCCACTAGTTGGTTCATCAAGAATTATAACCTATAAAAGGAAACAATTAAATGTTTGAGTACATTCCAATACAGGAAAGTAACAAGAACTGACTTTTAAATGTTGCATTACCTTACTATTTCCTATTAGTGCAATTCCAAGAGACAACTTCCTCTTCATGCCTCCAGAAAGAGCCATAACAGCAGTATTGATTTTATCGGCCAACCCTACCTGATCACAATGACAGAATAGTAAACATAACTCCAACTTTGATTACGAAACAAAGTAAATCCCCAGGCTTAATGTTCACAATAATCAAAATAGCAAATTAGGGTAACAGGTACCACAATAATGTTAATGTAACATAAAGCCACCAGACTACATAGGGAGCAGCGCAGTTAGAATAGCAAACTAATAACGGAATTTATTAAATAGCATAGTCTGAAAATCAAGAAACCAGCAAACATAGCTCCGTCACAGATTTTGAACATGTTGACTGAAATAGTAAGAAAATCAGATGTTGCATTACATATTCAAATATAAAGTACGAAGAAGTCACTATGCTATAATATATCACTACTAATGAATGGCACCCTGTAACTTTTTGGAAGAAGATATAATTGATAAAAAATAAAGGGTAAAAAGGACATGCAAGAACCCAGTTATGCAAAAAGAACTTATTTGGTCAACCATATCAATAACGAACATGTTGACTGAAATAGTAAGAAAATCAGATGTTGCATTACATATTCAAATATAAAGTACGAAAAAGTCACTATGCTATAATATATCACTACTAATGAATGGCACCCTGTAACTTTTTGGAAGAAGATATAATTGATAAAAAATAAAGGGTAAAAAGGACATGCAAGAATCCAGTTATGCAAAAAGAACTTACTTGGTCAACCATATCAATAACGACGCTGTTCAGAAAATCTTCCTGCACTCCTTTCAATATGGCGAATATTTCCAAGTGCTCCTTCACCTGGATAAAATATTTCACCGCATCAAATGAGAAATTACTGTAGAACCAGTGTTCAGAAACGTGCATGTCTGTATGTGGATATCCATCAACAAACTTCTATGAAACTCATCAATGAAAGAAATATAGCATAAAATCACAGTGAGAAAACCATTCAGTTAGCACCGGAAAGTCATTGTTTACAAGAAAGAAGAATCAATGGCATAAAAAATTGGAGAGGCAGATTTTGGACTCAATATAGGAAAGCCACTTACTTCCATAATAGAATATAGGTTCATGATTTATTTATGTATTTTTTTTATTAGAAGAAAGAAAGTTTAAAGACAAACAAAATAGTGCAACAAAACAAGCAGCAGGGCTAGTAGTCCACTCTTAAAGTAAAAACAATACAACAAAGACAGAGGACAACACATCGAAGCTTAGGACTAGAAAGCTTCAAGGTAATAGAAGCATTCCAATCAAAGACATTACTAGATTTAAAGTGGAAAATGAATAAACGACTCACTTACCGTCAATTCTGGAAAAAGGATATCATGCTGAGGGCATACACCCAACTCTTTCCGTATCTCCTCCTACAAATTCAAATCAATAACATATGATCAAACAAAAATCAAACTGTACTAAAAGAAGATATTAAAAATATCTAAACAGAAATTAAATAACACTGAAAGATTCATAAATCTAGTATCCCTTCTGTCCTTCTATGTTATACACCACCATATACACAAAGAAAACATCAACGCACAAGAAAGAAGATGAACAAAGAGGAGCTAAGGAGAAAAAGGGAGGCTAAACACATAGGACTTGATAGTAAGCTTTGGCATCACTAGATATTATGACCCACAGTAATACAAACGACTGCAGCACATTGTCAGGAAGGAGGTTTGCTAGCACAAAAACCATGATCTCCAAACCCAAATGCCCCCCCCCCCCCCTGGCCCCATGAAACTATTTGCCTATACAAAAATAACAGGCTCTGTTGACTTTCTGTTCAGTTTATTCTGAACAAATCCAAATTGATAATGAGTGATCAATGATACTCAAAACTGTGAAATACTAATCATAGAAAAGAGTGAGCTACAGTCTCTCTTTCTCTCTCTCTCTCTCTCTCTGACCATATTCATTCATTTTTGATGCTCATGTGATGCACAGAAAAGATAATTCACCATGTCTGTTATAATACTTTTTCCAAACACCAAAGCATCCCCTGAAGTAGGACGAAGAAGGCCAACAAGCATTGATATTGTTGTGCTTTTACCAGCACCATTATGTCCTGTAAATGACAAAATTTAAACTCAGTGCAAAACAAAAACAACTCATCCAAGTAAAAGAATATTTCTCTTTTCGGCTACTACAATATGCTAAAATTATATGGCATTATATCATAATGTAGTGTAACACCCTCGAGAACAGAATGTGTTCAAAAGCTTTAACCACAGATGCCATGACAATATGCAATCACAAACTCAAGAAAACTTAATAAGCCAGAAGACAATTCTTTTTCAAGGATATAAGGATAATCTCATATATTACAATCATATATCAGCATTTGAATATTAAGAACCAGCTAAAACAAAATAAAAACAATCACAAATTATATGGGTAAAATATTGAACAAACTCACCTAGAAGAGCAAGAATCTGATTTTCATACATGGTGAGCTGTAATGAGTTGACAGCACAACATTTCCCCTTTTTACTAGCATAAACCTTACGCAGATTCCTTATTTGGATGCATCTACAAGTTAACTAAAATTGTTAAGAAAAGCGTAAATCAAGTTGTATAAATACCTAAGCATCCCACTTTTAGCACACATACCTACGGTCAAGCTCTTGTTGTCTCATATCAAAGGTTATTGCTTCCACAGCGGCTTTAGCATTATCTTTCCCAGAAAATATTGCCTTCTTGGATACATCGTCACGAATGTTAACTTCTGGACTGAAATTGTGGTGTTTCTTAATATTTGGATTCTTCCAAAAGCACTTCTGAAAAATGAAGTTCCAGGGATATCTAATTCCATTCTCTCTGGGAAGGACCTGATGACAAGAAATTTTTTTCCACGAGGGTATAAATAACAAATTTAATCTTTACCATCTAAAAACAAAATTCTTGAAAATAGAAGGTTGAAAGGTCATTCTCCAGTTCAAGCGAATTTAGGCTCATTCTCAGGTTCGAGAACATTTAATCTAAAGTTGTAAACCAATATGGATTGAAGTCTTGACATTTCAATTGGGCAAGTTGAGCAAACCAACAATGACTATAAATGTCATTCAAAATCTCAATATATCTTGTTGTCATAAGTCTTTCACTGGAAAAGGAAGAGGACCAGAGAATATTTAAATGAAACCTATACACGACCTGTCCTACCTTTTGGCAAGAAATTAATAAAACGAGAGATTTGAAAACAACGATATACAGCACCATGTTCCAAAATCCAAACATGGCCTTTATTACCACCACATAAATTCAAATAGTTATTCCATGGGAAAATGCCAAAATCATTCTCTTCCATCCTATTCTCAGTTTTAATCCTAAACCTGTTTCAAAGAATCAAATGGTCGCTATAAGTTATGAGCATTTATTCCCTACCAGGAGCCCAAAGGAACCACAAAATAAATCATATTAGTAGAACAGTACTATACCATTCAATTTAAATTAGCAAAACTCTATACACTAAAGAGGTAATAGGACAGTACTATACCATTCATTCTGTTAAACTTGATATATGAAAAGGTTTAGAGTAATTCTGCATGATAGAACACTAATAAAGAAGCTTAAACATGAGATGCTGTCTGGTCTAGCTGTTGGCATAATTTAGGAAACTCTAATTAAACAAAAAAGATAGAATTAAAGAATATACCTTATCTAGGTAAAGACCAATTACACAGTACAGCAACGCATCGAGCAACATCATCAGGAGACAGACTGAAAAATTCACTCCCGATGATGCCTACAAAGATAATAGCAATCAAAATTAAAACACATTTATACAAGTCAGAAAAGTTTTGGCAGGGAGACCCAAATACATACCCGCCAAATATTGCTCCAACGAAGACCAACATGAGCACGCTCATAATCAGCAAAGTTGATTGACCCCAAAGCAAAGGCCGTAGGTGAAAGCAGAGAAGCAATGACCTTTAGAATTCTGAAAGAGAAAACGTTAATCAGAATACGTCTGCATTACAGAATTGCAAATTTGCGCCGATAAAGAAGGGTAGGATCCACTACAAATATCCACAAAGTTCAGGACTTACATAGGAACAGCCTCGTCATTGACAGAATAGTAAGGGAAAAAAGCACCCAAAAAAGCAAGAGTCCCCACCGCAACAGCTGTCTTCGCTCGTTCGAAGAATGTAGAGATTAAAAATGACAGCATAATCGCGCTTACTCCGAAAAAGAAGAAGTAAACGAACACCACTGACTTGTCACTATACTTGAAAAGGCTATCCATCGTGCATACTGTAATAATAACAGAAGAAACTGCGAACTGCAGAAGAAGTCAAACAATTATAAAAACAAGAACCCGTAAAAACATGACTAAAGATGCCAAACACTGAAATGACATTCTAATACTATTTTGCAAATAAAATCAGATACAATCAGGTTTCATATTTCAGGCCAATGAGTTTGGTGTAGGGATGGAAAAAGTACCCAGATAGGTACCTGTCAGTCATCAACAACCTCCCTATTTCCCCTCCTTACAGGAGCGAAGAGAGGAAGGAGAGAACTTGAAGATTGTAGGTCTCTAAGGAGCACTTTTGCCATCATAGGTCTTTGGGGTCAAGTTTGTATAAGATTATTTGAAGGTAGGGAGATACAATCTCTGAAAAACTTGAGGCAGGTGTTAGGAGACACTATTACTTAAGCTCAAGGAGCTTTTGAAAAAAAGGAGGCAGATTTTGGATGCAATTCTAATCGCCAATGAGGTGGTGGAGAAAGAAGGGGGAAAAAAAACAGAATGAGTGTTCAAGATTGATTTTGAGAAGGCTTAGGACCAGTTTAGTGGGATATATTCGATTTTGGGAAAGAAAAAAAAAAGGAGGAGGAGTTGGTGGGGTGGGGTTCTGAATTGCTTAAAGAAAATGAACAAGGCGTTGTTTGAAGACAGCAAACTTTTCTATTCTGTTATTTTACAGACATAGTGGAAGACTTATCCCCTATCTTGTAGTTTAACCTTTTCATTAATGAAAGATCCGTTTCTCATATAATTAAAAAAATACAGTTTCTGAAGCTCAAGGAGCTTTCGTTAAAAGTAAGTAGATTTTGGATGCTGTCCTTGTTGCAATTGAAGTTGTGAGGAAGTAGAAAAGAGAAGAAAGAAGGGTTGGTCCTCAATATAGATATTGAAAAAGCGATTTTCTGGACTTTTGGTAGAAACGGGTTTCTGAGACCCAATCACTGCGCAGCAGTTACTACAACCGTGCCAACAATAGGTTAGTATTCTATCCCAAAAGGGCAAACACTGAGACTTCGAAGTTAGATGTTTATTCTAAATGTCTTCACATATCCGAAAAAGAACATATAATAATGGCAATTCAATGAAAGAGAATGGAACTAGAACCAACCTGCAAAGCATATGTAATGAACCACGAGAGATGGAATATCCCATCTTTCAGCCCCATCATATAAAGACCTTCTCTTATCTTCTGTTCCTGAAAAAAAAAATTAAAAATAAATGGATTGCAGTCAGGAACTAAAAGAATGACAAATAAATTAGCCTGACTTGAAACAGTTGACCAACAAAAAATAAATAAACAGAAACAATTAGGCGACAATTGTCAGCTGTATTATCATAACAATCACCAAACCTTCTCAAACACAGAATAGCTGATCAAGCGCGAAATTGGATAGAGAAATCCCAAAAGATACCTGTTCATCCAAGTACCAGATCAACAGAATGGAGCTTGTCAGGAAAGCTAACAAATATAGATTCTGATAATTATAACATGAAATACAGAAACAAAACTAAATAAATACAAGATACAGAAATACAAAATTCAAGAGATACGTACAATACACCCATGACACTTTTTATGATGGACTGGAACTCATCATCAGTGTATTCACGAGTTGGAAATGGGACTATACGAATATTTGACGGACCATATCGCGTCCATGGAACTTTGAGAGAGGAAGGTGTGCTAGAGGACAGCGACGAAGGAAGTTCTATATCTTTGGTATCCGATTGCTGGGCAGCAAAAATTATAAAAGAATCCAGTGCTTGCTGGAGCTGCAATATTATGAAGGCATAAGTAATGACACGGATTTTCACAAATATGGAACCTAACAACAATAGTCGATGCAGTTTCACTTGCAATTTGATTGAAGATGAGGGGCTTATCAAGGCAGAATCAAATAATAGTTTTTCATTAAAAAAATATATATATATATTATAGAGATCGTGAAAATATAAGGATGAAAATTAGAAGGTGCATATTCTTCAGAATGGACTTATTAAAGGCGACCACATCAAGTTTCAGTATGAAGGAAGACTGGTGAATGATTTGATACCATATTTATACTTGGCCATTCATCACTATATCAAAATTATGAGTTAATTAGGAGTTATACTGTCAAACATAGAGAAACTGTCTGCAAGGGGCAAGGAAAAAAATATTTCAGTAGCCAGTATTGGTATAAAGAAACCTTATCCAGCCAACTTGAGTTAGCACTATGACTCGGTCAAAACATAACTACGAGGAAAAATATCATACTTAGCAACAATCTTTGACTAGAGCACAAGGCATATATTTCACTCAACATTATGATTATTCAGGTACAACCATACAACATAGAAAAAGAGTGCAGCATTTATCTTATTTACAGCACTATAAAAAAAATATAAAACCTCAAATTCATGTACTGCCGATTTATATGTTAATAGAGACAGCATGTACCAATTTCTATTGACTGATTTACATCCAAAAAGATGAATAAAAACATTTCTCTTGTAAAGGGATCAACAGAGCAATGGTACTTTTTCCCAAATTATCACTTTCATTCTCTCCTCTTTAAGCTATAGCAAGAATAACTTCACTAAGAAGCCAGGAAAAGAGAATCTTGTGTGTGTATACAATTATCAGCTTGATTTTCATCTTAAAATTTGGAAGGTGTTTCTTTTCAAAAAAACAAAAAAAAAATCAACTTAACAGTCTGCAAATCATATTCATAACCAGACCCTGAATTACATAAAAAAAATTTAAAAATACAAACCTAGTTTTGTATATGGACGAATATTGGGAACATAACAGTAGAACAAAAAACAATTATAACAAATGTTAAATGCTTCTATCAACAAATAGTTATGAAGAAGCTCCATTCCTCGACTGAAGGAACAAATAAAACAAATTAACAATGATCAATAAGTGGAGAAGGAATGAGGCAACCATACAGTTAAAAATCCACTGACGCTGTATTGCATTGTCGGTACAGTATTCACGCCCAATTCCAAGTCATTAAAGTAAGGGCCATTTGTGTCCATGATCGATTTAACATCAGGAAATCCCGAGAAAGCCCATGTGTGATTAAGACGTATACTATAATCAAAAAGTTGAGGACCTTGATCATGAAATACTACTGCTCCTTTGATTTTTGGATTCGAGCAATTCCTAAACAAAAAGATGAGTATTTTCAGTAACACAGATAAGTTCAATATTGTGACTTTCATAGAATCGAACAGCTTGATCTCATTAAAACTAACAGAATAGCCATCGAGTTGGTTACGACATAAGAATTACAGTAAGTTTCCAACTAGAAATCGGATAAAATAATAAATAAAAACTGGTTCAGGTATGATCGATCATGCCTTCTTTTTTTTCAAAATCATGCAGATATGTTAGACACTTAGACCTCACATCCAATGTGTGCAGATATGTGAGTCATACAGACAATTTCCGGAAACCAAAGAAACATTTGAAGATGTGATCATGGTGGATAAATTCAAGTAATGAAACCAACATTAAAAAGCTGAAAACTATAATGCATTGATTCATGTTATAACTTGCAAATAGAATCAAAGCTTATTCACATGATCAAGCATATGCAAATATCTAGTTATGTAGTCCAAGAGATCACTAAAATGCAAGATATTAGGAAGGCAACATTTGACCAGCACTAGAAAACTGTAAAAGAAACGATTTTGGTATCTTCATTTGTTCCGTCTTCCATAATTCTTCAGTCTCAATTATAAGAGATATTACAGGTAACATAACTTCCCTCAAAACTGTAATACAAAAGTTTGGCTTACAAAATTTGATTGCAGGTTCCATAGAGATCTGAGCGTATATAGGTGTCCAGCTCCTGCTCATCTTTGTAAACTCTAGAAACAAGCTGTAAGTATGAGATGTAATTTATTTAGTTTGCGATAAGTAAGTAAATTATCTGGCAAGAAAAGATCAATTTTGCGATAAAACATACATTTAAAAGCAGGGAGCAACAAAAGAAAACAAACCACCAACAACAACAACGAAGCTCAAGCCTCATGAGTCATGACCATTGTGTCACTCATCTGAACATTTACTAATAAGAATACATACTACACTTAGCCATGTCATTTAATGCAACTCGTTTTCACAAAATAGCCCGCAGAACCCATATGACTGAGGTCACAAGTATGCAGTTTTTAGATCCATGTGGCGTATATGCAGAGAACAGTTGTAAACTGCATGCAGTTTTGGGTAAACAAAAAGATGTGTCCAACATTCGCACGCACAGAAAACACTTACATCATTAAGCAACTACAGAACTAACACGGTAAAAATGTCAGTAGATAACGATGGGTACCTTCAGGAGGGGAAATTTAATCGACATCACATTAATCATTGACCTTGTCTCTTCTGTATCTGGTGCAAAAGCCAAGATCTCTTCCTTTTTCAATAGTGATTCCAAAACTTGCTGAAAATTAGGGGATATTCCTTTCCCCACTTCCACCAACATCCCTTTCCGGATATACCTGGATCAGTCTCATAAAACTTAGCACCAATAGTACTTCTCACATGAAAGCAGCATTCCATTGAAAACAAAACAAAACAAAAACTGCCCACAGGCCACAGCATTGTAAGGTTTCAAATTTCTTTTTTTTCTTTTTTTTTTGTTCCCTTGTTTCCCTCAAATTAACTTGAGAGACTATTGATGAGACTAAAAAGATTGTCTAGACATGCCTAGTAAGAAAAACACAACAACCACAAAGGGTAACAAGCATAGACCTGCATGCACACACACCAGCATGTGAATCACAAAGGCAACACATGAATTAGCCAGAGTTTTGCAATACTTACGGCTGTGAAGGGTGAATCTGCGTATCAACTTGTGTCCTTACAGCTATGAGCATCAACATTACTACTGTAGGGAGTATTATCTGCGGAAAATTATTAAATAAATTAACACTGGTTTCATCAACTTTTCATAATAAGATATTCAATTCACAAAACTGAAGGAGTATAATTTAAAAAAAATTATTCTAATTTGCAATTATCATGAATAAAAACCGGGGATAAACTGCCAGTTTGCAATCAAATTATCAAAATCCAAAAAAAAATGCATAGTTAACAAAAACAAGAATTCTCAATTGTTGATGATCGCTGGAAACGAATGCAAACAGATTATGATAGAAACTAGTGTAGAGTGTAAGAATTTGAACCTCAGCGCAGGTGACGAAAGGGTGACGTATTTTGAGAAGCCAATTCTTGCGAAGCATAGCCTTGAGCTGTCTTGTTCCGGTCCCCATCTCCGCTCTCCCAGCCCTAGCTGACCACACAGACAGACACCGAATTCTGATTCTCTCTCTCTTTGTGTGTGCGCGCGCGTGAGAGGGAGAGTGATGATGATGATGATGATGATGATGATGATGATGATGGTGATGAGTCAGGAGGAGGTGGCGACTGGGAAATGCTTTTCTTCTTTTGAGTTAGTTTCAGGAAGACAACTGTTCTGTTGGAGGGGGAGGTTGGGACTTGTGAGCTGAGCCAAGAGAAAAAGTGCCAAACAAAAGGACAAAAGAGACTGGAATTTTCCTTTTTGATTAAAAAAAAACTATTATTATAATGTGGGGTGGGAGGGAATAAAGTAAGGGTCGGTTTGAGACTTTGAGTGACGTTGGATTAGGCGGGCCGGGCACTTCCCGGTAGTTAGACGTTGAATGGTCATCAACTACTAATCTACTATAATCTACTAATCTAATATTCTACTAATCTACAGCATTTGAGTTGAACCTAGTACCGGGTTCACTGCCAAATCCAAAATGCTTTTACCTAATACCGTGTTTGAGTGTTTGGTTCAAGGACAAGACGGGTTTAGGAGCACTTCTGGCACATCCGATTTAGGGCGGCACTTGAGATTTTGAGGCTTTTAGCAGCTATAAGAATTGAAAGCCAGACCATGCACAGTAGAGAATATATGTGCAAACAACCAATTGGGCTTGTACGAGAATTTATTAAGTTTATATTTCTCATCAACTAGTAAAATATCTTTCATAAACACCAAATAAAAAATTTGGACCCCAGAGGCGATCGGCAAAGGTTTAAGTGTTTTAATTGAAAACAAAGTCTTTAGTGAAAAGGTCGTGTCATGTAGCATTTCTTGCATATTCGATATATTGATCAAAATTCAAAAACGAATTGCTCCGCACTCAAAAGATCTTTGCATTTCTTCCAAGAAATTGAAAGTATCATTACTTTCTCTAATGGACATTTTTAATTGAAATGTGATATATTTTCAGTGATCTACATTTGTGGTACTTGCATGTCATATTATCATTAACAATTACCGTAAAAGGTATGTAAATGATCAATTTTTTACTTTGGGAAAATTGAAGTTCCAATAACAAGTAACTTTGGGAATAAGCATTGATTGTACCTTCTTGTTACCTATTCGTCACTCTAAAGGAAGTAGGGTAGGATTCTAATCAAAACATGGTTAGCAATTAAGCCAACAGACAATGAGAAGGAAACATTGTCCCAATATATAAAATATTTTTTAGTACATAGTTGGATTAAGAATGGAGAATTACTTTTTTCATTTGTTTTTTTTTTTGACAAGCGAGAATGGTAATCCAATTTAATTATGTATTAGAAAAATATTACTTCAGTGACTAAAGTAATATTTTTGAGAATTGAGTGATCAAACTATCAAACGAAACAATGGGTGGAAAAATTAAAAAGACTTAGAGCTCAAAAAACATTATGCATAATTAACATGGAAAAAAAAACAAAAACAAAATAAAAACAAGAAGAATTTAAATGTAGTTATGATCTGATCATTCTTAATTAAATCAAAAGGTAACATATTTATAGCAATAAAATATCAATTACTTTACATGATGTCACAAAAGTTGAAGAAGACTATTACACTATTACAAGTGTGCTGTTGTCTAAATACTTTCAGAAAACGGTCATGAAGCTTCCTAAAGAGAAAAACAGGCCTTGGACCCCATTCTGTTCTGTGGGGCCGACTGGAGAGAGAGAGAGAGAGTGCTGTTTAGAGCTTTGGAATTATTCGGACAAGCAAATCAGAATGTTTTCGAGGAGTCGAAAGCATATTCCTTTTCTTTCTTTTTTTTCTTATTGAACCAAGCTAGCTGTTTATGATTTGCGATTTAATTACAAATGTTAATCATAATCATAGAAGCTTCTAAATTAACGGATTATAATAAAGATGATACCAAAAAATAAATAGAAGATGGTCTGCAATACCTGCCGTTCGACATGCAAGACGTACGTATGATACAGAAGGCGAGTAGCATGTTGTTATCAAGGGTGTTGTTATTAACACGCCTTTTATCTTTATCTCTTTCTTTTTTTAGTTAATTCTACTTTTTAGAATTTCAAGTATATCTACTTTTATCATTCTATGTAGTGACGGATCAAAAAAAAAATTTCAAAAGGGGCATAACTATTAAAAAGAAATTTTTTTTCCGAAGAGAAAAATTTCTAGTTTTAATTAAAGTCAGTAAAAAATTCGTAGTTAATAATTAATACTTGAAAATGGAAACAAAAAATAGAATTAATCAACAGAAGAAAAAACATATACTTTAGATTACTCATTGAATTTGACAAAAAAAAAATATATCAGTGAGTAAAGAGAGAATTAGAATCTATTTTATTAAAATCTTGAAGCTTACGTTTACACAAAAAATAAAAAAAAATAAAAGGAAAAAAAAAGATAAAAAGATTAATATAGTTTGTACCCTATTAAAATATAATCCTTATCTTCTCTCTAACAAAACCCTAGCCCCCATGAGATTTCTCAATAACGCATATGTGCTCATCAAATCTAACAGCACATTCATGTGCTATCCTCTTAGCCTCTGACTTCTTTCTATACTGTTTATAGCGCAAATTCTAGTGTCGTCAGCAATTGCTAGTGCGGCTTCCTATGGTGATGATGGTTTTTGTCTCTCTCACTCCCAAGGACGGCTCTATCTGTCATGCTCTTTTCAAGCCTTTGGTGGTTATACTCTTGCAGGGTGTCTCTTGGCCTCTCAAAGATGGTTGGCATCCCGATTAGATTTGGTTTTCTGCTTGTCGTTGCCAGTTCTTTTGGGTGTCAATCAAATCCAAGGATTCAAGGTCTGGGATCCGGGTGTGGGTTCTCCTTGAGCTTGATTGGATTTATTGGTCTCAATGACAATACTTGCTAGAATTTTTCTGTTGATTGTTGACAGCAGTGATGCACAGTGTATGTACTGTTCTAGGTTTCGAATCATTGATTAGAGTTCTAGGTTTAGACTCATCGATTAGGCCACTTGTGTGGTCTGTACTGCTCATTTTTAGGATGCCCATATTAAAGATTGTAATCTTTTATTGATTAATAAAGTTTATGCTATTTAAAAAATAAATAAAAAAATATTAGGTGCGCCTTATATCTCTTATATATCCGATTAAATAGGAATTTGATTTGCAATTAATGACCCAAATGGCGTCGCTTGCATATCTCAGTTAAAGAAAAAAAAAGCATGCAGAACTGTGCATCATCCCTAACCTCACTCTTGCCCCCTCCTTCATGAAAAATTTGTAGAAAACCTTTGGAGCACAGAGGTTTCCATGGTTTCCCTTAAAATTCGAGTAGCTGCTCACCCTCGACCCCCCTAAATCCGCATTTGCTTTTATGGTAAAAGCTTTTACGTTTTTAAAAAGGTACGAAAACTTGTCATTTTAATAGCTACAAAATAGATTTCATTCATCGAAACCATTCATCTTTTAAATTTCTTCTTAAATAGTGAAACATTTTAGACAGATACAAGTCATCGGATAGATTTGGAATGATAAAACTTGTAATCCAACGCTGCCTTTTAATATTTTAGGGCATAATGAACTGCCTAAATGGTTACTCATAGAGATGAATCATTGTTGCATTTTAATGTTTTAATTAAAATCATGATACTAATTAAACTAATCTCAGGTCTAGGAAGAGAGAAATCAATATGAGTAAACAATTTAAAACATATAGATATTACTAAAGAACCAACACATGGGCAGTAATCCTGTTACGCCCCGGATCCGGTGTTGGTGGATTTTAGGCACCTAAATCTGAATGTGAGGTGTGAACGTTGAAAAATAAAAATAAAATAAAATAAAAACCAAATACTTCATTAAATTTGTCAAAATTACAATTAACAAAACCTTTACAAATAGAAATTTACACCTTCCTCTGAGTACTCTCGTCTGATCGTCTATAACTCTTTTCGAAACTCGTAAATCATACTTGTAAAACAAACAACCTATTATAGAGGTGAGCTTTCGTCTTAGCTGCTTAGTAGGGATAAACCTTTTTAAGTTATTCTTAGTGTTACAACGAAATTATCAAACAATAAATTAAAAGTACAATAAATCAAACTACAATGCATGAATACAATGTTGACTTAAAGCTTATCGTACACTCATCATACTTTCCTCTTTTATTCTCATCAACATATTTTCAAAATGGTGTTCTCCCAGTCCTAGTGTTCTACCATGTGTACATTGTATGCTGGTATTCTCCCCGTCGTACGATTCAATTCATCTTTATCTCTATGTTTAGACATTCTCATTGGTGTTCTCCTAAACTTGGTGTTCACCCAGGTGTACGCTGGTGTTCTACCAGTCATACAAGAATGTTAGAACTCTCAAGAATCATGGCATCTTGTCTCTATCTCCGGATATTCCCACTGGTGTTCTCTCAGGTGTACACTGATATTCTCCCAATCGTACAAGTCCCAGACATCTCGAGACTCAAACCAAATCTTAAAAAGTTATCACAAATTCACAAACTCAAATATCTTACACCGCTCATATGTCTCACATCACTCATGTTACTCCATGATTTGTATGAATGCATAATTAAATAACTCGTACAATTAATAATCATGTAATTCAATCAATGACAAACAATTCACCAATTTCAATTATATATTTTATTTTAGGGGTGGGCAAAAACCGAACTGACATCAGAAAACCGACCGAACCGGCCCGGTTTTTCGGGTCAAAAACCGAACCGGACAAAAAGAATTGAGAGAGAGCTTAAACCGAACCGGAACAGTTTCTATCCGGTTCGGCACCGGTTTAGCCTTTAAAACTGACCGAATTTGAACCGAACCGTCCGATTTTATTATATTAATTGTTTTATTTGTTTTTTAATCTTTTATGATCCCTGTCTCCCAATTCTCTATCTTTTTTTATTATTTTTCTAATCTTTTTCCCTCTTTTTCTCTTTCTCCACGTGAATCTCTCTCCAACTTTTGTTTATTTTTTAATTATTCTGACACTCTTTCTCTCTCTCTTTGCGCCCCACCCGCCCCCCCTTCTTTTTTTTAATCTTTCCTGATCCCTCTCTCCCACTTCTCTCTTTTTTTATTCTTTTTCTACCCTCTTTTTCTTCTTTCTTCCTTCGACGGACGACTCTTCTTCTTTCTCTTCCTCTTCTCCTTCTACTGCAACCTGCAACTCATCTTCTTCTTCTTCATTTTTTTTTCTTCTTCTCTTTCGATTGTGTTTCCCTCTCTTTAAGACCGAAACCGAACTGGCCCGAACCCGAAATTCGGTTCAACCGACTATTTCGGCCGAGTGGAGAAAAATCCGGTTACGGTTTCAATATCCGGCAAACCGAACAAAGCGGGTCGACTGCGGTTTTGGCCGGAAACCGATCCGAACCGACCCACGCCCACCCCTATTTTATTTAACATTCTACAGAAAAAGGTTCCCCGAGATTCCTACCTGGATTTTCAAGATTTTGCCTCCAATGCTACTCTCGGTTTACAACAACACAACTCGTATTCTGAAAAACTGTGATTCGACAACTATTCTATTCAACAAATCTACTTCGAGAATTTCAAATCTAATTCAAGCTCTAAGAAACTCGATACTACAAATAACCAAACCAAACAATTACATTCGATTACTATTTACGCTTAAACAATAGTTGATAAAAACAACAATGGTTGCTGCACCAGACTCATGGCGATCCAATTAAGGTTTCTCAACTAATCTTTCCATCGTTGGTTTCCGTCAAGGTCTACACAACTTAAGTAATTCAATTTAAACCAAATAGAATTGAAAACCTAAAATCACCGCCGCTCACGGAGGAGCCACGGTGGCTGGTGGCGGCTGAAAACCAACTTTAACCAAAACCTACAAAATTATAACCAAAAGAAAGCTTTTGAAGGGACTAACAACTTTATACCTTGAGGTTTCTCCAATTAACCAAATTAAGGTTTGGCCGAAATTTGAAGAATAAGCCGAAAGAGGTTCGAAACTTCTGATCCAAAATTCAGCAATATAAGATAGCGATTCATCTCGGGACTTTGTGGGGTTTGTAGGGTTTTCAGAGGCAAACAAAGCCCAATAGGTTTCCCTTTCCAATTTGGTCGGAGTTAGTTGAAATTTAGAAAATATGCAGGAAAGGGTCGAATCTTTCTAGCTTCGATTCGTTGCGTACGGTGAATGATAGGCTGAGAAAATCACTTTTAACTTTTCTTGCCAATTACCCATTACTCCGGGGGCTCGGCCACCATCCAACGCCTAGGCACCCAGTTTTGGAACACTACTCTTACTTCCAGATGTTCATGCAAGATATAAATAATTTTTTGTGAGTCACTCAACTTTATCATCATTACCAGCTATCTCCTTTAATCAAGGTCAACCATAAAATTCATAGGCCTAGTGCGAAACTTAAGATTAGGCTTTACTAATTTAGGCCTTACACGAAAATATAAGAAAATTTACTATGGCATGCTCCTTTGTTTTCATAAAGCAAAACATAACTAAAATTCATCAACAAAAGTATAATATTGTCATCAAATAACATTAAAATGCAGTTTTATTAGGATCCGGCTCCTCTAAAGTTTCAAATTGTGAAGTTTTGTGATGTTCGTAAGATCTCGATGCTCCAAGCAATCTAATATCTAGACTGCTGACACCTCATTAAAATTGGTATTTTTGTCAAACTGTAGTTAACTTGCCGTTAACCAATAATAAAAAAATCTCATAGTCGTCAGTTTTTTCTCGTGGTTTCTTCTCTTCATCTCTTTCTTTGCCTTTACATCTCGATGGCTGTGGAGAAATTAAAAACCTATTTGTTCATGGTGATAAAGTTCGGCAACCTTTGGAGTTGATGAAAAAAAAAATCAATGGACAGAAGAATTCTTGCACTTTAAAAAGATGCTGAGATTGAATTTCATTTTGGCTCTGCCAAACCTGATGTGGTTTCTTCTCTTTTATTTTCCTACCCAATGAGTTATGCAAGCCCAGTTCCTTTGGAATGGATATGGTAAAAACCTGGACATGATGCTAATAGCAGTGACCTTTATTAAAATAGTGAACCGATTACTTTGCGCTAACATCTTCGATCTTTATTAAAATAGATCTTCGATCTGTAGTGTGCATTTGAAAAGGGGAGTGTAAAAGTAGACTTGTTTCTACATAAATTGGGTAGATTTTGAATGCTAAAATCAGGGATGTGTAAGTTAATTGGATTTGTTTAATATATGAAGATGATGTGATCTCCATAATCGTCCTAATATAAGGGTATACAGCCAGACAAATCGGTATGGCAGTTCAGTCCAGTTAATGAGCAATGGTGGCATTGAATTTTTTTTTGTTTCCTCCATCTCAGTTCACGAACTGGTCTACAAAATTATATATAGTTTTTCTTTTCTTTTTGGTAATGGCCGGGGCAAGTTAACCTCATTGTTAACCTTGGTTTGATTAAAATCTCTAAATTACCAATTTTAATGAAGTGGCGGCTGTCGAAACCATTAGATTGTTTTTAGCATGGAGATCTTACGAACTTCACAAAACTTAGATTACCAATTTTAATGAAGTGGCGGCTGTCGAAACTATTAGATTGTTTAGAGCATGGAGATCTTACGAACTTCACAAAACTTCACGGATTTTGAACTTCAAAGGAGCCGGATCCGTTCTATTATAACATAAACCATCATTACATCAAAATGTAGCCACCAAACAAAATCAAAGGTTCAAACATTATAGTTATAATGTTCCGTAAGTGCTGCCTCAAAACTTCCTACAACCTATATGTTCAGAGATATCTATAGCAACTTACCAAGAACAATTTCACTGAAATAATTTATTCAATTGATCTAAGAACAAGAGTAAAAAAACAAAACAAAAAATAGAAGAAAAATAGGATGCAGCATAGAGTATATTTAAAGTGATTTTAAACTAGAGATTGAACCTTGGTACGTTTCTCCCAACAGGTCTTTGAGTTTGTTCTTTGTGGTCTGAGAAAAAAAAAATGAAGGAGACTTGGGGATTTTCTTTTAGTTTTGGGGACTGAAGGGATTTTCTTTTCATTTTGACTTTTGGGGAATGACGATGACGATTAGATTCAGGTGATTATCTTTTGGTTTTGGGACTAGCAACTTAGGGATTGAGTGTGATTACAATCTTCCTTTTAAGGATAGTATTGTCAGAAAAAAGAAAAAAAAATTAACATATGGGATTTGAACACGCATTTATAGTAAGCATGTTCAAAGCCTTTGTCAACTGGGATGCAATGTCTTTAATAACAATATAGATTTTTTTACAAAATTTATATTATATCCATTTGTTGTACTGAAAATTGGAGACTCCTCAAAACGGGGGTCTTGTGCGTCGACACGACCCGCACACCCTCAGGGCTAGTTGTAACGACCCGAACTCTTATATTTAATTTCTTGAATATTCTTGAAATTAATTAAGGGATTAGATAATAGTTTTCTTATCTAGTTTGTGAAGGGAAAGTATTTCGGGACGAATATTTACTTGAAACGTTTTATTTTCAAGGGGCCAAGAGTTGACTTTCTTATTTGTTAATTTTCTCTAATAACTTCCTTCACAAAGGTCGTAGAGCTTGTCAATACGAGTTCGTAGACATGTGGCACGCAAATTTCTGATATCATATGAAGAAGTTATGGTCAGCGGAAGTTTAATGAATTTTCGAAGCTTTTCTGACCTAGTCAACTATTTCGTAAAAACTGCTCCAATGGATTTATTATTTGAGGATGTGGTCTTCTAATGATTTGTAGTAGACATCTTAAGGAAACTCTCAGAGTTGGAATCACCTGAAAATCGTATTTCTAGAGTTAGTTATGATTTTTACAAGATACATAGAGCACAAGAAGAAATGAAATTGACCTTGTGATGGAAGCATGACCCAACATTGACCTAAGCCTCTTCTATTGCTGATTTTAAGTCTCTCCAGCACGTAAGTAATCAGCCTTAAACTCTTATTTCTGATTCTTTAATTAACTACTTGCTTATCAAGTAGATGTAATCAACTAAGATTAAGAACTAACCAAAGTAAGGTTAGCAAAATCTCTAGCCTATAAATAGAATGGTTCAGCCATTATATTCTTTGCTAATTCACAATTCTCTCAAGCTCCTCCCAAGATCTTCCTACTTCAGCCTTCCCAATAGCATAGAAATTCCCTCTAGAAATGCTCATAAAATAGAGCAATCTTTAGTTAAAAATCCATTGCTCAAGAACTAATGATCTTTCAATTGTGAAGCTAGTTCAATCTTCCTAACCTTCTATTGATCACTTCATTTCATGTAAGTACAGAATACATCCTTATAGTCTTTTGTCTTCAAGATTTATCAAAGTACACAAGCAAGAAAGAAATGGAAAAGGATAAGTTTTATAGAAAGCTAATCTTATTTTCTGGAATTAATCCCGTCAGCCACTTTTGGAAGCTTTAAACTCATAATTCTGGTCATTTTTACGTCTGAATGTATTCATGAAAGTTGTGTACGTTGTGTCTTCTATCTCGTGTTTAAATTTCACGATAATCCAACGGTTAAAACGTGCGTAATCTATGTATTTAGACAGCATACTCGCTGGAAAACGTATAAACTGTTCATAACTTCAAGTTGTCATATCTCACTTATTTCTGAGCCAAATTTTATGATCTTTATATCAATACGAAGCTCATAACATGAACTTGTGATCTGGAGAATATCATAAGTAATTGATTAAAATAAAGTACGTAGTAATTTATGCAATTAAGGTTAAAATCATGAATACCTATTTAGGTACTGTTTTGGTTAATTTGTGATTCTGGACTTGGACACTTTGGACATGATTATTTGGATTATACCTTTGAATTCCTTATGAAATTCCCTTTGAGATAGGGTATTCACTTACCTATATCGGATTTACGATGGACAAGATATTGAATTTGAACTTCAATGATTATAATTGAAGAAACATGAAAATGTTCTTTCATGGACTTGGACTAAAGGACTAAAGAATGAAATTCTAAATATGATTTTATCTTATTAATTGTGCATAACTTTATTTCCTTTGCTTATTTCAAGTCTTACAATAACTTACTTGGTTATGCTATTAACCTTATGTTGATGATCTTGCTTATTACATAAGTTCATTTACTTACGTTTTGTGTTTATGAATATATGTATATCGATCTTGTTTTACATATGCCTCATTTTATATGTGTTTTACTTGCACTTGATTATCTACTAATCTTATATTGGTGCATGATCTTGTTTACTAAGTGAATACATCAACTTAGTATTATACATGTATATTAACATGTATGAAAGTATATATTGTTTAGAGTGTATTTGAGATATCACATGCTTACCTTAGTAATTAACTTGATTATATGATTTATTTACTTATGTTTATCATCTATATCACATATGCATTTATATGAAAGGCTTAAGCATGTGTATATGTACATATGACATAATTTGTGACTTGTCTTACAACAAGACAATATTTCTGAATTCTAATTATATTTGAAATCGGGAGTCGGTATATCCTTGATCAAGATTAAGTGAATTACTGGTATGAACGATCTACGGACGTTCGGAGTTAGCTGTGGGCCCTAGTCCCTTCAAATAATGCACTATTATACTCATAGGTATTAAGGACCGTGAGTGTACATGCTTGGTATTAAGGACCAGGTATGCTGCGGCTTAACCTGTTACATTACAGGTCTTATATTTTGGTTACCAGTCAATCTCTATCCGAAAGAGTCACTAAGCAAAGTATATAATATTCTGACTGATTGAATATTTGTTTGCCACATCTTATTGGCATATGGAATCTATGATTATTACTTGTGCTAGGTATTAAGGACCTTGGCATATGAATTGATGCATCATTATCAGTCAACCTGAATTATGCATTGAAAAGTGAAGTGATTGAATATTTATTTGCCATATCTTGTTGGCCTGTGAATTTGTGATTATTATTCATGCTTGGTATTAAGGACCTCAATATATGAATTTATGAATTATTATCAGTCAACCTGAATTATTCATTGAAAAGTGAGGTATATATTATTCTCATCGAATATATGTTGACATGCATATTCGGTATGTAGTTGAATACTATCTATTTGCGATAGCATATTATGTTGTTAAATGAAATGATATATTGTTTAATTTAATCATCTACTAGTGATGCATTAATAGTCATTTCGGTGAAAAGTGAAATTACATTTAAGACCGAATTATTTGGGTTAAAAACGTTATTGATTATATTCAATAAAATTGGTATGAAGCAACATAAATGTTCTCGGTACATTTTTGATTGGTTGTTCAATTTTGATGTCTTTTAAGACACATTAATATAAGAATGTAAGCTGTACTTATTGGGCCTGTGTTGCTCATGATGCTGCACCTCCTTGTTTTCAGGTTACGAAGCTTGGGGAAAACGGGATGAACATATAAACAAATATGTTTCTACTATGATTCTAATTAAATAAATTTTATGTAAACTCTGATATTGTAAGATAACAATGTTTTGATTTTCAAGTAAACGTATTATTTCAGACATTTGTTTCATTTGATTTATTATTATTGAGGAAAATATGTTTTCTTCGTTTCACACCGCAGATTCGGGTACCATATTTTCATATAATATTGGTCTCGAGTTTGGGGTCGTGACACTAGTTCTGCCTTTAATAAAGAATCAAAATAAACAACTATAGGAATACTACAATCATTAATGAATATAATTATCAGTTCAACAAAAAAGATTGACCAATTCGAAAATAGTTAAACAAAATGCCTCAGTGCAACAAAAAAGATTGACCAATTCAATGACAATCCAAAGAATGATCAGTTCTATTTTACCAGTACAAACCAAAGAAAAAAAAATTAATGAAACTTGTAAGAGCATCTTTAGCAATGCTAACTATTTTTTAACCAAATTTTAGTTAAAGTAGCTAAAAAGCTATTTTAATTAGCCAGTTTGAAAATACGTATGCACGTACAATGCTCTCTACTTTAGCTAATATTGAGTTTATATAAGTTTTTTAATGTATAAAAAATAGGTTAACTGTATTTAATAATTACATAAAACAACTAAAAATGAATGTTTTAAATTAACAAAAATAATGGAGAGTCTTATCTCGCTCTCTATATTTAGGAGTCATATAGTTAAAATCTAAGGTAGAGAGTCACTTAGGAAGTTGGTGCAGTTGCTAAAATAATTGAAAAACTAAATGTACTCTATAAAATAGCTAAAAAACTAAAATAGAGTATGCTAAAGATGTTGAAAGGATGGAGAGAATTGATTATGTATTCATTGAGTAGCAAGAAACAATATGAAGTGTTTATAAATCACAATTGCAGTCTCGGTAATCATAAAAGGAAAAAGTATAATTCTAAACAAATCCACAAAGACCACTGCGGTAAATAAAAAGAATCAAAATATCAAAAAAGTAGGTGTCCATAACAAAATCAACACTACAAGCAAGTTATGAAGAGAGACTCATGAATATAATGAAAGGAAAAAAAATACAAAACAAGATTGTAGCCTCCAATTTTTTCAATAAAAACCAAATAAAAGTAGAAAAATCAATCCATTGAGTCTCATGACCAAAAAAATCGATCTATGTAGAAACCTGTAAGGGAAAAATATTTGCTATTGGCTATTTCCTATTTGACAAAACCTCTTCCCTTGTATTAGCATTTCTTTGTATTCAATGCTAGGTTGTTTAAGGGATTAGGTATAGTGGCTTAGGTTGTTCTTGCTCGAGATGGTTCGTGAAGACGCCTTTCTTATCCGGTCTTTTCTCCGGACTTCGATCATTGGTCATCGAAGGTTTCATTTCAAGCTCCTCAAGGTATGACTCATGCATATGCACATGCACTTATTCATATTGAGTTTTCCTTGGTGTCCTAGGTTTATCTAGGTTTGCTCAAATGTTGAATGCATTGTTTCATACATTTGAGTTTATTATGTTAGGATTGCTAGATCTTCACTTAGAATCATTTTGATTAGCTTTCCTTATGTTAATGCTGAATTTACACTAGGCGATCGATCATCACTATTCATAACGATCGATCGCCCACGTCAGCAAATATGGCCGTTGCATTTGTTTTGAGTGTGGAATATATCCGTTGCACTTTCTATCAGGCGATCGATCGTCACTTATCGGGCGATCGATCGCACATGAGGGTTTTAGCTTATGTTTTGCAGTTTTACACTAGGCGATCGATCGCCACCTATCGTGCGATCGATCGCATATAAGCCTGGACAAATTCTATAAATAGAACTCTCTTGTTTCATTTCGGCCAACTCTTTCCCCATTGTCAAATACACCTTTGAGAGAGTTTTCTGGTATATTTGAGTGACCCTAGTTCCATGATATAGGATCCTCACATCTTTGATGTTGTTGATTTAGTTATTGTTCCTTGTGAATAACTAAATCAACCATTGAATCATATTCAAGGTTTGTCAATTCGGTTTGTTTGATTCTAGCAAGTGTTCCTTGTTTACTTGCTTGTGTCAAACGAATTGAATTCATTTCATTCACTCATACACACACACATTTGCATTGTTGGTGATGCTTGCGGTTGGAGGATTCACGTGGTGAAGTTCTTTCAATTGGAGCGGCTTGAGGTGGGAGCACTTGAAAAAGCATTTGGAGGCTACACAAGGTTAGAGCTGCCACTAGTCATAGGGTTGATAGTGTAGAGTTTGGGATTGTGATTCCCCCTTGTATGTGTTTGCCAATTGGCGTTTTTCTTAGTGTTACACAAGAGCGTGGGGTACGGCTCCCCTCCGGTTTTCCCTCTAGAGGTAGAGGTTTCCGGGTGACCATATCGTGTGTTGTTTGTGTGTTTGTGTATCTATTGTATTATGCTTAATTAATTAGCATATTGTATGATTGCTTATTTATATGCTATTGTGCTTAATGGATTAGCATATTGTGTGCTTGTTCATACATTGATAGATATAGTCCGTGGTGAGCTATTGATGATGCTCACTTTGGGATTCTAGGTTGTACAATTGATTGTGCTTGTTGCATATATATTTGTTATCAATTGTGAATTGCTTGTGCAATTGTTTGAACCTAGGTTGTTAGGTTGCGGAGAGATTAAACTTTTAATTTGTTCAAAGTTGTGTATGCTCTCCGATTAGTGTTTAGGACGACTACCGTTTATTGGGACTATTCCGTGCAACCGGAATTTCAAAACCTAACACAAATAATACATCAACGTACAAAAGAAAAGCAAATAAAGAAAATTTGAGCAAGAAGTTAGAAGTAGTATCAGTTCACCACAAAAGAGAGGTGCAGAGAACTTGAGATGAGAGAGCTGTGGAGGCAAAAACTCGATGACAAACATCTGCATGAAGAGGGTGAACTATCCTCCAATTATCAGAAGCAAAAGAGCATTAACAAAACAAACGATCAATAGTTTCAATATGGGAACGATAAAAATGACAAGAAGCATCAATATGAGATTGGTACTTCAGGATTTTGTCCTTAGTTCGCAATTTCTTCCTTATGCACCTTGAAGTCTCAGCAAAGGCAAACACATGTATATAGAACCAAAATGTTGAAGATTAATTACTACTCGGACGACCAGAACAAACGTTTTAACAAAGGTTTTTCAGAAATTTCTCTCAGTTTGTTGAGGTTCTGATTGTTTTCAACTATAAGGTCTTGAAGCCTAGAAGCAACGACCATTTTCTTCTCTTGGGCCATTTGTTCTCTTGGGTCGTTTGCTCTGCAATTCTACTTTTTTCATACTGTGAGACCCCGCAAATGAAAATTGTAAATGCAAGCACGTCTTGTAGAGACTCGCGAGAGGGGTTAACCTTGCAGTCATTGCAGCTAGGCATGTCTAATAGAGCATTTCCCTCATCTATTACTAAATTAAATGATCATAAAAAGAGTTTTTTAAGAAAAGAAAAAACCCTCTTATACGGAACCAGCTGCAGTAAAGAAGAAATGCATATGTTGGCATGAAAAGCTGAAGAACACTATATATGCCAAATTGTTAATGAATGTTCTAAAAAGGATAGAAGAACTACAAAAACTTTATTTGAAGATTACGAAGCTGTGATAGAAGTAGCTAACATAAAATGCTACGAGATAGTCTATTCTGAAGATGAAAATGACATGTCAATTTACTTGGCCTGGTCAGAAGAAGATAGTTTATTTGAATCCGAGATAGATTCATAAGAAGATTATTCAGAACGTAGGCTAAGTTTACGGTTAAAGTTAAGAATTTGACGAAAACATAATAGAAGAAGTAATGTCTTCTTATCGTGTCAATATAGAAACAATTGACTATGACTATTATCAGTGTTATGAAACAAATGATCTTCCTATGTTTTGTGAAGAGTCATGGATGACCTACCATAAAGAATGTTTCATAGCAGAAGCTAGAAAAAAAAAACAACTAGAAATGTCCCTTATCAGTGTTAATGCAGCATTTCCCTCAGCCATTGCAGCCAAGCATGTCCCTTAGATCATTTCCACTTCCTTGTCCTCATCCTCCATTCATTTTCCCGGCCTCATCTATATATTCCTCTCGATCTTCCTCTCATTTTAGCTAACTTTTACCTCCCATCATCATCATCTTTCCTCTCCCATAAGTCACTTTCTCTCCCATATTTCATCATTGACAATCGGTCGCCACTGCCGGTTGTCCACCTTCGACCACCATAATATTCACCTTCCAGCCATCGTTTCCACTTATGCCCTAAATCATAAGCTGAAATATTCAACTTATGTTTTAAAGAGTCACAAGACATTTTATTAAATAAATTAATTTAATGGGAAGCGGTAATGTTTGAAATTACTTTAAAAGGTGTAAAATATTGAAGTCTATAATTTGAGTTGTTCGTCTAAAATTTAATTTAATGAATGAATCGAAAATGTGTTAAATTTAACAAGCTATTGACTCAATGACGAACTAAAGGTGAAGAAGTTCCAAAACACCATTATGAGACAAGAAAAGAAAGAAATAATCTGGAACTAGACACGTAATTAATTAGAACCATTAGATCCATTTAAATCTAATGTACATCTATGAAGAGGAGAAAACTTATGTATAAAGCTAGAATGTGTCCCTTGATCCGGACTCTTCCATTTGTCTCCATTTCTTCCACTAATGCATTACTTGTTCCACTTATGGCGCTATTAAATTTGAATGTTATCCATGGCCGATCAGGCAACTCTTGTTCAGGCTTTGCTTGCTAAATCTAGCTCGAGAACGGTCTCCGGAGTAAAACGCTAAATATTTGAACAAAAAGAGCTTACTTGAAGGTTAAGATTCTAGTAATTATACTTAAGGCTTTTTTATTTTTGAGAAATACTGAAGGTTCTAATAAAGTTTTTCCCATTTTTAATTGATTCTACAAGATTTATCCAAAATTTATTTATAATTTCTGCAAAATTTCTATTTTTTAAGATGTTTCCTCAATACTCAATATTTTGGTAATTATATATATATATATACAATTCCCTTCACATGTAGACGTCTACACGTGAATTAAAATACGAACATCTTCATCCCGACCAATTGACAACATAACTTAATCAACGGAACCGTTCATCGTTTAGATTTATTTTCAAAATTAATCCTTGCAAAAAATCAGCCGAATTGAAGATTGTTTGGTCATCTATTCGTTGTATACTTTGTAGACAAATACAGTCCATCAAATAAAGTTGAAATGATGAATGTGGTGATCAAATGGCTAAATAATTTCTAATTTGAATTTTTTTTTGTCAAAATGATACTTGAATGATGAGCTAAAGTATAGACGGTTTTGAGCATTAGTTTACACTCGCAATGAGAATATTCGCATTTTAATTCACGTGTGGACGTCCACACGTGAAGGAGACTATATATATATATATTTATTTATTTATCAGAATTTGATAACATTGCATCTCATCCATTTAACCAGTTAAGTATTACCCTAATAAGAATCGATCATATACGTACAAAGAATAAAAATTCTTTTAAGTGTCTGAAAGATGGAACGCAACTATTATGCCATTTGCTGGACAGGAAAAGTTCCTTTGTTTTTCAGTGGAAATTAAACCCACAGCAATATTATCCCTTTGCATAATATTATCCCTTTGCATAATATCATACCATATTAATTTCCACAACATAATATGGAAGTCAGGAATATGTTTATTTAAATTGATTAATAGTAACACGCATCATGTTCAGTTTTGTTTTTCTGATCAACTTGTAAATATAACAATGGTGATCCTGTTGAGACAATAGTGAGTGCAATGCAGCCCTGGTCGAATATTTATTTTCTCATTTGGACTCTGAGAAGACCCCTGGTATTCAAATTGATGGTGTTCATTTGGACTCTTAAGAGCTAACCAAGCTGTTTTTGACTTGAGTAAAGAAAAGAAAGAGAACACATTCATGATTAAGTATATCTTGGCAGGGGAAATAACTTTTTCCTATCCATCCAAGAAAATCAGAGGAAGGAAAAGAAAGAAAATCATAAATTGATGGATGAATTGAAAACACCAACACTTCTCTATCAAGGAACAAAGTGATATTATTTTGCACTCAAGTCAAAGCATCACTTTCTAGATTCAATTCTCATAAAGCTTGAGAACACAAGATTTTTCGATTGGCTGCATAGGACACAATTTGACTTGCAATTCTACAAAATTGAACTCACGTTAGATAACAAATTCTATCCTCACACAAATACAACAATGTCGTTGAAAGTAATCACAGGGGAACAGATCCGTAAAAAACTACTTCAGCTGGGCCAGTCATGTAAATATGATTGTCCTCTTCTCTCCACTCAATCTGTAATGGTCCACCCGGTAGATCAACCGTGCAATTCTGTTACCAAAAGCTGAGCATAAACAGATGTGCATAGAGGAAAGCAAGTCAAGAAACTACAGTGATCATGAGGTTAATCCGGAGTATTACGATAGAAAAGAAAACAAACAACATTCACTTCTCTCCAAATTATACCCAAACTGGAGTTTCATGAAAGTAAGAAAAGAAGGTCTTCCTTTGTGTTTTGGTCCGTAGAAAAGAAAAATGCATCACGATAAACGTTCAACCCATGTAATTACAAAATCATTTGGCTGTTGAGTTCATAGGTCACATGTATCACACTAACCAACCCTGCCATCCTTTGCATGGAGGGATGCTGCTTATGGAGGGGATATCAAACTTACAAAAATTTACCAACATGGCAATATCACAAACAGTGATGATTCTAAGATACTGGAACTATAGTTACATCATGACCATAAAAAGAAAAAATAGTTACAGTACTCTTCTGAAAAAATGAAATTAAAACTATGTTAGAGCAAATGGAAGAATTTTATTTCCATGTCAAATATTTCAGTATGTAATTATGTATACCATTACTCTTCAACGAAAAGGCCCAACACTTACCCGAGCAGCACGACCCTCAAGAACTGCTGCGACAACTACAGCACAAGCACCAGTTCCACAAGCCAGTGTTGCTCCTACAATCACAAGTGATTAAGCTTCCGACTTAAAAAAAATGCATTCTGTATTAGATCACAGTTTACTAAATGTTTCTTTTGCAACCAAAAGAACTCACCTGCCCCACGCTCCCAAACTCGCATTTTGAGGTGTGAAGGAGTGAAAACTTGAACGAATTCTGCCAATCACAGTCAAATTAGATTCATGAATACAAAATCATTATTAAGAACAATATGATCAGGTAACTGTATTTTCAAGCCTACTAAGACAGTGTAGAGTTTGGAGATATTTTACGTGGATAACGACAGGGCATAAGTCCGTTTTACAACTTGAGGCATTTCAGATCAGAACATACAAGTGCTCAGTAGCTTCTTTTAGCTGTTTGCCAAAACCAACCTTGTAAACTGAAAGATGCACAATGGAACAAATACTACATTCTGGACGTATTTCTCAAAATCCCAAAGCACATTTCGACAAGTTTAAACAGAATGACACCAGAAGTTTCATATGGTTCAAATTTATGCCTTCTCAAACTTCTATTACTGTCAGAACTCAGAAGGCATAAACGATAAATAGAAAAAAAAGACGATCCGTAGTGTCTAAGTTTAACATAAGTAAAGACCAACTGATTCCAAATTTCCAATAACAAAAGCATTTCCACAGAGTAAATAAATTCCAACCTGTGTTAGTTCGTGCTGGAAACACCTCATGATGCTCAAATTTTGGACCAATTTCAGCTAAATCCAGTTCAACAACCTGCAAATTCTGTTTCATTCCACCCAAAAGTAAAGAAGTCACAGTCAGCAATGACAGATTTTGCGAGAAATAGTACTTAAACAGATTTATGCAACTTGTAACTTTGAGACATTGTCAACAGTCCAAGAAAACACACCTAAATACACGTAAAGAAACTAATATGAACCTACTTAGTAGGAATCATCAAAAACTTTAATAATTAATACATTAGCTGCTACCAAATTACTTGTGTCAAGTTAGGTCATTTTCTTAAGACAGATGAGAACTATCAGAAGGAAGGAAGACTGCTAAGAGTAAATTCAGCAAACAGATCCGTAATAGAATTAAGTTGAAATGTCTGTACAGTTACCTGGTCTCCTTCAGTACCAAAAGTTACACAATGAGGATTTCCCATACTAACACAGGTTACATTCCAGGTTACTCCATCAACATCCAGACCTGACTTAACAACAGATTCATCTTTGTTTGCAGGTAGTCTAATAGGTACATCTGATGCTTTAAGAACCGGCTGCCCCATATCAACTCTAACATGTAATTAAAAGACTCCAGGTTAGCTAAAGCGAATATGGACATCCAACACATGACGAGGCATCCGGAACAGCATTGTGTGCATTGTATTCAGACTTTCAACGTCGAATACTTTGCAATCATTAGATGTTTGATGTGTTAACCTCAAATAGTTTACTTAAACCGATAGGGTAAACAACAACATACCTTCCCATCATCTACAATTTCTGGAACAATTACACCAGCACCAGTATGTACTGTAAACCTGCAATGATTTACACATACGACTAGTGTTTAGTACTACATGGAATACGATTTATTAGTATCGAACAGGATAACTTCTTCTTCTAAATGTTATATGCAAAAAAAAACAAAAAGAAACAATGCAGTAAATACAATCATGTACAATTAACAAACCAAAAAAAAAAGAAAAAGAATTTGGCAGCATTTCAAACCTGTACCGTTGCTTCCCATGAAAATTCTCAAGCTCTGTGATGAATCTGGCAAAGCACCGAACTCCATTGCCACACATCTATATGATAATATCCAACATCAAACTTTCGGAAATAACTACCACTCATACACACACTTGCACACATATAATGCAATGCAGCAGATGCAATCAGTTCATCTCCTTTCAACCACGGAAGCAGACACCAGCACATATACAGACAATATTCAAAGAATCAGAGGAACAAAATTTATTGTAAAATGTGAGTTACCTCAGGCTCACTCCCGTCGGAATTGAAAATCCTCATGGTACAATCGGTGCCATTGATGCCGGGAAGCGCGAAGATCACTCCATCCGCGCCAATCCCGAAGTTCCGATCACATAGCTTCGCTGCTTGCTCTGCAGTAATCTTAGGCTCTGAAGAATCCCTATTATCAACCTATCACTCGTAAAACTCAAGAATCAAAAACAAACTAAATAATCCAAAAGAATTTGGCGAAACTAACCCTAACTTTTGAGTTGCTTATTCAATTTTTCCAATATTTGCAGAGTGATTAAATACCAGGATGAAGTCGTTTCCGAGGCCATGGTACTTGACAAAGTGAAGGATTCCGGCTTCTCTCCGGTCCAGAAAAGAAGCGGGTGATGCTCATTGAAGACACTGCCACCACTGCTAGGCGTAAATGAGGGACAGTTGCTCTGAGAGAGTTCAATTTGAGAATAGGAGAAGAAGATGGATGGTGATAATTGCTATTGAGACTTGAGACTCTCAGTTGGTCTGAGAACTGAGCTTGTTTGGGAGAAGAAACAACCAAGCAAAATGCTTACACGTAAACGGCGTCGTATTCTATTCATGCCATTTTTTGTAATTAGATATTGATACGAGGAGCATTAGCGTAATAACACATTAAGTTACCGTTGGAGCCTCTTCTGTTTCTTTATAAAGACGAAGGAGAAGAGAAGCAAAAGCAAAAGCATAAAACTGAGAAATTTCAAGAGCGTCCAGAAACTGCTTACTAGTTTTCAAGGGAAACCGAAATTCTTCGAACTTAATCGGTGAGTTTTCTCAAATTCTGATCTTTTTAGGGTTTTGTCTTGAAGTTATGATCCTTCTTTTGACCAACTTTTCAAGAATTGGAAGTTGAATTTTGGCGTCCGTTAGGGTTCGATGAGATAGGAAATTGAGATCTTACTCCAGTCGATCAGTCGGTCTAATAGAAATGGGTTTTCTTAAACGAGCATCAATGATCTAAAATTTAGACTCAGATGGGTTTTCTTTATCTGGTTTTTCCGTATGTGGTTATGAAATGGGTTTATAAATAAGATTCTGATTATAATGAACTCTGATCGTATAGGGATGAAGAATGATCTACATATTGAAATATAGAAATTTACTTATTTCAATTTTCTCGCTTAGGCTTTTTCGTTGTTAAGTAATGAAGAATTTGGTCTATGTTATGATCT
Source organism: Rubus idaeus (assembly GCA_030142095.1). Lineage (NCBI taxonomy): Eukaryota > Viridiplantae > Streptophyta > Magnoliopsida > Rosales > Rosaceae > Rubus > Rubus idaeus. The sequence continues at coordinate 16,018,065 of CM057970.1, read as the reverse complement.
CAAATCTTACAACAGCTTTCTTGTTATGTTCATCTTTCTGGTATTCAAACTGGTAACTATGAACTTACAGGAAAACTTAGAATTTTGGTAACTATGAACTTACAGGAAAACTTAGAATTATTGTTATGTTCAATTTGGTTTGACAATAATCAACAGCCTTGCTGTATGATCTTTTCGGCGTAGAAATTGGTAACTCTGCTCTCACTGGAAAAGTGTGCCATATAAGGGTTCAGTTAGTTTTAGAGTTCTGAAGGCATATCCAAAAAGGGGGCAGGAAACAAGTAATTGAGATTTGAGAAGTGTTTATGCATTATATCACATGTTCTAATTTCTTTCTTTCAATTTTTTCTACAGATATCAGTAAAACAAATTGAATTGGATAAACAAAGCACAAATGGCATCAAAAGTTGGTCGTTTGTTTCAAGATCAGAACCTCAGCGTTCACTCTAATGGTACTCATCAAGTCTATTTCTATGTCTTTCCTTGTTGTCTAAACTTTTTGTTAGGATATTCAGTCTAACTTTTATACTATGCAACAACAGGAGCTTCTCTTGTGGGAAAGGGTGACGCAAAAACACAGAAGAAAGGGGGGTTTGGTGGAAGGAAACCTCTAGGAGATGTATCAAATACCGGGAAGCCTGAATTTACCAAGGCATCAAAAAAGCCTGCTCTTACCAATGTTCCTCAAATCATTGCCGATGCAAGCAACAAGAAAAGCCTTTCTAAAGCCTTGGATAAAGTGCAGACTCGTGGTAGCCGGAAGGCACTATCTGATGTGTCTAACACAGTCAAACCACCTGTGCATAAGAAGTCAAGTGTTGTGGCACCACCACCTTGTGGTTTTGAGGAGGAAGGTTTCCTGCATGACCATCAACAGTGCATCAAAGCTATGAGAAAGGCTAACCACATGGATCAAATGGATCTAATTATGATGATACATGGACCAGATTCATCCAGGAAGCTTTCATCTCCATGTGCAGCTTCTCAGTTGAGTAAAGTTGAGGTAAGCTTGCAAAAAATGCAATTCCTTTGTTTTATTTTCCAGCATTTATTTTTGGGTATGGAATCCTAAATATTGCTGTTTATTCATCCTTCTTTTTTCGTTTCAGCCTGAGAGTCCCATGAGGTACTTGGATATGAAAGAGATGCCCGAGCTGTCTATCAATCTTGACTCTCCACCACATTGCAAGTCTCCATTGTCACCAAATCATACCAAGTCCCCTTGGATTTGGGAGGACTGTGATTTTCAGGTGATGGAAACACCACAGTTGTTAAGGCATTGATTCCCCTGGAATCCCTTGGATTTGGGAGGACTGTGATTTTCAGGTGATGGAAACACCACAGTTGTTAAGGCATTGATTCCCCTGGAACTTCCAAAATGTGTACTTTGTGATGCACCATCAATCAACCTGAAATTGATGTAGTCAGAGTCATCAGAGAGGATTTGGTTATGGTCAAGTCTGTTCTTAGTTTTTTCTTAGTTCTTTGGTATTTGAACATTTGAATGTTGTTCCTATATACTCAATGGCTCAGTTATGTAAATACTATTTCTTCTTTGTTCGACCCACATTAGTGTCGTATTGATTGTGAATAGATGTATGGATGTGTATTGGTTTTTGTTTTTGAAAATAGGAGACGGAGATTTCTGACCCTTTAAGCAAGCCCTTATCTTTGCTGCAGTATCAAGTACTCTTCCCCCCCCCCCCCCCCCTCTCTCAAATCGTTAATATCATCTTGGGAGAATGGTCACTTTGGTCATCGAACTTTGCAGATTTGACACTTTAGTCATCGAACTTTCGAAAATATCACTTTAGTCACTGAACTATTACACCGTCTATCACTTTAGTACTTCCGTTAGTTTTTCCCGTTAAAACAACATCTCTCCGTTAAATTCAGGGGTATTTTAGGGATGTAAGACCAAAAAATTATTTTTCTGACTCACTTTCTATCATTTTTCCGGTATCCAACTTGGGAACCTTTTAAAATATATTTCTGCTCATTTTATCATATATACTTCTTCATAAAAATTGTTCTATATTCTGTCTATTATTCCGTATTCAAATTGCATGATCATCCAACGGTTTAAACATTCCAAATCTAAGAATTTATCTAGTATACTCACAAGAAAACCTCTATGTTGTTCACAACTTCAAGTGATCATATCTCACTCATTTTTTAACTAAATTTTGTAATCTTTATATCAAAATGAAGCTTAGAACCTGAAATTTTAATTTGGAGAATTTCATAATTATTGGTTAGATTTACATTATGTAACAATTTAAGTAAAACTTTGCCTATTAGTGTTAGCTCATAAATAATGGCCCAAGTTTTGCTTAAATTGTTACATAATGTAAATCTAACCAATAATTATGATATTCTCCAGATTAAAAGTTTAGGTTCTAAGCTTCATTTTTATATAAAGATTACAAAATTTGGTTAAGAAATGAGTGAGATATGATCACTTGAAATTGTGAACAACATAGAGGTTTTCCTGCGAGTATACTAGATAAATTCTTAGATTTGGGATGTTTAAACCGTTGGATGATCATAAAATTTTAATACCGAATAATAGACATAATATAGAACAACTTTTATGAAGAAATATATATGATAAAATGAGCATAAACATATTTTAAAAGGTTCTCAAGTTGGCTACCGGAAAAATGATGGAAAGTGAGTCAGAAAAATATTTTTTTGGTCTTACATCCCTAAAATACCCCTGAATTTAATGGAGAGAGGTTGTTTTAACGGAAAAAACTAACGGAGGTACTAAAGTGATAGACGGTGTAATAGTTCAGTGACTAAAGTGATATATTCGAAAGTTCAGTGACTAAAATGTCAAATTTGGCAAAGTTCAGTGACTAAAGTGATCATTCTCCCTATCATCTTTTTGATGACAAAAGAAAAATGGTATAATTAATGAGAAAAGTAAGATTACAACTTGCAGTAAGTAACTGAATAGCCTACTCTTTTTCTTTCTTCAAACCTTAAAGAAAAGCCTTCATATATGAACGAGGTCAAATTGTCAAATCCATTAACTAGCTACCAGAGCCGTATTGGAAAAAGTAACAGATACTTGCAATAGCTTCATTGGGTAACTGGGTCATATTTTTTACCCAATAGTTAGAGAGAGCTAGGCAACTGAGGGACACCTTATGGTAATGGCAACTTCTAACTATATAAGTGCCTAGCAGGAGTTGCAATTATGTAGTTCAACCTATTATGTTGCTAAGTTAGCAATGAGCTTTGATGATGTTATTGTTTGGAAGAGGGGGTTGGTTCTTGGTTGGAGCATTCTTTATAAACTGTTGCATCATTAGCAAAGTTAACTAGCAGTTGGGTCATCCAAAATTTATATACATAACAAAAACAAATTGTTTTTGGTTCACTTCTCTTCATTCACCCCCAGAATCCCTTGTCACTAATTCACTATCAATAAAAGTAGTACTACTTTTGAACTGTGGAAATTAATCCTCATTGAATTTCAAATTAAAACAAACAAAACAGCAAATGACGATCATGAGTACAACGCTCTTTGATGAATCGTATTCTTGATGATCATCCATGGGTTTCTTGGCCGCTTCATCAATTGCAGCTAACCTTTCGACCAGCAAGGGATGAGAACAAGAGCAAGCATCAGGCCACTCCTTATAGGGGCAACTTTTTTATTTTGATAGACAACAAAGATAACAAACTGAATGAACCTTCTAAGCTGCAGAGAGAGCCAGAACCATACCAAATAAGCTGCTAAAAACACAAAGAAACCGAAGATAGACAATCGAAAACAAGCTATCAAGAATGAAAAGTCAGAAACAGCAGCATCCTGCAGCAAATAATCAACACGGGCAGACTTGTCTTCATTACACATGAACTGAAATCAATTTGACTAATGACCAAGGACTAATCAGTGTAACAAAAAATTTCCTCCAATCTTACAAAGTGGAAGTGAAGAATTCTCAAAATGCAGCTAAACCTTACTAATCAATAATCATATGACAAGTGTAAACTAATTCTTTGATTTTCATTGATCTTCAAAATTTCTATTTTTTTTTTCAGGTAGCAGATTTCGAAAGTATTTTATGATACTAACAAGAAAAACAGGAAGTGCCCTTGAACAACTAAGAACTAACTGATCTAAAAGAAAGGCACTTGAATCATTCAGAGGTAAGGATTGGCTCTACATAGAAACAACGAGTGACCCGCATCAGCAACAAAATTTGCTTCCCTGATAATGTGCTTGAAACTGATTTGTGAACATGTTCTTGCAAGATGAAGAATGTCTTGAACCGATAACTTGATCCTCCACGGAGTTTAAATCAGTCCAATTGGATGATGACGATCTTTGAATCACCTTCGACTTGGATTTTTGATGTGAACGTAAAATACGTTCACAAAGTGCCTTTAATTCGGTTTTGCTATTGAAGCTTTTGTTTGTTTAATTTTGTTTTTGTGTTTTTAGGGAAAACCGTAAAATATTAATGCCGTGTGTTTTGGAGTTTTGGTACGGAAAGTCAACCGTGTTTTCGGATGTCAAAAGACCCGGTCTTTGGGTGTGGCCCGTTAATGTACGAAGTTTCGGAAACCGTTCGATTCCGACAATTTGTCGGCGAACCACCACATATGGCGCGAACCGCCACTCACGGAGTCACAACCACCACACACGGTGGCGAATATATTTTAAATCTCCTTTTATTTTCCCATGTTTATTATTTATAATTTAGTTTTTCTTTTATTTATACTTTATATTTATTTTATTTTAATTTTTCTTTTATTTTTATAATTATTTATTATTTTTGTTTTGGTTTTGCTCGTTCTTTCATCTTCCCCCGCCCCCTTCTTTCCGTTCTTCCAACTCCTCCTCCCTCCTTCCCTGCCCTCCCCCCCTCTCCCCCCCCCCCCCCTCCCTCCTTCTCCTCCTTTTGCCCCCCCCCCTCCCCGTCCCGGCCTCCCTCCACCAAACCCCTCCCCCCCAATTCCTCCCTCCCCCCCGCCTCCCCCCCCCCCCCGCTCGTTTCCAGCCCACCCCCTACCCGCCAAGCGCCCCCCCCCCCTCGCTTTGCTCACCAATATTCTCAATTCTTCGTTTACCAATCCCTCTAATTATCTTCTTCATTCGCCGCCCCCAACCCCCCCCCCCCAACCCCCCCCCCCCCCCCCCCCCCCCCCCCCCCCCCCCCCCCCCCCCGCCGTCCCCCCGGCCCCCCCCCCCCCCCGCCCCCCCCTTTAGTCCGTTTTCCTCCTTTTCACCCTTTTTCCAAACTCCTTTATTTATTATATTTTTTTTGTTTAATTAACTATTCGTGTTTTGGGAATGTTTTGTTTGTTTATTTTATTTTTGTGTAATATTGTTGGTGGTTAATTGTTCTTCTGGCTTATGTGTTTTGTTTGTTTGGTTTTACTTTAATGTTAAAACTAAAAAGGCCGGTGCTCCCGGGTCTGCCTGTTGCTTCTTCTGCGTTGGTTTAGTTAATTACCTTTGCATGTTTAATTGTTTGGTCGGGGTGGTCTCGGGTTATTTTCTAGTGGGTTTTATTTGGGGTGTATGGTGTCCAGCTCTTACATATGTTAATTTCGGATTCGCTAGGGATTGGTTAATCTTCAAAACAATATTTGTGTGTGTTTTCTTGTTTTCAAAAATAATAAAAACCAAAAATATTTTTTTATTGTTTTCAAAAATCTCAAAAACCCCCAAAATACTTTTGTATATAAGTATATTTTTGTAAATGAAACAATCTGTATAGTTCTTTAATTTTGTATATATATATATTCTTTATTCTTTATACTTGTAAATATTAATTCTTTATTTAATTTAATTTGGCATTAAAAAGAATATACTCTTCGTGGGAAAAATTTATTTCCCTTACTTACAACGACTTGTTAGGAATTTAGGTAAATAATTTAATGAACCTAAAATCCTCAAATCTTTTCCTGCGGGGTTGTTTTCTATTTACTTTTACATTGTTGCTATTGCTTTTTTTTTACTATTGCTGTTGTTTTTACTATTTTTTTGCTTTTGCTATTTTTTTACCATGTGTAAATAATACTTGTTAATTTTATTTATACTCCTGTTATATTGTTTATATTTTTACTTATAATTATATTGGTTTTTTATATAGTTGTTTTTTTTTGTTGTTGAAGTTGTATTGACGGTGTGGTTTTTGTTATTTGGCAAACCCTTCTTTTACCGTAGGTTATTTGGGTGGCTTTATTAACTTGGGTTGTCGAACCTTAAGTGCTTTCTCACCGAGTAGGGGCTGGTGTATATGTCAGCCGGGTGCGGGTTTGAAAATGGTTCGGCTTGCCCTAAATGTCCCCTCTCGTATCTGTGTCGGCCTCGCCTTCGAAAACACGTCTTTAAGTCACCCCAGCCAAGTCCCCTTGAGTTACTTGGAATCACTTTCATTTTTTTCAACTATATTAAGGCAAAGGAAAATATTTTTGTACATTTAAGTGTATTGTGAAATAAAATATAGTAGACATAGGAATATAGTAGACATAGGAATATACTTAGACATAGGAAATTTTATTCATTCATTTTGTATAGATAATTTGTGCACATTTTTAATTTGTAAATATTTTGTTTTTATTTTGTAAATTTATTACTAACCTTTTTATTTTGTATAGGAAATAATCCGGGTTTATCGGAAATTTTACCACATACATCGGAGATACGTTTAGGAAGTCAAGGTTGAAAAACCTTGAGGTTGATGTCTTGTTGGTGATTTTCGGTTTCCTCGGGAGTAAAAAGGTAAGTTTTCTTTTAACTCTCGTTATTTATTTAAAAAAATAAAAATAAAAATAAAAATAAAAAAATAGAAATTTTTTTAATTGTAAAAAAAAAAAAAAAAGAGTGTTTGCTTTTGTTTTACTGTTTTGTAATTATTTCTTTTTACTATTCATAATTACTGTTTGTTTTATTTTTGGGCTTGTTGTTGTTATTTGTTATTGGGCCTTAGGCCCTTTGTTTGTGTGTGGTTAGGGTTTTAGGTTTCGTAAAATAAAAAAAAAAAATAGCCCTGGCCGTGTCATTCACCCCAAAACCCGTAACCCAACCCATTAGTGTGTCGGGTCGTTCGTTTTTAGGCCCATTAGTTAAGCCCACCAATAATGGGCCCGTTTCTTGGCCCCCCACTTTAAGGCCCAAACCATTCCGATGGCCCGCCCGTTTAAAGTGTCCAAGCGCGTGTGCTACGCTTTCACGTTCACTTTACGACTTTTCGTAAAGTATTAAAAAATAAAAATAAAAAAATAAAAAATAGAAAATCAAAAAAAATTTGATTGGCCGCGCACGTTTTGCCCCGATTGTTTAATAAACCCGTGCGTGTCTACGTAGACTTTACGTTTCGTCGCTCGATCCACAATTTCGGGTCTTCGTCCGTGGCACGTGTGCCTGCTCCATTCCGTTCCCTTCCCTTCGGTTTGCGTTAGTTCCCTTAGTCATTCCACCAATTTCCTTACTCTCTCTCTCTCTCTCTCTCGTTTTCTCTCTCTCGTGTTCTTCGGTTTTCCCGAAAACTCCCAATCCCAAGTTTTCCTTCCTTCCCAACCCGAAATCCAAAAGAGTCAATTCTTTCGCCGCTTGTTTCGGGGGTCCTTCGAGAGAACCCATCTTGAAGGTCCCTTCCTTTTTTTTTTTTTTATTTTTTTGTTTTAAATTCTATTTTTTTTTTTTTGGGTTTGAAAATTTTTTTTTCTTTTTTTTTGTGATTTTTTTTTTTAATTTTTTTTTTATTTGTTTGTTAATTTTTTTCAAAGTTAAATCCTTATTTAACCTTATTTATTTATTTTTATTTATTTATATATTTTATTTATTTTATACCCCCCCCCCACCCCCCCCCTCATCCTTCCGGGGATATGTTGAAAGTCAACTAAGAGATGAAAATGGGGGGTCAAGAAGTCAAATCACATTGCCTCCAAGCCCATGTACCCTCCATTTCAAAATGCCCATTGATTTGTGCACCCTCCAAATGGTTATTAGTCGATTTTATAGATCTGCACCTTGCGGTGTCCATTTTCATGGACACAAAGTAACATTTTTCCCAAACTCGTTTATTTATTATAATTTATTTTTGTTTAATTAACTATTCGTGAATAATTTTGGGAAATGTTATTGTTTGTTTATTTTCTATTTTGTGTAATAATTGTTGGATTGAAGTTAATTGATTCTTCTAGCAACTTATGTGAATTTTGTTTGTTTGGTTTTATCTTTAATGTTAAAACTAAATAATAAGGATCACGGATAGTTGGGCGTCCCGGTAGGTCGTGCACTTGAATTAGCAACTCTTCTTCTATGCGTTAGACATGTTTAGATTAATTACCTTTGCATGTTTAATTGTTTAGCCTGTCAGGGTGGTCTCGGGGTTAATTTTCATAGTGAGGTTTTATTTGGGAGATGTATGGTGGTCCAGCATCTTACATATGTTAATTTCGGATTCATGGCTAGGGAATTGGTTAATCTTCAAAACAATATTTGTGTGTGTTTTCTTGTTTTCAAAAATAATAAAAATCCAAAAATATTTCTTTTATTGTTTTCAAAAATCTCAAAAACCCCCAAAAATACTTTTGTATATAATGTATATTTTTGTAAATAGAAACAATACTGTATAGTTCATTTAATTTTGTATATATATATATTCTTTATTCTTTATACTTGTAAATATTAATTCTTTATTTAATTTAATTTATTGTGACATTAAAAAGTAAATATAACAATCTTCTGTGGGAAAAACCTTTATTTCCCATTATACTTTACAACGACAATTGTTAGGAATTTAGGTAAATAATTTAATGAACGCGGTAAAAATCCTCAAATCAATTTTGAGATGACCTTGAGCAATTGCTTGTCTAAGACCTTCACGAAGAGCCCATTGCTTCAGCGACAAGGACAGAAGAGTGACCAATATCTTTAGCTGAAGCTAGAAGAGGATTGCCCTCTGAGTCACGCATTACAAAACCTGCTGCTGCCCGGTGATTATGCTTCATAGAACCATCAAAATTGAGTTTGATATAGTTTGGATCAGGGGGCTTCCAGCAAATGAGATCTCTGTGAATTTTCTTCCTGTGCTGGCTAGGAGGATTTACATGCCAATTTTGTAAGGTCATAGCGGCTGCAGAATAACAAATCTGACTAGGAAGCATAGAAGTATGCTTAAAAATAAGCTTATTCCTGGGTATTTGAACTTTCTGTGTTTGATGACATAAAGAATCAGTATCTTTTTGGATTCTAAAAGAATCTAACCAATCAACAAAGGAAGCATTCCAAGAAAGAGGGTAGATTAAACTAGAGATTTTCCCAAAATTTTGGGAGTAAGGACATTTCATAAAGAGATGATCAATAGTTTCACTGTCAAATTGCAGAAAGGACACGTTCTGTCAATAATCTCAGAAGTATAGATCTTATCTTCTTATAAGTTGCCATCTAAATGGCTTAAACTTTAGGAGGCATTGGGAACTTTCACGTCACAGAGAAGGTTTTATTTGGAATAAGCATGGAGTGTTCGAACCTGTTAGTGAGAAGCAGATTTTATAGTAAACATACCATTACAGCAGGGCCCCAAATAAATTCATCATCTCTTAGGAACAACAGGAAGAGGAATGGAACAGATTTTGTATACAACATCAGGAGGAAGAACTTGTAAAAGTTTATCATCATTTGAAGAGTGATTACATATGTAGTCACTTGCAACTTCTTTGCAGTTGATATGAAGTCTTTCATTTCCCCTGAGGAGATTTAAAACAAAGAAAGTTCAAAAAGTTCAAATATCAAACACAGAAAGTTCAAACGCAGATCTCCAAAGTTCACACACAGAAAGTTGCTCAAAGTAAACATATTAAACTCTTGAGACATTGGCATACCCATCATCCATAAACGTGCTCATACATCATTATTAGAATGATGTCTTTAAGGATGCAATGTATATAGTTGAGAAAAATCAGATGCGCTGTATATGGTGTGGAAATGAGATAAAAACTTGAAACTGTGTCTGACAAATTCATTTTCATTAGACAAAAGAAACTGGTGACACAAAATAAGGGGCAAAACAGCTACAATGGAGCTTTTAAAAATTAGGTAAACACTAACAAAGGCAGTTTTAACCAAACAGCCATTTCCATGACTTCATTCCTGTTGTAGCTGATATATTTTCCAGCAAATAAATGACCGAAGAATTCGAATATATCACAATTTACTTGGCAGCAATAGAAAGAATATTAACACCATTAAAGATACATAGCTGATGAAAATCCAAGGACCCGTTGGCTAGTTCATCTGACAACAGTTATACTATATACTACGTACAAGTAATCTCACATCTTCATTTTAGAGGCAAGGCGTACTCCAAATATCAAAGGTTTATTGCAGTAATTAAAAACTCAAACTAAGGGTGGAAAAAACTTGATAATCAAAGGTTACAGCTAAATAATCACAACATTTGTAACCTACATGTTCTATACAGTAGTTAAATACATCAGCATATCAGCACATCACAATAACTAGCAAGTTCCACAGCCTCAAATTAATTTTATCCTAAACATCATCCAAAATCACCATAATCTTCTCGTCTTTTATCCTGTCACATAGATGTTCTCTTCTGGCTATAGTTTCATTTTCAACGTCCTTTCTTTTTGAATCCTTTCCAGGTTTGCGGTATGGTTTATTTTTGTAGCTTGCTTATAAATTTCTTTGACGAGGACCATCTGCTTCTTCCACTATATTGACGTTTCTAAATAATTCCACATAGCAAGAAAATGGCTTAAGCTCTTTATCATCCAATTGATTGTAACTCCATTCTAGAGCCCAAGTATCTTCTTTCCCAGGCGTCTCAAGGCATCTTCCGAGTTTCCACCATGCACATAAAGCACTTCTATTTTTTTAAAGTACTTGCAACTGTGACACCTAAAATAGGCAGACCTCCACATCAAGGCTATGTGAATCGCTACAAATCATATAGTAAGATTTGTAACAACATCACCTGCCATCTTGTCAAACAAATTCCAAGTTTTTTCTTTGTCTAAAACGTCGAGCACTAACTCCTATAGCATATGCATCCGAGTTGATAGTACTCCACGACTTCTAGATGTCAACAAAAACTAGGAAGTTGCCCGGCCTCAAAATCAATTTTATCTCAAACATCATCCAAAATTACAAGATTCTTCTTGTCTTTTATTTTGTCACATTGATAAGGTGCTATCCCGACTGTGGTCTTATTCTCTACAGCATCCAGACCTGGTGTTTCAGAAATTTCTTTTTGAATTCTTTCCAGATTTGGATTCTGTTTCACATCTAGTACTGAAACCACATCGTCAAATGGTTTGACGAGTGTCATCTTCCCCACACCACCTATGCCATACACCCCAATCCATTCCTCCACGATTTTCTCAAGAACTGAAATCCACGATTCAAAGGGCTCATAATGTGCAGTAGCAATCTCCATTTCTCTATTGGAGCTCCACCGATCTCATCCAGAACCTAAATTGCACAGTTGATTTTCTAGATTCTGTAGTGAATGGATCCAACAATTGCAGAACCAATTGCAATGATCAATATAAACCCTAAATCAAATATGGGGATGCAATTAGATTCCAACTAAACAGCAAACGAAATCAAACGAGGACCAAATCTAAAAGGAGAGTGCCAGATTATCTAGTTCAGATTGGGAAATGTGGAAAGGGATAAAACAAAAGTAACATAAAATATAAAACAGAGCAAATGAAATCAATGAAGGAAATCATAAGCACATACCTTACATCTATCTCTTGATTTAGACTTGGGAATGAAGATAATGACTATAACAACTGCAAAATCAAACTCAAGCGTGCAGCGACTCTAAAACTTTGAAATCAGAGGATGGGAATGGGATGAAGTTTAAGGAGGAATGGAGACTTGGAGAGGGATAAATAGGAGAGGCTGAGAGTCAAAAGCGAGAAAAGAAAGAGAAGCGAATGCGCATTTCAAAAGCCAAACTGATCATGACTCTACACGTGGAACGCACATCTAAACCGGATCGTGCTGTCACCAACTCGCCGTATACAATAATTTTGACAAGTAAAGAATTACACAATTATTTTTGGGGAATAATTTTCGCACTTCTTTTTTCTCTCTTCTCCTACCTCCCACATGGCTAAATTCTACTTTATTATCTTAATACTTCTTTACGTCTTCATCTTTTATTCTTCCCGAACTACCCCCAAACTGATCCTTCTCTCTCTCTCTCTCTCTCTCTCTCTCTCTCTCTCTCTCTCTCTCTCTCTCTCTCTCTCTCTCTCTCTCTCTCTCTCTCTCTCTCTCTCTCTCTCTCTCTCTCTCATCCGAAGAACATTTCACTCTCCCCTTTGTTTCTTCCTCTGCTCACGAACTCACTCTCTCTCCAACTCCAACTATTTTCTCATGCCAAAAAAACTTCAACTTCTTTCTCTTCTTCCTCCCCCAATCTTTCTCTCTTTCTAATTTTCTCACTCTTCTTTTCTGTTAACATCTCACACAAATATCGATCACCATAGCAACTCTTCTGCCCAGCTTCAAGTCACAATTTAACCATCACAGCCGTGCCCAGCGTCTCTCGCAGCCGCTGGCGACCCAACACCCATTCACCATCACCTCTGCCACCGCTCAATTCAATGTGCCCAGCTCAACAAAGCAGCCGCACAACTCATTTCAAACCACCACAGCACAACCCATTCAGCTCCGCCGATTCTGCTGCGCCGGCCCTACAACACACAATTCATTTGGGCACCCACGTGCCCAGTCCTCCATTGCCATCAATCAACCTTTCCCAGAATCGCAGATCCACCCGTGCTTCCAGCAGCCAAACCCTTTCTCTGCCCATACCAGAACCACGCTGCCAGCGACCCAACACTTCAAGCACACTATCAATATCTCTGATCCTCTGATCCCGATCTCAAGCCCGTGCTCATCATCTCTGATGCATCTCTTAAGCAAATACAGCCACCCTCCGATGATAATTTTTAATTTAGGGCTAACATATTTGGGGCTTGCAAGTCTTAGGAGAGAGAATCATCCTTTGGTGATAGAGAAGTTACATTGGGTTAGGTTGGGATTGAAAGTTTCAATTTCGTTATTAATGGGTTTCTCTGTAGGGGGGGGGGGGGGGGGAGGAGAGGAGAGGAGAGAGAGAGAGAGAGAGAGAGAGAGAGAGAGAGAGAGAGAGAGAGAGAGAGAGAGAGAGAGAGAGAGAGAGAGAGAGAGAGAGAGAGAGAGAGAGAGAGAGAGAGAGAGAGAGAGAGAGAGGATCAGTTTGGGGGTAGTTCGGGAAGAATAAAAGATGAAGACATAGAGAAGTATTAAGATAATAAAGTGGAGTGCGGGAGGTAGGAGGAGAGAAAAAAGGGGAGTGCGAAAATCACTCCCCTTATTTTTATATATTTTGACTCTACAAGATTTACACAGATAAAAAACATAATAATAACCCACTAATAATTATATGGGGTGAGTTTGAATCAACGGTCCAAAAAAATTTCCATGTAACCGTCATATATTGTCACATAACTTGATTTTATATTGTGATTGGTTTCTTAGAAAACAAAGAACTAATAGTTGATATAACGGAGAAAAAAATGTGGTCCAATCACAATACAAGGTCATGCTATGTGACAATGTAAGTCACATCGAAAAATTTCTCATATTCGTATTTGACACACTATTTTACTTTTTTTTTTTAGATTTTCATATTAACGTGTAAAATAGAGTGGCATTAATATTCATCCTAATAAAAAGTAAATAAAATTTCAATAAAACTTTTTGTAAAGAAAACAACAAACTAATTATGGTTGCTAATTTTTTTTTGGAAGGTAAAAGATAATTCGATTAATACGACAAAACGTACAACCAAGGGGGAGACGTAAGGCCTAACCCCAAATCGATTCTAGAGAACATAGGCGGAAATAGCCCAATTTGTAAATGAACAACTGTCTAGTTCCATAGGCAACAAAGACTCAATAACACCGCATTAACAATTGTCGTAGAGATGAATTCCATGTGGCACTTCATAAACCAAACCAACCAGAACATGAGCTAGGTATAAGCGTCGGTCAATTGAAAACCGGTAACAATGGAGGGATGAAAGATCCCTATCTCAAAAGAGAAGGGGAAGAAAAAAATGAACCAAATAAAGGACAGAAATAAAACCGTAAAACTAAACGGAGAAAGCACAACCACACCAAAGTAACATGATTCTTATCTTTGGGGAATGTAGTGATTTTTGGTACAAAGAGCACCCAAAGATAAGAACTAAACGGAGAATGTAGTGATTCTTATCTTTGAGGGTGCTCTTTGTACCGTAAAACTAAACGGAGAAAGCACAACCACACCAAAGTAACATGATTCTTATCTTTGCTTCTACTCCACATATATGAATTTGTTGACGTATTTAATGGATAGTGAGTAGTTTTCTTTAGTTGGAAACTAGGGTTGTGCCCCATAATTCATATATGTTGATATTATGATTTCACCATGTATGTATGGATGCTTTGTGATGAATGAATATGCCTATTATTTATTTCAATATATGTTGGATGCATTTAATAGAACTTCGTCATCTCTATAAGCATGTGTGCAATCTATTGATTTGAGATTGTGTGGTGACTCCTTGCTATCACTAGGCAATTGGTAATATGCATGATGAGCATGATAGCTCTTGAATAATTTCTTTAATTCATATGCCTTGTTCCATCATTCACTTTGGTGATGAAGAGTTCTCTTGACCCTAATAAGGCTTGAGAATCCAATAGTAAGAATCCATCTGCATATCCATAACATGGGTGGAATGTGATGGTTGTTCCTTGAGTTTGCCTTGTTTGAATTTCTAAGTCTTGGTGCACCATGCCTCTTAAATAACCTAGAGAGTTTTATTGATCCTAACACGATACTAGAATACCATTGAAGACATGGTCCTAGAACCATAATGTGACTAGGATATAGAGTTTGATTCACTAATCACATAATCATGAATATTTTGGTAAACCCGAAAACTCCAACCGTTTAATAAAATTTGCATTTCTTTTAGTTTATTTTATTTGCTTACTTTGTTTACATTCTTGCTTGTCACTTGTTGCATCACATACTTTCGAAAACCACAAAAACATTTCACTACACTTTATTTGTCTATACACTTCACTCACACCTTCCATTTCTCATCCATTCCATCTAGCTAAAGTCCTTACATTACTTGTTTATCAAGTAGAATTTTGGATCTTTCAATCCCTGTGGACAATATAACCCCAAGTCTCACCTTATATTTTGACAACGTGTGTACTCTTGCATTAAGTGCGAAAATATGCACCAAGTCAAAATGTAACTAGGTGTCAAAGCAGAACGTCAATGCCGGGAAAAATATCTAGAGATGAAGTAAGTAGCAGATCTACCCAAACTAAGCCCAAAATAACCAATTTGAGAAAATAAGACAAAAGTAGAAAAAAAAGGGTTAAATAAGCGTAGTTCTAAAATCCAAGAGGCTACAAACAAGAAGTCGTTAGTTTGTGTTCCAACGATGTTTTTTTTTTGGCCAAGGTGTTCCAACGATGTTTCATCTACCAAGTTAAATACAATATTCAAAACAATAAAATAAGTAATAACCGGTAAAATGATCCAGTTATGCATTCTAAGTTCCTAGTTAATTAATATGAATGATATGTTTCACCACTACGTAATCTAGGAAGAGGAAATTGACTAATGATAATGATGTTCATTAACTCATATCCTTGTGAGGGGTTAGGGGTGGTTGTAGTGCGGGTGGCGGTTGTTGAAGATTAGATGATCCCATATAAGAAAAATGATAAAGAAAAATATAACTAAATGGGTGATTAAGTTGGATGATACCGCTACTAATTGGACCTAGGCCTTTTGAGTTAAAATTCAACACATGTTTAACAACAGTGATTTGAAGGTGCAATAAATGCGGTTTTATCCTTGACGTGAAAGAGCAAATTTTTGTAGATGACCAAATAACCTCAAAAACAACAGTATCATTAATACTTTAGCAGTGTGAGGTGCTATATTCCTCTCTCTTTCGGAGAACACATTTGAAACTCCAAAGGAGAAAAGTTTAGAATTGAGTTGCTCAAACGCTGAAGTATGCCAAAGATAACCAAGGAAACCTAGCTAGCGGTTCATCATTTAATAAGCTATTTGAGCATTAAACAATAATTGTCATCCTTGAGTTGAACACAAACCAAACGTATATCTTTGAACACTTATAACAGACTGACCGATGTCAATAGACCAAACGGTCATGGGCTGATTGGTCATCTTGTTGAGGATGCTAATCTTCGTCCTGAGTTTTGTGAAGTTCATGTTCTTAATATTCACCGAAGTTGCAATCATGTCATGTATAGATTGTGGTCATATTTCAGACAGTACCAAGTAATAAACAAAAACATGGGACAAGCATTTGAAATATTTATTATACAGCTAGGAACGAAGCCATTAGCAACGACTATGATTCCAATTTGTGCAAATTTTCTGTACAAAATATTCAAATCAGGAACTGATATTTTTAACTTGTTTAGCAAAATTAAAGGATTACCAATCCAACTCTTCTGAACCATAGTAAAATACATGATCTATACCGTATCTACTACATAAGATACAACTTCGTCTCCCTTTCTATATTCCCTACACTCCGTGTAATATGAACCTGCAAGTCTGCAACAAATAAGTAAAAGCCTTGTTGTTAAGACTGCATTTCCTGAGCTTGTTGTTGTGTGCTAACGCATAGGCAAACCCCTCGTAAACAGGAAATGTGACATCGACTGTTAGTACTTCACCAGCTTGCTAAGCAAAAGAAAAGGAGACGTCATTCCTCAGGCCGAAATAAAGTGAAAGGTGCACTGGTCTCAGTCTTTGTAACCTGCATATTGGTTGGCAAGTGCGAGGAGGGAATATTAATAACCGTTTCCACTTTCCATATCATGAAGCATTTTTGTTTTTCAATCAATTATGGTCCCTACCATATTTCATTACTGATAAGACGTAAATTTAAGTGCATAGGAATAACTTATGAATGTCATCCCTTGACATGGAAGTACATGTGGTCATTGCCAGCAATTATACTACTGTCTATTAGTCTATATCAGAAATGCTACGAACAATATTTGTTGTATAATCTTTCTACATCTAAACTTCTTGTCAGATATTCAAGACATGATGCAATGTCTGACCAACTATGTCATTTTACAGATCAAATCAAGAAAAAGTAACAATTTTATTGATATTATTAGCAAACCAGTGATCCAATGCAAGTTATTTAACAACAGTGCAATGATATCTTACCAACCGTTTCATCTTCAACAAAATGCATAAAGAAAGTAACCCAGAACTTGTGTTCAGACAGAGGTCATTTAATAGATCAGTCAAGAAAAAATAACAATTTAATTGGTATAATGACTTAATGAGCAAACCAGTAATCAAATGCAAGTTATATATGAGGTAAGATAAGTATAGTTTTCATTTCTCTTGGAATAGACAGAGAGAAAATACCAACCTCGGGAAGAATAGGAGCAAGAGACGTCCAAAGAATGGGGTCTGCTAATGGATCAATCATGTTGTAACTCAGCAGTGGCGCAGACAAGAATGGAGTCAATGGGATTGCATTTCTCTGGAGAGACAATCCACCACTCATTCCTAATGCAGCACTTAATCTCTCATTCCCACCATCATGACTTGTGGATTTCTCAACTGCCTTGCCATAGTCCATTTTGTGGATCGCGTTTTTGTTTTCATTCTCGTCATTATCTGCATTCTTTTCTTGCTTAATTGATGCTTTCTCTTGCAAGCTCTTATAGGCAGGTGACCGTGACAAGATGCTCATGGCAGAGACTCTGGGACCTTTATGCTTTCTACCTTCTTGGCAGACACCCAAACGGGGCATCTGGTATGGTTCAGTATGCTGGGTTTCCCATTCCAATGTTTTGAGTTCACCTCCACTATCTCCAGCGAAGCCATGTTTTGCTTCCTCAGATGATTTCATAATGCTGTCCGCTTGACGAGATTTGGAAGGCCCCCACCACTTGATGTAACTTGTTAAATCAATCTTTCTTTCAATGCAAAAAGTTCCTAAAAATTCATTTTCTGTTGCTGGATCATCTCCTGTGCCTTTAAGTGACATAAAAAAATATGGAAAATTGGCACTGATTCAGGTATTAATCCAGGGGAAAGGAATTTAACAAATATAAAAGCCAGCATCTGTCAGGCTATGTTGGCAGATGGAGTACAAGGAGACTGATTTAGCAGATCCCTCTATTATCCAAAAAGTGGCTTCAGTTTAGAATCTGTTGATTACTTACCATAATGAATGTTATTGAAGTATTCAGATCCACCCACACGGCCAAACGATGGCTCCCAACGACTGTTATGTGATAGCACAAAATAAGTATAGAAAGAAGCAAAAATGAATAACTGGCAATGCATGGAATCTATGAACTGAAAGGCAACTAATGAGAAAGGTGGAGTAGCAAGCCTTTATGAAATATCACAGATAGAATATCACCACAGAATAAAATATAAATAGAATATAGCTATGAGTATTGTTTATAAAACTGTGATCGGTCATGTAAAACAAATTGTAACTACTGGTGATCAATTATCATATACAAAACGCATTTTAGTTGCCCATAACCCTGTGTGGATCAACAAAAAGGACTAGATCAACAAAATTCAACCTTAATAAAACTCTGCATCTCTAAGGAAAAACATAATCCGCCAATATACACCATACAATATGATGCATACAATTAACATTTAAATGTAAACCATACCTTGAGAGCGCACGATATTTAGACATTCCTCTTGAGAAGCCACTGCTCTTCCTGCCAGATAAAAATTTACTATAAGCAACATGGAAGCTATCAGATTCAAATATGTTCTTAAAAAACATATACATACCTGCGAAGAGATGCAAGGTATTCCTCCCTTGACACATTCTGCATCTCTTCGAGATCTCTTGTGTAATCAGTAACCTGCAGTGATCAAAGGAAGAGTGCAATTGGCAAAATGAATCCTTTATTTAACAAGAAGAATATATTCTCAAAATTTACCCCATCGACCATACACAATGAAATAAAATTAGTGAAACAGTGACAATAATCTCACAGGAAAATTAATCAGGGTGCCAGGGCCCCAATATTTCAAGGCAGCAAGATCATAAGCTCTAGCTGCAGCCTCTTCATCATCGTACGCCCCTGTCGATTACATATGCTATTCAAGAATCAACTCGACATATACACAATTATAGCAAGTTTCTTAAGGTATTTAGAGAATTGAAGCCACCAACTTACCCAAGTAAACTGGAATATTGAATTGTGCGCCAACCGGTTCCACGCACAGCAGTAATTTAAATGTAGTTAGCAATAATCACAGATATTGTATACATACACCCACAGACACACAAAAAAGAGCTTGTATATAAGCATAGAAAGAGAGAGACCTTGCTTTCCCTTCTTATTCTGATTCTGGTTCCAGGTACTTTTATCCCAGAGATGAGCTTCGTAACGACCCGTCCACCTATGCCTAAATTTTCACACCAGTTAATAAATTTCATCAGTCATAGCTCTTCTTTTTTTTTTTGTTATGTTTAACAACTATATGAAATGTTCTTCATTTTCTGACCAGTAAGGAACTAAAATTGGTTTAAACTGTCAGCTCAAAAACAAATCAGCCGGGTCATGCATTTTCTCGGCAACCAAACAGAAACTTACCGAGTGACTCCACGGTAAATGGAGCTGCGTTTTCCAGCGGCACAGGGAGGCATTTTGCTGATGCGTTCTTTGGCCGTGCAACCTCTCTCTTTCTTAGCTTTCTTCAGCCCTCTGTAAAGCAATTGCTGATCGGTGGTCGCCGCCGCCGCCGCCGCTGCTTCCGAGGCCTCCGCTCCGCCGCTGCCGCTTCCGCTTTCCGTCTTCGGACCAGGATCCGAGGACGACGAAGCCATGCTCGAATCTTCAATTGAAACCAAAAGCGAATCCTAGAGAGATAGAGAGAGAGTCTGTGCGATTGTGATCGTGGGGTGAGTGAGTGAGTGAGAGTTGTTTTGGAGTTTTGGGGGGGTTTTTGTTTGTGTTTGTTCACTCTTCACACTGTGGAGGGGAAAAACTACAGTGAGGAAGGAGGGGTGTGGGTTTGATTTGACGGGTTTGTCCTCTGTTTTGGTTTTATTCTATCTGGGGCATGATAATCGAGTAGTTGAGCTTAAAAAAAGTTGCAACGGCTAGGATGGGAGTCGGGGTAATTATGTAATTTCGGATGCTTTGAAAATGGGCAGTGTCGGATGCGGAAGCCACATGTCTGCTGCTCTCTTTGCAAAGAGTCAAAAAGACAGGCCAGCTCAAAGGCTGCTCTACCTCAACATGATGATGATTCATGCACTCGTTCAGAGATTTTGTACCCTGCAGTACACAAAATAAATTCATTCTGTGTGAAGAATATATGTATCATGGCCACATCGGTGATGAATAAGATCATGAGTACGTTACCATATTTAAACCAAATGATGATGTCGAAAATGTTAAATAAAATAAAGAGTAAATAGTTAAAATGGTATCTAAAGTATTATAACCTGAACAATTTGGTACTTGATTTAACAAAATGAATAATTTAGTACCTATATTAATCTTATGTCTTCCTATTTGGTACTTCCATAAAAATTAAGGATAGTTTCGTCCTTTCAGTCCAAAACCACCATAGTCACCACTTTGAAAAGTGACTTGCTGACCTTTTCCGAACACCGGCAATGATTCTGGCTGTCTCCGGCCGATATTTATGTACCAAAATCTTTGTCTCCTTACGGGCTAGGCATCCATATAAATTTATCCTCCTATGATCCATTGTGCACAATGAATTGAAACTTGAAAGTTTTGAGGTTTTCAACGAATTTTTGCAATTTTCGATGACTCCGGTCACCGTTAAAGACAAACGAGATACTTATCTTCATTTACTCACTGAGATCTACATGTTTCTATGCTCAAATTTCAATTTTGGCTAAGATTAATGGGAAGACTTAGGACAAATATAACTACCAAAATGTCCATTTTGTTAAACTAGGTACTAAATTGTTCAGACCATAGTACTTCAACAACCATTTTGAGTATTTACCCATAAAATAAACAAATACATAAAGTATGGTTGAAGCTAACACGTTGGTGAAGGTTAAGAATGTAGTTAATCTCATAATATGAAATTAACAAGTTCATTGTTGAGCCCTGCTCTATATACCCAATTATTAAGTGTCGCATAACTATCATCAACTTGTAGTTTCCTTGGTCACATTGTCTCATCGAGTCATTTCTATTTCATATAATGACCTTCCACATCATAAAATTGTCTCCTTTCATTAAAAAAAAGAAGGTAGGTACCGTTACTAGCCAGACATGCAATGAATAGTAGTCACAATTAAAACTTCACTTGACTTCAGAAATTTTTGAAGCTGGATTTTGCATAAAGACTGGCTAAATATTTGCTGGAAACTTGGCAGTAGTTGTACAATTTTGGTCCTTTCCCTTCCAAAGTAGAATAAAGGATCTCAAAAGAAACGCTAACAACTTTCTCCGACTTTCAGCTCATTTATTCTATTAATAATCTACAAGAGGTTACCTTAGAAAGTACGGTGTGTCTAACCTACAGTACTGCATACCATGCAGACTGTTTTTTTAAAATGCAATTGCATTTTCGAAATGCAATTTTCATTTGAAAAAGTAAAACTGATAATTTTGAAATGCAATTGCATTTTGGAATGACAATTGCATTTTCAAAATGACAATTGCATTATTTGAAATGACAATTGCATTTTTGAAATGTCTAATTTATACATTTTGAACGGCAATTACATTTCAAAAAAGTAATTCAATTTTACAAAAAAAACTGTATGGTATGCAGCACTGCATATTAGAATTTCCCTAGAAAGTAAATCACTATACCCTGTGAGGCTCGTCTCATCTGAACCTAAAGAAAAGAGCCAGCTTTCAAATTTTTCTTTTTCTCTGGTTGTATCACACCATAAAACTTAATCCATGAAACTCTCAGCTGGTTATACTATTTCAGACTTGTAATATCCTAGTCACTTATGCTGAGTACGCTCTTTCTTGGATTTCCATCATGTCGAGTCTAGAAATACAGATGACGCAATTTGATTCCGTGTGAATCCATCGAAACATTAGTGCCAGCACCATTGTGGTATATGCTTGAAGAACATGAAAATTTGATTCTGTCTGCAGAAAATACAAGAATATACAAACAAATAACAAAAAGCAAATATTTCATTTACAGGCTACTTCAGGCAATTTGGGAAGAGCATTTTTAACAATCAAAACTATTATTACTACTATTCCCATTTCGCATGAGCTGTACAAAAATTGCACATCATCTAATATATTCCATTTGTGCCTATCATATATATCACAAATGGTAATCAGGTTACCGGTCAGAAACTGGATGCGTAACAGCCATTCTTGATTCGAGCAGCTTGTGGTTCTCTGCTTTTGTTTTATTTATCAACAAGGAGGTGGAGTGAGTATCGCACAGCTTTCTTATGGAGTCTTCTTCGCTAGCTTTTGTTTTCAATAGTTCTGTAAATTGACGACAGAATTGCAATTGACTAATGTGTTGCTTGAATTTCATGTAGTCATTGACAAAAACACAAAGCTTACTTATAATTTCAAGAGCACAGGAAGATATTATAGCTAAATGAAATATTTAAAAAATCCAAAAATGTTAAAGGAGCAGTTATGAGATAGCTAGAGAATAGGTGTAATTCATCAAGGGCAGCTCAGTGGAGTGAACTGAATATAATCTTCTTTTTTCCCACATCACAAAATGAAAAAACTACCACTAGGGAAAACAGATATACAGAAAAGTTCTCCTAGCAATACTGTAAGTTTAATAACTCAAACAAAAGGGTTGGCATGCACACCACAGCTCCCACAGCTATTGGATTAATTCTGGTATAATTGAACCTTATGACTATGCATAAGTTATTTCAGATGGCTCTCAGCTCTAAAGTTGGGTTGTTCGGTTTGTGGCTCAAGGGAAATCTGTGGGAAGTAGCAATCATAACTAGTCAAAGTAGATTTTTCAGAAAATATAGAGAAAACTCCTTTCAGGTGTGGTGAGAGAGATTTGGCAACAATAACTGATACTTATAAGTACTTTTCAAAACCACATAAGATTCTTGCTTCATGATTTGTTCTTTTTCTTTTGCTTAGCTTGTTTTGTTCATGAACTGTATTTCAAACACAAAGTTTGGAAATGTCAAGATTTTAAATCAATCGGAGTAAGTTCACATGTTTACTTGGCAACATGTGAACCATGTAAAAAGGCAAGAAGAATCCATCCTACATGTCATTCACACTCTAGGAGTAATTTAACCAAGTAACTTCCCTAACCATTGATAAGCCCTAAACTCGATTATTAGAATGAGATCAATTACTGTTGAGCCATCAGTAAAGGAGCACCAACAGCACTAAACAATGGTCATGGAATCTAAAAAAATTTATGTCGATTGGTAAGAACAAAGCATAGATTTCAAAATAAAGTGAATTTTAGTAAAAAAATGTGTGCATCTGCGTACCGATTCTTTCATTTATAATAGAAGCATATTCAGCTCCACCACTTTTCTGTGCAAAAGATGATATATCAAGATACATTTGGCTCGAAGGTCGTATTCTGGCGTCCACCATCCATTGCAATACCTGTGCAGAACACCAGTTGAGAATCAATAAACATAAGCATAGAGATTGGTAGTGTGAAAACTTGCATCAAAGTGCTCATAGTCACAAATATCCTTCTCCCTAATCCCTATAGAAGCAAACAAAGTAATTTATGCACGCATTCATATAGAATTGGCGGTTTCAGTAAGAGCTCAGAGCTTCGGTTCTCAATCAGTGCTTCAGCCAACTGTTCAACACAAACATATTCAACTGGTAGTTTTCCCATATTCATAACTTGCACATTGATCTCCATAAAGAAAACGTTGCAATAGTTGAGTTGATGTGAACACAAGCACATAATGAAAGGTTAGCCCTATTTTAAATTATATATCTATTAAAACAAAAAGGAGCCTCAATGTATAACCTGCATAAATTATGTGGCAGCTCTATCAACTAAGAATTAGGTATTGCCTCAGTATGACTTAAATATACTTGGATTTTTGGCCATCATGTCGTTTGTGTGACTAAGAAATGTAGCTAGATGCAAACTTTTGATGCATAACTTCAAAAAAGTAGAGAATGGAAATTGGACTTGTAGGTTACCTCAATATATTTCCTCCAACTTCCAACTGACAAAAGATTTTTCAACAAAATTGAGTAAGTATCAAAGTTGATATCACCATTGGATGCAACTATCTTGTAGAACAACTGTACGGTGAGAAGCAGAGAGAGACAGAGAGAGTGAGTTAAAAATGACAGCAGTAAAGACATATAACCCATAAATAATCAAAAGTTGCAGACGATATTTGCATATTGTTCAAAATGCATTGACTTCAGTAAAAAAAGGAAGAATGGAGGCGTTGCTTGCGTAAATTTGCAATGTGCTGATTTAAATAAATAAAAAATTAATCGTAGTGTGGTATGTACATTTAACCATCAAATATTGAAGAAATTTAAAGGTACCTTCATCATAGCCTCTATCTTTCCACTTCTTCCCATAATCTGCAGAAGCTGATTTTTAAGCCCAACTGAAAGTCTAGGGAATGAGGGTTCTATCACCTTGATCAATTGAATTGTTGTTCTCCAATCTTGTAATCTTCATTCAAATTTCAATTATCAGTTTCTTGACAAGAATAGATGAAAAACATAAGACAAAAGCATGGAAACTATAATGCTTCAGTGAAGAAATTTTGAGTAATTGGAAACAGAAATGAAGTAAAACTACCGAGCATAATACTGAAGCAGTCAGTAAGGGACCAACAGTGATCCAACATCTCAATCAAACCCAGTTCTGTGCACTATAGTAACAACAACCCAAGCAATATATAGTAACAGTTGGAAACACATTACAGAGAGAGGTTAATGCTTAAGTTTTCATGATGAGCACTATAAAATTGATGCAGGATAGGATCAAATAAGCAAAGTACTTTATTCAGGATTATCTTAGGAATATAGTAAGTTTATTAGTATTTTATTTAACCTAGGGTTATTAGGTATTATCTTATTGTAGTTGTAGTTGAGATTATCTTGGTCGCAATATATTAAGGCATTGTAAGTTGTTAGCTTAGTCGCTAACATTGAATGAACAAGTGTAATCGTTGACATATGGTGCCAAGTCATTCATCAAAATCTAAATCCAGGCAAATGAGACATCACTTTGTCACTATCACCTCAAAATCCTATCGTTCCATATATGCAGTGAGTGGAACAACCTTGGCCAAAAAGCATTTCAGCATTACTGCAAATCTCTCATGGAAAAATTGTGAAACATAGTTTCCCATTAATGTATCAACTAAAAGTAGCTAACTAGAACCAACCAAGAAAAAAAAACTAAAAGTAGCTATCACATCATATAAGGCTGCCTATCATATAAGAGTACTAATTCCACGCATCATAGCTAAGAATAAATAGATACACAAGATAATTTTAATGCTTTTTTTAGAAGAAATCCTAATGTTCAACTTAAACCTTTGCAATTCACAACTCCATGCTCTGCAAGGTAATGTTGTATCAGGCACCAGTTTCTTCTGAAGTTGTTATGTTTCCATATTTTGGTCACTCTAACGTTACATTCTGGACTTTGGAGGTGGGAGAGACCAAATGGCAACAAAATCAATAGGGATACCCATGCACAATTCACTAGCTTTTTTTGTTAAAAAAAAAAGTGATATCTATGAAAGCGCTTATCACTATCACATGGATGGGAAAAAAATGAGCAAATTAGTCCAACAGAAGAATATAGACATGCATTCAAGTTAAGAACAGAAGAATCTATCAATAAGAAATATAGGGGGAAAAACAAACAAATTTTGTTCAACAAAGAGCAAAAAGAAACATAAAAGACAGTGCAACTCACAAGCTACAAGCCGAAACCAGTTCAAAGAAAATGGCATCATTGAAAGGAATTTCTTTTTCTCTCATGAGTTCTGCCAGAATAAGAACCCTAGAGGGATGGCCTCCTTTGTTAAAAGCTCTCATCAAAGCTGAACATGCGATAGCATCCGGTTGGATGCCATTTGTTTCCATTTCTTGAAATAGCGCACAAGCCTTTTCCCAATTCTCTGATATACAAAGATCCTGAAAAGAATTAGTTCCGAAGGTACTCCATCCTATCAGTGTCCATTGTCCAAGCATGTCAGTGGTAACTCACAATCTTACCTACAGCACTATAAGCATGTAACATTGCAGTATACGTAACTACATCAGGAGGACATTCAGCCATCTTCATCGAGTTGAATATGGATTCCGCTTCCGTAAGTTGGCCCTGCATTTTTGAAAGGATAGTAAATACAAATAATCTAATAATGGCAACTCCATTCCAATAAAGAAAAAGGAAAGAAAAGAAGAAAAAAAAAATTGCCTTCTTGCTGTAGGCACAGAGCACAGATGAGTAGACTTCTTTGGACAAAGGAACTTTCAAATCCACCATTTCATCAAAAAAAGTTAGTGCCTCACTGTATTTTGACATCTTACAACTACCACTTATCAACACATTGAAAGTAACAGAATCCGGTTTCACTTTCTTCTTTCTCATAGATTGATACAAGTTTATAGCTTTCTCATGTTCTCCCAAATTCATATAGCTCCCAATTGCTGAATTATAGGCAATTGTGTTCAATTCAATGCCTCGGAGCTTGGCAGCTGAAAGTACAGCATCAATTTTCACCTTCTGGCCACATTGTCCACAAGCAGCCAAAAGGGTGCATATTGAGACAATGTTTGGATGAATTCCATCTCGCTCCATCTCACGCAAGACCTCAACAGCTTCAGCTAATAAACCATTGCATCCATAGGCATTAATCAGTGCATTGTAGCTAACAAGATTTGGCCTCAAGTGGTTTCTCTTCATCATGTCAAAAACTTCCCTAGCCTTTTTAGGATGTCGTGATCTTCCATAAGCATTGAGTAGAGATGTATAAGACACAACATCTGGCCGAAAACTACTTTTCTTCATCTCATTAAAAATTGACGCCGCCTCTTTGTACATCCCATGTGAAGCATATGCACCTAATAGTGCATTATAGGAAACAATGTTAGGTTTTAGCCCTTCAGCAAGAATTGTATTAAATACGGCTGTGCAATTTTCTATCTGCCCGCTCACAGAATACAACTGAATGATGCTGGTGAATGTTACAATGTCAGGGCGACATTCTGCTCTCCTATCTCTCATGGAATTGAAAATATCAATGGCTTTCCCATACTGTCCAAGCTTCACTAGGCAATATATAACAATATTGAGGGTCGTTGTGTCTGGACGGATATTTGTTCCCTTCATCAGTTCAAAATAAGATAAAGCTTTTGAATATTGAGCCCCAGTTTTGTATGCAGATAAAACAATATTGTGAGTCACAAGATCAGGTCCAACTCCATTATCCGTCATTTTCTTGCAAATTTTTAAAGCTTCTCTCCAATTTCCACTAGATCCACAAGCATTGATCAGGTTGTTATATGTAGACCGACTAGGAGGGATCTGCACAAACAAGGTGAGGTCATGAAAATCTCTTCAAGATATGATACTAATTAACAAATATCTACATTACTGGACATTAGATCAAAGGAATACCATTGATCATGAATATTGTTCATAAGTCATAGCTATAATATCCAGACCATCATTACAATAAATTTTGCATGCACTTAAGCAATATGTGATTCAGCAGCACAAAATCTTGGATTTATAAAGATATATGTCACTGGATGTGGTCCATTATATAAAGTGCTAAAGGAAACTCAGTATACCTAGAAAGAAGGAAAGAAAGTTGAAGGATAAATCAATTAATCAAGTGCCATTCAACAAAGCTTTATATGTCAACAAGTGGTGACATAACTCGATTTTTGCGGACTGTTGTGGACACTAAGATAGTCCTAGAAATCAAAATATTTGGGAGGGACCCAATCATAAGATACAAGTAGTAATTGCAACAGCAAAGTAACATAAAAGAGTACATGGCAACTTGAACAATCAGAAGTGGAGACATAACTCAATCAACACTCAAAATCCAGTCTTAACTTTAAAGCAGTGAACTACGTAAATGACCCAGAACAACATTAAGCACTCGATACAATTTGATCCTCAGTGCGACCGATAAATTAATTACTGAAATAACCCCCTTCCAAAAGAAAACAGAATGAGTGGTTATATTATGTGATACTGCACACATTTTTTTACCATGCAGCATTTGAGAAATCAAAGACAAAAGAAAGTTGCTCACATCAAATCACACCTACTTAGATTGTTTAGGGAAGAGGAATACAAAAATTACACACAGCTGCACGCAGCATGTCGTCCATAATGTTCATTGCCCAGCGCCATTGACCTGCTCGACCATGTGCATTGATCAGAGCATTGTAGGACTCAGCATCAGGCTTGCACCTACCAAAAATTTATTGGGTCAATATTACTAGTTACTAGTTATTGTTGATAAATAAATACATGAGAAAAACTTACAAACAATAGAATCAAGAGCTCAAGAAGTGGTTTGTTTGTCTCTATTCTTAACTTGGACTTTCTTTCATGTTCTTAGTATGTTTGGGTTCATTGACGACAATAGAAGTACTTTATTACTGTGTGAGATCCACAACATATGTCTGTAAGCTGGCTGACACATTTTGGACAGCCTATATATAAATACTAGAGAGGAGGTGGAAATTCTAAAGGTAGTTTGGCCAAAACCTCCCATTTCTCTCCTTCAATCTCTCCATCTCTTTTCTTTTCGAGAAGAATTCTTACGCTAACCTTGTTGTCAGCTAATCTAAACTCTAACATGTAGTCCAAGCATCCCCACTAAGTTCTCTCTGTCTTCTTCTTTTTTATTGTTGTTGGTTTGTACATTTGGGGCTTGGAAGCACTCTAGAGTTCTAAATCTCTATTTGTGGTTGTATGTGAAACCCTAGATCCTACCTTAAAGGCCTAAACCCTAACTAAGGACGGTTTGATCGATTGGCGACTATGTCCCTTTCTTTTGTTTCCATCCTTGCTTCTTATAGGAAGGCAATAACTTATTCTAGGTTAAAATTCACTATAGATGATGAGGAAATGCATGCACTTTAGATTTCACTCCATTCCGAGCTGAAAATCAGACCAAATGGGAAGATTTGGGAGTGGAATTAAGGGAAATATCTTCCCCATAGGCCCATTAAGAACCTTAAGGCTCAGCTAGTGGCCAAATTTCATAAATAACAGACATTTGATGTTGACTAAATACAGACTTTCTTGTCCCTGCTCACCCTAAATTCTGTTCACATTCTTCTCTTAGTTGTAGCAAGTTAAGACTAGCTTCTAGATTACCTCTATATAGAGAATGCATTTTAAATTTTGTACCTAGTAATTTGCAACAGGTCCGGGTTTCAAACTTACCAATCTGTTTGTTGAGGCGCCTATCATTTCTGCTATGCCTAGCTTCTCCCAAAAGTTTAACCCTCCTAATCTAAAGTTGAACCAAAAGGGGAAATAAAATTTAGAGAAAAAAGGTACCTCCATTCTTGCATTTCGAAAAACAAGCCGCGAGCTTGATCAACAAGACTATGCCTAGCGTGCAATCTGATCAACATATTATAAATATCAGTGCGAGCACAATAGTTCTTCAGGGTCTTCATCCAGCGGAATACTTGCATACAGTGCTCCACAGAACCCCTCTCTGTCAATTCCTACAAAGCAAGCCAGTTTTCACACACACAGAATCGCAAACAAGTATCAGCAACTCACAGAAGAATCAATCTTACTTTAATTAGAATGGGGAAGTTCTTCCTGGCGAAGCGTCCGACCCATCTATTGAGCAGGCCGTCAATGTCGTCCCCGCGGCGGAGCTCATAGACTCGATTGACGACGTCGGAGACGGCCCAGTCCTTCTGGAAACGCTCCGTTTGGACTCGTAAACGGTGGTGTTTGGGGATGTCTTGTTTCCTGAAGCCGCTGATTTGGGTGAAGACGTGGTGAGTGCCCTTGTCATAGTCGACGGAGACGTGCTTCTTCTCTCGGAAGGCTAAGTCGCTGTTGTTGTTGTTGCAGAGAATTTGAGTCTTGGACCGCGGAAGGTTCAGGTTCGGGAAGGGTGGCTGAGATACAGCGGCCATTGGACTGTGTGTGGATGGATAGAGGATACTTTTGGAGGGAGTCAAAATGTGTGAAAACCTATTTTGCTATTAACTAATTGAAATGGTAACATTTTTTTTAGGACTCCAACCTATGGAGCTATTTTTGGGGTGCCAAATCCATTATAGCACTCCTCTTTATTATGGCACCTCTATCATCTCCATCATCTTCGACCCAAAGTTCCATTTTGGGGGTGTCAAATTATTTTTTTTGTAATTTTAGACTATAATTAGAATATAATAATAATTTATAATTTATATATAATATTTGTAAATAATAAATAATTAAAAATAAAATTATTCTTATTTTTAGATTTCATATCTATATCCCAATGTGCTTACCCCAATAGAGCAGCCAATAAAGGACCGCTATGTGTTTCTTTTAAATTAAAAAATGAACAATACTTATGTCCGACCTTGGTTGAACCTAATGTGTCCGACCTCTCTCATTTTTGTTGCATTCGATGATTTATTTTCATGATCTGAACCGTTCAGCTTTTAAATTAATATTTCAAGACCATGCCTGCAAAAAATCATCCAAATTGAATATCATTAACTCATTCATTTGTTCAAAGTTAATATCAAACAAATGAACGGTTTTGGTGAAAGTTAATATTCTCATTAATAACCGTCCATTTGTTTAATGCAATTGCACGAGCAAACGATTTCCGTTTTGGATGATTTTTTGTAGGCATGATCTTGAAATGTTGATTTAAAGGATGAACGGTCAGATCATGAAAATGATTATCGAATGTAACAAAAAATAGAGGGTTCGAACACATTAGGTCCGACCGAGGTCGAACATAAGTATTTTTCTTAAAAAATTGATTTTTTTTTATGGATTTTGCAACCCATAACCCGCCGTTGCTCCTCTACGTCGGCAACGTTTCCGGCCATATCTGGCCGTGAAAATAGTCTCAAATTCTTCGTCTCTTCACGGAATTTTCATTCATATAAGTTTCCTCACCTATCGTTTATCGTACGTGATGAATCGAAGCTCGAAAACTTCTCGTTCGCCGGAGCTTTCGGGTTTCGATTCATCACGTACGATAAATCATAGGTGGGAAAACTTACATCAATCGAAAGCCCTTGAAGATACGAAAACTTTGAGATAAATTTTAGTGTCAGGGGTAGCCGGAAACGTTGTCGGTGAAGAGAAGATGCAGTGGGGGTGTAGATGCAAAATCCATAAGTTTTTAAAAAGAAAATTTTATTTTAAAACGAACATGTGGCAGTCCCTCATTGGTCCATGTAATAGGGTATGAATTCTGAGGTGCACACCCGTGTGCACCCAAGTATCGTCCTTTTTTTTTATCAAAGTAAATGAGAATTTGACATACACACTCATGACAACACTACAAAATACTAATAAACCGACTAGATTAGATGTAATACCCCGAAATTTCGTAAATAAATATTTGGAAATTTCTGAAATTAAGCAATAATTGTTTGGAAATTATTTTGGATGGTTGGTGATGTAGATTTATCAATGGACGAATATTAACTCGGAAAATTATAAGTTTCGAGAAGTCAAAAAAGTTGACTTTTTATTCATTAATATTTTGGAAAAACTTCCTTCATGGAAGTTGTAGAGCTCATTAAACCGAGTTCGTAGGAATTTCGTTCATCGAAAACAGAGTTCGTATGAAGGAGTTATGAACGTTTGAAGTTGGGTAATTTTCTATAAATAAGATTTTAGGGTTTTACTATTTACCCAAAATCAGAAAATTTCTCCCAAAATTACTGTTCATACCCGAGTTGTTGTAGCAACGTGTGCTACTGTAGCAGTCGGCTTTGGCCGGCGATTTCTTCCTATTCCGGCCACCTCCGGCCATAAAATTTGTCCCAAATTGTTCACCAGTCAATACTCTTCAACCCTATACTAGTTTCTTGCACCAATTCATGGTGTAAGAGGAGAAATCAAGGTGAGAAAATCACCCAAAAAATCCCAACACTGCCAGTTTTTCTTTTGCTTACTGGCGGCGTTTCCGGCCAATTCGGCCTAAGATACTTACTGGGTTTTGTATCTCTTGTCAGGGGCTTTCCAACAACATAAAGTATGCCTCAATCGGAGTTCGAACGAGGAGAATTTTGGATTTGAAATTGGGCAGCTGCGGCTTTCGATGACGATATCTTCCGATCCGGCCGTCATCTCAGTTTGCGGTAGTTAAGAAACTTCTTGGGTTTGTTGAGATGTACATGCTGTTAAAATTTCATGTCCATCGGAGAAAGTTGACCGGCGGAGCCGCCGCTACTTTGGTGGCGCGTGGCGGGGTGTCCGGCCTTTCTTGGAGCAATTTTTTGCTCCGTTGTGCTTAGTTCGTCGATACGAACAACTTTCGTGTTTATGGGTTTGTGAAATTCGGTCGCTAGATCGATGATGATGAAACCCGAAATCAGATCGTAAGATTTACAATATGTGATGATCTAACCGTTGGATCATCACCATATTTGGATATATTGTTAGGTAGTTAGTTTTGGATGTTTCGGTGAACTTGGATCGTCGATGGAAATTGATGGGCGAATAGTTGATGTGGGACCCACGTTGACCGACAGTTGACTTTTGGTCAATTTGTCACGTGTGAATGTGAAGAGACATTTGAGGAATAAATGAAGTGATTTGGATTTTAGGATTGTGGATCTAAGAACTATGATATGCTAAATGAAATATTGCATGTTCATAGGTATTTTGGAGCTTTGCTAGAGTGGTCGATTCCCGGTTACTAATTGAAGACGCAGCGGGAATTAGAGGTGAGTGATTCTCACGATATTTTATATGTGAATATTAATTCACATTTGGGTTGTTTGTGAAAATAAATAATTATATTTATTTTAAGGATTTTGGGATATATAAATTAAATAATAATTTAATTTAATATATCAGCATGTGTGACATATATATATTTACATGATATATATATATTTTTGGTGTTGGGTGTTGAAGTAGAAAATAATATTTTTGTAAAAACAATTATATTATTTTTGCGTGATTTTGTGTTTGGTGTGCAAAACAATATATTGAAAATATTCATATATTGGTTTTAAATTGGGGTTTTAGTGAAAAACAATATATTGAAAATATTTATATTGTTTTTGAATATTTGATTTGTGTTGAAACGATATTTTGTGGAAAAATACAATTTTATCGTTTTATGTGTTGTGGAGTGTTTGGCAAACAATGTTTTGAAATATTCATTATCATTGTTTTATGTTGGTGGATTTGGTGTAAAACAATATTTCGAAAATATGATATTGTTTTAGTGTAATTGGAATTGTGAAAACGATGTTTTGTAAATTATACAATTCGTATCGTTTTATGTGTGTGTGGTGTGTTTTGGTGAAAACGATTTGTAAACAAATACAAATTTGAATCGTTCATAAAAAATGACCTTGATTATGGCATTTTAGATGTGAAGGTAAAAATACCTTAAATGTGTTTTGTGTTTAGACCCGTGGAGTCTTGGACCGGTGGTGTCATGCCAATTGGGTAAAAATAAACCCAAATAGTTAGAGCTCTAGTTTGTCGCAATAGTACTTAGTGTCGTACAATATTCATAATGACCTAAAATGAGTTAAAGTGAATATAATTTGAAAGGGAGAAGAAAAATGGTATTCTCTCTTTAATTGTCTAAAAATAACATTTGTGTGTTGGTGTGGTATTTGAGAGGTCATTAAAATATTTGAACCTTCTCTTGAAGATTTGTGATTTTTTTTCCCTTAGCAAAAAGAAATGGGAATTTTGGTGCATGATTTGGTGTGAGTTGGTTTGAAATTTACTTTTGTAAAAATTGAGGTAATTCGTGATTTTCTTTTAAAACTAAAGAAATCGGAATTTGGTGGATTGATTTGGTGTGAGTTGGTTTGAAATTTACTTCTTTAAAAATTGAGGTAATTTCGTGATTTTCTTTTAAAACAAAAGAAATCGGAATTTGGTGGATTGGTTTTGGTGTGAGTATTTGGAAATGCTTCATTAATATTTGAAGTATTTATTTTAGTGATTTACAATTATTGAAAATATTGAATTGTATTTGGAGAATTATTCATTCTTTTAAAAATAAAGGAAATGAATTTTGAGTGGTTGTGGTTGGTGTGTGTAATGGGAGATTTTACTTCTTTAAAAATTGAAGTTAATATTATTATGTTTTACAATTCTTGAAAATATTGAATTGTAATTTTGAGATTGTGATTTACATATATTAGTTTTTTTTTTAAATTAAACTATATATGTAATTTTTGAAAATGTTATTGTTGGTGATGATTTACATATTATAGTTTTAAAATAAACTATGAATATACATATCGATATATAAATTTTGGTGTGAGTTAGTGGAGTGATACTTCTAAAATACTTGAAGTATTTACCATTTTGTTTTACAATTCTTGAAAAAGGGAATTGTATTTGGAAAGTATATTTTACGTACATTAGTTTTAAAAATAAACTATATATGTATTTGGGAATTTTTGTGGTTGGGAGTTGTGTTACATATTTAGTTTGAAAATAAACTAGATATGTATTTTTTTTGTTAAATGATTTTAGTGTGAGTAAATTGAGATTCATTCACACAAGTTTCGATTGCTGACCGGGTTTGTTGATATAACCCAGTACATTATTCAATGGTGTAGGGGTTAATCTTGCAGGTGAGGTAAGCAACATAACTTTTGGAGAAGCGGTTGGTAAACTTATTATCAATTGTATGTCTTTTATTTAGACTTCTGCTGTTGTGTAATAAGTTCTGAAGGAGTATTTACTTAATATTTTGAAATATCAATTTATTATATAAATTTTGGTATGTAATGTACGAGTCTAAAGAACGAGTATGTAATTATATTGTTGAGCATGGAGTGAGTGTGATTGTACTTGAATTAAAAAATAATAATTCTAGTGCATATTTGTGATTTTTATTCCATGTTTCGCGTCCCGGATTGGTTTGTTGAAATTAAAAGGCTACAAAATGCCTTATCATTTGTTAGAAAATTCGGGGCGTGACATTAGAATTATACACATAAGGACACGAAGTCTAGGCCCACATGCTACAGTGCAAGCCCATACACTAATTATATAAGTGCAATTACATATTTAGGCATTTCTTCTTTTATTTACGAGTCTGTCATCATCCCA
This sequence comes from Rubus idaeus, assembly GCA_030142095.1. NCBI lineage: Eukaryota > Viridiplantae > Streptophyta > Magnoliopsida > Rosales > Rosaceae > Rubus > Rubus idaeus. The sequence continues at coordinate 15,982,706 of CM057970.1, read as the reverse complement.
ATCCCTTCATCTATATCTTTTCTTCCAACTATTCGCGAAACTCACAGCCGCTGTCTTTGTCCCACTCGACCTCCGCCTCTGCTACCTCATCCATCCATAAGCGTAAGCTCGCGTCTGAGGACCATGGGCCTCCCTTCCCTCCCTCTTCCTTCTTGGCTGACATCAGAAACGAAGCTTTGAGCTTCTTCGTGGATCTTCAATTAAAAGCTTGAAATATGAGCTGAGAGTTGATGGCTACTGAGATTCAAGGCTACTAAGTTCACAATTGATGGCCTGAGATGCTCCTTCATAATTGATGGCTACTCTATTAGAGGAAATATTGATTTCAATTTTGTTTCATCAATTCTTTCTATAGCCAACTTAATTGGTTTGGTTTCTGCATGATGCATATATAGCTAATCATTGGAACCGTTAATCATTTAGATTTATTTTCAAGAATTATTTTTGCAAAAAATCAGCCGAATTGGAGATTGTTTGGTTATCTGTTCGCTGTATAGTTTACAGACAAATACAGTCTGTTAGATAAGGTTGAAACGATGAATGTGGTAATCAAATGGCTAAATAATTTCCAATTTGAATTTTTTTTTATCAAAATGATCCTTGAAGGATGACCTAAAATATAGACGGTTTTTATTATTAGTTTGCACTCGCAATGAGGATGTTCATATTTTATTTTACGTGCGGACGTGCGCATGTGAAGGGGACTATATATATATATATTGATTAGTTTATAGGTTAGTAGCTTGCTCATCTTTTAGTATCTTTCATCAAAGAATCATTTTTTTCTCAAGTTTCTTGTGACATTATCTGTTATTAATTATTCAATGTTATTTGGTCAATATGCAAAAATATCTATTTATGCTACTGCATTATATATGTCATTGCTATTGCACAAATATCTATTTCTACTACTACACTATTATCTGCTACTGCACGGATATATTCTATTGATCTTTGCTATTACACAACTACTTGCTACTGCACTGATATATTCTACATGTTACTTCACGGATATATACTACTTTCTAGTTTTTACTACTGCACGGATATACTATATTGCTACTACACAAATATATTATACCTGCTACTATACGGATATTCTATCTGCTACTTTATGATAAGGAGTATAATTGTATACTTATTTTTATCGAATTTCCTATATTTTTTTTGTTAGTTGGTTGTTATTCGAGCTATTTATGTTGTTTTCATGTTTATAGGTGTTTTGGAATAAAAGTTAATAAAATGGATGAAAGAAGACATTCCATGCAAGACAAGGAGATTGAAAGAGAATAAATTGCACTTGAGATTTTCGGTTAAAAACTTAGCCTTCTGCCTGGGCAGATCAGTCTACTTGGGAGGCCATTTTCTCAGTCTATCCGTTGGTTTGATTTATAATTTATGGACACAATACCTCTATGTGTCTAGTATTCTCAACTCAAATTTCATCATATTTAGACCGTTGGATCTCCCTGCATTCTATCTCAAGTGAGTACTACTCGGTGCTGCACGGACGTTCTGGAACTGAACTTTGATTGCTTGTATAAAATGTTCCAAACTGATTTGGTTGTGTTTTCAGTACTCCAGATTAAGCCCTGTGAGTCTAGTTTCAAATGCAACTGGAATCACTCAATTACGATACTTATCCACGGAGATATGCCCTTCACAAGAAGGAACGGTCAAGCTGGAGCAGAATTCCTAAGAATAAATGATGGGCTTGTTGGGTTTGAATTACTCATGCATCCTCTATAAGACACAAGACCAGCCCAAAGAACATCTTCATGGGCTGATGTAGATGATCAATGTAACTTTGTGGAGGTGAAGTCATTTGAAGTTTACCCAAGTTAGGTAGAGGTGAAACTTGGTGCCAAGCTTGTCATGATCATGATGAAGATAGGACACCACCACTATCACTCTAAGACAAACTATAGTAACTTCAACCATGAGTAAATGTTGCACTAAGAGTAAAGGGAAGCTTAGTCATTTGCCATTTCAAGTTTTGGAGATGAAATATGACATATTTCTCATTTCCAAGAGGCTATATAAGGAGAGCAAGTCCTTCTTCAAAAAAGACACCAAGAGAACATCAAATCTTCTCTTCTTTCTTCTTCATGTATTTCATTTGTAGCTAAGTTTCTTTAGGGGTTTCGGTTGAAGCCCTAGTCATGAATTCTAATTAATCTATGCATGTTTGATCAATTGATGGTTGTTGATGATGAGTAGTTAATTTCGGTTTACTTTCCAATCTTGTTGAGTTTATTTTATGCTTAGCTACCATAGTTTAAACTTTACAATTGATATTGTTACATATGTCAATTTAGATGACCGAGTCTTGGGCCTATGATATGTAACAACAAGTGTCTTTGCGGGTGCTTGGAAATTAATCACCATGAATAACTAGAATAAATACCATGTTGTAGAATTTGTGTGTTTGTCGATTTTCAAAGTGCATATGCTTGCTTAAGGAACAACCTAGTAGATACCATGCTAGATCCCTTGAGTTGGAAAAGAATTAGAGTAGACACCCATGCCTAATTCGTTGATTAGGAGAATCAATAGCCTAATAAGGAGACACCCATCCCTTTAGGTTGGCAAACTTTATCATCATCAATCGGATTTGTTTCTTACATGTATTGGTTAATTAGGAGGAAGACTAGAGGTGGATACTTGAGCCCTATCCTTTTCTCTATTATTGTTTACAATCTTTACTCTCTAATAATCATATCTATTTTATTTGTACTCTTGTGGTAGTTCCTTTAGTATATATTTATTATTGTTGTAAATTTAGATTAGTGACAAGTCTAGGTTTATTGTTTAAGACACCACTAAAGCACTTCCCCGTTTAACTTATCCGTACTTACCATCTTCTACTACATTGAAATTTGGTGCTTTGCAAGAGCATAAATCCACACCCATCAAATTTTGGCGCCGTTGCGACTGGGGATTGACGCCTTAGTTTTGTCTTTCTTATTTTTTTATATATCATATTTTATTTTTGTTTGTCTTTAATGCAAGGTCTTTACGAGGAGTGCTACATGTGTAGCGCGCCAATTTGGCCATTCGGGAGAGATGTGCCCAAGCATGCAATTTGGATATAATTGTGAGCTTGCTGGAATGACATGGGAGGACCCATACTCAAGTTTCTACCATCAAGATCCATTCATGTCTCCACCATACCAAGATCCAATTCAAGTGCATATGAATGAGCCATGGAAGCCTACACTTGAGGAGACCATACAAGAAGTCGTGCAACAAATCTGCCAAGAGATGGAAGAATCATCAAAGAGGCTAGGATGGACGCTCATGTACAATTAGCTTTGTCTCAACCAAATGATGCATTTTTCCACGAATTTAGCTTCTATGAGGATGATGAGCCATGGTATATAACTGAGCTTGAAATATGTGATAGTAACGATGAGTTCTTTGATGAGGAGTTTAACAATGAGCTTAATGAAGATGAGTTCCAAGGGCTAGAAGTAAGCATGTCACCTCATGAAGATCAAGCATGTTCCAAAGAGGATATGAGTGATTGCTTAGAAAAGGAATCCATCCAAGTTCCTATAACCGAGCCTTTGTTTCTATCACATGAAAGATCACTTGATGTTTTCTCACCACATTCAAGCTACACATGTTCTCTTTCCATCCAAGAAGTACTTGAGTTTGACAAGGGACCACATGAATCTCCATTGTTCCAAGATCATGTGGAGATGGTGATTGGTGAACCTCCTCAACCACATATGAAGATCTTTCTTGCCATGTACATTGAACCTGACAAGAGGAGGCAAAGATGGAAGAAGAGAAAGAAGAAGAAAAGCTCGGAGCTTTATTTTTCTACCATGACTACAGGACCGAGGTTGCTAACAAGAGCACATGCAACATCATTGAAGAAGTTCTTCATGAAGAAGACAATGAAGTTCATTTCCAAGTCTTCAAGGGGAGCTAGTGGCTTCGTAACTATCACTTAATCAGGGACGTTTCCTTCACTCATATTTTGTTTTTTATTTTAATATAATTGTTGTGTGTTTATTTTAAGTTTTGAATGTTATTTAAAAAAATCGTAATAATAATAATTAGTGTAATGTCTAGGTAAGTTAGGCGATGTGCGCTAGTCATCTAAAAGATGTTGGGTTTTAAGAGTAGCCATTGTGCCGCCTCCAACTCTTCCGACACTTACCTGGTTACACTACAAAAAAATTAGTTTTGTGTTTTGTGATTTATTTTAGGTTCCTTCCAACTCCGATGATGAGATTTGAACTTGATTTGTGACGAAGTCAAAATACAGTGATAAATTAGATATTAAAATCCGGGGTTGTCAAACCACGGGGATTGGAAGACCCTAAATCTAATTGGTAAAATTGTAACCTAATTAACTAACACTAAAAATAATTAACAAACTAAAATGAACTAAACAAACAAACATAAAAATAATTAAACTAAGAAAACTTAATATTAACTAAAACAATTTAAGAAGTAAAACACAATTTGGATTTTTGAATAGACTACACAAGTTCACAATGACAAATGTATTTTAATAAAAATCACAATTGTAAACAAATACACAATAAATGTTACAAATTATTTATTATTCTACACACAATTTAGTAGGAAAACAAAATATAAATTAAATAAAATAGTATATAGGTAAATAAGTAAAATAACAGAGAATAGAGGTGCTCAGTTTTGTGAGAGATGCAGAGGATGGTTCGAGCTCGAGATCGACGCCGACTGGAGGCGATGTCTGTGATGGCCGGCGACGTGGTTTTGGTGTGAATTGCAGCAGCTGAAGTCCGGGTTGGGCTTTGAGTTGCTTGATTTGCAGGTGGTGGAGCTTGGCTGGAGCTGTGTGATGAGCACGGGCTCGGTGAATGATGAGGGCAGTGGAGGCCAAGGCAGAGGAGGCTGAACTCGACGGCAGGTGACGCGGCGGTCTGGACACGGCTGGGTCAACGTCAGCGTTGTCTGGTAGCAGCTCGGTGAGATCGTGAAATTATGACGATGATGAGATGACCGGTGCCGGCTTGGAACTATGGAGGTGCGGTTGAATTGAGCGGTGGTCCAGCGGCGATGTGAGGTCGTGGTGGTAGTCTGGGCCGCTGTATTGCTCGATTGGATTTGAATTGTACATGGTGGTGGCTGTGATGGAGCAGAGAGGAGGTCGATGTGAACTGGAGCTGTGATGGTGCTGTGATGCAGTGGGTGTTGTTGTGATTTGGAATCAATGAATTGCAGGTGGTGAGTGAAGGAGGAGATGTCAGCGACGACGGCGCGGTGGTGGTGTGGTGATGATGGCTGGGAGGTGACGGTGGTGGATGGGCGACGCCGGAGTTAGTGGGTGCGTAGAGAAAGAACAAGGGTGCATAGAGGAAAGGAAGAAGAAGAAGAAGAAGGAGGAAAGAAGAGAAACAAAAAGAAAGAAAGAATAGAAGAAGAGAGGAAGAAGCCTCGGAGAAGAAGAAGATCGATCCAGAGAGATCCTCCAGCCCGAGGAAGTCCCCGATCGGGAAACCAAAAACCAAAAAAAGTCAAAAAGTTGTTTTTATTTTTATTTTTAAATAAATTATTTTTAAAAACTAATTTTGAAATAAAGATAAAAATAAAATAATTAAAAATAAATTGATGAGAGAAACAAATGTGAATTTGAAATGCACCATTTTAGTGCAGAATGTCGAAATCCACTTATTTAACCTGAAAACATACAAAACACATTAAATACACAATTAGGCTCTCAGAATAGTATAATCCAAGTGATTTAGAAGCATTTTAAGTGCGTGTTTACGCACTTATCAATTTGTAAAGGGTTTGAAAGCATGTATAGGTTTCTTGAACTTCATTTTTCAAAACAAATTGTTATGGAGCTTATGTTTGATTTATGCTTTGTCAAATTAATATGCATCTTGAGATTTGTGAGAACTATACGTGACATATTGTGAGTTTTTGAGCCTAATGAAAGTGCATTAAAGTTCTAAGCACTTTGTTTTTCATGTGTGATCAATCTTGTGTGATATGCATCTCCAGAACTTGCTTAATATCTTTCGAAACTTTTTGTCATACTTGATTATATCTTGGAAATGATTTAGGCAATTAGGAATCCACCATGGCCAAATGAGCATGTATCCCAAATAAATAATTATCTTTAGAATGTCATTTTGAGCCTAGTGTTAGCCTTTCGCTTCTTCCCACCATAAAAGTTTACCCTTAACTTAAACATTTATCATACCCTTTTCAAGCTTTCTTAATTAGCAATTTGAGATTGTCTATGTTATGATGCTAAAAGAAACAAGTTTGGCGATTTGAAAAAGAATAAGTGTGGGGGTGTTTTGTGTTTGTGCATTCGCAATGTTTGAAGGAAAAAAAAATGTGAAAAAAAGCAGAAAAACCTAAAATACAAAAAGAAAATTCTTCATTATAGTTTTGGAGGAGTGGCGAATGAAATGATTCTTGAAGCATCTTAATGTTCTTAATTTCAAAATCTCAAAAAGATGGTTGCTTATTAAGTATGCTTGATATTTGTTATTCCTTTCCATTTCATTTCTTTAACCCCTCACCCAAAGCCCCATTACATCCAAATAAAAGACCTTTTGATCCAAGATGTATTTTGTATGATTTGTGGAGATGAGATTGAAGAGCAAGCATATAGAGGCATTTGCATAAGATTGTGTTGAGTGATAGTTTAGCTAACCCATAAATACTTGTGTGAGAAATAGAGTGAATATCTTGTGAGTTTATGGTTAGCACGGTCTCGATTTGCATATTTGATTCGATACATTGATTTGACAAATAAAGCATGTTTACACACTTCCTTCAAGCATTTGACCCTTAACTTCATAAATTTTGAAACCTATCTTGTGTTTCATACCCTAATCTAATTATGTTTTCTGAGGAATATGTTGGAAGGATAAAACTTAATAAATATTTTGTATTTTCATTTTAGTTTTGTTTTATTTGTTTTGCTCGTGGACAAGCAAAATCTAAGTGTGGGGGTATTTGATAAGGAGCATAATTGTATACTTATTTTTATCGAATTTCCTATATTTCTTTTGTTAGTTGGTTGTTATTCGAGCTATTTATGTTATTTTCATGTTTATAGGTGTTTTGGAATAAAAGTGAATAAAATGGATGAAAGAAGACATTTCATGCAAGACAAGGAGATGGAAAGAGAATAAATTGCACTTGAGATTTTCGGATAAAAACTCAGCCTTCTGCCTGGGCAGATCAGTCTATTTGGGAGGCCATTTTCTCCGCATCTATCCGTTGGTTTGATTTGTAATTTATGGACACAATACCCTATGTGTCTAGTATTCTCAACTCAAATTTCATCATATTCAGACCGTTGGATCTCCCTTCATTCTGTCTCAATTGAGTACTACTCGGTGTTGCATGGACGTTCTGGAACTGAACTTTGATTGCTTGTATAAAATGTTCCAGAGCGATTTGGTTGTGTTTCCAGTACTCCAGATTAAGCCCTTTGAGTCTAGTTTCAAATGCAACTGGAATCACTCAATTACGATACTTATCCATAGAGATATGCCCTTCACAAGAGGGAAATGTCAAGCTGTAGCAGAATTCCTAAGAACAAATGATGGGCTTGTTGGGTTTGAATTACTCATGCATCCTCTATAAGACACAAGACCAGCCCAAAGAACATCTTCATGGGCTGATGTAGATGATCAATGTAACTTTGTGGAGGTGAAGTCATTTGAAGTTTACCCAAGTTAGGTAGAGGTGAAACTTGGTGCCAAGCTTGTCATGATCATGATGAAGATAGGACACCACCACTATCACTCTAAGACAAACTATAGTAACTTCACTCATGAGTAAATGATGCACTTAGAGTAAAGGGAAGCTTAGTCATTTGCCATTTCAAGGTTTGTAGATGAAATATGACATATGCCATGACATATTTCTCATTTCCAAGACGCTATATAAGGAGAGCAAGTCCTTCTTCAAAAAAGACACCAAGAGAACATCAAATCTTCTCTTCTTCTTCTTCTTCTTCTCCCTCTCTTCTTCCTTCTTCATTTATTTCATTTGTAGCTAAGTTTCTTTAGGGGCTTCTGAAATTCCCTTAAGGGTAAGTCGTACACACACTAATCGACACACAAGGACTCAAGGTTCAATTGACACAAACAAGCATATGCAACAACAACACTCAAATGAACAATCCTAAAACCCAAAGTGTGCGTCAAACTAGCACACCACGGTCTATAATCTATTGAATGAATCACACAATGATTTATGCTTTTAAGAACAATAGATAAGCAAACCAATCAATAATCACAACACACAACACCAAGAATGTTCACCCGGAAACCTCTACCTCTAGAGGAAAAACCGGAGGGGAGCCGTACCCCACGCTCTTGAATCACACTATGAAAAGCCAATGTGGCAAACACATACAAGGGGAAAAACGTTTCCAAACTCAAACACCAAGTACCTATACTCTAGTGGCAGTTCTAACCTTGTGTAGCTTCCAATTGCTCCTCCAAGTGTGCCTTCCTCAAGCTTCTCCAATTGAGCTCCACCGGTGTGTAACTCCAATCGCAAGAACCGCGGCAATGCAATGATGTATGAATGGTTGTGTATGGATTCGTTCAACTCAGCAAAACAACAATTAATGTTTGCTAGAGATGAACACAAACTCCTTAATCCAATGGAAAACTAAACAAGCTTGTATCAAGCAATTCAAAGGTTTAGCTCAAGTGGATTGAATGGAGTAACAAAGGAGGAACCTATAGCATGGACTAGGATCACTCAATATCAAAGGAACTTTCTCAAAAATCAGTTTGCAAGAGTTGTAGATATGAAAGTTACGAAATGAAGCAACAGAAATCTGTTTATATAGACCTGAGGCATTAAGCGATCGATCGCCCGATAGGGTGCGATCGATCGCATGGCAGACAAAGACGTTTTCAGCAAGGAAAACGTGAAGGGGCGATCGATCGATCGCACGTACCAGTAGCTGCAAACCTTAAAGGCGATCGATCGCATATCAGGGGCGATCGATCGTTCAAAGGAAAAAGTCTAACGGAAATATTCCGCACTCAAGCGCACTAGATTTAAACACAACGGTCATATTTTTGACCATTGACCTTGGGCGATCGATCGCCTGATAGGTGACGATCGATCGTCCAGAGTAAAAATCGGTTTTAAACAAGATTTGTAATTTTCACATAAAACCAATTTTAAGTTCTAGCAACCCAAGGGTGATTGAAAAGACTTCCTAAGAGAACCAAATATGTATGAGATGCAAATGCATGATCCATACCTTGAGGAAGTAAAGGAAATCACCACGAGCCATTGAGATGAACTTCAAGGATGCCGAACGATCACCAATCCTAATGCCACGACTTATAAAACCCTATCAACTATTCAATTGAATGCAATTACAGGGAATAGGTTTTGTCTAATTAGGAAATAGCCAATATGCAAGAAATTTTGCCCTTACAATCTCCCCCTTTGGCATTTCCTAGACAAAACCTTAATTAACAAAAACAACTCAATTCAAGGCTATGCTATTACAAACGTATCGAAGATTTATGCCTGAATCAAACCTGCAAATTCAATACTAAACACACGATACCGTGAAGCATATATGGCATGACATAATAATATTGAGTTGAAGCAAATTCAATATGGCCACCAACACATACTCTTCCCCTTTTTGGCTAGGAAGGCCAAAGGGGATAAATAACTTAGTCACATCACAATCACATTATGCATAACATAATATGAATAAATAAGGCACAAAGTGACATAATATTTAACCAAAAGAGTTTACAAAGTAGAACTCCCCCTCAAAATGTGGCTAAAAATAAATAAGAGTACAAGGCCAACAAAGTCAAATAGGCAATAATGCCAATACAAATAAATCCAAAGGAACATAGTCCATAACACAAGATGCAAAAATAAAAATAGAATACATCAAGATGGTCCAAGATCGTCATCATCACCATCACGTGCAAAACCATCATGGCGAGAGAGAGCTAACTCCTCCATGCGATCGCTCATCTCCTCAAGAGAACTCTCCACATATGTGGTCAATCCATCAAAACGAGCATCAAAGTGAGCCGTCATAGAGGAAAAAGAGTGAGAAAGATAACCATATAGGTTAGGGTCTATCCTAGACACATCAAAAGAAGGAGGAGGAGGGAAGGAGGAAGAGGCATCTAAGATGGGTGGTGCCTCATGAGTGGGAGGTGGATGAGGTACATGTACATCCCTAGGACAATGAGATAGACTATGGAGTATGAGTCCCGGGGCAATAGTGGATGTGATCGGATGAGTAAGATCAACATCCGCCTCCTTAACCTTATAGAATTTACAAATCCTCATAATGAGGCAAGGGAAAAATAGCTTAGATGATGACTTCCCTAATGCACATTTAATGAGGGCTTCATACATAAGAGTTCCATAAGGAATGGGAGAATGGCCTTCTATCATGGCCGACAAGAGCCGACATCCCTCAAGAGGGATTTCGGATTTTTGGGTGGAAGGTAGAATGTTATACCTTACCCAAAGCCAAAACACCCTATAGACATGTTTCAATTTCCCACTCATTATTTTGGGAGTTAGGGCATTTGGATCTATGTAGGCTTGAATCATAAAAGAAGTGATGGAAATAGGAATAGAGAATTCCGCAAAAGAAGTAATGTCCTCATCCGTAGATTGAGGAAGGTCAAGGATTGACTCAATGACGGAAGGAGAAAGCACAATGCGTTTTCCCTTAAAAACAAAAACCAATTCCTTATGTTCCTTGGTTGCATATTCCGGAAGACTCAAATAAAAATCCCTAACCAATTTATCATTGAAGGGATGAAAGCCAAAACCTAGATGATGAAGTCTATTAGTGGCCACAAAATGTTGGAGGGTCCTAAAATAGTCTAGGTCATGTTGAGTTTCAAAAGAGATGTTCCTTTCGGGATGAAAATCCCTAGAGGAGGCCGATGCAAACTTGGAAGGTTTGGATTTCTTAGAGGGTGGTTGGGATGAGGAAGTGGCAACTCCTTTACCCTTCGATCTCATAGCTCTACTCATCTATTTACACAAAAGTAAACAAAGTCCCAACACATGCACAAAAAGAGGCACACAAACAACCAATCAATTAAGAGAAAAAGATAGAAAACCATACCGAATTGGTGAGCCAAAACGATTCGATCAACCAATGCACACACAAGAAACACAAGAGACATGACAATTAGTTACAATGTTCAAACAAAGTACCTAAATCGGATTTCATAGAAAAATATAGAAAATTTGGCATCACTTACCTTGAAAATCACCAATCCACAAGAAAAAGTGATCCTCAATACAATGCACACTTCTCAATAGCCTAAACAAGTAAGTAATTACACAAATTACTCAACAATTTAAGCAAAGAATCCGAAAAATTCAAAAACCCCCAAATTTTCGAAATCAAGAACCCTAATTTTGCAAAAATCCGTTTTGTGAATCAATTCAACAAAAACTAAGCAAAATTGAATTAGCATTATCATTATCAACTAGATTCAAAACTAATAATAGTAGGAAACTAGCCAAAATTAACAATTTAGATCAAAATCGAAAACATGAAAGAAAAAGAAAAAATTTCGAAAATACCTCTTGTAGAATTCGAAAAACAGCGAAGAATCTCCACAAAACAACTTGAAATCACCAAAGATTGCACGAATACTTCACGAAATCGAAGTAGAAATGGTTTGGTTTTGATGAATTTTGAGAGAGGAAGAGAGGGTTTTCGGGGTTTTTTGAAAGAATGAAAAGAGAAAGAGAGAAAAACCCAATATAAAACGCGATCTGGGTTTATGCGATCGATCGCCCGATATTGTGTGATCGATCGCCTAATGAAAATCAGAAAGCTGACCTTTCTGGAGCGTGCGATCGATCATGAGTAATGTGCGATCGATCGTGATTCTTAGGCAATGTAAAAAACCGATTTTTCAAAGAAAAATTGGTTTAGCTCAAACCAAGAACCAAAACAAAGTAATCAAGATTAAGCTGAACACAATCAAAGATTATCATACAATCTTAATACAATTAGACAATAGGTGATTGAATCTTTTCCAAGGCATAAGCTATCAAGCAATTTTTAAGATTCAATCACAAGTATGGTTTTAACAACCATCATCTTTCTTCACTCATCTTTCTTCACCCAAACCTTTTGGGTAGAAGAAGGAGAACAGCCATTAGAGGCTTGTGAATCTATCAACTTAGATAGTTTGACAACTTCATTCATGAGAAAACTCACTTGAGTGTGGAGTGAATTGTCATTCACAAAGAGTGAAGGTCTAGGAGAGAAAAGGATTTGCTAGGATCAACCTTTGCAAACAAAGAAGGATTAATGACATGTGTCCTTTTTGGTGCTAGACAATTAGGCCTTATGTGACCATTCTCACCACAATTATGACAAGTAGGGACAAATTTCATGATTGAAGGACTCTTTTTAACAAGAGGGGGACTCCTAGGTAGTCTCTTAAGAGCAAAACAATTAGGTCTAATATGTCCAAGTTTGCCACAATGATGGCAAGTAGGAACAAACCTTTTAGGTTTAGGAGCTTTAGGAGATTCTACATTCAAAGGTTGGGAAACCAAAGCCTTCACAAAGTTTGTCTTCAAAGGAGAAGAGATAGAGCTTTCACCTTTGAAACCAAGACCTCTCTTGTCATTATGACCTTTGCCCATATTAAGCATTTTGTCAAGTTTGGCACTACCAAGTGTCATGCCAATATTCTTTGACCTTAAATCATCAATACTACATTTTAGTTTGTCATTTTCACATGACAAAGTGTCAATGAGAGTATTCTTTTCAAGAATCTCCTTTTCTAATTCAATGATTTCCTCATTAAGAATACACAAAGAATTATCCTTTTCTTTTTGAAGTTCAACTAATTTAATGTTGAGATTCATAATCATCTCTTTATCCTTAATAGTCATTTTAAAAAGTTCATCAACTTTATCATAAACTTCTTCATTAGTCATAGCCTCATCCTCACTTTCATCATCACTAGAAAGAAGATTGTCATTATTCGAAGTAAGTTTTGAATCAATTTGACTAGGGGTCTCTACCTTGGCAACAAAAGCTACAATAGGTTCATCCTCATCGGATGAAGAGCTAGACTCATCGGAATCACTCCAAGAAACATTCATGGCTTTGTGATCAAAATTTGACTCCTTCCTAAGTCTATTACCACAATCTTTAGCAATGTGCCCAAAACCATCACATTCATAACATTGAGGACCCTTTTTCAAAGGTTTCTCTTCCCTAGCATTTTCAAAAGACTTGTCCCTATTCTTAAAGGCATAGGGAGGAGGAGTGGAACTACTTCCCTTATGATAGTTAGGAGAATTCTCACTTAAGAATCTCCCCCTATTCTTTTGGAACTTCTTGTATTGCTTGACAATAAGTGCCATTTGATTATCAATGTTAGTGCTTTCAAAATCAATAGTGAGCTTCTTCATTTTTCTAGGACTCACATGCTCACTTTTAACTTGTAGAGCAATATCCTTGCTCTTTTTGGGAGTAGCACAATTTGACAACTCCATTTCAAAGGTAATGAGCTTGCTAATCAAAATGTCAAGCTTAATCTCACTAAGTAGTGAGTGTTCTTCTATGGCGGCCTTTTTGGGAATAAACCTAGAAGGAAGAACCCTAAAGATTTTCTTTACTATTTTAGCTTCGGTGATTGTTTCACCAAGATTTCTAGCCACATTAACAAGTAAGCTCAACCTATTATAGAAATCCGAAAAAGACTCGGATTCTCCCATAGTGATGTTTTCAAAATCGGAATCCACCATTTGGAGTTTTGAGTCTCTAACACGGGTATCACCCTCATGGATGTCCCTAAGTTTATCCCAAGCTTCCTTGAGATATTCACAATGCTCAATGTGTCTAAACTCATCGGTAGATATGGCGGTAACTAAAGCATTTAGACCCTTAGCATTTGCATCACTAAGTTTGTTTTCTTCTACACTCCATTCGGTTTTAGGCTTAGGTTGTTCTACATTTTCAACCTTTTTAGTAGGTTCGGAATACCCATGTTGAATGATATACCAAATGTAGTTATCTTGAGACCTAAGAAAGAATCTCATTTTATTTTTCCAAACCGAATAGTTACTTCCATTGAAGAATGGAGGGTGACTCAACGAACCTAGTGCTCTATCCGACATGACAACAACTTACGACTTAACCGGATCGACTCTATTTGCCTCTAGAGAGAGGCTCTGATACCAATTGAAATTCCCTTAAGGGTAAGTCGTACACACACTAATCGACACACAAGGACTCAATCAAGGTTCAATTGACACAAACAAGCATATGCAACAACAACACTCAAATGAACAATCCTAAAACCCAAAGTGTGCGTCAAACTAGCACACCACGGTCTATAATCTATTGAATGAATCACACAATGATTTATGCTTTAAAGAACAATAGATGAACAAACCAATCAATAATCACAACACACAACACCAAGAATGTTCACCCGGAAACCTCTACCTCTAGAGGAAAAACCGGAGGGGAGCCGTACCCCACGCTCTTGAATCACACTATGAAAAGCCAATGTGGCAAACACATACAAGGGGAAAAACGTTTCCAAACTCAAACACCAAGTACCTATACTCTAGTGGCAGTTCTAACCTTGTGTAGCTTCCAATTGCTCCTCCAAGTGTGCCTTCCTCAAGCTTCTCCAATTGAGCTCCACCGGTGTGTAACTCCATTCGCAAGAACCGCGGCAATGCAATGATGTATGAATGGTTGTGTATGGATTCGTTCAACTCAGCAAAACAACAATTAATGTTTGCTAGAGATGAACACAAACTCCTTAATCCAATGGAAAACTAAACAAGCTTGTATCAAGCAATTCAAAGGTTTAGCTCAAGTGGATTGAATGGAGTAACAAAGGAGGAACCTATAACATGGACTAGGATCACTCAATATCAAAGGAACTTTCTCAAAAATCAGTTTGCAAGAGTTATAGATATGAAAGTTACGAAATGAAGCAACAAAAATCTGTTTATATAGACCTGAGGCATTAAGCGATCGATCGCATGGCAGACAAAGACGTTTTCAGCAAGGAAAACGTGAAGGGGCGATCGATCGCCCGATAGTGTGCGATCGATCGCACGTACCAGTAGCTGCAAACCTTAAAGGCGATCGATCGCATATCAGGGGCGATCGATCGTTCAAAGGCAAAAGTCTAACGGAAATATTCCGCACTCAAGCGCACTAGATTTAAACACAACGGTCATATTTTCATTGACCTTGGGCGATCGATCGCCCGATAGGTGACGATCGATCGTCCAGAGTAAAAATCGGTTTTAAACAAGATTTGTAATTTTCACATAAAACCAATTTTAAGTTCTAGCAACCCAAGGGTGATTGAAAAGACTTCCTAAGAGAACCAAATATGCATGAGATGCAAATGCATGATCCATACCTTGAGGAAGTAAAGGAAATCACCACGAGCCATTGAGATGAACTTCAAGGATGCCGAACGATCACCAATCCTAATGCCACGACTTATAAAACCCTATCAACTATTCAATTGAATGCAATTACAGGGAATAGGTTTTGTCTAATTAGGAAATAGCCAATATGCAAGAAATTTTGCCCTTACAGCTTCGTTGAAGCCCTAGTCATGAATTCTAATTAATCTATGCATGTTTGATCAATTGATGGTTGTTGATGATTAGTAGTTAATTTCTGTTTACTTTCCAATCTTGTTGAGTTTATTTTATGCTTAGCTACCATAGTTTAAACTTTACAATCGATATTGTTACATTGGTCAATTTAGATAACCGAGTCTTGGGCCTATGATATGTAACAACAAGTGTCTTTGCGGGTGCTTGGAAATTAATCACCATGAATAACTAGAATAGATACCATGTTCTAGAATTTGTGTGTTTGTCGATTTTCAAAGTGCATATGCTTGCTTAAGGAACAACCTAGTAGATACCATGCTAGATCCCTTGAGTTCGAAAAGAATTAGAGTAGACACCCATGCTTAATTCGTTGCTTAGGAGAATCAATAGCCTACTGAGGAGACACTCATCCCTTTAGGTTGGCAAACTTCATCATCATCAATCGGATTTGTTTCTTACATGTATTGGTTAATTAGGAGGAAGACTAGAGGTGGATACTTCAGCCCTAACATTTTCTCTATTGTTGTTTACAATCTTTACTTTCTAATAATCATATCTATTTTATTTGTACTCTTGTGGTAGTTCCTTAAGTATATGTTTATTATTGTTGTAAATTTAGATTAGTGACAAGTCTAGCTTTATTGTTTAAGACATCACTAAAGCATGCACTTCCCCGTTTAACTTATCCGTACTTACAATCTTCTACTACATTGAAATTTGGTGCTTTGCACGAGTATAAATCCACACCCATCACTATACGGATATTCTACCTGTTACTGCACGGATTTCTGCTACCTGCTACTGCACGGATTTATGTTACCTATTACTGCACGAATTTATGTTACCTACTACTGCACGGATAATTGGGGAAAGCATAAATATTATTTTCGATGATATTAATTTTGTCCACTCACACTAATGTTTTTATTAAATGCTTTTCCCCTGAGCCCTTCGATTTTAAATGCCCAGATTGCAGATTAGTTGAGGTCGGACCACTCTACGGACGAGGCAATACTCCACCGTTTCTTCTCTTCCACTCACTTAGGTATTTGGTTAACTTTTATGGAAAGTCTTACTGAATTGTTAGAATGCTCTGATATATTGTGGGAGTTGTGTTTGTTGTGGCGAGCAAGCAGGCTCAGAAGTTTGGATGGATTTGTTGGATTATTGAGAAGTGTTGGAAATTGAAATTTGTAGGTTTTGGGTAGTCCATTTTAAGGGAGCTTATACCGAATTTTCGATAGAAATTTCCTTTAGGATGGGCCCCGCAGGGCCACCTTGGATTCCAAGGTGGAGTCTGGGGCGGGTCCTGTCAATGATTTTATGTACTTTGTTATGATTGATAATTTATTTTATAAAGTTCTTGAGTAACTTATTTTGTTAAGAGTAGGATAGGTGACCCTCATTTGTGTGGCAAATTGTTTGGTCCATAGGACATTAAGTTAATTAGAGGGATTGCAAATATTATTAGTTATACTTTTTGGATGAAAAAAAAAGGAAGCTAGTTACTACAAAGAAGTTGAGGTTACTTAGGACTCTAGCTAGAACCTTAGAGTATCTTTAGCAGATTTTCTATTTTAATTTTTTAATTTTTTAGAAAGCATGTTTAACTATGTTCCGAGGGAAGCTAATATGGCTGCTCACTCTGTTGCGAATTTTGTAGCCTGAGTTAATGGGTGTCATTTGTGGTTCCAGGTTAGGCCTTTTTGCCTCATACAGATTGTTTCTAACGATCTCCCTTTAACTAATGCTATTTATTGGGATGTGGCTAAAATAGCTAAAAAGCTGCTATTTAGCTATATTTAGTTAGGAAAAATGCTTGGGATCCCAAAAGATTTTACTAAATTTATATACCAAATGATGTGGCATCCGATGTGGCATCTTACATGTAAATATATTATTTATTTATTTTGAAGAAAATTTATTCCTTTATTCCTGTAAGGGCAAAATATTTGCTATTGACTATTTCCTATTTGACAAAACTTCTTCCCTTGTATTAGCATTTTATTGTATTCAATGCTAGGTTGTTTAAGGGATTAGGATTAGTGGCTTAGGTTGTTCTTGCTCGAGATGGTTCGTGAAGACGCCATTCTTATCCGGTCTTTTCTCCGGACTTCGATTATTGTTCATCGAAGGTTTCGTTCAAGCATCTCAAAGTATGAATCATGCATATGCATTTCATACACTTTGTTTATGCTTAAGAAGTAGCATTGCTAGAAATTAATTGGATTTCATTTTGGTTAAGCAAACATTTAATTTAAAGATATTTTTCTGATTTTCTACCATACCACTATTTATGTGAATAGTGCGATCGATCGCCATGAATAGTGCGATCGATCGTGAATAGTACCGTTGGAGAATCTGAACGTTGCGATCCAAAAATATGTCCGTTGCTACGTGAATAGTGGAACTGTTCATGAACAGTGCGATCGATCGCCGAGCGTCTGTTTTGTTTTCTATAAATAGAATCCTTCGGTTTCTTTTATGTTGAACTCTTTCTACTCTTCCATATTGGCTAAAAACGTCTTGAGAGAGTTTTCTGGTATAGTTGAGTGACCCTAGATCCATGTTATAGACTCCTTACATCTTTGATGTTGTTGATTTAGTTATTGTTCCTTGTGAATAACTAAATCAACCCTTGAATCATATTCAAGGTTTGTCAATTCGGTTTGTTTGATTCTAGCAAGTGTTCCTTGTTTACTTGCTTGTGTCAAACGAATTGAATTCATTTCATTCACTCATACACACACATATCATTGCATTGTTGGCAATGTTCTAAAACTCGCTAGGCGCTACTAAGGCGGTCAACCACCTTCTAGCGCCTAGTCGGCTAGGCGGGGATTAGTCGGCCGCCTAGGCATTTTTTTTTTAATTTTAATTTTATTATACTACATATATTTATTAAAATTTTACCATTTATATTAATAGTTTCAACATAATTGATAATATCTTCATTAAATGTTATAAAATATATACATATATTTGTATACATGTAAATGTATAAATTAATTAATTAATGACAATTAGGTTTAGATTTGTTTCCAAGAGGCTATTATTAGACATATATAGTATAATTATATGAATTTTAGAATGCATCATCCTTTTCTATTACGTAGCCCACTAGGCCACCAGACCCATAACCCATGTTCACTTGTTGACCGAAGAGCTCCTCATTTTACTTTTTGAGTTTTTGTTTATTTTATTTCTCGTTATATGATCCTTTTAATATTAAACAAAAGAAATAAAAATATTACTCAGCCAACTCCATCTCTCTCTTCTCGTTACCATCTCTCTCTCTTCCAGTCTTCCCATCTTCATCTCCCTCGTTACCATCTCTTTCTGGCTCTTAAAGTCTTAATCCCAGATCGATTTGTCTTTTTCAGTCTTTCTCTCTTTCAAGCTGTAACTTAATGTCAGGTTCCAGTTCTCTTTCTTCCAAGCCGATTTCTTCCTTTGAAGCAGTTCGTGCCGACGTCGACAAGCTCACTGCTCGGTGGCCAGAAACGGCCATTGAAAATCACAGAGGAGAGAGAAAGGGTTGAGAATCAGAGAGATAGAAACGCCCAGGCCCACCTCGAACCGCCCATCCCCGCCTAGAGCGCCTAGGCGTCCGCACAGCCTCCGCCTAGCCCATGGCCGATTTTTCTTGCCGACTTGCCATTAATCCGGGCGGTCAGCCACCTTCTAGCGCTTAGGCGCCGCCTAAGCGGCCGCCCAGACCGAGTTTTAGAACAATGATTATTGGTGATGCTTGCGCTTGGAGAATTCACGTGGTGAAGTTCGTTCAATCGGATTGGCTTGAGGTGAGAGCACTTGAAGGAGCATTTGGAGGCTACATGAGGTTAGAGGCTGCGCTCTACATAGGTAGATAGTGTAGAGTTTGGAATTGATTTCCCTTGTACGTGTTTGCGATTGGCGTTTTTCGTAGTATTACAAGAGCGTGGGGTACGGTTCCTCCGGTTTTTACTCACGGGTAGGGGTTTCGAGATGACAATATCGTTGTGTTGTTTGTGTGTTCTTTATCTATTGTATTGTCTTAATTGATTTGCGTATTGTGTGATTCTTTATACATATATTATTGTCTTAATTGATTAACATGTTGCATGCTTGATCATACATTGATAGATATAGTACGTGGTGATCTATTGATGATGCTCACTTTGAGATTCTAGGTTGTACAATTGATTGTGCTTGTTGCATATATATTTGTTGTCAATTGTGAATTGCTTGTGCAATTGTTTGAACCTAGGTTGTGGAGAGATTAAATTTTAATTTGTTCAAAGTTGTGTATACTCTCCGATTAGTGTTTAGAACGGCTACCGTTTATTGGGACAATTCCGTGCAACCGGAATTTCAGAAGAAAATTTATTCCTTTAAAAAAAATTACTTTTTCTTCCTCCATTGTGTTCTTCTTCTTCGCTGGGCACGCCACCAGATCTGACATGATTGTATCAAACTTTTATTTTGTTTGGTGAGATGGATGGAAAAATGGGGGTGAGTGGAGCATTGAGAATAAAGAAGAAGAAAGAATTAGAACGTAGGCAGCACTGAGCTATGCCCACTTAGAACGCAATAATGGACGTTTGAACGGTTGGATGATTCGGAAATTTGAATCCAGAATACCTAACACACACATGCAGAGTGTATCAAAAATACAGCTGGATCCAACGGTTGAATTAGGAGATATGGGTCTCGGAAGTGGACTGATCTGCACAGGCAGAATGTCAAACAAGATGGATCTATAATTATTGATATCATCTTCTCTATGTCAGCCCCCTCCCCCTCCCCGTTTCTTTCTTCTATCTTTTTTATCTTCTTTCTTTTTCATGGCTTCTTGGGCATAGATTCACTTCAATAACCCATAACTGATCTTTAAGTTCCTGATTTAAAACTCACTAACCCATAATAGTCCTAATTGAAATTCTTGTATTAGTTTAGATCTGAAAATGTTACAATCAACTTCAATCTAACGAATTCAAATGGAGAACTACCATTTTTGTTCTTCTAATGAGTTTGGGGCTTAGGGTTTTATTTCATTTTATTTTTCTTTTAAATAATTTTTTTTCTCTAGAATGAAATAATGCATTTCAAAGACATGTTGGAAATTACAAACTAGTGATGTGGCACATGCCACATCATTTGGTAACCAAATTTGGTAGACAAATTTGGGATCTCTAGCATTGCTATTTAGTTAGTATTGAATTTAAATAATTTTTTAATAAATAAAAAATAGGTTAAGTGTATTTAATAATTATACAAAATAACTAAAAAAAATATTTTAAATTAACAAAAATAATAGAGAGTCTCATCTCACTCTATATTTAGTAGTTACTTAAGAGGCTGGTACAGCTGCTAAAATAGCTAAAAAGGTAAACATGCTGTCTAAAATAATTAAGGAGCTAAGATAGAGAGTTTGCTAAAGTTTCTCTAAGATAAAACATCTTTAGCAATGCTAGCTATTTTTTAACTAAATTTTAGCGAAAATAGTTAAAAAAGCTATTTTGAATAGTTAGTTTGAAAATACATTTACACTTATGCTCTTTATTTTAGCTTGTTTTCAATTTATATCAAATTTTTAATGAAGAAAACATAGCTTAACTGTATATAAAAATTAAACAAAGCAACTAAAAATAATATTTTAAATTAACAAAAATAATTGAGAGCATCATCTCGCTCTCTATATTTAGAAGTTATATAGCTAAAAACTAAAATAGAGAGTCATTAGAACATCCCCAACATACTTGTCATTTTGAAAAGAAAAATCAAGAAGTTAATATTTAGCTATTTTTTACAAAATTTATCACTCTAAATAATATAATAGCTAAATAAAAGTCAAATTTAGCTTTTGTCAAAATTTGTAGCTATATTTTAGCTACATAGCATAGAGAATATATATAACTAAATCTTAAATTAACTTACAAATAACTACCCTTTGATGTGGAGTAAAAGTGAAACGCTAGCAAGCTGTATTTCAATTTTAGCTCTATTATCTAATGGAAATAAGTTTTATTGTTAGAGATGCTCCTAGAAGGCTGGTGTTGTTACTAAAATAGTCCATACCTTGTAGTCTTCAGCATAAATGGAGAAACACAACTAGCATTGTTTTAGACTAGCTGGGCGGTAGTTCATCATAGCTCAATCGCAAAGAAGTCATAACTGAGCTAGTTTTTCTCTCGGTTGTCAAAGCATGAAAAAACATTCTAGAATCTGTCTCCACTTTGAAGGGAAGTCGATCTTTGATACCAACAAGGATCATAGCTAGTATCTTGATCACAAGTGGGAGTCAACCACACTTCTTCAAGAGTTCTTTCCCTAGTTTTTCAAGCCTGTCCTCCTGGCACACCCCTTGCTTTGACGGATCCGGGGGCGAGGGTGGGAAATTCCCCCCCCCCCCCCCCCCCCCTCGACTTTTTCGAAAATCTCTCTCAAGTATAGAGCTTACAATGAAGTGATCAGAAAAAATGGCGAGAAAAACATCCGAGGTGAAACCAAGGAAGAAGAAGACCCGTTTTTGGGCTTTTAACTTAATATTTTCATCCTAAACGACATCGTTTTGACACAAAGAAAGGATAAAAAAAAAATCAAAACGGTAGGTCAATCATGGGCAGTGGCAAGCGGGCATCAGAAGAAAAGAAAAAAATGACTCTTGCAACTTTGCAAGCCGTGCCGTCCCAGCCTCCCAAGTCCAAAGTGGTCTTACACTATTAACAATACTTGATAATTTCTCAACTTTGATTCATATATAGATAGGTCCAAGTGAACATGGGTGTCACAGAACTTTTTTTTTTTGAGCAATCACAAAACTAGTTGTTAAAGTTCCGGTGCTTGATTATAAATTGATTATTGTTTTGAGTCTAGGCTATAAAGTGGCTTGATTAATTGATTAATTGGGTCATTCGGTCATTTGATTCATTTTCCATAATTAATACAAGCTTTCTTGCACGCGCATACGCGAGTGCGAAAGGGCCGCGCTCGCGCGTGAGTTTTTTCTTTTTCTTTTATATCTCTGATTTGATTATTCTGGACTTTCATCAATTTTCGTCTTGCATATTATTTATAATTCTTTCGACACTGTATCGAACAAACATTATGAAATTAGTAAATTTGCCTTTAGCAATACATTAGTAAGAAAGAAAAAATTGTACATAAATATACACATGTATATACAAATATGGAATTTTAATGGCTGGAACCCAGTGGGAGGTTAGGCCATCATGCCTATAGTTTATTTATTGATGTGATTGCCTAAATAACCGGGTGAAGACACGGAAACACGTCTCCTTACGCAATCGTCCCTTTGTGATTTCTTCTATTGTCAAGGATCCCTCTCTTGTACCACCCTACAGATAGAAATAATTACGTAAAATTAAATCTTGTAATGAAAAAAAATTGCAATGCAACATGTAATCAATTTTTTAATCTATGTTATTATCTACATCAAATTGAAGTACCTATGAGAATGACATATCATTTGTGTCTGGATGAAGCAAAACTTCTTTATATACCACGTTCTTAGTAAATACTCATTTCTCACCAATTATTGAGCCTTTTTTAACCAGAATCTTTGTAGTTGACTTCGATACCCCTCTCGACAATGCCACATATAATTGCCCATGATTAAATACATGATCTAGGAGGTAAACGCCAACGTGTGGGATCGTCTGACCTTGAGATTTATTTATTGTGAGAGAGAAGCTCAATTTTACTGGAAATTGCTTCCTTGTTAGTTGAAATGGTAGCCCGGCATTCTCTGCACTTTTCAAAGGAATTCTAGGTAGAAAAACTCTAGTCCCCCAGAACTGTCCGGTTAGAATCTCCGCATCTATTAAATTTTGGTACGAACCACGACATAGCAATCTAGTACCGTTACACAATCCCAACTCTGGGTCAATATTTCTTAGAAGCATGATTGGAGCACCTATTTTCAAAGTTAACCTATGAGGCGGCAATCCACCAGCGGTTATTGAGTTTAAGAACTCTGGTTGGTACAAATTTCTGATGTCCTCTTCAACAAAGTCAAATGAATACAACATGATTTCTTCACCTGGAAACAGACTAATTATCTTTGCATTCAACATGTCCACATCATCATGTATATGAGTAATCAATGCTCGCTCCACCATGTATCGTGCATCATTAACATGGTCATCCAAATTTGGGAAAACTTCATCAATAATTTCATTGATTGATCGGTAGCTATCCTATGGGACCACCATGCATTGGGGTAACTTTATCATTTCATCATTGACAACATGTTCATTCCCGTCACCAACACGAAGTAAAAATTCTAAAAATTGGTGGTCCTTGATGGATCTCATATTCTGTCTCAATCTCAATATCTTCATTTGTGCTCAAAATGGTGATTTCACAATAGAGGCTTGAATTAGTTCAGACTTCGTTCCTTTAGAAATAACAGGAAGGACTTGACGAAAATCTCCCCCAAAGATCATTATCTTTCCACCAAAAGGTAATTCGACATCCGTTATGTCTCTAAAAGTTCGATCAACTGCTTCAAAGATATGTCAATGTGTCATAGGGGCCTCATCCCAAATTATTGCAGTTGCATTTTTTTTTATCAATTCTTCTAGAGTAGATTGTTTACTTATGGAACACATGGATGATGCATCTATATTGAGTGGAATCTTGAATCTAGAATGAGCCGTCCTCCCACCGGGCAATATATTTGCAGCTATTCCAGATGATGTTGTGGCTAAGACCATATGGTTCATTCTTCGCAAGTTTTCTAGGAATGCACAGTATAATTATGCCTTTCCAGTTCCACCACGACCATCGACAAAAAATAATGCACTTTCTTGTCTCTCAACTACGGTCATTATGGTGTTGAATGTCATCCTTTGGTCTTCATTGAGGCGGTCAATTGCATCAATGTCTTCTTGAGGGACATGCACAGAAAGTTCATCTTCAATACATCTTGGCATTCCTGAACTTTCTTCTGGCTCACTTGTCATTTCAGGCAGATCAAGTTTTGTAATGTTCTTGTTAAATTGCTCTAGTATTCTGTTTAAATCTCGTAAAAGCCTGTTTCTCACAAAATTATTTGCATTGTCAGTAGATAAAGGATAATCTTCGACCATGAAAGGATAAAATTTGTCCCACAATGTTCGAACACCGATTGGTTCACTGTACACCAAAATTGTGACGAATAGTCTCCTCAAAGCTGATGGCATCCTAATAGCAGAGGCCTCTAACAAACACTGTCGGATATCGTTGTCATTTTTCAGCAAACCTTGTTTCTCAGCTGCTTGTTAAATGTTGGTTGCAAAACACCATCGATAGTAAGAAAATCACGAAATGATCTTGGTCCTCTTACATGATTGAGAAGGACACGCATGTAAAATTTCTCGCCTTCAGAGGGTGAGACATTGTATATTCTCCCAATAACTTTGTAGTTTCTCCTTCTTTTGTCCCAAACTTTATGGCTACTATCCCACCTATAATGTTCTGGAATTTCTCGATACAAATATGCTCTTGCATCTTCGTCCATTCGGTTCACAGTGAAGAATTCAGTAAGCATCGACTTCTGTGCATGCTCATCTGCCAAAATATCCTCTACGGTTTCATCTGCATTGAATGTTATTTGTTGCATGTTGGGAAGATGTATTTGTAACTGCTCTATTGTAGGATATATTCTATTCATTCCAAATTTAAATATACTCCATAAAGCCTCTGGTGCACAAACCCACCATGCATCAACAAATTGCTTGATTTCATCAAATTCTGGGTTGGATTGAAGTTCAAGTGCCACTATGTCAAGACCTTTGTAGACATACTTATATAAGTACTTGACACTTTTTATGCTCCCATATATTTCAACATTGATGTGGCAATCATACCGTGATAACAACCATGGATTGTAGGGAACAACCCAATTGTTATCCACCATCACATCTCCTCGTCTACGCAGATTTACTGGCAAACGACTTGATCATCTTCGATATATAGGATATGCATCGTTCCTTTGTAAAGTGAAATTTGCAAATGATTTGGGTAGCCTTTATTGCAACTCCCATTTTTCATACATGGAAGCCTTGAGTTTAAAGTTCCACATGGACCATGAATCGTATGTCTACACACTGCATGGTACAGTTAAGGTTCTTTATCCTCATTTGGTATTTCAGCTCTAACAATGTGATCGTAATCATCAGGGTTATTGAGCTTATCATTTACCTCCAACATGACCAACATATGAACATGTGGTAGACCCCGTTTCTGAAATTTAATAACAAAAGCATGAGCAGCCACTTTGCCCTAGTATCCGACCGAATCTTTGACATTCCAAAGTCGTCCACTAACTGTTTGAACAATGAAATCTCTTCCATTTGGATTGATGTCGTCGCCCCCTCCTACTATAATAGCAGTAACTTGTGATGCAAATGGTAACCTGTACTGACGGCGATTAGAAGGTTGCTCTCTTATGATTAGTCTGCAATTGGGCAAATTTGGACGGTGTCCGAGACTTCGAAATTTTTGAACGAATGGATTGTGTTGATTCAATATTTGTTGTATCTTTTGAACCAATCCCCTTTCTAAAACTTCACTTTCCAACAATCTATTTTCAAGTTCATGATCAGTGTCATATATATAAGCTTGCAGATATCGTGGTCTCCTGTCGTCGACCGGTAAAAGTCCACCAATCTTGTGATATATAGACCCTTGAGCGCGAAACGTATAAATTCCACGGCCTCGGACATTAATTGTTTCATCAACATGTACACCCATTGAAGTGAACGCAAACACATTATTGTAGGCTCGAATATTCCGTCTGAATTTTTTGCCTTCGTCTGTTTGGTTAGAAAAGAGCTTAATCATTTCTGGGGGAGATTGTATTAGAGGCAAAACAATATTTCCTTTTGAACAACATAAACTGAAGGTCTCTTGATAGAACAATCGTGCATTACAGTGTGAGCATGTTCTTAGTGAGGGCAATCGGCAATTCAGGACACCAATTTCCTCATGGAAATTTCTTGCACAATTGTAATTTATTCTTGTTCTCCTTCTTCGATGTCAAAGTTGATGAACGTTGTTCTTGTTGCGCTGCTTCTCTTGATTATTCATGGATTCACTTTCAGTGTCTTGCTCGTCATCAATATCCATTGCCTCATTGTTGTTTCTTTGTTCATCATCATTATTAATGACATCATTATTGTTGTTCTGCTCTCCATGATTATTCGTAGTAGCAAAAGGCACCACTGGTTATCAGCAAGAATATTGAGTTATAGCATAAGTTGTTTATCACAATTAATACAGATATACACTCAGTACTAAGAAGTTTAATATATTGAGCTCACCATAGTGAGCAGAATTTCGAACGACCCCATCGCTTATTTGTGACCTATCCAAACGCGCTAGCTGTCTTATGTGAGTTAAACACATCCTCGAAAATTTTTGGCCATGGTTGTTGGAATTTGATGGAATTCTTGAACTTGAGCCTTCATTGTCAAACTCTTCTACTAACAAAAATGAATAATCATTGGTTTTTTTACGGAATGTAATTATAGTATTGGAGGAGTTTAAAAAGATATATAGGAAATTCTAATGAATTAAATAATATCATATATGTTGCCGATAAATTTTAGTTACAAAAATTTAGCAATATAGTTGAACCATTTTGAATAAAGAAGTATCTGGACCTTGTTCATGTCTATTACGTGGGCTTGCCTCTTGTCGGTAATCATGATCAATTTCCACCACCGGTCGCTTTCTTTGAGCATGTGCGCGTCGTCGTGCCAAATATGCTTCATGTTGTGAAGAACTCATAGATTGTCGCCACTGTCGATGTCAACCACGTTCACGCTCCATTTGATCCATGAATCTATGAATTTGTTCCTGCAAAAAAAAAAAATATATATATATATATATCACTTTAACCTTTTTGTGTTTTTTTTGTTACACCCAAATATAATATTCGAACTATATAAAATCATTGTATTATGCATTCTTGTTTCTTGGTGCGGTGCTGCAGTCTGTAAGAGGTCTTATATTTTGGGCATTTCAATTTGGTAGAGTTTTTTTTGTTTTTTTTTTCCTTTGGGTTGGTAACTGGTTTTTCTTTTTTGTCAATGAACTGGATAGAAAGAAAGAAATAATTAAAAATAAATAAAAAGTATTATCGGTCCAACTCGCGCAATGGCCCGAGCCCTCTCCCTTCTCCTCGTCGTCTCTTCTTTATGGATCCTCTCTATTTTCTCCCCCTCTCCCTCCTCTCTATATACTTCTGAACCTCACTCAACTTCCCTTCTCTCTTTGATTTACCATTTTTTTTTCTACAAAACCAGGTAGCCAACAACATTCTGCTTACCTACCTCTTAAAAACCCTTTTCGTCTACTCACTGCGATTTGTCGGTCTGAAAGTTCCAAACTTTGGAAATACCCAATACCTTTTCTTCCATATATATTACATCACCCACAGAAACTCTCATACAATTTTTTGGGTCGAAAAACCCATCACCATTATCATCTACCTTGGCAACGTGCTACTGCGTTTCACCCACCAGTTCTCCCTAAGGTATTTACTCTGCTTTGATTTTTTTTCCTTTTGAACCAACATCAATTAAATTGTTTTGGGAAAAAACATTCACCATCTTTTGATTAGTTTGTTTGTTTACTGAATTGATGTTATCACTCATGCTTGATCAACTCTGTGTCAATTGCCAATTTGTTTTTTCCAAATTTATTCAAGGGAAAAAGCTAAAATCGTACCTGAACTATACCTCCATATTATTGATGGTACCTGAACTTCATTTTTTGTGACAAATGGTACCTGAACTTTTCGATTTTGTCTAAAGTGGTACCTGAGGCCACCTTCGGTTAGTTCTCCGGCCAAAATTGATGCGTGAAGCGCGTGTGAGTGACTATTCATGTTGAAATGACCATATTGCCCTCATATAACTGTCTAAAAACAATATATTAAAAAAAAAATTCTCCACCCCCATTCTTTCCTTCCTCTCCCTGAGATTTTTTTTCGGATTCGATCAAAACTGTTGCTGCAACCGTTTGCTTCTCTTTGCTTTTGGTTCTTGGTGATTGCCATGACTTGTTGAACTTCACCTGGGGTTTAAGGCAGAAATAGGTATATAAATTATCATGTGATTGATGCTCACAATCACAATTAGATGCAGTAGCTCACAATCACAATCCCAATCCTCTTCCCCGTGTTCTTCAGCCGAGTCTCCACCAAATCGGAATCACCATGGCAGCACC
Source organism: Rubus idaeus (assembly GCA_030142095.1). Taxonomy (NCBI): domain Eukaryota; kingdom Viridiplantae; phylum Streptophyta; class Magnoliopsida; order Rosales; family Rosaceae; genus Rubus; species Rubus idaeus. Next base: position 15,953,852 of record CM057970.1, on the reverse strand, counting down.
CAACCTCTTTGGGCACCCAACATCACAATCACCATCCACTATGAGCTTCCCCCTGCAGCAGCTCAATCACCACATGCCGCCGTCGATCCCGACCCGAGCCCCGGCTCGATCCCTTTCAATCTAGACGACGTCGTCGTTGATTCCACACTCACCTGAGCCCGTGCTGCGCCGCCGAGCCTTGCCCACAACAACGCCGCCGCTGCCATCAAGCACCACCTCGAGCCCGTGCTCATGTTCTCTTTGTGTTTCCAGAAAGGAGAGACAACGAAAAGAGAGTGGAAGAGAGAAAAGAATAGAAAAAAAAAAGGCAAATCCTGGCCGCTGATCAGATTGGATGGCCACGATTAACTCGTGACAAAAAATGTCATTTTTAACCCTTATTTATGAGTCACATGATGGAAAGTTGACCGAAGGTGGCCTCAGGTACCACTCCAGACGAAATCGAAAGTTCAGGTACTATTTGTGACAAAAAATGAAGTTCATGTACCATCAATAATATGGAGGTATAGTACAGGTACCATTCATGACAATAACCCTTTATTCAATTATTATAGTTGTTGGACGGAAAAGATGTTGTCACTGTCAATAACTAAGCATATTAGGGGAGAAAACCAAACCACAAAGGTATGTCAATATCAAAGCTTCCAATAGAGTAAAAATACTTGAAACGAAAACCAATAGAGTAAAATACTTGAAACGAAAATCAAATTAAAGATAAGACATGTATTCAATACATAATTCTCAACTCCAAAAAGGGAGTAAAAAATCTACGGTTTACACCTGCCAATTTTAAAGAGATCCAAGATCACATAACTTTTTCTTCCCTTTGATATACTCCCCACCTTGTCATTATCTTATGACTTTGTTGCACATCACTTTTACTAAACTTCCTAAAATGGGACAACCAAATGAATAAAGTGAATATGGTGAATATGATTAACCTGTGCAGCGTTTGTCCCTTCTTATGTAATTGAGTAGCACTGCACCTTTAACCGAACCCCTGCATTGAATAAATAGTCGTTAAATTGTCATTTATAAGTGGTTGGAAGTCATTTCTATTTGCAGTTATGAAAGAATTGACTTAAGTTTGTTACCTGCTGTACCTCTGTGATTCACCTCCACAACCTTAAGTTTGTACCTATGTAGAAAGAAGTTAAAGTCAGTGAAGAGTGTAGTTAAAGTTCCTAATTTTATTTTTCACTTACACTTGCCCTACAAATTGAACCCGAACCTTTATGTTGTGATGGTTTTGATTGAATTTTTGCAACTTGCACGGTTATGGCCTTCTCCTCCACATCGTCCATATTTTTTACGAATCACATCCTCCCCTACAGATGGAATTCGGATAATCTTTTGCCTTCCAGGGATTACTTATTGTCTATTTGGAGGTAAGACAACTACATTTTGCACATCTTGAGGCACAACCCACTCACTTCTTTTCCCAACCGGTCATATAGGCTCTGCATATGCTAGCATCAGTGCATTAGCTGTGTAAAATTGGGAGCACATGTTATACACTGATATTTCTTTAGCTCTACACTTATCAGTTTTTTTTTTATGTTTAATTGAAAAAATTTGTTATTGAGATTTGTATCTTTTTTTTGTTATTGAGTTTATGTTAAAAAAAACTGAGAAAGAAAAGAGAGTACAAAAAAAAATGTCATTTTTTTGCGATTAGAGGAGGAACCTTTTTTTGGCTAATAGACTAGAATAGACTCAGAAAAAAAAAAGCAAAAAAAAAAAAGTCAAAAGTGTCATACTAACGAAAGGAAGAAAAACGAGAGAAGAAAAAAAAGTGGGTTAACAAAAGGGGTAAACAAGTCTTTGCACATGACAAAAAATGCATTTCTCATTGAGTTTTAAAAACATGGGCAAAACTCATTGAGGGACCCCAAAAAGGGGTAGTTCCCCAAATTTCTGGAATATATAAGCTGAAACCCGTACAGAGAAGAATATATAGAACAGTGAAGAGTTTAGTCAAAGTTGATATTTTCTTTTTCTTATTCATTGGTTTGTTTCTCTGATACCTGCTGTGAAAGTGATTGACTTCTGCTTCTATGATTCACTCAGGGGCGGAACTATGTAGGGACTTGGGTGGGCTTAAGCCCTCCCCAAGATTTTGGCCAAAAAAAATTACAAAAACAGGGAAGGGATTTGCAGAGCTAATATGGAGGTAAGAAGAGGAAGGAGAAGAAGAAAAGAAGAGAGAAATCAGAGGAAGAGGAGAGAGAGAGAAGAGAGAATTGATTGACACGGATTCGAGAGAAGAGAAAGGAGTAGTAGAGAGAGGACGGGCTGGTCAGAAAAAAAATATAAAAAAAAAAAAGAGGAAGAAAGAGAGAGGAGGATGAATAGAAAAAGGCACGTGCTGGTCAAACACTACAGAAATGTTGGCCAAAGGCCACAAACTTTCAGCAACCATTTTGCTTTGGTGTAATTTTCAAGTAGTCTTCCACTGATATTTTTGAATGGTGCCTTATTGGTTCATGACACCGATCAACAATGGCCCGGGTCGAATTGTTACTAACCAACAGTGGCCCAACTTCTCAAATATCATATAATAATCCATTTATATTTTTGCTAAATACAATGAAACCCAAATACGCGTATCTGACCAATAAAATATACGTGAATCTGACTCTCTCTCTCTCTCTCTCTTTCAAAAATTATTCATTTTCTTCAATCTCCACAAACCAAGGCATCAGTATGGCTGAATGGGATCTCTACTCGCTCGCTCACTCAACCTCACTGATCGAACACTCTTCTCTCTCACTTCCTTTCTTTAAATCCCACAATCTGATCCTTTCTCTGAAACCCACGATCCAATCCAATATAGAACCCTAACTTATACAGATTGATGTGGGATCAAAAATCCCAACATCCTCAAGCCTATGTCTGTAGCTCGGTCGCTTAATTGCTCCGTCGTCGAGATGATGCTACGGTCCTAGCCCTAGCCTGAGCCAGTCCAATTGCATGATCGTCGCCGGTACTCTCACCAACAAGTAAGTCTTCTCTCTTCTTATTTGGTTGAATTGTTGGTTAAGGTTTTGGATTGATTCCCAAATCTATCTGTGGATATATGAGATTACGGACATTAGTTTATTTGTAAAATTTGATTTTGTCCAAGTTGAGTTCAATTTAGTTAAGCATATTTTGTGTTTGCCTCTGATTCATGAATCCAATTAAATGGGATCACATAGTTTCTTGTTTTGGGATTTCTTTTTTTTTTGTTTCACAACATGTTTAGATTGGATCAGAGTTCTACAAAGAGGGAAATTACAAGCCTGCTCCAAATCGTATTATGGGAGAAGTATGATTTACCTGTATCGATAAAAAAAATTCTTTCTGCTTATGTTGATGATCGATTGGTCTAGGGATGTACTTTGTCTGCTTAATTTTTGCAACATTCTACTTGATGATATTATCTCTCTAATATCTATTTTCTGCGCTTAATGAAAGATGCATGTCTTAAATACTTTATGCATCTGTTAACTATGCTATGAAATTATGATTGGCTAATAGATTGAATTTACTTTAGATTGCAGGTATATGAATACTTTCTTACATTTATGTACACTTCTTTTATTAGGAGGAGCAGTGGGCTTATATGGTGAGCACGTTCAACTTTCTATTATACATTTGTTTTGCGTGGAAGGCCAAGTAACATTCCTTTGCAAGTTGAATACATTCATGGACACTTCAATATAGATGTTAATTTAATTTCTATATGGTTTAACAACTAAATTAGCTAAAGATGGTATTCAATTGTGTGTAGTGTTTATGATTAGCAGTTTGAGGGATTGTCTATTCTCTCAACTTGTATATAGCCACTTTTGTCTTGATCTGTTCAACAAGGCTCCTCAACATATTGGTTTTGGTTCTATCAGCTCTTTATTTTTCCCTTTAAAGGTAACTCGGTTTCTATCAAATATATATCGTCTTTGGTAATATAGACAAATGAAGTTAATAAACAATATCTTTTCTTTGGTATTATGACATGTCCCGGCCTCATTCATTAAACCCTCCCTGTAAACGCTTTCGTTGCTCAGATCATCGAGAAGGCTGTATTTCCAATGCCAATGCATGGTATTTGCAGATTGCACCAAGGTAAAAGTGTAAATCAATTTATGGTGTAGGAAATAAGTGAGCATTGTTGGCATTTTTCTGGTACTTTTGAATCAAGTGATAGTGTGACAATCAAATTTCTTTATTTATCACTATTTTTTGAAACTTCAAATGTTAAACACTATTGGTTAACTATTTTAGCGATTTCAGACTTCTACTATTGATATGTGTGAATTCAGCTTATTGTACAGGAGTCTAGGGAGTTTCTGAACGAGTAATGAAAGCTTAAGAAAGCTCTTACATGTGTCGGAGTTCAAGTGACAGAGGAATTGGAGAAAGAACTACTGAATTTGCGTGGTTGACATCAGACTCTACATGAGAGCTAAGCCAAGGTATTAGTGTTTTTCTTTCTGCTTAGTTTCTTTCAGAAAACTTATGTTCCTTCGGAACTAATTAAGTAGCTTTTGCCTTCTTTTCCTCTATGCAGTTTCAAGTTCTGATGTATTGATGAAATTTGCTCAACAGATTTTGTTTTAAATGCAACATGAAGACAAAATAGATGTACGAATGCATGAAGACAAGGACTCCATCAGAAAAAGGTATACATGTTTAAATTGAACTTAGGTTCATGTTCATAAGTTAACGGAACACTGCATGTTTTTTTTATATTTGAGTTTAGCAAAGTTTAATTATGATGTATTGATGGAATTTGCTCAATCAGAAGAAGATATACATGTTTTTAAATTGAACTTAGCTTCTTGTGCATAAGTTAACGGAACACTGCATTTTTTTTTCTTTGAGTTTAGTAAAGTTCAATTATGATGTATTGATGTATTGATGGAATTTGCTTTAACAGATTTTATTTTAAATGCAGCATGAAGACAAATAAGATATACAATGTTTGAGTTCATATAGCTGAAGTTGCAGGGAGAGGACAAGATGTTTATATTCTTTGATATGTAATTTTTTGTTTTTGTTTTTAACTTGTATATTTATTGTATAATATGACTAGAACACAATACAAAATTGTATCTGCACCAAATTATTTGGAGCTTTTTTTTTTAATCCAATACAATAGTTAGACACTGATGACGGAGGGAAACATGATTTGACAGTAGTATACTATACCAATGTTTATACAAAGAAAATAATATTAAAGAATACTTTATTAAGTTAATTCACTGCCACTGTTAATAAAACAGTCTCTTTTGGAATAATAGTACCTACTATATAGGTCTCTGATGACTAAATAGTGGCTGCATAGTGGCTATTGAGCATTAGCCATGATATCAGTTGCAAATGTTATCATTAGACCCTATATTAGAATGGTGGTTTTTGGCCAACATTCCTGTAGTGCAAACAACTTGTTTCAATTTTCTTTTGTTTGATTTTGGGGGTGTTAATTGATAGGTCAATATCTAAAATTTTAATTTATCAATGAGTTTCTTTAACAACAACAAAAAAAAATTTCTCGCCTACTGGCGAGATTCATTAAAAATACTTGATTCAAAAATTTGCCCCCCCCCCCCAGATTTTTCATCCTGGTTCCGCCACTGGATTCACTCAAGTTGCACATCCTGCATTGAACGAAATGCTATGAGTGTTAATGAATGACAATATTCTCTAAATTTCATTTTTTATTTTTTTTTTGTTTTGGTTTTCTGTCTTACCTTTGTGATTGATTCTTAGAAAGTCAGTTTGGTGTTGATCAACGCAATTCAGCCTGTGTGAAGACAAACTCACAGAACCTGTGTAGACAAACATGGAGGCAGTGAGGTGTGACCTTAAAAAGGGACAAACGCAATTATGCTTTTTTTTTCTTCGTTTTGCTGCTTACCTGTGTGATTCACGTATAGAACATGTGTGAAGAAAAATATCAAGTCAGTGAGAATGTCTGTGAAGACCGGAAAAAAAAATGGAAACAATGGAGAGAAACAGATGCGAAAAATTAAGCATGGACGTGATAGCTTTTGTTTACCTGCAAGATGTGGACTAAAAATGGACACATCAGTTTTGTGGTTTGTTTGTAGTTCCCTTTCGGTTTGATGTTAGCAGGGAAGAACTAAATTATGGCATGCAGTTGCCATTAAACGTGGAAGTTGCTGTTAGCACTTGCCAGTTACCACTGAACGTGGAAGTTGTTTTTTCTTTCTTTTGGATTGTATTGCAGTTTTTGTTCCGATGAACCTGGATTGTATTGCAGTTGTATTCAATATTCAATATTAAATTGGTTCAAGTTGTATTCATTAAAGATCTGAACGTGGGCAAGTTTTGTTTTCTTTTCTTGTGGCCCAACTCTTATCAACGGGTGTTTCTTTTGCCTGGCCCATCTGTTGTAATATCCAATTCATGTATTCATTTTACTTTTCACCCCTGATTGATATATTTTTCAATTGAACCAATTTAATCAACCAAGGGCATATCTTGGGGTTTTTGAAAATTTAACCTTAAGGGTTGTTCTTTTAATTAATACAGATATAGATATAATGGTTTTTTTTTAAAGAAAGGTAAATATATATTAAATATAATCACGATTACAATCGTTTTGAGGGGCATCCTGAACTATAGCAGGAGCAATAATTAACCAAACAAGGTTAATATGAGAATCTAAGGCTACATCAACCATAAGTTGTCTAACTGGTTGATCGATTACATAGTGTTCGCGCACTTCTTGAAAATAGAAAAAAAAATACGACTACATGCTGATGTAGACTATCCTCATCCCAGAAAAACCTGCAGTGTTGCTCGCCAATGCACTCAATTGTGGTGCTCACAGTACAGTAGACCAATTGGAACTCATTGAAACAATAGATAATGATCTCCACCAACTTGTAGGGAATGGAAGAAAATAAAAATTCTAATAGAATACCGAACCTATCCTTAACACCAAACCACAAAGCATTCAATCTCCAAACAGGTTGAGTCTTCTTTATTAATAATCTAGCCACCCAGAGGTACCTACGAAAAGCAAATAACCAAACAATACCAAGCTTCCCACCTGGATCCCAAACTTGAAACTCAAAAAGGATTTCAAAGCAAATAGAGTTCACACAATCAATAGCAATTGGCGCCGCCATCAAATGCAGAAACCCAAAATTTGGCCAATCGGCAACAGCACCCAAAGGAATGACTAAGGACATCCGCACTACATGGGGGCACCAGAATCCGTACACGAGCGGTCAACCTCCCATCACTACTCCATCCTGCAACCACCAGCCACCATAGAAACCCAAACCCGACCACCGCTGCGCCACCGAAAACCAACACCGTCACCTTGATCTGCCATAGAACAAACTTAGGCCAAACGCTTGCCTTGACGACCCCTACATGGGCGGAGCCACCATAACATGCTGATCACTCGAATCCAAATGGCCAATGCCAGCAAATAGAAGTGCCAAAGCAGAGGACGATTAGAACCACAGAGGATCGAAAAAATCCAACCTGGATGTGAGGGAGCTCTCAGCCTAAAGCCGATGGGTTGGGTCACAATGGACACCGATAGATTGGAAAGCGTCGAAGGCCTCCAAGATTGAATACCACCATGGGCGGCACTAGGGTAGGGAGAGAAAAAACTCTCCATGGGCGGCGGTAGGGTTTTATCTTAACAAAACCTTTCATATAATGGTGTTTTTGATTAGTGTGGAGAGTACTTAAATATTGCAACGTTGGTGTTTAGTCAAAGAAAACAATAAAGAATGTATGTAGGCTAAATGTTTCTTCTTTTTGGTCGAGAAGTAGGCTAAATGCTAATCAGCAAGAACTCCATATATACTTAAATGGTCAATTGTTCACAATTCTCTCACTTGAGACATATGGAGTCTATCTTCTCTCATACCAAGAACCTAGCTAGCACTCATCACCAAACTGATGTGCGAGGATGCTTCTTCCTCTACGCCATTTGGTTTTTAAAGTCGAAACAAAATTAAGGCTAGCAAAACATTGTTCAAAAGATGGACCGAATTACAAAAATCAAACTTGAAACTTAACCAACATACAAATACCAAAACCACAATTTTTCCTAAATTAAAAAGATGGAATAGAGCTACATTGTGCCATACATGCATTTGATTCAAGTACAGGCTTCATTCATGACAATTAAACAATTCTTTTGCTAATGACATGTCACTATTAGCTGGCTAATGGCATGTGTTAATAGTGACATACCATTAGCAAAAGAATGGATATCAACTATCTGGGAATGTCTCCCCCGTTGGTGTGGTTCTAATGAAGTTCTCCAAAAAAAAAACATCTGGGAATGTACATCATCATTATTGCTAATAGTGGCACACTGGCATGCCATTAGTAAAAGAATGGATATCGACTATTTGGGAATCTTTTATGTACATCATCATTATCGCTAATAGTGGCACACCGGCATGCCATTAGTAAAATAATGGATATCGACTATTTGGGAATCTTTTATGTACATCATCATTATCGCTAATAGTGGCACACCGGCATGCCATTATATCGACTATTTGGGAATCTTTTATGTACATCATCATTGGATCTGTTTGGGATTGCTTTTTGGAGACCCAACAGTGCTTTTGAAATAATTGAAAAAATTAATTATAAATATAAAAAAAATTGAAAAAAATAAAATTTGTTTTGGGTGAGTTTTAGAAGCACTTGAAAGTGGTTTTGAAAAGCACTTGTCAATTATTTCCTTGTATAAAAGCGCTTTTATCAAATTTGAAAAGCGATTTTAAGTCTTTCAGAAGCAGTCCCAAACATGCCCATTATTGCTAATAGTGACATGCCATTAGCAAAAGAATGGATATCAACTATCTGGGAATCTTTTATGTTCATCATCATTATCAACTATCTGGCCTTTAACATATCGAATGTATATCGATGATGGTAGTGAACTCAGTTGTTAATTTCAGTCGAAATTAACTACTAAAACAAATTCTTTATTTATTTTTTTGGACAATAAAACAAATTCTTTATCAATTCATTGCCCTCAAGAGACTCATATATGTTGCTCCCTTAATTTTGTACGTTTCTCATCTCTTTATTCTACTAAATTAGAAATTTAAATTATAGGGTTCGGTTATCTATTTGGGTTTGGGTGTAGTAAAGAATTTCGATATACAACAATTCATATACTAACATATTAAGAACAAATATTAGGACTATGTAATTTATGACATCATGAGTTAAAATTTGAGTTCTAGTGTCATAGATTTTGGTTATATGGATACTAACAACAATTTGGAGGGTGTCGTTGAGGAATATATAATTGATGATGATGATGATGATGATGCATGATAGGGTTTGTTATCAAAAGTAATCGAGTTTGAAGTGCCAATGTTTGGAACTATGAATTTTTGTGATAGTAAATGGAGGGAGGTACCTAAATAGATAATGACGTAATAATTAATTTAGGTACTGTGAGATGTTGATCATAAAATTTTTGGGTACTAAAAATTGTATTTCGTGATATATATATTTTAGGTATCATATGGGGATTTTACTCTACTCTCGTTTTGGCTAAAGTGTGAAAAATGTAAAAGGTGAGATTCTTCTTGTAAAGTTGATGAGTGAGTGGGTTTTTTTTTTTTTACGAAAAGATAAATTCCATTAAACCATCGAAAAACATACAACTGGCGGAGGGGGACATAAGACCTAACTCCAAAAACAGTTACATGTATCATGAGCTTAAAAAGACTAAACTCTAACCAATCACTAGTTTCTTTCCTCAGGCTACAGATAATAGATAATGTCGAAAGTCTCGATAACACCTCATAGAAAATATTCAAAAAGACAAACACCCTCGAAGGCACCATGTCCCAAACTTACCAGTCCACATGCAAGGAATGCTCGTCAACAAATTGACAATAAAAGTAAGCCGAAGATAAGCCAATTCGTCCCCGGGATGACACCATGACCAATACACTGAAAATTGACCCAACCCTAGCTCAAAGGAGTAGGGACCTAACAAAACAACTAAACCAAAAAACAAAAACCTAATGAGCAACAAAAAGGGACCATTGTGACCCTTTGCCAAAGAGTCGTCATCAAACCTCCAATTGTCATCACCACCGGATTGAAGCATGCCCCATCAGTCCATCACTATTCCCCCTTATCAATTTTGGACAGCAAAGGCCTCCACATGACAAAATAAATCTGAAGAACCACCACCATTCCATCCAAACCCAAATCCTCCTCCAGTGGGTGGGTATTTTTTGGTGGGACGTAACAGCCCAAAAAGAAAGGAGAGAGGAATAAAGATTTTTTGTGGTTTGTCAATGAGCCTTTTATTTTAACCAAAAAAAAAATGCCTTCTATAGTTCTATATATATATGTAGTAGCTAGAATTAATTAATGCACATAATTTGTTTAAGTAAGGGAAAATGAGTACCGAAGCTTCAGCAAGACTTGTTAGTAAACTTATGATTCTATCCCTCATCTTGACTCTTTGTCAGTTTGGCTCTGAATTCAAAGCTCAGAGTATAGCTCCAACATTGCCTACTGAAGAAGGTATATATATTTATCATCAACTTCATATCTTTTTCTTCAAAAATCTGACAACAGAATACAATTCAATCCGACTAATACAGTACTGAGTTAGTATTTATTCAACCAAAGGAGTCCAAATTTAATTCCTCAGGTAAAACAATTGTATAATAAGTATTTATATATAGTTCCCGTACATTTTGTTATTGTTATTTTTTTTCCTTTATAAATTTGAAAATGTATACTCGATCAAGTCTAGTAGTACCTACAACGATCAGCCAAGCTAACTTGTTTGCAAATATAAAATAAAATGTTGGCGACAGCGAGAGCTCTCTATGCAGTCACTATTAAGTTGAAAGATGATTCAATAATATCTGACTATAGAGGAGGCGTAACTTGCAATGGGACAAAACTAGTATCTGACTATAGAGGAGATATTGGCATCTGTAACTGCAAATTCCAAAACGGCACCACTTGCCACATCACAGCAATGTAAGTTGGAAATTTTACATATATGAAAATAGTTAATTAGCTAGCAACTAGATAGCTTTGACAGTTAATTTTCAGTGGCATATATGCACTTATATTTGCAGTACACTGAGTAGCAGGAGTTTGGGTGGAACTATACCTGAAGAAGTGGGCAATCTTACGTACCTGGAGAGCCTGTAATTAATATCTCCATCTCATTTTTTTCCAACATTAATTTCATATATAATGTCATTTTTAATTACCATGGTCCATGTATGCACATTACTCTTTTGTACACGTACCACATATGATATTAAAATTATATAGTCTGGTTTTTGAACATGAAAACAATTAATTAAGCTTTAGGAAAATTATTGTTGATATCTAAGATGTGGAACCCTTAATCAGATGTGGCATGACATGTCTTGTACCAATTGCCAAATTATATTGCTTAATTACCATATCATTTCAGACAAAAATCTATTATACTTATCGATCATAGATCCAAATCATCCAATAACTATTTATTCTACTTTAAAATTATCAATTAAATATATAATCGTATGTATATATATAGTAATTAAATTTACAATCAATTGTCATTAAACATACTATAAAAAGAAAAACATACGATCAAAGAAATTTTTCTAAGAGAGTTCAATCAAACAAAAGCCCTCATTTTATGAATATAATATAATCTTATGCTCATCATCTTCTTCATCATCACATGTTTCCTGGATCTCGTCATCATCTCATCAATATCACATGAAAGGAATCACAAATTTCTTTTTATGAGATTCATATATTCATGAGTAGTGTAGGGTTTAGGTCATCATCTTCATCAAAAACATGCAATTGTCATCTCACATTTTTATCTTTTGAAACTTTCTCTGTGATAATTTATAAAATAGATGATGAAAGTATTGATCGAAATAATGGAATGACGCAAATGCGAGAAGGAAAAATATCCATCAGCATTGCATGGATTTTAAAATATAATTTGATTTAAAAAAATATACATAAAATGCTAATAGCTACCTAGATTATATTCAAAAATCAAAAGATATATTGACATGGATTTAAAAATATAATTTGATTTATGTGACATGACATGTCACCTAGAATTAAAGCATCTGTATCTTAGACCTTAATAAGGCCCCTTAACATTGTTGTGGCACCCCGAAGGGGGGTCTCGAAGCGTCGCGATCCTGATCTAAAGAGAGATCAACACATCCCATAATGTTTAAAATTTATGTCCAAAAATTAAAATTTATTTTCCAAGGGCTCACAATTGCCCATACGGTTTATTTTAAGCTATTTTAATTTTCAGGGATCTCTCAAAGAATGAATTGACTGGTTCCATACCTATTAGCTTGGGGAATTTATCTTCACTCTCCACACTGTAAGTCTGTACCCAAAGGTATCCATAGCTCTTTTGGTTCTGCAATTCCTATTTATATATGTACATGTCACATTAATTTTCAGGGATCTTTCGTCCAATAAATTGACCGGGTCCATTCCAGAGAGTTTAGGGAATATGAAATTTCAAGTAAAGCTGTTGTAAGTCTTATTAGGCTAACTTCAAACAAAAGTTTTGGCTTAGTACTAGTGTGTAGTGGAAGATATTATGCCTATTCAATTCAATTAACTTTAATGTCAAGGTAATATTTTCAAGTATTCTCTTCAATGAGATGACAAACAAAATCTCTTTAATACGTACAGTGGCCCAAGTAGTCGCAAGGTTGATCCTACTGGGAAGCGCACCATGTCTGTTAAGTTCAAACTGTAAGTATGGAGTCCATTAATAATCTTTGGCTTAATTCATTTCATTCATTATTCTTAGGGAAAATGACAACTTTTGTGATTGAACTTTTTTTTCGTTCGACACTTTAGTTACTCAACTTTATAAACATAACTTTGGCCACTCAACTTAAAAACCGTATTTCACTTTGGTCTCTCATCTGTTTTCTCGGTTAATTTTGTAAATAATACATTTTCTTAAGGATTGTTGTCCTCCCCCTCTCTCTCTCTCTCTCTCTCTCTCTCTCTCTCTCTCTCTCTCTCTCTCTCTCTCTCTCTCTCTCCCTCCCTCACTATGTCTATCGAGCATCACTTGCTCCAGTCACCTTCGCATGTCACCGCCCCACCAAGGGAAGCAAAGGGGGCCGATGAACTCAACCCAAGCTATCTTGACCCGAACCGTGCTGACTAGCCACTGCACTCCCTGTTGGAAAATTCAAGGATTTTCACATCATCCTACCACCTCACGACCTCAAACCATTCTCTTTTAACTCATCTCCACCCCAAGAAGCTTTCCATAGCCTTGGTTAATCTGGACAACCACCGTGGAGAGAGTTTCAAATCATTGACTTTTTGAGTTTCGGAACTTCTGACATTGATATATCCACTTAGAATCGGATCTCAAGGTAGTTACTAAATTTGATCCTTGGGTTGTACTCTACATGTTAGCATAAGCTTTGTTACATGTTGTGGTGGATGATGGCAGCGAGTGGACTTACGCACCGCCACTAGTGATTTGACAAAAATGTCCTCAATTTTAAAAGCTCATAACAATAGATTTAATGATAGTGACTAATTAAAGTGAGAGATTTTTAAGTTAAGTGACTAAAGTGATGTTTTTGAAAGTTGAGAGACTAAAGAGTCAAATTAATCATAGTTGAGTGACTAAAGTTGTCATTTTCTCTTATTCTTATGAATATAAAAATTGATAAGAACATATATTAATTAGTTAATCTACTGGGGTATAATTTATTTATTTAATTATACGTGTTCAGGAAACTTAATAACAACCAATTGAGTGGATCAATACCAACGACTTTAGGGAATGTGGTTGTCTCTTCAATGACATCGTAAGTTTATCCATACATATTTATGTTTCACCATTTTGGATAACCAAACGGTTACCAAAATGGCTGAAACTTTGCAAAGTTACTTATGAAAGATCAATGGTTGAAATTGTTAAAATCTATTGTGTGATTAACAAATTGATGATATCCACACTTTTTTAAAAAATCTGGAGTTTCATAATGGAGGCGCGCGCACACACATCACGTACTAGGATGAGAAATTGTTTAAGTGGGTTTGAATTATGTGAAGTTGTTAGTTCTATCTACAAATCTTGGAAATGGCTTTCAACTGAAACTTATTATATATCAACATGCAGCGATCCAGATGCCTACCGATTGTTCAAGCTTAAGCAATATGACAGGGCTTTTGTCGACTCATCTTTCGGCCTGTATGTACAAGAGTAGTAATAATTGGAATTTATTTGTACATTCATTCTAGTCCATATATAGTGCATATAGGTTATTTGTATGTCTTTTTATTAATTGGAATTAATTTATACATTCGTTCAGGGATCTTTCACGCAATCAACTGATTGGGCCCATACCAGAGAGTTTTGGGAATTTAACTTTCGTCATGTATCTGTAAATCTCCTCCCTTTCATGATTCACTACGTCAACAAGCATTCATTTATTTGTTTAAGATTAACAATTACGTTGAAGAATGTACAACTAGCTAGCAGTAATTTTTTATACCTCGATTAATTTATTTTTCTTTACCCGGCCACCGTAATATAGCTACCTGAGTGACAACTTTCTCAAGGGCTCTATACCAGCATCTTTGGGTGTACTAACTTATCTGCAAGTACTGTGAGTAAACTTTTACGTGCACTTGTTTAATTAGTTTCCCTTCCAATGATCAAATTAAATGAATTAATTTTGAATTACATTCTCACGTGCATGCTCCTTAAAAAAATTTGTAGGAATTTGGATAGCAATGAAATCTCTGGTACTCTCCCACAAACACTTGGAAATTTGACAAGCCTTACATACTTGTAAGTTTCATTATGTGATTAAAGAGAAGTAAATATCACATCGAACTAGATAAAGGACCCATTTGGAAAACTGAATTAGTACGAATGCACTTGAATCCATCAAATACAAATCTATTTGTTATTTTGTTGTTGCAGCGACGTGGGATCCAACAATATCACTGGGACATTGCCAAAAAGTTTCGCCAGCCTTACGAAAATGATGGGATTGTAATTAATAAGTTTCCCCGCCCCTCATTCAATCTTAATTAATTCTTCAGTGCATCTATATATATAATCTGATTAATTATTTAACCATTTATTTTCAGTCTGATAATCACTTGGTTGTATGTAGTTCTGTGGATGCTAATCATTTGTCTGGCTCTTTCCCTGACTTCATGGCCAACTGGACTTCAATCTATGTACTGTAAGTGTGTGTTTTGACTGTTTTCTATATATGCATGGCTTGTACTGCCCGGTTACTTGTGTCAATATTACTTGCACTTGTCAAATGTACACATGCAAGACACAATTCATGAGGCACAATTAAGTAGCTATATTTGAAATGTTTTTTTTTTCTGTCAAGAATATTTGAATTTCGTAATTGCTCTAACTTAATTAAATTTCTTATAGTTCTCTAAGCGGAAACAATTTCCACGGGAATATACCTGCCAGAATTTTTAATTTGTCAAATCTACTAATTTTGTAAGTAATTTTAAGTGTTCCAATTTACAGTCCTACTTAACTATCTTTCTTTATACTCGTCTAGCTTTTTGGAGATAGAAATCTCATATATGCATGATGTACGTTAAAATCAACTTATGTATATGTTTATTGCCTAATCTAATGTTGCTTCTTTCCACCGTAGGGAGATAAGTGATGTAGAAGACTCTCATTTCCATTTCCCACAATCTGCAAGCTCGATCGACTTGTTTGCTTTGTTAGTAAATTGTTTATTGCATATAAAATTGAAATATTAGAATCAAAGGTCAAAATAATGAATTCAGCTCTAGATATCCTTCCCTTGTCTTCGTAATCCGTTTAATGGGTTTTTAATTTAAGTCCTCGTTCTATTTGAAAGTCAAGGATACTCCCACTTCTCACATGAGTTTCAAATAGATATTTTAGATTAATTAAAAACCAAAAATTTGCCAATACACAGAAGGAGAACTTCCGGCTCACCTCAGGTTTGGCAATTTTATCTTGAAAAATGCAACATTTACTTTAGCTGTAAGAAGAACTGCCACTATTGTTTTAGTTGTGATGAGTTTTAAACTCATGTAGTGCAACATTGGCTTAATTTTTAATACATAAATATGTGGATCCATATTATATTTTCGTCTTAAATCTCAAAATTTCAAGTCCAGGCCTGATCGATATCTAATGATAAGTGACCATCTTCAGACACTTACTAGCATACTTAATTGGCATGCAAACTTACTGTTGCTTCTAGTTTATGTGCACACCATGAATAAACCCAATAATGCAAGTATTAATCGTGATTCGGTTAATTTTCTAATTTTTTTAAATATTTTGAAACAAATTGAGTACTACAGTTTTTTTTTTTAACAAATTGAGTACTACTAGTTGGATCAGCTTTTTTTATTTGAATATTAATCAATCCCTTATGCATGTCTTCATATGTCCTTTACAGGATACTAAGAAACTGCTCAATCAGCGGGCACATTCCTGAATACATTGGTCATATGTTATCACTAGAGTACCTGTAATGTGTTCTTCTGACTAATTTCTTTTTTAAAGCTTTTCAAATAACATTCTTTAAAAAAATTATGTTAATTTGAGTCTCTTTTGTCTAAAATTATAAGGTCATTGTGGACATTTCGCGTCCAAAAGTTCGTTGCTATAAAGATTTGAAAACTTGGACATTTTTGAAATTCAAAGAAACGCGGGGTTTATTTTTTCTTTTTCCACTTTATTTTATGTTATATGTTTTTCTTGTATTTTGATATTTTTGTCACTTGATAAATATGTTTCTAAAAGTTTATTAATCTTTTGGAGTAGTTACTCTCAAATTTTTATGTTATTGTTGACAAAGGGTGTGTTCTCTTTAGCTATTAGTACTATATATAGACATATGTTATATACATGTTTCCATCTTGAAACAAATGCCAAATCTAAAATAGTTATTGAACTTCACGTCTTTTTAATTTTGTGTTGCAGAGACTTGAGCTTCAACAAGTTAACTGGTGGCATACCAGATTCTTTGCAAAAACTAAATTTAAGTTACACGTAAGTGAAATATTACTCTCTGTCACTCAAACATCTCATGAATATGTTTAACTAAAAATTTAGAAAATCGTGTTTCTCTTACTTATAATATTCCTTGTTGTCCATGCATGTACTATTCAGGTCTTTTTCAAACAATACGCTTACTGGAGCAATTCCTGATTGGATTCTTAACTGGAATGTGACGTACGTATTTCTAAATGTGTACATCCTTGAATCTTATTATTTAAATAATAATAATCTTTCATTTGTCTTTTTTTTTTTTCGGGGGGGGGGGGGGGGGGGGGGGGGCGTTGGTTTTGAATCTAATTAGGAGCTTATTACGTAATTGTGTTGCCTAAAACATTCTCATGTATATATTTCTTCTTCAGGAATCTTTCATACAATAATTTTTCGAAATTAACGTTTAAACCGTCGGCCAAGAAAGTTAAGAAACTAGTGTAAGGCATTGATTCTCTATTCTACTATTAGTGGTTCTTCATATATATATATATATATATAGTATGTAACTTTAATTAGTTACAGGATATCTCTCTTTATTGTTTTAGGAACTTGTTTGCCTGCTGCTGCAACTCCTCAACCTGTGTGCCACAAACGTACGTATGACCATATCTTGTCTGTTATTCTAGTTGAAAATTTGATCATTGATCAAGTTATGACTTACAATAACTTTTGGCAACGTAACTATGCTTACAGGAGTTCTCCATCTGGAATAATGGAGAAGTATTGTCCCCGGGGAAAACCTAATTGTAAGTTTGTTATTTGGAAATGTATCTATATCTAACAATTATACATATATATAGATATATTAATAGTACATGTGTTTAATTTTTTCAGATCATTCATTGTATATAAATTGTGGTGGTGAGGAGATAAAAAATATCAACGGAAATTGTGGTGGTGAGGAAGTAAAAAATATCGACGGAAATGTTTATGAGAAAGATAATGACACATCGCAGTTTTACTTGAGTCCAAAAGGAAACTGGGCTCGTAGTAGTGCTTCAGATACCATCCATAGCGTGAAATATGGACTTTCCAATGAAGCACCTTTATACAAAAAAGCTCGTTCTTCCCCTATCTCTCTAAAATATTACGGTTTCTGTTTACGTAACGGTAAATATCGTGTAAAACTTCACTTTGTTGAAATTGTTGAGGAAAAAAATTACACTGCAGGCAAACGCGGATTTGATGTATATATTCAGGTAATATTTTTCTTAATTTTTGTCATCAATACTCACAATCCAACCATTTGCATTATATATTAGTACTATTGCATGGCATGCGTGGTCATTTAACCAAGTATAAATGGTGATTGGTTGTTGTAGGGTGAGAGGAAACTAAAGGATTTCAACATCATAGATAAGGCGGGTGGTCCAAATATAGTGCATAAAGAAAATTTCACTCATGTTAATGTAAATGATAGTACATTAGAGATTCACTTCTACTCGGCTGGAGACAGATCTTTTGAATATGGACCTCTCATATCTGCTATATCTATAACTCCAGGTCAATCTATACTTATTATTTTCCTTCTTTTACATGCATACCTATTTTTGAACGATCCCGTCCTAAGCTAAGCATAGGGTACAAGATCATATTGTCGATCAAATTGTAATAGTAATCTTTTGTATGCATATTTAACGTACAATCTTAACAAACGTATATTTTGTTTCTCTTGTTGGCATGATCATTATTCACCAATGGATTGAATTTGTACTACTTCATCAGAGTACAAACTAGGCAAACAACTCTCTCCTTTGCACATAGCGCTGATTACTGTGGCTTCAACCATAGTTTTCGTGTTGCTTTTATTGCTTTTTGCCTGGATTATGGGATGGTTGGGGAATGCAGATCACTTACAAGGTAACATTAATCTGACAAGTATTCTCTTTCAAGAATTCTTACTCAACTTTAGATCGAATTAACTAACTTCTATCTTTGATAAATTTTCGTTTGTGGAACAGAAATAGATATAGGTCTAGAAAAAGCCGTCACCCTCAAACAATTAAAAGATGCTACTCGAAATTTTAGCGAGAGAAACGAGATTAGTCAAGGTGGTTTTGGTACTGTTTACAAGGTAACTAACTAATTTTCTCTGTCCTTGTGCATAATGTTGAGTCTCAATTAGCTAGAAACTAGAGATCTTTAACTTGCAAATTCAGTTCTTCGTGAGAAATGGACATTAATTGTATTGCATTTGTTTGGCTGCAATTGCGTGCAGGCTGAATTGCAAAGGAAAATTGTAGCTGTGAAGAGACTTTCTTCTCCTTCAGAGGAGAGGATCAATGAATTGAAAAATGAGTTTTATACCTTAAAATCAATTAGTCATCAGAACCTTGTTCAATTGCTGGACGTTTATAATGCGAAAGGCCTGCATTTGCTCATCTACGAATATATGCAAAACAACTCCCTTGCACACGCTTTATTTGGTAAATTTTACTTTTTGTTTTTTAATATTATCAGGTCCATTTCCTTTTTATGTGTGTTATATGTTATTTTGTTCTAACATGCTAATTTATGTGAAAAAATACATTGATGTATGTTCGCAGACTCAAAGTCCAAATTAAAACTTGATTGGGAAGCAAGGTTTAACATTTGCTTGGGAATAGCTAGGGGCTTGTTGTATCTACATGAGCATCCCAGGCTGAAGATGGTTCATAGGGATATTAAATCTTCTAATATTCTTCTCGATGGAGACCTTAAGCCTAAGATATCAGACTTCGGATTGGCAAGCCTTTACACAGAAGATGATCAATTCAAATTCATCAAAGTAGAAGTGCCACAGTAAGTGAAACTTACTAATAAAATACTATTACGTACTCCCTACCGCATTAGACATGCCTCTTGCAATGTCTCATTTAATTTTGTTTTCGACAGGGGATATATGTCACCTGAGTACGTTCGAGGAATTGTGACATCTAAAGCTGATGTTTACAGTTTTGGGGTGGTTATACTTGAAACTGTTAGTGGAAGGACAAATGCAGGACACATAAGAGATAGCCAGGAAAGTGAATTTCTTTTAGACACGGTAAGAAAAATTGCAAGGACTTTTCTGCCTTTTTTATTTATTCAACTTCTATATCAATAATCTCATTAAGACAATTATGTGTATGTTGTGGAAATGTAGGCTTATGATTTACATAGAAAAGGAAGGCTGGTGGAATTGGTTGACAAAAACTTGTCTACTAAGTACGATGCAAAACAAGCCATCATCATCTTGAATTTAGCAGTAAAGTGCACTAGTATATCCCCAACTGTGAGGCCTACTATGTCTCAAGTTGTGAGTGTTCTCGTTGGTGAAAAAAAAATTGAGGAGATTTGTCCACCTGCCCCAAATGACAGTCACATTGCTCAAATTGATTCCTTTGCTTCTATAGAAGTGACCTCAAGAGCATCAACATCATCAAATTATATCAAAGGAGAAGATGAAATAGAACACATTTCTGAGAGCACCCCCTAAGGAATTCTAAATAAAAGAGAGTAATCCATGTCGCATCTAGTTGTCTATTTTCTTTTCCTTGTTTTCGTACTCTACTGCCACTATTGTATTCAACCTATAATCCTGTATGATATTGATTTCTGGCCTTTATTGGCTTGTTTCTGAAATTGGATGTTAGGCATCACCAATCCTATACACTGAACTTGAAATTTAAAATTCTGCTTATCCAAATTTCTGACCCAATTTGTTTTTCATGACTACATGCCTAGTAAGGGTAACAAATGATGCTCTTATTGTGTTAGGCATCATTGCTAGCCTTGCTAATGATGCTCTTATTGTATTTAATGTGGAAAAAAAAAAGGAAGAAGAAGAGGTATGTGCGCAAGGAGAAAACAAAGAGAGAGGCTAGGTTATGTTGTTTTGGCCATAAGAGTGTTGCAGGGTTGGTTCTGAATCTTGTTACGAATTTTCAAGGTAAGCTCTTGTTGTTTATCAAGTTTATAATATCCAAATAATCCTTTTAGCCGTTCCATAGAGAGGTATTGTGTTTGGGTGATCAAAAGAAAGGATAGAACTTAATATAGTAATCTGATTTTTTTTGTTACAGTTTCTGAGGTCAGGTGGTTGTTCTATGAGTTTGGTCAGGTACGTAATACCCCATAATCAATCCTAATTGTTTGTACATAATAGTAGATTTCTCCAGGGGTTCTTTTGGCGTTGGTTTTAGAAGAAAATATTAAGAATTGAATTTTTGGTGAATTTTCAAGTTTAACACAGAAATTACACAGGCATTTTTTTTCTGACAGAAATAAGCTACGAATTGAAGTCACTGAATGAGCAACCAAATGACTTAATTAATTCTTGGGGTTTTCCTAGTTTGCCTATCATTGTGTCTAGTGTCTCTATACAAAATTTGGAGGGATTATCTTACACGTACATAATTATTTAAAAATTGGTGAATAGTTGAACATTGTCGTTATAGTTGAGAGAGTCAGTTTTGGTTACAGTTTGGGATCGTCGTTTGGGATCGAATGAAAACTGTTTTTGTTTTGATATTTTTACTATGTTCTTATGGGTAAGTCTATTACAAATGTGCTAAATTTCAATCAAATTGGGATTGCATTGTAACCTATAATATATTTGGAAAAGTTATTGGAAATGAGGATTTTGGTTTATGAGAGCAACAATGTTTGGAGATAAAATGACCTGAAAATTTTAAAGTAGGCTATTTATGATATCTAGTTTGTCCCTGCAAAATTTTGAAGTCCTTAAGATGAAGGGTTTAACGAGTATGATATTTCATTTAGGCAAAGATTCTGCTAGTTTGCTATCGTGGCAAACTTTAAGGTTAAATTAGAATCTTATTTTTGTGCATTGTTTTGTATTATGCAATGTGCACTCTTCTATTATAAGACCCACATAGTGAGTGTCACTGACATGTGATGTCTGTTTCATTGTTATAAAAATATGAGGAAATTCCTGTAAAATTATAGAACAAAATAATATCATGAAAATAAGAGTAATAATAAGGATAAGAAAATAAAAGAAAAGTAAGAAAAATAGTATAATATATAGATTTTTATATAAGAAAACTTATGGAGTCGAGGCGTGCAAAGCACTGTCCTAAGAGAAGATTCGTCTCATACTACACAGGGTTGAATGGCGAACTTCCCCTAAGATACAACAATTCTTCAAGCTCCATCATGCAGCTAAGAAGCCTCATTGAATCTTAATCACCCGTGCACTCAAAACGGTGTATACTTAAAAGAGTTATATCGTATACTTTATAAGAAGACTTTAGATAGGTTGGGTGTTGCACTAGAGTACGTAGTTGCAATATGGTGGATTGTATTTTCTCCTCACAGCTAATCTCACATATGTATTTGACCATCTCAATATCTCACTCACATATATCCGACCATATATTGTGCATCTCTGCCTTCCAATTCTAGCTTTCCACCCAGCTACCCTTATATAGGCTTTACTTACCGATGACCATAATTAGACTCATTAACCATATAATGGTCAAATAATAATAATATAATAAAATATAAAAATAGCTAAATCCATAAATAAGATAATAAAAATAAAACTGAAAATAACACTCACAATAAATAGTAGAGTAAATAAAATTAATTTTAACTTTAAATCACAAAAATTTCAACATTTCACACCAAAATGATAATACTTGTAATCCAACAACTAAATGATTTCCGATTTGACTAAAATTTTGTATGAATCATATAAAAAGAATGACTAATAAAATAAGTGGTTCAGATCATCAAACCTATATATAGGGTGTTATTATTAACACACTCTAAAATGTTAATAACACACCATAAAGACACTAAAGAAAGAAAGAGATAGAAAGAAGAGGGAGGGAGATAGAGAGAAGAGATGTGTTATTAACACACTCTAATAATAACGTATCCTAAAGTGTTAATAACACATCCTATATATATATATATATATATACACTTTTTATTTGATCAAGAACGCTTATCATGTTACCAATAACAAATATATAAAATAGCTATGAGACGGCACTCAAGGCATACTTCTTTACTCTCCGTCGTGTGCCATTTTATCCATATGTCGCTCTCCAAATCAAGCAATCCTATCATTCACCCAGACTTGTGCCTGCATACCGGTGAAGAATTTAATTTGGAGGATTAATGGTACTTTCCAAACACCTTGAAGGATTAAGTTCATTGTTCAAGACATTCTTTCGTTAGCAAGAGTTGCTGCAGTTGTTCATTTCAAGCTATATTCAAGAAGGCCAACTTTGTAGCCAAGGCAATTGCCGCTACTGGTCATCAAATGGAGTTATTTGTCTAGCATAATTTTTTGCCTTTGTCAGCTGCTTCTGCCTTTCAAGTTGATAAAGTAGGTGTTGATTGTATTAGGGGTTTCTACCTCTCTAGTTAAGTGTTTTTCTTTGTAATCGAAAAAAATAAGTTTTATTTATTTTATTTTTAATGTCTTAGTTATGCTACTTTGTTCTGTTTCACCCTTAATAAATGAAATTTCCTATTTTTGATGAATTTTTACCACAACTCAAGTTTTCACATCATCTATCTATCTATCCATATCCATCTATCCATCTTCTATAAAGTTTTGGTGTTGAAGGCTTTACCAAATTTCGAATTTCCCAAAGGACGATACTTGGGTGCCCCCGTGTGCACCCCAAAATGCTTACCCCATAGAGTAGCCAATGAGGGACTGCCAAGTGTCCTTTTTAAATTAAAAAATTGATTTTTTTTCCTGATGGATTTTGCAACGCAGACCAGCCGTTGCTCCTCTTTACCGGCGACGTTTCCGGTTACCCATCAATGGCCACTATTCCACCGACAACTCCGGTTGCGAGCCCACCGCCATGGCAACCATCGACTCAATTCCGGACTCCCAAAGCCCACGCCATGGCGATTGGCGACCATCGACTCGCGCCGCTCTATCCGAGCCACGCCTCGTCCCGTGCCAAGCATCACCGTCGACGACCCAATCTCCACCCCGCCGACTTCCATCAAGCCACCACGCTCTCTCACCACCGCTTTCTCTCTCTTGCTCCAATGAAGAAGGCTAGAGAGAAGAAGAGGAAGAAAGAAGACGAAGAGAGTGAAGAGAGAAGAAGGAAGAAACAGAAAGAAAAAAAAAATTAAAGGGACACTTGGCAGTCCCTCATTGGGCTACTCTATGGGGTAAGCATTTTGGGGTGCACATGGGTGTGCAAATCGTCCTTTCCCAAAATGCTCTTTTGTAACATAACTAACAAAAAGTCAACAACAAAAAAAAGTAAAGTGACAAAAAATGTAAAATTAAAAAAATAACCAACCAACCACTTTTTAAGTCAATTCATTTTTATTAACCACATAATATCACCCTGTATATATAATTAATCAATTTTATGTTGGCCACATCCTGTCTTTGGGGCAACTTTTTCAAACTTGTCTCAATACGGTTTAAGGACACAATGAAATTAGCAA
This sequence comes from Rubus idaeus, assembly GCA_030142095.1. Lineage (NCBI taxonomy): Eukaryota > Viridiplantae > Streptophyta > Magnoliopsida > Rosales > Rosaceae > Rubus > Rubus idaeus. Next base: position 15,929,356 of record CM057970.1, on the reverse strand, counting down.
GTTCCAATTGTCTTAGCGATAGTACTTGGGGAATCGAATATCAAGGTGATTCCTAACTTTACCAATCACATTACTGTCATTAGTCATTACATACCGCCTGGATTTTCAACGTCTTTATTTAAACAAATTACATGTAGCAAACAACAGACACAATTAGTGTACAAGCCTTTTAAGTCATACCTGGATTTTCAACGTCTTTATTTAAACAAATTACATGTAGCAAACAACAGACACAATTAGTGTACAAGCCTTTTAAGTCATACCTAGCACCAAAAGCAAGAAGTGCACGTATTAGCTTCAAAACCAAGTCATCTGCTTTCTCTGCTTCTCCTCAAAAATGCAAAATGTGAAACGCCAATTTTTGCGAGATTCCTTGATACTGACCCTCCAATAGAAAGCCAGATCCCACCATCTTTTTTTCACTTCAAAGTCCCTCTCTGCGAAAGAAGCTAATGAGCAACAATGCAGGGGCGTGCAATTCTTGTCACCTTCCACATATGCATTTGTTATCCCACGCCCATAAAACCCTTAATTATATACTATTTCCTCCCAACTTTCTTGTGTCTGAACAATTTGGCTGTAGTACCAGGTCTCCTCACCGCAGTTGCATCCTTCTTGCCGGTATTCATCTTCCCTGTCTTTCCTTTGTGAACAGCAGTAGGTCTTTTACTATAATTCTCTTTGTTCGACTTTCCACTTCTTTCTGACTGGTCTTTAAATGATTTAATACCATCAAATTGCCTACCTCTCGTAGCCTGTTTCAGTCCATCTCCACCCTGAGAAGATATACCATCGGTGCTAGGGCTGCCATTAATGTGTTCCTTCACCCTTTTTCTCTTTTTATGTTCCATTGATCCGTCTTTTACAGGTAGATTACCCAATTCCTTGCGTTTTCTATTCTCCATCCTTTGAAAAAGAGGTCAACAGTAATAAGCAGATGTAAAAACTGAAAGTACAATCGGCATATGCCGATGAAAATAACAGGTGGCTGTACTAACTCATAAAAAAAAATAACTTAAAAGGTCGTAGAACTTCAGTCGCAGAATGAGATCAGACCTGGGGGTTGAAGAATCTGCATGCTTCATATTTGCATCTGTGGTGGCAACTTCCTTACTACTTTTCTTGTTATCGCGGCGGCTCTGCAATAGATGTAACAGTAAAACCAATTTCTCATGTCATTGAAAGAAATTTGATTCAACTTGGGAAACACAATACGAAAACCACAAAAGGAAAATTACCTCCAGAATACCCTTGACAAAACCCTTATATTTATCTGGTGTAACTAACTCAACTGCAGCAGAACCACACTTCCTTAACATAATCTCCATTATGACTGTGACCTATAGATAATAGGATCATGATCGAGTTGTGACAAAGTAAAAAGATTCACAAATATATACGAGTACGGATTTGTATTGAGCATGTTACAAACATAAATATCCTTGTACATTCATGTAGCCATTAAGAGCATTATGCTAATTAGCACGTACCTTTTCTCTGAAATGATGTCTTGAGACTGGAGACCAGGGAAGAACTGCATTGACAATAGCTGGTAAAAGATTTTGCAGACTTCTAGTTTCTAAGCAAGATACTAGTACTTTCACAAACCCCAACACAGCCTGTCAAATGCGTGGCAACTAATTCATTAGCATTTCAGGAACCCAAGAAACCTCATTAGCATTGGCAGATAATGAAAAGTAATAATCCTGTCCAATGTGCAACTAATTCATTAACATTTCCTGCCCCTATCATTAAAAGAAAATGAATAGTAATAATCTATTAACACTCACTTTGATAACTTCCAGAGCTTTGCCTTGCAACAAAGATAAAAGAGAAGGAACAAGCTCAGGTATTGAAAGGCAAATCTCTGTATCCTTATACACCAGCACTGATAGCACAGACACTGCTCCACTCTTTATGTGAGGTGATGCACTGGAAAGATAGCCCATTATCTGAACAATGAAAAATAGGAAGTCAATACACATAAAGCAGAAGAGAACCAGATTGCAACAAAAGCCTAATTACATCTAAGAATGTTCACCGCACACTGGCCTTTTTTTCCAGGATGCAGTATAGTTTGCAAGTTTTGATAAGACATTTTTCATATAAATGAGCAGAGTAGATAAAATAAGCCTCATCAAATAGTTCAAGTGAGATAACTGAAGCACTTACCATGTTAATGAGTTTCTGGTAAGGTCCATCTGAACTGAGACATGATGAGTCTCTCAAGCTAAATCTTATGTTGAGGAGTATATCATAAGCTGTTTTCCTAGCTTTATCTTCGTGAGCCTATGTATCAAGAAACCTACTACAAGTTATTAACAGATCCATGCAATCATGAAACTTATAGAAGATTAATCCAAAATTCATGAGGATGTGTCATACCCAATATTAAAGAATCACGTGAACAGATAAAAGGCTCATAAATGAAGCGACTCAAAAAGAAAGCTAGACCAGTCAAGGAGATGGAAGAACATAACAAGAATGATAACACATGAATATGCTTCTGTTTTTTTTTAACACTTAACACATGGATATGTTAAAAAATGAGCAAAATTCTCAAAATAGTTCTTACATCCTTCAACGTGACTATGATCTCATTTAGAATAAGAAACGCCTTTGCATTTTCCTCCTCTGAGTCTATCTGCAAAATTATTTACAAAAGAAAAACTTCAACTGCCAACTAAATCACACTGAAATGAGCGTAGCTTTACAAGTATATAGCCGAAATGAGCGTAGCTTTAGTAAATATGTCAACAGAGATGATTATAAAGTATGATTAACATGCAATTCAGAATTCAGAATAATAATCATGAAAAGGATAGATTTTGGAGAAAAGGAAATATTGAAGAGGAAAGACGAAAAAGATATTTTCATCACTCAAAGCTTAAGACGTCAGATACTCAAGGAATTGATGCCAACTGTCAAATTTTTTGAAGTAAAAATGCCAAAAGCCATGTGTCTGGTTACAAAGATACAAACAAGAATATGCATAAGTTAATAGTATTGTTATCTCTTAGCCTTAGTAGAGCTTTTCTTTGCTCTGTTTTGTGAAAGTGGACTTCTTGTTCTCCATGGTATGATGTAATGTTGTTAACAAGACTTCATTTTCTAAAAAAAAATTAAAACAAAACAAAAAAATAATAAAAATAATAATAATAATAATAATAATAATAATAATAATAATAATAATAACAAAAAACAAAATCAAAGGAAAAAAAAAGGTATCACATTACTGAACGCCCACTCCAAACAAAACTGTTCCTCACTATGCCATCTTTCCTTCCTCCCTAGAGAAAATCCCACAATCCAGAAAAGAGGAAGACCATGACTACTAAAACCAACCTCCAGTTACAGTTGACAGTTTGACACTAATAAACAATACCCTCTACAGAAAAGAAATCAAACTAAACAAGATTTGGAACCAAGGGGACCATATTGAAGAAAATGTTAACTGTCACACTAAAATAGCAATGGGAATACATTGATGTGTAGATTTCTTCAACACGCAATAAAGAATCATACAAGATAAAAGAGTTGTTTATGAGAAAGAGGAAAAATATGCACAGCACATAGTTTCTTGCCATCATGAAATAAGCACATGACAAGGTGCATGTAATAGCAGATTTTGATAGAGTCATAGCATATTTTTAAAGAGAGAACATATAACAATAATCAATATTCTCCTATCCATATAATCATATTGTGCAAATATAATTATATGAACTTTTACTTCTTTAAACAAATCAAAGGTTTACAAATATCAGAAGCAATTGCATAAATAGAACATTTCTAAAAGATGCATATGAATCACATTGTTAAGAGATAATTCTGACCTTCAACGTATGAATCATTAAAGTCTGGAAACTAGCAAATCGACTCCTTAGAGATATGATATCTCCAGGAGATTTCAAACCAAGTAACAGATCAATCAATTCAGTAGACCGGGAAGAACAAAACCAAGTATGTTCCTGCAATATTTCATAACAAAGAAGGGATAAGAGCTCAATCGCCTCGCAAGAAGCTTTATCAATAAAAAGATTAAGACTGCCAAGATGCTCATGCAAACCTCTAGAATTCTACTGAGAGCATAGTATGCTTCACGATTTGCAACGTCTTCACTGGTCTAAATACAAAAATTAATGTATCATTATAGAAACATAATAGTAAAGATACTAATAAGACAGAGAAATAGAAAGCATGTCATAAAACATAAAATGTCAACTATATACCTGAAAAGTGTGCTTGATAAAGGTATAGATTAGATCAATAAGATCTTCATCGGCTCCTTCAACTAGAGAAGATGCTAGTTCCATTATCACACATCTGTTGAATAGTATAACATTAGACCACTTATTTTTATAAATAATTCAAAAGAAAAAGAATAGAGTATATTGTTAATGCAATTTATTAAAAGAAGATAAATAGTCACTGTAGCCCATTTTCTTTTGAAAGGAAACCAAATTCAGTAAAAAGGAGAAGGAACTGCAGAGCAGCAGTGGACAAATCAACTCAGAAATAAACATACACCGAAAAACACCGCCTAAATCAACCAACCATAACACAAGCTACAACAAACTAAACTATAGCTGCATTCTTATCTGAAAATATTGCAAAAAAATGGCCTAATATTCTGAAGAACCTAAGCCCAGAACCGAATCCTATCCCACAAGAGGTCATTTTAGCTCTTTTAGACATCTGATCATTTCCAAAGACTTCAAGTTATTAATAAGCATTGTCATACTCATAAAAAACTAATTCAAGCAAATTTGGAAGTTGCTTCAGCAATTTACTACCTAGTGGAAGTGATTTTGAAGGAGACCTTCAAACCAGCAGAGATAAGTGTTTTCTTTCCTTTCAACAAAACAAAATTATTAATGTTCCACGAAAGGACCCTTATGCCTAGAAATGAAACAATGAGCTTAGGCTTTAAACCCATTTTTCCTCCCAGTATTTTGATCGAATTTCAGTTTTGATCCCTGTGGTACAAATTAGTAGATTCGGTCATGTGTTTTTCAACATTTACAATCTTGGTCACTTTTGCCAAATTTCATCAAACTGGCATTAAAAACGCATCTGAACCGCACATACACGAGCTCAATCATCTTTTCCTATGAGTTACGCGTGCTCAATTGAGCCCATGCACGTTCACAGATAAAGTACAATCTTTAACCACCAATTGGATAGAATTGGGTAAAGTGGCCAAGATTTCAGCATTTACAAAAGAGACTGACCGAATTGACGACATTTGAAACACAGGGACCAAGACGGAAATTCACAAAAACACACGGACTGCACCACATTCCGTTTAACCCATAAACGTATACCATAAAGACAAAACAATGACCATTCTGTCTCTAATTATAGAACCATAACTCAAACAGACAGAACTCACGTATGTAAACTTTTCACACTTCATAAAATATAGAACATAAGTATATGGCTTACCGCTGTGCATCTTTCTCTCTAGTACATTGATTGTGCTTTTCTTCATCGTCTGATGCATCAGTATGACTCTCCACCTTTGAAAATTCATTCCTACCATCTATGAAATGAAACTTCCCAAGCAATGATATGAAAATATTCTTGGCAATAGAAGAATCAGTTACTGAAGCCAAGCATCCTATAGCATCCTGGAAAAATGAATAGTAGTTATATAAGTCAATAGTATACTGATTTTCTTATTATTTGATACCCAGAAAATACTGATTTACGGGTATACAGTAAAATACTGGTTTTCTTATATTCACATCTGAATCCAACACGTTGTCTCACATCTCCAATAATACCCTGTAGCAGTTTTTTCAAAGACTTTTTGGGTTTTTCAATGGGAGGAATTTTTGGTTGGGGGTTGATCCACCGCGTTTCATTTCCAAAAAAATAGAAGAGGGGAAATGAAAGAAGATTTCACCCAAACCAACCTTTTGGTTTTTTGTGAGAATCATAAAATATTAACCTTTTTTTAAAAAAAAAAAAAAAAAAAGCCCACCTCCCCTCCCCCCATCCATCGACAGCAAGAAGCATGAACAAACTCACAACAAACTAATCCATTCTTCATCAGTGGAATAAAAAATAATGGAATAGTAAAGTAAATTTTTAAAAATTTTTTTTGATTAATCTAAAAGTAGACAGAACCACTACAATAAACCCTTTGTAAAATTGATCATGAACCACTAGTTTTGATCCCCATTCTAAACCCTAAACCCTAACAAACCATTAACATAAGTAGACAGAACCACTATATATAATCAGTTTTCATATTTTTAAACTGACATTAACCGCACTTAATGAAATAACGATTTGGTTCGTTTTATGTGTTGAGACAAATTTCTGTGCACCCCTATTTACTGGTATATACAACAATATAATTAAAGAAAAAGAACTAATGGGACTGGCGTTATGAGTTGATTTATTGTATCTTCTTAATCAATTCAAATAAGTGTGGGTTCCCAAAAAAAAACACACACACAAAAGACAACAAAAAAAACTAAGGAACTTTTGTTATTTGTATCAGTATATGGACGCATCTACAAGAAATCACAACCTGCATCAACATTCTCCTAGTTATGATCTGCAATCAATAGCAGTTCAATAATCTAAAAGTTGTTGGCAACACTGACAGACTACAGAGTCCATACCCTTAACAGTAACAATTTTTTTTTGAGAAAGAAACTGAAGTTATATTAAGGCCAAAAAGCCAAGAACACATGAAGACAAGAAGTCTTCATGATAAACTACAAAAAACCACCAAATAAAACAGCACAAACAAAAACAAGACCGAAAACTAGCCAAAACTACTAATACACAGCAGCTTTCCAGTTTAAGAGACAGTAACAATCAATTCCTCCTTAAACAAGAATAAATAATGACAGTTTGCCTAAAACTGTACTAAAGTGAACCCTAAATCTACATCAACATAGCATAACACAAAAATCTATATAGCGAACCCAAACCTGGTTAACACCGGTAATAGTGGACAGTAAATTGCACCACCTAGAACTGAGGCCATTGGTGTCATCATAAATGCAAATCAAAATCAGCTTCAAACCAGTTCATCTCAGGTCAGGGCGATTAATGTCCACTAACTAGTGAAGTTTAAACAAGGGATGAATGGAAAACCTTTAAATATAAACGCTTCCCAGGGGCTGAATCAACAAACAAGTCTATTAGGGCCTGAAGCAACTCAGCAGAACATGCTGCCACAGCCTTTATGTTTTTTGATGCAGTTTTCTTTGAATAAGTAGGTACATTTCCCAACTCTCGTACAGGTTCGTTCGTTGCATAGGAATTTGCATCACCAGCACCAATTTTTTGGTTAACCACACTTTTGTTCTGATTCACAAGAGCCTACACAACAAAGTATATCAAAAATATATTACGAAGAGCCAATACAATAATAACAATTCAAGTGAACCAATTGGGAAACATCACCTGCAAGGAAACTGCGACATTTTCATGCATTATAGAATCCTCCTTAAGAAATGTTACCAAAGCCTCTGCCAGAGGTCCAAAATTTTGGTACATATCAGTTGGATGGCGACAAAAGGAAAGTAGCAAACCCCACAAGTCATGTGCATGACCCTTTAGATCTTCACGGGTTTTAGACTTCTTAACTGGAAAAGGAGAAGCAAAAGAAAATATGAATTCCAGATATTGGTGAATTACGTAAATTAACATATAAAAGTTTATGGAAGCCATTAAAAAAAACAAAAAAAAGACAGGAAAATCAGATTTAATAAATTGGTTTGAGACAAAAAAAACATCCTCAATTCCGTTGATTTTTTTCCTTGGTCAAAAAATCATAACTAGAAAGTAAATATTTTTTTTTTTTTTAAAACAGCTCATCTGAAATGTAAAATATATTTCAAGCATTTTTTCTTTTAAGAAAAGTTTAAGACTGATAATAGGAAGTAAAAGGCTCAGTGTGCAAGTAATGTTTAAGTGAACTCTTGTAAACTTCAGGTTTTGAGTCTTGATTCAGTTGGTGTGGGTAAACTATTCATTTCATAGTTATTCTGTTTCTTATCAACCAAAGAAACACCCAGCAAACAGGCCAACAGATTATTATTATTCGCCTAATCTTTATTTTGTATTTTGTACAGGATCATCCGAATTGAAAACAGAGTTACTCAACCCAATATGGAGGCACCATAGATGGATACTAAAAAGAAAAAAAGAAGAGAAATGCGAGAAGACAGATGGTAGAGTTAAGCTTTTTTGAAAATAGACTATAGAGTAAAACTCTAGCAAGTGGGCAGGATCACATGCAGACAAATCTCTACTTCCTCCATTTCTATAAGACAAGCAAAAACGAAAGAATGGATGAAATAAATACCTTTACTACTGGCCAGTTGAAAGGATTTGGCAAGAGGCATAATATGCTCTATATAGTATCCCAACGATGCTCCAACAACATAATTTTTCAAAATAGGTACCAACCAAATGTTTAAACAGGTGAAATCGCGAGCATTAAGTGATACAGGCACGAGATCTAGTAGCCTCTCAGGTCCCATAGCAATTACTGCAGTTCCAATACATTTTTGAAGCTGCATGGATATGGAGATTTTATTAAGATCCATGGACTAGAATCACTAGATGTATGTATCATATATATATATATACACAGAGCAATAGAGCGAGAGAGTGAGAGAGAGAGAGAGAGAGAGATTCTTTTAAGGAATGATTTCTGAACCGGTAGATAGAATATGGATAGATGAGCTGCATCTCCATGTTTCCCACCTACTGAGCTCTTTCCTCTTTTAATATTCAAGAAAAACAAGACTTTATTGCTAACAATAAAGAGAGAATACACAGCAGGGGCATCTCAATTTTTCTCAACTATTGTGCATTTCATTCGTCTATCTAATCTAAGAGCTAAAAAAGGAATCCTAAAATAACGACCTTTTAGAGAACAATTATATATATGATGCATCTCAGCTATTGTGCATATCAAATGTCCATATCTAGTTTAACGTCCAATAAACAATCTTAAATAAGGACCCTATAGAGTATGACAAGCCAAACCATTTAAAACAGTTTTGTATCAATAAGGAGACGACAGATTTAGCTATTGAAGTATAGAACAGTTATGTCATCAACTGATAGTCTGATTTTATCAAGGAGATACTGAGATATGCCTAATCTCAACGATGTTGAAGAGCTCACAATATTTAAGTGTTCATTTTGCTGTCATTTTTTATTAAGAGGAACGATGTAATTGACATTTCAGTACCAAGAAAGAATGGGGAGAACCCCAGCTCCTCTTTTGACTACGAGTCATCTCTTCTCTTCCTTTCTTCTCTTCTTAATCCTTCCAAAGCATTTTACAAGACATCTCCTCTCTTCTTTAACCCCATAATCGTAAAGTCTTTCACACAAAAGTGTTTGAAGTAACAAGACAGAAAAATTGGATCTAGGACCAACAAGCAACAGAAAATTGGATTTGATAAATTCAGCTCCGCTCATGTTTAGAGTTCAAGATGTATACTGAGTTGTCATTTTGTACCAAAGCCTCAATCAGAATAGCAACATCGAATAGATCTCGATTCAGAAACTTACATGGTCAATGCTAGATTTGTCCCCACGAGCACCAGTCATTAACTCAGCAAGTTTGAGAATGATACTTTTCATATAGATACAGGAGATTTTTCCTATAACCAAAAATACAAAGTACCAGTTAGAAATTGACTTATCAGTGAAAGATACAAACAGTGGAAAACAATTCTGACGACTGGTTGAAGAAAAAATAGATATTATACACCCAAAGAGTGTGCAAGGTCAAGAACTTAGGTAACAAAACAGCAAAGTTACATACTAACAACATCAACAATTAAATGTGTTTTTACCATGAATTTGTATAATTGACCAAGAAGATAGCAAAACTTCTGAGTAGCATTCAACTAAAAAAGAAAAGTAACAAGAATTTACACGTATAATGATCATGAGAATCACCAATTCATACATACCGAGCTTGAGGAACAAAGCAGATATAACATCCAAAAGATGCTCGTTGGGCACTCCCTTACAAGAGTTAAGAGCCTCCTCAAAGATAGCACATATTGATCTCAATGCACTTGCTTTCATAATCTCTTGTCCTTCATCTTCGAAAGGTTGGTTTTCATTAACCAACAAACTTTTTAGATCCACAAATTGGCTTATCAACTCTTTCAAAACACCTGAAGCATGGGACGCAATCCTGGCCTCAGAAGTCAAAAGACCTAGATCAGTAAAGTCAATATGTATCAGAGAACCACTAAAAGCATGATCAGCATTTCCATAAATCCATAACATCATCACTGTTAATAATAGAAATTATTGAAGAATGCATGAAGAATATACAGCTCTAGTAAGGATTTATAAAATATATGACATATATGGATTATTGAGTACCCCAACCAACATGTAACCGAAAAAAAAATCCTCAACTTACAGGCACAATTGCAATATACATGGTCAGAAATGCCAGTTTAAGGTTCATCAGCGATATGCCTTATACACTTCAGGATATGCAGCACCCATAATATTCAAAATACAATTAAAAGAATCTTAAATTCAACCAAGCAAACAATAAAGACTCCTTAAGATCTAGCAAACTGGGGAATACTAACAAGTTTTTTGTTTATACGAGAGAGAGAGACAGAGAAATTGAAATAGGTTTGTATTATAGCATTGAAACATGTCAGCAAATGGCTGTGGTGTGGCATCATCATATGGAGAAGGGCATGGTTGTGTATCTCAAGTTCTCAACTTGATGCGGGAGCCAAGTCACAATATATAAACTAAGTTCATCCATTGACTAATCACAATACAATCATGAGCTTGTCCTTAATTATGAAATAAATGCACTGCACTAATGCAATTTTAGGTTATGTCTTTTGATTTTTTTTTTTTTTAATTTTTTAATTATGGAGTGTTATTAATTTTTTTTTTTTAAAATTCTAAAAAAATTTGGGGGGGGGTTTTTTATAATAAATTTAATGGGTTTTTAAAGGGGGGGGTTTTTTAAATTTTAAAAAGAGGGGGGAGAAAAAAAAAATATCTTGTGGTGTTTTCCTGTTTGTGTGTGATGTGTGGGTTGGTTGGAGAGATTCAAGACTCCTTTGGTGGGTGGAAGGGGGGGGGGGGGGTTATTTTTTTTTTTGGGGGGGCGGGGGTGGGGGGGTTTTTTTCTTTTTTTTTTTTTTTTCAACTGCAATAAGGTTTTTCCAAGACTAAAATATAAATAAGATTTGGCAAATAAAGATATTGACATTCACAACATAGCCTCGAATTGTCCTACATGTCTGATTTTAGTAAATAGATTAAGAAGCATACCCGCCACAGAGCCACAAACTAGCGGAAGATTCTTAGTCAATGATGTTGATTCACCAGTATGAAGTATGCTCAGAGAATATTTTAATAAGGTTGCTGCAGACATGACAGTGTCTGAGGGGTTCTTATTTCCCAAAGAAACATATGAAATGAGAGAAGCTATAGTCGCCTCTGTCTTTGAAACGATGGAATCAGCTCTTGAGGACTCAAAAAGTACTTCAGTAATTTGGAAAACATGCCTTGTGAGTTCTGAGAACCGCGGACCCATAAGCTTATTTATTTCTGAAAGAAGTTTTGAGCTGACTTTCGCTGACAGAAAAGGAATAGTAAGCTTCACTACATTTAGCATGTGTAGGACATCTAGATTTTTAGGTCCATCTGAAGTCCGGGAAGCACTTAATTTAACTGCCAAAGGCATATAATCTTTCAGCATAGACAGTACCAACTTGCTTGCCTCCTTGATAACAGTGCGGGACTGGAGTGACTTAAAAACATTCTCGAGACAGTCTTGAGAACATTTGCGGACCTGCAACAAGGAAATAATCTATATCAATTTCCTTCAACAAGTAAAGGGTTATATAAAAGGCAAGAAGATCCCTCCATCACAAGGTCTGAGTGGATCAGCTGTATGCAGTACTACCCCACTTGCACAGAGGCTGTTTACATTTCATTCACCTCCAAATCACTTAAGAACAACCTTGCCATTGCACAAAGTTTACGCTCTTCAATATATAAATACAAATATTGATCATAAGTTACTTGCACTGATTTGTCCCAAGGGTTTATAATATATGCACATAATCAAAGAATTGAGTTTTCTATATAGAAGTGCTACCAAGTACCAATCTGTCTGGCAAAAAGCTCATTGTCACCTATGTGTCTCAAACAAAGTATATACATTTTAAGCCACTACATGATAGTTCTATGTAGTAGAATCAAGAACAAACTTTAAACCAACATTTCATATCCTCGTGTATGAGTGTGATTTTCTAGTAAATTTAACCACAAAGCAAATGAGAGCAATGCACACATTCAGATGGAAAAATCATAATAGCCACCTTGGGTCTTTTATCCACGGAGAACTTGAGCAATGTCTCCAGCCCCAATTTGAAGGATTCCCAATCCTCCAAATCACAAAAGCCTACCAAAGCCCCCAAGCACTTGACCACAGACCTGATGCAGGTCATGGTCAGCCCCTCCTCTCTTGCCAGAAGCTCCACCAGCTTCGACAGTGCCTCGCCTGCCTTGGCCGACGAGACGCTCTGAGGTGGCACCACCGGAAGCACCAGGGCCAGAAACGAGAGGAGCGCAGCTACAGCAGTAGGGTCCGTGGTCTGGGACCCAGAGGAGGAGGACGACATGTCGTCGATGGCGGAGATGGTGGCGGAGATGGTGGCGGCGAAGTAGGCAGGTGGAGTGAGGGGCAGGGATTCGGCGGCGAGGATGGAGCGCATTGCGGCGGCTGTGGCGAGGAGGTGGTGATGCTGCGGTGCCGAGGACTTGGAATAGCGGTCCATGAGCTGTTGGCATATGTCTGCGCCATCTTTGAACGGCACTGCCTCTACGTCGTGGTGGTGGTCTTCGCCCATGGTACTATGGTGGCTGGTTTTTCTCAGGGTTTTGGGACACGAGACAGGACAGGGTTTTAGACATTTTAGTTGCTCGAATTTGGGTTCGGAAATGTTGGGTACCCGACCCGTTTAAGTCTCGAGATGGATCATACATTTGGGTTGGGTCTCTTTTTTTTGTTGAGGTCGATGTGATCCATACGCTATTTGTTCTTTGCACCTGCTCAACAATCTCTTCACACCAAACTTTTTTTTTTTTGGGTGAAATGGAGGGGCTTTAACGGCTAAACCCTAGAAAAGAAAAGAAAAATTATAAGCAATTACAATGCGAGCCCTAATTCAGTCATTAAGATCATCTTCCAACATGTCCAGCAGATCAACTGAAAGACTCTAACACATGCCATACGAGCAAGGCCATCTGCAACACCATCACACTCCGTATAAACATGATTAATGTTACAATTTCAATTATCAAACCAGAGTCTCTTAGTGTTAGAAATAAGACCACAAAGAGGGTGAGTATCATCCTACTATCCCTTAACTAGACTAGATATATATTTTTTGGAAGAATTAATTATAAAAAACCCTCTGAACTATAGGATCATTTTCAATTTCATACTCACGTATCAAATTTTGTCATTTTCATACTTCACATTTAATTTTGCTAACAAATTCATACCTTAGAGGTATGAAAGCGTTACCATAATAATTAACAAATTAATACCTCTCATGTATGAATTCGTTAGCAAAATCAAATGTGAGGTATGATAATGACAAAATTTGATGCATGACTATGAAAATGAAAATAACTCTATAGTTAAGGAGGTCTTTTCATAATTAATCTTTTTTGGAATGAAGGAAAACAGCCACTTTTTTTTTGAATGAATAAGTTCATTGATTAAACATCATATATATAACCGTAATAGGTCAATACTAGAGTATTATATATGTCAGGGCTTGGAGTTCATATGAAATCTTATGTTTATTTTTTTTTCCTTTGTTTCATTATTTGTTTTTCATCTCCATTTCTACAAATTGGTATTAATTATAGGGATCTCATTGCAAACGCAATACTATGGAGTTACGTCGTTGTCCTCTCTCAAACCTGACGTTGTATGGCATCGATGCTGGTCGGGGATGAAGCCAAACGTCCGCTGCGACCTCTCCTCAATCTTTCAATAGCCACATTCTTTTAGTTATATAATTAAAAGGGTTAATTGAGCAATAACAGAAAGAAAACACCAAAATGACCCACAGAAAGCTTCATGGTAGAAATGGAGTGCACCGCCTGTAATTGCCATGATATGTGCCAAAAAGTTACTAAATTCAACGCTAAATCAGCAGAGATTGCCAGACCATGCAGACAGACCAATAGAAATTGAGTAATTAAGCATCATGATCGAATTGAATGGTGTCTGTCCACCATTATCTTCGTCATGAGTCAATGGCCAATTTTAAAGGCAGTTTCCACATGTAACGATGGAGATGATCAATAATGATGCACAACTTTATCTGATATGCACAATCCCGAATATATATTAATCACTTCCTCCCCTCCCTTTTCATTAAGTAGTTGAAGACTAACTGTGAGGTCACAAATTCGATTTTCATTAACATCTACAGATAAGTGGAGATCAAAATTGTCGTTACTTCTTAATAAAAAATATTGAAGCCCTAGTTGATTGAGCACTTCAGAATCGAACATTTGGCACATTTCTATCTCCCAGTTTTCATGAACCCATCATCATGTATATGCTTGCTACCAGACCACTAATAAAAAGCGATGTGCACGACTTCTGCGGTGCGTACAAGTCCTCAATATGAACACGAGCAATAATATTCTAAGCTTACCTTAGTATATAGTTGACAACTTGCGCACTTCTAGAGAAACAAACTTCAGCACATATGCCATAGTTGGACCAATATCTTACTGTGAAAATGAATTACACATGCATGGACCAAGAACATTTGAATACTTGCTATAGGATAAATAAAATGAGAAACAAAAGGTTATTGATCCCAGTACGTAGATCAATGATTTGAAGCGTGCAAATCGAATCCCCTGATATAAGTTGTTCACAAAATGAAGTTTGATAATATAAGATAATTTTCTACTATAAGAAAAAATTTAGTATACAGTGCTACATCATATGCAGCTTGTTTTTTTTTTAATGTAATAGCTGCATGGAATGCAAAGCTACATGTTAGACATGCCCCTGACAAATTTCAGTAATTTTTTGTGTAGGCGACGGCAAGACGGACTTGAAGATGCTATTTTATTTTATTTATGACTAATGCTTTGAGATTTTTGGGTGTTTTTCTCTTCTTCTTTTTTTATTATTGTAGGTTTTTTTTTTAATACGGAAAAGACTAAAACAAACTACAAGGAGAAGCTCATAGAGCATTACGAACTAAAAATATCAAAGTTGAAAGCATTAAGAGCCGAGAGAGGCAGACAACGATTCCAAATTTGACTGGAACTTAAGATGTGACCGAGCTTTGTCGAGCTTTGGATGTGAGTGAAAGAGATTTATTCAAAGAATGATGAGAGTCAATTGATGTATTCCACAATCTTCTTGAGACGCAAAGGAATAAAACATGAGTCATTGAGACAATTAATCAAAACTTGAGAGTCACCTTCCACTTGGACCTTCTTGAAGCCATTTTTCAAAGTTTTTGGAGACCATCTCGAAGCGCTAAGCCTTCAGTCATGAGAATATTGTTGACACCAACATTTTTAGCACCAATAACAAGGGGGGTACCATGGGCATCTCTGATTACAAAGCCAATAACTGCATTGTTGTTGTTATTCACTAAACCATCAAAATTAATCATGACAATTGGCGACTGCATTGTGTGTTTTTTTTCTTCTCTTTTGCTTTGTTTTATGTTTTATGGTTTTTTCTAGTCTGCCGATGATGAGTGTATTTTCCTGTATCTTTGTTGGCTTTATGCCGAAGTTTGATTTCACGACAAAAAAAAAATACTCTGTCAACCATTTTTTTTATTGTTAAAAAAATTATGGTGTCAGGGAAAAAAGATGTAATCCCATAAATGATTAATGAATTCTCTGATGTCCAAAAAAACAAAGATTAATTTGGGGACTAGGGTTTATACTTTATAGTAAACATGGTGAGAGAGAGTCAGAAGCAACAGTCCAGTCCAGTGTTCAGGTCTCGATGTACGAACAGCCTCACCACCATTACCATAAAAGGCCACAACTACCAACCAAACCAAGCTGGTGACATGGCTTTAATATTAACACGTGTTCATGGAAGTTTCCTTTACAAATTAGATTCAGATCTAGCTATCCTACTGTCCAAACAGTAACACAGGGTACAAGACTCGAGAACACTCACCGGGACGGGACCCTTGACCCTTCATTCAATGCCGTGATCCCAGACGATCCCCACCCTTAAGATACTAGTGTCTCGTTTCGGTCGGTGCCTCTCAAGTCTCAATCATAGACCAATGACAAATCTCACAATTTTTTTTGTTTTGGGAGAATCACAGATCGCCTTGTTTTGTCCATGAGTTATTTTGTTTTTGATCATAAATCAGAATTTTTAGTGATATTACACTAAGAGTATATGCAGTGGTAAATGTTAAAATGTAAGGTCTAAACTAAAATTTAAGCCTAAAAAATTATATTATTCATAGTTTTAGAGTTCTCTACAATTTTATGTTTCCATCAATAATGTCTAAAGTCTAAGTCAATATTAATTTTTGAATTAAATCCTGGTCATTCTTTATGTACAAAGAAATGTAGTCAATTGATTTAGTGAAAATATGTGTTGGGCTTCGCATTTTAGGTTAATTTAAAACTCTATTCAGTTTAGCCTTTTTCAAAAGTCAGCTTGTGTTTAGTCAAATCTATAATAGTGTTGTTGGAGCTGACTTTTGGTTTGTATGACCTATATAATAGTTTAATCTAGTCTATATTGGTGTCACTACACATACTCTAACATGTACACCCCTATATCCAGATTAAAAGTACTCACCGCGGATAAGAATATGAGTGGGCAAAAAAAAACTAAAAACTAAAAACCAAAGAACCAATTTGAACAGGCCGGTTGGTTCGATTTTAAAATTCAAAGGTTCAGTCTGATTCAATTCTAATTAAGTAGATCTAGTTCGGTTCTCGGTTTCGTACATTAATATAGACTTCTAGACTAATTGAACAATATTTGTAAGAGCCAAGTTTTGATATTTGAACTTGGACCTTCTCTCTCTAAATCCTAGAGAGAGAAACCAGATCTCAGAATGGTTTGCCTGGATCTGCCGATCCATGGAACCTCCTGAGCTTTATCCTTGCTATTTCTTCTCTCCGAGCAAGTCTCGTATTAGCTTTGAGCACAGTCTCAGTTTTTCCTCCGAGCATAATCTCGATTTTTTCTCCGAGCAAAGTCTCGGAGACTAAGTAGGCTTCTGTATGTTTTTCTTCTTACCGACTATCATATGATGGAGGGGCACGACGAGCTTTATGCTTTTCGGTGTGCAGGTTGTGCACGGTTCACATAATGCGTCGAATGGGCTATTTTCTTGTGTATCTTCACTTGGACGGTTGTTCCCCTTTTGCCTCAAAACTGGGTTCTCCATGTACCACCCTTTAGCAAGCTTTCGCCCGTTGGCGGATTCGTTGTTACCTATGTGTGTGTGTCCAGATTATTTAGTCAATCACACTTTGCACGGTTACTAAGTGATTTTTTGGGCTCTCTTGGGTCCGTTTGTGTTCCATCCGGTATAGGGTTTATCTCGTTTTTGTTTGGTTTGTGTTTGTATTCTCGTTTTTTTTTTTCATTTTGTGAGATTGCAACTTGTTTTCGGTTTCTTTGTAATACTAGGCTAGTTGCCTCTTATTAATTTAAATATGCTCTTCCTTCGACAAAAAAAAAAGACTTCTAGACTAACCGGTATAATTTTCTTTATATATTATTATGTAGCAATTAGTTAGTGGACAAGTCTATACTCTGAATAAAAACTCACCCATATCCAATCTTCTACTCCAATTAATTGTTTCCTACTTTCCTCCCAATTCAGCTATCTCTTTCTTTTTCTTTTTTCATCTCTTTCTTCTTCCTCGTCTTTTGCAACTCCATGCCCAGCTTCTCTACAATTTAGTTTTCTCTCTTCTAGGTCACAAAGAATTCGTTTTCCCCATTATCCCCTCTCTCTCTCTCTCTCTCTCTCTCTCTCTCTCTCTCTCTCTCTCTCTCTGAATAGATCAATATATGATAGATCGATGATTTTTGTGTTGAGGATAGATCGATGATCGATTTTCTGATGGTGCTAGATCGATCATTTCTATGTTGGATCAGTGATAAATCTGGTTGGATGATTTGAAATGATCGAAGTGAGATTTATACTTTCGAAATCAGATCTCGATTATGTCGAGAAGAACCGAAACCCGAATCGGTTCAATTTTGCTCGGTTTCACATCTCTAAAATACTAAACCCGAACTGAACCGGACATGTCGATTCTAGTTATGGTTACACTTGTTGTAGGGACCAATATGAACTAAACCCATCCCTAGATGAGAGTAAATAACAAACCACATAATAAAATAGAATTTTAGAGTGCAATTTGTATGGTAGTTATTGATTGTTAGAACTTTAGAATGGATGTTGGATTCTATATAATAGTCCTTAACTATAAGATTTGATTAGAAAATACATTTTTGTCAGAAAATATTTCTCACATTGACAAACTTAAAAGAGAAACATTTGTTTTTTTTTTCTCATTATATAAATGACTAATTTCTTGTTAATACCCCGAACTTTGAGGATGAAATCAGTTCAGTCCCTACACTTTTAATTTAATCAAAACAGTCCCTGAACTTTCAATTTTCATCCAATAAGTCTGTTAGTCAAAATTCAATCAAAATTTTGTCCAAAAAAATATGTGAAATGTCAATTATACCCCTGCACGTTTAGTTTTTTTTGCCGCAGTTTTTTTTTTTTCTTCTTCTTCTCTCTCTCTCTCTCTCTCTCTCCCGACCCTCTCTTCCTCCTCCTCCTTCCTCCATTTATCTTCTTTTCTCTCTCTCTCTCTCTCTCTCTCTCTCTCTCTCTCTCTCTCTCTCTCTCTCTCTCTCTCTCTCTCTCTCTCTCTCTCTCTCTCCGGTCGAGGGAGATTGGTGTTGGGTTGTTGGTTGCAACGAGATGGGAATCGACGCCGACGTTGGCAAGAGCATGGGCTTGATGCTTGGATCGATGGGTGGCCAAAGGATGGCCCGAGGACGGTGGCGAAAATCCGGGCCGGGCTCAAATTGATGAGCGGCGCGGGATGGTGGTGGTGGCTTGGGTCGAGCATGGGCTCGATTGGAACGCGGAGAGGAGAGCGGCTCGGTGGTGAGAGAGAAAATATTGTGGTGCGGTGCTTGAGCTTTGCCTTCGCGGCGAATTGATGGGTTGCGGCGGTGTGGCCATGATGGAGTGATGATGTGGTGGTGGTGGGCGGAATGGTGTGCGGGTTGTGTTGACGAGAGGTGGCTGGAGCGTGGGCTTGGGTGTAGAAAGAGAAGAGATGGGTGCATAGAAAAGGAAAGAGGAAGAAAAGAATAAGAAAAAGAAAGGAGGAGGAAGAAAGAAGAAGGAAGAAGAAGGAGATCACGGGGAGGAGAGGAAGAGAGGGTCGGAGAGAGAGAGAGAAGAAAATTAAAAACAGAAAAAAAAAGAAAAAAAAACTAAACAGGCAGGGGTATAATGGACATTTTACATATTTTTTGGACAAAATTTTGATTGAATTTTGACTAAAAGACTTATTGGATGAAAATTGAAAGTTCGGGGACTGTTTTGATTAAATTAAAAGTGCAGGGACTGAACTGATTTCACCCCCAAAGTTCAGGGTATTAACAAGAAATTAGTCCTTATATAAATATAATTGTTATTCATATGCTTTCTCTAATGAGAACTTTATATTAAGGACAAAGTAAAAACTTTCAAATTAACAATTAGATGCATATTTTGAATTTTAGTTAATATTTTAAATTTTTAGCATAGAAGCTAGTTATTTAACCGTTTATTTAAAAGTATTTAATTATTTAATCCTTATTGTAAGATCTTTATATATTAGAACCTCTCGCTTGATATTCAATCTCAGTAATTTTATTATTTAGAATTACAATTGTACATGCACCCATAATAACACCTCATGTACTGATATACATGTGTCAATTCATTCAGTCAAGTGTTAATTTATAAAATTAAATGTTACCATGTCAGTAGGAGCCTTACGTACACTAATTATTTCTATGTGTGGGGAAGTGGTCGAAGTCTTAACCTCATAGTAAAGCATTGTCGTCGTGAAACTTTTAAAATGGAAAGAGGGGAAATTCTGTACATAGAATTCTCTTTGAGTTAAGAAAGTGGAGAGAGTTCCTCAATTAATTCTCTCCAACCATTTTTTAATTCTGATTCATCTCCTAACGTACTGGTTTCAAAGGTGTTTGCATGAGTGTCAAATATGAGGCTTGCTCGGACAACCTTATGATTTTTTACAACAATATGCATTATCAAATGTGATCCACTGAGTTTTGTCCAAGTTTTAATTAATCACACATCTCTAACTCATCACATCCTACCCTGATATTCAAGGGAAATTGAACTCAAAATCATTTATAATTTATAAGATAATTTTGGTATCAAATTACTACACCAACTACCTTTGTAATTTATTTGAATTTTCTTCCTTTGCATATGAAAAAGAAGAAGATAATGTTCCCCGAGGTTGTCAAATATGTATAAAGGAAAAAGAGAAAATGAAAAAAGCAAACATGAAGTTTTATGTGAAAATTTTGAGGGGAAGTCTAAATACCAAATGTGGAGGTTTGAATGTTTATTTGATATTCAACTTTTGATAGTGAGTTATGGTATATTGGTTATTGATAAAATCAACACTGTGGAGATCACATTTTCGAATCTCATTTGCATTTAGAGATAAGTGAGACGAGGATAAAAATTATCGTTTCTTCTTAAATCTTTTATTGTCATACAATAATATATATATATATATATATATATTTTTTTTATATAAAGCCCTTGAAGTTAGCTCAACTAGTGAAGGAGAGTTTTGAAAATTGTGTTAGGATTAGGATAAGTTAGGACTTAGGAGTTTGATCCCTCCATTAGTCCATTGTAAGAAAAAAATAATAATAACTACTATATAGGAATGAGTGTGTGCTTGAAATGTCGAAAATCTAAAATTTACTTTGTGACAGTAAATCTTTTTACTATAAAAACTGTAAAATTATTTATTATGAGAGTAAGAAATGAGAAAAGTGCCACCAATATGATTCTTCATTTATGACGTATTAGGTTTCCATTGATGATGGCATTTGTCAAGTAAAAGTGGTCAACTTTTGGCGAGTATAATTAAGCACGTAATAACTGGGTGTATAATTCGTGAATTTACCATTTACTGATTTCCGTAATTTTTTTTTTTGGCTAATTCCGTAATCTTTTGTAAACGAGTATTTGTGTCATGTTTAATGATGAAATCATGGTCGATTATCACGTACATTTCTTACAGAGCAAGAGAGGCCAAACCATATACAAGTGGATCACATGCGGTCAGCACTGTAAATTTGGCCAAATGCGTACATAGACTCCCGCACAACCAGAAAAACAGGCCAAGCCTTCTGCCTACCAAGCAAGAAAAGGAAAGAGAGAGGAGAGAAGAGAGAGAGAGAGAGAGAGCACGTACAAAATAACAAAAGGGACATGGGCTTCACAGCCAAGGCTAAGCCTAAGAGCAGCAGTTGCAGTCCTAGCAGCAGCGGCGAAAATTGGGGTATGGGTTTACTTCTAGTCTTCTTCCCTGAAGATAATAACACCGACTCCAACGCCAACGCCATTGTTGATAAAAGCAACAAGCTCTACTCTTCTTCTTCTTCTTCTTCAACACCCTCACCTTCACTACCATCTTCCTTCAAACGAAGCAATTCCAATAATGTTCTTCTCTCCAAAGCCCAGTCCACCATTTCTATTTGTGCCCTTCTCGTCTTCATCACCCTCCTCCTTTTCACCCTTTCCACCTTTGAACCCAACCCCAAATCTCACCCAATCTCCGCCACAGCTTCTAGAAGATTTCTTTCTCAAAATTCTCCACCTGTAAACAACCCCAATTTTAATGGCATTTACACCGACACCAACCACAGTCTGCTTCTCTCTTCGTCTTGGCTTGGCAAAATGTGGAAGCAGAAACAGGAGAACCAGAAAACGAGCGATAAACAATTTGCTCTTCAGAGAATGGGCACTCTGTATAGGCGTGGGACTCGAGCCATGACCGATCTTGTTGTGGGTCACGTTGAGGAGAATGTTACCGAACCGGAGCTTCGCCTATTTGTGAGACTCTTGCACAGGTCTGGCCTCACCGCTCGCGCCGACGTGATTTTCATCTTCGCGTGTCGGAGTTCATCAAGGTTTGCGTCAGTAATTGAAGAAGAGAACCAATCCTTCTTGAAGCTCGTCCGCCACTACCGTCGATTGAACAGCACGACGAGTCGAAAACCCAGTTCGGGTTTCGATGTGAATCAGTTTATCAAAGTCGGGAACAAGGCAACGGAAGAGCCTTTGTGGGGAAGGAGAAGTAGTACTACTCGCAGCAATTCCAGCGAGGAGGCTGAGTTGACTCAGTTGAGCTATGGCTCGGTGGTGGGATTCGAGGTGGGCGAGCTTGACCCGGAGAACTCGCTCGCTGGGTTCCTAGACCACGTGGTTCCAATGAGTCTACGAAGGTGGGCTTGCTATCCGATGCTGCTCGGTCGCGTTCGAAGAAATTTCAAGCATATTATGTTGGTGGACGTGAAAAACTCGGTTGTTTTCGGTGACCCACTCGGCCGAGTCAGACACAAGAGTGCCGAGTCGGTGATTTTATCGGTAATGACCAACAAGCATTGCAAGAAAAACTCGGACCCAACTCAGTCTCATTGCCCAGTTAACTCGGCCATTATCACCGGCGGCGCTCGGGGAATTCGGCGAATGTCAAGCACTGTATTAACGGAAATCGTTCGAGCAGCTATGCAGCAGCAGCAGCAGAGAAAGAGGAATAAGAACACAGTGACCGAGTCGGGGATTTTGAGTCAACTCGTGGGGAACCAGTTCATATCAAAGAACATCAATTTGGTCACGTCCACTGAGTCAGTCCACGACCCGAGTTCACTCGTAGCAGTATCAGTACCTGGGTTACTATCAGCGCACGCAGTAATTCAACGCGGTAATAGTAATCATCATGACCTTAATTCAATTATCATGAATCAAATTTGTTCATCAGAAATAGATTCTTCTGTCTATAGGGATTGCTAGCAAACAATAATAAAAACAAATAAGAAGAAAAGAGTAGAAATCTTCATTAATATATTGTCAAAAGATATATGTTCTTTCTTTCTTATTCCCTCCATGACTCCAAATTTTGTTGTTACTTGTTAATAATATTAATTTAGCAATAAATTACATTTTTTTTTGTGTAATTTTGTATGATCTCAGAGCTTGGAACTGACCAGAATTTTGGTGGGTTCAGTACAGATCAAGCAAATACAATTGATTATTTATGTTGAAAGGAAACTGATTGATCAGGATGTATAGTTAATCAAGAAACAGTATTTTACCCATTTGGTTTAGCAGTTTAAAACTTCTAAAAGAAGACCCAATATTATAGATTAAGGGACTATTACCCTTTTGGTTGTGAACCCAATTTTATAATGGTAGATTGGTTGATGGGGTAAAAATTTTTATTAAGGAACCAACTATTACCCTTTTGGTTTAATTAGGATTAAAATTATGAATAAGAATGTGTGGAAGACCCAACTTTTGATGCTAGATTGATGGGGGGGTATTTGGCACATAAGCAGCTAAGCAGTGGCTGTGATTGTGGGGAAAGGGCTACCCTTTTCCTCCAGTGATCCAGTGATTAAATGAATAATGAAAGGGCTAAAAGGAAATGATTAGTGCAAGCTAGGGTGGTGGAAGTGGGTCCATGGTCCATACCCATTACATGTTTAACAAAATCCCATCCTCATGTTTTGCCCAGCTGGGCACATGAATCTCTTGCGAGAGAGAGAGAGAGAGAGAGATCTGGGAGCTCCAGAATGGTGAAAAAGGCAAAGGGAAAATAATAGACCAGACAAGAACAATAAGCACAGAGAAAGAGGAGGAGGAGGAGGAGGAGAGAATTGGCTAAAAATGTGTGTGTTGGTGTCATGGAGGGAATGTGAGTAAACTACTAGCATGTACTAGGCCAAGGCGTAGCCGAAGGACACTGATGAGGCCATGTGCTCTGCTGTGAGGCTGTGATCTTCTTTTACTCATCTTTGCTCTTTTTCTGGCTCCGCGTTAATTTTAATTTTGGGTCCTTTTCCCTGCTTGCTTTCCAAGCGCTCGGCGAAGAAAGCCACGTGTATTTTGCGCTTGCGCGCGCCTTTACTCTCTTTTGCCAGCGCGCTGTTCTCTCTCTCTTTTCTACCAAAACCAACATGGTCTTTTTTACTCCTCGTTTGGCGTCGCGTAAATAAAACCATGCGGGTCCATGCTCTCGTCCCAATTCTTAGGTGCGGGCTGCGGTATAGGGCAAACGGAGGTGGGGCCCACACTTTTTGTGATATAGAAACCTTATACGGGCAGCCGTATGCAATAATTATTCTCAACGGTCCGTTAAGGAACATTTTGAGTAATAGTAAAGGACAAGTGAATTTCAGTAAGTATTAAATTCAGCGATTAAGATGGCGGAATACGTCTCCCGTTTCATTTTGAGCAAAAATATAAAGTAACATATGTTATAGCTAATCATGAAACATCTTTATCTGAGCAAGAATGATAGGATATACTTCTCCTTTTTATTTTATCGCATTGTAATAGTGATAATTTGAGTCTTTCTCAGTTTAAGTTTCTTTAATTTGTTCGTTTATGCTTGTTGCTTCAGCAGGTTTTCGTTAGGTCACCTCATTTTAGGTTTTGGTTAGGTCACTCTCCTTTGTATTTATCTCTTTTTGGTAATAAATTGGAGTGTTATGGAGGTTTTTCCTCTTCTATATTGCGTTTCATCAAGAAAAAAAAAATTAAGTTGTTAAAATTTCAACCGTTGAATTAAATACATGTGGTTTAGATTCATTTGTCCCTTACGGTTCCTAATAAATTGACTTTTAGGTAAACACAACTGCTATTTACCTCCTTCAACTGTTATTTACCTTTCCTTATCATTCAACACGAGTGTTAAAACATTGAGAAAAATCTCCATATGGTACTTGAACTATCATCAAATGCAATATTTGGTATATGATATTTCAAAATGAACTTGATGGTACCTGAACTATGCCTCTGTTAGCCATTATAATATCTACCGTTAAATATTATGTTAAATGCTTATGTGACATGAGTAAAACAGTAATTTTATTTATTTTCAATTTTCAAAATAAATTATACAAAAATAAAATTAGAAATGTTATCCAAAATTCAAGACTAAAAATAAGAAAAATTATTTTTATTTTATAATATAATTTATTTCCAATTTTTATGTTTTTAATATAATTTATTACCATGTAGGTGGTTTTCTTATTAATAAAAAAATAAAAATAAACTATACTCAAAAAAGTAATTTAATTTTTATTATATTAAAAAAATGATAATTAATTTTGATTTTAAAATTTAAATAAATTATACAAAAAAAGATTTAAATAATTTATCCACAATTCAAGATTAAAAATGAGAAAAAATATTTTTATTTTTATAATATAATTTATTGTCATTTTTTTATGTTTTTAATATAATTTATTACCATAGGTGGTTTTGTTATTAATTAAAAAATAAAAATAAATTATACTAAAAAAAGTAATTTAAATTTTTATTATATTAAAAAATGATAATTTATTTTGTTTTTAAAATTTAAATAAATTATATAAAAAATATTTAAATAATTTATCCACAATTCAAGATTAAAAATGAGAAAAATTATTTTTATTTTTATAATATAATTTATTGTCAATTTTTATGTTTTTAATATAATTTATTACCATGTAGGTGGTTTTGTTATAATAATTTATCCTTTTTATAATATAATTTATTACAACTTAACAGAATATTTAACGGTAGGTACTATAATGGCTAACGGAGGCATAGTTCAGGTACCACCAGATTCCTTTTGAAAATTCAGGTACCAAAAATTGCATTTGGTGATAGTTCAGATACCATATGAAGGTTTTTCTCTAAAATATTTATGATCATAAGATTGAGAGTCAATCGAATACCATATTCAAATCAAATGCATTCAACAAACTTATAACTTCGTATCAGTTAATTTTCATATCTAATACACCCATTTTTTTATTTAAATAAAATCTCATCCTACGATTTGGGTGAACTCGATTGTACATATTACTTGTTATTAACAAATCATCACCCTACCCTTTCTAACAGCTCATTAATATCACCCGTTAAATATCATCACTATAAATTCATTTATCACAGGTAGGATAAATAAGCAAGTTCTTTTGGAGAATTAAAATTGTTTTTTTTTGTGGGGTAAATTGAACTTAAGAATTAACTTTTTGGAGAACATATATATCCTTAATTAAGAGATAACGACGTTGTAAGAAATCGTTTGTTGTTATTGTAAGGTAATTCAATTAGACTAAGGTAGTGGTCTGTCCAACACATACCCGCGTTCGAGTCTTACACTTTTCACATTTTTTGAACTTTGGAGCCCCCTTTCCCTTCTTAAAAAAATATATATTGTTTTATGATCTTATTATTGTGTGTCTTGTCAAACTAGGACTCTCTAGAATAAGTTATCCTTCTAGAATATGGATTGTATTTAGTATATAAATTTCCTACATCAATACAGATTGTACATTGTATTCCTCTATATATAAAGACCCTTATTCATTAATGAAATACATCATAATCTCTTGTTATTTATGTTTTCCTTAAACATATATATATATATTGCTACTCCCTAGGCTTGATCTTTATATTTGGGTGGCTGACATATTAAATACTCTACTTGGTTTGACTTTCTTTCTCTCCATTGATGGTCCGAATCATGATCTGGTGTGAGTGTCAGTTTTGAATGCAGTTCTAGACTTCTAGTGTCACAACTCACAACCCACAAGAGATTGGTTGGTTTTTTTTTTGTGGGGTTGAGAAATCAAGTGTAAAAGGAACCTTAAACAGTTAAACTTCATGTAACGCATACTTTTATTATTTTGGACATTTTTTCTGGGATCGTAGTCTTCCTCTTAGTGCTGCTTTTGCTTTTCATTTAGATCAGCTGGGTTGTGGCTGTGCTAGAGGTTTTGTTGTGTAATTTTCTTTTGTTTATTGAAAAAAAAAGTGAGTGATACTATGCGTTATTTTAGATTATTTTTTTTTAACTATTTGCTCTAAATTGACTAAAAAAAGTCAACAATTTTGAGGAAAAAAAATATATTTCGCTGTAGTATAGTGTAAACTTTGGAGATGAATTATTTATTGAGTAAGACTATGATATATTAATATTTCTCATATATAATGAGAAGAAAAAATCCTTGTTGAGGTAAATAAAGTCATCATAATAGAAAATTAGGTTCTTGTTCGAGTAATTAAGTCCTAAAAGTGATCATTGTAATTTATTACGACTTGATGACACATATTACAATTTCTACAACTCATATGCCGGTCAATGTCGACCTAATGAGCATTGAACCAATTTTGGCGCACCCCTCCTCTATTGGGGCCCTGATGATCTCGCTGATCAAACTTTAGCAGCATATTGGGCGTTCACTTAGGAGAAATGATACACTTAAGAGCATGGCCATGGATGTATGTTCCAAGACCACTAACAATGCAAGAAGATGAAAGTATAACTATAGAGGGCTTGAGCCCTGTCACTCTTCATATGGTGTATGTCACAAGCTGTCTTTTTGGAGTATGTAAGTACTTTTTTGAATTGTGCTTAATGCTTTGAGTTTACTTTTTTTATATTTTGGGCATCAATTTACGCGTGCACACCACACTCTAGTGAATTGAGTCGAACAAATAACCTCTCATGGGTTATACACATTGTGTCAAACCACTGCACTATCCATATTAGATTGCTTCGAATTTACTTAAATACTGATTCATTTTGTCGTGGTCTCTTAAATTGTTAATAAATTTAACTTTTTCCTTAAACATAAATATGGAATTACAATGACATATGAGATGGTATCATTCATGCTTATCCTATAGAAGAGGAAAAGGATAAAAAGAAAATAGGAAGGTGATATCTTTTGGCTTTGGATGCTTAAACTACTAAGTGCTCAAATGCATCAATCCATGGTAAAAGCCAAGACTAATGAGGCCACCGACACGTACTAATCACCGGATTCACCATCCAGCGTGGACCCCCCTCTAAGGACACCGATGCCTTCATATATAGTATATTATTATTATTCCTCCACTTATATTCTTATTAGTATGTATGTATTGGCTTTCAAATGGTCGAGAGGAATCTTGTCTTAAATCTTAGAGGGGACCTCTTCACGTCACAATGTCACATTATATTGAATTTTCGATATATTATATAATCATTCATGATCTACCTATCTCGTTTAAGTAGTGTCACACAAATAGGGATTTTTTAAGAGTATATTTCCTACCCAAAAATGTTATATAATATAAAAAAAATTATGAAACCATGGACATTTTCATCCACTATTAGTTGGTTTCATTTTAGTTTAGCCTTGATTATAACTTAAAGAAAACCGAAGAAGTGTAAATACTGAAAATAGAAAAAAAAAACCCTAGCGGATGAGAGCTCTCTCTCTCACTCCAAACCCTAGCGGCGCCCAGCCGGGTACCGATCCCTATGAGCGTGGCCATGCCCGTCGCTCCTCTATTCTTGATCGTTTCAAGCGATCTTGCTTGCATCGGAGGAAGTTTTGCGCTTCCTTTGCTCATATTTGGTTTCGTCGATCTTCGGCAATTGCATTTGGTTTTTGGTGGATCTTTCTTTTCTGGGTTTGCTTCTTCATGCTGGTCTATGGAGATTGAACCTCTTGGTTTTGACGTGCGACGAGATCTCCGGGATCCGGCAGCCAAAAGCTTGTCGTGATTTCACCTTATTTCGAATCTTGCGCTCAAGGATGTCAATTTCAAGGTTTCAAGGTTTGGGATCCGGAGTTTTTGGGTTCTTAGCTTTGGTGGCACAACGGCCTTGGAGGTCCAAGTTGGTAACCCTAATATGTTTAGGGCGCGCCAAAACTTAACCCAAGATTTTTGTGTTTATTTGATTTAGGTCAATTTAAATTCTTGTTCAAGAATAAGCATGATCGATATGCGTTTTAGATTGTGGTTTTACTTTCTCTTTTCATGGGGTCTCCTTGAGCTAGATTGGTTTTATTGGTCTCAATGGCAATATTTACCGGAATTTTTCTCTTTGGTTGTTTGCGGTGATGCACGGTGTATGTATTGTTCTAGGTTTTGAATCATCGATTAGAGTTTTAACTCATCGATTAGGTACTTATGTGGTCCTAATCTCCTTCTTAGGATCGTTAAGGATTGTAATCCTTTTTTATTAATAAAGTTTATGATTCCCTCAAAAAAAAAAAAAACTTAAAGAAAACCGATTAGTTTCATAAAACAAAACAGTTAAACGGTAAAGTCTCGATGTATAATATAAAAATGAACGATTTATATATAATTAAAAAATATATATTAGTGGTGCCCTCTTATTATGTGAAAGACGGTGGATTAATTGGGATATTGACAAGTTGGCTTCGAAGATATGATTTGAACTTTGACAAAAAAAAAAAAAGAGAGATAGGATTTAAAGGCCGTTGAGTGGATTGTATTCAATACTATTGATTACCGTATAAGAGAATTGGAATCCTCCAAAGAGTCCAAACCCTTTGTTCTTTTTTTTTTTTTTTTTTTTTGGACGGACAAACCCTTTTGTCTCAACACTGGCAAAAAGGCTCCACCTTTACTTTTGATATTGACTTGATAGATTTACAATGCTTCTCTTTTCTTCTTTTGTTTTTCTCGATACTGCCATCTAACACATTTTCCTTACACATGCAAAATTGTAATTCTCTTTTTTATTTATTTTAAAAACAAAATAATTACAAAACAGATCCACCAGAAATTTTTAATACAAGTTTATAGAAAGAAAAAAAAGTTTTCGAGATACGAAGAGGGAAATTGTTAAAACAAACACTTAAAAAAAAAAAACTTGTAAGTGTCAAAACTCAAGGAAAATTGTAATTTCACTTCTCTCTTTGCTTAGGGTCCACAGTCCAAGAAATACGTAATTTCTATTTTATTTTTGAATTACTAACATATATCTTAAGAAATTGATTCTTCGGCCGAAGCAATTATTGGAGAAATTCGAATATGTTCCGTGGGATATTGATCGGTCTTGGTTTGAGATGTGGTTTATAGGTTACTCATTTTACAGTCTTCTACTCATAATCATAGACTAGATGGTACACATTGCTTGATCTTTCTTGTTCACGTTTATTCGTAAACTAAGTAGCTCGTGATGGACAAGCTCACATAAGTTTTCAATTGAGTTATTGACATAAAGCTTTACATAATTTCAACTTGACAATAAAGACCCAAACAACTTTAAAAATGACAAAAATTCATGACTCGGGTCATTTTTTTTTTCTTTCCTTTTTCATCTTAATCACCCACTATTACTATCTTGATGTGAAAGTGTGAGATTGATAACCTCATTATTTCTAGGCAATTGGTAGTATGCATCATGAGGTTTGCCTTGTTTGAATTTCCTAGTCTTGATACATAATTCCTCTTGTTACTGTCTTGGGATCCATAACATGGCTTAGGTTAATAACTTGAGAGATTATTCATGACCTATAACATAGCATGACTAAATATTTGATAGACATGGTGTTACAACCATAACATGGATAACATGGGTGAGATACGGAGTTTAATTCATGAACCAATGTAGCATGCATGTGTAATTGTATAGTTAATCATCAAAGTGAACTTTGATTAATCTGAAACCCCAATCTCTCGTTAATTAGTGTTCCTTTCTTTCATTAGATCAATTTAATTAGTGGTTTGCTTGCTTGTTTGTTTGTTGCATTTCATTCAAAAACAACACACACATTTCCACTTGTTTATAATCACTTCACTTTGCATCATTCCCTTTCTAATCCTTCCACTTAGCTAGAGTCATTGGTTGCTTATTATGTAAGATTATTGTGGACTCATCAATATACATTTAGTTAAACAACAACGTAGCTATGTATAAACAGAGCAAGTAATCGGACCATGTCCTTGTTTTTCTAGATTCTTTCCTATTATGATAAGGGGTACAATTCATATTTGGCCATTACTAGTATCATTAGTAAACCTCTTTATACATGGAACAAGTTAAATAGGCATCTATTGTTTAGGACTAGGAATCCTTTAGAAGATGTACTTAGTCCCGTTAATGCCTATATAAAAAGACCTTGGTCCCTGCTCTAACAATCATAAGCATTACATTATTCTTTGCCTCATTATGAGATTGCCTAAAGGATTGCTCAGAGGAGAAGCACCAAGTTAGACCATGTCTGCGAGAGGTCAATATTCGCATTCTTAACTTGAGTACAACACTCTTATCTAGAATTATGTTTACATGTTACCTAGATTGATTTAAGGCCATTAATCCATGTGGTACGACATTTTTTGGTCTTCATATACTCATTCTCCGGTCTTCATTAATTCATATGGTACGACATTTCCCGGCCTTCATGTGGTACGACAAATATATCACTATCTAGAATTTCGGATGGTCCTAGGCCTGCACCACCCAAGTACTCTCATCCTCTAAGGACTTTCTTTGTTTACGTGGTTGATTATCTTCGTTTAGTCATAAGGGTGGAGAAACCGTGTAGCACTCATTCATATACGCCCATGTTTAATTTTAGGGTAAATACTTCACATGATACACATAGTGTCACAATTAGGACAATTTGGTATCTAAAGAAAAAAACTTTGGTATCTATTTGGACAATTTGGTAAACACTTTGGTATCTAAATGGACCCCTTTTAGGCCAATATCGTAATCAAACCGACCATAGTCGATTTTCTAAATTTGAGTGCCGGACCGATATGTGGAAGTCAGTACCAGTCGGTTTTGATATGGTTTGGCTTCAAACTGATAAGCTTTTCTAGACCCAATATCAATGGTGGCAATGGTAGATCAGAGAGGAGATTACCGGCCAATCTCAACTCTCAAGATTTAGATGTAGATATGGAGGAGGAGCAAAAGAAAAACGAAAAAAATAAGGAAAAGAAAGAAGAAGATCCAGATGTAGATCTGGAGGAGGAGGAGGAAAAAAGAGAAAAAGAAAAAAGAAGAAGGAGAAAGAAATAAACAGGCTTGGTGTTGAACTAATGAAAAAGTTCCGGTCAAAACAGGGGAAGAAAGAATAACATATATAAAAGAAAAAACATGAGTAAGATTATGATATGTTAACAGTTCTCATACATAATGAGGAGATGAAGTTCTTGTTAGAGTAATAAGGTCCTCATTAGAGTAAATTCGGTTCTCATTTGAGTAATTAAGTCCTAAAAGTTGTAATTATAATGTTTTACGACTTGAGGACACGTATTACTACTTTGACAACTCATGTAGTAACTACAAAAAAGCTCTCGTTAAGATAAATATGGTCCTCATTAGCGTAAATAGGTTCTCGTTTGAGTAATTAAGTCCTAAAAATAGTAATTGTATGTATGAGATACGTTAACATACACTAGAATTTTCCAAAAAACATAATAGGAAAGGAGAGGAAGGTGCTTGGTGTTTTACTTTCTTTAAAAAAAAAAGTTTTGTAGACAAAAAATTAAGTAAATATAGTAATTGTCTATAATATAACAAGTGAGACTTGTGGTCTGATGGTGAGTCCCGTTCACCTACTCAGTCATTTATTTGCTCAGTCATACTATATTATATTGGACAACTTAAACATATTTATTTTTTTTGTTTTTACTTTATCAAGTAAAAAACCATTACTTTAATTATCAAAACATTAAAACAACAAACTCATTCTTCTCCACGAAACTACAACCTCTCCAGACCCAAACCCCAAAACCACAACCCAGTAGCCGTCGCCGTCACTGCTTCCGTTCGGCGACCCAAAAATGGGTCACCTCTACCTCCTCCTCTGTCTTTTCCATCAAAGGTGTTGTCAAAATCGGATGCAAACCCAAAAAGTTGAGTTAGATTCCACCTCCATAGCTCTGTAATCAAAATCAGACGCAAGTCTAAGTCCATGGGACAAATCCCAAAGCCCAGCCTCCAAAGCTTGACAAGTAGCATAGAAGATCTGATCAGACCCTCCCCTCAGTGCTAATTAAACCAATACCCAACATCTCAGGGCCGAGACTCTACTGCCATCCACATTCAAACAAAGCCAACATGAAGATAAATACCTAAGGCCATATAATAGATTGGTGAAAAAGATATATGTCTTCGAAAATCGAGTGTTGCTGGAAGGAAGCATCGACGGCGACAGCGACGGCGACGGCTAAGTTTTGGAATTGGGTATGGAGAGGTTGTGAAGAAGAAGAGGTCGTGGAGAAGAGTGGGTTTGTCATTTTAATGTTTTGATAATTAAAGTAATGGTTTTTTAATTGATAAAGTAAAAACAAAAAAAAATAAATATGTTTAAGTTGTCCAATATTCTCCACCTTTGGATTTAGGTGATTGAGTATGACTGAGCAAATAAATGACTGAGTAGGTGAACGGCACTCGTCTGATGGTTAAGGATCAAATTTAAAATTTTCATGAGTGAGTTAAGGAGTTTGAACCTTAAAAAAAAATTGTGTGTGTCAGTTCTGGCTGATTTGGCTCAGCCGGATTTCAGCTAGTTCGGCTCATTTATGTATGTATAGCCCACCCTGCTAGTATCTATAATTATACTTGGTATTTTTATCCCTTTTTTGTCAATTTCAAGAACGAAATTATCATTTTAGGGCCACTCTCAGCACCAGACCATCCAATTTATCGACTGCATATCCATGAACTGAGTTGAAAATATCTCCATTTTTAATGACCTTTGCTGGTTTTCCTCTATTTTTGTCAAACTTCTGACTCATGACGGCAAATCGAAACTCGAAAAATCTCGATGGTTCAAACAAGTTTTCATTATGTTAGGGCAATTTTGATCACAATGACAACAACCAAGGTCTTTCGTTTTATATAATATCGAGTCTACATAATTATATGTGTCAATTTCGTTAAATCTAACAAAATCAGAAACTCTACTGCTTGAAAAAATAAGAATAACTATGTGTTCCTCGTTTTTTTTTTTTGTAATGGGTTTGTAATAACAATTTTGCATTTGAAATTGACTTCAAAATTGATGGAACTAACAAATGGTTCGAGAGAATATTTTTGTAGATATCAAAAAGTCACCTTTTTTTTTTTCGATAACAAATTTTCCAAGGCCTGATACTTTAAGTCCCATATCAAATACCACATAGTAAGTCATTGGTATAGAGATACCGCATAGTAAGCCATTGGTATAAAGTTCTCCCAATTGAAGACTTTCTCTCTTTTCAATATTCTCAACAAAGTTTTAATAAGGCGACATCAATAACCCTCCTTTCACGTATATTCTTGTTGTTAATGATACTCATTCATTTTTGGATATTTAACCTGACAATTAATACACATTAACTAGTTATCCGTGAGTCGAACTTAAAACCTCCTATTTACTAGGAGACTAATGCCACTAGACCAAATGGTACTAGACTAATGCTCTTAATAGTTAATACATGTGTCACTATCTCTACTACTATACAGAGAAACAAAAAGTTTGGTGTCAAAAGTTTCACTAAGTTTTGAATTGCCATCAATACCTTGTAGATAAATTAAACCTAAAAATATGAAAAATATATTAAAATGTCAATATTGTAAACTAACAAATAAATAAAGGGCAAAAATTCAATTTGGTACCTGAACTATTGCGAAAGATATTTTTTGGTACCTACAATTTTTTTTTACCTAAAATGGTATATGAACTATTGCGCCGTTACCCAAAATGGTACCTCCGTTAACTTGGTCATTAAGTATGATGCAATTAGGTACCATTTTGGATAACGGCACAATAGTTCAGGTACCATTTTGGGTAAAAAAAATTGTAGGTACCAAAAAGTATCTTTTGCAATAGTTCAGGTATCAAATTAGGATTTTACCATAGTCCAATTAGGTAGAATTTCTCATCCAAATATGTGCCACATAGGCGAACTTAATGACCAAATTAATGGATGTACTATTTTGGGTAATAGTGCAATAGTTCAAATACCATTTTGGGCAATTTTTTTTATAGGTACTAAAAAATACATTTCACAATAGTTTAGGTACCAAATCATGTTTTTATCCATAATTAAAAATAAATTAAAAATAAATAAACAAAAGGAGTGAGTGAAAATCACAACTCTATATTCGATAAATCCAAAAACTGATGTTGGCAATTTTCTTTCAATTACTTTTATCTTCTTCTGTGGTGGAAATTTTGTACCAAAAAGAAAAAAAAAGATTTATGCAAGGAGTCGTCTTATCTCTCTGTGCAAAGACACGGTAAAATGCTAGTTTTTTTTTGGTAAAGGGCTTCACATGAAAGTCAATTGCTAAAAATACCCATGTCAAGGAAAAAAAAAACTATTTAGAGTACAAATACATATTTTACACAAATATTTTAGACTTTTTGTTTGATTTTATCGGATTTTTTTTTTCATAACCCCAAGAAAAAAAGACTTTTCCATATTTTAGTTTTTTATTATTATCATAAGCCCCAAGAAGACAAGTACGTTTTTCTACATAAAAAAAGCAAACACATATTAAAGAAAAAAAAAATCAAAACTCACGCCCAATGGGAAGAATATCTTAGGTAGGACAACTTTGCAACGTGGCAGATTCGTCCACCCAATCAAAAACTTTCTTTCCAAACACCATGTTCATATTGGAGAAATTTTTCAATGTGACTGTCACGCCACGTGGCCATGTGACCTCCTGTTGTAATTGGACCATATCTTTTATTTTTTTCCTCCAGTGTATCAACTATTGACCATTAGTTATCTAAATGATGACGTGGTCCAATCACAACAGGATGTCACATATGCCACATGGCGTGACGGCCACACTGAAAAATCTCTCATTCATATTGCCCTTTCTGTTGGTCCGTGAAATATTGAAAACGCCTTTAATACTAAAAAATTGCACACGTGACTAGTTACTATTGGACGGTTGGACCATAAGGTTTGTTCGACTGCCATATTGATATTCCGACCAAATCCGTAATCCACAACAAATTCACGCCCCCTATATAGAAACCCCACCAAAACCTCCCTCTCCCATAAATTCTTAGTCTGAAAACCTATCCTTACTTCCATGGATGCGGATAAGATGATCTCCTTGGTGTTTTACGAATCAGCAATAACACTGAAATTTATGATTGTATTTCGGAGTACTAAGATCCATTCGTTCGATTCCAATCTACCTATAAAGAGATGCCTCCTCATGAAGTTAGTAGACAAGAGAGGTCCCTTAATGCTCAGTTCTTTTCCTTCCTTGACAATGTTGTAGCCATTGTTGTCTTACAGATAACAGATCTTCTAAAGAAAAATGAAAAATATTCCGAAATATTGTTCAAAGTTTTTTGACTTTGCCTCGATTGCTTGGAATTCATTTTACCGGTCTTACCCTATTCAGATTTCTTGCTTGAGGAACAAGAACTTAAGAAGTTATTGGCGTATGAGGATTGGGGGCATTGAAGTAATGCCAAGATCGGTTGAGCATTTTGAAATACTTAAAAAAAAACTCACTTTTTCATTTTTTTTTTCTTCTCAATTTAAGTATTTTAAAATACTTAGCCCCTCTTTCTTGGCATTACTCTAATGCCCCCAGTCCTCACACGCTAATGCCATCTTAAGTCCTTGTTCCTTAATCGAAAAATCTGAACAGGGTAAGGCCGATAAAATGAATTCCAAGCAATCATGGCAGAGTTGGAAAACTTTGAACAACGCTTCGGAATATTTTTCATTTTTCTTCGGAAGATCGATTAACAGTAGAGAAACAGTGAGTGACAAACACAACTCCATCTTCAATCTAAAAACTACTGTTGGCAGTTTTCTTTCAATTACTTTTATTTTCTTTCGTTGTGGGAATTTTATACCAAAAAGAAAAGAAAAATATTATAATTTTGCATTATCTTTCGGTAAGTAGACACAGATAGAAAGCTAGTATATATAAAACACATCCACAACAAGTCAACAACCTTTATTTTAGGCTTTAAATTAAATAGTAACCAAACTTGGCTGACAAAATCGATGTTGTGTGTGTATTTCGCATGGACCAAAAAAGAGAGAGGGACCATCAAATATTTTGGAAGAGTACGCTGAAAGATTTAAAGCCGCCCTCTCTCCTTTTATATTTTTACTTAGCTCTTTAACTTACTCAACCTACTATTCTACTAAATCACGCTATTGAAATGATACATTGCTTACTAAAATCTAAAACGAAATTTAGATTTGAATGATTGTGAGGGAGCTCGTTTACCTTGACGACCCATTTTCTGTTTTTTGAATATAGAATAGATTGTTCCATTGTACGTGATTGGTATGGTTGTGAATAATGGTGTGGAAAATTTGAAATTCAATTGCAATGTAATTTGGGTCCCTAAGGGTTTGGGAGAGAGTTGTATAATTTTATTGAAGTTTTGTCTTATGATGGGAATGTTTTATCCACCCATGACAAATTAGATTTGCATAATATGACTTGATTTACGTAACTCCAAGTGTCTCTTTTGACCACTTCTTATAACTAGATATTTCTTGTTCAACACAATCGTCCATGCATGTATGAACTATCTCAAATTTATTAATTAAACTTATTATAAGATCCACACAAAATCAATAATGGTTACTTAGTAGTACAAGTGTGTCGGTACCATAAATTTGATTCATAATTTAGTCTAATATTGATATCCAACTACTTTTTAAGAAGGAAAATGACATATCAAACTAACAATTTTAATTTGGGTTTTAAAATCATTATCATAATATATTTGCTTTCAATGATGAAAAAAATAACATTCATGATATATGCTCTAATAATGGAGATTCTATTTAAGAGATCTTACTTCAAATTAGAAATTGATGGAAGCCACCACGGGAAGATTAGTTCAATGGATAATTTCATTTAGAATGAAAATTAAAATGAAGAAAAAAGAAAGAAAAAGATGAAGAACAGCCAACCAACCATACAAAGAAAGCAATTTTCATTTTGCTCTCTCTTACAATAATAGAAGTCAGAGAGAAAAGAGATACTTGGTCTTGATTATATATAGCATCGTCCTAATTAGATATATAACACTATTAAGTTAATGGAGACTTTGCTACATTCATGTATGGATTGAAGCATATATGTCGATATATCGTGTCATTGTGATTTGTGAATGAGGTCAAATTTAGAAGAAGCAAGCACTCACTACTTCTCTATGGGGCATATATTCCCACGGGTCTCTTATGAAATGTAGTATAGAATAGATGGGTGTATTCTTTTTCTCTTTGCATGTGAATTGAAATGTAGTGCTTGTGATATTTGTCATTATAACTCACCTAACACTAGCCTTTATCCATAAATCCTTGCTAGGTGTTTAGGGATAGTGAGACTGTGAATAATCTAGGGTTAGATATTTAATATGTTATGTCAATAAAGTTATAATTACATATGTGTGAACCAATAATTACAATGGTGAAATTTTGAAACCCACTTTTCTTTTGGGTTTTTGGGTAACAAATGAACAAAAAAAATATATGATACGTAATGAGCATTTATTTCTACAGCAAATCTCGCATTTGAATCCCTTCTTTACTTTGGTCTTGGAATTAATCCATGTATAAGAACATAACATTTTATAATTTTTTTTTTGTTAACATGTATTGATTGCCCAAGTTGTTAACAAAATGATAACGTCTAATTCAATGAATTAGACGTTGATGTGATTTAAAAAATTTAGCCTATTAATAATGCACATTATGTGGAACCAAAAGAAGAAAAGAGAAGGGTAAGCAAGCAGTAGCAATCACTCACTAAAACCAACAAAAGGATGCGATCATCATCCAATAGTATAATAACCCAAACAAGTGAAACAACTAATAATAATAATCATCTTAAAAAGTATAGGTGTCTTTTGGACAAATGTTTGTTAATTTTATTATGAGTAATGCTACACATCCCAAAATTCTCTACCAAATATAAATACTAAATGATATGGCATCTGCCACATCACCCTTGAAATTTCCAACATAACTACCGCATTACCCTTAAAAGAAAAATGTTTGGGATCCCAAATTTGTTTACCAAATTCAGATCCCAAATGATGTGGCATTTGCCATGTAATTTCCACCATGTCTTTATTTAATCTATTTCAGTTTTCCCAAGCATTTTCCTTTTATTATTGAGATGCTTTTTGATCTTCCAAACTGGGGTCCCAGAGGTTTTACAAGGCTTGATTAGCCAAAATATGGAGGGTCCTAATTAAAGTTTACTTTGAATGAAGTGATGGTTCATGTCTTCAAAAACATGGGTTATGAAGGACTAAAATATCGGATATTGTGGAAATATTGACAATTTTAAAAATAAAAATTTCGATCAAAATATTAGATATTGATGGAAATTGTACCAAAATTTTGCATAAAAATTGCACATTCAATTGAAAATATACCAAAACAAAATATCCAAAAGATGTGAAAACTAATATTGGTACTTGTAAAAAAAATAAAAATTTCGAGGATATTATAAATTTTTAATCATTAGTTATGAAAGGCAAATCATATACAAGTATAGCTCATATCTTGTAAATCAAAATGATTTTGGGGCAGACGATGCCCCAGAATTCTAGACTGGGGAATCCCTTAACGACCTTAAGAGGATATTGGCTAAAAGGAAAAAAAATAAAATCAATCAAACCATAGATTGGTTTGACTAGCATGAGAGGGAGCTGAGATTTAGGTCATTATAAGTTCTAATCTCGTAGTTTGGAAAGCCCGCTTGATTTGTTTTGTGGGAAGCTGTTTTGAAAATGTGGAACAAACTATACTAGTGAGCAATGGATGGAATGATCGACAGTTGATGAGTAATAAATTGCATGTGAAACTAAGGGCTAGTTTGGTACAGCTTCGCTTTTAAAAAAATTAGTTTTTTCGTACAATTTAAGGTCTTAAAATGTTTGGTAAATTAGTAAAAAGCAACTTTAATTAAAAATTACGGGTCAGTGGAAGCAGATTATAGAAGCAACCCAAATGTTACTTCTAAAAGCTGCTTTAATTCACGGTTGATTTTTTTAAAAACGATTTTTTTTTTAAGTCACAGCAATCCCAAACTAGCCCTAAGTACGTTGGACAATACTCCTACCCAAATCAATTTGGACAAGACGGTCCAAACTCTCTCTTATATTAACGTCATGATCAAAACTGTTCATATATAAAACGCTCTTTAAAGATTGGCCATGCAACAAAGTCAATCGAACCGAAGATTATTTAATTGTCCGACTACACCAAAGTGGATGATTCATCCGTCATAAGAAGATTAACTTTTATCAAAACTATTACAGGTGGATTTAAAAAAAAAAAAACGATCGACAATTTGTTTATTTTTTTAGAGAATATATCAGAAAATAAATAATTCTAGTTGTTAAATTATAATGCAAAATGTATGCAAATGATAAAAAAGTGGGAACTAGACAGGAATATTGCTCTGTTGTATGTAGCTTACTTGTCCATGTTTACTCACCTTGTACATGATGCTTGTTTAAATTGGTAGTAACTCGGTGAACTTAACGTAAAACTAAGCAACTAGATGAAAGATGTAGCTTCCAATGGCAAATGGCTCCTATGACTAAATCAGGCTCTACAAATTGCCTGATTTAGTCAAAAACCATGTCTCAGACGATGCTTCCTATTTTGACAAATCTTCAACATTAGAACATTAGTATCAACTCCAGCAGTTGGAAGAGCACTAGGTCACTAGGGCATAAATAAATCCAAGCTATCAAATTTGTAGCTAAAAGCTACTTTCCCTTTTCCTTAGATTGGATAACTGGAATTGTGTTTCCTTGGCCAAAGTGACTTTAGAAGGTGAGGATGACTTGGGG
Organism: Rubus idaeus; assembly: GCA_030142095.1. Lineage (NCBI taxonomy): Eukaryota > Viridiplantae > Streptophyta > Magnoliopsida > Rosales > Rosaceae > Rubus > Rubus idaeus. Next base: position 15,888,351 of record CM057970.1, on the reverse strand, counting down.
ATGTGTTGTGGAGATGCCATAGCACCTTATCATTCCCCTGGAACATTAGAATTTCAGTTGGATCACTAATACATACTGCTATCAATGAAATGCAAACAAACAATTTCTCATCATATTGGTCACACTACAAAATACAAAATGCATTACATATACACCCCCCTCTTTTAACAAACTAAAAAACAAAAAAATACCAGAGCAAACCGGAAAATGAAATACATATGGATCAAATGAAAGAATTTGACTGCTCCGTCCTTTGGACTACCATCTGTGATGATTAAAGAAGCAGCAGCAGTCAAGAGGAGAAATAAGAAATATCACTCTTTAGGCAGCATCGCAATCAATACCGATACTAACCACCGCACAGTGCTCATCAAGAGCAACATGCTAGACACCAATCGAGCCATCACTGATAGTAAAACCACAATTACCCCACAGAGAAGCACTGATCAAAATGGATGAAGTGAAAGTTATGATGCAGAAGAGAGAAAAAAAAAAAAAACAGAAGCACTCATCAATGTCTAAAAGAATTTGGTCTCTAGAACAAATCAGCTTTCTTCTTTTGCATGTCTTGCTTCCATTTTGGCAGTTGATAGAAAGCATCTTTCGTCATCCCAAATATGATCTGAAAGTCCTCATCAGAGAGATAGGCCTGCAAAGCCAAACAGAACAGGTAAATATCATTTCCAAAACAGATGACGAAGTTTGACGACATTCACAAATGACCAACCTCTCTTCTCTTAAAATCAATTCCAGTTACTGGATTCTCAGATTTAGCCCTCAGTTGGTCATAACTGAAAGTACTTTGACTGCTTTCACTGCCATTCTCATCCTGCTCTTGCTTTGGTTCTGATACAGATGCGGGCGAAACAGCATCTGTTTCCTTGACTTCAGGACCTTCCTGAGAACCATCTGTTTCAGAAAATGCCTTTTCACTTTTTGCTTCAGCTGCGATTATTCCAATGTATCAGATAGTCAATGTGCAATATATACAAGGTTGAGACTAATCCCTAATAAGAAACAGATTTATTGAACAGGCAAAGAAGAAAAAACAAGGGGGGAAAACTGCAAAGAGCATCATCAAGAATGGTAAGTTCAGTAATTGAGGAAAATTCTAATCTTTCCTTTTTGATACGAAAGAGAATCATTTAGTACATAGAAAAATGAACTAGAAGTTCGTCAACCGAAACCAGTAAAAAAGAGGAGAAGATGACAATCAGCTAATAAGTGCCACCCAATCAAACAGAGTTGAAGACTGAAATATCCCTAAAATATTTGACATTGACGCCCAAGATGCTAAAATCTATCTCTCCCCAAATACACCACTTCCTCCTGGTTGTCAAAGATGCTATTTCCATCAAAACAGGCCAAAGTGAAGCCAAAGCTACACATTGCCTTCTTATTTACACATATACCCAAATTTTTTTTTTTTTGAATGCCCAAAATTCCTGAACCAACATTAATTATTTCTTGATCAAGTGTAACAACCGTCCAGATTTGCAACGTGAAAAAATAGTGCAAAAAGAAAGGAAAGAAATGATCAGGGTAATCATCAACTTCGAGAAGACTACATGATAAGAGATAGACAAGCATAGAAGTAGAACACTTTCTTGGAGCATATCATTTTGCATTGGGCCAACAGCACCAACAGCCCAACTAAAGCATGTTCTTTGTAGGTATACCGCATATCATCCTTATAATAATCTTATATAACTGATAAGGAGGGTCAACTAGAGCTCTAACATAGAGCGAAAAAGGATTTGGTTCGCCAGAAAAAAAAAACAAAAAAAATCCAAAAGAAAGAATATACCACACTATTGTCGGACTGAAAGGATTCAACAAGATATTAATTGACCTTCAAGTTCCTTTTAGACAGATAGCACATGACACTGGAAGAGGAAACCAAAAATAAAATGACTACATAGGAGGTAACAGATATCAGAAGTCAACATTGGTTAAGTCACCATGGCAAACGTCTGGTAGAACTGAATTTGAATTACACCCCATATCATGAGCTTAGACAAGCCAAAGAATGAATAATAACCCTGGTTCAGAAATAATGAATACAGAATAATGTACAATGCCATTCAATCAAAAGGGAAGGAAGACGGAAAAATACTATAATTAAGAAAGATGTAAATCAATATCAAAACTCAACATGCAGGATCAGAGACTAAGAATAAAAATTACAGAAACTGTTATTCTCTATCACGCATAGAATCATCTCATGTAGGTGATGTAAAACAAAAATAAAACTTGCAGGATTAGAAGATCTCTATAGTGAGGGAAAGCATGCAGAAGTTTTTCTTCTTTACTTACCACTAGTTTCTGCAGGAGGACTTTCTACAGGGGGACTTTGCACTGGAGAGGCATCAGGTGTTAACTTACTCTTTTCAGCGGTAAGAACGTTTGAAAGTGCAGCAACTGCTGCAGCTCTTTGTGATCCTTGACTCATTGAAGAAGGCTTGGGAATAGAAGGTTTGCTTCCAGAGGATGAACTAAATGCAGAAGATAAAGCAGCTAAAGCTTCTGCTCTTTGCCTTGGTCCTCCTTCGCTCAACCCATTGGACTTATCCTGGCCATGCGATTGCATGTAAGTTGATTTATTGAATGAATGTCTCACAAGTCATGCAAAAACATAGCATCATGATCATCAAATTATCATGCATCAAACTATATAATTGATCATTGAACGAAACATGAAAAATGAAAAGGTGCTAATATATACCAATAAAGCACAGAGGCACAAAGATCAAAGGAGCGAGTTCTATGTTACAACTTAATATCAGGTCCAATATGTAATAATACAACATTCATAGAAAGGGGAGGAGATGCAAGAACTAGAGCATAAAAAGGCAAGGGGATGCACACTCTCTAGTGGAACTTTCGGAGATCAAAAACCACGACTAGTTAATTATGAGTCCCTAGTATTTGCTTTTTGTTTTTTTGTTTTTGTTTTTGTTTTGTTTTTTTATGGGATGTAAAGATTTTGATGAGAAAAGAAGCATTTACAAAATATATGTGCAAGAAATCCATCAAACTACAAAATAACTCAATTCAGCACTCCGCACCAATCTAGGAGAACTATACTCATAGGAGTAATTTTTTTTTTAATTTCTGACATAAGAGCCAAAAGAGAATCCAGAATCTCATTCTATCCCCATTAAATCCACTTCCTCCTCCTTATCCTCAAAGAGTACCTAGTATTAATTCATGGAGCGAATTACAAGTTCTGATCGTCTGCAACACCTCAGGTGAAGAATATCATCCACTACAAGTAAATGATACTGGCACAATCAATTTTAATTACCGTAGGGGAAGATTTCCCAGGAGATGAATTGAATGCAGATGATAAAGCAGCTAAGGCTTCAGCTCTTTGCCTTGGCCCTCCTTGATTCCCATCGGATTTGTCCTGGCTCAGCAACAGGAATGCATTGTCCGTGTATTAGAGAGGCATAATATATGATGATGCTAGAAACATTTTTAGAATTTGACATGTTTATTCCGTTAATGTAGTTGGATTATTTCAAATTGTTAGGATTTAGGAATAAAACGTTATTCCAGCAATTAACTTAAAATGTGAGAAGTTCCAATAGAGTAAGGAAAGGGGGAAACATAAATCAAAGGTTAAAGCCTTAAAACACCACCATTTCTTAAACCATATAATAATGTAATACTATAATTTATATTCATAGGTATTTGCATATTCTCATCAAGACGAGAAATTTTATATTAAAAACGATGAGAAGAAATCCTCTTAACAAAACACTAAATTGCAATGTAACTATAGTCCATCGATCCTCTTTTATGCCCTATCACATCAAAATAAAACCAATCTTCATAAGAACTTCCTCTTCTTTATATATATATATATATATACAGTCCCCTTCACATGCGCACGTCCGCATTGAAACTAAAATGCGAACATCTCCATTGCGAGTGCAAACTATTAATCAAAACCGTCTATATTTTAGGTCATCATTCAAGGATCATTTTGATATAAAAAATAATAAATCGGAAATTATTTAGCCATTTGATTACCATATTCATCGCTTCAACCTTATCTGACGGACTGTATTTGTCTATAAAACTATATAGCGAACAGACAACCAAACAATCTCCGATTCGGCTGATTTTTTGCAAGGATAATTTTTGAAAATAAATCTAAACGATGAACGGTTCTGATGATTGAGTTATGTTGTCAATTGGTCGAGATACTATGTTCGCATTTTAGTTTCATGGGATTGAGGGTATTATATATATATATATATATATATATATATATATATATATATATATATATATAAAAGGGTCATACAGAACCAAATCCTTGTAAAAATACAAGTAGCTTAAAAAAGTAACACCTTATTTTAAAAAATATGAAAAGGAAATAAAGAAATCAGCAGTAAGAATAGGATATGATCATCAATCCACTGTATACACTAGACATAATTTATTACAAGCAATTCAGACAAAATTAACAAAGGAGATTAAGCTGCACCTAACATAGATTGCTTACCTCCACAGCATGGCCAACGCCAAATAGAATGGACACCTTCTTCTGGAATGAGTTTCCTTGAACCTACAATTTAGCAGCCATATTGTTAAGAAAATACACATCGAATGGAATAAAAGTAATGCATTTCCAATTCTTCCTGCTTTCACACTTTCAGTTTTGATAACAAACAAACTTTAATTGAACGAGGGAACCAGAAACAAGAAACAAAAGCTGAGAAGTTCACAGCTACCAGAAACAAACATAAACATAAACTCAAACCACTGCATCCTTTAGTTTAGAAAAATGGAGACAGTAGTCTTTAAATTCAACCAAAACTGAAGCCCACAAGGCTGACAAGAACGTAACTTTCTCCCAAAGGTTGACAAAAGTCTTTGGGAGAAATTTAAACCGCTGCAGCCTTTAGTTTAGAAACATGGAGGAGAAAGTATAGTCTTTAAATTCAATCGAAACTGAAGCCCACTAGGCTATACAAGAACCTAACTTTCTCCCAAAGGTCCTCCACCCTCACTCCATTATAGTCTTCAAAGATCCTTCTATTCCACTCCATCCAGATTACCCAAATTACAGCCAAAACACTGCAACGTCAAAGAGCTTTAGGCTTTTTCCCTTTGCCAAACCAATTTGAACTTCACTCAACAGGCAGAGCACCCTACTGGAGACACCCAGCTCACCCCATCCTCTCTAAAAGATCTCTGACATTAATGTGAAGTCACTACACAAAAACATGATCAGCATTCTCTCCTTGAAGCTTACACATGGCGCATAAATCTGAAGTCACCACACAATTCACAAAAACATGATAAGCGTTCTCTCCTTGAAGCCCAGACATGACACACTAATGTGGAGAAAAAAAAAAGGCCTTTTTGAAGTAAATCACATTTGTTCACCCTTTCATGGGGAATCAAATATGGGTGACAGGTTGAACCATTGGTGGCAGGGGTGTGATGAAAGCCCGGGCGGGTTAAAAGGGCATCGAATGCTTCTGCCATCGAAAAAGGTTAAGCCCCGCAGTGGGAGGATTTCTTGCAGGGAATTCTGTCACATCGGGGGTGGGGGGTGGTGGCCCTTAGCTTTTCAAATTGATCTCACATGAGAATAATGGGCAGCACTGTTATCAATGTGCACAGATGAGAATCCTCCAAAAGACTCTCCAGCTTCCACCTCCTAACATCTAACTTGGTTTCCACCAATCTGGCCGTCTATAAGTTTCAGCATTGAAGATACCTCTATCTCCTCATTTTTTGGACACCTCATAGCATCTAACTTGCTTTCACACAACCAACATAACTTTGGTTCAGCCTCTAAAATATATGATCAAGTTCTGGCATCTCAAATGGACAAACAAGAGTTACTGAAACTAAGATTTACAATTCTTTATAACATAATCACTTATAAACGTATATTCATACACCCTGAATCATCCACTATATATGCTTTAAAGTTGCAATATTTCACACCAAGAATCCTTTGGATAAATTCCTACCATCACTGTAATGATCCCAAATTACACAATTACTTGCCCATCCAAGCAGTTTCTCATTCAAAACAAGCATATCATTTACTGACATGCTTCCCATGTTTGATTTGATTCTTGTTCAAAGGTCTTGAGTATCTCAATCAAATGCGTTAAAGATGAAGTAAACAATTAAAACCACCCAAAATTACAGAAAGCATGTCATACATTCAACTAGATGTGTTTCAAACTTTCAATTATTTCCTACTTCACAGAATGAACTCCATGAATATATCTGTTTGGGCATGGTATCGTGTATCTGAAACTTGTCGACACAGCCAAAATATAACCGTTTTTCATATAAGCCATCAGCATATGATCATAATCATACCCATAAAGAATGAAGATTATTGATATATGTGTGTATATATATATATATATTTCAGGACATACATTAGCTTTTGCAAGATCCCATGAAAAGTATGTTGTAAAGAAGCGGGGTTCATTTCCTTCAGTAACTTTGTACAATGGTACATTAGGAGACAACCCGTCCAGAGATGCCGCCATCTCTATGTATTTCTGCACAAATCATTTATAATCAATGCAGAATATTAAAAAAACAAAAAAAACATGGAATGAAAAGGAAAAAAAATCTAAATATTAAGGTATACCTTGCCAATTTCAAAAGCATTTTGCTTTTCTTTTGAGTCTACACATTGACCAACCCAAACAAAGACTTCAGCATGTGTGTCTAGTATAAGAATATCCTCTGTAAGCAGATCATCTTGAGTAAAGTTGTAAATTTCCTCCACCTGTCCAATTAGATACAGAAGATGATTAGAAGCCACTATTATCCGAGTCAAGTTTCAATTAAATACAGGCCGTATAACTAACCTGAAACTTTCCTGGGGAACCCACATGGAAACAGGGAACACGAAAATAAGAATAGTTAGAATAGAACTAACTTTGCAAACAAATTTATCCAACTAAGACGTCATTTTATGTGATAAATTAATTCAACAAAGAGATAAAACTTAAAGCAGTAGTGAATGAAGTAGTGGTACTTATTAACATATATTTCTACCTTTGTTGAATGAGAATGTGAACAGGTGAGGATCTCTGGAAATCTCCGGAGCAACTTTATTACTGGTGTAACTTTGTTTCCCTCCTAGGGCATACCAGAATGCTGAGCTCTCAGTTCCTTCTTTAGCGTGTTTTAAAGTAACTCCTGGCTGTATTAGCAATGGATAAAAGGCTCAAATAGATAGACAGTCAATACAACAATGAGGCAAATTTGGAAACTCAAAATCTATGATATGTTAGAGACTAGGGACTAGTAAGAAACTACATTAAGCATGGTACAAATAATGCCAATTCAATAAATACATTCCATCCAGTACATGCCCAACCAACTTAATTTTTACCAATAATGTCAGACTAAGTATACCTTCAAAAATTCTGCAAGTTTTGCTGCTAACAGTTGCTGCTCAGCGGTACACTGATTTCCATTCCAAGAAAAAACTGAGGAGCCAGATTGCAAAAGGAAACACTCGGTAGAGTTCAATGATGTTGCCACCTGAACAAGAACGAAATTATACACACACACACAAACATACTGCATGTATATTGAGAGGAAGCAAAGACTGTCCAACAAGAAAAAAGAGTACTAAGATAACATCCAGCACTGAACAAGAAGTCCACCAACAAAACCAAGCAAGGAAAACATTCTCTCCAAGTATGCAGTTTAATTTTAATCTTCCCTCTACATTACTATCAGAGAAAACCCATGCCATAAAAATTAATCACCAAACTGAAGCTTCCCAATTAGTATGCAGAATAAAGAAAGGAATATCTTTAAATTCTGCAGACACCAATGCCCAGAAAGAAGCTCAAAACCGTACTCTATCCCACATTCCCACATCGCCATCACCTCCTCCTCCTCCTTTACTTAAACTTTCAAGCAAAATCACTTCATATTTCTGGAGGTTGACTTTTACTTTGATATTTTATATGATATGAAAATTTTGGATATGTGCGAGTCCCACTACAATTTATTAGACCCTCTGATCCTATGGTCAGGTCGAGTCCTTACTAGTAATCATACCCGAACCAACAAATTAGCTAAACAATGATTTATGGAAAGTATCTGAGGTCTGTTTCCCAGAATGAATAATTTCAAAGGTCATTGGAGCATATATTGTAACTTTGAGTAAGGGTCCTGTGTGAGTACAGAATATGAATTAGCTCATACCGCATCTACTTGCACTGCTTTATTGTTATGAATTGAGATTCCAGATAACCGAAAGAGTGCAACACACTCTGCTGTGTAGGTTTCATCCGCCAACCCTTTCTCCTCAACAAATTTTTTATAACCAGAGCTCAGGCCACCCTAAATTGGAAGTCAATAAAATTAAACAGTTAGTTTCAAACTAAACAATTTATTTCAGTAATTAAAATCAAATCCTAATATGAAAATGAGTTTTTTGTGCAAGCTTAAACAGAATACCTTCAGGACTACCATAGGCTGAAAAAGTGCAACAAACTGTGGTGGCTCTTTACCTTGGAATATGTGACCCTGCAAGAAGCCGGTGTTATATTCATGTCACAAAGACACATTCACCATCCAACTTGACTAAAGATCATAAACTGATACCTGAACCGGTCTTCCCTTCAGTGAGTTGGACATCGAATTCGCCAAATGAGAAGCTCTTTTCTGGTCCTCCTAAAATGGATGCAACACAAATTCTTTAGCACTCCTCAGATAACGCGGCTTAGGTTTCTAAACAAGGTATAAATGAAGAAGTAATGCGGCTTAGGTTTCTAAACTCTTTTGCACTCCTCAGTGGAGCACAGAAAATGTAGAAGTAATCTAAACAAGGCCATGACTATTCTATTTACTTCCTCCGTAATCCAAACACAACTCTAACCTTGCTATAAGTAATAAATGGCTTGAAAGAAGAGAGACTAAACAAAGAAACTAGAAAAAGAATACCAACATCGGTCTACTAAATCATTGTCTCATTTCTATGTGAATGGAACTTTTGATGGAACAATATAATTTTTTTTAAAGCACAGAATAAATTCCAGCAAAAGACAAGAAGTCCACTGAGAACGAACCAGAAACAGAAACAAAGCTAATCTAGCACCTTCACTTCACCTTTCTTACTACACCAGTACATTTATCATCCAACTACAGCTCCCCAATGGGCATGAATAATAGGAGTATATCTAAAATCTGCATGCTACCAAAGTCTACAAAGAAGCCAAATACCGCACTCTACCTCTGCATGAAATCAGGTCCTCCTCCTTATCATAAGAATTCTGGCATTCCTACCTAACCAAATCATCCGAAAACCAACAAACACATTTCCAGAAAACATTTTCTTTCAAACCCCACCAAAGCCACAATCTCAACAAACTTCTATTGTAAGGCAAAAATGCACGTTTCTGTTTCTTTAAATGTAAGAACTGTAACAGAAAGCAAAGCCATTCTTTCGGTTATTTGAAGTCTGAACTGGAACAAATAGAATTACCTCAATACTATCCTTTCCAAACCAACAGCACAGAAAGTAATCATCTTTTCTATCACCAGAGTGGTAGGTATAAAGAATTATGTAGCAATCTCCACTATAAAATTTTCCGATATCTTCCTTAGGAAATTGTGTTTTAGCACTGCCATCGACGCACCATACCTGAAGAAAAGAATATTCAACATTCCAGAAAATATCAACAATGCAGCCTGTTTAATTAAGTCATTACTAGAGGCATGAGAGATATATATCAACTAGACCTCCATCTTTCCACCTCCTTCAAGCAAAGGTGGGACCTCTTCATTTACGGGAGCACCTTTTGTCATGCCCTTTACACCAACACCTTGTTGCTTCAGCAATGCTAGCAGAATACAAATATACCATATTAATAAAGCTAACCAGAAAGCATTAGAGTAGAGTTCACAACTTGGGATTATAATTACCTGCTACTTTTCCTCTTCCCTCCTCAGAACTAGAAGTTGCTGATCCTAATGGCCAAGAATCAAAGTTGGACTTGAATGAACGTGTCTCATAACCTTGAATAAGCCGGGTTATTCGTGTTGATTTTGGTCTATTCTGACGAGAAACGAATTCCTGGTGACAATATACTACCATTACATTTATATATTTCACTGAAATGAATTCCAACCCAAATGCAGAAACAAATGCAGGTCACTACCTCAGCTGCTTGGCTAGCAGCTTTTCTGTCCTCCACTTGTGTTACACGACCAACCCAAACAAATACCTCGGAACCACAGTCCAGTAAGTAGCATTTGTTGTTTTCAAGCAAGGATTTGGATAGTTCACCTTCTACAGTCTTCACTTCACCATCAGTTATGCTTTAAAATCAGTGATTACAAAGTTAGAACCTCAAAAATAAAATTCCAATGTTTTAAATACTGGCCACTCCATTGGTGTTGGTAATATCAGCACACCAAACTTGAAGCTTGGTGGAAGGTCGAAGGGTACCCTTTCACCCTGCCACCGAACTTTTGGCGGCATAACATTGAAACTTTGGTTTTTAACTGTCAGTAGAAACTCAAGATTCTTTTTACAACCTCAAGTCTTGGGTACATATCCACTATTATTATATTTTTTTCCCCACCAAAATTCCATTTCAATTTTGTTAGGGTTTGTTTCCCCAGCACATCTGAAGCAGCTAAAAATTCAAAGTTCAAATACTAAGCAGAGTACAACTTCAAAATTTTCAAAATGTAATAAATTATTTCCTATTTCATATTGGAAAAAATAATTATCTGAACTACAAGGACAAAATTATATTCATTATTGTTACTTGGGCCATTTCTAGAGTTGATGCTTCACCTTGAAAACAAGCAGAGAAAGAAAAGTGAATAGTAAGGTAGTTTCTCTATTTGTTTTCCAATGAATTCTTGATTTATGGTTAGATTGCTTAAAGTATTTTAGAATAAATGAGATGTGTGAATTAGATCTCCTATATAGCACAATGATGTGTAGCATGATTGAATCCATTTGAGGACAAAAAAAGTTAATACACCTTTTCGAGTTTATAGATAGGCATGTGCTAACTATTCACCTGTGGCATGCAAAAACATGCAAAGGCACCTGCATACACGAGATGAGATGGGGAAAGAAAGTAAAAGAATGTCAGAATACCTATAAAGTGTAGCAGGAGTCGCCTCAGGAACTACATCATCTTCACTGGCAACCTTCTTGCTAATTGGAGCAAAACCACCCATTAGGACCCAGAACTCACCAGAGTCGGATTCTGTATCTAGCTTCCCATCATCTGGCATGGTGAACATTGTTTTTGAGTAAATAATTAAAGCATAAGAATGGCAAAACACAGAGATGTAAGGTAGAATGTGGGTTAGATTATGTAGGTTTCTTCAGCACGAGAAGAAGGGAATGCCATAAGAATTTTGTGGGGTTGTACGTATACAAAGCTACTGTATATGCACTTACCAACTATTGCAACATCACATGTCCCATCATGATACTTTTCCTTCAAATATTGGATGACTTCCAACGCCTTGGCCCTTTCCTGGATATTGGAATTGGCACCATTGAACTGATAGATCTTATTTTGACTGTCCAGGATGAACACATCATCATGATTCAGTGAAGAACGCGCAAAAGAAACCTACATAATTAAACTGAAAAGTTATTACTCTAATCTCCAGAAGAATTACAATGAAGAAAAATTGAACTCAAGACTCTAATGCATGGATAACAGGATACCTGCTTCATTCTGACTACTCGTTTTCCTCTGCAGGTATACAGTCGAGTTTCAAATTCTTCTTCTTCAGGCTTTTTAAATCCAGATGCAACACCCCCCTCCAATGGTATAATACAAGGTTTGAAATAGGACAAAAATTTATCAGATTCATGGCCTTGAATTTCCCTATGTTGCACTGCACGTCCTCCAAGAACTGCATCTAGTTCAACAGTTTTAATAGCTGCTGTCCCAGCTTCATCCTATTATAAGTTATGATATAAAGTAAGACTATAGTTTCAAGTCAGCTCTTACTTCTATATGTATGTGTGTGAAAACATGTATATATATATATAGAGAGAGAGAGAGAGAAGCACACCTGACTTGTATCTTTCCCAATCCAGAAGTGAATGTCATAGAGATAAGCGCCCCCTTTGTTTTGTGTTGTCTACAAAATGTGTCAGATAAGAGCATGAAAACCTTATGAATGGAAGTTATTAATAGAAAAAATAATAAACAAAGAAAAAATTCTACTTCTGCAATTCCCTACATAAAAATTATGCTACACTAACAAATTTAATTCTTTGTTAGTGTTCTTGCAAGGAAAAATCAACCAGATAAAAGAAAAGAACAAAATGCAGTTAAAAATTGAAGACAATTCACACCTGCAAGACAATATAAGAATCTCCCGTATAGAATTTTCCATGTTCAGATTTAGGCAAAGGAACTGGCTGGAAATCCTCAATTCGCCAAATTTCAGTCCCTCTATTATGTGTTAAGTTCAACAACCTCAACTTTGGGCAACATGCTTAACAGTAATGAAAAGAATGCCAAAAGAACTCACATATTCCAAAACTGGCTCAAAGTATAATCCACTTTATAATTCTGTGTACGACAACAACAAAACTTTGGCCCAACTAATTTGGGTCAGCTATAAGAGCCCCGGTCCTCCAAACCATACTATCTGAGATCATAATTTTATTCAAGTCACTTTTAATTTTCTGCTTGGAGTGAAATAAAAATAGCAAGATGTTAGCTCCTTTCCACTGTTAATTTTTTTTTTTTCCAAAAGGAAATCTTTATATCTCCCCAAGTCACCAGCTGTGCTAAAAGGATACACTCTTTGACCTGCTCCCTGAAAAGCTGGATCCATAGCTTTTGTAGAGCTAGCCATTGCCTGAAATCTCTTGTTGTAATGTTTCCTTCAGCAGAGAAGATTACTTCGAATCTCGTATTTCAATATCTAAAAGTTCCACCTGAGTTCACTGCAAGAAACAAAAAAAATGAAAAGCCAAGACAAACAAACAAAAGGAGTTTTGTTACCAAGACGTGAAGAGAACGAAAAATAAAGGCACAGCCAAAATTAATGCTACATCACTATCAAATTTCAAGGTCCAAGACTTAAGAACTACCCAGATTTAAACACTTTATTTTCTGAATTTTCGGAAATGGTACAAGGATCAGCATTTATAATCGAATCCAAAGTTTGATAGAGAGCTTCAATAATTCTTATTGCTAGCACATGTATCAGCATTGATACTCAAAGCAGAACTTAAAATAGAGATGCTTCAAAAATTCTTATCGCTATGTCAATAGTAGATGTCAGAAGATCTCTTTACATCATTGGTCAAATTGCCAGAACTTACCACATCTCAGTTCACTATATATCTAGTAGCAACCTATTGATTTTTGCATACAGAAAATTTTACATCAAACTGGCACAAGTGCTCTTAGACAAAAAAGAAAAAGAAACAGATATGTGTAATGATTCATGAGAAAGAAGGTCTAGGAATGCACTGTATATTGAGTTTGATGGTCTAACATGGTTGACATGTCTCAGTCCCTTAATGTCAGGGTCATCTTTTATCTCACTGGAGATGTTCGGATATGAAAATGAAAATCATGGACTCCCCTTCCCTGGACTGGTTTCTCAAGTGAGATCTCTCTCCAAAGACATTTCCTGATCACATAATCAGTATATAACTCCCGTAAGTAAATCATTGCTTTTATCTCTTGCCTTCCAAAGAGCCGGAATTTGGTCCATATATTCTTTCAACGAGCTTATCAAACTTTTGCGTAGTTCCCAGGACCCTCGTCTTCAACCTTTGTCCCGAGGAGCTTCTTTACTTGATAGTATTGCATTTGCAGTGGTACATCTGAGCTCCAACCTGACCGTATCTTTCTATAGAAGTTTGTCCCCCACTCCCCTCCCTTTGTTTTTTTTTTTCCTTCTTCCGTTGTTTACATTTGAGCATGCAGATGTCTGCAAAATGCATGCTCCAAAAGACAATGCCATTTGATAATACTTGACCCGATGACCATTTTGTCCTATAACTAAGACTCTCCATCCATACTACCTAGTTCCTCCACTCGTTTTTTTAATTTATTTCAATAACAGAAATTTGGTACTCCCACATTGGCTGTATAAAATTCATCCATGAAGCATCTGCAAGTTGTATAGCTGCCATATCACCAAGTTGCAAACCTTGCATTTAATTACTGAGACCATAAATGAGAGGAATCCTCAATCAGGACTTTCTTTGGATCATAACATAGCTGAATCCAACTTAAAAAGAGCAAAGAGAGAATAGCTTCCCAGATTTAAAAGTCCTTCCAGTATTCCAATAAGCGAAAAGGTCTCTAAGAACTGAAATATGGCATGTGATCAACATGACTACAATTACGATCGTAGACGGCTAACTAAATACAGTATCATAATGTAGTAGGATGAAAACACACACAGTGACACAGATAGCATTTCACCAAAGGCATTTACAAAATTCATATACTCAGCTAATAATTAAGATCTTCCGGTTCTTTTTGTTCGATCACTTGCCCAAGAATTTGAACTCAACCGATATAATTCAAACCAAGAAAAGTTAACGAAAACAAAAGGTGAGATCAAACAATAGTGACAAACATACATGATCAAACAACTACCCAGCAATTGAGAGGCAAAGGACCCATATACCCCATCAGATCAAATATTCAGTTCAGTCTATCATAAGCAAAACACGAAAACAATCAGAACCCATTAAAATTCAATACAAAACCATGAAACCCCAGATTGAAAAATCGACGATTGTAAACAAAATAGGGACCAGAGCAAGAGATCAAATTGAAATTTAGAGAACAAAGGATGATCTATCTAAATAACATACAGCAAATTGGAATCGATGGAGCTGACTGGAGTAAGAAAAAAGAGCGAGTGATCGATCAAAGAGAGAGAACTGCCGTACCTGAGATGGATCTCTGTGTGTAATGATGGAGATGGTGGGGTGAGAAAGAGAGATGGGTATGGGATGAAGGAGCTGGAAGAGCTGGCAATAAAGAGAGAGAGAGAAGATAGTTGGAAAGAAAAAGTGAATTATTGCTGGGTGTGCGCGCTTCTCTCTCTAACTTTTTCTAGCCTTTTGAGATTTCCAATTCAGAGTGAGAGAAAGAAAAAGAGACAGCGAGTTTCAGAGAGAAAGAAACAGAGGGAGGAAGAATGTATGGAAATATGAAAGAAGTATGATGACGAAGAATAACCAAAACTAAAACGGAGCGAACCAATGATATATAGATGAGAGAGAGAGAGAGAGAGAGAGAGAGAGTTAGTTTGGCCAATAAAGTCGTTATTTAAGGCAAAGATCCGGTGACGGTGGCACCGGCCATGTTGGCTTTACAACTTTTGCTTATTTGGAATTTCGGATTGCATCCCATTACAATTTGGACTTTGTAATAAATTTGGACCTTTGTGTAAGCTAAACGGTATACTTTCTTTTATTGCAAAAATAGCCCTGAGCAAAAAATGATGAGGCTATTTACACCCCATTTAGGATTTTTTCTTCTTCTTCTAAAGAACAAAGAGTGATTGTATTATGAATGATCTTAATCGATGATAAGTATTTCAAATGATGGTGTTTTGTTAGAGGAATCTTTTTCTGAATGGTATTCGTATCATGTTCAGTCAATATGGATCGTTTCCTATTGCTCATCACATTCGAGTCTAGAGGTCTCAGCGCCTTAGGTCCAAATCTCATGAGGGCCAATATCGGACCTCAAACTAGTGGACCATATTTATGGGCCGCTTACTACGCTGGGTACCTAGTAAACTGATTGACATTTTTCATGTGCCCACGTAGATAGGTAAAACATAAAAATATGTCTTGAATTCAGACCGTTGCAACTGCATAGTACAGTTCACCTAGACCTGTCAATGAAGCGGGTTCGGAGCGGATCGACTTAAATCCGGATCCGTTTAGCAACAACAAATTTTTAACTCGATCCGATCCGTTAACCCGACGGATCACTGATAAGTCGATCCAAATCCATATCTGGCGGATTAACAGATACCCGATCCACGATCCGGATCCATTTATTATCAAGTATCATTAAATTTTAAATAAAAATATTAAAGTTTTATCATGATACCGGATAAAATTTTGATAAAACATTGAAACAAAATGATCAAGCCAAATGTTGAATTATATTATTTTATATTTTATAAAATAAAATAATATGTATATATTTATTATTTTATATTTTATGAAATAATATTATATTATTATAAATACGGATCGGATTATTAACGGACCGGATCAACCTAAATCCGTATCCGATCCGCTAAATAAACGGGTTAACGGATCCGGATCATTAACGGATCAACGGATCAAATTTGCAATCCAAATCCGTCAAATAACAACGGATCCGGAGTGGATTTGGATCAAAATCTGGTCCATTAACATGTCTAAGTTCACCTCCCCCATAGTTTACATCTTAGCACCACTAGAAAAGGTTGCGAGCCACTGAACCAAACTATTGAGTGGATTGAGAGTGTAAAAATGCAGGGAATGCAAATGGTAGAGAAGCATGAAAATGGAAACTAGCTGACGGTGTAGAAAAGAACCGAAATAGGTCATCATAAATGGGTCATAAGATACAAATTTGGCATGGCTACATGATCATACTGAGGTTGGACTTGCTTGTTAATTGTGTGAAATGATCCAGTAAAGTTATTGAAAGACTACGATCCAAAATTAGTGAGCTGAAAATAGTGAGTGGGTTGATACTGGTGCGTTTGCATCCAATTGGTGATGCTAGTACCCATCCCAGTCATCGCTTCCTTATTTCTGGTGATGCTATTACCCATCCCAACTGGTGCGTTTTATCCACAGACGGATACCCAGAATGGGACACCCGTTAGCCATTTCAAAACCTATGCTACTGACCCTAACGACCAAATATTCTATTACAATGCTGAAATCAAGGTACGTGTGTCAAGCATGTGCCATTAATGCTAGCCACTTTTCATAGACAAAACAGGAAAGCTAACTAGATAAAGTACGTGTTTTGGCATTGTCACTTCCTTACGATCTCGTCCCTATGACTTAAGGTTTCTTAGGACTCATCTGGATCAATCAAAAATCTCCCAAAGTCTCCATTATATTAGGTCGTGCATTCAAGAGATGAATGTTCTCACTTGCCTTTTGATTCGATTGCTCGACAATAAATTGCCACATAAAATCCAATCACATATGTTGCCACGTCAATTGTCTTTCGGGCATAATCTAATAGTCTGAACTTAATCACAATTCCATGTTGAAGATTGTTAAGTCAGAAACAAAAGTAGAAGCATCAATAGGCGAAGGAGAATGACTCCATGTAGGGAAAGTGAATGGAAGCCAACAATCCTACTAGATACGAATACAAGTCTCATTCTCAACTTGCAATGTAACACTCTCTTAGAGAACAAGTGTTTTGGTCTAGCTTCCAAAAATTATCCTCCAAGAATAAGAAATATAATCTCCAAGTTTGACCTCCTAAATCAATTTGGAGAGTTTTTGGTCACTCATTCATATGAAATAAATAAACGGTTCATCATAATAGTAGTAATTGTTTTCATAACCGTTTATTTGTTTCATAAAGTTAGATAGTTGAACAATCTCTGATTCGATTGATTTTTTTGCAGAGATGATCTATAAACGATAATTTAAAATATGAATGGTTGAATTATGAAATTATAAGATAAAAATATGTTAATCATAATAGTGGTGAATATGCAGCCAAGAATTATCTCCGTTCGACCACTAAAAAATCAACCTTCATTTTAATTCTCATTATCAAATTTGCAGAATTAATTTGTGTTTACTGTACATAGATATATGGAGCTAGAAGTGGTCAAAAAAATTGAGATTGGCTCAAAATTAAAGTGGCCCAAAAAATGCGTGCTGCAATTCCATTTTTGGTGTTGACAAGCTCCGGGTGCTTAATTCGTTATTGATGTTAACATATATAAGAGCCGAATCAAGGCGTGATGGTCTACATCTTCATCAACCCACTTCAAAGTTTATTTATAAAGGTACGTATTCTTCAATTTATATGCATTAACAAGTACAACTTAATTAGTTGGCATTTCAGATGTGCCCATCTGGGATACTAATCTTAGTAGGTGTGACCAAACGTATGGACAGCTAGATTTCTTTCTTTTCATTCAATTACCATCTTTAAATTTGTAAAATAGCTCATGCCTTTTTTTTTTTAATCGAGTGGTTTTAAAAGTCTGGTTCCTTAGTGTTTCCCTATCAGCGATCGCTCATGTGCTCGGAGTCTTCTGTGACTCAGTCTAGTGGCCGTAGGCCGTTTTCCCTTCTTCTTTTGATCGGACTGTTGGCAATTCGTTGTGGATTGGTCCTCTTGTTAATCGGATCCAGATTGTTCTTGCCGCTGGTCGCATGGCTGTGTGGTGGTGCAGATCTGGAAGTTTTCAGCAAGTCTAGGGTAGCCTTAGCAATTGGGTTGCCCAAATCTTTGGGTAATATGGTTGTTTGGATCCGGACCCTTGGTATAATGGATTCTTATTCTTCAAGGATTACAATTTGGGATCCTGGAGGTATTTTGTCTACTGGATCTTTATTTTCTTGTAAAGCAGTCCAAGGCGATTTAATTCACAGGTCTCAAGATCATGGTAATAGTTATCTTTCTGTTGTTGGTAATTATCATTGGGATGTTGTGGAAATATTTTTGGATTTTGCTAGAAGTTATTTAGTTGTTGCAGACAAGATTCGATTGTGGTTTTACTTTCTTTTTTCATGGGTTCTCCTTGAGCTAGATTGGTTTTATTGGTCTCAATGGCAATACTTGCCGGAATTTTTTTGTTGGAGCTGGATATTGCTGCCAGCAATAATGCACGGTGTATGTATTGTTCTAGGTTTCGAATCATCGATTAGAGGTCTAGGTTTAGACTCACCGATTATGTCATTTGTGTGGTCTGTATTGCTCGTTCTTAGGATGCCCATATTAAGGATTGTAATCCTCATTTGATTAATAAAGTTTTTGCCTTTCTCAAAAAAGTCTGGTTCCTTTGAGATTATAATGGCTTTTAAGATCATTATTGAGTAGCACTGAGGAGCTAATTTCGCATAATAATTTGAGTGCTCATTGTAGTTGTTTGTAGAACGTACCATTATGTTTTGTCATAAAAGAGAAAATAAATATCAAATTATGTTTCGGTGCTCATTATTCTACTGTTCAAAATCCACGCGCATTTCAAAACAGCACCACCAATATCGATTCCCATGCAATTAAAAAGGTCACAGTATTCTAGTCGCAAAAGCCCTAACCACATATTGGACTACCCAACTACCACCACGTACTGCAAAACTGCCCTCACCATACCCATCTAGCCCTGTTATCTAGAGCCGAAATTCCGATTGAGCCGTAATGAGAACCAACTATGGCGATTGCTCGGATCCCTAGCCAAATCTACATGCAAGAGAAATCAGATCACAGAGCCACCACTTGCAATCTTTGCATCCAACCGTCGTGCACGTTGGCTAGGATGAAATCCACTTATTGAAATATCGAGGCTAGTCCTTGATGAAGCTAATTAATAGAGCCCGGAACTTGTAACCCATGATAGGTGACACGTGTCAAAAATGGATCTGTTGGATCATTTTGATGAAATTAGAAGTTCAGAGATTAAAGTGATTAAATATGTTTTGTTGGGATAAATATAATAAATATATCACCGATGAAGTATTGTTTTGAAAATTTAATATTTTGGTTACTTTAGTTTATTGTTATAAGGAATATTTTGGTTATGTAATTCCACATTTGGTGATACTGTTGATCATTTTGTTTCAATATTTTATCAAAGTTTATTAGGTATCATGATACAAATTTAATATTTTTGTATTTAAAGTTTAGGGTTTTTATCACATGCATATAGTACTTTAACTATTTCTCAATTATATATTTGATACCTGAACTTTAATTTTTGTCACAAGTAGTACCCAAAGTTTTCGATTTCATTTCTTTTGGTATCTAAGGCCATTTTTGTCACAAATGTATGTGCGTGAGAGCGCGTGTTCTAAAAAGAGAGAGGCTAAAATAGAAAACTTTAAGTACTATTTGTGATAAAAATTGAAAACTTTAGGTACTACTTATGACAAAAATGAAAATTTTAGGTACTACTTATGACAAAAATGAAAACTTTGGGTACTACTTGTGACAAAAATTAAAGTTCAGATACCAAGTATATAATTGAGAAATAGTTCAGGTACTATATGTGATAATAACTCTAAAGTTTAATAACACTTGATATAATATACGGATCAGAATAGAGGAACGGATATCCGTTAATTCACCGGATACAGATTTGGATTGACTTATCATTGATTCGCTGGGTTATCGGATCATATTGGGTTGAAAATTTGTTGTTGCTAAACAGATTCAGATTTAGGTCGATCCGCTCTAAATCCGGTCTGTTGACAAGTCTAATTAATCCCGTGCTATCTCTTAGGAATTAGGAAAAGTGAAATCTAACAAAAAGGGAGAGACCACCGGGATATTGAAAACCAATGTTCTAAAAGGCGCTAGGCGATAGGTGGGCGATGACCCTCAGCCTAGACAGCCTAGGCGATTTTTATAATAAATATTTAACTAATAAAAATATATGTAAAATATATTTTAATATTTAAAAATAGTCAAATATGAATAATTAACATAGTTCAAATATACTACTCCCATAACAAAAGTCTCAAATAAAATAATAAACAATCCAAAATAGTCAAAATACTCAAAATAACTTGAGAGCCTATGCATCTAATTCTTGTTCTTCTCCATATCCCTCCAATACTCCCTCTGTATCAGACTCAAATTCATAATCCACCTCATCTCCCTCCTCTTCATCTGATTCAAATTAAGTTAAATCAGATTGGGCTTGGTCAATGGGTCAAAGTCTAGTTGACTTTACTCTTTTCCTTCTTTTCTTTTCTGCACCCATCTTTTTATTTTCTGCAACCGTCACTTTCTTCTTTTCTTTCAGCCCGTGCTCTTCTTCTTTTTCTTCCCGTTCATCATCTATGTTCCTTTCTTCTCTTCCTCAATAGAGAGAGCAAAGAGCAAAGGCCAGCGGTGTGGTGAGAATCGACGTCGGCAGAGAAGGCACGACGGCTTCGTGATGGTGGCTCAAGCAGATCGATGGCTGCAGTGATGAGGAGCAACGACGCTGAAGAGCACGGTTCCGACTCGAGTTTGGGATCTGTGAATTTCCGTGGATCGTAGTGGAGAGAGATGAGATGAGACATTAGAGGAGGAGGAGATTGAGAGGTGATATCGTGAGAGTCTTAGAGATAGAGAGACGAATAGACGATACGACCATACCTAGGGAGATCGATATGGTTTAGACGTTTAGTGTTATGATTTTTTTTTTAAAAGATGACCGTCCAGGCGAACAGACCGCCTAGCTCCGCCCGGCTTCGCCTATCTTCGCCCGGGCGATCGGTCGCCTATCTCAAACGCCTTGGGCAAAATCCGGGCGATTTTCCACCGCCTATGGCCTAGGCGAGGCTAGGCGAGGACTTTTAGAACACTGTTGAAAACCCTCGATGTGTGTGTGTGTGTGTGTGGGGGGGGGGGGGGGGGGGGGGGGGGGGGGGGGGGGGAGAGAGAGAGAGAGAGAGAGAGAGAGAGAGAGAGAGAGAGTGAGAGAGAGCATTCTAAGTATATTTTATTTATGGTTTCTTATCCTCTTATCAAATATGACTCCACCTCTCTTTTTATATTTTCATCATTTTTTTTTTAAGAAATGTTACCCCTATCATCTAGGCTAGGGTATGATAATCATATCATATACGTTGGATTGTGCAGACAGGTTCTAGTTAAAGTGCATGCAAATGAAAAGTGAACAAATGATATCGATCATGTGGTTTGTGGTACCACTACACTACTAAAATTGATCACTACTTTCCTTCTCTAGTAGGACGTACTAGGAAATAGTACTGCATGTGGGAGGGTTATATACTTATATTTAATTTATTAGAAAAATAAATATAACTAATTAATTAAATATTTTTATAGAATTAATATAGATAATACATGTGCACCCAACACACCTAACGGAGACTGGAGACTGGAGACTGTAGATGGGACAATTGTCGTAGCCAATCAATATATATAGGATGGTTTGGCCGGTGCATAATTAACATCAAGGGAGAAGATCTAGTGAAGATCAAACAATGAGGACTTGTTGAGGACTTTCAAAATCAACCGGTAGATGAATATTTTAAATGTTAGTTGATATTTAAAAAACTCATTAAAAGCTCATCCAACGGTTGAGTTTGAAAGTCCTCAACAAGTCCTCATTGTTTGGTCCTCACTAGAGAATTTTCCAAACGATAAATGATAGAATTAGATTTATTATAATTAGTTTCTTTTTTTTGTCAACATTTTTTTCTTAAATAAAATTAATTATCTGTTGCCCTTAGTATTGGGTGGTCCACTATTATGATTTATGAATGGTTGATTTCTGGAGTCCCGAGGCCAAAAAGAGTGATATGTTTGAACTTCAGAACAAAAAAAAAAGTTAGATAATGGAGAAGATTAGAAGAATATAGGCGGCAGAGATGATGATAGATTACTTGCACGTCAAAGAAGTCATTTTGTTTGTGGATAATCCCTTAGGGCATCTCCAACCCTTAAAGGCCTATATCTATTTTGAGTTCAAAATCTTCTTCAACCCATCAATTTTTAGCCCTAAATCTCAGAATATACATAGAGTTGGACTCAAATTAACTCAGACCCAAACTAAGTTGGGACTCAAAATCGATCGGTGGCCCCTAAAGCCCACATGCCTCGCTGATGTCAGGAGCAGGAGAGAAACGTGGAAGGCTCGTGTGCTCCACACACGCGAAAGAGAGTGGAGATAGAGGCAGGACGCGCACACGCGTGAGTTTATGCACAAAATAGAAGCCGACATATGGGCCTCAACCCCTGTTGCACGCACTAAATGACCCAACGGTCACAAAGGACCAACGGCCAGGATCAGTCTATTTTCAAAATGGACGGTCTTGGTTTGACGTAAAATTTAAACATTAATTTTAATATATAAACGGTTAGATTTTAAAATGGAGAGTCTAGATTCAATTCTAAATAATTTCTAACGTCTTGTATTTAAAGGGATTAATATATTTATCATTCCTAAATCCGAAAAAATTAAAAAGTACCAGTTTTTTTTTTTTTTTAGAAAAAGGGCCGTTGAAACAGTATTTTTTTCACGCATCTCTAAAAACCCACTCGTTCCTTCATAATTTTTTTACACCAAACTTCTTCCATATCCTCTAAAATTCTTCAATTTGTGTACATTCTTGTTGTTATTCAATTTTAAATTTATAGTAATGGGTCCAAGAAAGAAATCATGGAGTCACAATGAAGATGATGCTCTTTACCATTCTTGGATAAAATGTAGGTGGTGATCGTATTATGGGTAAAGATCAACAAGTGAAGGAGTTATGGTTGAAAGTTGAAAAAGAATACGAGGTGATAAAATTTCCGGACTGTCAAAGTAGAAAGGCGGGTAGGTGAGAATCTCATTGGAAAAAAATTGCCTATGCATGTTTGAAATAGTGCCAAACTCTAATAATGCTGCGCTCCTTCACCGAAGCAGTGAAAACAACAACGATGAGGTTATTACATAATATTTGTAGTGTAATGTAATTATAATAATATATGATTTCATAAAAAAAAGAGGATAAGAAATCAGATATATGTAAGATTGGACACGTGGCGAATAAAATCAAATCCGTAATCTAGGTAGCCTCTCAAAATTTGACACATGGCACATAAATTTCATCCAACTTCGAGATAAAAAGTTATATATATATAAGATTGGATTAAATTTAAAATAAAAGTGACCAAACAAATGAATAAATATTTTTTTTTAATTTAGATTAAAATTTTATTCTTATATTTTTAATTACATTTTCTAATTTAAAACACATTATTATAAAGTATTAGTATAATATTATATATGAATAGTAACAATTTGGGGGTGCCATAATAGGTGTAGAATTTGGGTTTGAGTCCTTAGGGCATCTCCAATGGAGAGCTTTTTTTTTACCCAAACCTGAATTTTGTAAGACCCAAACCTATCGGCAGTCTCAAACTCATTCTATAACTGAGTCTAAGACCTATAATTTTTCGACTGGGCCCATGTGCATGTGAAAAAAAGAGAAGGAAAAGAACAAAATAAAAAAATATTAATTCATATAGGTTTGACACTCAATCATTAGAGATGATGTCAAACTTATATGAATAGTACTAATTTGGAGATTCAAATATAGGTTTTGAGTTTAGATTTGAGTTCAACCATTGGAAATGGCCTTAAAGCATAGATTTTTGGACTAAAAGTTAATCAATTGACCCGAAAAGTCAACTCTTGGTCAATCTTGACTTTATAATGTCAAGATGAAGAAAGACAACCATCGAATATAGAGCACGAAGATAACTAGAGATTTGACACAAAAAGTCAACCTTCTGACCGGAAAAGTCAACCAGGTCAACCTTAAGTCAACTTCGAGGCAAGGACCAAAAAGTTAAAGCATGCCACACTCTAGAAGGTTTCTTAAGTAGTCCTTGGTTCTTGGTGATTTGTGGTGTATCATGTCATATTTCCATTTCGATCTATTTTAAAGATAATACACATGTCATTATCTCAACATTTTTTATCTTTTAACCTTCTATGTGTCCTCCTTATCCTAACCAATTCTGATTTTTCTTTGTTCACCCTCAAATTACCACCTCGTCCCTCACCTACCCACTTCATCCCACATATCTTACGTTATTTAGCCATTTTAGGTCCTAGATTTCCTTAATTCTAGCCATTAGATATTTCCCTCATTAATTATCCTAGCCTTCCAATATCTCATTCCCTACTATTTTCTCTCTTCCTCTCATTTTTCATCATCATTCATCACCCATCATTCTCTCATTTCTCTCACACACCTCACTCTCTTCCTCCCAAACACTCTCACATTCTCTCTTCCATAGTTACCTACAAGTTTTCCTCACTATAACCTCAAGATGATCAGGGATTCTCAAGAGTTTGGAGCTAAGAGCAAGGAGGAGCTTGCACATACCTTGGAGACACATTGGGGCTTCTAACTATTTCATTGAGCATTCCTCAACTTCTTGACTAATCGTCAAAGTGATAAGGTAAGTATAGTTTGTGAAGAGGGTTGTCGTTCCAACGAGGATCAGAGGGCTCCCTAACTTCTAGGTAGTGTATGAGATGAGTGACTTTAGCTAAGATGGAAAGATGAGAAGTGGAAAGTATGAGTGAGTAGGTTAGACAATGAATGGTGTAGTGGTAGTGTTCGGTTTGTTTGAAAGCATTGATGCAATGTAAAAGATAAATAACAAGTAAGTAAATGCAATGAAGTAAAAGTAAGCAACAAAGATAAATGTGTGTGCAATTTAATGGAAAACGTTGGGATTTCGGGTCACCCCTAGCCCAATGCAACAAACAATGCCCACAATAATGAAATCAAGCCAATGTTACCATGAATCAAGTCATGTATCCTAGCCATATCTAGAACTGTGTCCCTAAGTCTCTAGGTGTCTAGGGGATTTCTCTAAGTGCTTAATACCAGATCTCCTAAGTGCTTAAGAGACATAAGTTATCAACACAAAGAGGCTCAAACAAGCATGACATGCACAATCCACCATTCCACCGATGCTATCGATGTGGAATGGATTCCTCTAAGGTATCCTAAAGCCTTATTAGGGTCATTGGAACTCTCCATGTAGAGGGAGAAAGAATAGGAGGCATAAAGCACCGAATTAAGGATTACACAAGATAACATGTTCATCACACATATTGCCATAGTCTAGAGAAGAGTAAAGAGGTCAAGCCAAACAATTCACATACTAGATAGGTTCATTGCATTCCAAAAAGTGACTAAGCCTTAAAACATATAATTAACACATAGTAACATAGACAACACATGTATTCATGAATCAACATAGGCTTTATTCATCATTTTAGGCACCACAAAGTCACATTGGACTAGGGCACATAATCCTAGTCTCCAACAAGGTAACTACTCACTAATTATTACAATAGACATCATCAAATTATAATATAAAGCACTAGACATAAGTAGAAGAGAGAGATATGTTAATGAATGTATGTTGCCCTCTTCTTCTCCTTGGCTCTTGATGATGTCCTTGATGAAGTGGTGATGATCTCTAGCAACAAGATAAATGATGATATAGTGGAGGTGGAGAGGAATAAGAGTGATGGGTGGTGGTGGCTAGCTAAAAATGACCTAGAATGAAAAAAACTATGTATATATATAAGCAAAAGGGAAAGCAATGGAGGGCTAGGATAAAGTAGGCTTAGATCTAATGACTAAAAGGTTTAATGAAGGGCAATGAAGTAAAATCACATAAGAAACAAATGAGAGGAATAATCAAGGGGTGACTTCATAGTATCTATCATGATCATTGATGCTTTAGAGACTCTTGGTGAATCACAAGGTTGATCTCGTCCTTGACCTTGACTTTGACCTTCGGAGTTGATCATGATTGACTTTGCTTAACTTTTCGATTTCTTGGTCAATCTTTCGGAATTCTCTTGTGGTTCACTCCCGGGACTTGATGTTTGACTCTTTGACGCTCTAAAGTGAGGGTTGACCACGAGTTGACCGCCGGTCCTCTGGTTGACTTTTTTGTCCTTTTGCCGAAAATGCACAAAAAGCCTCCAAAATGCGTCATTTTGCTCCCGATATCAATCTAATGCTCGATTTCTCTACATGAGTGCAAAACATGAATTAGAGACTCAATAGCTATTGGATTAGTGATTTAGTGGTAGTTAGTGGCCCGATTTGTATGCAATATAATTCGGATTGCCGAATTATTCGGTTGAATAATTACATTACATTACAACGAAGCTTATTCCATAAACTTTATTACACGAACAAAAAGTAAAAACAACAAAGCAGAACAAGATTTTCTTCTCCTAGTTCCAACTTCCATAATTTAAAAATTTAATTTTGGATGCTTCATCTGCAAAATTTATCGAGGGGTAAGTTTTAGAGTTCTTGATCACTAGCCCCATTTAGCCCAATATATTTACCACTGACCCAAGAAAAAAAAACAGTTTGCCCAGCCGGCCCATTTAAATCCGAAGTCCATGAAAATTACCAAAATGTACAGACAACTATCCATTATTACAAAAATACCACTGGCATTTTTCTCTCTCTTTCTCGTCGGCGTCGTCTCTCTCTCACACAGACCCGACGACCTCCTCCTCGATTCTCCTTCACCGTTCGTCTAAATCTGTATCTGAGACCAGATATATGATCGGCTCGAACAGATGAAGCCGGAGATATAAGTTTCGACCACCGGCGTGGCCGGAATCCTCAAAACAGATCCGAAGCACCCCGAACTTCTCCCTTCAAATTCTCTCATCTCCGGCGTTAGCCTGGCTACCCACGACTACCGACGTGACCAACGTCACGAGACGAACCTTCCGATACCATTTTTTCGCCGTGAAGTAGCCGGAAAACGAAGTCGAGATCGGCGTTGGCGCGGTAGAGGAGAGAGAAGGACCAGAAAAGACAGAGAGATCTTGGCCGTTAGATCGGATCTGACGGCTATTAATATCCCTTGCATTACTTTAAATTTGACTGTCCAGATCTCGCCTTAATTGAAATCAACGGTCCAGATTGCACCGCTTTCATTTCCTTTTTTTATAAATATTTTCTTTAGTCCTCAACATTCCGAAATTCAAAATAAATAGCACCATTATCCGAAAAATTTTCCAAAAATTTTCATGAACTCTTCGTGAAATGTACTTTATTATCGAGTTGTCAAAGGGCCAATAAAAAATTACTGATATAGATGGAGCTAGCTAGCTACCTAACTTCTAATATGTGAATTATATTGAGTGGTCAATAGAGTTCTACTAGAGTTCTATTGAGTGGCCAGTAGAACTCTATTGAGTAGACAATAGAACTCTATTGGTAGGTTATTAATGAGGCTCCATCATATTTTGGAAATTTTGTTCATGTTGTAACTCCTATTTAAGGATTTGAAAAAATTTCGAGCTATTTTTAATAATTTTTGAGCTTTTTTAATGATTTTCGGAAGATTGGAATTCTATTGAATGGTCAGTAGAACTCTGTTGGTAGAATATTAATGAGGCTCGATCATATTTTTTTTAAAAAAATTATGTCGTAACTCTGATTTAAGGATTTAAAAAATTTCGGAGCTATTTTTAATAATTTTTGGAAGATTTGAATTCTATTGAGTGATCAGTAGAACTCTGTTGGTAGGTTATTAATGAGGCTCGATCATATTTTTTTTAAACAAATTATGTCATAACTCAGATTTAAGGATTTGAAAAAATTTCGGAGCTATTTTTAATAATTTTTGGAAGATTTGAATTCTATTGAGTGGTCAGTAGAACTCTGTTAATAGGTTATTAATGAGGCTCGATCATATTATTTTAAAACAAATTATGTCGTAACTCCGATTTAAGGACTTGAAAAAAATTCGAGGAATTTTTTGAACTCCCGAACTATTTTTAATGATTTTCGGAAGATTGTAATTCTATTGAGTGGACAATAGAACTCTATTAAGTGGTCAATAGAACTTTGTTGGTCGGTTATTAATGAGGCTCGATCATATTTTTGAAATTGTTTTCATGTCGTAACTCCAATTAAGGACTTAAAAAAATTTAGGAAATTTTTTCGAATTCCCAAGCTATTTTTAATGATTTTCAAAAGATTGGAATTCTATTGAGTGGTCAGTAGAACTCTATTTGTAGGTTATTAATGCGGCTCGATAATATTTTATAATTATTTTATGTCATAATTCAAATTTAAGGACTCGAAAAAATTCCGGAGAATTCTTTGAACTCCCGAACTATTTTTAGTGATTTTCGAAAGTTTGAAACTCTATTGAGAGGTCAATAGAACTCTATCTATTGAGTGGAAAATATAAACGATATTGTGAGCCTCAAGAAAAATTAAGAAAATAATTGAATTAAATCTATAAAATCTCTGTAATTGTTGGTAGGATATTCATGAAGATCGATAATATTTTAGAAAAAAATTTATATCGTAACTCCGATTTAAGGACTTGAAAAAATGTCAGAAATTTTATGACCGAGCGATTTTTAATCATTTTCGAAAGTTTGAAATTCTCTTATCAAGGATAGTTGAGAATTTATCTGAATATTTTTTCACAAAAAATATTCAATTTAAGAACTCGAGAATAAAATACACGTCACAACGAGTTAGTGAGAATTTTCGGAGAATTTTTCGTACTCCCAAGCTATTTTTAATGATTTTTAGAAGTTTGGAAATATATAAATTTATTTATTTAAAAGAAAATAAAAATGGTGTGATCTGGGCCGTTAGATTGGAGATGGCCCAGATCTCAGACCCAAAACAGGTCGAGACCAGCGGAGCCCTACCTGACCCGGCTTTGTCTCTGCCGTCTGGCCACGTCCCGGCGTCTCATGGGTGCCGGTCGACTCGTCTAGGCGGTGCGAAGCGAACCCTGGCCAAGGCCTGTGAAATCGGCGACGGTCGACGGAGTTTTTAAGGAAGAAAGCTTTTTGGATTCCGACGGGTTTTGAGGCATTTTTCGGCGACTCCGATCATCGTTATTGACAAATGTGGTATGAAAATCAACCCTCTTGTGGAGCTCTACATGTTTCTAAGCTTAGATTCGACATTTGATCGATATTTGTAGAAGTTGAAATTTGAACAACTCGATTTCTCTCGGGTAACTCGACCGCGATGAAGCTAAGGGCAAAAATGTCCAAAAATAAAATAAAAAATATTAGGGCCTATATAATTTGGGGGTATTGGGAGTAAAACCGGCCCAATTTGGGGCTATTGGGAATAAAACAGGCCAAATTTGGGGCTATTGGGTAAAATTGAAAAACACTTGTGTTAGTGGGAAATATATGGTGAGTTTGTGTAGTTATTGGACATTTCCCTTAAGTTTTAAAGCCCTATAAAGTAAACCTCATGAAATTTATAGTGCAAATCAATAAATGTACATATATATATATATATGATATATGAATTCTAATGAAATAACTCCTCTAATGTTAGTACTATTGTACTAATCTCAGTCATCTACCTCAATAAGATCAATTTATATAAGAAAAACTCATCATTGCTACCTATACCTAGAGAGTAACCTCCACCTATTTCTATCGCTTGGAATAGTCAGTGAACTTCACCTGAGAATCACCCTATTCTACCAGCTCCTGCTATGAAAAATAACTTGAGAATCACCCAAATAAGTCACGTCATGCTATACTTTCAACCCAAGTTTCCTAAGATTCTTAGAGCAACTTTAACAGACTCTCTATTTCACCTTTTTAGAGAACATAATTATCTTTTTTTGATATTTTAGTAACTACACCAGCCTTGTAAGAGCATCTTTATTAACAAACTATCTATCTTAACTCCTTAGCTATTTTAGAGAGCATGTTTAACTTTTTAGCTATTTTTATAGCTGTACCACGCTCCTAAGTGACTCTCTATTTTAACTTTTAGCTATATGAAACCTAAATATAGGAGCGAGATGAGGCTCTCTATTATTTTTGTTGATTTAAAATATTTCTTTTTAGTTATTTTATGTAATTATTAAATACACTTAAGGTATTTTTTATTCATTAAAAAATAATTTAAATTCAATACTTAATTTCTTTGGAATAAATTCTTGCGCTTTCTATAAAAAAAAAAAAAAATTAAATTCAATACTAGATAAAGTAGTAAGCATTGGTGCAAAAGTATTTTCAAACTCGCTAGCCAAAATAACTTTTTAACTATTTTAGCTAAAATTTAATTAAAAAATAGCTAGCAGCTGCACCAGCTTCCTAATAAGAGCATCTTTAGCAGACTCTCTATCTTAGCTCCTTAACTATTTTATAGAGCATGTTTAGCTTTTCAGTTATTTTAGTAGTTGTACCAGCCTCCTAAGTGACTATCTATTTTAGCTTTTAACTATATGACTCTTAAATATGGAGAACGAGATGATCGACTCTATATTATTTTTGTTAATTTAAAACATTCATTTTTGGTTATTTTTTGTAATTATTAAATACACTTAATGTTTTTTATTCATTAAAAAAAGGGTTCTTGACCCATAAGGACAAAACACCCAAAATATTTCTCACCCACTCTAGTTGCAAAACGCGCAGCCCGCCCGACCCATTAAGTCAGAAACACTGACAAATTTACAATTATGTCATGTACTTTCAATATGCTACAGTAATTTCATCACAGAGGAGGTGAGAGCTGGGAATCCATGGCGATGGATCCGTGAAACGGAGCACGGAGCCCTGGGCTTGGTTCGATTGAGGAGCTCGGCGAGCTTGGCTGTGTCGGCGATGCGCCGTAGTGGTGCGTGGAGGCCGGCGAATGAATGAGAGAGAAACCAGATCTCTCTTTCTCCTCGTTTTCTCTCTCATATGAAATTTCAGTCTTTCTCTCTTCTCAATTTCTCTCTATCCTTTTTTTTAAGACTATTGTTTAGTTTTTGTTGTTGATTATGATACAAATTGGACTAGTTTCTAGTCCAAGTTTCGTACTTGGAGTAGCTTTGTTTCTATAGTTCATTTTACATTTGATTAATTATTAGTAATCGTGCGTTGCATTGGAACAACTGGGTGATTTTGGAGCACCTTGACATGGTAGCGAAAGATGATGGAGGCAGCAACGAAATTCATACAAGTACATGAAGCACGGATTGAAGGTCACTCTCCATAGACGTCCTCATAACCAGATCTCCAAGGCCACTTAATATTAATTAAGGATCAATATTTTGGTACTGTTAGTAATTAAGTTACGAATTCTTCTTCTTCTTCTTCTTCTTCTTCTTCTTTTGTTTCTCTTGTGGTTGCTCGTTTATAGATAAATGGTACTACTATATACATGAAAATGATTGAAAAGCTTGTATTCATGAGATAGAGGTCGTATGGATTTGGGAACTTTAAGTATTAATTTTGAATAATGGGATTGTGTTATACTTTGCAATAATTTAGCTAACTCTCCCTCTTTAAAAGTTCTCCATAGATTGCTAACAGAAGACAACTTATACTGAGTGATGATTTTATCAGCTATTATGTGATTGCATTACCCCAAAAGAAATTATTAGATATGGTCATTTGTTCTTTCTTACCATTCTGGCTTGCTTATGTTTCTCCTCATGACTAGCTTGAGCAATCAAAATAGAACATAGACAATTTTGTTTTTACTAGTTGTATATCCTCCATACAGTGTTAATTTCATTCTTAAAAAGTTTTTGTGTGTTTTATTGTGGTCAATAATTTTTTTTTATTGAGGTCAATAATTTTTTTTATTGAGGTCAATAAAACTTTATTGACCACAATAAAAAAATTCTTGCTATAATTATATGTGTAAATTGCATGCACTAAGCTAGAAAAATATTAAGGCTTGTATACACAAACTCATTCATCTTCTACAAGTTATTATTTCGGTGAACCTTGACACCATGTCAAATTACGTAGTTTACAATCTTGCCCAATACCCATGGTACTTCACAAGTACCAACAATTATTAAACAAACTCAAGCCTTTCAAACTGCACAACACACTATTATTTATGGAACTCGTACACCTAAATTCAAATTCTTAGATTTCACACAGAAACCAAGCTTTAATTATACACTTTGACCACAATAAAAAAAATTATTGACCACAATAAAATATTTTTATTGACCACAGTAGAATATTTTTATTGACCACAATAAAATAGCAGATCTGTCGACCCGGTTGAGACCCGCGAATACACAACCCGACCCGGCTTTTTCTCCGTCGTCTGGCCACCTCTCGGCGGCGCGAAGAGAACCTCGGCCACAGATTCTCAATCCAGCTTTGGAAGACAGCGATTCGAAGGAAAACATATTTTCAGATTCTGGCGGGTTAACGTTTTCCGGCGACTCCGATCATTGTTGTTGACGAAGTAGGTATGAAACTCGACCCTCTTGTTGAGTTTTACGTGTTTTTAAGTTTTGATTCGACAATTGATCGATGTTTGTGGAAGTTGGAATTTGAACATGGTGATTTGTTTATGCATCTCGACCACGAAGAACAAAGGGCAAAGATGTTTGAAAAAAATATAACAGATCGGGATTTGAATATTTTGTCCTTGATGGGAATAAAATAGGCACAATGGATCCTTATTGGAAAATATTTAAAATCTCTCAAACTTGAAGGGAAATATATAGTGAAATTGAGGACCTATTGGATATTTCCCTTTAAAAATAATAATTTAAATTCAATATTAACTAAAGTAGAGAGTATTGACGTAGACATATTTTCAAACTGGCTAACCAAAATAGCTTTTTAGCTGCTTTAGCTAAAATTTAGTTAAAAAATAGCTAGCATTGCTAAAGATTCTTTGTGACTCTTTATTTTAGCTTTTAGCTATTTGGTTCTTAAATATAGTGAGCGAGATAAGGCTTTCTATTATTTTTGTTAATTTAAAATATTTTTTTAAATTATTTTGTGTAATTATTTAATACACTTAACCTTTTTTCATTTAAAAATGATATTAATTCAAAATTAGCTAAAATAGAAAGAACAGGTGCATATGTATTTTAAAAGAGAGTAGCCAAAATAGCTACTTTGGCTAAAATTTAGCTGAAAAATAGCAAACATTGCTAAAAATGCTCTTATAGAGCAGCCATTTGCAAGCACACACTTAACTTTCACCCTTGCATCACCATTACATACCTTTAAGCAGCTAAATATATAAAAACAAAACAGCATTCCATGTTTAAGCTAACATGCATGCGAATGAGTAGTCAAGTAATATAAGAAAGTTTAATGTTTACAGCTAGAAGTAAAATAAATATTAGGTGTTTTGTTT
This sequence comes from Rubus idaeus, assembly GCA_030142095.1. Lineage (NCBI taxonomy): Eukaryota > Viridiplantae > Streptophyta > Magnoliopsida > Rosales > Rosaceae > Rubus > Rubus idaeus. The sequence continues at coordinate 15,854,474 of CM057970.1, read as the reverse complement.
CTTTTGTTTGTGGTTCTAAATGACTAATCATTTAGGCCAATAGAGCAGATCAAAAACTTTTTTACACTACCTCTATAAAATGAAGAAATTCAGTAACAAGTGAATTTGTGAAAAGAAACAGAGCTTAGAAAAGAAGAAGCATAATATTAACTAAATAAAGTTCAAATCTTCACAAAAACCTTCATGGACCAATTGACGCCCCTCCCCCCGACCAACAACACTCATTGACAAACTGACAACCCCCACCTCTTGAGCTAGTTATCGAATTAAATTGTCAAATAATTAAGATTTCATGGTTTTTGTTTTTAAAATATATTCCCAAATTAATCTACCGAACGTATTCTTAAATCTTGAAAATAAAAATAATTTAATTTACAATTTTTATTTTCTAAAGCAGTTTTTGAAAAATAATTATGTAAACGTTACCAAACACAGGAGTGTTTCTAGTGAGTACTTTATAATAAAGACTTTCAAATTAATGGTTAGATGACTATTATCTTTAAAACACTTTGAATTGTTGATTTGAAAATTCTCACAAAGTCTTTATTATAAAGTCCTCACTATCTAGAGACTAGCAGGGGAGGTTTCGATTCCGCCAATTTGTTTTGGTGGATTGGTGGTGGGAGGGCGGTGATTCTTGTCGGGTGGATTGCGGGCTTGATGGGGGACTGACGGTGCTTGAGATCTGATCTCAGGACTTCCTTGCTTTTTGGGTTGGGGGTGGGGCGGCGCTAGTCGTCTGCCGGTGACTCGGTGAGACTAGTTCGGCGGGGTTGGTGGCGGTCCGACAACGAGAACAATGGTGAGGTGGTGTTGCGGCTGCAGGGTTGATGGTTGATGGGGTTGTGGTTGCTGGGTGTGTTTTGGGCTTGGCTAGGGGGTCAGAGTTTCCTCTTTCATTGTTTGGCTGAAAGTTAGGCGTGGACTCTATCTGTGAGGTTTTGCTATTTTTTTTGGGGCTAAATTCAATTTACTACCCTATACTTTACACTCAAAATCAATTCAGTCCATATACTTTCAATTTCCTAAAAAACACCCTTATACTCTATCGATTTGATCAATGTCATCCAATTGTTAAATTTGACATTTGTGATGAAGGCATTTTTGTCATAAAATAATTATTTTATTTTATTTTTATTTTTTAATGCATTGAAAGTTAGCATTATTTCTATTAATAATAAAATATGTATTTTATTTTATTCTTATATATAACTCTATATATAATTAAAATAAAATATTTTATTTTATTTCTACTAATAATAAATTATTTATTTTATTTTATTGTCGTATCGTATATGACCCAATATAAATATTTTATTTGTATTCTCGTACTGATAAAATATTTATTATTACTACTACTAAAATAAATAAGAATACAATAAAATAAAATATTTATTATTATTACTACTAAAATAAATATGAATACCATAAAATAAAATATTTATTATTATTAGATATAATAAAATAATTTATTATTAGTAGAAACAAAATAAAATAATTTCATAAATTGAAAGTTAGCATTAAGAAAATAATGCTAACTTACCATTTATGATTTTTTTTATTTCTACTAATAATAAATTATTTTATTTTATTTCTACTAATAATAATAAATATTTTATTTTTTTCAATGCTAACTTACAATATAATAAATTATTTTATTTTATTTCAATTAATAATAAATTATTTTATTTTATTTCAATTAATAATAAATTATTTTATTTTATTTTTACTATTAATAAATTATTTAATTATATCTACTAATAATAAATATGAAATGATGAAAATACCCTCCACAAAAAGGCCAAATCTGATAGCCGGATGACATTGATAAAATTTATAGAGTATAAGGGTATAATTGATGAAATTGAAAGTATAAGGACTGAAGTGATTTTGAGTGTAAAGTATAGGGTATTAAACTGAAATTAGCCGTTTTTTTTCTTCATGTTTTATGTTATTTTAACTTTTTAGTAGATAGTGGTTTTTGGTCGTTAATAAGTCGCTACCATATACTGGTAGGACTAGATAGGCTCGGTCCCTGTTTATGTACCCTATTTGCTTGGTCTGCCCTACATCGGCGACATGTCTTGGTCAAGTGGATGCAACCTCGTAGTGGCAGGATGAAGCTGAATGTCGTTAGATATTCTAGACGACAATATAGTGGGAAAGTTGTTTTAATTGCATTATGGCATTATGTGAGCATTATCTTTCCGGTATGTCACCGCTATTGTAAAGAAAATAGAGTAATCGATCGTGCTTTTTTTGCCAATTGTGCACTCTTTACTAATTGGTGCTTGGGGTGCTTGTTAGAATACATAGAATTAGTGGAGACTCATGCTCTTATTGCGGAGTTTCTCCCGATGCTTTTATGTGATCTAGGGTTTAGGCATTATGTCCCCTTTTGCTCCATTGTATTTTACAGTTTCATTATTAAAGGCTTGAGGGCGGCCTCACTAGCCCTTGTTTAAAAAAAAAACAAAAAAAACTTTATAAAGTCTTTTTGAAAAGCAAGAATTTAATCCAATAAAGATAAAATAGTAAAAGTACAGATAAAATTGAATTAAGAATTTAGAAAACAAATGTGACCTTGTACATGCACCCGAAGTACCTACTTCTCTTATCTTTAAATCTTTTATTTTTTACTTTCTTTTTTACATCGAAAAGTTCATGCACGTCAAAGTTCTAGTATCCATAAAGAAAAATGTGAAAATTTCAGATTTCTTACTATTTAAGGATTGGATTTCTTACCATATATAATTTTCTTTGAGATTTATTTTTTCCACCATTGTTTTTTCCAAATCAATAATTGGTCAGAAGGTATATCTAAGGATCAGATTTCATACCATATATAATTTTCTCTGAGGTTTCTTTCCTTTTAAAGCTACATGCATAATTGCAAATGAAATACGATAACAATACTCTTTTGTTTTTGTTTTAAACAATATATTTTTTATTATCACGTCTGTACATATGCAACATAATATGTTACACAAGAGACATAAAAATTATTAAAAACACCTACCGTATTATTTCGATGGCTCACTAATAAGTATTTGGTACTCAATTTTGAGTTATGAACTTTACGTGTATGTTTATCTTGGCGCGAAAGTGTTCGTTAATTTTGTTAAGCTTTCATTCAAATAACCATATTGACACTAGTGCACTATTTCATACTACCAACTACATTTTCTACCAACTATGTCTCAAGTTTTTTCTATATAACTCGGCCTTTTGTTTTGATAGGCACACTTCAAATCCCTCCTTTTAGCATTCCCCTCACTCTCAAGGGCAAATCTTTCTCTCTAGTTTTCTTGTTGTTAATCTTCAGTACCTTCACTTATGGAGAGTTACACTATGGTTGAAGAGAGAAGAGAGGTAATGGTGTCACCAGCTGGTGGAGATACCATTGTCAGAAAAGCTTCATTTCTCAAACCCATTGTGCCTTCATCCATTAACGAACCTCTTTCTCAGCTCCCTACCTATTCTTTCCCCTCCCTTCCTCCCAATTTTGAGCCAAGAGAATGGCCTTTAGAGGTTGGATTCCCTGGCTGGCCAATTAAGGCTCATGAAGAATGGAATTCTTGGCTTGATTTCATGGCTTCTAGCCACGAATCGACATGGAAGAATGCTGGTATACATGAAGCAATCTTCAGTTCCACATACCATATAAAGCGAAACACTACTTTGGTATATGGGCTTGGAGAGAAATGGTGTTCTGACACCAATACCTTCATTTTTTCATGGGGGGAAGCCACCATTACACTGGAGGATGTAATGGTGTTGGGAGGTTTCTCAATTCTTGGAGAAAGCATTTTCAGCTCTCTGGAAAGCGCTGAACACAAAGAAATAGAAGATAATCTCGATAAAGCCCGGAAAGAGCTCAACAAAACTACTTCTAGGAAGGCTACCACAAGCCTTTGGATGAAGAAGTTCATGATGGCGGAATCTGAATACGAGCATCAGGCTTTCATAGCTTATTGGTTATCAAGGTATGTTTTCAACAGTCCTGTGATAGAAAAACGAGCTATATCCCTTGCAATTCGGTTGGCTGGGGGCAGACGAGTAGCGCTTGCCCCGGCTGTTCTTTCTTGTATATACAAAGACTTGAGTTTGATAAAGAGCGGAATTGTAGATTATTCTAGAAAACAAAGACTCATTCTCAAGTCGCCATTTCAAGTTGTTCAACTTTGGGCATGGGAAAGATTCTCAAAACTTAGCCCACAGCCTAGAGTTATCAATTCTACTGAGCCAAGATTGGCTCGTTGGCACCAAGTAAATGGTCTTGATGGAGTTTATAATTGGAGGAGGGTTCTAGACTCAGTAGTGGAACCCGATTTCAAGTGGCGCCCTTATGCCAAGGTCAGTGAAAACTTGCATGTTCCTGGATACTATCTGAACAAGGAGAAGTGGGTGGTTGTTGGCCCTGCTCTGGACGATGAGTTACTAACATTCTCCATATGCTTGAGGGTGCAGATGGAATTATCTGGATTTGATTCACAAGAACAATACCTACCACATCATGTGGCTAGGCAATTTGGTTATGATCAAGACCTCCCGTGTGGTTTTGCTGGTATAGCTGATAACCTTGCCGATATACTATCTGGGAAGGTAAAATTGTATATTCCTTCCAGGCTTTCTGAGGCAGGTGTTAGCCTGAGATACTCCAACTGGTGGAAGGAATCAATGTCAGGCCACAAAGACAAGCGCGAAGCTGGAGAGGGCTGCTCGAACCAAGGCAATGATTCCCCATTTCCTCCAGGATTTCCTCCAAAATGTAATACGATGGAAGCTGGAGATTCTATGCAAGTGTTGAAAGACAGTAAGGGCGGTTGTCCTGCAGAGCAAAGGTCCAAAGCTAAAAGGAACGAAGGTGAAGATCCTCTCGACTTGGAAGATGATGAGCCAAGTATATCACAAGAGTTGAGTTATCGTAAGAAGCATAAAAGTGTTGAAATTACTACAACACATTTGGGATGTTCAGTTTCTGAAGAAAGAGATGATGATCAGACGGTAAGCATCAGTCAAGATGGACTTGATAAAGCGTTTTCAGAGGCTCAAACTAGGGTTAGCAGGATTCAATTTGTGGTTGACAAGTTGAAAGAAAATTTCGCAACCACGTCTAGGAAAAGCTAACGAACTAGTTCCAGCTGTTTTCTCTCTGTTGTGTTGGGCTTTCTTTGGGCCTAGGCCCCCTTTTGTCTCATCTGCTGGGCTTGGTTTGGGCCTGGACAACCAATTGTAATGCTTTCTTTGCCCTTGTCGCTTCAATGAGGAATTTCAGTTGACAAAAAAAAGAAAAAACTTGGTTTTTACTATTGTAATATTATTGCTTCAAATCCGTCAATATCAGTGATGGATATATACATTTTCATTTTCAATTAATGATTTTAATGAAATTAGAATCTTTTTTATTTGCTTGCTGTTGCAAGAATTATTTACACATCCACGAACAATTATTTAGCTTTGTAATTACATTTTAGATGAATATATAGCTTGTAGATTTTTTTTTTGTCAATTATTTGAAGATCAGTAGTTGGAACCTTGTGACTTCTTGTTGTGTGCTGAACTCTAGCTATGCAGATTTATTAGGATCATCGATCATGTTAGTTGGCCCTGTTTTATATAACTCAATTCATGCTTAGCTGCTGGATTGCATCACCTTGTTACCTAGCTGTTGTGGATTGTTAATATCCGGCCCTCTTGTCTTTCTAATACTTTTAATCGCTACTATATATACACATTAATTAGATTTTTATTTATTTAATCATTTTTATCTTGTAACTTGCCACCTTCACCTTGATAAAAAAAGTCAATGATAACAATGAAACACCGGATGGATCCCCCTTGCCTTTGGCAGACATATTTTCACAAACACAAACTAGCTAGATCATATAGAGCTAGAAGAAGATGCTAAATCTCCTGCAATTGATTGTTGCAAGCTTGTTGCAACCTTTTTCGTTAAAGCTAATACTCCTGGCCATTTTTCTCGTCCTGTTATACAAATGGTCCTCCACCACTAACTCATCAGTACCACCTTCTCCACCAAAGCTACCTGTGATTGGAAACCTTCACCAACTAGGCTTGCACCCTCATCAGTCGCTTCAAACCCTAGCTCGTCGCCATGGGCCTCTCATGCTGCTCCACTTCGGAAGCAAGCCTGTGCTTGTTGTCTCATCGGCTGAGGCTGCCCGCGAGATCATGAAAACCCATGACTTGATCTTCTCTGACAGACCCAAGTTCGTCTTCTTCAAGAAGATGCTCTACAATTACAAAGACATCGTGACGGCACCCTATGGTGAGTACTGGAGGCAGATGAGAAGTACTTGTGTCTTGAATCTTTTGAGCAACAAAAGTGTTCGATCTTTTCGTGCTGTGAGAGAAGAGGAGATAAATTCCTTTATCAGCAAGATAAAGAAGTCCTGTAATTCCTCCGCATCATCGGTTTTGAACTTAAGCGAAATGCTTACAACGCTTACTAATGATGTCATCTGCAGAGTTGCTATGGGGAGGAAATACAGTGATAGAGGAGATGGTCGTGGAAGGATGTTTATGGATCTTTCCGCAGAGATCAATGAGTTATTCGCACGTGTTAACATTGGTGACTATATCCCATGGCTTGCTTGGGTCAGCCTTGTTAATGGTTTGGTCGCTCAATTAGATAGTTTAGCCAAACGCTTCGATGAATTTTTGGATATGGTTGTTCAAGAACATATAGATAAGAGTACTGGAATTGTTCATATGGTTGACGAGGACCACAAGGATTTTGTGGATGTTTTGCTTTCAGTTCAGAAAGAAAACACAGCTGGTTTTCATCTCGAGAGAGTTGGCATAAAGGCTATCATCCTGGTAAGTAATCAACACCGTACCTTTTCATAATTAAAAGCTATGTACTCCATCACCTAATTAATTTCTAATTTTTGTAGGATATGTTTGTTGCTGGGAGTGATACAACATTTACTGTGTTAGAATGGGCAATGTCGGAGCTTTTAAAACATCCAAAAGTCATGAAGAAGTTGCAGAGTGAAGTGAGGGAAATAGTCGGAAACAAGAGAGATGTAACAGAGGAGGATTTGGTGGGTATGCACTACTTGAGAGCAGTAATTAAGGAGACTCTTCGTTTACATCCGCCAGTTCCATTGTTACTTCCTAGGATGTCGACCCAAGATGTGAAAATAAATGGTTACAACATTAAGGCCAACACACAAGTTTTGGTGAATGCATGGGAAATTGCAAGAGACCCCAAATCATACAATGAACCAGAGAAGTACGAGCCAGAAAGGTTCTTGAATAGTGAAATAGATTTTAAAGGGAATGACTTTGAACTCATTCCATTTGGGGCTGGTAGACGAGGATGCCCAGGAATCCCATTTGGCATGGTTGTTACTGAGATTGCTCTTGCAAGTATAGTGCAGAACTTCACTTGGTCGTTGCCTGGTGATGAAAGATTGGAGGACTTAGACATGACCGAATCCACTGGTGCAGTCGTACATAGAAAGTATCCTCTCAAAGCCGTTGCCATACCATACTCTTGCTGAAATTGTTACGAATGAACAGATATATTCCAACTGGCTAGCTTTCGTTTCTTCGTTTTCTTTGTGATTGAATGCATACATGCGTAATATGTTTATACATCAATTACCAATCTCTTTGCTATGTTATGCATGTAATATGTTATCAATTACCAATCTCTTTGTAATATGGTAAGATAGTAGAATCCTAGCTAGTCTGAAGCTAAACGCAGCTTTTCTATTAATTTTGTTATGAAATTAAGTCCCAAATTAGTAAAGTACATAAACATTGATTACAAATAAGAGTTACTATGATATGTTAACATTTCTCACACATAATTAGGAGATTTGTTAAGGTAAATAAGGTTCTCGATTATTAAAATTAATAAAATAAGTTCTTGTTTGAGTAATAATTAAGTCATAAAAGTAATAATTATAATAATTTACAATTTGACAACACGTGTTACTATTACGATAACTCATGTGGTAACTACGAAAAAGTTCTCGTTAAAGTAAATAATGTCCTCGTTAAAGTAAATAAGGTCCTCATTAAAGTAAATATGTTATCGTTTGAATAATTAAGTCATACAAGTGGTAATTGTATGTAGGGCTCGGCAACGGGCCGGACGGGCCCGGGACTTTATCGGGCTCGGGCCGGGCCGGGCCTAATTCTTTTATTTTTTATTAGATTAAAATAAAAAAATTGTGATATTAAGAATAATCAATTGAGCTATAACAAATTAATAATTAGTAATGCAACACATAAAAAAATGACATACCATGTGGATCAATGATATGTTCATAATTTCACATTATTTTATATCATTTTTATTTAGTTTTTATGAAGAAATGTGGATAAATGATGTTGATTTCTTGTAATTCAATATTTTTAGCTTCCGAGTGACAAAATATGAATATTCACCAAATATTCATCTAAATAAAAGTTGATGCAATTCCAATTAAAAATGTAGACTAACACCTTGAAGTTTATCTATGAATATTTTCAGAATTTTTGAAAACTTCTAAGGTACCCGTTTCTAATTATAACATCAACCTAAATTGTTTGTATTTAATGCTGTTTTGTAATAAATAAATATTTTGAAAGAGTATTAGTAATAATATTTAGGGCTATAATGTTACTAATTAGTGTTCAATGATATTAATATTTTGTAAATTGCACTTCTTATTATTATGGTATAGAAATATTTTTACTATATACTTATGTAACAATTTAATAACTAGTAATGCAACTCATATCATAGGCGTTTGTTATCCAATGGTGGATCATGCATGTTCGAAAAAAAAACGAAAGTGGCTAATATTTTTAAGACATACTTATCTTATTCCAATATTTATATCCAACGGTTACTTTTCTCAATTTAGTCTTCCTTCACCTTGTTTATTATGATAGGTATACACTTGGCCATATGGATCGAGATCCAAACGAAGACGAAAATAGCTAATATTTTTACCATATGTTTATCTTATCTCAATATTTACATCTAACGGTTAATTTTCTCAATTTAGTCTTCCTCCATGTTGTTGGTTTCTTTAGGTATATATTTGTTTACAACCAATGGACATATAAGACAATACTAGAGACATATAGAGATTTGGTGCGATCCGATAAATTAAAAATGTTTAATGGAATATTTGACTTTACTCATGTATTCAATGGGTAGTAATAGGCATCGTGTCAAAAAATTAACCTATTTCATTATCATTTCGGCCTTGGTCAATGTAGTCAACTCTGATTTATTATCATTTACAAAAATATCCTTTACGCTAATTTTGCCTTAACAACTCTTTCCAAAATTCGATTTTCGTGCCCTCCGCGACCATATACTTCCACGACCGAGATGCATATACCTATGTAAAAATTTGTAATCCCGGATCCTGTTTAAATGTAGTTGCCCATTGATAACTCTAATTAATAAATATAGGGGTATAAATGGCTATTACCTGCATGTAGATCGAGGTCCAAACAAATACAAAATCGGCCAATTTTTTAACCATAGGTATAAAATATCTCAATCATCACATCCAACGGTTGATTTGCCAAATTTCATTGTCCTTAATGATATGGTTTTTGAATATATACATTTCTTTATAACCAGTGAATATAGTAAACAACACTAGTAGACGTATCGAGATTTTATGCAATATAAGACATCAAAAAATGTTTAATTGAAGATTTGGCTTCGCTCATGTATTTATTACGTTGTAATAGACATTGTGTCAAAAAATTACCCTCTTTCATTGTCATTTCGACCCCGGTCAATGTAGTCAACTCTTTATTTATTGTCATTTACAAAAATATCCTTTACGCTAATTTTGGCTTAACCTCTTTCAAAATCTGATTTTCGTGCCCTCCGTGCCAATACCCCACGACGAGATCCATATACCCATGTAAAAATTTGTAACCCCGGATCCCGTTTAAATGTAGTTGCCCATTGAGAACTCTAATTAATAAATATAGGGGCATAAATGACTATTACACTTGACTATGTGGATCGAGGTCCAAACAAATACGAAATAGGCCAATTTTTTAACGATAGGCGTAAAATATCTCAATCATCACATCCAACGGTTGATTTGCCAAATTTCGTTGTCCTTAATGATATGGTTTTTGAATATATACATTTCTTTATAACCAATGAATATAGTAAACAACACTAGTAGACATATCGAGATTTTATGCGATATAAGACATCAAAAAATGTTTAATTGAAGATTTGGCTTCGCTCATGTATTTAATACGTTGTAATAGACATTGTGTCAAAAAATTACCCTCTTTCATTGTCATTTCGACCCCGGTCAATGTAGTCAACTCTTTATTTATTATCATTTACAAAAATATCCTTTACGCTAATTTTGGCTTAACGGCTCTTTCCAAAATCCGATTTTCGTGCTCTCCGCGACCATATACTCCCACGACCGAGATCCATATATCCATGTAAAAATTTGTAACCCCGGATCCCGTTTAAATGTAGTTGCCCATTGAGAACTCTAATTAATAAATATAGGGGCATAAATGACTATTACACTTGACTATGTGGATCGAGGTCTAAACAAATACGAAATAGGCCAATTTTGTAACCATAGGCGTAAAATATCTCAATCATCTCATCCAACGGTTGATATGCTAAATTTTATTTTTTTGAACGATATGATTTATTGAATATATATATTTTTGTTATAACCAATAAACCAAGGAATATAGGAGACAACAAACAAAAAATATTTTGTTTAACCAATGAATGGTTTGTAAATTCTAATTTTGTATAAATTAATAAGCTGAAAAATAATATTAATAATATTTTACAATTTTAGACTATAATGTTAATAATAATAATTTTTTATGTAATGCTATTAATATTTTGCAAGCATAATATTAATAAGATTTTGAACAATTTCAAATTATGAATTATAAGTTAATAATATTTTGTATTAATAAATATTTTTTTTTGTAAGAATAAAAATAAAAGTAGTAATTTGTACTCCTTATTAATAAATATTTTGTATTATATGACATATGTTATAGTCTATAACATAAAATACAAGATATATATTAAAACTTAGGCGGGCTTTTTTCGGGCCGGGCCGGGCCGACGGGCCGGGCTCGGGCTCGGGCTTTTTGCGGGCCTATTACGGGTACGGGCCGGGCTTGGATCGTTCGGGCCAGCGGGCCTCCGCGGGCCTCCACGGGCCAAATGGTGACCCCTATTTGTATGTATGTCAAATATTCATTCATTCAACCAAAATATACATTAATTTCCATCTTATAGCTGAAAATGAAATAGACGAACAAAATATCATTGAAAATAGAACTAAGAACCAACAATAACAAGCTACTATCAAAGCAAGAAAAAGCTACTGTCAGTAGCTACTATCAAAACTTGAAAAAAACAAAATACTTATCGACTTAAACTAAGCCCTCTGCCTTCTTCTTGCTCTTTTATTCCCTTTGTCTTCAGATGCTATGCCTTCTGATGTGCCATACATGTAGTACGTTATTGTCTGGGACCAACTTCTTTTGTTATGTTTTATGCTCTCTACCATTGAACTTCTTCTCCTCAATGTTTTTTTTTCTCTATGTCTTCCTTTGTAACCGGTTCCTTAACTGTTTCTTTCAGATCTTCCTTTTGAGCTTCTTCTTCGTTCACTTTTTTTATCATCATCCTCCTTTTCGCTCTCTTTTTCTTCTTCATCATTACCATTTTTATCCCCCTTTTTGCTCCATTATTACCATCTTCTTCCTCTTTTTCGCTTCATTCTTCTTCATTATTGACATCTTCATCCTTCTTTTCGCTCTCTTCTTTGGCAACATCATCCTCATTTTCAGCTTCCTGGTCGATCTCTTCTTCTTTGTCACCATCCTCATTCTCCTTTTCCATTTCCTTATAAGAATCTAGCATATTTTGCTCTCTCAATTTACTTTCCAATTTTCTCACTTTATGTTGGAGTCTATGTATGTCATCTAACTGCTTTAAAACCACATTCTCGAATCTGCTTCTTTTCTTCTCCAATTCTAACCACTTTTTTCAGCAATTTGCACTTCAAAATTTCAATCTTTCTGTCACATTGTAGTAGAGGCTTTGTCTAGCAACAGTTCAGTATAACTGATTCTGCCTTTGGAGGCTTTGGTTCTCTTTAGTGAATTTCTTTAGTAGATTTTGAGTCTTGTTGCATTCTTCCTTGGTTACATTTGACTGCGTTGCTTTTCTTTCAACGAATCTATTATCTCTGAAGGAGGATGTTGATGGTGATTTTGAAAAGGAGGATAATAATGGTAATGATGAAGAAGAAAAAAGGAAGCGAAAATGATGATGATGATCAAGAAGAGAACGAAAAAGAAGCTCAATAGGAAGATCCAAAAGAAACAGTTAAGGAACCGGTTGCAAAGGAAGACTAAGAGAAGAAAACATCTACAGAAAGAAGTTAAATGGTGGAGTGCATAAAACGCAACCAAAGGAAGTTAGTCCAAGACAATAACTACATGTATGACACACTAGAAAGCATAGCATCTGAAGACAAAGGGAAGAAAAGAGCAAGAATATGGTAGAGGGCTTACTTTACGTCGATAAGTATTTTGTATTTCAAGTATTGACAGTAGTTACTGACAACAGCTTTTTGTTGTGTTGACAGTACCTTTTTATTAATGTTTTGAGAGTAGCCTTTTGTTGTTGGCTATTGGTTCTATCTTCAATGACATTTTGTTTCATTTATTTCGTTTTCAGCTAGCTATATGATGGAAATTGATGTATATTTTAGATGATTGAATGAATATTGAGGTCTCCCTACTCTAAATTTTCGTTTTCAGCTAAAGTATGAATCATGTAATTTTGTTATTGATTCAAGTTTGGCTAATCCAGGTTACTTTTGACATAAGTAACGAATTTATCAATAGTCAATTATAAGTACATCAAAGGAACCCTAAGCCAATTTGTTCATGTTTAAGCATCACCTGCGATGGAATGGTAAACGATACAACAAAGATAAAAAAATGCTACAACAACTCAGGAAAAAGCTACAAAATCCAATAGAATTCTCGGGAAATTCTGTAGTGAGAACCAAACAATGAGGACTTGTTGAAAACTTTTGATCAAACAATTTGGGTCGGGGAACTGTCACTCTGTTCCTCCTTCTCCTTCTCCTTCTCCTTCCCTTTCTTCAACAGCTTAGGCCTGGGCTTGACGGGCTTAAGATAACCAGCCTGTAACGCCACCATATCCCTCAAAACCCGAATAAGCTTGGTCTCAATCTCCAACCCATCCGGCTCAAGCACTCTGAGAGCCCTTGCCACGGCCTCCATGGTACTCACGCACCCACCAAACGGCTCCTTCCTCAGAATCAACTCCGAGTCATAGATGCTCCCGCCGCTCGCATTTTCATCCACATCCAAACACACCCTTGTCGCAAACTTGGACAGGAAGCCCTCGCTGGCCCTCACCATTTCCCTCGCGTGCTTCCACGTGGCATCGAAAGCTATGAGAACCAAAGGGGTGTCTCTGTCGGCCCTCGGGAGCTGCGATACACTGACGGACGGTGAGGATTTAGTGGGCGGGAAGAGGTAGATGGCGGGAGGTGATTGGTCGAGCAGGGGAGAGAGGCCTGGCTTGAGGCGGCGGTTGATGATGGCGGTGGAGTTGGCCAGACATTTTGTGAGGATTGGCGTGGTGGAGAGCTTGTGCTGTGCCTCGTGAGGATGGTGGAGGATTATGATTTGGGTTTCGGTTGAGATGGGCTGGGCCGGAAGAGAGTGGCAGAGGCACACTGGGCTCGGCCGGCTGCAGTTGCCGCAGATACGCCGCGGCGGCGGAGAGTCCATGTCTTCAGCGTCCATGTTCAATTCGCCAGTTAAGGATCGGTTTTTCTTTATACGGTACTGTAATTTAGGAGAGGTCAAAACGACGCCGTGTACCCATATTCATTTTTTAATTTTCATTCCTATTTTTCCGTCGGAAGAGAAATATATAAATCAACAAAAATCAAAACAAGTTAGGGAAAGGGGAAAGAAGATGACGACCTCAAAATTGGAAGCGAGCACAAGCACTTGGGACGTTTCGCAGTTCCAGCACACCCCCTTTTACTGGTAAATCGGCAAGCCGATCAACTATGCCCTGCTTTTGCTTTTGGTTTTGCTTTGGCTTTTTCTGGTAGTGTGTTTGCTTATCAATAATACTCGACTGCTTTTCTTATGGCTTTCTCTCCTAGTGAGGAGAATGTGTACTTGCTTTGCAAGGAACTAAGCGCAAAGGGAATAGCAGATGCCCAAGGCTCAGATCTTTTTGTCGTTTTCATTTCGAATGAAAAGAAGCAGGCATGTTGATGTTCCCTTTTAGTTTTATACCCAATTGTTTTTTTTATTTCAATTAGGTAGATTTACTGTGTGTTGGATTGGTGTGTGAATAAAATGTTATAGATCCCATTGTGGCATCAAAAGGCCAGCAACCGAGCAGATGGAGTTGTTCTCTGGGATTATCATGTCATTTGCATACAGAAGAAAGGCGGAGGTGACTCACCCTCACACAACCTAGTGTGGGATTTAGATTCAACCCTTTCGTTTCCTTGTGCTTTGGCAAGTTATGTCTCAGAAACCATCCGCCCTACATTTCAGACCTTTCCTGAGTTCCAGAGGTATTCCATCACTTGTATCTTTTTTTTTTTCAAGTTTTTGAATTTATATTGACGTGACACAATTATCCAGAAACCGGAAAGGTTTTACTAAAATGTTGTCTTGCCAAACTTGATCTTAACTATAGATTTGCTATTGGCTTGGTGATTGCTGATAACTCTTCTGGAATTGTGTGTTGCAGGTATTTCCGGATTATGCATGCCCCAATATTCCTCCGTTGCTTTGCATCCGATAGAAGGCACATGAAAGATTCTCTTGGTGATTGGCTTCATCAACCTCCTTTATATGAACCCATTGTTTCTGAAGGTAAATGCCAAGTTCCACTTACACTTTTATACAGTTTGGTACTTGTTCACTTTTATGTTATTCTCAAGTACCCAACACCTGGTGTTTCTTCTCTGTCTTTTGAGTAAAATTGTTTCTTATTTAAAATCTCTGGTTCTTGATTTAGGTTCATTGTTGCTTGGAGGAAAAAAAAATGTAATACTCCTGCATTTTTTTTCCTGATCAATAGTTTATTCTCATTGTAGTAAGATCACTCAGTCCAGGACCTCTAGTTGTTGCTAAGCTCAAGCTTCTTGTAATTGAGTGGTGTACTTTATATTTACTATAAAAAAAAAATGTTTCAGACCTTCAAAGCTAGAGGTGCTACTAAATAACTATTATTTCATCTTCGTCAATCCCTTTCTCGGTAGGTAAATAGTATTGAGGTAGAATTAAACTCCTGAAAGCTATTTAATAAGTGAGGTGGTGAGAAATGCACTACCGAAGTGAATAACGTTGTTATTATCTGGCATTATCATGCAGAGAAAAGGCAGATGACGTTGATATTGTTGAACTCTTCCATCTTCTTGTCCTTCAGTACACTATTCTACGAAAATATCCCCTTCCCACCCCCCAAGAAAAAAAAATCAAATTCAAACCATCTGTTTATAGCAGATGTATTTCTTCCATTTCTTTGTCTCTTTTTTGTTACTCTGACTCGGGTTTTTGAAATTATCTGTAAGGATTCTATTATATAATACATTTCTCTCTTGTCAGTGATTCTGACGTGTTTATGTCTCGGAAACTATCTGCCCACATATGTGAGCATCCTGTCATCCAGGAAAGATAGAGAGAGAGAGAGAGAGAGAGAGAGAGAGAGAGAGACCGTTATCCGTAGGTGTTTGTATGATGTAGCACCAGTTGACTTGAAACAGAGAGAACTAAGAGAGGAGAAATACAGAAGGTGAAGAAGAATTAGATATATATATTAGAAGGAATAATGGAGAAGAATTTGGGTTTAACAAGACTGAAAAGAGAAATTAGGGTCGGAAAGAAGAGAGGAGATAGATAAGGGTTCCACAGGATAATGGTATATATCTAGTAGTAATAACGACTACCATGCTTCGGATATTAGATACCAAGTAAGATAAATCCAAATTAAACAGAATAGCAATTGAACTCAAGTTAGAAATTTCTAGCATGTGCGTGCACGTGTGCGTGTACGAGAGGGAGTTTTATGTGGAAAATGGATTAGGGGTGTGTGTGTGATGCCAAAGGTTGCGCTTCTAGATAACCAAAGTGTGTTTGATTGTTTTGGGTTAATTTGACAGAAACTTTGTTGGGTTAGTAAAGTACATTGATTGTTACAGTTTTCTAGCGAAAGTTGGTGCTTCTCTAGAAAGGCCTTGCAAGTAAATGTCCTAATTATTATGAAATTTGATATTTCTAACCAAAGCACTGATAAAATACTGCTCTTAAGTAAAAAGCTTTTATAGAAACATTTCCAAGATCTTACCTTTTCTAGTTTCCTATATTTTGCAGATGGAACTGTACACAACCTGAATGGCTACTTCGACATCAGTGCTGCAGAAGCAGTGAAGGAGGCAGGAGATGGTATGTCTGATGCAGTTTTTACCCAAAAACTTGGTGTGGTCGTAGGTGAATTTACCCAAAAACTTGGTGTGGTCGTAGGTGAAAGTCAACTGGAAGAATTCTTTTCCTAAATTACTTGATGTATGGAAATTCTCTTATCAGCTGCGGCCATCAATATATAAAGCATTTCTTTGCCTGTATCTGAATTGAGTTCCTTACTGTATCACATTTTGGATCAGTTCATTCCATCTGCCACGTTTACTTCTTCGGCATCTGAGAAATGGAATTAAAGCTTTGAAAGATATTGCATTTCCTGACTTTAATGTAGGAGAGTTGTTTACTTCTGCTTTCTCCATCTGCTTAGTAGGAGGTAGGGCTGTTAATTCTAACACGATCCGATAACACGACTCGAAATCCGCACGAAATAAAGCGGGTTGAACCCGCACGATTATAAAATGGGTCATTTGCGGTTCAACCCGCCAAAACACGTTTAATAAATGGGTCAACCCGTCAACACGAAATAAACTCGTGTAACCCATTTATTAAACAGGTTGGGTTGGATTATATATAATCCGAGTACACGACCAATTAAAAGTAAGTAATTTTAATTATATATTAGGGCTGAATAAGTCTTTTTATTTTTAGGGTTAGTAGTTTATCTACTTATGTTTTATTTATGAATCATATTTATGTATATTTATATTTTCTTCTTATGATGTGAATACACCATGACGGTGAAGTTATGTAACATTACTTTCACGATTTTAATATATATTTTTTAGTTAAATGAGTCACAATGTTAACCCGTTAAATGGTGTAAATGGGTTATTAAACTCAACACGACACGACCTAATTATTAAACGGGTTAGGCGGGTTGTTAACGGGTTACCCGTTAATAAATGGGTTGGGTTTGAGTTTATATTTTTGACACGATTATTAAATAGGTTGGGTTTTGGTTTTTCTTTTTGACACGATAAAATTTTTGACACGACCCGAACCCAACACACGACCCATTGACACCTACTAGGGAGAGGTTGTGAACAATAAGCCCCGAACATAATGAGATGATTGATAGAAATCGGTCCAAAAGATATAATCCGAGAAATATTATTAAGGGTTTTTATGACCCACAGTGCCTGAACTTTGGCCCACCAGATTGATAGATGCCCAGACTTCTAAAACGATCACAGAGGTGCCCAGACTTCTAAAACAAAGACTTTGAGATGACTCCGTCTAAATTCCGTTAAACCTCCGTTAATTAAGAGGCTAAATCGGTAATCTCGCATTATTTTTTGACAAGCGCAAAAATATGGTAAGCATAAAAACGCTTGTCAAAATATATATACCTTAACTTCCTATAAATGTGTCGTGTATAGTACAGTGAGAAGCAAGGGTCATTACCCACAGAGGATTGTGTCTAAATGCTAATCTTGTCACGAAAAGACTCTAATTACAATATACAAATATTTTTGGATTTTTTTGTTGATATTGAATAATGAAAAATAAAACAAGAAATAAAGTAAACAATATTTCACTCTTGATATGTTAACCTACACACTTCTTTTCAAATTGAATGACGATATTCAAGATAAATCAATGGCATGTTGATCATATCCTATTGTTCTCTCATAGTTGGTATGTTAGGTGCATGACATGTACTCCCTAACTTAGTTCTCAAAATGTAACCTAGAATGGCATGTTCATAGATTCAACACTCAAGAATCATTACGATTGAAGAGAACGAACATCACATCGACCATAAGACATGGCATGTATCTTATGCAACCGAGAAATCTAATCACATGAATACGTCTTAATTCATTCATTTGCTACTTAATTGGAATTATATGATGATATTGCGGTCCGCATATAACCCTAGCAATAGAACCCTAATACATGTATCTAAGTAGGCCTCCAAAGAAACACATATAAAGATTCATAAATGAATAATTAGTGAAGAGATAATCATTCAATTATTCAAGAAATGGTAAATTAACGCCAATATCGCAAGTAAAATATGTATGGGGCTTAGAACAACTCCCAAATTATTGCACACAAAGATATAAAACCAGTCACTTGGACGGTAATTATTCACAAATATATACTACAATGACATATATATAAATATAGAACCCTCCATATAGGTGGTTGATTATTTACACAAATAAATATTACAACAAACTAAAAATAAACTAAACATTATAAGAACAGAAATATGAGAGGGAGAAGAAGAGAAGAGGAGGGTTTGTCCACCCCTCTTGGGGTGATTAGAATGAAGAGATGAAGGTGGTATTTATAGGGGAATGGAGGGGAAGAAGAAGACAATGAGAGAAATAAATAAATAAAGGAAAGATAAGTGGAATGTGAGTGGGAGAATTAAGAAATGAAGAGATAAGATTGCAATCAATCTTTTGGTTAATTAATGAAGGAGATGACAGCTGCTAGTGTGATAAGGTGGAGAGAATAAGAAGGTGAGTGCAGCACTAAAGATAAAAGAACAAGAACAATAGTTGATGATCCGTCCAGAATGACCTTTCAATACTCAAACAGCCATAAATATGTCTAGAAATATCGAAATAATGATCCGTCAGAAGCCCTGGAAAGTAGACATCCAGGGCTTTCCAACCATATATAGCACATTTTCTAGTTCATTTTGAGCTGCTCTGAATATTTCGTCGAATTGGACTGATTTGCATGTGCAGACAGATGACCATTCATTAATTGCACATTTGCTCCATTTTCTCCTATTATCCTCAACTTTGCTTATTTTCCTTATTTCATCTTCTTTTCTCTTTATTTGTAATAGAAAACCTACAAACACAAAAACTAAATAAATAACACAATATATGATAAATTAGCAAGAGAAATGTAGGGAAATTGATATAAAAATATATACAATTATACTCGTATCAAATACCCCCATACTTAAACTTTTGCTAGTCCTCGAGCAAACATAAACAAAAATATAGAAACTAAACTGGAAACACACAACAAACTAATCTTTCCAACCATAAGCCTCAGATAGCTCACAAAAATTATAATCAAGAGCATAAAAATTATATACCAAGGCTAACGAATTTGCTAAGTATTTAACATGCACATCTCAGTCATGCTCGGGTGAAGTGTGTGGAAACCAAGTGTACAATTAATATCAATCAATCAAATAGGCACATCTAAACAACATTAACCACTAAACCTCACATAGATCACTAAATATTTTCACTCAGTGTTTAGGGTTAAGTGTTTACTCTCATAACAATTGCACAAGTAGTGTTTCCATAGGCTTGCTCATAAACCAAATCTCCACAATTAATCCACAAATCATTAGATCATAAGGGCTTTCATGGTGTAATAGGGGCCAAGAGGTGAATGGTGAATGGGATGAAAGGACAAGAAATGTTCTACATGTTTGCAAAACAAATCAACGACTTTGAAACTTATACTTATGCTACACCCGAAACAACTTTTTTATTCTCCTCCAACCTTTTATTGAAATTAAAAGTGATACAAGGAAATAACTCTATTTTTGGATTTTTTTTTCTTAAGGAACTTTTTTTGTCTGAGATAGGATTCAAACCTTAGACCTCAAATTTGCAACTTTTCAACTCAACCACCAAGACACATGTTCTTTTTGCTAATTCATATGCAAACATAGTATTTAATTATGTCTTACTCGATCCTAGCACATACACTTCTTCATTTAAATATTTAAATAAAGAAGTGTATGTGCTAGGATCGAGTAAGACATAATTAAATAATATGTTCGCATATGAATAAGCCAAAAGAACATGTGACTTGGTGGTTGAGTTGAAAAGTTGCAAGTTTGAGGTTTAAGGTTCGAACCCTATCTCAGACAAAATTTTTAATTTAGGTTTTGCCTTACCTCAAGGCCTTTAAAGTCATTTCTCGAAAAAAATAATGCGAAATTACTGATTTAGCCTCTTAATTAACGGAGGTTTAATGGAATTTAGACGGAGGCATTTCAAAGTCATTGTTTTAGAAGTTTGGGCATCTATCAATATGGTGGGCGAAAGTTCAGACACTATGGGTGATAAAAACTCTATTATTAATTAAAATCAAAACCTACAAAGTATGGAAGGTTTTTTCATCTTGGTCCATGGCTGAAACAAAGCAAGTAATAGCCAAGAAATATTCAAGCTATAGCAATGTTTTCATATTATAGTACCTTTTTTTATCTTGGTCTACAATTGCAACTTTGTGCTAATAACTAAGCAGGTAAAAATGGTTAGAGAGGGCAATCGGCAATCTGTCTGTTATGTAAACGGCCATACATTTTTCCTTAACTGTTCCATTAAACTAACAAATAAATCTTGTCAAATAGGAAGAAACAAAATAAACTGCAAAAACAAACTCAAATCGTTTGAAGCATGATTCACGTTCAAAAGCTGCAGCCAAAACCAAATAAATATCCAATCTCTCAAACAAATACCCAACAAGCTAGCCAGTTTACATAGAGGCCAAAGATCGATCATGGATTGTCGGATATGAAGTCGTTGATCTTCTGCCTAGTACTCCTTGCTAGCATGGTGGCCTCGAACCATGAGGTCGCTGCTAGAGGGATTTCGGTTGGACTCCCTGACCTTTGCAAGAGGCCTTTAGGCAGACTACACCCGGGTTGCCCTCCTAACGGCCAATGGAACCCGTACAAATGCGGTTGCTCAATAATTCATCAGTGCAATAATCTCAGCTAGGGGGAGGTTTTTTTGCAGATCAATATGTTTAGAGAGACTATATATATTAACTACGACTGAACTTGGAACCTTTGCACTGGACTAACCTTTCAACTGAACTTGATCAAAATGAAATTAAACGAATGAGTAGTTTAAACTTTAAACTAGGGCTGGCAAAAAATAACCGATCTGTCGAACCGTACAGATTACCGACCGAGCCGATACCGATTTTTGCCGATTTTTCGGTATACCGAATTTTAAGTACGGTACAACCGTACCGATATGTGAAGTTTGATTCGTTTGTGGTATCCCTTTTCCAGTAAGTTCGGTTGTGCTGAACCGACCGAAATTAAAAAAACTCCCCTCGTTGTGTATGAGGTGAGGCTCGAACCTCATACCTCATAATCAAAACCTTGCACCTCACCCACTGAGGCAGATGCCTCACTTGTTATTATATATGTAAACTTTATATTTAATTACTTTTTACTCGATTAAAAACACTTCCTCATATCCACATTTAATTCATCGGTCGTTTCATTTTTTTTTTTTCATTTCCTTCTTTGTTCTTCGTTCTTCCTTCTTCTTCTTCCACTACAATTTCTCTCCTTCCATTCTTTCTCGTCATTTTCCTTCTTCCTCATGCGTTTTCTCTTCTCCTTTTCTTCCTTTTTCTTTTTCTTCCTCCTCTTGTTCTCTCCTCTCTTCTCCATACACTTCTGATTTTCTCCTCTTCTAGATCTGATACAGATTTGGAAATTTGATCCCATCACGCACAACCACTCTTTCCACTAAGTTGTTTTGTCATCACTGCCATCATTCGAGAGCTAAATACTTGATTGATTTGCCATCAGAATCGACCAAAACCAGCCGCTGCAGTTCCTTCCACCTTTAGATCTTCTTTGATGCATTTCCTTATTAATTAGATCGGTTGAGTTTCAAACCGACCGAAACCAACCAATTTCATCGGTACCGAGAAATCCGGTATATCAATTTCGAAGGTTTGGCAATGGTTTCCAAAATTGAGGAACCGACCTTGGTCGGTTCGGTATTGGTAAAGACGTCTAGGTGGTCGGTACCGTACCGAAGCCACCCCTACTTTAAACTATGATTAAATTTTCGTTACTACCTATTAAAGAGTGATAAACGTGATCTGTGACTCACTACTACACTATTCTAATGTGAGATCTCCACTCTCCAACAAGCCCCCTCACATGTAATGTAACTTAGGTCTGCATGTACAACCAATTACAAATCTATTTTCTTTTGTCACTTTTCTAATGTGAGATCTCCGCTCTCCAACAGGCCCCCTCACGTGCAATGTAACTTAGGTCTGCACGTACAACCAATTACAAATCTATTTTCTTTTGTCACTTTTCTAATGTGAGATCTCCACTCTCCAACACACCCCCTCACAAATAAGTGAACGACCCGCTCGGGGACAAATGAGCGAATTACTTGGAGAGAGACCTACTCTGATACCATGTTAAACAGCGACAAGCGTGGCCTATGGTCCACTGCTGTACAGATACTGTCCCAACTTAACCACATACTAGGTGTTCAGTTTTATCACAAATTGTTTCAGTGCAAATTGGGAGTAAATCACCTACTTATAAGTTATATTTTCTTGTCACTTTTCTAATGTGGGATCTCCACTCTCCAACACTACCATGTATTTTAGGGGTCTAATTAGTTTAGTTTAGTCCCTCAACTTTTATTTTCATCAAAATGATTTATGCACTCTCAATCATTATCCAATAGGTCCATTTAGGACACTTGTCACCTATTGATAGGAGCGTTTATGCGACGTTTTATAGTATTTATTATTATGTTATTTTGGCCATATTTTCTATTTATTCTAGTTATATATTTATTTGATTTTTGGTATTTTGTGGGTTTCGAAAACAAAGATGAAGAAGTTGGCTTAGATCGTGATAAAAGGAGAAATTCCAATCACTCGAGGAAACCTTGATGGACAAGGAAGACCAGAGCATCCATAATTCAATCCATTGAGCTTTTCCTTGGAGTTAAGAAGTCTACGACTATTAAGGATTTCTGGGAGTGTATTGTATATGAAATTAGTGAAAGTTTTAAAGAAATCTATGGAATCTAAAAGTCTGAGTGTATTCAATATAGACATTTGATAGTCCATAAAAGTCTGGGTGTATTCAATTAGGATTTGAAAAAATATTTATGGAGTCCACCAAAGTCTAGGGGTATTCAATTAGGACTTTTGAAAATGAATAAAAGTTTTAGGGTATTCAAAATATCATTCATATATATGGAATTAGAAAATCATGGAAAATTATGGACTTTCTAGTGTTAAGTATAAATACCAAAGTTCAAAAATTTTCCAGCCACTTGATAAGCGATAAACACCGACATCATTAATTATTTTCCTTAACTTCCTAAAAATTGTCGTAATAGTGTAACGGGAAGTAAAATGGTCATTTACCCACAGGAGATTGTTTATTTACTTTTCTATGTCACAAAATTAATTAAACTATATTACTAAATAGTCACACAAAACAATATTTAAAACACACAAAATACAAATGAAAATACAAATTAAACTAATCACAATTAAATAAAACACACCAAAAATAAAATAATTAAACTAACACACAAATGAATCAAAAACATGTTTTTGGGTTTTTCATAAAATAATTAAATCACACAATATTCAAAATACAAATTAAATTATCCAAAGGAAAATTAATAAAATAAATTCACTCAACTTAAAATTAAAAAGAGTTTGAGAAAGAGAAAAACTCATTTAATTCCGGTGAAGGATCTACTCTTTGTCTTGGGGTCTTCATCCAAATCCAAAATCACAAAATCTGCTGGAAGGATGAACTTGTCGACTCTAACCAATATATCTTCCACGATCCCCACAGGCATTCTGAATGTCCCATCTGCAAGTTGCACTGAAATGGACGTAGGCTTCATATGACTAATCTCTAGCTTCCGGAAAGTTGCTAGAGGCATAATGTTGATGCTTGTGCCTATGTCCATGAAAGCTCCTTTAAATAATTACTCGCCAATTGTGCAACCAATGACAAAGCTCGTTGGATCATTTATGCCTGGAGACACCCTGCGTTGAATAATGGCACTCACTTCCTCCTTGAGCACAAATTTATCATCAGCTTGGAGCTTTCTCTTATGCATGCATAAATCTCTGATAAATTCTGCATAGACTGACACTTGGCTAATGAGATCGAGTAGAGGGAAGTTCACATCTGCACCCTTGAAAATATCAAACACTTCACTCTTTAGCCCTTGCTTCTTCTTTTTCCTTTTCTTTTTCTTATCAGCAGCTTTCTGTCTTGGCTCCAATGCAGTTTCACATTTTTGATTCAGAGTCTGCTTTCCGGAAGGTACATTTTCTTCCCCTCCGGCTTCCTTATCCACCCCCTTATTACTCCTTGATAGCACAAAATCACAATCTCCCAATCCAATTCCCGGGAGTACTAATTCTTCCTCCCGGTTCCCATCCTCCTTTAAAGTAAAATCATGATGCACAATATTAACAACATGGTCAAGAGGAATGCTATTTTCCCTCTCAACCCCATATGAATGCACATCATAATCATTATGCACAAAGAAGGAATCGGGATCGTGAAGCTTACATGATAGCAGATTTGTCAGTTCTTGATTTTGCTCAAGTAGTTGATCACACTTTGTTCTTCTTTCTACAAATTCATGCACCCATTTGTCATTGTCTATTGAAAATTTATGCAACCGTGCTGCTATTTCCTCAAGAAGAGCAACTGAAGGTTCATAGCATGGATCTTGAGAATATGGTGGAGGCATCACGGCTTCTTGATACATGCCTGAGTTGAATTCATAGCCTTGAGTGGACCATGATTGCTCGAATTTTCTAGAATCATCCCACGTATAATTCCTTTGTTCCATTGTTCGGGATGATAAAAATTTCACCTATAAAATCCAAGAGAAAATGTAAACATGAACTAACAGAATAAAATAAAACAAAATATAAAAAAAAATAATTGCAGAAATAAATTACTACTACAAATAGAAAAATAAAACAACAACAACAAATGAACAAATAAATAAGTAAAACAAACAAACTAAACAAACGTACAATGCAAGAAAACTCAGTTACGATTACCAATAGATCAAGGTTAAACCTCAATTCCCGGCAACGGCGCCATTTGACGAAGTCAAAATACAGTGGTAAAATAGAAATTATGCTCGGGGTTGTCGAACCACGGGGATTGGAAGGCCCTAAACCTAATTGGTAAAATTATAACCTAAAATTCTAACACTAAATAATTATTTTTAGAAATTTTCTTGTTTTCTAAGACGATTAATTAAACTAAGTAAACAACTCACAAAGAAATAATTAAACTCACAAATATTTAAAGTAAACACAATTTTGATTTTTAAATAGATAACAAAAATAAACAAAAAGAAATTACAAGTTTGCAAAATATTTTGAGTTTAAAGAAATTATTCAAATACAACACAAATATTCCAAGTTTCTCAAATACACAAATTAACATAAACTAATTCACACAAAATAAAACTACACCACAATTATTTAAATATAATAAAATAAAATAAAAATAAAATAAACTAATTAATTAAACAAAATGTTAATCAATTGAGAGAGAGAGTGAGTAAATGCACAGAGAGCTTGGTGGCGCCACAGAGATCGACGCGCGGCATCGATGGCTGCAATTGCAGCAGCCGGACGTTGGGTCGTCAGCTGTGGAAGTGGCGGAGCAAGGTGATGGCGGTGGTGATTGAATTGTGTGGTGGTTTTGTGGTCTGCAGGTGAGAGAAATTGCAGGTTGAGGAGCTCGGTGATGATGGAGGCGTTTGAAAGACTAGGCTTTGTCAACGGCGGCAGAGCTTCGAGCGACCGGTGATTGTGACGAGAAGAATGGGTTGATCGATCTGGGCTGGGCGCCGGTGGTGGATGGTTGAGTGGTGATGTCGGTGTCGGTGAGAGCTCGGGCTCGACGGTGGAGGAGGTGAAGACGCCGATTGGAGGCGTGGTGCTTGAAATCCGGTGGCAGCAGTAGATACGCCGTGGTGCGTCGCTGGAGAGGTGCTGCTGTGTTGGCCTCGGTGAGAAAGCAGCAGCAGAGGGAGGCGACGAGCTTGTGATGGTTGCGGTGGTGGAAGAAGAAGCAGCAGCAGCTGCTTGGTGATGTGGGTGCGGAGCAGTGGCGAATCTAGGATTCAAAAATGGAGGGGGCTAATTTCTTTTGGGTCATTGTGTTTTTGCCGCGAGGCAAAATTTTTTTTTTTAAGCCATTGAGCAAACCTCAAAAAATTCTTAAGGAATTGAACAATTAAATGATCTTGATGAGAGGATTGAAGGAGGAAGAAGTGAGGACTGAGAAGGAAGTGAGTTCATCTTTAATTATGAGCTGATAACTTAGTGCATCATGAATCCAAAATGACTTAATTAGGTGATTATTAATTAATTAACTAGGTGGTGCATCTAGGGGGCTATTTGAGGGGCTGGAGGAAGAGTGAAGGACGGAGAAAGATTGAGAAAGTATCATACTAATCTTTCTTCTTCTTTTTTTGGGGGGCTATTACACTTATAACCTTATAGCAATTAATAAATTACCAAATTTTGGAGGGGGCTACTGGGGACGGAGAATGATTGAGAAACTAATCAAACTATCATACTAATCTTTCTTCTTCTATTTTTCTTTTGGGGAGGGGGGGGCTATTACACTAATAGCCCTACCCTAATTAATAAAGTACAAAACTTGGGGGTAGAGAACTAGAGATTAGAGAGTGAGGGACTGAGGGACGGGAAAGAATGATCAAACCAACTTTTTTTTTTTTGGGGGGGCTATTACACTCATAGCCCTACCCTAATTAACAAATTACAAAA
This sequence comes from Rubus idaeus, assembly GCA_030142095.1. NCBI lineage: Eukaryota > Viridiplantae > Streptophyta > Magnoliopsida > Rosales > Rosaceae > Rubus > Rubus idaeus. Next base: position 15,827,405 of record CM057970.1, on the reverse strand, counting down.
TTTGGGGGGGGGCTATAGCCCATGGAGCCCCGTGAGTAGATTCGCCACTGGTGCGGAGAGAAAAGGAGTGGGTGCAGGAAGAAAAATAGAGGGAAGAAGAAGAAGAAAGAAAGAAAGAAGGAGAAGAAAGAAGAAGAAGAAAAGAAAAAGGAAAGAAGAAGAAGAAGAAGAGAAAAGGAGGACCGGATCCGGCCGAGGACGAGAGGAGGAAGAAGTAGAAAAATCCGGCCTTTTTGTTTCCCGATCCGGAAAAAGAAAAGAAGAAAAATAAAAAAAAGTCAAAAAGAATAAAATACTTTTTAATAAAAAAAAAAATTTCTTTCTTTTTATTTTTCTAATTTTCTTTTGAATTTGAATTTGAAAACAAAATAATAAAAACTGAAAATAAAATAAATAATAAAAATTAAAACTAAAAATAAATGTGGAGTTTGAATTACACCATTTTAGTGCAAAATGTCGAATCCACTTATTTAACCTGAAAACATGAAAAACACACATTAAACACAATAATAAGCTCTCGGAATAGCTAATTCAAGTGATTAAAAGCACTTTGTGTACGTATTTTACGTACACATCATCCACCAAGCAAACATTAGTTACTACTTCCTCGAATCATGCAAAGATAATTGTTCTACATGAAGTTGTTAATGTGTATGGTTGAGGTCAACCACTGAGGAACCTACTTGCATTTATGAGGATAATGCTGCTTGCATCGAGATGATGAAGCAAGGTTTCATTAAAGGGGACAATACCAAGCATATATCGCCTAAATATTTTTATAATCAGCAACTACAGACTCTCCTCAAGATTCAAGTGAATCAAGTTAGATCCAAGGAGAATGTGGCAAATTTATTTACTAAGTCTTTGCCTAAGTCTACGTTTGAAAAACATGTTAAAAGCATTGGTATGCTTAAGTTATCTGAAATCCCATGATTGTAGGAATCAGGGGGAGGTGCAGACTTAAGGGGGAGTCTGGCACATACATGTCACTTTCAAATGTGAAGGGTGCGTTGTACTCTTTTTCCCTTCGACCAAGGTTATTTTTTCCCACTGAGTTTTATTGTTACTTGGTAAGGTTTTTAATGAGACAACATGGAAAGCATCACCTAGTTGTGACCGGCACAAGGGGGAGTGTTGTAGGAAAATATTATTGTGTGCCTTGTCAAACTAGGACTCTTAGTATAGGTTATCATTCTAGAATATGGATTAGATATTTCCTACATCAATACGGATTATATCTTGTATTCCTCTATATATAGAGGCCCTTATTCATTAATAAAGTTGATTCTATTCTCTACTATTTCTCTGTTATTTACGTTTCCCTTAAACAGAAATATATTTTTTGGTACCTACAAATACTTAAGAAGTCTAATAGTATCTAAATTATTAATCTATTAGCCACTTAAGCACCTTCGTCTAATTTTCCATCTAATTTTGGTACTTACAAATACAAATTTATTGTCAAGCAATAACTAATTTATTTAGTGACAATAAAAAAAAATATAACTAGCATACTGCTGCATTAGACAAATTTTTTTATCAAAAAGATAAACTTTATTAAACATTGGAAATGTTACGGGAGAAAGTTGGATTTTACCAAGTTTTCCTCAATACAAGTAGAATGCTAGTATAAAGCCAAACCAAAAAATTAACATGAGTGTGGAAACCATAAGAGAATTAACCCACAACATACTCACAGTAAACCAAGAAGAATACATCCCCTGAAAGCCACAACAAACAAATAGAACTAGAGAAAGAAACCCAAAACATGAACACCAACATCAATCATCACTTCCAGTTCAGTTCATTATAATCACTATGGCCGACATCATCACCACAAGGCTCCATTAATTCCTCAATCATCACTTCCAGTTCAGTTCATTATAATCACTATGGCCGACATCACTAAGCTCAGACCAGTGCTTGATTCAAGCTCCTGCAATTTGAAGTCTCACAATTCAATAGCTCACCATCAGCAACATCACAAGCTTCACTGCTGCACCACTGTCCATCTACTATGGACACCCAGATCAACATTGTGAGCCCTCCTATTCTTCTGCCATTGATCACCGCCGGTCTACCCAGACCCGCGCCGCCCCCTCAAATCACCATCACTGTCGGCACTCGTGTTCCTAATCACATCTGCACCGCCGCTCATCACTTGAGCCGTGCCTCTGCTTCACTTTGCCGCCGTCGATTTCAACCCAAGCTTCACCGTGAAGCCTCAACCACCACCGTGAGCTTCTCTTCATCAATCAATCAGCCGTGAGCTGTGACCTGCTTTGGGCACGAGAAACTCAAATCTAGATGTGTTCCCAAAGCCGTGAGCCCAGACCGGCCTCTCTCGTTCTTGTGCAATCCAGCCAAGCCGCCGTTCCAGATTTGCACAGCCGTGAATCTCTCTACCGTTGCCGGTCTCATGTTCCAGTCCTCGCCACCATCGCTGCAATTTCAATCTCCACAGAGCACCTCTCCTGATCGTCTCCCTATTCCAGATCTATAATGCACGGGGTAAAATTGTCAACGAATTATGTTGGGCTATTACACACATACCTTTTTGGAAATTATTCTGACCTATTGGGTAATTTATAAGCCTTATTGGTAAAAATAATTTGGCCCAAGTCTAATTGGGAAGATTTGTAGCAAAACTAACCTAATTAGTAATTTAGCTTTACTTTAAATCTATCAGCAAGAACTTTTCTATGTGATTGAATTTCTGATCAATATAATTTCTAGTTTACTATATATATATATATATATATATATACAACTATATAGTTGTATAAATAGTTTACTTATATATATATATATATATATTATTTCCTATGTAAATAGTAATTTAAATTATTCTAACGTATCATAACTTCTGTCAATTTGTGTTTTTTTTTTCTAGTGGGCATCAAAGAGTGCAACGAATACACTTGAGATGAACTTGACGAAGTCCGGATCGAAGTGAGTGACTACTTGGGAACAATTATCAGTTGCTGTCATGGGTTGATGTAGGATCATTGTTTCTAAATGTATGTTTATAGGTGTACGTTGTCTAGTAGCAATCTTATTTTCTACATTATATGTTGAGTTGGCTAGTACAATTTGTAGCTTCAATGTTATTAATGGAATTTGCTAAGTGCAAACATTTAATGCAATGCCCCAATATTATTATTAGTGTTAATTATCTTGAGACATGGGAATTGAATAATTGCATACGGATTGTGTAGCATCTCATGTTTTATGGACATCAGGCTAACAAGAACTGACATTGATTATAATATAAGAACTGATATCAACTCATGCAAATCACATCAATTTCTAATTAAAAAACGATGTCAAATAAAAGAAAGAACATCAACAGCTGTAAATAAATATGATGTCAGTGATGTGAATAGAAATCAGTTATTTTAATAAAAGTGATGTAAGTGATATGAATAGAAATCGGTTACGTAAACGAAAACGATGTCTACGTGCATATTTGACATCAGTAATTTATAAACAAACGATGTCTGGGTGCATCTTTGACATCGGGCAGTAACCGATGTCTATGCGGTAGGGACCTATTACTACACCCGCATCGACATCGGTCATATTTTTTTATAACATCGGTTCCTGACTGATGTTATATGGGGTAATTCTAGTAGTGAAGATATGGGATTGTGAAGTTGACAGTTCGCAAGGCCCAATAGTCCAATGACAAGTTTGAATTATCCTTATGCGCTTTGAGACATAGTAGCGTTCCTACTCTCCTTAGGATTTATTGTCGTCCTCCACTTCCAAGTGTTGACTCATTTTTAATTCACGTCCAAAAGTCACGGTTGAATTTTCGTTCTTTTCTCGAAAATGTACTAATTCACCCGAAAGTCATGGTTTTGTGTCGTAACACTTATTTAACCTACACAAACACAATATGTACATTAAACGTATTAATAAACACTCGGAAAAGCCGAATCCAAGTGATTAGAATCACGTTGTGTACGTATTTTACGCACACATCAATTTTCGAATTACAATTGCTTGTTCAAAAGGACAATTCGTTATTCTTGAATAACAATTGCATATGAAATGGTCGGTTTTACATTTTTAAACAACAATTATTACAATTCAAGAATGCAATTGCATTTTAAAAAAAAAATGCTGCATGGGATGCAACGCTGCACAGTAGACGTATCCTTCACATCAAGGAAAGTTAATTGAAACTACATTTTCTGAAGAATTCTGATGGCATCACGTACGGTTTAAAATTGACTTTCCAGTTTCCACTGTCCTATATACACAACTAAAAAAAGACATGTATACGTATTTGACCATTCATGATATATAATAAGGGGTTTCCCAGCCCTCCTTTCAATGCAATTGCTGTGATGAATGATGAGCTCAAATTACCTGGGGAGTCGAGTCAATTTGCTACTATGATTCAGAAGAGACCCAATCTTGAGAGGCTCATGCAAACTACATAATTATAAATTGGGCGGTGAAGTTGGTAGGGAGATTAAGCCGTACTACTCAGTACTCACAGCTCTAACTTTTAGACCAGCTTCATGCAGTACTTTGAGCTACTCTACCTCTGCATGGCGCTACTCTGTTGATCATATAAAGAGATAGACTACCATTAACGTATCGATAGTACGTACATACCTCCATCAACCAAAGTATCAATAAAAAAAATAGATGATTTTGGTAACATACAGTAATTAACATAATATATAATTATATATAGATTCATGATGAACTTGTCATACATGAAATAACAATCCAAACTGGTCTGGTTATACATATTATTCAATCATCTCCGAAAGAAAAGATCAAAGAGCACATGATTTTGAGAGTTCTATGTTTTGAGGGGATATTCTGCAATCTTCTCCCATGATTTGAGAGTTCTATCTTTTGAGTCAATTTTGTATAACGCAAGTCGAGTTATGGGAATGCTGAGGCTAGTAATGCTTTCATCCATAATACTGACTTTCTGTTGAGCTAATTTTCTATCTTCTTCGGTCCGATTCCCACAAAGGAGGCTCAAACGTGGCCTACAGTCTGCAAAAGCGACAAACAAATTCTCGATCTTAATTCAGTGTTGCAGCAATCTATTCATTCGTTGTCTAAATGCTCAGCAATTAATCCATAACAACAATTGGTTTCTAAGATATTTTATAGGGGACTTCCTTCTGGCCGGTTCTTATTTCAAGGAAAATAAATATAAGCGTTAATATAACAAAAGCAAGCTCTTGCTTTTGTTAAGGACAAAATTGCTTCCAAGATCCAGGGCTGGAAACATGCTCATCTTTCGCCTGCTGGGAAAGAGATTTTAATTAAGTCAGTTCTCTGTGCTATTCCCTCATATCCCATGTCTGTTTTCTTATTCACAGATGGTGTGTGCAAGGACCTGGATGCTGATTTTGCAAATTTTTGGTGGGGAAGTATTGAGGGTAATAGGAAAATCCACTGGATGAGCTGGGCTAAAATGGGACTAGCTAAATCTGAGGGTGGTTTGGGTTTCAGGAGTCTTAAAGAGTTTAACTTGTCTCTTCTTTCTAAAATGTGTTGGCGAATTTTGCAGCAACCAGATGCTCTTTGGGTGCAGGTTCTTAAAGGTCTATATTTTCTTAATTCAGATTTTCTGAATGCATCTAAGGGTTCCCGTGCTTCTTGGGCCTGGAGTAGTTTATTGGAGGGCAGGAAAACTATTCAGGAATTTGCAAGATGGCAAGTTTTAAATGGTCAGTCTATCAGAACTTGGGTGGACAGGTGGGTTCCTGGAATACCTGGTGGTAAGCTGCATGCTTCTCACTTGGCCTCTTCTGATTTTGATTCGTATTAAAGAGTTGCTGACTTGATTAATTGGGAGGTTCTATGTTGGGATTTACTCCCTATAATTGATCATTTATCTGATAATGAGCAGGTGGCAATTAGTTCTATTCCTTTGTCAGCTGAATGGGAGAATGACAAGTTGGTGTGGCCGTATGAGAAGTCTGGGAATTTTACTGTGAGGTCTGGCTATCACAGGTTGCACGATATGAGAATTAAGCCTTCTATTCAACACCCTCATTGGTCTCATTCTGTTAACCCTGCAATTTGGAAATTGATATGGAGTATAAAAGCTATTCCTAAGGTGATGCATTTTCTTTGGAGAGCTTGTTCTAATTTGCTCCCCACGATGGCAAATTTATTTTTAAAGAAAATTGTTAAGTCTCCCCTTTGTCCAATCTGTAATGAATATCCTAAATCAGTTGAACATATGTTATTTCTCTGCCCTTGGGTGCTTGGTGTCTGGTTTGGTATTCCGCTGAGTTATAAAGTTAATCTGGAGGAGATTTATACTATTGATGATTGGCTTTTATTGGTGAGCACTAAGCTAAATGTTAATCAAGCTTCCAGGAATGAAATTTGGTGTTGGATTTCTTTTACCTTATGGATAATATGGAAGGCAAGATGTGAGGTTATATATGAGCACGTTGTACCAAATCCTTACTGTTACTGAGTTTATGGGTGCGATGTCTTCATCTATGTCTACTGATCGTGTTTTGAGCTCTCATATGGCTTTGGATGAAGTAAAATGGTGTGCTCCTGATCCTGATGAGATTAAGATAAATTGTGATGGTGCATGGGACTCTGAGTCTAAATAGGCTTGGATTGGAGTAACTGCTAGGAATTACACGGGTCAGGTGATGTCTGGATCCTCTCTTCCAACGCTCTCCAATTCTTCTTTAATAGTTGAAGCTTCTGCTGCCTTGGAGGGTCTGAGATTGGCTAAATCTTTTGATTTCCATAATGTTGTGTTAGAGGTTGATTTTGAGCAATTAATCTTTTCTGTGAAGAATCAAAAGAATGATAGCTTTTGGGAAATCTATCCTCTGCTCAAGGAGATTAGAAGCCTTCAGGGACAATTTCAGAAATGCAGTTGGAATCTTGTGAAGAGAGGAGCTAATGCTGCGGCTGATTGGCTTGCTCGTCAAGCAAAAATGAGGATGGATCTAGGAGACTGGGTGTTATGCCCTCCATCTTCATTGGTTCGTGTTCTGAAGAACGATTGTCTACCCGCCCTGCCTATGATTTAATCTCTGGTTTTATTGTTTTCTATGTAATTTCATTGTTTTCTGGATTGTTTGTTTGCTGCTGCCTTGTGCAGTTTTTATGAAAGTCTTTCATTGTCCAAAAATTGATAGAAGTTTTGACTACGAACTGCTGAGTTATATGTATATATATATATATATATATATATATATATATATAAACTTTCTCCATTATATAAAACTATGTACTTTTTTTTAGAATACATAGTTCTAATGTCGACCGTCGGATTAGATCATTTAAACAGATCTAACGGCCGACATTAGAACTATGTATTCTAAAAGTACATAATCCTATATAGTGGCGAAAAATCCTATATATTTATAGAGTGGTGTTATTAACATACCCCAAATTGTTAATAACACACTTATTCTCTCTCTCTCTCTCTCTCTCTCTCTCTCTCTCTCTCTCTCTCTCTCTCTCTCTCTCTCTCTCTCTCTCTCTCTCTCTCTCTCTCTCTCTCTCTAACACTTTAGATAAAGAGAGATAAAGCAAATGGGTGTGTTATTAACACTTTGGGGTGTGTTAATAACAAAACCCTATATATAAATGTTACCCCAAATAATTAAAGTAAAGAACTTGTTACCTATGTAGAAACCGAACTCTATAGAGCAGTCTCTAGTGGCTTCCGATAACTGACAAAAGAAAATTTGATTGAAACAGTTCTATATAAAAATAATAAATATTGGGAGTGATTGAATTACAAGGTAGCTCAAGTAATTACTTAAAATATAGGGTACTTTATAAATGAAAAGTTGTATAAACTCTGCAAATCAAATTCATAACAACTTCCATTTTCTTGATTTAAATTGACATGAATCTTATTAAAATGCTATTGTAGGCCAAAAAGCGAAAAGAGAAAGATAAAGTCATATATATCTGATAGTTTGTGAGATGAGTGAGAAAATGGGGTAAATTTCTCAAAAATTCTTGGCTGCACCCAAGTACATATGTCCGCATATTACCGTACACCATGTGTAGGCCACATTCTTATTAATGAATTTGCAAGGGTTATATCTCAGCCGTTGGGAGGATTAAAGGTACAAGGGTAAGATCTCAGCCATTGCTTGTGTCCGAAACGGAACAAACAGATGGAATAGTGGTAGACGGCACCGAAAAAGTATGAGTTGATCGAATCGTGATCTTCCTCCTCCCCGAGTTGGACTGCGCAGCAACGGTGGAACCGGGCTTGGTTGATTAGGATTGTCGGGGATTGCGAACGGATGAGCTTCGAGCTCGTATTAGCAACGTCGATTGAAATGGAGAAATCGAATCAAACATTAAACCCAGACCTCATTTTCGAGCATCCATCGGATCTACTAAGTCTCATTCTTCGCAGATGGGTAGGGGAGGAACTGGAATGGCTGAGTATTTCATACACACATTAGATTGCAATGGAATGGTGTGAGGAATATTGAGGAACATGGTGTGAGGAAAGCAAGATCAAAACCTAGAAAATTGAAAGAAGAAAAAAGAGAGAGAACAGAACGTATGCATACCTAATTGACAAGATTTCCAATTCCTGTCATTCTTAATAAGACAATCCTTCAACCACAAACCATATCTGCATCATGCATTAAGCATTCATTTTAATTTCAAGCCTTTGCTGCGCAGTCCAACTCGGGAGGAGGAACATCACAATTCAAATGGGAGGAGGAACTTCGTGGCCCAGCTCCATCTGAATACGTTGTGGACTAACGGAGGACCTACTAACACTCACAATCGCGTGTATCTCACACACTCAATTGGAACTAGGTATATATATATATACTTGGGGGCACCCAAGACTCTTCGTAAATTTCTAGGTGTACAAATTTAGACTTTTTTTAAAGGAATATGACACTTTTGTTGCACAGATGAGGAATACAAATTTTTCTTCAAGGACTTTTTCTGTAGCTTGATAGCTTATCAGCTCCTAAGCTTAGTAGCTTAGTACATAATTGACAAGCCTATGAATAGAAGAAGTTAGCTGACATTGGCCAAGTATTGTAACAGACATGGCTACTCGTAGCCACATATTGGTGCTAGAGGTGACAAATGGGCCGCTAGGCCCGAGCCCGGCATGTTAAGAAACGGCCCGGCCCAAGCTCGTTAATTTAACGGCCTGGGCCGGGCCGAGAAATATTAGCCCAAAAGTCCGGCCTGGCCTGAGCCCGTTTTACGCCTGGCCCGGCCCGAGCCCGATATATTATGGGCCGAAACTCGGCCCGTTTATAATAAAACAATCATTGAATAAGATTATAACATATTTTTCTTGATTTCATCTATTTTTTTTAAGTTATGCACACAACGTTTTAATTAATCTACTACTTAAACAATGATTTTTCATTGCTACCAAGTGAGTTTCATGTTTATAAGGAAGAATGTCTCAATCTTTTTGAACTATAAAGTTTTGTAATGATATTATTTTGAGAAATTCTATTAGAACCTCCAAATTTGCTCACCTGACCTCCTATACTTTTTGCACCTCTTTTTTGCTTTTAAAATACAAGATTTGCTTACTAAACCTCTTCTAAATTCCTAAAATAATCATAATGATATAATTCACATTAAATATACAAAATTACTACTGTAATTCTAAATTTACTCACCACACATCCATTAATTAATTTGTAATCAATAAGAAAATATTTTAGCATGAACTATTATTTGTTTTTTTTTAACTATTCTTTTCTCTTTTAGCTTTGCAATAAAAAACAAGTAATCATTTATTCTTATTATTTATTTTTTTCCTCTATTTTTTGTACCTCATGATTAAATATTATATATTTTTTTTAATTGCTAGTTTTTTTTTTGCAAATATAATTGATAGACTTAAATTTAGGTCATAGTAGAATTTCTTTTGTTCTCTATCACCAATATGCGTTCAACAAATGATAAAAAAAAATTATGTCACATGATCTATCATAGTTTTAATTCTTATTAAATATATATAAATGTTTTAATGAGTATATAGTGAAATTGGAAAATGAAAATAGATAAGGAAAATAATAAAGAATGCAATCTAATGTTATTGAATTGGAAACTCTAGAGAAAATAAATATAATATATTTTTGGTATAATTATTATTCTTAATAATTATTTTATAGGAGGTTATAAATGTCATTTAATAATTCATAATGGAGTGAGGTCAAGTGAGCAAATTTGGAGGTTCTAATAGAATCACTCTATTATTTTAGGTTGAAATCAAAAGAGATGAATTTCAAGAGAAATATAGATAGTATTGTTTGTATGAATTTTGTGTAGTGTTTATGTTGATTATATTAATTTTATCTCAAAATAGAACTAGTTTTCGTTTCTTTATGGGCCAGGCTGGGCCGGCCCGACCCTTTTATTGGCTCAGCACGAGCACGGCCCGGCACACTACGGACTTGGACCGTGGGCCGGGATGGGCTTAATGTTTGAGTATATGGGCCGGCATGGGCCCGGACCCGATAAAAAATGGGCCGACACAGACCTGCCAGAGCACGGCCCATAGCCCGATTAAATGGGCCTGGCCGGCCCCTTTGCCACCTCTAATTGGTGCCTTATAACTCTATTACAAGGCCTTAGATCTATATACTAAGACATTGCTAGCCTAGCATTGTGTAGCCATTTCCCGAAATGTGCATTATAATTCAACAAAAATCAAATCAAGAAAAAAAAAAAGAATAAAGGGTTTTTATCATATATAGTACCTGAATTATTTCTCAATTATATATTTGGTATATGAACTTCAATTTTTGTCATAAATAGTACCAAAAGTTTTCAATTTTGGCACAAGTAGTACCCAAAATTTTCAGTTTAAGTACTAAGTATATAATTAAGAAATAGTTCATGTATTATATGTGATAATAATCCAAAATTATAATTATAATTAGAAGTGTAAAATTAAATACCTTGTCGGATCGATCAATGATGAGAGAAACACACTGGTAATAAAACTTTCTAGTAACCACCTCATTAACTTTAGCTATGTATGAATAAATAACACGAGACTGGAGGGATTTAAACTTGCTAAGCACATCATCATGCGTCATACGAATGGACCCCAAAACAGGGATGTGGGGCTCGATCTCCGGCCCAGCAAACTCAACCCTGAGGCCTTCCATTACCTTCTTGATTCTGAGAGACACATCATCCTGTGGGATGGCCCACAGTGAATATGAGTGCAATTTCTTGTCTGATATTGAATAACTAAATGGAGAACACTTGTAGAGAGAAAAATTAGCCTGTAACAAAAAATAAATATCTATAATTTGTGTGGCACTTTTTGAAATTATATATATATATATATATATATATATATTAAACATCCTTATTGTTGCATATATGGGATAAAGAACACAGTAATTAAGAAATTTTACATTGTTAGAATTATCTCCAGTCTCGAGTTTGTTGCCTCCCAACAATGAAACTATACTATCTACATGGACAACAACTGCCGAATCATTCCACACTTTTTGAATTGGAAGATACTTTAGATTTTTGGTACTGAGCTTATAGGAGAACAAACCTCCATTTATGTCGGCCATAAGAATCTCATCACTCTTCAAAAATGTCAATGGCTTCTCATCACGGAGTTCAAAAGTTACATGTTTTGTCCAAGCCAATTCATCCATCACCCAGATTCCAAAAGATGCATTATCATAGTTTCCAAAAAGAGCAATGGATTCATTCCACACTAGAAGGCGCAAATTATAACAATACAAATGATAAAAATAATTAAGTGGATCATATAGACAATCTGGTAACATCATAGCATGAAATACCTCATCGCTCAAATCAAACAAAATAATCATCTCCCTGACGAAGTCCCCATCGCTCAATTCATACACACCCATTTCCTTATATTGGTCAGAGCCCAACCAATAGCACATTCCCTTGAAGCACATCTGGAACCTTGCAGGCCAGAGGAAAGTAGTCTCTGTTTCTAAATCATAACTCTTCACCTCTCTCCAAGAATCAGTACCGAGGGTGTATACTGCTGCTGATGGAGGAAGATAAATATAAATATGATCAGATTCTTCAAAATCATAAGCTCCACTGAGAACGTTAACAACTTTGTAATCGTTAGACTTGGGACAATATCCAAATCCCAATGCATCCTTGAACCGGCCCCAAGCTTCATCGGGAAAGATATAATCTTGTCGGGACGAATCTGGAAGGTATGGCAGGGTGGGTAGAAGCTTGAATTCCTCAATTGCTGGGTTCCATAAAAGCACCTTAAGCTCCCAAGAATTATTAGCCATGGCTAGAAAAATGATCCCATCACAATGGCCTATAATATCAAGTGACTCGCCCCTAGTCTTTAGACTCATAAGAAGAGGAATGTCGACGTCCTCAGAATTAGCAAGAAAGCTATGCCCATCATTATCCTTGTCATTGCAAAATGTAAGCAATGAAAATACCTCTTCAGTAGTCTGGTCAGGGTTGGTATCTTTCAGCTTCAAAAGGACTCGAGTATTGTTGTGCATGGAATTGGAGAGGTGCTTAGCTACCAACCAGGGGTTGTTGATCAGAGCATACCACTGTTTAGAGACGCATTTGAATCGCATCAGAGTTTTGGGAGGCAGAATTGATAGAATTGGCTCCACCAGCACATCTTCTCCAATATTTTTGCCAAACTCTGCCGTCAACTTCTCTCTTTCCATTTTCTACACACCAGATCACCCAGGTCACAACACTCGACAGAAGAAAATATTATATAAGATTGATTCACTATAAGAAAATATTATAAATATTAATTCAGAAAGGGTCCCAAGACAGTCAGAGACAGAGACACAAGTGAGTGATCGAGATAGGGTGAGATGGAGAGAGAGACTGAGATAGCAGCACATATGTCAATAACAGTACGTGATGAAATTAATTAGAGGATTCATGTTAGGGATTGAGAATTGAGACTCAAGGTAGATTAGGGATTTTTAAATTAACTAACGAAATTAAATAATAAGCAAGCTTCTGAGTTACCTGAGTGCTTAGGGAAAGGAAGACTCCAAGAGATAGAAAATGACGAAATGAGAGGCTTGGGAATTGAGACGAAGATGGGGATGGGATGATGAGACGGAGTAGATTAGGGATTTATTAGCTAATTGGGATTTTTGTGTTGATGGTAAAACTAGCCGATTGGCGTGATTTGAGAATTGGTTTTAATTTTATAAATATGAAAAGTATGAAAAATTGGTTGGTTAACAAGTGTTGGCCAATTTTTTTTATAATTTTTTTTTTCAATATTTTTTTTAAGTGTTGGCCTTAGACGATTGATTATTTATTGATAATAAAGCTAAAGTATATCAACCAACAAAGTTCACGGATATATCTCGAAGAATTTGTTAATAAGAAGCAATAACTGTACAAAAGTACGTAAAAGGAAAATTCTAGTATACAGCTATGTATACTATGCAACTCCGGTATTAACCGTTGGATTAACATATTACAGAGATCCGGTCAATGGCATAGTACCATCTAATGACTATGCATAGTGTTGTATAGCATGCATAGCTGCATAATAGACATATCCAAAGTAAAATAGGTTGCCAAAGGCAATAAGCTAATGTTCAAATGGTACACTTTCATTGCACAAGAATTAACTCTGAGCAAAATGAGATACATAACAGGAGTTAATAAATGTTGATACATATGGTCCAACAGTCCCAGCACTAATGTTGACAATACATATTACAGAACAAACACTCCCACAATCGAGGTTGTCCCTCCACCAAATACGTCAGACAATTGGCTGCAAGCATTTGCTGGATAAGAATCACCATGAACATAGAACCGAGACTTGAATCCAACCCAGATCCACTACTACAAAAACAGTCTTTTACAACGCGTAAATTACGGCATGAAAGTATCTGTGCCGTAATTGATAGTCATTTACTGTGTATTTTTCCAACGCACTGTTAATATTATTATACAATTACGACGTGCTTTTTCAACGCATTGTTAATGTCAATATACATTTACGATAGTCTTTTAAAGTGTGTCGTAAATGAGGTATTTTTAATATCATTAACAGCCTGCTTTACCATGTGCCATAAATGATGACCAAAATTTTGTGATCCTGCTCAATTTTTTTTAACTAAATTCTAATTTCCAACCAAAACCTCTAACTAAAAAGTTAAAAAATGATATGGTTTCATATGATCACGAACAATACCATTACTTTTTACTTTTTTTTATTATTTATTTTTAAGTTAGTTTTCTGCAACCATTTCTCTTTCCTCTTTTTTTTTATCCGTATTTTTCTCACTCGTCTTCTTCTCTCTTCCTTCCCAAATGGATATGGATCTATGATCTTCTCTCCTCTCAGTCACCCATCGAGAGAACTCAGGAACACCTCCCATTCTCTTTCTATATCTCTCTCCTACCCAGTCTCTTCTCAGCCATTTATTCAGCATAGCCACTGAAAAAATTAGTGAAACCCTAATTTCAAACACTACCTTTCTATTATCTATTTCGTTGATTCCTCTTCATTGCGACGATAAAACACACAACAAAGAGGATTGCTAGCTACCTTATCCCTCCAACCTTCCCCACTCACTGAATGTCATATGAATTCCACTTACGTCAAAATCTAAAAATTCCAGGCATTAAAAATTTACATACTCTATTTCCATATTTTACCCTTTCTCGTTCATCTTAATTATAATTTTTTCATTTTCTTTTTTCTGACTCTAACATCATAATTATTATTAATTACTTTTCACTTTAAATAGTTGCTAGGTTGATATTTTTTTTATTCAACTATTTTCTTTTGCTGGTTATTTTAGATTTGTTCATCTACTCTTCTCTTGTTATAAATATATTATTATACATATGGATGTCCACGTAAATACTCATTAGGTATGTCCTCATGATGCTAAGCTACATATATATGAATGAGGCTAATGAATAATGAGAATTCCTTCATATCTCACGTCTCTCTATTCTCTCTCTGAGTATACTTATTTATGATACGTACGTTATCAGCACGCTCTACTCTAATTTTTTTCATTAGAACTCCTTTATCATCCCAGAGTCATACGGTGCAACTTTATTGCTTTTAACTGATGGTCTTGATCTATGAGTTTCTTTCACTTGCTTTTAATTTATGCGATATTTCTCTATTTTCATTAGAAAATTTATAGCATTACATATCACACAAGTGGCCTAATCGATGAGTCTAAATCTAGAACTCTAATTGATGATTCCAAACCTGAACGTTCTGTCAAAGATTAGTACTGTCAGCAATCGCCAACTCCAATAGAAAATTTTCGACAAGTATTGTCATTGATTCAATTTAACTCAAGAATGACACATGAAAAGAGAAAGTAAAACCACAGTCTAAATTTGCACAACTAATAATGCTTATTCTTAAAAAGGAAAATAAATTGACCCAAATCAAAGATCCAAATTTGACTTAGGTTAACCTTCAGCAATACTTTACCAGCAATAGGGTCGCCATCTTGGAACACCAAGACTGCCAAATTACCATATTTTCCACCGGGATCCCAAACACGAAATCCATATCAGAACTCCAAAGAAAAGGGAATCCAAAATAGGGGCCAAAGACTGTACTTGAACCATGCAATCCATAAAAGAGAAAATATCTCAAGTACTAGGGGCACCAAACAACTAGACAAAAGTGGAATGAAACTCATCAATGCTTGCCGACGTTGGATTGGAGTACATGAGGACCCAGCCGACAATGGTGGTGATTCCATAGGAAATCGTTGAATACCCAAGTCATGGCAACTAAGATTTTTGTGAAGAGCTCTCGCTCTCATAGGGTTTTTATTTTTTTATTTTTTTTTATTTTTTTATAGTTCCTTTTGCTTTTGGAATTTGACATAATTGACTATTGCTTTGGTGATATACAACTAATTCCTTTTCATATATATGCTTCATGTGTTTCGTGTGTGAAGGCGGGAAGATGGCCATATGCCCTTCTTTTGATCTGAACCTTATCGAGTCAGATGTATTTACAAGATCTTTAATAACTGACATGTAAAATCTACCGGTTTTAAATATTTATTAATCTTTGATTCATTTACAGGTTTTTTTATCAAGGTGAATAATTTCATTTAATAAACTACATCAAGTACAGCACCCAAAGGGGTATACATCGACACCGACATACATCAACAACGACATGAAACAAAAAACTAGAACTAGATATCCTCACTCGAAAGAGGAGAGGCTGACAGTCAAAAGATCCAAACCGGAATAGAATTGAGCAGTTAACTAGGTCAAAATGACCAATAAACAACATAATTGGACATGCGTACCAAGCAGATAGCCCGGCCTATCATTTGACATTGACATCAAGGTCAAAGTCATAAACACATGCTGATAATGATGTTCTATGGATAAAGGACAAAATACCCAAATCCAAATCCCTATCGAGATCCCTGACAACAACCCAGACTTAAAAGTGCCAAGACTTATTCCATACCTAGAGACAAAAATGACACTTAATGAAGATAAAAACCAAACACAAAACAAAGCAAAACAATGAAAGTAGATAGCAGCCCATCATGGACCCCAAGCTAGCCCAACGGACAAAGGATCAGCCCAAGCCAAAAGCCCAATCCAAAACCAAAACATAATTCGACACAGCCATGGAGATCCTACTGTTGCTAGACCTGCAGACGGCCTCGCTGACATCACCAAGACGAACATCGCACCACCAAGCAAAGGCAAACGAAATGCAAACAGAATCCGACCACAACCCTCTCCCCATACCACCAAAGCCATCCTTCATTCTCCTTCGACGTCGACCCAGTCAAGCGCATTCCATTGATCGAAAGCCACACCATACTAGTAGCCCCATCAACACCACGGATCGCCGACCAAACCTTAGTAGATCCGAATCGTCCCACCTCCTCTACCGCTGAACCACTCCACCATCTCCTCGGTGACTGAAATCCCGTCAACCCAACAACTCCCATGGCCAGAACCACACGTTCGAAACCCAACAGCAGCGATGCCAATAAGCCTGAATTCTGCCGACAATGTACCATAACATCACCACAGTTGCCTCCCACTCTCGTCACCATACCCTCCCGAGCCGGAACACAGCGACTGGGAAGTTGGCAGGCTCACGGCCGGGAGGAAGAACTGTCACTTTTGGATTTACCCTAGCGTGTGAGGTGCGTTCAAACAGAGATGGCTAGGGCTCCCTAGTTTCAACTCTTTTTGATTCATTTACAGGTTTTGATGGCTATGGCATATATATATATATATATATATATATATATATATATATATATATATATATTTACATAAGTAACTTTCATTTCAAATCGCAAATGCGGTAGAGAAGAACAACTAAATAGACACCACTACAGAGCCTATAGAAAATAGATCAAAAGGATATATTCGGTGGTGTAGGCAAATTAACCATCAACCTTCAACAAATGAACCAAGGTGAGTGGAGGATGGTTAACCCAGTTTTCACAATCCACCTTCCTACTAGCTTGCACAGCAAGCCAATCAGCAATAATGTTGGCATTCTTTCGCACCAAGCTCCAGCTGCAACTCAAAAAACCCTCTAAACACTTCTAATTAATCTTTGACAATAGAGAGAGAATTTCTCAATAAGCTTTGAAAGACTGGTATGAAAAAGCATGACATACATGAGCAGAATTAGTCTCCAAGATTACTTGATGAAAGCCCAAGGACTTGGCTAGGGTCAATCCCTCATAAGCTATTGTAGCTTCAGCTAAAATGGCAGAGCTAGCATAAATTGGCTCCATAACACCAGACACCATAATTCCATAAGCATTTGTCTTCAATGCAAATACTTGCTTTTAGAACGCAAGCATACATTGTCGTCAAGATATGGAAAGTATATTTAAGATCGAGAGGGGGGGGGGGGGGGGGTGAGTTTGTAGTACCACGGGGATTTGGTGGACCAAAATCCCACAAGGTAACAAAGTAGCTAGCTAATCTAACATTAATGGAGGGACTAGAAATGGATGGTAGTGATCAATATTTGTGACGACCCGAACCAGAATTTATCGTTTTGCTACAGTGTTTCACGGTGAAGCGTCAGAAGTTGCAGTTTCAAGCTTCAAAAAGTTCTTTTAGGGAAGCGTCGAGTTGACTTTTTATTTGGGAAAGAATTTGAAATAATTTTCTTCACGGAAGTTGTAGAGGACGTTAAACCGAGTTTGTGGACACGAAGTACGTTAAAATCGGAGTTCGTATGTGAAAGTTATGGTCTTCGAAAGTTCGGAAAAAAAAAATACTATAAATAGCAAGATTTGGATTTAGGGTTTCCATTTCGGGAAACCCCAACCCAGCAGCCAATTTTTCTCTCTTCCATCGGGTCACCTTTGACCGGCCACAACTTTCCCGTCCGGCCACCTTTGGCCACAAAACTGGTCCCTATAGATTCATCTTTCTACCATCTTCAATCCTATAAAAGGTTTCTAGATCGAATCAAGCCGTGGAGGAAGGAAAATCGAGCCAAAGTCGCCCAGGAACAGGGCACGAGCCGTGAGATTCTTCACCTTGCCGGCGCCAGTTCCGGCCGTTCCAGCTCCGGCCATCACTTGGGCTTGGAAGCCCACCTCACCAGCGACCTATAGCCACCGGCCTCGAGGGAAACCATCGCCGGACGGCGGCGAAACGAAGGGATTTCTCAGGCGAGGGCTGCACGGCTGTTGAGGTACTTTCCGGCCACTTCCGGCCATCTTTTGACTTAGTTCCAGTTATGAAAGTTGTTCCTCATGTTGTGTTAGTGATGTCTGTGAAATTTGGTGACCATCGGAGATGGTCGGAATCGGAGGTGCGTGGGGTGCACGCGCCGCCGCTTAGGGCGGCGCGTCCGGCCTCCTTTGGAGGTGTAGTTTCACCTATTAGGTTGCATTTTCGATTACGAGCACGTCAATATTTGTTTTGGATGAATTTGATGAAGTTTGAGAATTTATTCGGTTATTTATCGGTTCGTAATCGAACGGGATTCGTTCTAGATTTTCGTGTAACCGTCAGATGGTTACCACATTTGGTGAAGGTGCTTAGATAATTATTTGGAAGATATTTGACGGTTGGATTAAGAAAATTTGATGGTTTGGTCAATTAAAGAATAAGTGTGGTTTGGGAAGCAATAAGTTCATTTAGGTTTGCGCAATTTATGTTTTTGCGACAATCCGACCGTTGGATTAGTCGCCGAGTATTTTTGGATGATTAGAAGTATCGAGGAGTTGAAGTTAAGGTTTTACGGTTGATTTGTTTCAGGAGGACGACGAGGAGGATCTCAGCATGCGTTGGATAGTTTCGGTGATCTGTGAGTGGACTTTTGCTTTAAAGATAAATTGCGAGAAGTTTTATGTTTTTCAAGCATTTTATTGTGGTTAATGTTTCGTTAAAGATATAGTTGATTATTATCGTTGTTAGCTAGCCCTTAGATCTCCTCCTTATCTTCGGTGAGTTGAGTCGAGTATCTCCTCCTTACCGTCGATGAGTTGAGCTTACGTCTCCTCCTCACCTTTGGTGAGTAGAGTTGAGTTTAGGGATTGAACGTTTTAAATTAATTGAACATGCAGTTTATTTTCAGAAATGTTAGAATTTATGGGTTTTAGCATGATAAGTATGTTTTCAGCATTTAGTTGCATTGCACTATTGGAGGCCAACGATTCAGTTCAGTCAATTTCAGCTAGTCCAGTCAGCTTCAGTTTCAGTTTCAGCTCGTCTGATTCAGTTTCCATCCCAATCATTCTCAGTGTCAGTGTCAGAGGTATGCATGCATATGTTATCTGAGGTAGGCAGTGCCCTTCAGGTAACAACATCGGGTTGGCAGTGCCCTCGATGTATCACTTGGGTTGGCAGTGCCCTCAAGTGACATAGGGTGATCAGGTTGGCAGTGCCCTTGATCATTGGTGACTAGGTTGGTAGTGCCCTTAGTCATCACCTCCATTAGTTCGATAACTAGGCTGGCAGTGCCCTTAGTTATCACACATGTTAGTTTCAGTTTTTAGCATGAACATTATTTTCATACAGAGAAGGGAAATTATTTTAAATTGGGAAAAGCAAATTTTATTTTCATGAACAGATTATTTTTGTCCACTCACTCTAACGTTTTCTTAAATTGCTTTTCCCCTGGGCCCTTCGGTTTTCAATCGCCCAGCTTGCAGGTTAGTTGAGGTCGGACCACGCAACGTGTCGAAGCATTAGTTTCCACGTTTCCCATTCTAACAGTAGGTTTCTTCTACTTTGTAGTCACAGTTGTTATTGAACAAGTAGTTTGCTCTGATTTACTAAATTTCATCTTTTCGATAATTTTGGATTTGTGGCGTGTACGTAGGCTCGGAAGTTGTTTTGGATTGTGGTTTAAACTTGAAGTGTAAATTTTGAATTTCAGGTTTTGGGTAGTCCATTTTAGGGGAGGTTATACCGAGTTTTCGGTAAAATCTCTTCTAAGGTAGGCCCCGCAGGGCCACCTTGGGTTCCGGGGTGGAATCTGGGGCGGTTCCTGTCAACTTGGTATCAGAGCATTAGGTTAAGTGATTCTGTAGACTGGTCTAGTTGTATACTTTGAGTGTTTGGTGGTACTTAGCACCTTCCGAGTGATGGCCCGTCCGCGGCGGTCCCCATCATATGCTCTTCGGTGTTAGTGTCACCAAGTATGAGAAGTATGCATCTAGATACCGTTTACTCTCGAGCCTTTGACTTGAATTCTACGATGGTATTGTCTCATGGTTGTGGTCGACCTCATAGGAACACGAGTTCTTTGCTAATCGGGAAGCGTACGTGGTGGTACAGTGGGTACAGTTTTATTAGCTTGGTGTAGCGTGAGCAGGGGCAGTACTTCTTAGCAGTGGCGTGCGATTTGTTTCTTCAGTAGCTCAGTATAGATGGATTTTATATCACGATGGGGCAGTACCCCTGAGTATTGGTGTTTGTTCTATTAGTAATTGTGGGTAAATCAGAAGGCTAGAAACAGAAAGGCTTGAGGGTGCCACGAACTTGACTTTGGATTTGAGACGTAGAAGTTGTTGTAGCTTGTTAAGGGTGTTTTCGAGATAGTGAGATCTCTCATTTCTTTTACCAAATTTGGTAATTGATTTGTGTGATCTAACTTTTCTTGGGATGTACGAATTCGTGTAATTGTTAATAAGTTCTCATAAGGATTCTAGCAAAAAAGAGTATGATTGAGTAAGTATAGGAGAATTTCAAAGGAAGTAGTAGTGATTTTACTATAAGTGGGCAGTAGTGTTGTTTTAAGTGTGATTAGAAGAGCCAGTTATAGACGAAGTAAGAAGGTAGGACAGAATTAGGAGTTGCTTCGGTGTTGATTTCAGAATTAGTCAGACTCTCAAAGGAGCATCACACAATAACATTTGTACTAGTGCAACAGGCCGACATGTCGTTCAGTAGGTTAGAGCACAGCAAAGGAGAATAGAGACTTGTGTAGGACGTCCCGACACGATTTTACAGGAGGATTTTAGCATCACAGGAGGTTCGAAATTTCGCGGACGAAATTTTCTAAGGAGGGGAGATTGTGACGACCCGAACCAGAATTTATCGTTTTACTACAGTGTTTCACGGTGAAGCGTCAGAAGTTGCAGTTTCAAGCTTCAAAAAGTTCTTTTAGGGAAGCGTCGAGTTGACTTTTTATTTGGGAAAGAATTTGAAATAATTTTCTTCACGGAAGTTGTAGAGGACGTTAAACCGAGTTTGTGGACACGAAGTACGTTAAAATCGGAGTTCGTATGTGAAAGTTATGGTCTTCGAAAGTTCGGAAAAAAAAAATAATATAAATAGCAAGATTTGGATTTAGGGTTTCCATTTCGGGAAACCCCAACCCAGCAGCCAATTTTTCTCTCTCTCCCCGATTTTTCTCTCTTCCATCGGGTCACCTTTGACCGGCCACAACTTTCCCGTCCGGCCACCTTTGGCCACAAAACTGGTCCCTATAGATTCATCTTTCTACCATCTTCAATCCTATAAAAAGGTTTCTAGATCGAATCAAGCCGTGGAGGAAGGAAAATCGAGCCAAAGTCGCCCAGGAACAGGGCACGGGCCGTGAGATTCTTCACCTTGCCGGCGCCAGTTCCGGCCGTTCCAGCTCCGGCCATCACTTGGGCTTGGAAGCCCACCTCACCAGCGACCTATAGCCCACCGGCCTCGAGGGAAACCATCGCCGGACGGCGGCGAAACGAAGGGATTTCTCGGGCGAGGGCTGCACGGCTGTTGAGGTACTTTCCGGCCACTTCCGGCCATCTTTTGACTTAGTTCCAGTTATGAAAGTTGTTCCTCATGTTGTGTTAGTGATGTACGTGAAATTTGGTGACCATCGGAGATGGTCGGAATCGGAGGTGCGTGGGGTGCACGCGCCGCCGCTTAGGGCGGCGCGTCCGGCCTCCTTTGGAGGTGTAGTTTCACCTATTAGGTTGCATTTTCGATTACGAGCACGTCAATATTTGTTTTGGATGAATTTGATGAAGTTTGAGAATTTATTCGGTTATTTATCGGTTCGTAATCGAACGGGATTCGTTCTAGATTTTCGTGTAACCGTCAGATGGTTACCACATTTGGTGAAGGTGCTTAGATAATTATTTGGAAGATATTTGACGGTTGGATTAAGAAAATTTGATGGTTTGGTCAATTAAAGAATAAGTGTGGTTTGGGAAGCAATAAGTTCATTTAGGTTTGCGCAATTTATGTTTTTGCGACAATCCGACCGTTGGATTAGTCGCCGAGTATTTTTGGATGATTAGAAGTATCGAGGAGTTGAAGTTAAGGTTTTACGGTTGATTTGTTTCAGGAGGACGACGAGGAGGATCTCAGCATGCGTTGGATAGTTTCGGTGATCTGTGAGTGGACTTTTGCTTTAAAGATAAATTGCGAGAAGTTTTATGTTTTTCAAGCATTTTATTGTGGTTAATGTTTCGTTAAAGATATAGTTGATTATTATCGTTGTTAGCTAGCCCTTAGATCTCCTCCTTATCTTCGGTGAGTTGAGTCGAGTATCTCCTCCTTACCGTCGATGAGTTGAGCTTACGTCTCCTCCTCACCTTTGGTGAGTAGAGTTGAGTTTAGGGATTGAACGTTTTAAATTAATTGAACATGCAGTTTATTTTCAGAAATGTTAGAATTTATGGGTTTTAGCATGATAAGTATGTTTTCAGCATTTAGTTGCATTGCACTATTGGAGGCCAACGATTCAGTTCAGTCAATTTCAGCTAGTCCAGTCAGCTTCAGTTTCAGTTTCAGCTCGTCTGATTCAGTTTCCATCCCAATCATTCTCAGTGTCAGTGTCAGAGGTATGCATGCATATGTTATCTGAGGTAGGCAGTGCCCTTCAGGTAACAACATCGGGTTGGCAGTGCCCTCGATGTATCACTTGGGTTGGCAGTGCCCTCAAGTGACATAGGGTGATCAGGTTGGCAGTGCCCTTGATCATTGGTGACTAGGTTGGTAGTGCCCTTAGTCATCACCTCCATTAGTTCGATAACTAGGCTGGCAGTGCCCTTAGTTATCACACATGTTAGTTTCAGTTTTTAGCATGAACATTATTTTCATACAGAGAAGGGAAATTATTTTAAATTGGGAAAAGCAAATTTTATTTTCATGAACAGATTATTTTTGTCCACTCACTCTAACGTTTTCTTAAATTGCTTTTCCCCTGGGCCCTTCGGTTTTCAATCGCCCAGCTTGCAGGTTAGTTGAGGTCGGACCACGCAACGTGTCGAAGCATTAGTTTCCACGTTTCCCATTCTAACAGTAGGTTTCTTCTACTTTGTAGTCACAGTTGTTATTGAACAAGTAGTTTGCTCTGATTTACTAAATTTCATCTTTTCGATAATTTTGGATTTGTGGCGTGTACGTAGGCTCGGAAGTTGTTTTGGATTGTGGTTTAAACTTGAAGTGTAAATTTTGAATTTCAGGTTTTGGGTAGTCCATTTTAGGGGAGGTTATACCGAGTTTTCGGTAAAATCTCTTCTAAGGTAGGCCCCGCAGGGCCACCCTGGGTTCCGGGGTGGAATCTGGGGCGGTTCCTTTCAATATTTATGAGTGAGTCAATGACAAACAAAGAAAGTAACACAAATAAACTAAGTTAAGCAAGTGAGTAAAGTAAATAAGGAAAGATTCAAATAATGAAGCAATTGGGGGTTTTGGGTCACTCTAGTCCATATCCGATGGACGAGCAATCAAATGCACGCACATGTTAAACAGCTTGTGAGATAAATCCCTACATTCCACATATGTAATGGTTATAGAATGTGAATGTTATCTAATATATTCCTATGCCAACAAAGTTTCATAGAAGTTAACCCTTTGTCAATATTATCAATGAAGGTTCTCCCTCACAAATGTATTAAGGATTTTACACACAAAGACAAGTTGATTAATAGATCAATTTTCATATCCTAACTATGCAATAGTTCTAGGACCAAGTCTTCTAAGTTATTATTATGCCATGTAATGGTTCATAACAACTCCCGATTAAACTTTAACAAAGTTAACACAAGGGGCGTAAAGCTTCAAGACCAAGGAAATCAAACAAGACATGCTCATCACATTCATTATCCATTGTCTAGAGATAGTACGTAAGGTAATTAATCTCATACTCCCAATCAAAATAGATTAAACACATGCTTTAGATCGAATTGATTAAGTTCCTAGACATGCATCTAACACATATTGAAATAGGCAATGAATATATCATTAATCAACCAACAAATATAAATATTATTATTTGCTCAATCCACCATTAATTAAT
Organism: Rubus idaeus; assembly: GCA_030142095.1. Taxonomy (NCBI): domain Eukaryota; kingdom Viridiplantae; phylum Streptophyta; class Magnoliopsida; order Rosales; family Rosaceae; genus Rubus; species Rubus idaeus. Next base: position 15,802,651 of record CM057970.1, on the reverse strand, counting down.
GGACTAGGGCACACAACCCTAGTCCCCAATCTTAGACAACTACTACTCACTACTGATCCTAAGATACATCATAGTCTCAAATCTATATAACTCACAGACAAATAAAGAGTAAAGACTAAAGAGAGACTAAGGAATGCTAAAGAAGATTGGCCTGCTGCTCCTTGTTGTCACCAAGTGGTTGCTAGCCTCCCTTTTTGCTCTCTTTGCACTCTTCTAGCTCCATTTTGCTCCAAGCCTTTTAGATCTTGAAGTTCTTGACGAGACCCATGCATGGTGATGGTGAGTAGATGTGACAAAATGGAAGGAAAAAGTGTTTAGGAATGTTGTAGAGGGTGTATGGAGTATGTTTGATGAAGAAAGTAAAGTGAGATGAGGTGTGGAAGTGGTGGAAAATGGAAGGGAAAGAAGGGGAAACTAGAGAGGATTTTTGGGACTAGTGGTTTCTAGTGTTTGTTCAATGCTCAAAATGGAAAATCCTAACGATATATATGATGATGGAAGAGAAATAAAGGGTTAAGATCAAAGGAAAATAATCCTAAGGCTAATAACTAAGATTTTAAGGAAAGAAAATTACCTAAAGGGTTAGGGTAGGTAAGAGAGTGAAGAATAGAGAAAGGATAAGATGGTAATCTCCTATGGGATACATAAAATTTGTTTTGGGCAGCTGATAAGAGCATTTATTTGCGACGTTTATTTTATAAATCTCTATATCTTCTTGTAATACCCTGAAATTCCATATTTAATTTATTAATTTCTGGATGTAATTAAGGGTGAGAAGTTATTTTTCTTATCTTGTCCGTGAAGTGATAGTGTTTTGGAATGATGAATTACTTAGGGGTCAAAAATTGACTTTCTTATTCGTTATTTTTCTCTGATGACTTCCTTCACGAAAGTTGTACAGATCGTCAATACAAGTTTGTAAACATGCGGCACAATGTATCTCGAGATCATATGAAATAGTTGTGGTCAACGAGAATTTATTCTATATGTGAGGATCACTATTACTATTATTGATTATTCTTACTTGAGGAATATTACTTAAGTGTTTGATTATCTTTTACATATAAAACATTAGTTATCTTAATACTCTATATTATATGTTTGATTATGTTATATGTTATGTATGCATATGTGCATGTATGTTCATACGTTATACATAGATATAATGCCGTATTTATGAGTTACAATGTTGCAAATTGGCTACATATAATAACAATATATATATATATAGTGCACCTTTGATTATATAAATATATGTGTATATAATTATACTTATGTAGTGCGGCACTAGTTAGCATATAGTATATAGAATAAGTGTTAATATATTTATGTGTGTGGTTGTAAGAGAGAGACGGGTGGCAATTAGATGAGAATGTTGGTGGTATAGAGATTGGTATGAGAAATAAATTATTAGATATATTAAATTAATAGTAATTGAGTTAAGTTAAGTTAACCTTATGATAGTTAACTCACCCCTATACTTCTATAAATACCAACCCGGGCCATATAGTTCCTTAGAGAGTTTACTGACTCTCTCATTTCTCTCATTCTCTTTCCTTTATTCTTATATAAAAATAGCAAGGCACCCACCAGCACTAAGAAAAACCTTAAGGTAGCAAAGAGAGAAAAAGAAAAGAAAGAAAGAAAGAGGAAAGAGAGGGAGAGGGAGAGGGAGAGGGAGAGGAAGAAAAATAGGAAAAGAAAGACAAGTAGATGGAAGCCATGAAAAAGAAAGAGAGAGAGGAAAAGAAGAAGAAAACGAAGAAATAAGAACTAGGGATGACAGATTAAGGTAGAGGTTTCTAGTTTCCCAGTATGTGATTGGACTATATCATATTTAATTTTCGTGTATAAATTAGGAATAGTCAATATTATGACTATTTCCTTATTTCGATAGTTAATTTTATTATTGTTCTTATATATATACATGGATATTTATTATTGTTCTTACATATATATATATATATAGATATATATATATAGATATATATATATATAGATATATATATCTATATATATATATGTAAGAACAATAATATATACATATGTATTATTGTTCTTATATATATTGATGAATAGTTTGATGATGGAATGTTTCTTCATATTATATATGTTGTGTTAACATATTATTCATTTCCTTTGCATACACTTGCACATGAATAAAGAAATTGGAAATGATGATGGTGGTGGAAATATGATCCCGGGATAATCGATATTGGATATTGAATATTTGGTATATAATTTGTGGTGAAAGTGGTAGGGCTGCGGGCCTATTGAATTATTGAATACGGGTTGCGGACCCATTGAAATGAATATGGTACGGAAACGATGGAAATTGGAATGACGAAGATTGGGCGTTGATTCGTACAAAGGGTTATTCGGGACCAAGTGGAATATGCATGATATGGGGCGTGCGAGGTCTGTTTGATCCGGAGTACGAATCAACGAAGGGTAGTGAAGGAAACTTTATATTTAAAGCACATCATGCACACTGATGTATTTATATTCTTTGTGATTACTTTATTTACTGATATTCTTGGCACACTTAAATTAACTGTGGTAATTGACCATGAGGGATTTAATACCCTACTGAGCCGCAAGCTCACACCCTTATAGATTGTGCAGGTACAAAGATATCAATTTGAAAATAGAACATGGTGATTGGATGCTTGTGTGGTGCTGCTTTTGTGGATGTTACCAATTATGAAAGAAATGAATGTTGGTAGTATAATTCTTTGTATTATTCGAGAATAACTTTTCATGTAATTAATTGTAAACTAGACTTCCGCTAAACTCTGAATAATTTTTGTAACATTTTAAATGAATGAAATGTTCGATGTACCAAATTATCGTCACTTGTAATTGTGGTAAAGTTTAAATTACTGCTATTATGAGTGATACACACATCATACCTCAAATTCAGGCACCAGATATATAAACAAATATCGATCTCGGATTTGGGGCGTGATACTTCTTAACTAATTTCTCATTTATTTAACTTTTCATATTTTGTAGAATTTTGGAGCAATATAATAAAATTGAGTCGAAACAAGGAAAAGAAGCAAAAAATGGCAAAGAAGGATTGAAAGGTGACTACAATTCTGAAAACTGAAGTAGCTTGAGCAGAATAGCCAAATTCGAGGAATAAACTGTACTGATCCAGAATGAACTAGAGAATGTGCCTTATATGGATGGAAAGCTATGAATGTCTTCTTTCCATAGAATTTTATGGTTCATGAAGATCTATTCTCTGGAGAATAATATTCAAATTTGAATAGACAAAGGTCAGTCTGCCAGAAATCAGTAAATTTCCCTGCAATTAGTCCATTTTGGAAAGCTGCCGTTTTAGATCCATTAGAAACTATGTGGGCTTTGAACTCTCAAATTCAAGCCCTATGACTATAGTTTCCAATGTTTCTAGCTGCATCTGAAAAATCTATAGGAATGAGAGAGATAGCCCAATTTGAATAGTCAGAGGTCAAATCACAAAGAAATCAGCTTCCTTAGATTTCTCTTAGGATTCTTCTCTTTTCTCTTGGATCCTTCTTCCACTCAAATTTTCTACTCACTTAGGGTTCCTTTTGCTCCCCATCTGATCTTGAATTATCGTTACTTTTATTTTTATTATTTTAATATTTTCCTCCTCACCTTTGTCCTCTCTTCCTCCCTATAAATACCACACTCCCCTCCTCATTTTCTACACACCAAGGAGGTGAGACGAACGCCCTGCTTCTCACTTCTCCCTTTTTCTACTTTTTCTATTGTTGTTTATGTAGTGAATAACCACCTTTATATATGGAGGGTTTTATGTTTATGTAATGAATAACCACCTTTATGGCATTACTACACAAAACTGTTCAGACGACACCCTTCAGATGACGTTACTGAATTTACCGTTATATGAAGATTTTTTACTGATTGGGACAACATTTGTAAAAATGTCTGTCGTCGGATTTGAATTCAATCAACGCTTGTTTTTCACGCCGGAATGTGAATTACTTCAGAGGACAGTTGTAGTTAGTATCCGTTGTCTGAGTGAATTGCAAAATTTAAGAAGCGTCAAATTCCCCCAATCCCCCAAAACCTTAAGCTTCAATCTAATTTGATAACCTTCTCTTTCCCACAATGTATTCGTTGATACAACAAAAATAATTGAAATTGTCATATGAATGACTTTAATTTTGAAGAGGGAAAAAATTTTCCCCACAATCCCAAATTTTTTTTCCCAAGTGCTAGGCTGGCAAACCCCAAATTCAAATTTCGGCATAAACTCTTGAATACTTCAGAAAAAAAAGAACCCTACCCACTCAAATTCCGTCACTTGCTGACTTCCCTCTCTTCCTCTCACTCTCATAGTCTCATGACACTACAGTACCTCTTCTCATCTCTTCTTTCTCTACTCGCTCGCTCTTCCTCGTTCTTTCTCTCAAACGCCAAACCCTCTCCTCTCTATTGGAATCCCAAGCCCCAAACAAGAAACCTAAAACTCTAATATCCCAAAATTCTCTGCCTCCTCTCAATCAACTCCTTCATCATCATTGCATCTCCTTCCCTCTTCGTCTTCTCCTAGACCAAAACCCTAAAAAATTAAGGCCCCTTGAATTGTTTGTTGGTCACTGGTCATTTGCTATCAGAAAGAAGAGTGAATCACAGATTTTGAGTAAGTTTCTGATGTAGGTTGTTCAGCAAATTGGGTTTTAGGAACCGATTTTTCTGTAGTTTATGGCTTTGTGCTCTTTATTTCACTAAAGATGAGGTTTTTATTGTCATGCAGGATTTCTGGTGATTGTTTGGAGATTTGGTTGAGGTAAGGAGTAAGGAGGCAGATGGAACCTCCAACTGATTTTTTGGCTACTCAGTGGAACTTTATCTGTTTTCTACCTTACTTTATCAGGCTTCTTCTTCTTGGCCCTGTTAAAGGTTTGTCCTTTATTTTGGGAAGCCTCTTGTATTTATTTTCAATTCCAAACTGATTATGTGGTTATATGAATTTGGCTCTTAGAGCATCTCCAACAGCTTCCCTATAATTTGTTTTTTCTGTAGTTTAGGGAAAATTAAGCCTTTTTTTGCTCCAACAGGTTCCCTATACCTATCTCTATTTTAGAGATAGTGATGAGAGAGAAAATAAAAATCCCTATATTTACAGCAAACTCTAAAATTATAGGGAAACATATTTTTTGAAATTTTTACCTTCTTCTCTTTCCTCTTTCCAAATATATTCATTTTCATCATTAATTATTTGATTATACTTTTTAAATTTAAAAATAATACCATATTTAATTATAAATAATAAATTATAGAGAATATAATAGAGAAACTGTTGGAACTACAGAAGAAAAATTATAGAGATTTTAACTTTTGAGTCCCGGCCTATAATAAAGATTTTTTAGAGAAACTGTTGGAGATGCTTTTAGTTTTAGTGCAAATTTGATTCAAAACAAGGATTTTGTGTGTGTTGTGGTTAATTTGCACTTGTAATCAAATACATTTTTTGGGCTATTTGATTTTCATTTCCTATCATGCTGGGCTCGAGAGTTCTGTTTCTTCTCAGAACATTTCTTATTAGCTATTACTTTATGTCTATTTCTTCATGCTTTCTAATTGATATGTGCATTGTGCAGATGATAGAGATCGCAGCTGGAGAGGAAGCCAGCTTTTGTGGGAAGGAGTGTATTCCAGCTCCATATTTCATATTTTAATGTAGAAATTCCCGTAAGTACGTAATTGCTCAGTCTACTAATACATACAATGTGTATTAAATAGGGGCAAGAAGTGATGCTAAAGACCGCATTGTACCACGTAATGTAGATGCTGATGATTCTCATTTGGAAGTCAAAAGTGATGAAAGGTCGATATATCTAGTCAGACTTTATACATGTTGCCCTGTGACTTCTTAGCGTTTTTCTCTAAATCATCCCAATTTATCACATCTGTCCTTGCTAGGTTTCAATATCACTTTTTAAATGATGAGTTTCAAAAGTTAAGATTAAGAAAGCGTTGCTAATAAGTCATGCATATTATGAACTAGATTAGTTTGCTTCTGGGTGTTCCAGCTTTTCCAGTAGTTTCTTAGGCTTTGTACTCTTAACTTTGTGTCTGTACTCATGCAACTTTTTTTGGTTTTGCAAACTGCCATTTGCATCGAAAATGATATTTGCACCCTAAAGAAATTAAAGACAGTTAACAAGTGTTTCATTTGTTTGTATAGAGTAGTCCCACGTCCATGTTTTGCAGTTGGAATTGTATTGCTACCTAGATTTGCTAATATTTATTGGACAAATGTTTTGGTCATAGTGGTGAAGACGAGGATGACGATGACGATGAAGATGACACAAAAGCTCTTTTGGCTGAGCTTGAACAAATAAAGAGGAAAAAGAGCATAGGAGAAGCGGCGAAATGTGAGCTTTCTATTAAGTGATATGACATTTGAGATTATCAAGCTTTATTATATTACCAATTGTAACTAATATACTTTATGCTTCCTCAGGAAGAACAGCTGACGGAAGAGCTTAAAGACAAGGAAGCAGAGCTTCTCCGAGGAAACCCATTGCTTAATAATCCAATAACCGCTTCTTCTTTTAGTGTGAAAAGAAGGTTAGTAAAGATCTTTCCTCGACCATTTCTGTAATCAAATTAGAATTCTCATTGGCTCTTTTTGTTCACCGTCATAAATTGCATTGCTCATTATTCATTTTTTTGTTATGTTAAATGGTCATGTTAATGCTTGTGCATGGATGAATGGATGCATTGACATGCATCTCATATTGGAACGTGGCATTAAGAATGGCATATGGAATCAAAAGTATGAAATTGGATTAATGGTTGTCTTTTGCAACCAGATCTGTATGATGAAATAAAATGGTATCATATATGCATCACATATTGAGCATTGCATCACGGGACCATAGGATTGCTTACTCGATTAATTGAATCGATTTTGGAAACAAAGAAGCTTTAAAAACATTGCTTAGGAATCACAATGATTTTCTTGGTTGACAACTTGGGTTATGAGAAAGCTTATGGCCAAAGAAAGATATTTTAGCCATTTTCAGATTTTCTGGATTTTCAACTCAGCCACTTACATTTGCAAAACTGTACTGATGTACTGGGAATTTGAAGTCAGTTTCTTCTAATGAGTTTTAGTAGACATCTTAAAGAGTCATTTAGAACTGGAATCACCCAAAACAAAGTTTCCTGGAATTAGTTATGAATTTCCAAAGTTTCAAGTCGGTCACAGAAATTTCCGAAATCAGCATATATATATATATATATATATATTCCTGTTTACAGATTGTTGATGCAAAATTCGGCATCAACGAGTCAACGAGAATCCGTTGAAATCCGACGTGTAAAGTGATGGGGTCGTGCTCTTGAAGTGGATCGATATTTTTCGTTGATTAGCTTGACTATATGTGTTGCTTTGGTTGCCCACCTTCTAGCCTGGGACGTCTACTTCCTTCTTGGCGTGCGAGTCTAAAAGTTTTGCCCTCGACGTTGAAGGAGGTCTGACTTCGTCATTGAACTTCCAGCCCTAAGCTTACGCTTCCTTCTTCTTGAGTGCATTTGGGAGTTTGTCCTCGACATTGAAGAAGGTCTGGGTCCATCGTTGAACTTCTAGTTTTAGACCTTTGCCTTATTCTTTATGAGTACGTCTAGAAGTTTTGCCCTGGACGTTGAAGGACTCGATGTGGGAGTTTTGCCCTCGACGTTGAGGAAGATCTAACTTCGTGAGCTTTTCCCCCAACGCTGAGGAAGGCTTGACTTCGTGCGCTTTGCTCTCGACGTTGAGGAGGGTTCGGCTTCGTTGTTTGACTTCTTGCCTTGGACGTCCACGACTCTGATTTGACGGAGAATGAACTTCTTGCCTTGGACGTCCACCCCTGGAGTTACCTACAAAAGCATAAGAATATAGGGTTATCGGAGAGACCGGCGTAAGGCCGGCCAAACACCCTCCGACGCCCAAGTTAGATGGGTGTTTGAACATTTAATAGAGATTTGAGGAGAAGAAATGAGTGCTTAAGCATTTGACATGATAATGAGGAAGAAGAAGAAGAAGTGCCTAAGCAATTCGGCATAGTAATTGTGAGAAAGAGTTGAGCTCCCTTTGTTTAGGAGTAGAGCTCTCCTTTTATAGAGGTTGGGGTGGTTGAGAGATAAGAGAAAAGTGTGGACACAATCCCATAAAACATGGGTGTCAGCCCCCCAAAATCCGGAGCCTTGACACCTGTCGTGGACGTCCATCAGTCCCTTAAATCCGGAGCACTTGACACTTGGCGTAGTTAGTGAGAGTTGGTCTTGGAGCTCGAATTAGGGTCCATGCACTCACTAGTAGGCCAGGAATGACATTTGGGCGTCGAGGCCTGACACTTGGAGGTCGAGGCCTGACAGTTGGGCGTCGAGGCTTGACCATAGGAGGTCGGGGCCTGACATTGGGTGTCGAGGCTTGACCTTGGGAGGTCGGGGCCTGACATTGGGCGTCGAGGCTCTTGATTCCTTGGCTACATTCTTTCTATAGTGAGACCATGATTTATTGGTCTTGGCTATGTTCTTGATTCTTGGACTTGTTGGAAGTCTAGTGCTCAAGACTTGGACGTTCAAGGCTCAAGACTTGGACGTCCAGGGCTCAAGACTTGGAGTGTCAAAGTTAGACATCTCTCTAGTCATAGATTAATATTGGCCAAAGATTAGTTTTCTTTCCTAATTGAATGTATAAGTGCGTTGAAAAGTCGGAGTCCTACGTGGACTCTTTGACATTTCAACGCGTCCTACAAGGCATAGGTTGAAAAGTCAAGGGTGTTTGTCTAGCCAAATTTAGACACAAACAAGCCCCCAACTCCCTAGACAACGAAGGCTTATGTTGGATAGGGAGTTAAAGAGGAAAAAGAATTTGGCGGATTTGAACTTGACTATGTGGTTCTTAGTGCAATAGTAAGACTGAACCTCCAAGGCAATCAATCTCGGTGGGCGAAGGTGAATTTCCTTCCGATGATTAGTCACTAGGATGATAGTGTGACATCGTCGATGAAAGATGAGAATGACCCTAAAGGGCCAATGTCCTAGACTAGGAATTAAACTCATCATCGAGTGCCCACTCAAAGATGAAGGGTGATCGCCCCTAAATTGGGGAGGACCCTTCAAACTTGAACTAAACGAGTTCATCTTGTTTTTCGTTCAACTCTAACTTTTGGCTTTAATTTTACCGATTTAAGTAGATGGTCAACCTAATTTGTAATGGGAGTGGATGACCTCTAGTTACTTTGTTCTAACATCTCGCGACTCATTTTGGTGTTAGTGAGTCGTTGGACATCGAGTGTACTACATGAGTATCAAGACTCTCATCTGGTAACTCAAGTGGGTTGGACCTTGAGTACGCTCTGTGAGTCGGTCTCGACTTAATGAGGCTCTCTCATAAGGTGACTCAAGTCCCTGGGCTTTGGAATGCCAAGAATTTCTACTCACAAACTACAAACTACTACCTTCACCTTAGATGGACTTCTGCTGAGATAGCTATACCCTTGTGTTCCGATAAACTTCTAGGAGTTTAAATATAGATAGATTTATGGAACAGGTACCCCACTTGGTCCGCGTCTGGGCATTGACACAGGTTCATCAGTAATGAGCTGACGTAACCAGAGTTAAATTGTCATATGCTTAGCACGGGGGTCTTTGCTGAATTGTTTGAATAGATGGATATATTTTCAAACTAATTCATTTGTCGCAAATTCCGATCTCAACATGATTCATAGCATGCAAATAGTATAGAGATGTATATACACATATAAATAATAGTGCAACACACCACACAAGACACAAAAGTTGACACTAATATATTTAAGCTCCCGACTTTACGACTAAAGAACTCTTATCAGTGCTCGGAGATTCATCGATCTAGGCATCTACAAGTAAGTTCTTAGTATGGACGATCGGGGGTTCATATGGTCATGCATATGATAAGATTGACGCATAATTTAAAGCGAATAGTTCAAATTAGATTGTAGTGTACCGTTCGAGGCATAGCTTACTCATTTGAATACGGCTTGTTGAGGACAATGTCTCTCAAAGTGTCGAGCATCCGCAGCGGCATGTCTAGACCTTGATGATGGCGTTGGAGGTCCAAGGTCACAAAAGATAGTGGGTCGAAGTCCTCGACTTTGATGACATAGACAACGTTGATGGCTGGGTGCTCTAATTGTAGACTCCTTTATGCGCGGTGACGACTCGTCAGCGTGTGCAACCCTCTCCGTGCATGGTTCGCCTTCTTGACAACATATTTTCGTCATACTAGACTCTTTATGCTCTCGCCCTAGTGTTGATCTCGTCGAATGCTAATTGGGCATCATCATCGACATATATGAAAAACTCATCTAGCCATTAGTGCCTCATGCACGTTTGGTTCTCCTTTGGCGACATCGGTTCTCAAGACTAGTCGTGCTAGGTAGGACGGTGTCATTCGATTGCATGAGTCGACAAAGTGAATATTGTCGTCGAAATAAGATATAGGTGATGGAGGGTCAAGGCATTTGGCACTTGTAGGTCAGCATCCTCTTAGGCGTGCATAATAATCTTCTCCTTGATCCTGATGTTAAAGGTTGGAAGTTAACGTTCTCGTGTAAGAAATCTTCTCATCGGGCTATACCTCCAACATGTAGAGATAGTTCATTCACGCTAGGCTTTCGTGGCTGAGTCCTCGTCTTCCAGGGTGCTCACCTTTGAAGTTCGACATGCATTTCTAGTTCCTCATGGTCCAGTTCGTCATCATCTTGCTTGTCACGCCAATGTCGCTAGTGCACTCGTCATCGATGTCTCCATCTTTTTTGGCGTTTGAGGTGAGGTGGAGGCCAATGAGGGTAGACGTTGAAGCTTCCCTATGATGGTAGAGGCTGAAGCCATGCCATTTTCGTTCGTAATAGTTTGCACCTTTTGGTCATCTCATCATACAAGCGTCGTCGTCCAGACAAGTCGCGATTGATAGCGCATCGATCGTATGAGATTGTCGCGTGCATATTGTGATGCTGAGTAAGCATCTCTTCTGACATCGGATCATGGTGAATAAAGGTCTGGGACTTAAAGATTGCGACGTTGAGCGTCTAACCTCGCGGTTGGTGTAGAAGGTTGAGTACTAGGTTGATGGCGGCAAGGGCTAGTAAACATCTTGTACTCCATTTCTAGCAAGCATAGTGCACTGGACTTCGTGTTCATCCTCATGGGTGGTTGTCCACCCTTGCTTATTATTTTTTTCCATCTTCGATCTGATTACATAGGGATAGCCAAACATAAAAGTTAGTAAAAATGAACCAAGTACGGATATATGTAATTAAAGCTTGCGAAGCCCCCCTTATCCCATTATATGGGTGTGACTCTTTCATGAAACTTTGTCCTGGTCGACGAGACCCTCAACGTCAAAGACTTCTTTGGCAAAGTCGTAGGTTATCTTCTCATCCGCTCCTTCACATCGATGGTAATCTTGGTGGAAGAGGATGACATATTCTCGCAAGCTTTCCTCGTGGAGTTGGCGTATTTGGGTGAGATCATTGGGGGTGTAGATCTGGTTGGAGACAATCATAAACTCGTCTAAGAATACCCTCCATATGTCCCTGAAGCTCTGAATTGTTTTTATAAGATTGCGGCGAAACTAGTTGATAGCTGATCCTTTAAGTCTTTGGGGGAACATTTTGCATCTGTCGGCCTCCGTAGCATTCTTGCCATCTGTAACTGACTTGAAGTCGTCAAGGTGGTCGTAAGTGTCGGTTGAGCCATCATAAAATTTACTCTTTTGGAATTTCGTATGCCTTGATGTTTGCCCAAGATCATAGCCTTCGTGTACGAGAGTGGAAGCTCTTTTGACCCAAGATCAGGGATATAGGGTAACTTCCCCTTGTCTGTTTGGTCCACTCGTCGTTGGATAACCCCAAGCTCTCCAGCATGCCTCGCCTAACTAGGATGACCATGTTCTCAGCGGTCATGGATGTCTACATTGGTGGAGTAGGTTCATCGATTCTCTTGCGCTGGTCATCCAAGGCTGAATTTCTCAAGGCCTCACGCTCCGCACTTTTTGACCATCATTGCCTCTTTCGATCTTTGAAATGGAGGTCATCATCATCTTGAGCCTTGTCGTCAGATTTGGTGGTGTGCTCGTTGTCCACGTCTCTTTCCTTCTCAGGATTCAGAGGATCTTCGGAACATTTGTCCTCATGGAAATGGTCCTCAACGTGTTGTGTCGTTTCTCTCTGTGCGAGGAGTTCCTGGTTGACTTCCTCCATTTGTTGGGTCAAGCGCTCACTACTGATCGTCTGACTCTCGCTTTTCTAGTTGATTAGGATCATTCGAGCTTTAATATCTTCTAGGACAGCAAAGGATCCAAACTGGCCTTTGAGTTGGACTATGAGGTCGACGTGTAGATTTTTGTGGAGAGCTTCCAAGCCATCTCTTCGGAGCTCCAATTCAAAATGCTCACCTTCTCGGACGCTGGGCCGTGATTGAACTTGAGGTCAATTTCATACTCCAACTCATGTTTGTAGTCGCTGTCCTCCATCTCGATATAAGAAACAAAGAGCAAACGTAAGTAGACAAGAGAATTTTTAAATATGGGAAGCAAACACTCCAACCGTGGATGGCGAGCTCTAAGTTCTCCCAAGTGGAGGTAGAGGGCACGGTGCTAAGTGTCCAAGGTTCCCACAGACGGCGCCATTTTGTTGATGCAAAATTCGGCATCAACGAGTCAACGAGAATCCGTTGAAATCCGACGTGTAAAGTGATGGGGTCGTGCTCTTGAAGTGGATCGATATTTTTCGTTGATTAGCTTGACTATATGTGTTGCTTTGGTTGCCCACCTTCTAGCCTGGGACGTCTACTTCCTTCTTGGCGTGCGAGTCTAAAAGTTTTGCCCTCGACGTTGAAGGAGGTCTGACTTCGTCATTGAACTTCCAGCCCTAAGCTTACGCTTCCTTCTTCTTGAGTGCATTTGGGAGTTTGTCCTCGACATTGAAGAAGGTCTGGGTCCATCGTTGAACTTCTAGTTTTAGACCTTTGCCTTATTCTTTATGAGTACGTCTAGAAGTTTTGCCCTGGACGTTGAAGGACTCAATGTGGGAGTTTTGCCCTCGACGTTGAGGAAGATCTAACTTCGTGAGCTTTTCCCCCAACGCTGAGGAAGGCTTGACTTCGTGCGCTTTGCTCTCGACGTTGAGGAGGGTTCGGCTTCGTTGTTTGACTTCTTGCCTTGGACGTCCACGACTCTTGATTTGACGGAGAATGAACTTCTTGCCTTGGACGTCCACCCCTGGAGTTACCTACAAAAGCATAAGAATATAGGGTTATCGGAGAGACCGGCGTAAGGCCGGCCAAACACCCTCCGACGCCCAAGTTAGATGGGTGTTTGAACATTTAATAGAGATTTGAGGAGAAGAAATGAGTGCTTAAGCATTTGACATGATAATGTGGAAGAAGAAGAAGAAGTGCCTAAGCAATTCGGCATAGTAATTGTGAGAAAGAGTTGAGCTCCCTTTGTTTAGGAGTAGAGCTCTCCTTTTATAGAGGTTGGGGTGGTTGAGAGATAAGAGAAAAGTGTGGACACAATCCCATAAAACATGGGTGTCAGCCCCCCAAAATCCGGAGCCTTGACACCTGTCGTGGACGTCCATCAGTCCCTTAAATCCGGAGCACTTGACACTTGGCGTAGTTAGTGAGAGTTGGTCTTGGAGCTCGAATTAGGGTCCATGCACTCACTAGTAGGTCAGGAATGACATTTGGGCGTCGAGGCCTGACACTTGGAGGTCGAGGCCTGACAGTTGGGCGTCGAGGCTTGACCATAGGAGGTCGGGGCCTGACATTGGGTGTCGAGGCTTGACCTTGGGAGGTCGGGGCCTGACATTGGGCGTCGAGGCTCTTGATTCCTTGGCTACATTCTTTCTATAGTGAGACCATGATTTATTGGTCTTGGCTATGTTCTTGATTCTTGGACTTGTTGGAAGTCTAGTGCTCAAGACTTGGACGTTCAAGGCTCAAGACTTGGACGTCCAGGGCTCAAGACTTGGAGTGTCAAAGTTAGACATCTCTCTAGTCATAGTAATCTATTGGCCAAAGATTAGTTTTCTTTCCTAATTGAATGTATAACTTATAAGTGCGTTGAAAAGTCGGAGTCCTACGTGGACTCTTTGACATTTCAACGCGTCCTACAAGGCATAGGTTGAAAAGTCAAGGGTGTTTGTCTAGCCAAATTTAGACACAAACACAGATATTATACTTTGATAGAACTATGGCTAAACACCACTGAGCAAGTTAAAAAGGAAGATTTAGAAATGTTTTAAGTGCTATTGCAATTAGCTGGGCATATGCCTCATTTGATTGAAAGTTGTTGCAACACTACATAGCAAAGCATTTCTATACGATAGTGAATCCCTTAGCTAAATTGGATGATAGATTATTACAATTAATGATGAGATGGTTGTAGAAGACGAAGAAAGAGAAGAATTGCAGGACATTATCAATAACGCTAAACTCAGTGAAGGTTACCCACTATGCCAATTTTTGCTTCAGACGACACACATCAGACGACATATAATGTGTTTTCTGTTGTCTGAATTTTTCAGACGACATATAAATTAAATCTGTCATCTGAGTGTGATGTAACTCATCACTATATTCATTTGAGAAATTTGGAAAATTGCAGACAACAGATATATGTTGTCTGATGAACTCCGCTCATGCCGACCATTTTTTTTTTGGCCAAAAGTTTTCACTCTTCCCGCACTTAAATGAAATTTTTATTTTTGTTTCCCTCTTACTTCATTACCCTAGCAACTCTTTTCCCCATTTCAAAATTCTCAAAACTCTCTCCCTCTTACTCTTTTTTCCCATTTCAGACAGTCGCAGATCTAGGCTCTAACTGCTGGTTCTCGACAGCAAATTCGGTGGGTAGCTGTGGTGAAGCGACATAGTTTCTGCGACCGTCGCCGCACCCATTGGGAAAAAGGACTTGATGGTATCCGCAATTGAGTCCGAGTCCATCGACGGCGGGAGAAAATTCGAGCTGTTTTGATTCACCAGCTCCGCAACGCCGCTCCCCACCATTTCCGTTCTCTGATTACCGGGCGAAGAAACCGGAGCCTCCACCATCGAAAAGCGGTGGCTCGCGTTCTCAGTGTTCTGCGTGGCCGAGATTGGAACAACCGGCGGCGGGGATGTTTGTGCCGAAGGGTTCCACGGCGGCAGCTCCTCGAGCTCGTCGATTGCGGCCTTGGCCTTCTTGATGAGCCAATCGACGGCCTTGCTGGGCCTGTCGTATCAGAACCGGTCCTGCACGTCGTAGAATTGAATGGTAGGGTGGGCGGCGAGCTGGACGGGGCGGTCTCTCAGTACTTTGGCAGTGCAGACCTTGTTGTGGTGGTCCTTGTGGCCAGTGGCCCTTCGAATGTGGCCAGTGGAGGATGATGTCCTTTTCCCCAAACCCAATCGTGAAGCAGCGGACAACGACGTTGGGCGGTGGTGATTGTTGTGGCTCTCCCCCATTTTTCCTGCATATTCGATGCTGGGTTCTCCAAAAGCAGTTGAAGTAGAAGAATGAGGGTACTGGAAATGGTAAAGGCTCCCTTGAGGATCCAGAGTCAAGGACCTGTGAGTTTCCTTTTCCAGCTTTTTATGGAACAGTAGTGGTTCTGCAATTTTTCATTTATATGAAGCTCTAAATAATTGAACTTTGCAATTTTTCATATCGGATAAGCTATGAATAGATGTCTAAAGCATGTTTAGTAATTTAAAATAGATGTCATATGCTTTTGAATTCTCTTGCTCATGTTAGATGCCTTTCTCATTTTTGTTTTAATGTGTGAGAAGAAATTCTGGTGTAGCTTTGGCCTTTTAGTATAAGTAATGGCCCAAGTTTCACTTGAGCTGACCTAATGCCATCAGTACTATAGTGTAAACTGTGGTATACATGCTGTGCTAATGAGAACATGGGGTTGATTATCCGGCCACTTGAACATAATACCAAACTAGTTTAGATTCTGGAAAAATTCTTTTTCTTTCTTAGTTCTGTATAACTTAGAAACTTTTCATGGCTGTTTCTTTGGTTCACTTCTTGATTGATAAGATTATATGCTGAGATTATATACATATATATGCAGGATACCAGGTTTGTCTCTTCTAGAAGAAGTCTTGAGAGTAGTTGCTACCTTTGTTACATCTTTGCTCTCATTGGATCAATTGTACACTCTTTTAGCTTCTGAGGTGAGATTGTAGTATGTAGATGTACATCCTGTTAGCTTTTATGAAAATATACAGAGAAGTGAAAGTTAAGTAATTTGTTGTGGAAGTTCTGAATACACTACAAGGAAAATCAACATCCTTGACACTAGCTTAGTTGACAGTTTGGTGAAAGCCATTAGCTTTGATGCTTTTATAGACCACGACGAGTCCATGTGTAACTCTGATTTTGACAAAGTCGTTTCATGACTCAATAGGTGAGCCTGAGGTGTCCTTTGTCGACGCCAATGATAAGACCAAAGCCAACCGTTGCTTCGACTCCTACTCTCACATTGGTAACTTTTTTTCTCTTACTGATGGTTGGTTTTGGCTTTGTTTTAAGTTTCTGTTTGAATGTTGTTGAAGCTGAGAAATAGAATTCCAAGTTTGGTTTATAGGATAACAAAGAGGATGTCCAAGAGGTTAATTTTATGGTTACTTAGCTATTGATAATGCCAATTTTTTTTAATCATTTCCAGTGCTCCCATTTCTTCAGTATGGTCAATTTTACAATAGATGGATTGGAAGCCTGTGACTATATGAAGTGTTGTTGTGAGCCTTATTAATTCTCACATGGAATTATGAGCTTTTTTTTTATGGCTTCAGATTGTATTCAAACTTGCAATGCTATGCGTTATTAAGGCTTGTACATCATAGTACGTACTGAACTAAATATATTTTATTTGTCTTCAAAGTTTGCTATTGTTTTCGTTTCAAGTCAGTGTCAATTATGGGTTTTTTTTATTTTCTTCTAGTGTGCTGTGAAGATATTTGTCTTCAGGGTTTAATTATTATTATTGATGTTTTAACTATCGTACTCTGTTCCACATTTTCTGCTTGCACCCTATGGAAGAGACTTGACCTTGATATCGTTTCTCCTGATGAAATCATGGGTTGCTTCCCTTTTTTTTTGCTTGCTGCAAGTGCCTCAAAGTGATTATATATGCAGGTGTAAAGGGCTTCCATAGTCTTTATTGTTGCAGTGGGAAAGAACTGATAAGGTTTACACACAGAAGGACATCAATCAAGTCCGGGCTTAGAGGGCAAAGCATGTTGTCAAGTTGCAAGAAAACTAAAGGTTATTGGTTTAATAGTTAGGACCTCATTTCATGGAACAATTTAACTTTAATATGGATTTACTTTGGTGTGTATGTAATGACACAATATGAATTTATTTTGGTGAATGCAATGCAATTATGATCAAATGGGTTTTGTAGCTGCTAGTTTCCAGAATGAGGATGCTATCAATGATAGAAGCATACTTTAATTTGTTGTATATATGGTTCATAACCAACACAAGAATGACAATAATTATTGTCTATTGAAATAAGGAACTACATAATGAAATCCAAAATCTGTTGTTTGAACTAACTAAAAACGGCAATTTCTACGAAATAAGTTAAGGTTGATATGATTATCAAACAATATATACTTCTCAAAACTGTAGTGCTCTTCACTATCGTACGACAGATAGATGTCTTTGAGATTAACTATAAACCACAGACACTGAATAAATAATGTCTCACTAAGTTCGCTCAAACAACATATAATTGTCGTTGAAGTTACTAACGGACCACAAATGATCCTACAATATTAATACTTGGGTTTTATTAGACGACAGTTTGTGGGAAGTGTCTGTTGTTTGATAGCAAATCAGACGATAGATAATCTCTGTTGTTTGATTATATATCAGACGACGGAGAATATCTGTTGTTTGATAGTGCTTACAGATATCAGGCCAGTAGACGACAGAAAAGAACTTCATCAGACGACATAATTGCTCCGTCGTCTGAAGCATTTTGTGGCTTAGTGACCTTATCCTTGCTTGTGATATTGAGGTCATGGAGGCCAAAACTCCAGAGGGCATATATAAGGTTTGAAATTTTTATTTCTCTTTTTACTTTACTGCTAGCTACTTGGGTACTATTTTTAATTTAGAGCTGGATCCTAGTTACTTATCTTTGGTGGTTGGATTTTAGATAAGTGAAAAGAGGAAAATTATACTATCAAGCAAGAACATTTATGGGTGTTAGTTTCTCATGTCACTGATTTATATCTTCTTTGTCTTCCTTCATTAATCTTTGCAGATTCATGATACATGTTTAGTCATTTATTTGAATCATCTTTGGGCAGATCTTGGCAATGGAAGAAATGCTTATGACCTTCATACAATTGACAAAGCAATCCCAGCTGGTCACATTGTTTTTCTTTGTATTCTATGATTTTGTTGTTGTAAGTTTCATCTGTGAATGATTGGGAGATGTGCTCCTTGTTAACTTGTTTTGTGGATACAATAAGCATTACTCCTTATTTAATCAAATTAGGTATATATTTTTGGATTATAACAGCAATATATTACAACATATTGGGATCAATTGTTACTGTTAATTTGGTCAGTTTTGGTAGCACAAACCAGGGCAATTCAATCTTGCCCACAATCAAAACATTACGACAATACTAAAAAAAAGTGTTGTCGCAATGCATACAATAACCAACTTTTAAAGGTTACAAACCAAAGAAACTGCAAATTTAAGTGTGGTTTATGAATGATATGTACAACATCTACCAGAGAAACTGTCGTCTGAAAGGAAATGGGACAATGGTTACTAGAGCCAAACTGTCTTTTGAATGACAATTGGGCAACGGTTACCAGTGTGAAACCGTCTTCTAATTGAATATTGAACAATAGTGAGTTTATTGAATCCGTTATTTGAATGAATATCAAACAACGTATAATATGCCGCCGATATTTAAGCCTATACAATAACACAACAGTTTTGGACTTTATTAGGTCGTCTCTATGACTAGTATACAATGAGGAATATCCGTCGTATGAATGCTCAATAGTTGGCGCCTCCTTAGTCCACGGAAATTTTTTCCATTAGATGACGGTTTATACTCGTCTTGTGAAGCTTTTTTGTAGTAGTAATGTGGAGGGTTTTATGTTTTTGTTATATGCTGTTATTGTTAACTTGTGCAATTAATAACCATAATTTTTGGAGGGTTTTATGTTTGTGTTTATAAATATGTGTAACTAATTTTCTTAGTTAGGGACTGCTTTGAAGTCTCATTCATGATTGCAAACATGTTGTGAGATTCTATTTGATTTCTTTTATCTATGGATGAAAACCTTGTTACTTATGTCATTGATGAATTCTTTATATGTTTACTTTAGATGTATATTTAGTGGGCATGTTAAGAGTTCTATAGCTATGAATATGTGATATATGTTTCTTGTTAAATAAGATTCCTCATATGTTCTAGACTGGCACTAAGATAAGCAAGACAACACCAGTACTTGTGATACTTTGTGATGACTCAAACCCTTTTAAAACTTAATGATTTCTACTTGTTAATCTAGTAAGGTGTCCTTCTAGGTTACTCGTTAGGAAATACGTTAAGGGTAGAGCGTCTCTCTCTTAACATGCAAGTAAGAAAGTGGTAATAGGTTATGTTCAAGCATACCGAACTAACCTGATCATCTTCATCCAAAAATAAAAGAAATAAAGTGGAACACAATATGTGAGCATGATTGTCGGTGGTGGATAGCAGTTTTCCTAACTCTTTTCTCTCATTGTTATTCCCTTAATTTATCTTCTTTATTAGCTTTTGTTCTCCATTTTACCGGATTTTATTAAAATATCAAATCAACTCTGATAATTCTGAAATTTTGTGTGCGTCTTCATTGGTGTGTGTAGAGTCTAGGTATTTTATTTTGTAATTTTCTGGATTGGTTTAGTCTATCTGACGTTCATGTCTTTCTGTTTAGATCAGTTTAGAGTCGTTATAGTATAAAGTCGTGTTTATTCTGCAGTGGAGTCCCATTTTCTTACGGGAACGATCCCTACTTTCCATACTACATTTGATATTCATATCCACATCATAGTTTATTTTGAGGTTATTTTTGTGCATCTTTTTGGTGTGTGAAAAGAACCATATCAGAAGTGAGGAGACAAAAGTGGGATAAGGGAAGGCTAAGACACAAATAGTGGTTAGAGCATCTCGATTTTGAATTTAAATTTTGAATCACCACCAAGATACCTCAACCAATCAAAGGGGCTCTCCTTGGTTGCTTGAGAAACTCATACATAGATTGGAATGTGATGCCTTTAGATTTGACCTAGGGGTCCTGAGCTGGGAATCTCATCACTAACTGCTCAAAAAACTGCTCTATAGGGGCTGGCATAGCCCTAGGGGCTTCATGAGGAACATGCTCACTTGCGTCCTCATCCTTAGATGAGGATTCCCTATTTGGTCGAGACGGATTACGTGCACGAGGCATAGTACCTAAGAAGTGACAAATAGGTTAGACAACTGAAAACAAGTACTCGACACCACTTAATAAGCACACGAGTACCAAAGCATGATGGGGATCCGCCGCGGTCGGGCCATCACATATAGGTACCGAGTGTCATCAAGTACAATAGACTTACTGACTCAAACAACCTAATGCTCTGATACCAAGTTGACAGGAACCACCCCAGATTTCCACCTTGGAGTCCCGAGTGGCCCTGCGGGGCCCACAATAGGGAAATTCCTACCGAAAATTTGGCATAAATTCCTCTAAAATGGACTACCTGAAAACCTGTGAAAAACCTTTAAATACTTCTAAAACCAAATCACAACCAACCAACAACTTCTGAGTACTACTAGCTCACCATAAAAATTCAAACTCCACAAAATCTCGTAATAAAACAGGAATTCTCAACTCTAAAACCAAAAGCGTTTAGAGTGTTTTACAAAACACAAATAAATATTCAGAGTGTCTAGCAACTGAAAATAAAAAGGTCTGACTGAAGCAAAACGAACTACTGCAATGGTTGGGTACAATAAGCTGCTAATGCCTCGACTCAGTGCACGACTCAACCTCTACTATCTGCAGCCTGGGCATTTGAAACCAAAGCGCCTAGGGGAAAACAATTGAAAACTATTAGCGTGAGTGGACGAAAAATGAACTGGTTAGAAATAAAGCTGAAATGCTTTCCCAATTTCTTTTCTGAATGTATGCATGCAAGCTGTAAAATAATTAATAAAACTAAAAGCTGAAAACATAAATGAAGAGCTGATAAATAAATTAAATCTCGCTCTCTTGCTATCTGGATTCTAAATCTGGGGAAAGCACTAATTTCCCTAATTCTGATCAAACTAGTCAAGCTGTAACTCTCTAGGGTTTTGGAGGGGACTGCCGACCAAACTATGGCTTACTATGGCTCTGGAGGGGACTGCCGACTAGGCTAGTCTGAAGGAGACTGTCGTTCAGACATATAGTGGGTATAGCAAGTCTGAAGGGGACTGCCGTTCAAACAGTCTGGAGGGGTCTACCGACCAGACATAATATATATGTATAGCTGATCTGAAGGGGACTGCCGTTCAGATGGTCTGGAGGGGACTGCCGACCAGACATACTATATAACCTAGAGGGGTCTGCCGACTAGGTGATCACCTAGAGGGGTCTGCCGACCAAGTGGTATACATCTAGAGGGGGCTGCCGACTAGATGTTGCATGCATGACTAATTGAGCTATACCCTGATATCCGGATCAACTGAGAGATGTACTCTGATATACTGATTCTATTGAGGTGGCTCGCTACTGGCAACATAGGTTATTCTCACACCTCGAAATATTAAATAATAATGGAAATCATGCTCAAATAACATTAAAATGTTTAAGGGAAACGTAAACAATAGAGAAAATAGTAGAGAATAAGATCATCTTTATTAATGAATAAGGGCCTCTATATATAGAGCAATACAAAATACAATCCGTATTGATGTAGGAAATATATAATCTATATTCTAGAAGGATAACTGATTTGTACTTATTTGTAGTGCAAATTATGTTCCTTATCAATAGAGTTAAGCTTATCCGAATGCACTTTGTTACTACTAATATGCGTATTCATGATTTCAGGTTACTTATGTGACTTGAGGTAATTCGGCACAAGAAGGTGCATTTTTACTACTTTTGGACACATTTCCGAGAAGAGGACAAGAAGTCAACCGTGGCTTCTAGGCATTGAAGATTGCACAAATTTACCTTCGGAAGACGTTGTCATTGGAGGCCTTAAAGAATCGAAAAGAGGAAGAAAAATGAAGAAATTGCATTTCCGGTGATTTTTCCGACCAACCACCACCACAAGAGGCGGCAGTCCCACCGGACCACCACTGGACCCCCATCGGAGCATCACCACATGGGGAGGAGATTCCCTAAACCAGCTGCACACATATGCATGGCAGGTAACACATGCATTGCAGATCCCACATGTCTACTCATCCACTCACACCTCCACTTACCATTCTTTTCCATTTCTTTCCCATCCCCCACTCACCATTTCCATCTCACTCCATTAAGCAATCCTTAGTGGACTCATCTGACATACCAGATCATTCCATCTATTCCCATTTAGTTACTCACGGATTGGAAGAAACCCTAGAGAGAACCACCCCATTTTCTCTCGGCCAAGCTTGCAGAAACACTCACACACGTCCTATCCGCCCGGACGCTGATACCATCCGCCCGGACGCCAGTGCTTCTGCCTGTTTTTGTTCTTCCCTTTTCACCACCTTCCACCACCTATCTCACTTTCATCCCTTCACAAAATATCTTCCACTCATCCTAAACATTACAACCATCACTTGCCACCACCATTCCATCGACCTACCTTCACCACAAGTTGCCATCCATTGAGACATCAAGAGTTGGGAAGCTTGGAGATAAGTTGGAGTTTGTAGAAGAAGAGAGGAGCTCAAGAAGGCTTGCTACATACTTGGAGTCACCAAGGAGCTGTAAGCCATCTGCATCTTGAGCATTTCTTAACTTCTTTACTTTAACTTTGAACTTATGCTTTCCTATTTGAGATTATTGATGTATTTGACAATGAATTGTGAGTAGTTCATTAGATTGTGGGCTAGGGTTGTGTGCTCTAGCCCATGATGATGTTTTGATGATTTCTCTTGAATATGCTTGATGATTTCGTTTCTGGATATGTTCAATTCTTAAATACGGTTTTGTTTGATGCTTGTTTATGAATCTAACTAGTTCACAAGCATGTGTTAGACTTAACTTGTTAGGATTTTATATTAGGTTACATATTATCCTAGATGTTTAACTTTGAGCATGATGAGTTTATGTTAAGGAACTGAACTTGTTTGAATCTTGATTCTTGAAACTCTATGCCTAGGAAGTTTGTTTGAGACCCTAACAAGGCTTGGATAATTAGACTAGGAGTATTTGTGACCCTAATAATGCACAAAATAGGCCTAGAAGAATCCATCCTTTGAGCCATAACATGGCAAGGATAAGGGTTTGATCCTTAGTGAAATCATTGATGCATGTTCTTGAGATTTGTCATACATTTGATTGAGGTAGAGTGAACCCGAAACCCCAATCGTTTCCATCCGTTGATCACACACAAAGCATACATTTGTTGGGCTTGTCACCTCAACAACACACAAAAGCTATCAACACATTCATTTGTGTCCTTGTTACCACAATTTCACATAGATTAGATTGGTTACTTAGCTACTGTCTTGGTCACTATTTTGGTTACAAGTCACCCAATAGTGACACACAATTGAACACTACACTTGCATGTTGCACATACTCCACATCTAAGTACATAATCCATCTCTAATCACACCACTTCTAGTGCATAGCATATCTTGGTTGCATTTGTTCACCAAGTAGCTAGGGATCTTGGGCCTTCCAATCCCTTGGGTACGATAACCTCTGGTCACAATTTACCATCCACTACACTTTGACGGCGATACTCACATTCACCCCGTAGTCATCGATGAGTCAATAACCTATACTAAGAGTCCAAGTTTGACAATACACACAATAATGTTATCCTACAACATAAAACAATTTATTGCATGCACATATTTATTTAAAAACAAATGTCCACTCACTGTACGGCTAGCCCTGTCGCCTAGCTGAGTCCTCCCCTACTGCGGGCTCTACTGGTCCTCCTGGATAAAAGAAATTGAGGACCAAAATTTAATAACTGACCGTTCACGACAAATTACAAATAAATTATCGACCCATCTGGGGTCCTCTCAAAATCTAGAAATATTAAAACTCTAAAAACTCCCAACTTAGCTTCACTAAAATCCCTCGTCACCAAATTAAATTATAAGTCATCCTTGGCGACAAATCCAACGGTCGGATTATCGCGGTTCGATAAAAAGCATAAACGTATTTATTTATCGAACCTTTAATCCACAATTATCCTTCAATTAACCAAACTTTCAAATTTCCTTAATCCAACCATCCAAAATTCTCAAAATATTTATCACAACCTTCCAGTCAAATTATATCAACATCCAACGGTTACACGGTAACCTAGGATGTACACCGTTCGGTAATGGACCGAAAACTAAACAGATAAATACTCAAACCTACCCAATACCGGTGGCTATGTACTCGTGGTGGAGTGGGCTTCAAAACCCAGTATGGTATCACGGCAGAGGTGGCCGGAAATGTCACCGGCATCCTTCAAAAATTTCCGCTGTTCGGGGGTTTTTGGGCTAGCTTTGGCTCGAGATTTCTCTCTCTACTCTTCGATTCGATCTACAAGGCTTGTCTAAGATTGAAAGTGGTAGATTGGTGAACGTTTTAGGACCGGTTTCAGGCCAGGTGGCCGGAGGAGTGAGATTCTGGCCGGTGAAGGTGAGGCTGCGTGTGAGAGTTTCGGGAGAGAGAGAGAGAGAGAGAGAGAGAGAGAGAGAGAGAGAGAGAGAGAGAGAGAGAGAGAGAGAGAGAGAGAGAGAGAGGTCGTGGGGGAGAGAGAAAGGGTTTCTGAAAATGGAAACCCTAAACTAGGGGTGGGCACAAATCCAGGAAATCCCAAACCCGAACCGTCCCGAGGCAGGACGGGACGGGATTGAAAATTGTACTGTAGCTAGCATCCCGTCCCATCCCGTCCCGAACAAACGGGACGGGACGCGGTTCTTAATTTTCATACCCCGCTAATCCCGTCCCGAAATTTATTTTATTTATGTTTAACGCCCATTAGGCCTGGCCCAAATGCCCAATGTATTATTCTCTCTTCTCCCTGTCTTTTTCTCTCCTCTTCCGTCTCTTCTCCTCTCTCGAGTCTCTTCCTGTCTCTTCTCCCTGTCTCAATACTCACTTCTCTTTCTCCCTGTTTCTTCTTCCCTCTCTTCCGTCTCTTCTTCTTCTTCTTCTTCTTCTTCCTCTTCCTATCTCTTCTCCCCGGTTCAGATCTCTCTCGTCACTCTCTCCTGACAAGTCCAGCCCTGAGACCAACTCGATCTCTCCCGATCACAGTAGCAAGCTGCCGCCGAACTCAAATATGCCGTCGTCCTCTTTATCTCTCATATATCGCCGGCGTCCCATATCTCTCTTCCTCAAACTCATGCTCGAGCCGCACCAGCAAGCCCCGACCCACCCCTCGGACACCCACCTCATGCCGTCACTCACGCCGCAGCTGGGTGTAGGAAGACGGCGGCACGGTGAAGCCGTGATTGGTGCAGACTACAGAGAGCAGTTGGGTTTGGCTTGTGCAGGTGGATTGATTGAAGTGTGATTTTGTGTGTGT
This sequence comes from Rubus idaeus, assembly GCA_030142095.1. Taxonomy (NCBI): domain Eukaryota; kingdom Viridiplantae; phylum Streptophyta; class Magnoliopsida; order Rosales; family Rosaceae; genus Rubus; species Rubus idaeus. Next base: position 15,776,849 of record CM057970.1, on the reverse strand, counting down.
TTGCAGAGAGAATTGGGAGTCTGTGATGTTGTGAATGTGAATTCGCAAGAATTGTGAAAAAAGGGCTTTAATCTCGATCCCGTTCCGTCCCATCCCGATCCCGATCGGGTTCGAGATGGTCGAGATCACTTTTGAAAAACACCAATCCCGTCCCGTCCTGTCCTGAACCTAAATTTCGGGATCGAGATCGGGATCACCTCTATCCCGGCCCGTCCCGGCCCGTGACCACCCCTACCCTAAACCTCAAAATCCCAAAATAGTAACTCCCCTAAAATAAATTCCCGACTTCCGATGATCATAACTTGCTAAAATGAACTCCGATTTGCGTGTACTTCCCGTCTACGAACTAGATTTGATGAGATTTACAACTTTCGTAAAGAAACTTTGACCAAATTCTGAATGGAGTAAAAAGTCAACCTTTTGACCATTAATTAGACTCCTGAAACTTCAAATTATAACATTTTCATTATTTTTCTGTAAAAACAACTATTTAAAATTGTAAATCTAGGATGGGTCGTAACAATGGATTAGAGTGACCTGAAGCATCCAATCGCTTCATCATTTGAGCCGTTTCCTATTTACATTAATTGCTTGCTTAGCTTAGTTTACTTGTATTGCTTGCTTGTTTGTCACTCACTCACTCACAAATATTGATCACTACACATTCACAATGCACATATGCCACTTATCCAATGCATAGATATCCATTTCTAGTCCCTCCATTAGTGCTAGATTAGCTAGTTACCTTGTTTCCTAGTGGGATCTTGAGCCACCAAATTCCCATGGTACGATAAACTCCTGGTCTTTACTACTTTCTATATTTTGACGACATATATGTTTGCGTTCTAAAAGCTTTTTTTGCGTTCAAGTCAAGCATCCAGTCCCACATGTATATACCCAGAATGGTCTTGCAGAGACTGCCATTAAAAGGATACAAATGGTAACGAGGACATTGGTAATGCGCACCAATCTTCCTCTCTTTGCCTAGACACGCAACTATGCTTATTCATCTTAGGAGTGCTCTTTATACATAAAATATGTATAAATCACACCCCTGATAAAGGGGTTTACACACACCAATTAAGGTGTGTAATAAAAACTTAGTAATTACCCTACAAAGTGAGTATGGTCGGATATAGTATATGAAAGTAGGGATCGAATCCGCTAGGGACTGGGACATAGTTGCGACTACAATGATTCAAAATAAATAAAAACAGAACTGACCAGTCAGGAAAACCTGACCAATTGACGACTCTAAACTACTCCAAATGACTCGACATTTTGACACAAACAACTAGACACACAAAACTACCTACTGATAAAGTTTTAGAATGTGCTGAGATGATTTGGTATTTTTAACGCTAAATGGAATACAGACAATAAAAATTTAGGAAAATAATAAAACTGGAATTGACAAGGTTTTGAAAATCAATGGAATGAGAAGCTAGGGTTTCTAAATCCAGCACTGAACAATCATATAATAATGTCATGAATCTAGATTAACAAGTTATTGAATCCCACAGATGACTATCCTCACGAAAGGTCCTTGGTATATGGATGCCCTCCCGTATTCATTATCTCTTACTTAGTATGTTAAGCATTTGGTATGAATGTCATAACTTATTCCCCAATATCCAGTTTGGCTTGGTATATGCTCAACTTTAACACATCAAAGATCATTAAGGTCTAAGAGAATATGAACATAGCAAGAATCCTAGAACATGGTATGTATCATAAGTATCCTAGAAACGATTCCATACAAGTTTCGTAGCACTTGTCGCACCACATATTAAACATATGATGATACTGGTCGTCACACATATGCTTATGGCTGGTCAATCCTAATACATGCTCCTAAGGTCGCGAATCAAAGAAACATATAAAAGAACAACAATTTATGAACAATGAAAACGTTATCATCCGCGAATCAAAACTTATTATAATCCAAATTCAAATCATCAAAACAATCATATTCAGGGCTTCAATCTAGCCCTAGCTATAAGAAGTTTAGTTACTCATGTCTTTAAGAGAAATCGCAAAAGAATACATGAAGATGAAAGAACCAAAAACCCAAAATATTCTGGTCCCGTCGATGGATCAGTCCCGACGGCGCAAGGGCGTCCGATCGTCTGGGCATCTGTGTGTGTATTCTCCTTTTGCTCTCGGCTATCACTAGTTCCTAGAGGCAAAAATTTATTTCTTGCTACTGCTAGGGTTCTATTTATATCAACTCCATAACCCTAAACATCTCCTTAATGGTCGTGGACTTCTTAACTCCAAGGAAAAACCCAATGGATAGAATTATGGACGCTCCGGTCTTCCTTGTCCATCAAGGTTTTCTCAACTGATTGGAATTCCTCCTTTTATCACGATCTAAGCCAAATTATTCATCTTTGCTTCCGAAACCTACAAAATACGAGAAACTTCAATAAATAACTAAGATAAATAGGAAATATGGCCAAAATAATATATTACTAAACACTATAGAACGTCACAAATACACTCCTATCAAATTCCCCCACACTTAGTCTTCGCTAGTCCTCAAGCAACCCAACTAAACCAAGACACTACCTACTACCTTCCACGTACATCTCAAAGAGTCTCAAAATTCATGGCATCAAGAGTAATATAAACATCAAAACAGGTCCACATTTATTCAAGAATTAATAACTCTCCATAAACATCATGGTCATGTATAGTGTGTAGGTTGTAATGGGGCTAAGGGTTAAGGGTTCATGAATGAAAGGATAGGAAATCACAAAGATCCTAAGGAATTCGTAAAGCACATCATAGAACTAGAGACATGAGAATCTTTGATATCTCCTCAAGGTAGTAACAACAAAATTTGAAGCAAGCAATAATTTTTTTATTCCATCTTGGCAGGGCCGGTCCTGAGATTTCAGAGGCCCTGTGCGGAGTTTAAGATTAGGCCCTATTAATTTACTATGACACATTTGTTTTCATAAAGCAAATTATAATTAAAATTCATCAACAAAGTATAATATTATCATCAAATAACATTAGAAGGCAGCTATAATACAGCAAAGATCATCATTCCATGAAAAAATAGCCACCAAACAAAATCAAAGGTTGAAACATTATAGTTACATTGAACCTGTGTTCGACAACAACAGAAGTATAGAATCTGACATATTCATAAGAAAAAATTAAGACATCACATATAAGTATATGACATATCTGATATTCTGATATCTACTATGTAGCAAAGTAGCAAGTTTGAATCTAAAACAGTATATTTATACCCTTAAATCTGAGATATTCATATTTCATAGCATTAACAAATAACAATTTCACCAAATATTTATTCAATTGATGAATTGAAGAATAATTAGAGCAAAAAAAAACGAAAAAAAAAAAACAGAGAAATAACTTACCTCTGCAGATTGGTGGATTGCAGTTGCAGAAAGGAGATGATTCTAAATTTCAAATTATAGATTGAACCTTTGGCCTTTGTCTTCGATTTTGTTGTTTGAGGAAGAAAAAAAAATAATGAAGAGAGTGTTACTGACTTGGAGGGTTTCTTTGGCTTTTGGGGACAAATTCCTCATTATTATTATTCTCTTTCCTTTTGGAAATTGGCGGGTAATTGATTGATTATTATTTATGAACTTAAAAAGAGGTCGCTGAAAAAAAAATTACATATAGGGGATTAGAACCTGAGTCGAGAAAAATCATTTGCATCGCCACAGCCAACTGGAACAGCCAATCCATTATTAATATGTTGTGTTTTGATTTATTTTATACTATACTAGTTTGTCGTACTGGAGAATCAGATGCCCCAAAAAATCGGGGGCCTTGTGCGCCGGCACGAGCGGCACACCCCCAGGGCCGGTTCTGCATCTTGGAGAGGGCCAAATTTTTTCTTGTTGGACCCATACTTCATTCTAAACACAACCTTCCACAAACAATAAGTAATCAACTCAAGATATAATTTCTTTCTTTCCTTCTTCTGTTTTTTTCTTTTTTTTCTTTTCACAACCATTTTCCCCTTTCATGAGTCAATTTTACAATGAGAATCTCCCCCCACTACAAAAAAAATCAAAAATCGCGACAGCACAATGCCGTCGCCAAAAGGTAAAATGCCGTCGCGAAAGACCTTTGGCGATGGCACTGCGACGGCAATCGACACGTAACCTCAGGTGGCGTCGCCATTGCTCTTGGACACGGCAAATTGCCGTCGCAAAGTAATTAAGCGACGGCAAAAGGGTCGCAATGGTTTTTCCGTGACTTTGGTGCTCAATTTGCGACGGAGAGTCGCCACTCTAAATGCCGTCGCCATTGAATATTTAGCTACTGACATTTGCCGTCGCAAAATATATTCCATAATTAAAAAAAATTCCAAAATTAAAAAATATATATTCCAAAATTTTAAAAAAAATTGCACCAAATATTTTCTTGCAATGAGTAAAATAGCAGTCCAAAATCATAATCCAATCGCTCAATTCAAAATTGGAACGAAACCCTAAAAAATATGCCTTTGTTTCATCACTAAGCCAAGGAATATGTCTTCCCACGATTAACGGCTGCCCTAAATATCTAATTCGTCGAGGTTGATCATGCGTGCAGCATTTTGAATGAGTTCCTTCCAGAAATCCACCAAAAACAATAGAAAGACGACGAGTTCCTTCCGGACATACACCTAAAAAATAGAAAGACAATGAGTTAAGATCACCGAGATCCTTCATGTCAAACTCTCTTCGAAGATGTTATGCACTTGCATAACGTATCATATGTAATATGTTGAAAAAACACATCAGAAGTGATACGTTCAAGAAACTCATCGCATTCACGTTTTAATCCCTTAAATTTCTGAAAGTCAGAGCAGAAGATGATCTAAGCACCAAAAAAATTGCCATCAGTTAAAGAAATTAAAGCAACAACTAATTGAAGAACCTGCAGCATACTATTATTATAACATAGTAGACTGTTCTGCCATGCTCACTTTAACATCATCAAGTGAATTTGTTGTTTAGTTTTTGAAGAGAAAAGAAATTTAATTGACATTAAAGGTTGCAACTAGTCAAGGACCGATCAACATTCAAGACCAAAAACCAAAGAAAAAAAACTAACGCAATAAGCTAACAACTGATGTCATACTCCCATGGCTAGCAAATCTCATGAAGCATTCCCATTAAAATATGTAGTAACTGAAGATCATACAACATTCCACTATGTCCAAATAACCCAAAAAGACTGCTATATATCCACAAACAACTCAAAAGGAGATCAAGACTTGAAGTGATGTATGATTAAAATCCTCAAGATACCATAAGGACAAAACAGAGATCAATGAAGGAAGCTGCCGTTAGTATCTTACACGCAAAAACTTCAAAATTAAATAGGAAATAAAAAGAAGTGGCCAGTTCAAGAACACAAAAAAAAAAAAAAAATAATAGATCTACTAAACGAATATGACTTTCTAGAACCCCACTGATATAGTAATAGAACAAAAGAAAATTTAGACCTTTCTCTGCAACCTTCTGTGCTCCAGTTCAAGCTTTTTCAATGTCTAGTACCCTTTTTTCATCAGAATCTCTGTTAGCAATTTACCCAGCTAAATAATCACTTTCTTGCCGCACCTGCAAAACATACCAAAAAAAATCATGAAACATTTACTTTCTTCTAACAAGAGAAAATAGCATTACCAAAGGATAAGTTAAGCTTTTATTTGACCATGCAGAACTTCACAAACTAGCAGAACTGTGTGTGCACTTGTGTCAACGTACACATGCTTGGAGATGAATATTTTGAAAAGCAATTGTAGAAACCTTGGCTTATAAACAATAATATAATTATTCAATACTGAGAATGGAATAAAAGAATATGGTCATGGAAGACAACCTGAATTTCAAGTTTCAGCAAAGAGATCTTTTCTGCTATCTCTGAATGCTTGTAATAGTATTTCATGAGATATTAAGTAGACCAATAAAAGAAAACATTAAAACCAGACCATAGGAGCTATTGGAACATACATAAATAAAACACCAATATAGAAGCAATAATGCATTATGCAATGCACCAAACCAGCATACGACAACAAGACAAAAGCCAAAGAGGTTTTCCCTATAATTCATGAGCCAGCAAGAGAAAAAATAAGGCAACTTCCAACCACATATATAAAACAAAAACAAAGCAACAGACCCACTAACTTAAGAAGGTGAGAAACCCAAACACAGATAACCATAAGGGATTCTAAATGCCTTGGTTCCATTTACACAAACTAACAAAAATTACACAAATAATCACATCTGCTAACAAAACATTGCATTCAAAATGGATTGAAAAACAAAAAACAAAAACAAAAACAAACCGAAAACCTGCAACAATTGATATAATTCATACGGAGTTAGAATTATAAAGGAAATTAAAAATGCCTAATCAAAACCAACTAGGCTTTTTGATGTTCCTAGAAAAACCCAGCTCACACACCAACTTATAAGATTCTTATCCATATTAAGAGATGCAAAATGAGAACCTATTCTCAAATCCCGACTATAATCAGAGCACGAAAATTATCCAAAAGAATAGAAACCCTAATCTCTGATTATTTCACAACCCTATAAAGAAATAAAAAACTTAAATGATAACTGATATTTACCGTCCTTGGCGAGTAGAACCAGCGACCATGGCGGCGACAAGATCTGTTTCGGAGGAAGAGACTCGTGGACTCGAGAACTTTCGCGAATCTCACCTAACGATCTGATTCGCGAATCTCACCTACCGACCTGGTCTCGACGGCGGATCTGGATCTGTTTCGGAAGAAGAGACCCGTGGACTTGAGAACTTTCGCGAATCTCACCTACCGATCTGGTCTCGACGGCGGATCTGGTTCTTTGTTCGTTTTCTTCATGTTCTTCTTCAATTCGCTTTCATCAAAGGAACTGGGATCGACGAAGAGGAGGGAGGGAGGGAGGGAGAGAGAGAGAGAGAGAGAGAGAGAGAGAGAGAGAGAGAGAGAGAGAGAGAGAGAGAGAGAGAGAGAGGAAGAAGAAGAACAAGAAGAAGATCGAGTCAAAATCGATGGAAGTTTAACATATGCCACAATGTAGCGACGGTAACAATAAGTGATGCCAAACCCAATAAAACCAGCGACGGAAAAGGAGATGCCGTTGCAATTGAGTCCTCTATGAACGACGGCGTTAGCTTGCCGTAACAAACCGCTTTTATATTTGCGACCGCTTGTTTACCGTGGCAAATTTAAGACCATTGGCGACGGCGTTTTGTTGCCGATGCAAACTGCCGTAGCGAATCTAAAGTTTTTTTGTAGTGCCCACACTTGCTCTTTGAGACAAACCATCCATCTTGCTTATTAAAGTACCTTGAAATCAATGTAAGTCTCTCAAAAGATGCTCCACTCTTCCTTAGGATAGGGTAAGGAAACACTATACTAGGCTTAGGGTAAGGATTTGTGGATAACAAAGAAAAAGCTCACAATAAAGGCTCAAAGGGGTTAAACTAGGGGAGATAAATGGGACACAAGCTTATTTTGGCAATGGTGGTAATCCTAATGCCTTAATCATCTTCTAGGTGCCACACTATCAACAAACACGCTTTGAGAAGCCTAAGGGTGAGTTCTAGTATTTAGTTCACATATTGCACATTATTCAAGTAGTAATCAAGATGAAACAATAATGAGATCAACAAACCATCGCCAAGAAAGCATGAATTAGTATATTACTCTCAACAAAGATAAGCACAAGGCACAAAAACTCTCAAGGGTAATATAAATTTCCACTTATTCTAACATGTTTTTTTTTGTACCAAAAACAAGGCTATAGTGCAAATATGTTTGACCAAAATAATCATAGAAAATCATTAACCAAAGAATAACAGTCAGAACTAAAGCGATGTTTAAACTCTTCTTAATGCCATGTATAAAACCCAATTTCATCATAGTAGTAGAAGGTACCTAAGACTCAGCACAAAAAAACAATGACTTATTTTTGGATTTTCTGTTTTTTTTTTATTGGGATGTCCGTCCGGACGGACAAAGGGGAGTCCGGACGTTTGGGATGAAGGCACGTACTGGAATCGTCTCTGGAAGAATCCGTCCGGACGACATATGTGTGTACGGACGAAAAAGCTATTGGAAGTTTACAGTTTTTATTTATCGTCAGGGCCGTTCGGACGGAACAAGGGCTTTCGGACTCTATACTACTGGAAACTCACGAAAATTCTTGAAATTTCTGAAAACCCAGCCCCTTTTCCAGAGAAAAAAAAAACACCCCAAAGACACTATGTAAACGCAAATGCAACAAAAGCATGAATTATAAACCCCCCACACTTAAACTAAACTTTGTCCACAAGGAAAAAACAGAGGTAAGTAAAAGAGAGAGATGAAGAAAGCAAATCGGGGTGAAGCGCAGTCATCCTCTCCTTCCGTGGCTTGGCTCCCAAGAAGCGCTTGCGTTAATGTCTGCAACCAGACGTAGCCACCGTAGGTCAAGTATACGTATGAGTTGGGAGAGACACACTCTGCTCGGGCTCTTGAACAAAGGTCTCATAATACGAATTCAAACGATGTCCATTCACCTTAAACCGCTCGTCATTTGTGGAGTGCTCAATCTCAACTGCACCATGAGGGAAAATAGCAATCACAATAAAGGGGCCATACCATCTAGAACGCAACTTACCTGGAAATAACTGAAGGCAAGAATTGAACAAGAGCACTTTTTGTCCCACAACAAAACTCTTCCTAAGAATTATCTTATCATGGTATGCCTTAGTCTTCTCCTTGTAAATACGACTACTCTCATATGCATCATTCCGAAGCTTATCCAATTCATTCAATTGCAATCGCCGTGTATCACCCACAGCCTTCATGTCCATGTTGAACTTCTTGATAGCCCAATATGCCCGATGCTCAAGTTCAACCGGAAGATGACATGGCTTACCATAAATCAAGTGGAATGGTGACATCCCTATAGGAGTTTTATACGCTGTCCGATAAGCCCACAACACATTAGGTAAGCGTGAGCTCCAATCCTTCCTACTAGGGTTCACGGTCTTCTCAAGGATTTGCTTCACCTCACGGTTGGACACTTCTGCTTGTCCACTTGTCTGAGGATGATAAGGTATAGACATCCGGTGTGTGATGTTGTACTTCTTCAATAGGGCCACAAATGACCTATTACAAAAGTGAGACCATCCATCGTTGATGATAGCTCGAGGTGTGCCAAATCTTGAAAAGATGCTAGTCTTCAAAAAACTAAGGACACAAGCAGAATTGTTAGTTCTAGTGGCAGATGCTTCCACCCACTTCGAAACATAATCAACAGTTAGAAGGATATAAAGAAAGCCATTTGATGAAGGAAAATGTCCCATAAAATCAATACCCCAAATATCAAAATTTCCACAACTAAAATCGGGGTTTGGGGCATTTGATTTCGAGAACCAATATTACCTGTTCGCTGATAACGATCACATGTAGAGAAAAATGTGTATGCATCCTTGAATAGAGTAGGCCAATAGAAACCACTCTCTAACACTTTGAGAGCAGTTTTTTTCGCCCCAAAGTGACCTCCACATGCATAAGTATGACAAAAAGTGAGAATAGAATTAAATTCAGTTTCAGGAACGCACTTTCTTATCAACTGATCAGGGCAATATTTCCATAAGTATGGATCATCCCACATGTATTGCTTGGCAATTTTGATGAGCTATCCTTTTGAGCACGAGTCAAATCTGCTGGAACCTGCTTGATGATAATATAATTTATAATATATGCATACCAAGGGTCAGAAATAGCAATAGAAAATAACTGCTCATTAGGAAAAGTTTCATGTAAAGGAAGAGATCCTCCTGATTATTAGAACCATTGATTTGTATGTTATTTACATACAAATTAGGCCTCTAATCACTCTAGCAATGCTAATCCAAGGGCCATTTAGTGTCTCTAATCCTTGAATTGCACCATTGTAGGGTCCATGAGCATCGGATGGATATTGGGAGCAAAAGGAAGCAGTTTGGAGCTTTTTAGTGGATTTCCGGCAAAAGGACGAAAAGTCAACCCGAGGACCAAAAGTCAACTCGTGGTCAACCCCGACTTTTGAGCGTTAACGAGTCAACATAAAGTCCCGGAAGTGAGTTGCAAGAGAATTCCGGAAGATTGACCAAGAAATCGAAAAGTCAAGCAAAGTCAACCTTGGTCAACTCCGAAGGTCAAAGTCCAAGTCAAGGTCAACCTAGTGACACATCAAGAAGCTTCCAAGGTACTATGGAGTATGCTAGATTTGGTGAGGTCACCCATATTCTATTCCTCCCTTTTGTCTCCCATAAGATTTTACCTCTTTGCCCTTCATTTAGTCTCCTTGGCCATTAGATTTAACCCTAGAAATCCTAGCCTTTGATTCTCCCCCTCTCTTGCCTATATATAGTTTAGTTTTTGCCTCCTTAGGTCATTCTTAGCCTTCCCATTCAGACCCAAATCGACCTCATCTTCCATTTCCCTTTTCCTCTCTCCATTTCCCCTTTGAGTTTACCCTCTGCCCGACGATCGACCGGTCGACGACTTCCTGTCGAACGGTCGACGGAGACCCGTCGCCTCAGCTCTTCTCCGCCGCCTCCGCCACTCTCACCACCACTTGGGTAGCTTGGGATCCTCACCAGACATCAGAGACGTCATCTAGACCCAGGAGGAGGAAGGATACACCCTTGATTGAGCATTTCTCATCCATTCTCTCTCTTGTATTCATGATATTGGCTTTTCATTGTATTATGATGATGTTTACTTTGATGGATAGTGAGTAGCTAGCTTGTTGGGGACTAGGGTTGTGTGCCCTAGTCCATTGTGATGTATGGATGAACTAATTATGTATGGATGCTTTGTGATGAATGAATATGTCTATTACCCATTTCAATTTGTGTTGAATGCATGTTTTGGGAACTTTGTCACTTCTTTAAGCATGTGTACAACCCATTTCGATTGAGTTTGTTGGGGTGACTCCTAATTCTCTCTAGGCAATTGATAGTAGATGTGATGAGGTCCCCTTGTTTGAGTTTCTAAGTCTTTGAACTCTTAGCCTCCCAAGCCATATTGGGAGAGTTCTAGTGATCCATGACATGGCACTATGAATACATATGAAAAGATGGTCTTAGACCCATGACATGGCTAAGATACGGAATTTGATTCGTTCATTGCATAAGCATAATTACTAAATTGGTTCGTTAAGCATCATAATTGGACTTAGGCTAACCCGAAACCCCAACACTTCCCTTATTGTGCACACACATTTATCTTTATTGCTTGCATTTACTTTAATTGTTTGGTTGTTCGCTTGCATTTCACCATTGTTTCTCCCAAAACCGAACTTTACACCTCTACATCACTCATTGTCACATACTCACCTTCATTCACTCATTCCACTACTTGTCTTCTCCATCATAGCTAGAGTAATCAACCATACGAACTACTTGGAAATTGAGGAGCCCATCGATCCTCGAAGGAACGACAACCCCTTTCATAAACTATACTAACCCCATACTTTGACGTTAAGTCAACCATTCACCAATCTACTAAGGTGGTCTACTACCACATTTTCACTGCCCTTTTTATCCTTGATCTCAAGGTTGAATTCTTGGAGTAAAAGCATATATCCAACGAATCAACCTTGGTTTAGCCTCCTTCTTTGTCAGAAGGTACTTCAGTGTTGCATGATCTGAAAACACAACAACCTTAGTACCAATTAAATAAGATCGAAATTTTTCTAAGGCAAAAATAACAGCAAGAAGCTCCTTCTCTGTAGTTGAATAATTCAACTGAGCATCATTCAAAGTCCTTGAAGCATAATAAATCACATGAGGCAATTTATTCACTCGTTGGCCAAGGACTGCCACAACGGCATAATCTGATGCGTCACACATGAGCTCAAAAGGAAGGTTCCAATCAAGTGACATTATGATAGGGGCGGAAGTCAACATGCCCTTCAGCTTCTCAAAAGCCACCTTGCAGTCCTCATCAAAAAGGAATGGCACATCTTTTTGAAGTAAACAACATAGGGGCCTTGTGGTCTTTGAAAAATCCTTGATAAAACGCCTGTAAAAACCTGCATGTCCAAGAAAAGAGCGCACCTCCCTCACACTTGTGGGGGGTGGTAAGGAACGCACAAGATCTATTTTTGCTTTATCAACTTCTATCCCCCTAACAAATATGATATGTCCCAAAACTATACCTTGTTGAACCATGAAATGACACTTCTCCCAATTTAATACAAGGTTAGTTTCCTCACATATTTTTAAAACAAGCGCTAAATTAGTCAAACAAAAATCAAAAGAATCACCGAAAATTGGAAAGTCATCCATGAATACCTCGATGATTTTCTCAACCATGTCTAAAAAAATGCTCATCATACACCGCTGAAAAGTAGCCGGCGCATTGCACAATCCAAATGGCATCCTCCTATATGCAAACGTTCCAAAAGGGCATGTGAACGTTGTCTTCTCTTGATCCTCAGGAGCAATGGCAATTTGGTTATAGCCCGAGTACCCATCCAAGAAGCAATAGTGCGAATGACCTACAAGACGCTCTAACATTTGATCAATAAAAGGTAAGGAAAAGTGATCCTTACGTGTAGTGGCATTGAGCTTGCGATAGTCAATGTAAACTCTCCATTTTGTCTGTAAGCATTGTGGCACAAACTCATTCTCTACGTTCTTCACCACAGTGATACCCGAACGCTTTGGAACAAGTTGGACCGGGCTCACCCATTTACTATCAGAGATGGGGTAAATAATTCTAGCATCTAAGAGTTTGAGAACCTCCTTCTTCATAACTTCCATCATAGGAGGGTTCAAACGGCGTTATGCTTCCCTAGTATGTTTTGCACCTTGCTCAAGGAGTATACGATGCATACATATAGTTGGGCTAATTCCCTTTATGTCTGCAATTCCCCATGCTATTGCAGTCTTGTGCGCATGCAAAACCCGTAATAGCTTCTCCTCCTCCTGTATAGAAAGGTTAGAAGCAATGATAACATGCAAGGTTTCCTCTTTTCCCAAATACACATATTTCAGATGCTTTGGCAATGGTTTCAGCTCCAGTGTGGGTGCCTGAATCACAGAAGGCACGAGTTCCTTGTCAGATATAGGAAGGGAAATAAAGTTAGAAGACGTACCTAGAAACCTTGGACAAGATTCTGAAGCTGCCAAGATCTCATGAAGGTCATTTTCGTGCCTAACCCATTCAGCAGCCAAAGTGTCTTGGATTGGCTCGTCCGGTCGACCAGTCAATGCAGTCTTGTTGACCGGTCGTTCATGCTGCTGGATACTCATCTCCATTATTGTTTTCACTATATCATCTCCTACATTTGCCTCAAATACATCCTGCACCAAGTAATCAAGAATGTCAATGGAAAAACAAGAATTATTATCAGTAGGATACCTCATGGCTTCAAAGATATTGAAGCTTATTTTTCTCTCTTCGAATTCCATTGTCAAAGTTCCTTCATACACATCAATCTTGGTACGTGCAGTCCTCATGAATCCTCTCCCAAGAATTAGAGGTAAAGATGTGGGAATTGGGTCATGCTCCATCTCAAGAACAAGGAAATCAGCTGGGAATATCAAGTCATTCACTTGCACAAGCACATCTTCCAAATAGCCTTCGGGATACACATGAGAGCGATCCGCTAATTGAATGATTGTTCTAGTCGGTTTAAGCTCACCTAGCTGAAGAGATTCATACACAGAGTATGACATTAAGTTAATGGAAGCACCCAAATCAAGTAAAGCATGTTCAAACCTGGTTTCACCAATAGTACAAGGGATGGTGAATCGTCCAAGATCCTTCAATTTGGGTGGAAGCTTCCTTTGAAGCACAGCAGAAGCTTCCTCACTCACAACAATAGTCTCAGCCTTATCAAGCTTCCTTTTGTTAGTACATAAATCCTTAATGAACTTAGCATGCCTGGGAATTTGCTTGATGGTGTCAAGAAGGAGAATGTTCACTTGGACTTTCGAAAGAACTTCCAAGATATCTTTGTCACTTTGCTCCTTCTTCTGCTTTGCAAATCTGCGAGGGAAAGGAATAGGCAGGACATATGCATTAGAACCACTTTTGTTTACCTGAAACAGATTGGGTTTGGTTGGAGGGGCCGAAGCTACTCCTAAACCCGAAGGAATTCCGGATTTTGTAAGGCTGGTCCCAGACGATCGGACGGCGTCTGGCGTCCGAACGGATTTATCGGGATTTCCCGATTTGACGTCGGGCGTCCGGACGGAATCATCAGGTGTCCAGACGGGAAACACATCTGGAGCCTGCTCATCGATTTTTTCTCTTGGTGTCCAGGCGCTATCTTTCCGTCCTGACGACAGTGGATACCGGGTCGAGTTTGGGTCTTTCATTTGCTACCATACTGAATCCAACAAGTCTGGATTCCTTTCCGATGCTCCCTTAGGCCTTCTGAGGAATACAGGGACCTCTGAAAGTTGTTTTCCACTCCTCAAAGTAACAGCCTTAACGTGCTCATTGTTAGTTCCCTTAGGATTAATTTCAATTTGAGAACGAAGCGTACCTGGTGTTCTCAAAGTGAATTGCTCACATATTCAGCCAAATTACACCTCAAGATTAGCTATGGCTTTAGAATGAGATTGCAATGTGGCATCGGTTTGATCTTTGAAAGTCTTGTTATCCTTCATGATAGTGTTAGTATTTCTTGCAATAGTAAGCACCATATCTTCACGCTTACTTGAGGGTTGTTGAGGTGGATATGAACTAAAATTTTGAGGCCGTGAATCAAAGGTTTGTTTTGACAATTTTATCCATATATTTAATGGAAGAATGGATAGAAGTACCAAAATGGCAAGTTCACGGTGTAATAATTCGGTTTGTCTAATGTGCAGTACTGCATGCTATACATCACTATGCATAGCCATTAGATGGTACTATGCCATTGACCGGTATGTTAATCCAACGGTTCATACCGGTGTTGCATAGCATACATGTTTGTAGGTTAGAATTTCCCGTAATAATTTGGGTATTATGAGCCACTCTAATAAACTTCATGTACCAAAAATTGCAATTGACAATAAATCTAAAAAAATTGAAAAAAAAAAAAAAAATCTCATCTCCTTCTTCCTTCCTCCTCTGGTCACCCTCTTCTCTTCCCGATCCCCTTCTTCTTCCCTCTCATCCTCCTTTCTTCTCTCTCTCTCGAGCTCTCACAGGCCCAAAGTTCATTTAGGCACCCAATTGTCTACTCTCCGCCACCGCTTCTCAAAGTCGTGCCCAGTCACTCTCTCTCTCTCTCAATCAATTAATCACAAGTTCACAATCAATCAATCTCTCTCCTGCACAACTCAATCAATTAATCACAAGTTCACAATCAATCAATTAATCACAAGTTCACAACCGCCTTGCAAGCATCCATCGATCCCAGTTGCAATTAACCCGCCGCGCGTCCTTGAGCCCAGCTCTGATTTGTGCACCTCCGCGCACTTGTCGCCGAGCCGAACTGCCTCCACCGCATCGCTGTTAAGTCCAGATCACTGTGAGCCCATAGTCAGTCCGCGCAGCCGTGATGCCGAGCCCAGACGCAGCCGTCCCCATCTCTTTCCGACCGTTTCAGACCATGGCCACCGCTGCTCTGTCGTGACTCTTCTCCAGCTCACACCCAGAGCTATCATCCTCTCAAATCCTCCCTCTGCTGCACGTGTTGTTCTTGTTCACATCGTATTTGCAAGACCATGGTGATATGAATTGAAGAAGAAGTCGGAGGAGGAGAGGGTTGCCAGATGAGGAGAAGGAGGAAGGAAGAGGGAGATGAGAATTTAAAAAAAAAAAAAATTTAACGGAAAGTTGACAGATGTGGACGGCAGGTACCAGTTAGAATGAACCCGAAAAGTTCGGGTACTAGTTGTGATCAAAATTAAAGTTCAGGTACCATCCATATAATAGAAGTAAAGTTCAGGTACCATTTGTGATAATTTCCCTATAAATAAATATCACAAAAATCACGTTTGCATAGGGAAGAAATTCCAAAATTTAATCAAAGAGGCTATCATGAAAAGGGTAAGAATAAGATTCGCTGCGGCAGGTGAAATCTATTATGGGATGTCCATGCCATAATTATCATTTTGAATTGCTTTTACTCGATCGATCTTCTGGAAAGAAAAAAGAAAAAACTTGAATATATTACCTCGATTTGTTAACTCGTCTCATTTTTTTTTTTTTTTAGAATGACTCGTCTCATTTAAACAATCGCGCCACTCCAATACGCATGCAATGTCTTTACTAAATGCATAAATGCATTTCTCACAAAAGCGTCTACATAAATGCATGCACGTACAGAGGTATTCGTTCACCTTTTTCATCATTCCCAACATGGGAGTGAATATGGCCATATGGGTGTCTATGGTACGTGCTTGCCATTGGGGCTGTGGGTCTTAACAGATGGGCTACTCAGCCACCACTGCCCTTAGTTCGTGTGTTGAGGAACGACGGCCTCCCTTGTCCTCATTCTGCTACATATAGTTCTGATTTCCTTATTTGATTATGTTGGTTGTTTTATTCCTTTGTCCTGTTCCTTGTGGAATAGGTGGGAACTTGCTTTTTCTTTCTTGGCATGCCTGTTTCGAGGTTCTGGTGTCATCCAGACTTTGTTGTTTTTCTTCTCCTTTTGGGTTTGTCCCTTAATGAAAGTCTTCTTCTCAAAAAAAAAAAAAAATGGTACGTGCATGGGTGAGTAACCCTCGTTGGCGAAGCAACAAAGCAGGGCACGCGCAGTTAGCTACTAGCTAGTAACTTTCTCCGGCCATTTTTTCATATGGCAAAACCTTGCACGTGTTCTTTTTCTCTAAAACAGGTTTCCCACCTTTATAGATCGATTTTTCTCGCCCTACCTAGCTGGTTGATGACCGGCCATGTGTGACTGCTCTGGCATGGGAAGGTAAACATATATAATCTTCGACTCCTTTCACTACGTACTTCTTCTTCTTTGTCTTTGTTAGTTTTCCACTACAACACATGTTCGTTGCTTTGAAATTTCTGCTCGATCTGACTCTAATTAACTTTTTCTGTATCTCTCTCTACTGTTTTGGCCATAGCACGAACGAAACGCCAAAACCATGCCAACTCCCACTTTTCTTGAGTCAAAATCATCCCAATGGAAGCACAAGATTTCTTAAAGGTGCTCCACTTGACGGAACTCGAAAAGCTCGAGTCGTTTATGATTTATGATTTTAGGAAGTATTAAAAATAGAAAATTCATAACTCACAAACGATTCTTAATTACCTTCCAAGTTCAAAGCATATATGAGACGAAGATCGATCAGAATGTACAAATCCCCCATCACAAAGACAGATCATGAATTCTGTGTCCAAGAGTACTTCATGATCGATGTTTGTGCTCGTCTTGACCTCTTCCTTTATATGAACACGTTTGTAATGTCAGAATGACGAAGAGCAAAGTCTCAAATACTTAGTATAGCTGAACGAGATCTCTTATAATTCAACTGCACTACTACTTGGCCACTAGCTAAAACTAGTAAAAGGCATCATATGCAGGCCGGCCAATTGCAAAACAAGTTGGCCGGGCGCTATTAAGCTTTTATTAATTTATTGTTTCTGAGATCGAGGTTAATTGCGAGCTCCTGTCTGCACAAAAGAACCAAAACAGCAGTACGGTATGGATCCAAATCTTCTCCTCAGTTCTTCTCTCCTAATTTTGTCCTAAGTTTTTAATCTCAACCGTACATTTAATATTTAAAGGTTACCAATAATCCACATCAGCAGCTCGCTCTTAAAGTCTTATAACCCATATATTGACTATCAATGTTTATCGTTTCTCTTTTTTCCGTCATCTCATCATCATCATCCCCCATCCCCACTAGCTTATCGTCTCATCTTCACCATAGTTTCAAGTTTTCAACATTTAGCAGAATTTATGGCTATCCATAATATTATTATTCAAATCCAAAATCTCATATCTATGATTTGAGAGAAACCTGTGAATTCTCATATATGTTTTCAACTTTTCAATTTATGAGAATCTCTCTCTCTAAAAATCTGAATTTGAAGGATTAGAACCGTATGGACGAAAATACCCCTGAAAATAAGGACATGTGACACTCACATGATCATTTTTAACTTGAAAACTAACGGAAGTATCAAATGAAAAACTGAATAGAACATCAGGTACCAAACTGTCCGGTTTTAAACATCAAGTACTAAAGTGTCCAATTGGCCATACTTCAGGTATCATAGGAGGAATTTACCCAAAGATATAATATGGTAAATTACTAAATTAGAAAAATTTGACTAAAAAAACAAAATAAAATGGATTAAACTAACTGCTCTCCACCGCAATTACAGTTTTTTTATCTGCAATTTGAGGAAAGGAAATAAATTACCTAAACATAAAATTACTAATAGAAAACCTAAAACAAAATTAATTATACACACAAAAGAGAAATATACAAAAAAAAAGAGTCAATTGACACTCACATGCATATATTGTGTGTGTGAGAATTTTGATTTTGTACTCTGTAACATATATATATATATATATATATCCGGTGTATATATCATCGATTTGTGTACACTAGTTAGGATTATTAGCGATGTATCACTGTAGCAAGAAAAACTTTCTATCTAGGGAAAGAAATGGACTCTCAAGTATTATGCAACTTTTGATGAAATAATGCATGGTAAACATAATTTTTTTCTTTGTTAGCTTTATCAGAAAGATGTAGCTAGAAAATCCTATAAAACCACCCCCACCCCACTCCTCCCCCCAACACCCACATCCGTGTACGTACTTGTACGTGTAGAGAGAACTATGGCACAAAACACTTTCAAACCCAAAGTGGCTTTCGTCCTCATGATCACCTTCACTGCTCTTGCTTTAATGTTCAATATGACCTCATCGTCGACCCCCTACGAATACCTGTTGTTTGTTCAACAGTGGTCGAAGAGCGTTTGTGGTAAGCGATGCATAGCTCCTTCTCCAGTCTTCACAATTCACGGGTTATGGCCAGCCAATTATAGCGGTTCCCAGTTGAGTTGCAAGGGTGCAGCTTTTAATTCGACGATGGTACGTATGATATATATGTTTAGTAATTTTCTAATTTAGCTTATTTTTAGGGTACATATCATAGATAATATATAAACTTATTCTCTATTATATACATGTACTTAGATTTACATTGATTTCGTCTAAAATAGTATCTCTGTACATTATCCGTCATTGAACTGTTAAAAAAACAAAGATGAGCATTGTACATGTTCCATTTTTCAAGAGTAATTTCCTCAAACCACTCGTTATTTAATATTTTATATTAATTTTGTCAAAGTTTAGGTGTTAGGAAATGATTTTTTTAAGATAACTTTGGTGCCAAAACTACTACACCAATTATTTTGTATAGATAATATGTTAATAAAACTAAAATTAATTTTTCTTATTAATCAGTCCAAAAGAAAATAAGAACAATGGTTTTTGCTTGTTATTTGGCCTGCGAAGTCTTGACTTGAAGGCAAATATAAGAAAATTGGTAATAGAAAGAAAAACTTAAATTTCAATTTAAAAGAGTAACAGTAAAAAAAATTAATCCAATTCTTTTCTTCAATTTCCATAAACTAGATCCTTCATAGTTAGAAATTTTTTTTGGGTCAAATGATGGTTAGAATTGATCACAGACATCTACAACACAACCAAAAATAGGGAGCCAGAATCGGTGATGCGGGAGTCTGAGAAGAGGATCTTCTTCTCATAAAAAAAGGGGGGTGAAATTTACACCCTCCAAATTGAAATCCACACCCCCAGTCCCCATTATAAATTTTTAATATTATTTAACACTCATTTTTGTGAATTTCCTGATATACCCTCGGGGCGTGTTTGTTTCCCGGTGCTATGGTAACCGGGCTTAATTTTAATACCTGTGCAATGGTAGCCGAGCTTAGAGTAGCTGGGCTTAAATATAATGTTTTCATCCCGTGTTTGGTGCAGCAGCACTAAGCAAATCCAGGAGAAAAACTAGAGGTCAATTTTATGTTTTCGACCGAAGACTCGTTGAAGGTCAATTTTATGTTTTCGACCGAAGACTCGTTGAAGATCAATTTCAAGTTTTCAACCGAAGACCCATACCTCCTGAAAACCAATTGAAGATCAAGATCTTCCATTGATTATCAATTTCAACCAAGATCAACAAAAGCTGCAACATTAATTATCAATTTCAACCAAGATCTTCCATTGATTATCAAATTCAACGAAGATCAATAAAAGCTGCAACCATGAAAGAAAAAAAAACCCAGCAGGAGCCATCGGAGCTAGAACCATCAGTAGACGCCATGCCGACCAACTGCCCCACCGATCGACTGCCCTGCCGACCCACTACCCCGCTGACCCGCAACAGAACCCAACGGCAGAACCGAAGAAGAAACCAGAAGGAAAAATAGAAGAAAAAAAAAATACAATCAAAAATTCATACCATTTCTTCATTCCATAAAACCATCTCCTCGTTCTGGAAACCCAAATTCAGAATAACCCAGGTCAATCGTCAATAGGTAAGAGGGAATTTGAAGGAATTGAGAAACAAAAAGAAGAGAAGAGACGAGCAGAGAGCGTAGTGAGCGTGTCCAAAACTTGGGACTCCAGAGCGGCGTCATTTTGCACGGTGCTATGGAACGAAGAATTCAGAGGGTTTTAGTCCCCACGGGCCCACCATAGTCTCATTTAATCTAATCCCTTGTATTCAACAAACATGGGATATACTACCACAAGAAAATAATACCTAGAGCATCTCCAACAGCTTCTCTAAAAAATCTTTATTATAGGGACTTAAAAGTTAAAATCTCTATAATTTTTCTTCCGTAGTTCCAACAGTTTCTCTATTATATTCTCTATAATTTATTATTTATAATTAAATATGGTATTATTTTTAAATTTAAAAAGTATAATCAAATAATTAATGATGAAAATGAATATATTTGGAAAGAGGAAAGAGAAGAAGGTAAAAATTTCCAAAAAAATGTTTCTCTATAATTTTAGAGTTTGCTGTAAATATAGGGATTTTTATTTTCTCTCTCATCACTATCTCTAAAATAGAGATAGGTATATGGAACCTGTTGGAGCAAAAAAAGGCTCAATTTTCCCTAAACTAGAGAAAAAATAAATTATAGGGAAGCTGTTGGAGATGCTCTAATAGTCCAATCCAGTCCTATGTACCAAACATCACCTTGATGTCTATTTCAGACACCCTACCCGAAATTCAAAATGCTCCCTCAATTATGCATGTCGGAGGTTTCGAAAACATGACCTCCTCAATGCATGCAAAATCCTGAACCACCATTGCCCAAGTTACTCTTAATAATATTTATACAAAACACAATATTAATATGTTGCTGGAGGCAAACCAAACCAAACCCAATTACCCATTTTTAAAATTTATTTATTGATTTTTTTTATTTTATAATTGATCATTCATTTTAGGGGTTGTAAATTTTATATTTACAAATATAAAAATATTTTTTTTTTAAATTTGAACATTCATTTAAAAATATAAAAATATATTTTCATTTTTTCTCATTTCAATAATTTTAAATGAATGTTCAATTTTCAAATATATTTGATTATTTATTTTAAGGGAGGGTGTAAATTTATTATTTATAGGTATAAAAACATATTTTAAATTTATACATTAATTTAAAAATATATATATTTTTAGCAATATATAAAATTATATTTGACCATTAATTTTTTTTTCTCAATTTATATATTTTAAATGAATGTTCTGAATTCAAATATATTTTTAGGAAAGTGAAATCCACAACCCACTAATTTTATATATTTTTAAAAAAATGTTTATATATATTTTTAAATTAATGTATAAATTAAAAATATGTTTTTATACCTATAAATATAAAATTTACATCCTCCCTTACCTTAAAATAAATGATCAAATATATTGAAATTGAACATTCATTTAAAAATATGAAATGAGAAAAAATTGAAAGTGCAAATATATTTTTATATTTTTAAATGAATGTTCAAATTTTTTTTAAAAAAATATTTTTATATTTGTAAATATAAAATTTACAACCCCTAAAATGAATGATCAATTATAAAATAAAAAAATCAATAAATAAATTTTAAAAATGGGTAATTGGGTTTGGTTTGCCTCCAGAAACATATTAATATTGTGTTGTGTATATATATTGTTAAGAGTAACTTGGGCAATGGTGGTTCAGGTTTTTGCATGCATTGAGGAGGTCATGTTTTCGAAACCTCCCACATGCATAATTGAGGGAGCATTTTGAATTTCGGATAGGGTGTCTGAAATAGACATCAAGAGTATATCAGGAAATTCACAAGAATAAGTGTTAAATAATATTAAAAATCTATAGTGGGGGTGTGGATTTTAAATTTCACCCCCAAAAAAAAAACAAGGAAGTAAAATCAATTACAAGCACTAGCTTGCCGTTAATTTCATAGGAGAAGAGGATCGTCTTCTCGATCTCAACAAAACTATGGTGCTCTCGGTACATGGTCGCCGCGATACCCTAGAGTAGAATCGATTTCGTCAAACTCATGATCTCTCCCGAGATAACTTTGATGTCAAACCACTATACCAACCACCTTGGATTATGAGTTTATCATACATCTATTGGATGTTGAAGATGAGGAAATAATTAATTCTCTTTTTTTTTTCTTTTCTTTCGTCAATTTTTGCTCTATATATATAAGAGGCGGCCAAAGGTTAAGCCAAAAAAAAAAAAGAAAAGAGGCTAGTGGGAGTGATTTTTTTATAAAAAAAAATATCAATTTTGATCATTCAAGTTTGATATATTCGACATTTTAGTCACTATAGTTTCAAAAATATCACTTTGTTCACTAAAGTTTGAAATCATTTTTCACTTTAGTCAATTGATTTTTTTTTGTATGGTTTATAGTAACAAAAGTAAAAGACATTTTCTAACTTGTGTGACCAAAGTGATATTTTTAAACTATAGTAACCAAAATGTCGAATATATCAAACTTGAGTGACCAAAATTGATTTTTTATTTCTATACTTTTATTTTTAATTTAAATTTTAGTTTTTTTTTTAGGGAATCATAAACTTTATTAATAATAAAGAATTACAATCCTTAACAGGGGCATCCTAAGAAGGAACATTACAGACCACATAACTGACCTAATCGATGAGTCTAAAACTCTAATCGATGATTTAAAACCTAGAACAATACACACACTGTGCATCACTGCTAACAATCAGTAGAAAAATTCCGGCAAATATTGCCATTGAGACCAATAAAACCAATTTAGCTCAAGGAGACCCCATGAAAAGAGAAAGTAAAACCACAATCTAAAACTGCATATCTGATCATGCTTATTCTTAAACAAGAATTTAAATTGACCTAAATCAAGTAAACACAAAAATCTTGGGTTAAGTTTTGGCAGCGCCCTAAACATATTAGGGTTACCAACTTGGACCTCCAAGGCTGCTGTGCCACCAAAGCCAAGAACCCAAAAAACTCCCGGATCCCAAACCTTGAAACCTTGAAATTGACATCCTTGAGCGCAAGATTCGAAACAAGGTGAAATCACGATAAGCTTTTGGTGGCCCGGATCCCAGAGATCTCGTCGCACAGTCAAAATCAAGGGGTTCAATCTCTATAGACCAGCATGAAGAAGCAAACCCAGCAAAAGAAAGATCCACCAAAAACCAAATACAATTGCCGAAGATCGACGAAACCAAATATGAGCAAAGGAAGCGCAAAAACTCCTCCGATGCAAGCAAGATCGCTTGAAACGATCAAGAATAGAGGAGCGACGGGCATGGCCACGCTCATAGGGATCGGTACCCGGCTGGGCGCCGCTAGGGTTTGGATTGAGAGAGAGAGCTCTCATCCGCTAGGGTTTTTTTAATTTTTAAATTTTAGTTTTGTTAACATGCATTTTTAAATTATCAAAAATTAGTTGAGATGTTCTAATTTTTCTTTTTCTCCGTGAGGTTTTTGGTCAAATTACCTAGGAAAATAAATCAACACATGTCTTTTTTTAATGGTTTTGTGACAGAAAATTTACAATTTCAGACAAAATTAAGGAGTTTAAGTACTGGTTGTGATTAAAATTTAAATTCAAATATCATGCATTACTAGAGAACTAGTTTATGTACTATTTGATATAATAACACTTATATATATTTTTAAGGTTATATATATCTAATTAATTCTATGGTTTCCTAATAGATGAATACAGAAACAGTCTTGAAAACAAACCTGGAAACTAAATCTTGGCCGAACGTAAAATCTGGACTCCATGAGAAATTCTGGACAGAACAATGGGACAAACATGGAAAGTGTTCCGATAATGTCTTCCGACAGACAGAATACTTCGAGTTCTGTCATCAAAAGTGGAGCGATATGGTCATAGGTGATATTCTTAAAAAGGCGCCGGCATCCATCGTCCCAGGAGGAATGTATAGCCTGTCTGACATCAAAAATGCCATCAAAGCCCATACTTCACACGACCCACATATCCGCTGCTACAACAACAACCAGTTGAAGGAAGTAGTAATCTGCTATGATTACGATGGCAAAAACGTGGTCGACTGTAAAGTAATACCAGGTAAGCCAGATACCAATTGTTCTAATTCTCCAGGTTCTATAATATATCCGAACTGATATAGCAAGGGTATTAAGTCAATAAAAAGTCAGTAAGCTCTGGTATATATATATATATATATATATATATGTTTCCTATTATATGATTGATAAGCCCTACATATTGATCGTCGTTTGTACGTTAATACATCAATAGCTTCAATTTCTATCTGTTTATATATATATATGATGAACTTGTCATATATATATGAAATAACAATACAAACTAGTCAGATTATACATATTATTCAATCATCGATCTCCAAAAGAAAAGATCAAAGAGCACAGAATATTCTAGAGACAATTAATAAGCAGTATGCATCAAAGTGCACTAATCAAATTATAAGAGGGGATATTCTGCAATCTTCTCCCATGATTTGAGAGTTCTATCTTTTGAGTCAATTTTGTATAACGCAAGTCGAGATATGGGAATGCTGAGGCTAGTAATGCTTTCATCCATAATACTAACTTTCTGTTGAGCTAATTTTCTATCTTCTTCGGTCAGATACCCACAAAGGAGGCTCAAACGTGGCCTAAAGTCTGCAAAAGCGACAAACAAATTCTCGATCTTAATTCAATTTTGCAGTAATCTATTATTCATTCGTTGTCTAAATGCTCAGCAATTAATCCATAACAACAATTGGCTTCTAAGATATTTTATAGGGGACTTCCTTTGGGCTAGTTCTTATTACAAGAAAAATAAAGAGCTTTTATCATAAACAGTACCTGACATTTGGACTGTACATCACTTTGGTACCTTATATTTAAAAACTATCACATTAGTACCTGACATTTCAAACTCGCTATCACTTTGATACCTACCGTCAATAATTCCGTTTAAAACATACCCACGAGACTTTTTTGTCCTTGAAGAATTTTTTTCTTTCACGGAGTTATTAGCGGTGGGTACCAAAATGATAGCGAGTTTGAAAGGTTAGGTACTAATGTGATAGTTTTTAAATGTTGAGTACCAAAGTGATGTACAGTCCAAAGGTCAGATACTGTTTATGATAATTCCCCGAAAATAAATATAACCGTTAATTAAATCAACTATTTAATTGATTGAAGTATTGCCTACGGACTGCTGAGTCATATATATATATATATACAGTCCCCTTCACATGCGCACGTCCGCATAAAAAATAAAATGCGAACATCCTCATTGTGAGTGCAAACTAAAAATCAAACCCGTCTATATTTTAGATCATCATTCGAGGATCATTTTGATAAAAAAAAAATTAAAATCGGAAATTATTTAGCCATTTGATTATCACATCCATTGTTTCAACCTTATCTGACGGACTGCATTTGCTTGTAAACTATACAACGAACAAATGACCAAACAATCTCCAATTCGATCGGCTGATTTTTTACAAGGATAATTCTTGAAAATAAATCTAAACGATGAACGATTCTGATGATTGAGATATATTGTCAATTGGTCGGGATGAAGATGTTCGCATTTTACTTTCAGTGCGGACGTGCGCATGTGAAGGGGACTGTATATATATATATATATATATAGGTTTTCTCCATTATATAAGACTATACACTTTTAGAATACATAGTTATAATGTCGACCGTCAGATTAGATCATTTAAACAGATCTGACGGCCGACATTAAAACTATGTATTCTAAAAGTACATAGTCCTATGTAGTGGCGAAAAATCATATATATAGTGTTGTTATTAACACACCCCAAAGTGTTAATAACAACACCCTATATATATATATATCTATATATATATATATATATAAACTTTAACCCAATAAAGTAAAGAACTTGTTACCTATGTAGAAACCGAACTCTCTAGAGTATTCTCTAGTTGCTTCCCATAACTGAGAAAAGAAAATTTGATCCAAACATTGTTATTGTATATGACAATAATAAATATTTGGAGTGATTGAATTACAATGTAGGCTCAATTAATAACTTAAAATATTGGGTGCTTTATAAATGAAAAGTTGTATAAACTTTGCTAATTAAATTCATAACAACATCCATTTTCTCGATTTAAATTAACATGAATCTTATTAAAAAGATATCCTAGGCCAAAAAGTGAAAACAGAAAAGACAAAGTCGTATAAATCTAATAGTTTGTGAGATGAGTGAGAAAATCGGAGAAGTTTCTACGTGTACAAATTTAGACTTTTATTAAAGGAATATGACACTTTTGTTGAACAGATGAGGAATACAAACTTTTCTTCAAGAACTTTTTTCTGTAGCTTGATGGCTTATCAGCTCTTACTAAGCTTAGTAGCTTAGTAGCTTAGTACATAATTGACAAGCCTACGAATAGAAGAAGTTAGCTGACATGGCCAAGTATTTAGGAATGGCCAAACGGGGAGCGGGGCCGGGGCCCCGCGGGTTCACCCCGCATAACATATAAATGGGGGCTAATGGGGGACCCCGTTTGCCCCATTTATTTGCGGGGCGGGGTGCGGGGAGCCCCATTTACTTGCGGGGCGGGGTACGGAGAGCCCCTTTGGAGAGACGGGGCCCCGTTTAATACTTAAAAAAAAATAAAAAGCAAATTCATTTATATTTTTTGAAGTATACCATGAAGCCTCTCATCCGTTTTATGTGCCTCCTCTGCAAATTTGTATCGCAAAAAAGCAAAGCCCCTAGAGTCAAAGGGAGAGAGAGAGAGAGAGAGAGAGAGAGAGAGAGAGAGAGAGAGAGAGAGAGAGAGAGAGAGAGAGAGAGAGAGAGAGAGAGAGAGAGAGAGAGAGAGAGAGAGAGAGAGTAGATCGAAGAGAGAGAAAGGTAGATCGAAGAGAGGGAAAGGAGAGAGAAAAAAAGTCGATCAAAGTGATGAGAGAGAGTGAGAGTAGATCAAAGAGAGAGAAAGGAGAGAGAAGAGTCGAGGGATGAGACAGAGAGAGTAGAAAATATGATTTTCAAAAAAATAAAAAACAAATAAAAACTTAGGTTGCGAGTGGGGCGGGGAGCCCATTAACCACGGGGGCGGGGCGGGGCTTCCCCCATTTATGCAAACCGCAGCGGGATGCGGGGTCGTAGACTCGTAGGGTTGCGGGGAGCGGGGGTGGGGGCGTGGGAGCGGGGTAATCCCCCGTTTGGCCATTCCTACAAGTATTGTAACAGACATGGCTACTCGTAGCCACATATTGGTGCCTTATAACTCTATTACAATGCCTTAGATCTATATACTAAGACATTGCTAGCCTAGCATTGTGTAGCCATTTCCAGAAATGTGCATTATATTTCAACAAAAATCAAATCAAGAAAAAATAAAAGTTGGTATCTGAACTTCAATTTTTGTCACAAATAGTACCCAAAGTTTTCAATTTTGGCACAAGTAGTACCCAAATTTTTCAGTTTAAGTACTAAGTATATAGTTAAGAAATAATTCAGTATTATATGTGATAATAACCCAAAATTAAAATGATAATTAGAAGTGCAAAATTAAATACCTTGTTGGATTGATCAATGATGAGGGAAACACACTGGTAATAAAACTTTCTAGTAACCACCTCATTAACTTTAGCTTTGTATGAATAAATAACACGAGACTGGAGAGATCTAAACTTGCTAAGCACATCATCATGCGTCATACGAATGGACCCCAAAACAGGGATGTGGGGCTCGATCTCCGGCCCAGCAAACTTAGCTCTGAGGCCTTCCATTACCTTCTTGATCCTGAGAGACACATCGTCTTGTGGGATGGCCCACACTGAATACGAGTACAATTTCTTGTCTGATATTGAATAACTAAATGGAGAACACTTGTAGAGAGAAAAATTAGCCTGTAATAAAAAATATATATCTATAATTTGCATGGCACTTTTTTAAAATAATATATATATATATATATATATATATATATTAAACATCCTTATTGTTGCATAAATGGGATAAAGAACACAGTAAGAAATTTTACATTGTTAGAATTATCTCGGGTCTCGAGTTTGTTGCCTCCCAACAATGAAACTATACTATCTACATGGACAACAACTGCAGAATCATTCGACACTCTTTGAATTGGAAGATACTTTAGATTTTTGGTACTGAACTTATAGGACAACAAACCTCCATTTATGTCGGCCATAAGAATCTCATCACTCTTCAAAAATGTCAAAGGCTTCTCATCACAGAGTTCAAAAGTTACATGTTTTGTCCAAGCAAATTCATCCATCACCCAGATTCCAAAAGATACATTATCATTCATTCCAAAAAGAGCAATGGATTCATTCCACACTAGAAGGCGCAAATTATAACAGTACATATGAGGATATAGGCTATCTGGTAACATCATAGCATGAAATACCTCATCGCTCAAATCAAACAAAATAATCATCTCCCTGATGATGTGCCCATCCGTCAAATCATACCCATCCATTTCCTTATATTGCTCAGGGCCGAACCAATAGCACATTCCCTTGAAGCACATCTGGAACCTTGCAGGCCAGAGGCAAGTAGTCTCTGTTTCTAAATCATAACTCTTCACCTCTCTCCAAGAATCAGTACCGAGGGTGTATACTGCTGCTGTTGGAGGAAGATAAATATAAACATAATCAGATTCTTCAAAATCATAAGTTCCACTGAGAACGTTAACAACTTTGTAATCGTTAGACTTGGGACAATATCCAAATCCCAATGCATCCTTGAACCGGCCCCAAGTGTCATCGGGAAAGATATAATCTGCTCGGCACGAATCTGGAAGGTATGGCAGGGTGGGAAGAAGCTTGAATTCCTCAATTGCTGGGTTCCATAAAAGCACCTTAAGCTCCCAAGAATTATTAGCCATGGCTAGAAAAATGATCCCATCACAATGGCCTATAATATTAAGTGACTCGCCCCGAGTCTTTAGACTCATAAGAGGAGGAATGTCGACGTCCTCAGAATTAGCAAGAAAGCTATGCTCATCATTATCATTGTCATTGCAAAATGTAAGCAATGAAAATACATTTTGCAATGAAAATACCTCTTCAGTAGTCTGGTCAGTGTTAGTATCTTTCAGCTTCGAAAGGACTCGAGTATTGTTGTGCATGGAATTGGAGAGGTGCTTAGCTACAAACCAAGGGTTGTTGATCAGAGCATACCACTGTTTAGAGACGCATTTGAATCGCATCAGAGTTTTGGGAGGCAGAATTGATAGAATTGGCTCCACCAGCACATCTTCTCCAATATTTTTGCCGAACTCTGCCGTAAATTTCTCTCTTTCCATTTTCTACACACCAGATCCCCCAGGTCACAGACTCGACATAAGAAAATATTATATAAGATAGATTCGCTATAAGAAAATATTATAAATATTAATTCAGAAAGGGTCCCAAGACAGTCAGAGACAGAGACAGAGAGACAAGTGAGTGATCGAGATAGGGTGAGATGGAGAGAGAGACTGAGATAGCATCACATATGTCAATAACAGTACGTGATGAAATTAATTAGAGGATTCATATTAGGGATTGAGAATTGAGACTCAAGGTAGATTAGGGATTTTTAAATTAACTAACGAAATTAAATAATAAGCAAGCTTCTGAGTTACCTGAGTGCTTAGGGAAAGGAAGACTCCAAGAGATAGAAAATGACGAAATGAGAGGCTTGGGAATTGAGACGAAGATGGGGATGGGATGATGAGACGGAGTAGATTCGGGATTTATTAGCTCATTGGGATTTTTGTGTTGATGGTAAAACTAGCCGATTGGCGTGATTTGGGAATTGGTTTTAATTTTATAAATATGAAAAGTATGAAAAATTGGTTGGTGAACAAGTGTTGGCCAATTTTTATTATAATTTTTTTGCAATATTTTTTTCAAGTGTTGGCGTAGACGATTGATTATTTATTGATAATAAAGTTGAAGTATATCAACCAACAAAGCTCACGGACATATCTCAATAAATTTGTTGATAAGAAGCCATAACTATACAAAAGGCAATAAGCTAATGTTCAAATGATACACTTTCATTGCACAAAAATTAACTCTGAGCAAAATGAGATACGTACATAACAGGAGTTAATAAATGTTGATACATATGGCCCAACAGTCCCAGCACAAATGTTGACAATACATATTACAAAACAAACACTCCCACAACCGAGGTTGTCCCTCCACCAAATAAGTCAGACAATTAGCTGCAAGCATTTGCTGGATAAGAATCACCATGAACATAGAACCGAGACTTGAACCCAACCCATATCCACTACTACAAAAACAGTTTTTTACAATGCGCAAATTACGGCATGCAAAGTATGTGTACCATATTGATAGTCATTTACAGTGTATTTTACGACGCACTGTTAATATTATTATACAATTACGACGTGCTTTTTCAATGCGTTGTTAATGTCAATATACATTTACGACAGTCTTTTAAAGTATGTCGTAAATGAGGTATTTTTAGTGTCATTAACAGCCTGCTTTACCAAGTGCCATAAATGATGACCAAAATTTTGGGATCCTGCTTAATTTTTTTAACTAAATTCTAATTTCCCACCAAAACCTCTAACTAAAAATTTTAAAAATGATATTGTTTCATATGATCACGAACAATACCATTACTTTTCACTTTTTTTTATTTTTAAGTTAGTTTTTTGCAACCATTTCTCTTTCCTCTTTTATTTGATCCGTATTTTTCTCACTCGTCTTCTTTTCTCTTCCTTCTCAAATGGATCTAGATCTATGATCTTCTCTCCTCTCAGTCACCCATCGAGAGAACTCAGGAAACACCTCCCATTCTCTTTCTATATCTCTCCCCTACCCAGCCTCTTCTCATCCATTTATTCAGCATAGCCACTGAAAAAATTATTAAAACCCTAATTTCAAACGTACCCACCTTGTCTATTATCTATTTCGTTGATTCCTCTTCATTGCAACGATAAAACACACAACAAAGAGGATTGCTAGTTACCTTATCCCTCCAACCTTCCCTACTCACTGAATGCCATATGAATTCCACTTACATCAAAATCTAAAAATTCAAGGCATTAAAAATTTACATACTATATTTCCATATTTTACCCTTTCTCATTCATCTTAATTATAATTTTTCATTTTATTTTTTCTGACTCTAAGATCCTAATTATTATTAATTACTTTTCACTTTAAATAGTTGCTAGGTTCATATTTGTTTTTTTATTCAACTATTTTATTTTGCTGGTTATTTTAGATTTGTTCATCTACTCTTCTCTTGTTATAAATATATTATTATACATATGGATGTCCACGTAAATACTCATTAG
The DNA here is from genome assembly GCA_030142095.1 of Rubus idaeus. Classification (NCBI taxonomy): domain Eukaryota; kingdom Viridiplantae; phylum Streptophyta; class Magnoliopsida; order Rosales; family Rosaceae; genus Rubus; species Rubus idaeus. The sequence goes on along the minus strand of CM057970.1, from coordinate 15,745,027 downwards.
GTATGTCCTCATGATGCTAACCTTATATATATGAATGAGGCTAATGAATAATGAGAATTCCTTAATACCTTATGTCTCTCTATTCTCTCTCTGAATATACTTGTTTATGACACGTACGTTATCAGCACGCTCCGCTCTAATTTTTTTCATTAGAACTCCTTTATGATCTCAGAGTCATACGGTGCAACTTTATTGCTTTTAACTGATGTTCTTGATCTATGAGTTTCTTTCACTTGTTTTTAATTTATACGATATTTCTCTATTTTCATTAGAAAATTCATAACATTACAGATCACACAAGTGGCCTAATCGATGAGTGTAAATCTAGAACTCTAATCGATGATTCCCAACCTAAAAAGTTCTATCAAAGATTTGTGCTGTCAGCAATCGCCAACTCCAATAGAAAAATTCCAGCAAGTATTGCCATTGAGACCAATAAATCCAATTTAACTCAAGAATGACATATGAAAAGAGAAAGTAAAACCACAGTTGATAAGTGTTTTATTACACGCCGGAATTGACATGCTTTAAAACACTCGTCAAGATAAAATCTTTGACTTCCTAAAAATTGTCGTAATAGTATAATGGGAAGTAAGGGTCATTTACCCACAGGAGATTGTTTTATTTGCTACTCTATGTCATAAAATTAAATAAACTAAATTAGAAAGAATTTATTTACAAAAATGTACAAACTTAATTAAAATAAACACACAATAAATAAATTACAAAATCTTTTTGGATTTTCGATAAATCACACAAATAAATAATAAACATGTTTTTGGATTTTTCGAAAAATAGCACACAAATCAAATTACACAAATATTTACAATAACTCAAATTCTTATGTTCATAAATATTACACAACTTAAAATATCCAAATACAAATTAATAAAGTAATTTCACACAACAATTAATTAATGAAAACAAACACAACAAATTAAATAGAAATAGTAAACGGGAGGGAGAATGCTCATTGATTGGAGGTGAAGAGTCTCGGGAAGCTCGGGGTTGAAAAACACCAGGTGTCCATAGCAATTGGGCCCTACAGTTCCTGGGCTTGCGGGTGTAAATAGTAGAAATAATTGGGATTTGACTAGGTCAAAGGCCCAATTCTTTTCTTTTTCTTTTCTCTCTTTCCTCCTCTCTTCTTTCTGGTCTATTTTTCTTCTAATCTCTCTCTCTCTGTGTTCTCCCTTATGCTTTCGATCTGTTTCTTCATCTCTCTTCTGTCTTCTGTGCAGAGAAAGGGAGGCTGGGCTCGGCGGAATGGAACGACGGCGCTGCAAAGGAAGACGACAGCTTCTGGGCTCGTGCGGGGCTGTGATGGGGCCGTGATGAAGATGTGGCGGTGGTTGATAGGAGCACAAAGTGTGACGTTTTTAATGTGTTTTCCCTACTATTTGGCTATGATTTAATTGTAACTTTGCTATTTTAGCTTAGTTTCCATATTTGAGTCCAAAATGATGTATTAATGTGAACATGTGCAGAAACGAAGTCTAATGGGCTTTTGCGAGGCCCATTAAGAGGTGGTCTGCCATGAGGCCCAAGAAGGAGGCCTAAACCCAAGATGGAAGGCCCAAATCCATGAAGGAAGGCCCAAGTTCACAAAGCATGAGGAAAGGCCCAAGCCCAGATTTTCGGACATTCTACCTGTGCAGATCAGTCAACTTGCGAAGCCCATAGATCCCAATTGCACCGTCAGATCGAGCTGTCATTTTGATAAACGCTGCATGTGGATGTTAGCTGTTCCCAAATACAATTTCAGAATCATCCAACTGGTGGAACGTCCATTATGCCGCTCTAAGTTCACACAGCTCAGAGCTGCCTACTTTCTAATTCTTTCTTCTTCTTTTATTCTCAATGCTCCACTCACCCCCATTTTTCCACACTATGTTTGTTGCTTTCTCCCCACAATATTTGTGCTTGATTTCTTTTACTTAAATAAATGGTTAATTTCAAAATGACCACATTTCCACCATTCCACTTACCTTTTCTTTTCTACCACTCACATTCCACTTCTCTTCCTTTTCTTTCTTTATTTCTTTCATTGTCTTCTTCTTCCTCTCCATTCTCCTATAAATAGCAGCATCATTCTTCTCACCAATACACACCCCAATGGGGAGGGACAAACCCTCCTCTTTCTCTTCTCCATCTCACATCATATTTTCCATTCTCTAATACTATGGTTTTTCAAGACTTCAAGGAGGAGGAGAAGGCGTCTACACCATCATCATCAGCCCTATTTCAACATCAACATCACCATCATCACCTTGTCTTCACGGCTTGTATCACTTGTGGTCAAGGATTCAAGTTTGTGGCTTCAAGATTTTCATGCTATTCATACGGTGTATTTCGAGTTAGCCTTTAAATTTATGCCTCTTTGTTGCTTGTTTATCTATTGTATTAGTTAACACAACATGAATTATGTAATTTTCAGCCTTTGTTTATGAGTTTATTTAAATTGTTGGATCCTAATTAATTAGTTCTTCTAGCAACTTATGTGACTCCGTTTATTTAATTCGGATTTAATTAGACAACTTTTACATGTTTATGTTGTAGGGTTCGAAACTTATGATATATGCATGTAATTGGTGCTAGAATTAGGGTTTTAATTCTAATTCATAAGTAGTAAAGACTTTGAAAAGAGGTCGGAATGAAATAAAAAGGATCACGGATAGATGGGCGGTCCCACTAGGTCGTGCACTTTAATTAACAACTCTTCTTTTATGCGTTGGACATGTTTTGATTAGCTACCTTTGCATGTTTGATTGGTTAATCTAGGTGCGGTCGCTTAGGTTAATTTTCATAAAAGATGTTTTATTTGGGGAATGATAATTGGCGGTCCAGCATTCCACATATGTTAATTTCGGTTTCATGGCTAGGGAACTTGGTTAATTTTCGGTCTAATAATTGGTAAACTTGTATACTTGTGGCTGAACTTTATATACTTTGTGTTTCATCCCATCTTATTTAATTTATTCTTTGTAATTTAATTAATTAATTTAATTCGATTTATCTCTTAACCCCCCTTTTACTTTGTACATATATATATATATATATTTATAATTTATACTTGTTAATAATAATTCTTTATTTTATTTAATTCTTTGTGACATTTTTTGTTAGGTACACCCTTTGATTTCCGTTGTGAACGATACCCTACTTACACCACTATACTACCGATAGGATTTTTTTAAATTGATACGCTATTTTTAGCCTACCAGTGGTTGTGATTGCTTCTGTGAAGCCAAGAAATGGGGATGACACTGGACTTGAGTTGGGCTTTGGGGATTGATGGCGGCAATTGGTGGAGCGACGCAGCAGCTCGAGGCATCAAAGAAGGCGGCGGCGGCGTATGGGCACGGTGAGCAGTGATGGATGGCGCAGCTGGGATCGAGTCTGGGCTCGGCACCGGACTGAGCAGCTGCAGCTTTGGTGTTCTGGTGGCATGGGCCTAGGCTTGTGGTGGCCTTAGTAATTCATGGCGGTGCTGTGTTGGTTGTTGAGTTGTGATTGGTGTTGCTTTGCAGGAAAGAAACCAGAGGGGGAAGAAGAGAAGGCACAGCTAAGTGTGGCTATGCACGGTTGCTTTTGAGTATGGGAGAGTGATTGGGTGCTGTGAGAGAGATGAATTTGAAGACAGAATTATAACCGGAGGGAGGAAGAAGAAGGGTTGAGATAGTTCTTGAAAGAATGAGGGAAGAGATTGTAACCGGAGAGAATAACAGAGATATGGTGAGTAACAGAGGAGGAAGGAGGAGCTGAGATAGTTGTGGAATGAAGTTGTGAGGGGCTAGAACAGAAGGCACCGCAGGTGGCGACACACAGATGCTTGGGAAGAAGTGGAGAGGGAGAAGATGGTGACTGGGGAGAGGCCCCGGCCAAGAAAGAATGGAGCAGAGGAGGGGTTAAAAAGAGTATTGAATAGCTTGGGATCCCCTTTGGATCCTCAATTCCATTTCCGGCAAAGGTGATGCCATTGTCAAAAGCTTTTGACCAGAACCCAAGGACGGTGGAAAACAAGACTACAAATAGAACAAGATAAAGATAAAATAAAATAAATAAATAAAAACAATTGTAAGGGAAAATAAGTGGAGATTTGAATTTATTTCGCCACCGCGTGTGGTGGTTGAGCCCGTAACTGTGGTGGTTTGCCGATAAAATTATCGGGATTCGAAATGGTTTTCGAAATCTTCGTACATTTCTGTATTCCATATCAGAATGATGACCGGTATCATCCTGACATCTGAAAGTCATAGTTGACTTTCAGTTAATTTCGAATTCACGCAGAAAACCTCCAAAATGTATCTTTTTGTGCAAATTATCATTTTATTCATATTTTTCCTATAAACACGAAACACACATTAAACAAACAATTAAGCTCTCGGAATGGCCTAATTCAAGTTATTATAAGCACTTTGTGTACATATTTTACGCACACATTACACCCCCACACTTGAATCAATGCTTGTCCTCAAGCAAATATAGAACATAAATACACAAGTTAAACAAAACAGAAAGGAAACACATAACAATTTTCCAACAATTACCTCAAAGAACACAATCGGATCAAAGAATGAAAGTAGATAGGTCTCAAAATATTTTCAGCTACGGAACAGATGCAAAAGTGAAGTGTGTGAAGTATTGTCATTTCAATACACCAAAGCAAGCATGCATATCGAAACTGTGCTAACCATAAACTCACAGGATATTCACTCTGATTTTCAAACAAGTGTTTATTGGTTAGCTACACTACCACTCAAGCAAACTTACGCAAATGCCTCCATATGCTTGCACGTCAATCTTATCTCCACAAATCATGCACATACATCGTAGATCAAAAGAACTTTTATTCAGGTGAAAAGAGGCTTAGGGGGAGGGGTTACAGAAATGAAATGGAAGGGAATCACAAATTCCAAGCATCCTAGTAAGTAATCACATACTGTGATTTAGTAAATTAAAAACAGTAGATGCTGTACTCATTCTGAACAATCACTCACCTAAACATATTTATTGAATTCAAAATCAACTAAATAGTTCCTTTTTCTTTTCTATTTCGATTTTTTTTTAAACAGAAACAAAAATAACAAATTACAAAGTCACACCCCCACACTTATTCTTTTCCAAGCCCTCAGAACATATATATTTTAGCATCAAAATAAAAATAATCTCAAATTACTCACTAAGATAGCTCGGAAAGGGTAATGTAAGTGTTTAAGCTAAGGGTCGACATTTATGGTGTGAAGAAACGAAAGGCTAAACAAATAGGCACGAAATGGATAACTAATGGTATAGTTTAAGGGCAAATGCTTATTTGGCCATGATGGATTCCTAATGCCTTAATCATTTCCAAGATGTATGATGCATGACAGATAGTTTCAATAAGATATTATGCAAGTTCTAGAGATACATAATATACAAGCTTGATCACACATGAAGAACAAAGTGCTACGAAGAATACACTTCCATTAAGCTCGAAGCTCACAATATGGTTTGTATAGCTCACACAAATCTCTCTATGCTTCTTACAGTTCAATGCATCAATCTGACAATTGGTGTACATGCAAAGTCCCATAGCAATTTAATTCAAAACATGAAGTTCAAGAGACCTAAACATGCTTTCATCTCAAACAATTAAGCTCAATCTCATCATCGGTGTTGGAAAATACAAAAACAATACAACAAGCACACAAACAGAAGTAAATATTTTTGAAATTTGATTTTTTGATTTTTTTTTTAAAGGTAACAATATGTTACCACAGTGACTCACTTAGGGAAATGGTAGGTTCAATGCTACCAAGGGAGTGAGTATGATATAGTCGATATATTATTACCGTAGAAAACGAAAACAAGTAAATTATTTTTTTCAATTTTTTTTTTAAGAAAATAAACTGAAACATTCTCCCCACACTTGAATTAAACATTGTCCTCAATGTTAAATAGATATTTCACGAAAATAAAAAATTCAAGCATGGTTATTCAATTTAAACACACAAACAGAAATAAACACACAATAGTTATATAAATGAAAAACAAAAAGGTAAAAGAAAAACTCCCCCTTGAAGTTCTTGAAGCTCCTCCCGAAGCAAGTCACCAACAGCCACAAACAAGACTAGCAGAGCCTTGCATCCAAAGTTTGCTTCTCAATTGACTGAGGATTTGATCCTTTTAAGCGTGTCCTGGACAACTTCTGTTGCCGACTCTACAGGCCACAACACTTCTAGCTGATATGGCCATCACCGAGATCTGGAACACTATTGTCAATAGAGTTCCATCAAATATGCTTCCAGTTACATTAGGTAGAATAGAGAAGCTAGATGACATCAAAGAAAATGGCTCCGGTTCAACTCCACATAACAAACACTGGAAAATGGCTTATTTAATAGGCGCATAAATCACATACTACCCCGTTGCATCGGTGCAACACTCCTGGAGAATGAGAAAGTCGTTATGATTACTAATGACGAACACCGAGATCTGATTACGCGGGTTAAGACCAGTGGTGAAGTTAGCTAGCACATGTACTGAGTTGTCCGTCGACATACTATCCCATAATGGTCTTGTCTGCACATCTTTGAGGAACTCAAAGATTCTTGTGTGATGGGAAAGATGCTCGACAGAACAACCAACAATACGATTGAGTCCAGGGGGTTTGCTAGGATCACCCCTTCTCTTGTTGGTCCTGACCTCCATTTTTGTTCCTCTCGTTCTGTTCGAACAAGTCCAGTGATGGTATGTGTAGTTGCTGATGTCGTTGAAGAAACTGACCACCATCTGTTTTGCCATCGCAGTTAGGCTTCTTCTCCATTCTGGTGAAATAATTGTGTCACTGGGTGTAGTGTGGATCTCCATGGAGCAGAGGAAACATTCAGCGAGTCGTTGAAGAACTGACACCCAACGCTTTGCTCCAAATGCAAAACCCGATTCGACAAAATGTTTGAAAATGGGGGTTAAATCTTTTTCGTGCACATCCACATGTTTCACCCAAATAACAAAGGAGGATCCATTCTGCATATCATGAATTACACAATCGGAGGGACGTTTTCAGCATATAGATCTCACTGATGGTCTTGGCTCTGAACGCATTTCATCCACGGAGACATCGACAACGATCTAACTTCCATCCAGTTTTTGGTGAGAGTATCTAACAAACTGGACTTCACGAGTTGAAACGGTGTGTGATGCCACCATAAACTCGGCCGGTATTATTTGCTTTTGCTCCTTGTAGCTTTCTTCTTCGCCGAATGATAGGACCTCCAAGGTCTGGTCATTTACGACCATGCTACAGAAGACCGGCAACCATTGACCAATATCCATCAAAATTTGAATGATGGTAGTCGGATGAAGCTGGATGGTTGCCGAGTGTCTCGAGGATTCTGCTTTTAAGTATGATGTAGGCTCACCTCGTTGAAACACGCACAAGTACTCTATACGGTTTAGAGTTTCGGGATGAATAGAAATGTTGGGAGTTGGTGAAGCGATCCACAGGGGAAAACCAGCAGTGGCCATGACAAGAGCTCGTCTTTGGCCTTGCGAACGATATTCAAGATCATGTCAGTGTGAATTCCAATAAGATCATGAGCAGGCCCCAGAAGGTTGTCAGATGGCACAGGTAAGGATGACCGCTCGACTAATGTTGGCATAAGGATCCGCACATCCCTTCGCAAGTGGTCCAAATCGATTGAATCATCGGACAACTCGAGAAGAGGCTCTGGTTGTGGAGGAACAACTTCGAGCCTTGACCTTAACACATCTGAGTGCGGAACAGGACGTCCACAATTGGGACAGATGCCGCTGTGTAGAGCATCGAAGAGTTTTTGATTTTTCAATTGAAGCTCTTCGTTCTTGCTCACCAGCTCATCGTTTCTTTTTTCTAGCTCGGCAAATCGCTGCTCATTTGTCTGGATACCAAACTTCTCTTTATTTCTCGTCCCCCAATAATAGACTTGACTTTCATTTAGCCCGATTTTTGGACCAAATATTTCTCTTTGTGGTTTGGTGGGATGAGAATACACCGCAAAGAAAGCCTCCAGTGCTTCTTTCTGAGCCTTGGAGTACTTCGTCCTCGGGGCTCTTCTATGGGTAGGACCGGCTTCAGGCTCAACAGATGAATCAGCAGCCTGGATAGGTGCTTGTGGTTCTGGTTGTGGCATAGTCGGCATGCTAGCATCGGCGCTATTGAGCACGCTAGGTGGAAGAATTTCAGCCAGGCCTTCAAAGATTTGACTCTTAGAAGGATTTGTGTGAAACAATTCACTGAATGAGATTACTCTTTTGGCCATTTTGATTTGGGAGGAGGAATAGCTTTCTGGGTTAGGGATGAATTTCTGGGAAACAAACTAAGAACACGAAAAACAGATGAAGAACAACGAGAGAAAACTAAAGACGCTAAGAGAAAACTGAGAGAAACTAAACGAAGGGAAAAGTTTGAAATGACTGAAATGAAACACACTCAGACGCAAACGAATGGGAAAGCAAACTGACGCACGCACACACGCGTCCAAACTCAAAGACAGAGATTTGCAATTCACGGATCGAGCGACAAAAGTCGCAAAACGCAGAGTGCCGAGCCACAAAAATCGCAAAGGGCACAGCGGACACGCGTGCGGAAAATAATAAACTAACTTTTTTTTTATTATTATTATTGTGCCGACGCCAAAGCGTTCTTTGGCCCAATAAGAATTTTTCTTTTTATTTAACCATTACTTTACGCGAAAGTCGTAAAGTGAACAGTGAAAATGCGCTGACTCGATTATTGACTGCCGACACTTTAAACGAGCGTGGGCCATCGGTATAGTCTGGGCTTTAAAGTGGGCCGGGCCAAAGAAAACTCCGGCCCATTATTGGTGGGCTTACATTATTGGGAATATTTTTTTTTTTTTTACTAAGGCCCGACAACAAACTAACTGGGCTTGGGTTACGAGTTTTGGCTATGAAAATGACAAGGGCCCATTGGGCCAAATTTAGTGAAATTGAAAAAAAAAATTTCTAAACCCAAAACCCTAACCGACTAAACAAATGGGCTTAAGGCCCAATACTATACAATCAAGCCCAAAAATGAAAAGTGTAGTAACAGTAAAAACAAATATTTACACACAGTAGTAATAAACAAACACTTTTTTTTTTAATTAAAAACAACAAATAACGAGAGTGAAAAAGGAAACTTCCCTTTGACAAACTCCCGAGGATAGTTGGATCGCACCATCAAGACACCAACCTTAAGGCTTTTCAGCCTTGACTTCCAAACGTTAGCTCCGATGTAAAGCGGTACAATTTCCGATGTACCTGAATTATTTCCTATACAAAATAAAAAGTCAGTGAGAAAATTTACAAAATAAATACAAAATATTTACAACACATTTTATTTACAAACAGAAAAACACTGTTAAGAAAAGCAAACAGTGAAAACAATCCCTGGCAAACCGGCGCCAAAATTGATAAGTATTTTATTACGCGCTGGAATTGATACGCTTTAAAACACTCGCCAAGATAAAATCCTTGACTTCCAAAAAATTGTCGTAATAGTATAATGGGAAGTAAGGGTCATTTACCCACAAAAGATTGTTTTATTTGCTACTCTATGTCACAAAATTAAATAAACTAAATTAGAAAGATTTTATTTACAAAAATGTACAAACTTAATTAAAATGAACACACAATAAATAAATTACAAATTTTTTTTGGGTTTTCGATAAATCACACAAATTAATAATAAACATGTTTTTGGATTTTTCGAAAAATAGCACACAAATCAAATTACACAAATATTTACAATAATTCTTTTGAGAGGAAACGACAAAAGCTTTATTAATCTTGAATAAGATTACAATGTAAAGTAAGATGCAAGAAGGCATCAAAAAGTAACAGAAACAAACATAATAAGATGCACAAGTGCACCTGAAAATAAAATAACCATAACATAAGCAGAAGCCTGATATCATCAATGCATTGCCCTGTATCAAAAACAGTAGCAAATGCGAGCAAATAATCATAACCGGTGGTGGTATGGGGTGTCGCGCAATTCCAATGTAACAATTGACGAAGAAGAACAATTTTACGCCGAAATTGGGAAGTCCTCCCACCTAGAGTATAGTGAAGCTTGCCAAGGGTGTCAAAAATCTCGGCAGACAGCAAACACACCCTAATGAACCGGATCCAATCAATCCAAACCCAAAACCACTGATATGGACTCCAAAAACCATAGCGACCAGGATCCCAGATCCGGATCCGACCCCCACCTGGATCCCAAATACGAAACCTAGAAAGCCCCAAATCAACCAGCCCAAGTGCCAAGCCTCCCTTCGAGTCCAAGCCCACCCAGCTTTACTCTCCACACCCAGACCACCGCCGCCAAAACCAGCGCCACACCCAGCCCACCGTCGGCACTGAAAACCTTGCCGGAAGCAAACGGCCGTACCCCGAGAAGACTGCATCGGCCCATACCCCGCTCGGACTACCACATAGCCCGACCACATCGGAGAAAGGAGGCTCGGTTTACAACGACCGGCCACTGGACAAGGAAGATCGACCGGATCTGAAACTTCCCGACCCAGAAACCAGCCACCGGAAACCCAATCTCTAAACAAACCTCCAGCATCCCAGATCCTCCTTGGTTGCAGGAGTCGACGCATAACATCACCATGATGGGAAGCATGAGCTATATCCCCAAAACTTTCAACCCCGGCTAAACACAAAGCCTTCACCGAAGCAAGACCCAATCCGACTGATTACGACGAGGAGAGACGACGAGAATCGTGCTCGAGATGCACGGCTCCGGGGAAGGAACCAGAGTTGATCTCCATCGGTGATGGAAAGAGGTGCAGAGTTGCCAAGGAAGGCACTCTCTCAACCCTAGCAGAGCTAGGAGGCGGCTCATGTTGGCAATTCTTCTATTATTGTTTTGGTTTACAATAATTCAAATTCTTATGTTCACAAATATTACACAACTTAAAATATCCAAATAAAAATTAATAAAATAATTTCACACAATAATTAATTAAAGAAAACAAACACAACAAATTAAATAGAAATAGTAAAAGGGAGAGAGAATACTCATTGATTGAAGGTGAAGAGTCTCGGGAAGCTCGGGATTGAAAAACACCGGGTGTCCATAGCAATTGGGCCCAACAGGTCCTGGGCTTGCAGGTGTCAATAGTAGAAATAATCGGGTTTTGACTAGGTCAAAGACCCAATTCTTTTCTTTTTCTTTCCTCTCTTTCCTCCTCTCTTCTTTCTGGTCTCTTTTTCTTCTAATCTCTCTCCCCGTGTTCTCCCTTCTACTTTCGATCTGTTTCTCCATTTCTCTTCTGTCTTCTGTGCAGAGAAAGAGAGGCTGGGCTCGGCGGAATGGAATGACGGTGCTGCAAAGGAAGACGATGGCGTCTGGGCTTGTGCGGCGCTGTGATGGGGCCATGATGAAGATGTGGCGGTGGTCGTGATTGCTTCTGTGCAGCCAAGAGATGGGGATGACACCGGACTTGAGCTGGGCTTTGGGGATTAATGGCGGCGATTGGTGGAGTGACGCCGCAGCTCGAGGCATCAAAAAAGGCGGCGGTGGCGTCTTGGCACGGTGAGCAAGTGATGGATGGCGCAGCTGGGATCGAGTCTGGGCTCAGCACCAGATTGAGCAGCTGCGGCTTTGGGGTTCAAGTAGCACGGGCCTAGGATTGTGGTGGCCTTGGTAATTCACAGCGGCACTGTGTTGGTTGTTTAGTTGTGATTGGTGTTGCTGTAAGGGCAAGATTTCTTGCATATTGGCTATTTCCTAATTAGACAAAACCTATTCCCTGTAATTGCAATCAATTGTATAGTTGATAGGGTTTTATAAGTCGTGGCATTAGGATTGGTGATCGTTCGGCATCCTTGAAGTTCATCTCAATGGTTCGTGGTGATTTCCTCTACTTCCTCAAGGTATGGATCATGCATTTGCATCTCATACATATTTGGTTCTCTTAGGAAGTCTTTTCAATCACCTTAGGGTTGCTAGAACTTAAAATTGGTTTTATGTGAAAATTGCAAAACTTGTTTAAAAACCGATTTTTACTCTGGACGATCGATCGTCACCTATAGGGCGATCGATCGCCCAAGGTCAAAGGTCAAAATTATGACCGTTGTGTTTAAATCTAGTGCGCTTGAGTGCGGAATAATTCCGTTAGACTTTTGCCTTTGAACGATCGATCGCCCCTGGCATGCGATCGATCGCCATTAAGGTTTGCAGCTTCTGGAACGTGCGATCGATCGCACCGCTATCGGGCGATCGATCGCCCTTCATGTTTTCTTCGCTGAAAACTTTTGTTTTTGTCGTGCGATCGATCGCACCCCTTGGGCGATCGATCGCTTAAAGCCTCAGTTCTATATAAACAGATTTCTGTTGCTTCATTTCGTAACTTTCATATCTATAACTCTTGCAAACTGATTTTTGAGAAAGTTCCTTTGATATTGAGTGATCCTAGTCCATGCTATAAGTTCCTCCTTTGTTACTCCACTCAATCCACTTTAGCTAAACCTTTGAATTGCTTGATACAAGCTTGTTTAGTTTTCCATTGGATTAAGGAGTTTGTGTTCATCTCTAGCAAACATTAATTGTTGTTTTGCTGAGTTGAACGAATCCATACACAACCATCCATACATCATTGCATAGCCGCGGTTCTTGCGATTGGAGTTACACACCGGTGGAGCTCAATTGGAGAAGCTTGAGGAAGGCACACTTGGAGGAGCATTTGGAAGCTACACAAGGTTAGAACTGCCACTAGAGTATAGGTACTTGGTGTTTGAGTTTGGAAACGTTTTTCCCCTTGTATGTGCTTGCCACTTTGGCTTTTCATAGTGTGATTTAAGAGCGTGGGGTACGGCTCCCCTCCGGTTTTTCCTCTAGAGGTAGAGGTTTCCGGGTGAACATTCTTGGTGTTGTGTGTTGTGATTATTGATTGGTTTGTTTATCTATTGTTCTTTAAAGCATAAATCATTGTGTGATTCATTCAATAGATTATAGACCGTGGTGTGCTAGTTTGACGCACACTTTGGGTTATAGGATTGTTCATTTGAGTGTTGTTGTTGCATATGCTTGTTTGTGTCTATTGAACCTTGATTGAGTTATTGTGTGTCGATTAGTGTGTGTACGACTTACCCTTAAGGGAATTTCAATTGGTATCAGAGCCTCTCTCTCTAGAGGCAAATAGAGTCGATCCGGTTAAGTCGTAAGTTGTTGTCATGTCGGATAGAGCACTAGGTTCGTTGAGTCACCCTCCATTCTTCAATGGAAGTAACTATTCGGTTTGGAAAAATAAAATGAGATTCTTTCTTAGGTCTCAAGATAACTACATTTGGTATATCATTCAACATGGCTATTCCGAACCTACTAAAAAGGTTGAAAATGTAGAACAACCTAAGCCTAAGACCGAATGGAGTGTTGAAGAAAACAAACTTAGTGATGCTAATGCTAAGGGTCTAAATGCTTTAGTTACCGCCATATCTACCGATGAGTTTAGACACATTGAGCATTGTGAGTATCTCAAGGAAGCTTGGGATAAACTTAGGGACATCCATGAGGGTGATACCCGTGTTAGAGACTCTAAACTCCAAATGGTGGATTCCGATTTTGAAAACATCACTATGGGAGAATCCGAGTCGTTTTCGGATTTCTATAATAGGTTGAGCTTACTAGTTAATGCGGCTAGAAATCTTGGTGAAACAATCACCGAAGCTAAAATAGTGAAGAAAATCTTTAGGGTTCTTCCTTCTAGGTTTATTCCCAAAAAGGCCGCCATAGAAGAACACTCACTACTTAGTGAGATTAAGCTTGACATTTTGATTAGCAAGCTCATAACCTTTGAAATGGAGTTGTCAAATTGTGCTACTCCTAAAAAGGGCAAGGACATTGCTCTACAAGTTAAAAGTGAGCATGTGAGTCCTAGAAAAATGAAGAAGCTCACCATTGATTTTGAAAGCTCTAACATTGATAATCAAATGGCACTTATTGTCAAGCAATACAAGAAGTTCCAAAAGAATAGGGGGAGATTCTTAAGTGAGAATTCTCCTAACTATCATAAGGGAAGTAGTTCCACTCCTCCTCCCTATGCCTTTAAGAATAGGGACAAGTCTTTTGAAAATCCTAGGGATGAGAAACCTTTGAAAAAGGGTCCTCAATGTTATGAATGTGATGGTTTTGGGCACATTGCTAAAGAATGTGGTAATAGACTTAGAAAGGAGTCAAATTTTGATCACAAAGCTATGAATGCTTCTTGGAGTGATTCCGATGATTCTAGTTCTTCATCCGATGAGGATGAACCTATTGTAGCTTTTGTTGCCAAGGTAGAGTCCTCTAGTCAAAATGTTTCAAAACTTGCCTCTAATAATGACAATTTTTCTTCTAGTGATGATGATAGTGAGGATGAGGCTATGACTAATGAAGAAGTTTATGATAAAGTTGATGAACTTTTTAAAATGACTATTAAGGACAAAGAGATGATTATGAATCTCAACATTAAATTAGTTGAACTTCAAAAGGAAAAGCATAATTCTTTGTGTATTCTTAATGAGGAAATCATTGAATTAGAGAAGGAGATTCTTGAAAAGAATTCTCTCATTGATAATTTGTCAAGAGAAAATGACAAACTTAAATGTTGTGTTGATGATTTGAGGTCTAAGGGTGTTGGCATGACACTAGGTAGTGCCAAACTTGACAAAATGCTCAATATGGGCAAAAGTCATAATGACAAAAGTGGTCTTGGATTTAAGGGTGAGAAATCTATCTCTTCTCCTTCTAAGACAAACTTTGTGAAAGCTTCTAATTCTCCTTTGCCTATCTTAGAGTCTCCTAAAGTTCCTAAACCCAAGAGGTTTGTACCTACTTGTCATCATTGTGGCAAACTTGGACATATTAGACCAAATTGCTTTGCTCTTAAGAAGCTACCTAGGAGTGCTCCTCTTGTTAAAAAGGGTACTTCAATCATGAAGTTTGTCCCTATTTGCCATAATTGTGGTGAAAATGGTCACATAAGACCTAATTGTCTAGCACCAAAAAGGACACATGTCCTTAATCCATCTTTGTTTGCAAAGGTTGATCCTAGCAAATCTTTTTCTTCTAGACCTCCACACCTTGTGCATGAAAATTCACTTCACACTCAAGTGAGTTCTCTTATGAATGAAGTGGTCAAACTCTCAAAATTGATTGACTCACAAGCCTCCTCTAATGGTTGTTCATCTTCTTCTATCCAAAAGACTTGGGTCAAGAAGAATGATGATTGTTGAATCTTGATACATTACATGATCATGTTTTTGCTTGTTGAAATTAAGATGATTGTCCTTAAAACAATGATTTGAGCTATTCTATTTTTCTCCTCTTTGAAAATCGGATTTTATACTTTAACTATGATCCACGATCGATCGCACATAACACACGATCGATCGTAATCAAGCAGAGAATATGTTTAAATGATTTACACTAGGCGATCGATCGCACGGTATATGGCGATCGATCGCACGTATCAGACAGAGAGCTCGGTTTTCTAATTTTCACTAGGCGATCGATCGCACAATATCGGGCGATCGATCGCATAAACCCAGATCGCGTTTTATATAGGGTTTTTCTCTCTTTCTCTTTTCATTCTCTCAAACATTCCGAAAGCCCCTCTTTTCTTCTCTCAAATTCCTCAAAACCAAACCACTCCTACTTCAATTTCGTGAAGTATTCGTGCATCCTTTGGTGATTTCAAGTTGTTTTGTGGAGATTTTTTGCTCTTTTTCGAATTCTACAAGAGGTATTTTCGAAATTTTTCTTTTTCTTTTAAGTTTTTCGATGTTTGTCCAAATTGATGATCTTAGCTAGTTTCTTGCTATTATTAGTATTGAATCTAGTTGATAATGATAATGCTAATTCGATTTTGCTTAGTTTTTGTTGATTTAATTCACAAAATGGATTTTTACAAAATTAGGGTTCTTATTTTCGAAAATTTGGGGGTTTTTGAAATTTTCAGATTCTTTGCTTAAATTGATGAGTAATTTGTGTAATTACTTACTTGTTTAGGCTATTGAGAAGTGTGCATTGTATTGAGGATCACTTTTTCTTGTGGATTGGTGATTTTCAAGGTAAGTTATGCCAAATTTTTTTTTATTCTCTAAGTGATCCGAATTAGGTACTTTGTTTTGATCATTGTAACTAATTGTCTTGTCTCTTGTGTTTCTTGTGTGTGCATTGGTTGATTGAATCGGTTTGGCTCACCAATTCGGTATGATTTTCTATCCTTTTCTTGTAATTGGTTGGTTGCTTGTGTGCTTATACATTGTGCTTGGTTGGGACTTTGTTTACTTTTATGTAAATAGATGAGTAGAGTTATGAGATCAAAGGGTAAAGGAGTTGCCACTTCCTCATCCCAACCACCCTCTAAGAAATCCAAACCTTCCAAGTTTGCATCGGCCTCCTCTAGGGATTTTCATCCCGAAAGGAACATTTCTTTTGAAACTCAACATGACCTAGATTATTTTAGGGTCCTCCAACAGTTTGTGGCCACTAATAGACTTCATCATCTAGGTTTTGGTTTTCATCCTTTCAATGATACATTGGTTAGGGATTTTTATTTGAGTCTTCCGGAATATACAACCAAGGACCATAAGGAATTGGTTTTTGTTTTTAAAGGAAAACGCATTGTGCTTTCTCCTTCCGTCATTGAGTCAATCCTTGACCTTCCTCAATCTACGGATGAGGACATTACATCTTTTGCGGAATTCTCTCTCCCTATTTCCATCTCTTCTTTTATGGGTCAAGCCTATATTGATCCAAATGCCCTAACTCCCAAAATAATGAGTGGGAAATTGAAACATGTCTATAGGGTGTTTTGGCTTTGGGTAAGGTATAACATATTACCTTCCACCCAAAAATCCGAAATCCCTCTTGAGGGATGTCGGCTCTTGTCGGCCATGATAGAAGGCCATTCTCCCATTCCTTATGGAACTATTATGTATGATGCCCTCATTAAATGTGCATTAGGGAAGCCATCATCTAGGCTATTTGTCCCTTGTCTTATTATGAGAATTTGTAAATTCTATAAAGTTAAGGAGGCGGATGTTGATCATACTCATCCTATTACATCCACTATTGCCCCGGGACTCATCCTCCATAGTCTATCTCATTGTCCTAGGGATGTACATGTTCCTCCTCCACCTCCCACTCATGAGGCTCCTCCCATCTTAGATGCCTCTTCCTCTTTCCCTCCTCCTCCTTCTTTTGATGTGTCTAGGATAGACCCTAACCTATATGGTTATCTTTCTCACTCCTTTTCCACTATGACGGCTCACTTTGATGCTCGTTTTGATGGATTGACCACATATGTGGAGAGTTCTCTTGAGGAGATGAGCGATCGCATGGAGGAGTTAGCTCTCTATCGTCGTGATGGTGATGATGATGACATAGGACCATCTTGATGTACTCTATTTTTATTTGCATTTTATGTAATGGACTATGTTCCTTATGTTTTTCTATTTAGTATTTGACGTTATTGGCCATGTACTCTTATTTTATTTTTAGCCACATTTTGAGGGGGAGTTATACTTTGTAAACTCTTTTGGTTAATGCTTAAGTCATTTTGTGCTTTAATTCTTCATATTATGTTTTGCATAATGTGATTGTAATGTGACTAAGTTATTTATCCCCTTTGGCCTTCCTAGTCAAAAAGGGGGAGAGTATGTGTTGTTGGCCATAATTCATATTGAAATTGCTTTAACTCAATATTATTATGTAATGCCATATATGCTTCACGGTATCGTGTGTTTAGTATTGAAATTGCAGGTTTGATTCCGGCATATATCTTCGATACGTTTGTAATAGCATAGCCTTGAATTGAGTTGTTTTTGTTAATTAAGGTTTTGTCTAGGAAATGCCAAAGGGGGAGATTGTAAGGGCAAGATTTCTTGCATATTGGCTATTTCCTAATTAGACAAAACCTATTCCCTGTAATTGCAATCAATTGTATAGTTGATAGGGTTTTATAAGTCGTGGCATTAGGATTGGTGATCGTTCGGCATCCTTGAAGTTCATCTCAATGGTTCGTGGTGATTTCCTCTACTTCCTCAAGGTATGGATCATGCATTTGCATCTCATACATATTTGGTTCTCTTAGGAAGTCTTTTCAATCACCTTAGGGTTGCTAGAACTTAAAATTGGTTTTATGTGAAAATTGCAAAACTTGTTTAAAAACCGATTTTTACTCTGGACGATCGATCGTCACCTATAGGGCGATCGATCGCCCAAGGTCAAAGGTCAAAATTATGACCGTTGTGTTTAAATCTAGTGCGCTTGAGTGCGGAATAATTCCGTTAGACTTTTGCCTTTGAACGATCGATCGCCCCTGGCATGCGATCGATCGCCATTAAGGTTTGCAGCTTCTGGAACGTGCGATCGATCGCACCGCTATCGGGCGATCGATCGCCCTTCATGTTTTCTTCGCTGAAAACTTTTGTTTTTGTCGTGCGATCGATCGCACCCCTTGGGCGATCGATCGCTTAAAGCCTCAGTTCTATATAAACAGATTTCTGTTGCTTCATTTCGTAACTTTCATATCTATAACTCTTGCAAACTGATTTTTGAGAAAGTTCCTTTGATATTGAGTGATCCTAGTCCATGCTATAGGTTCCTCCTTTGTTACTCCACTCAATCCACTTTAGCTAAACCTTTGAATTGCTTGATACAAGCTTGTTTAGTTTTCCATTGGATTAAGGAGTTTGTGTTCATCTCTAGCAAACATTAATTGTTGTTTTGCTGAGTTGAACGAATCCATACACAACCATCCATACATCATTGCATAGCCGCGGTTCTTGCGATTGGAGTTACACACCGGTGGAGCTCAATTGGAGAAGCTTGAGGAAGGCACACTTGGAGGAGCATTTGGAAGCTACACAAGGTTAGAACTGCCACTAGAGTATAGGTACTTGGTGTTTGAGTTTGGAAACGTTTTTCCCCTTGTATGTGCTTGCCACTTTGGCTTTTCATAGTGTGATTTAAGAGCGTGGGGTACGGCTCCCCTCCGGTTTTTCCTCTAGAGGTAGAGGTTTCCGGGTGAACATTCTTGGTGTTGTGTGTTGTGATTATTGATTGGTTTGTTTATCTATTGTTCTTTAAAGCATAAATCATTGTGTGATTCATTCAATAGATTATAGACCGTGGTGTGCTAGTTTGACGCACACTTTGGGTTATAGGATTGTTCATTTGAGTGTTGTTGTTGCATATGCTTGTTTGTGTCTATTGAACCTTGATTGAGTTATTGTGTGTCGATTAGTGTGTGTACGACTTACCCTTAAGGGAATTTCAGTTGCTTTGCAGGAAAGAAAATAGAGGGGGAAGAAGAGAAGGCACAGCCAAGTGCGGCTGTGCACGGTTGCTTTTGAGTATGGGAGAGTGATTGGGTGCTGTGAGAGAGATGAATTTGTAGACAGAATTGTAACCGGAGGGAGGAAGAAGAAAGACTGAGATAGTTCTTGAAAGAAGGAGGGAAGAGATTGTAACCGGAGAGAATAACAGAGATATGGTGAGTAGCAGAGGAAGAAGGAGGGGCTGAGATAGCTATGGAATGAAGTTGTGAGGGGTTAGAACAGAAGGCACTGCAGGTGGCGGCACACGGATGCTTGGGAAGAAGGGGAGAGGGAGAAGATGGTGACCAGGGAGAGGCCCCGGCCAAGGAAGAATGGAGCAGAGGAGGGGTTAAAAAGAGTATTGAATAGCTTGGGATCCCCTTTGGATCCTCAATTCCATTTCCGACAAAGGTGATGTCATTGTCAAAAGCTTGTGACCAGAACCCAAGAACGGTGGAAAACAAGACTGCAAATAGAACAAGACAAAGATAAAATATAATAAAATAAAATAAAAAATAAATAAATAAAAACAATTGTAAGGGAAAATAAGTGGAGATTTGAATTTATTGCGCCATTGCGTATGGCGGTTGAGCCTGTAACTGTGGTTGTTTGCCGATAAAATTATCGGGATTCGAAATGGTTTTCGAAATCTTCGTACATTTCTGTATTCCACATCAGAATGATGACCGGTGTCATCTCGACATCTGAAAGTCACGGTTGACTTTCAGTTAATTTCGAATTCATGCAAAAAACCTCAAAAATGCACCTTTTTGTGTAAATTATTATTTTATTCATATTTTCCCTATAAACACGTAACACACATTAAACAAACAATTAAGCTCTCGGAATGGCCTAATTCAAGTTATTAGAAGCACTTTGTGTACGTATTTTACGCACACATCAACAGTCTAAACTTGCACAATTAATAATGCTTATTCTTAAAAAAGAAAATAAATTAACCCAATCAAATATCCAAATTTGACTTAGGTTAACCTTCAGCAACGTCCTACCAGCAATAGGATCTCTATCTTGGAACACCAAGACTGCCAAATTACCATGTTGTCCACCAGGACCCCAAACATGAAATCCATATATACCAGAACTCCGAAGAAAAAGGAATCCAAAATAGGGGCCACAGACTGTACCCGAACCATGCAATCCATAAAAGAGAAAATATCCCAAGTATTACGGGCACCAAACAACTAGACAAAATTGGAATTAAATTCATCGATGCTTGCCAACTTTGGATTGGAGTACATGAGGATCCAACCAACAATGGCGGTGATTCCATAGGGAATCGTTGAATACCCCAAGTCATGGCAACTAAGATTTTTGTGAAGAGTTCTCGCTCTCATAGGGTTTTTATTTTTATTTTTTTATAATTCCTTTTGCTTTTGAAATTCGACATAATTGACTACTGCTTTGGTGATATACAACTAATTCCTTTTCATATATATGCTTCATGTGTTTGGTGTGTGAATGCGGGAAGATGACCATATGCCCTTTTTTCTATCGGAACCTTATCGAGTCAGATGTATTTACAAGATCTTTAATAATTGACATGTAAAATCTGCCGGTTTTGAATATTTATTAATTTTTGATTCATTTACAGGTTTTTTTTTTATCAAGGTGAATAATTTTATTTAATAAACTGCATCAAGTACAGCACTCAAAGAGTATATATCGACATCGACATATATCAACAAAGACATACATCAACAATGACATGAAACAAAAAACTAGAAGTAGATACCCTCACTCGAAAGAGGAGAGGCTGACCAGTCAAAATATTTAAACCGGAATAGAACTGAGCAGTTAACTAGGTCAAAATGACCAATATACAACATAAATGGACAGGCGTACTGATTTATATGTGATTTACATACAAATTAGGTCTCTAATCATCATTATTACGCTAGTTCAATATCCATTTTAGAGTCTCTAATCCTTGTTTGCACCATTATAGGGTTTACAAGCATCAGATTGATATCGGGAGAGAAATTATGCATTTTGGAGCTTTTAGTGGATTTCCGGCAAAAGGATGAAAAGTTAACCCGAGGACCGTCTGTCAACTTGTGATCAACCCCAACTTTAGTGTGTCAACGAGTCAACAACGAGTCCTGAAAGTGAAGCACAAGATAATTCCGAAAGATTGACCAAGAAACCGAGAAGTCAAGCAAATTCAACCATGATCAACTCTGAAGGTCAAGGTCCGAGTCAAGGTCAACAATGTGACTCACCAAGAACCTTTCAAGTCATCAAGGGATATGCTAGATATGGTGAGGTCACCCCTAAACTATTCATTCTTTTTGTTCCAATGAGGATTTTCCCCCTTTACCCCTCTTTAAACTTCCTCACCCTTAAATCTAACCATACCTAATCTTAGCCCTTCATTTTCTCCCTCATTTGCCTATATATAACATTCTTTACTTCATTTAGGTCATCCTTAGGCAGCTAAAAATAAGCCACCACTTTTCCTCTCTTCTTTCTCTCCCTTTCCCTCACCTTCTGACCATTTGTCGACCGCTCCACTTCTCCTCCATTTTTCAGCCACTTTCCACCCTTCATGAAACTTGATCCACACGTCCTCCATCTGTAACTGCTAGTCAAGGCTTATCATCAAAGCCAAGGAGGAGCAAGAGAGCACCCATTGAGCATCCCTCATCTCTACTCTCTCTTTTCCTTATGTTTGAAGTTCTTATTTGTAATTTGATGATGTATACTATGATGTCTAGTGAGTAGTTACTTTGCTGAGGACTAGGGTGGTGTGCCATAGTCCATAGATATGTAGTGAACCTTTTTTGATGGTATGTGATGCCATATTGATTCATGAGCATGTTTATATTCAAATTTCATATGTTAGATGTATGGGTTAGGGAATTCACCACTTTCTAGCTATGTCTCTAGCATTATCTTGATGTGAAATTGGTGGGTGGTGCCTCTAGTTTCATAGGCAATGGAATATAGCATGTGTTGTATGTTTGATTTGTGTTCATAGCCTTTTGATGCACTTGAGATCCTTGGTTGGATCCTAAGTGGCTAAGTGTGCCAATTGAGTTGGTTTTAGTCCTAATTGGCATAACCATGTTTTCTAGTTGAATTTGATAGTATTCATAGCCTTTGGATATAGCTAGGGAACCATGACATGACTTTAGTTATACCATTGAGTTCCTACGATGTAGGATCATCACATCAATCATTTCATTGTGTTCATAGCCTTTTGATGTAATTAGAGACCTTTGGTTAGGCTCTAGCTATGCCCATTGAGTTGATCAAGATTTTGGTCGGCATGTTCATACGTTGTTGAGATTATTGGAGTTCATAGCCTTGAAGTGTTATACCAAGCCCATAACATAGCTTGGATTGGTAATAAAGAGTTTCCCTTGCTTTTGGTTGGCAAGAGTGGTACATTCTCGATTAATTGGAATCATGAATCATTATTGTAAGTATCTCATTGTGGTTGTTCATTGCATTGAAGTGGGCTAGTGTTAACCCTTAGCTCCCCAACATTTCCATACATTGCACACACACTTTACATTATTTACTTGCTTGCTTTCCTTACTTGTTGATTGTGTTTGCATTTCACCACCATTCTTTTCACAAAACCAACACACCTCTACACACTGTACATTGTCTAAATCACACACTCCACTCCTTCCACTTCTCACATATTCCATCATAGCTAGATGCACTCGACCACACACACACTACCTAGGAATTGGGGAGCCCATCGATCCTCGACGGAATGACAATCCCTTCTCTTAAACTTTACTTACCCACTACACTTTGACGATGAGTCACGTACCAGCATTCGACATTGACATCGAGGTCAAAGTCATAAACACATGATAATAATGATGTCCTATGGTTAAAGGACCAAATACCCAAATCAAAATCCTTATCGAGATCCCTGACAACAACCCAGACTCAAAAGAGTCAGGACTTATTCCATACCTAGAGACAAAAATGACACTTAATGAAGATAAAAACCAAACACAAAACAAAGCAAAACAACGAAAGTAGATAGCAACCCAACATGGACCCCAAGCTAGCCCAATGGACAAAGGTTCAGCCTAAGCCAAAAGCCCAATCCAAAACCAAAACCTAATTCGACACAGCTATGGAGATCCTACTGTTGCCAGACCTGCAAACGACTTAGCCTACATCACTAAGACGACCATCGTACCACCAAGCAAAGGAAAACGAAACGCAAACAGAATCCGACCACAACCCTTTCCCCATACCGCCAAAGCCATCCTCCATTCTCCTTCGACGTCGACCCAGTTAAGCGTATTCCATTGATCGAAAGTTACACCATACCAATAGCCCCATCAACACCACGGATCGCCGACCAAACCTTAGTAGATCTGAATCATCCCACCTCCTCTACCGCTGAACCATTCCACTATCTCCTCGATGACTGAAGTCTCGTCAACCCAATAACCCCCATAGCCAGAACCACACGTTCGAAACCTAACAGCAGCGATGCCAATAAGCCCGAATTCTGCCGATGACGAACCATAACAGCACCACAGTTGCCTCCCACTCTCGTCACCATACCCTCTCGAGCTGGAGCACAGCGACTGGGAAGTCGGCAGGCTCACGGCCGGGAGGAAGAACTGTCACTTTTGGGTTTACTCTAGTGCGTGAGGCGTGTTCAAACAGAGATGGACAATACCATTACTTTTTACTTTTTTAATTTATAAGTTAGTTTTCTACAATGATTTCTCTTTCCTCTTTTATTTGATCCGTGTTTATCTCACTCGTCTTCTTCTCTCTTCCTTCCCAAATGGATCTGGATCTACAATCTCCTCTTCTCTCCGTCACCCATCGAGAGAACTCAAGAACACCTCTTGTCCTCTTTCTATTTCTCTCTCCTAAATAGTCTCTTCTCATCCATTTATTCAGCATAGCCACTGAAAAAAAAATTACTGAAACCCTAATTTCAAACCCTACATTTCCTATTATCTATTTGGTTGCGATGATATATATAGTACACAACAAAGAAGAATGTAATGCATTGTTATTCATTCTCATTAGTCATTAGCCTCATTCATATAGATATAGGATTAACATCAGGAAGACATAACTAATTAGTATTTACGAGGACAGTCACATATAATAATATATTTATAACAGCAGAAGAGTAGATGAACAAATTAATCTAAAATAACAAGCAAAAGAAAATAGCCGAGAAAAAAAAATCAAATATGAACCTAGCAACTATTTAACTTGAAAGAAAAAAAAAGTAATTAATACTAAAAAAAATTATCAATAAGGTCAATAATTATCAAAATATTCCCAATCAGAATTGGGCTTGCTTATATTTACCAATAGGGATGATAATTTGCCTAATAAGTCTTAATTTTTCCCAATCAGGTTATTTATATAGCCCAACTGAAAATCTAAGTGTACCATTTTTCCCTTCTCTCAGAAACTCGTCAATGGCGGAGGAAGCAATTCTCACCGCTTTACCGGATAATTCCGGAGCACTACCATCAAACTTCCTCTAGATCGGCACTATTGAGTCCAGCCATAAGTCGACGATTAGCGACACCATGAGTAGAGAAACATCGGAAGTGAACCGGTTTCCGTATCCGAAACTCAATTCAATAAGATATCGAATCTCCCGAGTTGCAGAGATTGCCACCCTCGACGAAGCCACCTCCTCAGAAGCTCGATTCGCCGTCTCTGATGTCGTTTTTTGCTTGCTATTGGTGTCGGCGGAGGAGTATTAGAAGTTTCTGGTCTTTATGAGATGGTGGGTGGTCGGCAGTTGTGATAGCCAGGTCTATGGTTACGATTGTAGGGTCAGCAGTGGAGCGAAGACGAAATGGAAATGCTGGCGGGATAAGGTAGGGGAGAGACCCAATGGAGAGTGAGAGTTTGGGTTAGAGGGAGTAGTTTGAATTGGAGGCCAATGGTGAAGATGGTGGTAGTGGTGGTTTGAGGGTTCATGCTTGGTCCATTAGGGAAGAGAAACATAGAGTGCTTAATTAAGTTCTGGAAGAAGAAGAAAATCAAATTTGGGTTCTGAGAAAGGAAGGAGGGAGTTTGTGTTAGTGGACATGGTGCTTAACTGCTTACCACGTCGATTGTATTCTATCTACGTGGTGCTTAACTTTCTATCTTTGCCCAATTACTGTCATGATGATGATGATGCTGGTTTTAATTGGTTAATTTTCTGTCTTTCCTCTTTTTGATGATAATGATAATGAAAATGATTTTGTGCTTCCTTGGATAATCAAGATGATGATTTGAAGAAGAATTGGGGAACTGGGCGCATTTGTTAATTCTAGCTTTACTTGTAGTTTTGTTAATCAGTTTATTACTCAACTCAATCAATCATTCTATTGTTGATAATGTGATCGAATGGTTACCAGTAGTGTGAAATTGGCTTCTGGGGACTCACACTTCTCTTCAAATTTCAAGCAATTATACTCATTTTGGCTATTTGGTATTGTGATCATTGGTATGTGTTTATGATCCTATATACTGGTTGGGATTGGATTTAGTTTCACTATTTAGTTATACAATAGTATTGAGAACTAAGTATAAATGCCTTTAAACTTTGAATAGACAGGTCAGAAATGATAGAGGGAAAAACTAGACATGTATGCTTCAACAATGCAAAACCCGTATCACTTCCTTTCTATTCAAAGGCTTATTCAATTGGTTCTTGTTCTTTTATCTGATATATATATATTCAATTGGATCAAAAGCATTGTTTATGGGTCTATATGCTTTACCTCTTTTAGTTTGAGAAAAATGTTATTGTCACAACCAAAATATACATGTTTGTATAATAAAATCATTGGTTCTTATGTAATCGTATTGGAAGGTTATATGTATTTTATTTTGAAAGTTTTGACATAACATTTCACTATAGGGATCAAATCTTTGATGATTCCATCATACACTATGATTGAGTAGATGACAGTAAAGGGCACTGGATGGCTTCAAGTTTGATGTCATTATATTAGGTAACAAGTTTATTATCACTAAATAAATCAGTTATTGTTTGACAATAAACCTGCAAACTTGTTATTGTCATTTAATAAATAAATTATTGGCTAACAAAAACAAATAATAACAAGTTTATTATCACTTAATAGATAAATTATTGTCTGACAATAAAAGTTTATTGTCCGATAATAACAAAATAACATGTTATTCCGATCATCAAACTTTGAGGTATGGCATGTTATTCCGATCATCAAAATAACAAGTTATTCCGAGGCCGGGAGCAATTGAGGTATGACATCTCCCCAAAGGATGTTTTTCACAAGTTGGAGTTCGAACCAACGACCTCCTATTACCAGGAGTATCACTGTAGCGTTCGCCCCACTTGCAGCCTAGCATACTTCCACTAGACCAAACCCATTGGGTTAAAATAACATGTTATTGCCACTTGATAACTAAATTATTGTTTGACAATTGTCCGACAATAAATTAACTAGTCACAACTAGTTTACTAGATTATTGTCGGACAATAAACTAGTTCACTAGTTTAGAAGCTACTATTGCACTCAATCTTTCATCCATTATATTCACACAATTTGTCGAAGTTAGGCGTTTGATTCCATTGCAACTGTTTGAAAATGTTTAGATGAATGTATTAGCCCTAATTCAAATATAGAAAATACATAAATTTTACAACATAATCATTCATGGAATCCTCTTTAAATTAAAAATTGGTCAATCTCCTTGAACTTGACCTTATTACAACTGATGAAGGGCTTAAAAGTTTGTGAAAATTGCCAATTTTTGCCCGTTCACCGTAATTGCAATGTATTTGCATGTGTATCTTCAAACTTTTTATTTGCAATTGGTTTGCATATTTGTTTTGATTTTTCACTTATGTTCCTCGCATAAACTTACAAGAGAGCACCTGCATATGTATAAATAGTATAAATCTCTCTATGACCTGGTTAGACATCAAGTTTGACTACAGTAGCAACCAACCTACTGATATCCAAGACTAAATCATGTAATCATCATAACCAGATTCAACAATGACTTAAGATCTCTAGACTTCTTTTATCAAGAAAGCATTCACTTTTTATTATATTATAAACTAACTAGTAAAATATGTATGGGTTATTGCATTCAACTTTAGAGTAAAGGAAAATGAATTCAGAGACTTTTTTGGTGACTATATTATGAGACTATATTGCAACTCTCATACCAATATCTATCTCTCTCATAATGCAGATGACATCTCAAGTTTTGGGGTGAGGGAAGGGTAATAAGCATATTGCTAAAGCATTGTCAACCCTACCTTCCATAACAGCAGCATTGGGCAATTTCATGGACTGCAATCATTTAGATTTGACAAGCATTCATGAATTCCAACCTCCTTTTCCTAAATATATCCGAAAATAAGAATTTACCAGAGAAAAAAAAATCCAATTACTTAAGCACACCATTCACATTTTGAAGCCTCCAACACAGCAATCCCTAAACCAATACTTTCCCTGTACTCAAAATTCTCAAGCAACTATTTGAGCGAATGGAACACGAAGAGGAACATGAGCTGAAGCTGTGTGAATCTCAGCACATGGGGCGAAACCTGCTCAATGTTGAACTGATCCAGATCCTTATCTTTCAACCTCCTCCATCCCCTCAAAACCCAACCCATTTATTTCATATCCCCTAAATGATGTCAACCGAATCTGGTCTCGGCAAATCCTCACCAAGCAGCAGACTGTTAATGAGCAACAACAAGAAGAATCGGCGAAGCGCGGTTTCAATTGCAAGACCTACATGGTCCCGAAGGTCGAGTTTGTCAACTAAGCCCTGGACGCCGCCGTTTGTTGAGACCCCAAATATAGGATCAGCTCATTAGGCTTATTTCCTTAAGAGCCGTAATAACAATGCTAGAGTCGAGGTCAGCCATGGTATCACATTGAAAATCATCTATAAAAGGAAGAGAGGGATTAGAGATACCAGTAATGGTCTTGAGTTCTGCTTTCCTTGACAGTGCGTCTGGCGCTGAATTGTTAATACCAGATCTATATTTGACTGTATAGTTGTATCCAAGCAACTTAATCAACCATTTTTGTTGAGATGGAGTAGTTATTCGCTGCTTGATGAAGTGTTCAATTGTCCTGTGATCAGTGATGATATTGAAGTGATGACCAAGAAGATAAGGCCTCCAATGTTGCACTGCTAATACCACAGCCATCATCTCCTTGTCATATACGGATAGAGCTAAGTGTCGCTGGCCCAATACCTTGCTTAAAAATGCTATAGGGTGCCCTGACTGGGAAAGGATAGCACCAATACCAACATCAGAAGCATCACACTCAATGGTGAAGTCCTTGGTGAAATCAGGTAAGGCTAGAACTGGAGTAGAAATTAGGGCCAACTTGAGGTTGTCAAATGCTTGTTCCGCTGCTGGAGTCCATACAAAGCCATCTTTTTTAAGCATATTTGTCAAAGGCTTTGCAATTGAACCAAAATTTTTCACAAATTTCCTGTAATACCCAGCCAGGCCTAAAAATCCCCTTAATCCTTTCAGAGTCTTGGGTTTAACCCACTGTTGAATGGCCTTAATCTTGTTAGGATCAACTGACACCCCTTCTGCAGAAATTATATGGCCCAGATATTCCACACTAGGAGTGCCAAAACTGCACTTGCTGAGCTTTACCTTCAGTTGGTGCGCCTGTAGTTTTGAGAAGACCATCCTAAGGTGCTCATTATGGGTGTCCAATGATGAGCTGTACACCAAAATATCGTCAAAGAACACCAAGACAAAGTCCCTCAGCTGATCTTTGAATATGTCATTCATCAATGACTGAAACGTTGATGGGGCATTTGTTAAGCCGAAAGGCATAACAAGGAATTCGTAGTGTCCTTGGTGTGTTCTAAATGCAGTTTTGCTTATGTCAACTGGATCCATCCTAATCTGATGATACCCGCTCCTTAAATCCAACTTAGAAAAAACAACTGCCCCGTGTAACTCATCCAGAAGCTCGTCCACCACAGGGATGGGAAATTTATCCTTCACTGTAACCGCATTTAAGGCCCTATAATCCACACACATTCTAGAAGAACCATCTTTCTTCTTGACTATTAACACCGGCGATGAGAATGGACTGACACTTGGCTGTATTACTCCAGTTGCCAACATTTCCTTAACTATCTTTTCAATTTCTGTCTTCTGGAAGTATGGATATCGGTAAGGTCTTACATTTACTGGCGCTGCTCCAGGTATTAATGGAATCCTGTGATCATGGGCTCTATGTGGTGGTAAACTCACTGGTTCCTCAAACAAACCAGTGAACTCTACAATCAGCTCTTGTAACTTAGCATGAACTGAGGTGCCAGAAGATGTTTGACAAATTGGCTGGACTTCGATTAGCAGTGCTTCCCCTTCTTTCAAAGTCCATTTAGACATTGTCTTAAATGAAATGGTGTCAATGGCCTCGTTCAAAATTCCTTGCAAAGAGATTTCTTGGTCATGAATTACGAACTTCATAGTCATCTTTTTGAAGTTCCAGAGGATGTCTCCCAAGGATTCCAGCCAAGCAGCACCTAAAACTACTTCACAGCCAGGAACTGGTAGAACATAGAATTCACCCTGTAATTGGTACCCCTGAATGGTCAATTGAAACTGAGGAATAAACCCTTTAGTCTGAACTCGAGCTCCACTAGCCACTCTCACCCATAATGGTTTAGTATAGTCTACAAAACCTATACTCTTGGTTACCAAGCTAGGGTGGACAAAGTTATGAGTTGACCCCGAATCGATCAAGATGTGAACCTTCTGATTTTTTCCAACCACACCCTGAATCTGCATGGTTTTCGGCTTTGTCTCATCTGTGAGGACATTTAATGATATCAGAGGTGTATCTAGTGCCAAATGCAATGGATCTTCCACAAGTTCTTCAGTGATTCCTGTAGGCATATCAATAAGGTTGCTCAACTCCTCTTGGCCATACTGGTCTTGGGCTTCAATCATCAGGACTTTGGCTCCGCTACTTCTTTTGATGCATCTATGACCAGCGGTGTAGGGTTCATCACAAAAGAAGCATTGTTTCCTTGCCCTTCTATCATGATATTCAGCTTGAGACATAGGTCTGTCACTATTACCAGTCCTGTTTGCATTGCTGTTTGCAAATGAGGGGTTTGTGGTTTGAGCATTATAGTTTCGAGAACTGAAACTAGCGCCTATGTGACCTGTTGAAATGTTTCTAGCTGGTAATTGTCGTATTGGCTGCCTTGAACTAGCATACCGTTCCTCATATACTTTTGCAATCTCATAAGCCTCCAGTAGACTTGTGGGTTTCCTGCAAAGATTCTTGCCAGAGGGATGTTCAAACACAATAATGCAGCCATAACTAAGTGGTTAATTCAGTGGGTAGGCTCATCTGCAGAGGACGCTACTTGGGAGACAGCTACTGACATCATTTCACGATATCCAAGCTTCCAGCCTGATACATCTTCAAGTACAGCTGTAGTTTTGAAGGGGGGTGGAGATGTTGAGACCCCAAATATAGGATCAGCTCATTAGGCTTATTTCCTCCATGTGTGTGCGCGTGACTTAGGCATGATTATCTTAGGAAGAGAATATTAGTTGTTACATTGAGTGTGGTGGCTCTCTAGATTAATGCCATTTGTGGGGGGGGGAAGGGAAGCTTTTAGGGATATCCGATGGTCATCTGTGTGACCGCCATAAGCAACATATTAGAGGCTCCCCAATCCTTTGTAATTATCATCCGAGAATTAAATCTACATTTTCCTTTACGCTTTTCTCTTCTTTTTCCCTTTCTTCTTCCATTTCTATACGCCGGTCGACGTAGGCTCCCACCCTTAGTGCTTTTTAAGGACCGATTACGATCCTGTTGATGAGTATGGTTGGTGGGTGGTGGATGACTCTCTCCTCGCCTGAGGCAATAGGGTGTTAACGTAGTTTGAGAGAATGAAAGAGAGAGAGAGAGAGAGAGAGAGAGAGAGAGAGAGAGAGAGAGAGAGAGAGAGAGAGAGAGAGAGGAATAATCGATTTGAAGGAATGAGTTTGAAGTCAAGTGTGGGGGGGGGGGGGGGGGGGGGGGGGGGATATATGTCGTAAATTATAGTAAAGATATTGAATAGAAATGTAAAATTGTCACCTGTTTTTAATTAAATGATTTTATTAGATAAATTTATATTTTGTTTAATTTATTGGACAATTCTATAGTGTATATGACTTTATTGGTTATCAACCCGTATACTACTAATTAGGAAGTTTGAGACAGAAAAAAAAAAATTAAAATGAGTGAGAAAGGGAAAATATGAAATAGAATATTTAAATTTTTAGTGCTTTGATGCGAGTGAAATCTATGTGCCATTTGAATGAGTGTAAAAAGTTGAAAGAAAAGGTTCGAAGAAAAATGTAACTAAATATTTTCAATGATTTTGTTCTGTCCATCCTTTGATTAAGCTTTTGATTTCGGGACATTTTTGCCCTTCACAGCGAGCAAAATTGCCGCTATCTCCTCCACTGGGGCATTTGAGCAGAGAATTACGAAAGACAAGAGAAGACAAGAGAAGAGAAGAGAAGAGAAGGAATGCCTTGTTTTCCCCATGTAGGTTGTGTCACCGTCTGCGAAATCAACCGCGACCTAAGTGAGTACTGAGTACCCATCCTTTCTTCCTCATTGTCTTGACCTAATTTTGAAGCTGATTGATGTTCTTCACATCTGCAGTCACTACTGAGAGCCTCTCGGATGATGGAGCTAACGAAACTTATGGAAAGATTCTGGTCTGTATTGTTTTTCTTCTTACTCTGTATTTATGTATCTATCGTTCATTCATTCATTCATGGGAATTTGGTTTTGGTTTTGGTTTAGGGGATGACATTCAGCCCGGTTCCATTTCAATCGGATCATCAGCTAGTTCGGCCCAGTCTAGACCATGACGATCACTCCACCCAACATCCAACAAAGGGACTTCTACAACCACACTCTCTCTTCCATCCTAACCATGTATGTATCTTGCTTTTACTTTTCTTTACTTTTACCAATGAATTGCACTTTTTCATTGTTTTCCTACAAGAAATGAGGCTACAATACAACCATGTTTATAGTGTATGGACATTTTGGCACTCATTTCCAGTTGGGCAGAATACAACCATGGTTGTCAACATAGACAGATTTTTCGGCAACTTAATTTAGTGGAGTAGATATAATGCTGATCCATTGTAGGTGTACTTAAGGCCCGACTGCTGTTGCATTCATCCAACTTCTCTTTAACAGGAAAATCTGTATCTGCAAGCTTCCCTTACTTTTCTCGAACATTTCAAATACAAGTCAGCCTACCTAGTGCCATGTTCATCAAATATGATAATACATTACAAGGCCTGTAGCATGTGACTACAGAACTTGAGAGTACCTCTTGTTGATTAACTGATTGCTTGTGTGAATTAAATAATAATGTTAACATTTATATTAGAGAGAAACACTTGTGAAGAAGCAAGTGCATAGGCGAGAAAGAGATTTAAAAAAAAAGATTCTAAGTTTCTATGTCCTCACTCAATTTGTAGGTAAACTTGTTACCGGAAGTTGATCTTCAAGGCTTGAGCTGGCACCAACATAAACATATTATAGCATTTATATCTGGCCCAAATCAAGTCCTAGTTCGGGATTACGAGGATTCAGGTTGGAAATCAAGCCCTACTAGTTATTATTTGCAATAGTATAAGTTGTTTCTCTGTTACTTTTGCTGGTTTGTTTTGTTAGATTTTATTTCTTTGCTTGACTCATATACTTGCCAATGCAATTTATACTTCAACAGAAGGGAAGGAACCATGCATTTTGGCAAATGAGTCACAGAAAGATGTCAAAGTAATTGAATGGAGGCCAAATGGGGGGAGAACACTTTCTGTGGCATGCAGGCAAGTAACAGAATTGCTGCCTGACAACATTTATATGTGCATTTTGTATTTAGAGTGGCTCTAAGTTTGTAAGACTGAATTTGTTTCATTGCATGGGATTTATTTCAGTGGTGGAATTTGCATTTGGGCTGCTTCTTTCCCTGGCAGTGCTCCATCTGTGAGATCTGGTGCTTCTTCCTTCTTGGGAACTCTCTCTAGAGGTTCTGGAATCCGATATACGTTGGTGGATTTTCTTCGGAGTCATAACGAGGAACAGATTAGTGCATTGTCATGGAGTCCTGATGGAAGATATCCAAACAAACTCAGTTCTGGTGTCAAATATGTTAAATTGATAAGACTCTGCATGAAATTGAAGGCTTTCTCAATTTATAACAGTTATTTGTATATGCAAAATTTACACTTTTAACAACATTTTTTTTTTGTGTTGCATTTTATTGCAATAATCTACAGAAACTTGCATGCTCTATAGGATTGTGCTCTATATCGATTTTCTTTTGTGATGTATAGTATTATGCTGTATAGTCATACGTCATGGTCCGAAGCAGGAAAACATGCTCTAGCTTCATTGTATTACAAAAGAGGCTTTAGATTTAATTATAACCTGTAGTTTTATTCATTATGGCTATATATAAATTTCCTTGACGTGCATTTACATATCTGGCATCTGGCTCTTATGGGAGTTCGTCATTTACCATATGGGATGTTGCTCAAGGTATTCATCATATATTACCCATTTCTTTTGCTAGTTTCGTTCATTTTGAGTTCTATCTTGATGTTTCCCTCATAGAAGGTGTTGTTTAGCTTGCTGAATGTCTTAAACTCGATGTTCATCTGCATCTCTAGCATGTTATTACTACATTACCACAACGATTACTAGTATTGTTATTTATGAATATTTAGCTCATGCTGTCCTGTATATCCTTTCACTGGTTCTATAGTCAAGCATTCATGTTCAAACAGGCATGAGTCTGTAAGCTGACACTATGCGGCTAATTTACTGATTCAATTTTGTTTGCTGTCAAACTAACTTGGTCTGACACTTTGGCTTGTGTCTTTGCAGTTTTATTAAAAATGATTGCATAGACTAATGCACAACTGTTACTGCTTTTGCAAAGTATAATTAGTGCTTTCTGATGAACCAATATGCTAGATTCTCTGAAGATTGGGCAAAAGAAGATGATAAAGGATCCATTTGGGATTTGTTTTTTAATTTTTTTTGTTTATAACCGTCTGCATCTTCTTTTCTTTTAAAACAAAACATTTGTCAGTGTTTTAAAATTTAGCAAGGTGCTTTGCTTGAGCTTGTGCGTTTTCAGAAACATTGTTGGGAGTTCCTTTTTAAAAGCTGGTTGTTCTTAGACAGACTCTGGAACTATCGAGTCATAAGATTTCTCCTCCCCAAGCTCCTCCTTCATGATCTAGATTTTTTGTTATATTTTTAGCCTTTTCTGTTTGCTGATGTATAGATAAGATGATTTTATTCTCTTGAAGCAGAAAAAGTATGCTCTATTTTCTCAACTTATGACTTGATTACCTTATCTGCTTTGTTAGGGCTCGGGACACCCATTCGACGCGGACTATCTAGCATAACCATGCTGAAGTGGTCGCCAACTGGGGATTACTTTTTTTCTGCAAAATTGTACTGTCATCTTTCAAATATGTGTTCTTTGGTTTGGTTTGACCTAATATTAATTGAAGATGAGCCAGTTTATGATGAATAAGCTGATCATTCTGTTATTTTTCAGTGATGGAACATTTTATCTTTGGGAGACAAACACATGGACATCTGAATCGTGGTCTTCAACTAGCAGCGGCTTTGTAAAGGTCGGGAAAAGTGCTATTTTCATTTTGTAGATGCATAATAGTTTATAAAGTAACAAATTTTTCAGATTATTGGCTTGTGAGGAATGGCTCCTTATAATCGTGGTCTTATAAGCCGTTTTCTTACATGCCTATATGTTTTATTTATCACTTCATATGGTGTTGCAAGATGCTGCAATTTATATTTTTGTAAAGTAAATAATTCCTGAGGCAAGGTATCCATGGAATACGAAACAGCCAATGTGAAAATCTCAGGGCAGCGAGTCATTGGGATCCAGTGGTGGAAAAAGTGGAGAGAAGGTTGGAAGAGAGCTTTCTTATCTTTGGGGGGGGGGGGAGATTAATGTTAGTACATCGGTTTTAGCAGGATAGAGTGATTAAATGATTCTATGGGAAGGGCATTTGGGTGATGGGAGAAGGGTGAGATTTTGGGAGGACATTTGGGTGGGGGACAGATCTTTTGATGAAGCTTTTCCAAGACTTTTCAGATCGTCAAGATTCCATAACAGATCAATAGAAAGTTTAACCATCCCAAACACTATCCCGGTGAGTTGAAATTTTTGGTTTAGGAGGAATCTAAATGATGAGGAGGCAATGGAATTTTCAGATTTCTGGGGTTGGTAGAAAGAGTCAATTTGGTGAGTTCAAAAAAGGATTCGAGAAGATGGAGATTGGAAGCTTATGGTGCTTTTTCCTGCAAATCTTTTCGTAATTTTCTAAGTAACGGTAGCTCTGCTCCAAACTTTTATATTGCCAGAATGAGTCTTAATTCTTCTAGCCTTCTTTTAGCCTGGGACTATGGGTTTCGGAGGAACTTGAATGTTCGTGAGGTCGAGGATCTCATGCATTTATTAGCTGAGTTAGATTGTGTGGTGCTGGTCTCATCTAGGCCAGATAGGAGAAGATGGTTACTGGAATCTTCAGAGAATTTTCTTCCAAGTCCTTACTCTATCATTTGACGGACAACCCTTCTTTTGCTTGATTTATCCCCTCTACTCGAATCTGGAAGTCCAAAGTACCTCCTAATGAGTGTAAGCATGATTATTGCTCATGGGATGGCCAACACCTGTGATATGATTTAGAGAAGATCTTATCTTTGTATTCCTTCTCATTGGGTGTGATGTGAAAAGCTGAAGCTGAGAGTGGAAATCACCTATTTTTTACACAGACCTGTTGCTTTTGATCTGTAGACAAGGCTTTTTTGGGGGGACATGTTGAGGTGGGATAATCCAGATTCTTGTGTGGCTCTGTTGAGTGGAAGGGACAAGCTTTTTTGGTGGGAGGAAGAAGGGGAAGGTTTTTGGAAGATGTGCTATGATGGCCATTTTTGGGGTTATTTGGATGGAAAAAAACAAAACAGTTTTTGAGGAAGAGGAGCTGGGTAATCTGAGGGAGAGGGTTTGTTTCCTTGCCTCCCAGTGGGCTTCAGTTTCTTCAGAGTTTAAGGATAGTTCATCCTTTTGCTATTTCTTCAAATTGGAGAGCTGCTGGGCGAGAGGGTTCATTTCCTTGCATCCCTACTTTTGGTTATTTGGTTTAGGCTTGTTTTTTCTTAGTTTAGTGGATTCCGTATCCACTGCTCTGTTATGTACAATCTTTTTAATTTTTTTATAAAAAAAAGGTCAACTCCCGACTCCACAACCTAAAGATTGCGCTATTTCACCACTCTACTTTATTGACTAGCCTGCAATGGAACACTGGGTCTTATCAATTTTCAACTAAATCAGCCATGACAACATACAGATAGTCTCCAACACTGTAAAAGGATTACCCAACTTCTGCTCGTCCATTCACAGATGCTTGAAACTAAGTTCATCTCCCCTTTTCCACCTCCCGGAAGTCTCTGTCTTTCCTCCCTATATAGTAATACCTCACTCATGAAGCATATTAAAAGCAGATTTAGTTGAACAGCAATTTCCAACCTATATTAGTTGCAATTTTCACCATTTATACTTATTGTGTGTCTTTATATCAGGGAGCATCATGGGATCCTGATGGGCGTATGACACTTCTTGCTTTCTCTAAATCTTCAACTTTGGGTTCCGTTCACTTTGCTTCAAAGCCTCCATCTCTGGGTATGCAAGCGTACCTGAAAGTTCTTATGTTTTAGCTAATCTTTTTGGTGTGAAACAAGACTTATTTGTTTGACATTTAGTGTGTTCCTTTTGATCTCAGTTTGTTGCTTTGCCGCCCCTTACCTTTTTTTTTTGGTGAACTTAATTGACATGAGAATTTGTTAGAAACCTAACAGTTGGAAGGGCATCCAAATAAAAGACTTATGATTTTATAGCAACTACCATTGAAAGCTCATTTTCTGTACAAATTGACTGGTTAATTTCAACTTGATTGTTGAATTTGCTCCTACAATTTTAAGAAGACTTTCTCATACATTTACCGATGAACTTCAATTCTGAAGAACACATTTCTCTGCATCTCTTTCCTTGCTTAGTGAGGGACGTACACACCTTGGGTGTTAATGCTTTATTTATTTATTTTTATTCTTTGTAAAGGTATTATAGTGTGTATTATGCTCTTTTTAATACATTGAAAATGTGATGGTTTGTCATGGAGGCGAATAGAACTTGCAAATGCTTTTCAAATGAATGTCGATAGTGTCAAGAACTCAAGATGAATAACAGTTTGTGAGTTGGTATTGATGAAATATTTTCTGAACCTTACTGGCGAAATCTCACTGGTATTTCTTTTAAATGTTTCTTTTTCTCAGATGCTCACCTGTTGCCAGTGGAACTACCAGAGATTCTGTCTTTAACAAAGAGGTAGAAACAACCACTTCCAATTGTTTTAACATTCTCAATATTTTGATAGCTCCATGACTCATCACTTTTTATCTACTGGTTTTCATTTAATCGGCTTTCCTAAAGGAAACTGAATTGTTATTGTGATTGTTGCGAAGTGAATTGCATTCAGCATGATATCTTGATATGTTCAATGTTAGAAGTGAATTGCGTTTTTTTATTTTCTATTTTATAATATTAATACGAAAGAAACTTTCATTGAAAATATCAAAAGCATCAGTACAATATATAGTCTAAAACGCTACATCGTTCCAATCACAAGAGATTTCAGGAAAAGAACAATCCCTGAAGACACCGATGCCTAAACGGAGGCCCAATAACGGACTTTATCCCAGATCAGATCCATGTCTCCATCCCTTGCTTCCTCAAAAATCCTTCTATTCCTCTCCATCCACATCACCGTAAAGAGTGCCAATATAGCACATTGCCCTAGCACCACACCCCTCTTTCTTCCACCAGAACTTGTACCTTTTACTCAATAACACACTACAAGAATCTGAATTGATCCAGCTCACTTGGGTCATGCTCAACAATCTTTGATGCAGCATCTGGACAATGGAGCAGCAGGTGATCTGAACTTTCAGCATCCTGTTCAGACATCATGCACCATTGGGGAGACACACACCAAGCACAAGTATCCCTTCTTCCCTGAGCTCTAAGCTAGCACACCTACCTTGGGAGGTACTTTGGCCAAAGTGCATGAGAGGGGCCGAAAAGATAAAGAGAAGGGTTGTCCACTCATGCTATGTGTGCTGTAATGTCTGGAGTTTATAGCAAGTCCAGCTGCCTTTATTTGGTAGCTTAGGCATGATGTTAGATTTTTAGCATTTCTGCTCTGGAATGCTTAAAATCTTGTTACATTAGGAGTAGCATGTTTTTTTCAGTGTTTATCATCCACCCTCACTCTTCTCAGACCAAAAAAAAAAAAAAAAAAGGGGGAAATCCACCCTCACCCTTTACCACATCATCAGATTGCTGTGCCCTGCCCCAACAGATTTGTTACTTTGCCAAAAAAAATATTTGTTACTTTGCCTTCTGAAGTCGAGAAAAAATGAAAAGGAAAGGATACCCATGATTACATTTATGTTGTCTGATAATCTCCACAAATGAATAAAACTCCAATTTACTTTCTTATTTCATTCTTCTGTTCTTCTCATAAGCATGTTCTTGCCATTGAGCTTTGCGTTTCACTGGGGACATCAGATACAAATTCTCCATCAGGAGTTCAGGACTGACCACACGAAACAATCCTTGAACTCAGAGTTGCATAAACATGAAACTCTCATACTTCTCATCTTCACTCTCTTCTCGCTCTGTGTACAGTACAATCCTCGAGTGCAATAAGTTAGCTATTACTTGATTTTTGGTATGCCAAATTACCCATACACTTTAATGAATTATGTGAAACTACTTCAATAAGTTCCTGCTCGAGGCATGGACAAAGAGTCACCATAGGAGCTGGTGCATTTAAGCATGTCTAAAAGAAGAAGATTGTAATACATTGTAGTTTCCTTAACTTCCTAATGTGTCATCGTATTTTTGAGCCTGTGAGTTAGATATTTATTGTGGCTATTGTCTCCCATCTTTAGCCAAAAAAGCTCTATGGTATATTATTTCAATTTCAAACTACAGTTGCAAGTTGGAAAACCTCAACATAAATATTTTTAAATATATACTAATATATACTACTTGTACATGGTAATGTGTGTCGAAGACAGTGCTGATATGTTGTTGTCTCTTCCAGTCAGGGAATTGAGAAGATAGCTTGGGATGCTTCGGGAGAGCGATTGGCTGTATCTTTTAAAGATTGTGATGAGTTGTATAGTGGTCTGATTGCCATCTATGATGTTAGGAGGACTCCTCTTATCTCTGCATCGTTAATGTGAGATGAATATTCTTATTGTTTATGCTAGATCTTTGGTTTTTTTTTTTCCCGTTAAATAGTGTTCAAATGCTGAATGTTAAATAATATTGTTTGTTGACAAATAGAATGGATAACAATTTTTCCTTTACTAATGATTTACTATAATATGAATACAGTGGGTTTATCAGAGGACCTGGGGACTCTCCAAAGCCTTTGGCATTTTCATTTCATGACAAGTTTAAACAGGGACCATTGCTTTCTGTGGTAAGTAGTTTTTTTAAAAAAAAAAATTTGGGACTTTAACGGACGTGATGTGTGCATAAATTATCTGATAGGATTTCATCAAGTTAAGATGTTTTTGTATTAAATTTCCATCCTCGCACTGGTTTTCATTTGCAATGATCAGTACCAATTATTTTGGGAAATTTTGGAGTCGTAATTGAAGAATGGCAAGAAAAGCTGTGGCAACTTGCTTAATTAATCCCTTGTGAGTTGGGAACTGGGGTGCAATACGGGGTGTACGAGGGAAACACATTCCCAAATATAGGCAGGAGTTGCCTACTAAAGTGCATTCTAACGTAGTGACGAAACTAGCTGTTTTTTTAGTTATAGCCATAGTTGCGCACTGTAGCTTCTTTGTTCTTTAGGGGCCTTATATATATGTATGTATTTTGATATATATATATATATATATATATATAACAGGTGCTAAAAAGGAAAATCTTCTTGAATAGGGGACTTTCATATAATTTTGCCAATTATTTATGAAAAAAAAATTGTTATGCAGCTTGGACTAACTCGTGCATACTTTTGCAGTGTTGGAGTAGTGGATTTTGCTGTACCTACCCTCTGATCTTTCGTTCCCATGTTCTTCCCTAGTTTGTTCCTAAATTGCTCTACTACCGGCGATGCTTATTTTCAGCACAGGAATGTTTTGTACATTATTATGTAAAATTGAATATTGTTAACCTAGCAGTTTAAATTCATCTAGCCTCCTGAATATCTCATTATATTTGTAGTGTCATTTTCCATGACGTGCGAAATTACAAAGATCTACAAGGCATCTGCAGTTTCTGAGTAGCATACCCAAACTTTTGGTGTATCAGAGAAGGAAAATTACAAAACCAAAAACACGAATGATGAAATTGATTAAACAAATATGTTCAACATTTAACACCATCAAGAAACTTGCAATGCGTATACCATCAAATCTCATGACAATGAATTTAACTTGTACCTGCAATCAAATTGATCATTGTTTTATGTCCATTCTGTTGTCGATGACAATATTGTGCTTGAATTATCTTCGGCATCCGCACTTGGGCTTTGTTGAAGATATAAGAAAGGCTTGGGAGGCATTTGTAGGCTCTCGATTTCTCCTTCAAGCATCTCTACCACTTTATTCATAGAAGGGCGTTCGCTAGGCTTCATTTGTATGCACCACAATGCAACTATGATCATCTTCTTTATGATTTTCATTTCTTCCTCTGTGGCATCTCCAATTTCTATGTCTTTTCCTTCACTCAATTGGTCAGAAACCCATGTAGGAAAATGCATTTGGCTAAATTGGCTTGAATGCTCAACCGTCGAATCCAAATTCTTCCTTCTACCAGCCATTTCCATCAACAACATGCCAAAACTGTATACATCGGCTTTGTATGAAATGCCCCCGATGTTTTTATAGAATAGTTCTGGAGCTATGTATCCCATGGTTCCTCTTGCTGCGGTCAAAGACACCATGCTATTATCCAACGGGTTTAGCCTTGCTAACCCAAAATCAGAAACCTTCGGTGTAAATTTCTCGTCTAGGAGAATGTTGTGAGGCTTGATGTCAAAGTGCAAAATTTGCATGTCACATCCTCGATGTAGATAATCAATACCACGAGCCACCCCAAGCGCGATTTTGAATATTTTTTCACAACTCAAGAATGTGAGTCCTAGTTGAGAAAAGATATACTTTTCAAGAGACCCATTGGGCATAAAATCATATATAAGAGCACGATTTGATCCCTCAACACAGAATCCAATAAGTTGCACCACATTAACATGGTGAATCCTTCCGATGGTAGCGACTTCGTTGATAAAATCTTGCCCATTAGCTCTGGATTTACCCAACATCTTGATGGCTACA
The DNA here is from genome assembly GCA_030142095.1 of Rubus idaeus. Taxonomy (NCBI): domain Eukaryota; kingdom Viridiplantae; phylum Streptophyta; class Magnoliopsida; order Rosales; family Rosaceae; genus Rubus; species Rubus idaeus. The sequence goes on along the minus strand of CM057970.1, from coordinate 15,703,175 downwards.
AGATGACCACTACGGAGCTTTGCCTTGTATACCGTACCATAGCCTCCTTCACCTAGTTTATCCTTGAAACCTCTTGCCATCTTCTTGATGTCTGCGTAGGAATATCTCACCGGCATGAGATTGATGTTACTCTGCAGAAACTCTTCTATATTCTCGTACATTGACAAGTGCCTTCTTCGGCATTTGTAGATTAGTAATGCAATCACAAAGGGAAAGCCAAATAAAGGCTTTGCTGCTTGGAATAGAGCTGCGGTTGACAAAAAAAAAATTGAATCAATAGATAGAAAAGCATCAAATGATTTTGCTTTGAATAAAATGATTTTGTAATCCACATCTTACCTAAGTAAATCATTACACTGAGAGTATAGATCGGCCACTCGCTTATGTTCCAAGGTCCTAAATAGATGAAGAAAGCAATAAGATTAGCACCCACATACACTTACTAATCCTAAAAGCATATCTATTACACTACAACATTCCAGTTGAATATTTAAGAGAGTGCATAATGACACAAACGAATTTATGCAGCACCAACTTCTCTTTACTTACCCTTTGAGGTTTACAGAAAATTCAGGAGCGAGAATTAAAAAAAAAAATGGGGGTCAAGAGAGAATTGCTGAGGAAGAAATTCCTGAAAGAATGATGTAGGCTAACTACAACAGCTACCCTTTTTCCCCTGTTGCAAGTAAGATATATCCACCCTCATTTTCATATGAACATATTTGGTGATTCTAACATTTATTAATTAATGTTTGGATCCCAAACAGAAGAAAAGTAGTACCTTTATATACCCGCGAGCAGCTTAAAATTTCGTTATTGTTCATATTTCGAAACCTCTGGCACATCTCATCTTTTCCGCATCTTCCACATCCATAATTATACCATGAAAGTTCAAAGCCATAGACTAATTCACCGTATAAGCCTTCACAGGACATGGTGGGCTTTTCGGTTATTGACACCGACGCCAAAACCATTAGTGTTATTTTGCACGAGTCCGCCCAAGTGGCTGGCCTTAGGGGGAATCTTGGAGTATCTGGCACTATGAAATAGGAATTAGAATGCATGGTCTTGTTGATGCATGGAGCAGTTTCAACAAAGAGAGGAGAATTCACTGGATTTGCACAGCTCAAAAAAACTATAGGCACTGATAATAGCCCTGCGTATCCGTATTGAGAATAAGAGTCTGTATAACTAAAGTTGAAGCTGGTTAAAGAGTAAAGAGGGTTGGAGAAGTTGTAGTTGATATCCCCAACACCAGCATCCACAAGTCGGATTGTGAAGTTATCGTAATTGATTTCCTGCACGTAATACTTGCCCGAGTACAAGTATAATACTGTAATATTTGCTTCACAAGATAGCTCATACCTTTTGTTTCCACAGCCTTCAAGGTCTCCTTGTAATCGAAATGGAGGAGCTATATTAATATTCCCACAAGAAAGAGCACAAGAAGTTTGTGAACCAACGAAAGATGGAGGAAGGATGAGGAGAAGGGTTGTGCAAGCAGCTAACAGGAGAATTCCACCAGACATGGTCAGAAAGCAGGTGGAGGAAAACTAGGGAGGGAGACACTTCCAATTTAAATAACAACTCTGACAAAACTATTGAGATTATTAGGCAATTAGCTTCTAGTCTCAAAATATATATAAATGAAAATTGTATATATATATATGGTTTTCAGACCACACAAGGCTAGCATACTCAGTCAATGAACATGACTAATGTAGCTCCATTGAATATTAAGCTTAGCTTCTCAATCAACCAAAAAGGTCACACTCAAGAGACTGAGTCAAATGATTCATTTCCTGCACCAGCCATAGCCATGTCTTCATACATTATATTCTGAATGGAATCAAACTGCTGCAACATTCAACTTTCCAACACTAAAAATGCTTTTCAATTTCTTATGCTGGTTGCTCATAGTAGCAGAACTGGTGCATGGTGGAGTATGCCTTGAAAATTGCATGGAAACAAGATGTAAACCCCATGGCCCAACCATCCGATTTCCCTTTCGAATAAAAGGTAGGCAGCCAAATCATTGTGGCTATGAAGGCTTTGACATATCATGCACCAATGACAAGCAGACTGTTCTGGAGATCATGCCATCGTCTGCTAACAAGTTCTTTGTGAAGAAGATTAACTACGCATCTCAGGAAATCGATATATATTACCAGATTGGTTGCCCTCCTCAACAGGTTTTCGACCTCAACAGTTTGTCTTCTTCCCCATTCAAATTCGTAGAGGGTGGACGGAACTATACAATATTCAGCTGCCCCTCATCAAAAGAACGAGACGAATATCTACGATCTAATGGTCCTTATTGTGGGGCTAAATTGAGGCCTTGCAACCATGGCAGCAATGCTGTAGGCAACCAGATTTTCGCTATTCGAGGTGATGATTGCCCAATTGAATATTTTCCCCTAGTGTCTTGTACTAAGGTGCATGACTACTACATATCATCTTCAGTACCAGACATGTCTCTAGGAAGCAGGCACAATGTTCTGAAGCTGCAATGGTCCAAGCCATCATGTCAACATTGCGAAGGGTTGGGAAAGATGTGTAGATCGAAGAGTGAGCAATTCACACCTAATCAGACTGAAACTACTGAATGTATAGATGTGGCCAAAGGTACCATCACTCTAAACTCAGAAATATAATTCCTCAAAACTACCATATACTTTCTGCAATACAACCTCAGGGCAATGGATCAACAAACTATATATATGAAGCTAACACTTTCCATACATTTCCATTTCCCTCAGACTGTTTCATTCCTACTTCAAGTGTTTTTTTTTTGTTTTTGCATTTACAAAGCTAGATAATATGTAGAAATAAGTATGCATGTGTGATTGTGTGTACATATATGCAACAAACTTTAAACAAATAGTACTTCAGGACATTATTGATTTGATAAGCAAATGTACTTATTTGATTGATTCGCAACTTTTACAGGACGTCCTAGCCGTGCAACCCTAAAGATATTAGGTAACTTCCTCGAGCTAATTTTAATAAATTTATTCGTGTATCTATTTATTTTGATGTAACTTATAAAACTTAACGTAGGTGGCCACATGTGCAGGTACTTTCTCACCTTCTGTGGTTCTTATAGTTACAGGAGGTGTCTCTACTTTTTTTTTTCTCTAAAAGAAAAAAAAAAAAAAATCAGGGGAGAAATGAAAAATTTTTTAAAATTTTGAGCTCTCAAGCCAAGTAGATATTCCTATGTGATATTAAGAGGATAAATTTTGGATTGGGAGGGGTGGAGGAACTCCTTAACGTAGTACAAAACTTAAAAGGGGGCAGATTATAATGAAGTAAGAACGGTATACATCATGTGGTGTGGTCTTTTGCCGATGGGTTATAGGATTATGGGCTACACGCCAGGAGATCTTGGTTGGGAAGAGGAATTGAATATCTTCACCAAGGGTGTGATCAACAAATCCTCCATTTTGATATCAAACCCCATAATGTTTTGCTAGAGCAGGACTTCACCCCAAAAGTTTCTGATTTTGGTCTAGCAAAGTTGTGCTCCAAGGATCAAAGCGCAATATCCATGACTACAGCCAGAGGGACCATGGGCTACATTGCTCCCGAAGTGTTCTCTAGGAACTTTGGTAACGTGTCCTATAAGTCAGATGTCTATAGTTTTGGAACATTGTTGCTTGAAATGGTTGGGGGTAGAAAAAATTTTAAAGTCATGGAGGACTTCACCAGCCAAGTGTACTTCCCAGAGTGGATCTACAACCTCTTAGAAGAAGGGAACGACCTAAGAATCCATATTGAGGATGAAGGAGATGTTAAAATTGCTAGGAAACTTGCAATTGTGGGTCTATGGTGCATCCAGTGGCACCCAGTAGATCGGCCATCCATGAAAGTTGTAGTTCAAATGTTGGAAAGAGATGGTGACAATCTAACCATGCCACCTAATCCTTTTGCCTCTACTTCAAATTGAATGAGCTCGAATGAGTGCACTAAGCTATCTATGCCTGCAAGACATTCACACTTATGACTGCAAGTGTTACCAGAACTACTGTAATAACAATTCATTTATAGTGTTAATGTTGTTTAGGGATACTGCTAATTTATAACAATTACTAGCATATTACTTGAAGCAATGGCAGATCCTTACTATGTTCTATAAAATGCACTATGTTTTTCTTTTTGTTGCTCAAAACAAGACTTAAAACCTAAACTCCAGTGCCAGTTAGGCTATCTATGAAACGGCACTTTGTTTCATAGATAAGTGGGAAAAGCTGTTGACAGAAACCAAGGCAGAAACAGCTAATTCCAATTGAATCGATAACTCGCAAGTGAAGATGACAAACATATGAAATCTGCATAACCATGCATGGAACTTCAAAGAATATGTTAGTTGCCTAATTGCCTAATCAAATCACCTTTACCTAACAAACAAGCTACAGGAAAAAAAAACATTTCGTAAAGTAACATTTTCAAACAGGAAAGTAGAAAATTATTACTTTGAGCTTGACACAGAGTGCAGTTACTATAATTTTACAGCTGGGAATATTCTTTGCAATAACAATTTGAGACTCTTGGATTTAGAAGTTCTATAGCAATGCCAATTATTCTTTAAAAGGAAAAATATCACATAATCCATACTCGTCTGTTCTGAGAGATAAAAACGTATAAACAACAAACAATTTACATTAATGTAGTGAAACCACTCACTATAAATATGGTATAAGATGGATGTTATATTATATGTATATGTCCAAGTATTAAAGGTTAACCGTAAAAGACTAGGATTAAATATATGTTATATGTGCAAGAATTATTATCATTTATGCTTTGACTTTTGTTGAGCATGATGTTGGCTGAGAAATTTCTTTAAAACAAGCATTTTGCTAACCAAAAGCTTAAATGAAATAGCTGACTGGTGAGCCTGACTATCAACACCATGGAATAATAGTATATGGAGTTATGGACTCCTGAGCTGTTGAAGAATAGCTTAATTAGTAGAGTTGATTGAGCCTACATTGTTGGCTGATTAAGTAAACACAACTCTACTGATTAATAAGAACTGCAAAGAGATGCACAAAGTTGAAGCAGCCAACATTGTCATATTAAGTAAACACAACTCTACCGATTAATAAGTATTAAGGTCATAATCAGTTTGGTTCTTGTCATAATCTGTCAAAAAATAAACAAGTAAAAAACGACTTGTAGCTTTAGAAAAGATTATATCCAATATTCCAATCCATGGTCATATATGTGGGTGGTCCGGTGGTGGGAGGGGAAGGAAAGAGGACCATTTTGCTTAATAATTTATGTGAAGCTGTATTGCTTCTTTATAGGGTTTGAAGATTCAAAGCGTTTGACTTTGAAGATTCAAAGTCTTTCACTAGAGTAATATGAAGAAACTTCTTCCCTAGAGTAATATGAAGTATGAACTATTTCCTCTCTGAAAGTTATAGTAGTTTAAGTATGAGTGGTGTTGATAGGGTAAAATTACCCAAAGACCAAGCTGATCCTTAATATTAAAGGGGCTCAACAAGTGGTCAAGTGCTCCATATATGGTGGAGTGCTTCCATTCTACCAAGTGTTTTCATGCTACTATTGCTTCCATGCTGCAATGCTAGGGCACAAGCCCATGAGAAAGCACTTGCTTCACTTAGGGTCACAAGCCTGATAATAAAATATGAGCACAATAAATGGACTAGAGGTCCTCAAGAGTGCTCTACTTAAATGAATGCTCGACATGAAAGGAATGCTCTAATGCTAGGACTTCATAAAGTGCTAATGATATGAGCTCTATGGATGAGCTATGAGGTCCTCAATAGCCCATGAAGGCTAAGAACACCTCTAAGGTGGACAAATATATTGATGCACCACAAGTCCACTACTGAAGGAGTGCTCCATCATAAACCCAAGAGGTCATGAGCCCAAGAGGTCCAACTCAAGGAGTGCTCCGACTATGAGCCCGAAAGGCTATAAGCCTAAGAGGCCAGTATGACCTTTGAGGTCTTAGAATTTCTACAAAGAAATCAAGCCCCAAGAGGGTACGTTGGGCACAAGAAGACCAAGTGGTCGGCCCAACATGACGTGGACCACTGAACAAGTGCTAACCACATTGCACTACTCAAGGTGACGATTTCCTCGACCTGAGTAGACTTCTAATAGGACCTAGATCATAATCTAGATGCAAGAGATATGGTAATTCTAATAAATCTACAAGTCCTAAGAGGACAAAAGAGCTCATTAATACTCTATTAATGCTCCACTATAAGGACTCGTCAGCCACCATTAATGCTCCACTATAACTCGTCAGCAATCATTTACGAGTGCTCCATTATCGCTAAGTGCTCCATTATCGCTAAGTGCTCCACTGACCTATGTCAGATTAATCATCACAAGACACGTACGAGAGATACTATGTATGGAGCAATGCTACGCCTACTTCTATATAAAGGCTATTAAACCTCATTGTCAAGGGGAGAACACAAATGTTATTCATCAATCCTGCAAATCACTCTACTGATTCTGGGATTGGAGAAAAGCTCAAACACAAAAGCTATCAACTAGTCCTTACAGGCTAGGAATGATCAAACACTTTGTAATCCTTTTGTATTCTCTTATTTTCAATAGTGAAACACCTAAACACCACAGTGGACGTAGCCCAAATTGGGTGAACCACTATAAATTTCCGTGTTCTTTGTGTTCCTTCAAGTTTTACTTTGAACGGCAATCCTAAGCACTGGACCTAATTTAGGGAAATGGTGCACTGCCAGCTCGGTCATGCTAAGCTGGCAATGGAGGATTGCATGCCTCAATCTCGACGAGGTCATATAACTGTTGGTACCAATTTTAGGCATCAACAAGTGGAAATTTGTGCAAGCCACTCATGAGACTGCGTCTTATAGGGTGCGTCACTGGACGTTGGAAAGACGATTGATTGGAAAAGAAGACCATGCTTGGGAGACTTGAGAATGTAACACAGAGCCTTCCAGTTTCTTTGTTTTTAGGAACCAAATAATTGAATAATTTGCAAACCAGGTACAATGAGACGGAACCAGGTCTAGGTAATACACATTGTCTTTCCAATGTAAATCCCGTCATCAAGATAGAAATTAATGATAGCTATTCAGAATGAGGCCTAACATGTCATCCCAAGACCACCAACTGACGTCTGCAACTCTTTGTGATTTACCAGAAGTCTGCTATCCGTTCAAAATTATCGGACCAAGCCAATAGGAACAGTGCTTATGTGGGTAGGGGAATCGTAACCCCATAATGGGCAAGCCAACTCAAGTTTCATCTTCGCCTTCTGAAAGCAAGCAATCTTGTATTTGTTCCCTGAAGGAAAAAGGTCAAATTAAAATGATTGTAGGGTCCTATTTCCATTTTATTTGTCCTCAGCTACACAAAGAAAATAAAATAACTGACAGCCACCAAAAATGATCATGAAGAATTTGATCGAATGATCCCAGAACAGAAAACATGCATTAGTTTTCCCATTCAACGGGTGAACTGGAAACAAGATGGCCTACTCTAGAGAAAGTTAACCCCATAAGTTTTCTGATATTTTATTAATTTGGGTCTGATGTTTTGTGGCAAAACATGAGACAATCAACTTTAAAACTCATAGATTATCCTATCGGTTCTTCACTTGAATTTAAGTACAGAAGAAAGCAGAAATTTTACCTTCCAGCCCTGGGTTCCATGTTGCACTTGCTTGCACACAAGGTGAATGTCCATGTTGACACCAAGAGTACCGTTTATCTTTTCAGTTTTCTGATTGTTATTCAATGCTTACTTGGGTTTGTGTGTAAGATTTAGTATGATTTGGTGGATCTATGGGTTTTGTATTAGATTTAGTGTTTTCTAGTAGAGATAAAGCGGTGTAATGGCAGTGCAAATTGCAGTGATTATGGGTCAATGCACTGCAAAACTGCAAGACATGCATTGACAGAAGTGCCCTATTATTAAAAGCCTCACTTGCTAAAGGACATGTGCATGAAGCCTAGTGGCAGAGCAAAGTTTCTTCCTAGGTACAACAAGATTATGGAAATCCAAGCCATCACAATAGACAGATAACTAAAAAGTATGCCATTCTGACCTGAGCCCATTGTAACTGTTAAGGTTGTCATGCTTTGCCCGAGCGATCAGCTGCTGAGGTAAAATTGCAGAAAATTGATTCAGTAATGAAGGGTCCTGGGGAAGTATCTGAAACTGGCAGCTCAAACAGCAGGCAGCACCAAAATTGTCCGGACTTGTATGGCATGGCTCAAGATTGCGCAAACTTAGCAAATCAGATTTGCTGAGTGGACTGTTGCAGATAAAGCAGAATAACTCTGAAGAAAAACATTCATTAGGTTTAAGGTTATATCTCTTCTGACGCCTTCGAGTTGCCAAAGGGACATTAGAGTCATCGATCTCTTGAATTCTGTTGAAATGAAATGGGATAAGCTTTCCAGCAGTTCTCACAATTGTGCACTCTCGAGAAGGATTTTCTTCCTGGAAAACAAAAATTCAATGAAAATTGACCATCACGCTCTGTTTAAAAGAAACTCCAAAGTAGAATATAGGAGAGTGAAATCCACACCCTTTTTCTATTATTTTAATATATTTGCATCTCATTCTTGTGAGAGTAATAGTGGAAGGTGGGGGGTGTGGATTTCAATTATGGGGGTGTGAATTTCACCCCCTTATATATATATGTGTGTGTGTGTGTGTGTGTGCGTCTTTATAACTAAAAGGAAATTCGTGCAAAATGCATGTTATTTAATTTGATTTAGACCTTTAAACCAAACTTATCAGCCTCTTGAAGGGAACAAATGGTACAATTAGCTATCTTAACCTTCTGTTAATGCCTTTTACAAACTAAATCCATATTAGCTCAAGAATTAGTGACCCTGTATTTAATAGGGGTAAGAATGCTAATTATGCCTTGAAAGAAACTTCAAGGTAAAACTGCTCGCTCTATATGTCTTCCTAACGAAAAGGAAAAATCATATTTGGAGTAAGACCATATATCTGCAAAATGCATGTTTTTGGAAAAAGTTATATGAAACTTGACCATCACTTTCTGTTTTAAAGAAACTTCAAGGTAGAATATATGTCTCTAATAAAAGGAAATTTATTTTGGAGTAAGACGATAATTATGCAAAATGCACATTATTTTGGAAACTTGAATGTTAACTTTTAAAACCAACCTTATCAGCATTTTCAAGGGAAAACAATGAGTACAATCACTATTACCACCTTCCCTGGATGTCTCTTGTAGTTTACTAGTTTGACCTTTCATTGATGCCACTATTTTACATGTAAAGTGCATACTGAAATCTACTAGGAAAGTTGCTCTTCCTAAATGCTGATGCCAATGCAACTCCGTAGCTCATAAAAATGCAACTTTCTAACAAATACTTCACATTACTCATAAATGATAAGAGAAACCATGACCACTTTGTACCTGCAAGAGTGACACAAATGATGAGACCAAGCCATTAATGCCAGTGCAAGGACTTCTTATCAACTCAACTGTTTTTAGACTGCCCTGCCAAGAGGAGATATTAGACATTATTATTAAGGAGGGATAACAAAATTCTCTATGAAGCTGTTACAGAAATGAGATAAATTACAAACCCATCAAGGCGGCAAAGCATGTTCAGCTCTTGTGCAAGACAATCACGAAGAGGAAGCAAAACTGGGATTTCCCACCTCGAATCAACATACTGTATATCTGCTGGTAAAGAATATCCTTGTCCCTATAAAAAGCAAGTATAAATACTAGACAATGAGATAAATGGTCTTCATTTCACACATTATGACAAAGGAAAAACAATTGTAACACATAAACCAAAAAAAAAAAAAACCACCATGCAACCTTCCTGCAGAAATCATACCAAGAGTTGAGCCAAATGGAGTTACGGGAAGTACAAAAACGCATAAAGAGCATGTTTACAAGCATCAAAAATAAAAGTGGAACAGATTACTACATTATTGCTACACTATTTTTTTCATTTTTAAGATGATATCTTTCTAGGTTCATTAATATAAATTAAGAATTATGCATATTAATTGCATCAAGATGAAGAAACCAAAATACATATTTGGTATGCTGGACAATTAGGGCCCCGACATCAGAGAAGATAAGTAGTGTGCACACAACAATATCTTTCAGAAGGTAGCTACTAACTAATATTCCACCAAAAAAGTCACAAATTTGTGTAAAATAATTGCATGAGGCAAGCCCTAGATTCATCTGCAAAGGATAAGTGTAACCATAACCACTACTTACCCAGCTATTCTATTGACTTGTGCACGAAATTAGCAGATACGATCAGTTTATACCATTTTGTTAAGGTTAAGGTAAATTATTTTCTGAAATCAAATGTATCGAAGGCAATGTCATGAATGCTAAAGAAAAAATGGCTAAAATATTATAATACAACCCTTCACAGGGGTTGAAATGAACAAACAACTTGATGTAAGGCATTAAGAAAACAGACCTTCACAGTGGCTGTAATAACATGGCAAGCAATCCTTGATATGCATGATCCCAGTAGAAGTCTGTTGTATCCATTTTGAGAGGCAATCTGCAACACACAAAAACATCCTGTAAGAATTAATAACACTCCCCTTGACTGTATCTTTTTACTTTAAACATGTATCCAGATCTGAACCTTTTGCAAGGCCAACATCCGCAGATGCAGTAAAAGATCTTCTTTTCCTGTGACATCTTCAACAGCATCTAGCAACATCTTTAGTCTCTCCCTACAATCACCAGAATCTGAAGAGTACACACTTTCAATCGGTACAACATACAATTGTTTTGTTGGTGGGGCTAGATTTTCCACGATAAATCTAATGTCTTCAACTGCTTTGTCTGTTTCATTAGATGGAACAGAATAAACAGTACTTTCATCAATAAATGCAACTCCAACACCGAACACTGGTAATGATCTATCCCTACTAGCATCAAAATTCTTCTGTGCTTTATTATGCATCTCATGTACAAACTGTAAAGCAACCCTGAAACCCAAAATAACAGCATTCCAGAATTCAATAAATCTTGAGGGCAAATTTTACATATAACAACATTTCAATACATTTTACACCCAGTGTAACAATACACCGATCTTTTGAATTGCCAAAATAGCTATTCAATCAATAAATTTATCCAATCAATAGCATAAACAAGATAAATGCCTTTCTATTAAGTTTAGAATCCATCATGTAATTTGACTGAATGAACTAAGTCGATCAAATTTCTCCATTCTAGTGTCGGTGATAGTTACTACATGAAGCACAACTGTGATTGAAATCGAATCAAATGACTACTAGAGAAAAAGGGACCTGGAAGAAGGACCACCAGAGAAGGCGACCAGGACGTTATCAGTTGGAGAAATCATGGCGTTGGAGGTCACAGCGAACCTGAACTTCCCAAAGAGGTTTCCACGAAAGCAATCAGCGCAGAATCGGGAATCGTCACCGTCGGTATCAGCAGAGATGGGAGGGTTTGCCTTGCACTTGAGGCACAAACCATTGTTGTTGTTTCGGTTGCCGATAGTGTTAGTAGCAATTGAATTGGTATCCTTGCCTTTAACATCTTCTTCTTCATCTTGTTGCTCTCTGTAGCAATTTGACTGGCAAGTTGAGGCACTGCACGCCATGGTTTAGTCTCAGAGCACTGAGCTCAACACTTGAATATTAGCCTCGACTAGCCTAGCTCAGGCTCACCTTCACTTCAATAAGAATAGTATTGTCCTATGTTTGATGCAAGCAAGAATTAAGAGCAAACCCAGAAACGAAAACAAAAATGAAAGAGCACAAGTAACCCAGCAAGCATAATAGCATACCAAATCACCCAATTAATCACCGAGAATCGAGCACTATGCATAATAGCATCTCAATTAACTAATCAGGCAGACTAGTTTATCAAAACAAGGAGATAAAAATCACCCAGTCAAAACAGAAGAAAACCAAAATAAAGCAAAGAAAATGATGGAGAACAAAAAGGAAAGAGAGAAAACACGAAAAAGATAAGAAAACAAATTCAAGAAAAATATGAGAAAAACGAACAAGTAAAACCCAGATTAAACCCACACAATCATATAAACATCCCAAGCATTACAGAGAAGAAAAACCCATTTCGATGTAAGTAAAAATTTATCACGATTAAGCTAAGAAGGAAGCAAAGCAAACCTCATTTGGATTAAGCCAAAGTACTTCGTTGATCTGGCGTCCAGGTATAGAGAAGTGAAAAACGAAGATGGGGTTATGGTGTACGAACGGGTTTATAAACCCCTTGCTTAATCGGGTATGGGCATGGTAACATTAACCCATTTAGTTGACCGGTTGACCCGCCCAGCACTATAAACTTTCAAAGCCTTTCCAATTAGACAATTTCCAAAAAAAGAAAAAAGATTTTTATAATATCTAAAATTTACTGCACCAGACTTTTTTTTTTAAAGGCTACAACTTATTTATTGAAACATAAGCAAAAGTACAAAGCAAAGAGCGGGGACTAGGCTAAAACCAACTCTTAAGAACCATGAAGAGACCAAAACTGTAAAGAAGGAAAACAATTAAACAAAACGATAAAACAACCTTGAAGAGAGGTCATGACCATAAGAGAACTAAAGAAAAGAAGGCAACACATCCCACTAATGAGAACCTAAGTGACCAGAACCGTAATTAGCTAAGACGTCAGCTACTGAGTTACCTTCCCTGTAGACATGTGAGACACAGAATTGCATAAGGCTCACAAGGTGACAACAATTTGCCCAAGCAATCCTAAGTCTCCAAGGCACCAAATCCGGATTTTTAAAATAGTGAACAACCAATGTAGAAACCGTCTCAAGGCACAGATAAAGTCAACCTTTATTCCAAGCCACCCTAATAGCTTCAACCACCGCTAAAACTTCTGTCTCAATCGCACTAGCAACAATAACCTTGCAAGAGAAAGGACCCAAGAAGGAAGCCCTCGTGCCTCTAAAAATTCCACCAAAACCCGAAGTTTTACATAGAGATCGATGTGCTTAAGGCAAATACAATTTCCTTAAAACTGTGTTCTTTAAATGTATATATTCAGTACTAACAAATTAGTCGAATATACACATATAGAATTTCAACTGGAAAGGAATAAATGAAGAAACTTAAAACTGGAATTAATTTTAACTTCCAAAGACGTTAAAATTTTATAAACCACGATTTTAAGTTTATATCAGATAACCTATATTTTGCTTTTCATTAGAGATGAGTGTATCACAAATGATACCAACTTCTTGGAAATGATATACATTTTGTCTGATTAAATGGATTAAATTAAATGTTTCTTCTATCTTGATTTAACATTTGGGATATGCATAACATATACATTTTCTGGTATATGGTAACTGCTAGATATACATATATATATATATATGTCTATATGCACTAAAATTACAAGTAGATTGATTTAAGGTTCAAAATTCATTTCAGCCATGAATTTTCCTCTGAACATCAATCAGTACCAATTGCTCAATGGACTGAATTATCAGAAGTGGAAGGTGATTTGCCCTTATTTGTAGTGCAAATTGCATTCCTAATCACGGGAATTAAGTGACTCCGAAGGCCCTTTGTTGCATTTAGTGTGTGTTTTCATGTATTTAGGTCATTTGAGTGAGTTGAAGTAATTCGGCACAAAAAGGTGCATTTTGGCTACTTTTGGGCACATTTCCGAGAAGAGGACAAGAAGTCAACCGTGGCTTCTATACATCAAATATTTCACAAATCAACCTTCGGAAGACGTTGCCATTGAAGGCCTTGAAGAATCGAAGAGAGGAAGGAAAATGAAGAAATTGCATTTCCGGCGATTTTTCCGGCCAACCACCACCACAAGAGGCGGCAGTACCACCGGAGCACCACCACAGAAGGGGAGATGCATGTGTGTCACAGATCACACACCCACTAACCCTCTCACATGTCCACTCATCCATAATTTCCCCCACTTCACATTTCTTTCCATTTCTTTTCCATATCCACTCACCTTTGCCAACTCACTCCACTAGGAAATCATTTGGAGGCTGCAATAGAGCTGTTGGCAGCCATCCCATAACCCTAATTGAGTTACACAATTCATCCATACCAAGAATCAGTCATCCCATTACACATTCAGCCACCAAGAACACCAAGAAACTGCCCAGTTTTGTTCTTCCATTTTCACCACCTTCCACTACTCAAATCACTTTCCTTCCTTCACGAAAGTTGTTCCTAAGGCATCCATTTATCTTAGGAACCAACTTTCTCCACCATTCCACCATCATTACACCACGTTTCAAGCTCCACAGCTGGGAATTCGTCAAGAACACAAGATTCCGGAAACTTGAAGGAGAAGAAGCTTGGAAGGGAAGAGGAGTTTAAGAGGGGGCTGTCATCTACACTTGGAGTCACCAAGGAGCTGCTGGCCATCATCCCTTGAGAATTTCTTAACCCTACTCTTGTTATTCTTTGTATCTATGTTTCTATTCTTGACAATATTGATGTATTCCTTGAACATGTGTGAGTAGTCCTTTTAGATTGGGGACTAGGGTTGTATGTCCTAGTCCATTGATGATGAATTTATGATACTTGATGTTTATGAATGTTGGTTGATTTTTGGATATGTTTATTGTCTATTTGTGTTAGATGCTTGCTTAAGAATATGTCAAAATTCATGAGCATGTGTTTAATCCATTTTGGTGTGAGTTTGTAAGCTTGACAACCTTATTTACTTTAGACAAATGACATTAACATGATGAGGATGATTATAAATCTTGCCTTGTTTGATTTCCTAAGTCTTGATGCTTCAACCCTCCATTCATTCTTGAATGAGAGGACTAATTCATTGTGACCCTAATAAGGCACAATTGTTATCATAGAAGATGATCTTAGAAATAGGATATGGAAATTGATCCTTTTATCAACTTGATTTTGTGAGTTTATCCTCTTGATGCATGGTACTTCAACCCTTCATTCATACTTGAATGTGAGGACCAAATCTTATGACCCTAATAAGGCATAAGAATACCATAGATTGCAAAACACATGTGCATAACATTGTATGTATGGACTGTGGGGATTGATTCACAAGCCTCTTTAACATGTATTTACATTGATTATCTATTCATCGGATATGGATTAGAGTAAACCCGAAACCCCAATCATCTTCATCACTTGATCCCAAACACACTCTTGTTGGGCTTGTCACCTCAACAACTTTGCAAAGCTATCATTCACAATCACTTGTGAACTTTACTTGTTTTCACTTAGAATAGATTGGTCACATTAAGCTATTGTTTTGGTCCTTGTCACTCAAGAGTGACATCCCTTTGAACACTACACAAGCATGTTGCACATACTCCACTTCACTAGTATATAGCTCATCTCTTATCTCACCATTTTAGTGCTAGCATTTCTTGGCTACATTGTTTACCAATTAGGGATCTTGGGCCTTCCAATCCCTTGGGTACGATATTCCCGGTCATTAATCTATACCATCCTCTACACTTTGACGGCGATACTCAAAACCAACCCGAGATTATCGTTGAGTCAGAAGGCAGATATTGAACTCAATCTGGCAATGTTGGATATTGATCAAGTGCTGAAACAAGACCCACCAACTGAACCTCCTGAAAATGCAACCAAGGAACAGAAGGACAAGTATCTGAAATGGCAGAAACATAACAAAATGGGTTTGATTTGTATCAAGAGGAGTATGAATGATGCTGTCAAAGGGGGAATACCAGATTCTGAGTTTGCAAAGGAGTACTATAATTCAAATGCTTAGAAGTACAAGACTTCTGACAAGGTTGAGATAGGGAGGCTGATGAACCAATTGACTGGAATGAAGTACAATGGGACTAGAAGTATACGGGAGTATATTATGAAGGGTGCTAACCTTGCTGAAAAACTAAATGTGGATGAACCTTTTCTGGTGCACATGTTTCTGAATTCATTCCCCGATGAGTATAGCCACCTTAAGAGCCTCTACAACACACAAGAGGAAAACGAAGTCTTAATAAATTAATCTCCATTTGTGTGCAGGAAGAGGAAGATAAAATCAAAAGGGGAAAAGCTGTGAGCATTAACTACATTAACAAGCCAAAGAAATATCTTGGAAACAAGCACTTTGGTAAACAAGAATTAATGGTGCTTCTAGCTCTGGTGTAAGGAATGATATAAGAGAAAGTCTCTCAAGAATCGTGGTCCAATGAAATGCTTCTTTTGCAAGAAGACTGGCCACTTTAAGAAAGACTGTGAGGGTTTCAAAAACTGGCTGAATAAGAAAGGTAATTTTGTTTTTAAATCTGTGTTTTCAGTTGAGTCAAATGATTTTATTATTGATAATTCTTGGTGGTTTGATATTGGCCGGTTCTCCTATTCACATTGTGAATTCATTGCAGGGATTATCAAGAATAACAATCCCAAGAAAGAATAAAACTAAAGTATGTACTGCAAGTGGAGAACAAGTAGAAGTTCAAGCTGTAGGAGTTGTCAAGTTATTGTTTAAGAATAAGTTTGTGTTAGTATTATTAAATGTGTATTGTATTCCAGAAATAAAGAGAAACCTACTATCTGGTTCTCAATTTGTATTGGATAATGATTTTAGTTTTTCAAGTGATAATAAAGTTATGTGTTTTTATAAAAATTATGTATGTTTTGGTGATGCAAATTTAATTGATGGTTATTGGCATGTGAACCGCATCAATAATTATGTGAAAAATCATCAGATTTTCCATGTTACTCATTCTGTTGGTACTAAGAGAAAATTTTCACAACATACTTCATCATTTTTATGGCATAAACGATTAGGACACATTTCAAAATCAAGGCTGCATGATCTTGTGAAACAAGAGATACTGCCTGCATTAAATTTTGAAGATTTTGAAACTTGTATAGATTGCATGAAAGGGAAAATGCAAATCAAAGAAAATTTTCATCAAAAAAGCATTTGGTTTGCTTGATTTAATTCATACTGATGTGTGTGGACCTTTTGCTATCGAAACTATTTGTGGAAACACTTATTTTGTTACTTTCATAGATGACTATTCAAGGTATTTGTTTGAGCCCAAATGTAAATTTGGTTGTTTCACTTATATCTGACGCAGCCCATGGGCCGGAACCTGCGACCCTAATATCCTTATGAATATTTCTTTGGTTTTGTTCCTTACGTCTCAAGGAAACCTAGTCGAATTAGGGGTTTTTCATTGATATTATCAGATCTTGTTAAAGGAAATAAATCTATAGTCCTAGAGTAACAAGAGAACCGCGAAACCTAAAGGGTATAAATAACAAGTTTTACAATCAGAAAATGGTTCTCAACCTCTACAAGCAAACTTGCAAACTCAAAGCCTCATCGAGCAAACTTACAACCTAAGCCTCTCCGGAGCACCTTTGCGTCCTTGCAACCTTGCTAAGATCACATCTTAGTTCTTCGGTCTTCCCAGTTTTGTTGCTTTGCTTTCTCATCCCAAGGAAGTATCGATTGTTTAGTTCACAAGAAACACTTTCGAAGCCTTAGATCCCATCTAAGTCTTTTCACATAAGAGCCTTGACGGAGTTGGTTCTCTCTCTGTTCACATTCGCCGGATCAAGAAGCAAGATCAGGAGCACAATCATCGACATCATCGTACCCCATGGTACTGGCACGCCCGCACATAAAAAAGAGACTGTTCGACTCTCCGCAGCGGTTTCCAGCGCGAACATTTTGGCATGCCCAGTGGGAGGTGTCGAAAGCGTTGCCTTGTGAGCCAAGATTGGGAAGGCGGATGAGAATCTTTACGCTAAGGTTTACGTTCACTGTCTCAAGCCCAGTCCTACTGGATACGCACCTCACAATTCTTCGGATTGCCGCGGTTTGTCACCCGAAGAAGTTCGAAGAAACTACGGTCTGCATCCATCACTCGCAGCCATCATGCC
The DNA here is from genome assembly GCA_030142095.1 of Rubus idaeus. Taxonomy (NCBI): domain Eukaryota; kingdom Viridiplantae; phylum Streptophyta; class Magnoliopsida; order Rosales; family Rosaceae; genus Rubus; species Rubus idaeus. The sequence goes on along the minus strand of CM057970.1, from coordinate 15,685,277 downwards.
TAGGAATCAGGACGTTCCCGTGCCACCTCATTTAGACTCTTCTGAAGTGAATAAGAGGCTCGACGAATTCATTCAGCACTTTGAAGCAGCCATGCAAGCACGGAGAGAGGAGTTTCATCAAGCAAGCCAGAAGAATTCTGACTTGGTTTTTGCTGCACTTCAGCGTTTCAAGGAGGTTACTCCTGAGACACAGCAAAAGCAGAATGAAGCAATTTTTGAAAAGTTGGCAAAACACTCTGATGCTGCCAAACAAACTGATGAGCGTGTTGCCAAGCTGACCAGTGAGATCTTGTACGTCAGGAAACAGAACCTGACTATGGGTTCTCAATTGGAGCGCATTTGTCAACATTTGGGAGCTAAGTCAACAGGAAACGGCGACAGAGGAGGTTTCTCTTCAGGTGCTGCTGAGAATAGGAGCACTGGGCCATATGTGAGTCCTCATAAGAGGGGGCTACTTAATTCTTCATCAGGCACTAATAGCGTTCCGCTTCAGGAGGAGGAGGAAGAAGTAGCTCTCATCAGGTTGAATCTCGATTCAAATCGGAGGGTTTCGTTCACTGAAATGAGTTCTGGAACACCAATAGGTGGTGTTGAAACACCTACTCCTGCAATTGCCGATGTACCCCATCAGGCGCAAAACTTTTGGAGCAGATTAAACAGATCATAAGGACCGAAATAGGTGGTCCATCAGTGAACCTCCAATATAGGAATCCTTTTCCAGATCATATCGCGAATAGCGAATGGCCACGAGGATACAAACCTATTAAGTTTACGTCCTTCTCGGGCGAAGGATCCGAGGATGCTGCTACGCACATCTCTAGGTTCCAGAGCGAATGCGGACCCTATGGGAATGATGAGGGCCTCATCTCAGAGCATTTGGTTCATCTTTGTCCGGTTCTGCTTTAACCTGGTATACCAAGTTGACACCAAGGTCTGTTCCTGATTGGGCAACAATGGAGGCTATATTCAGAATAACTTTTGGAGTTGTGGAGCCTGAAGTAGACCTTTCTTCACTTACTTCAATGTACCAGCAGCCTGCGGAAACCTCAGTGAATTTCCTGAAAAGGTTTAAAATTCAGCAGGCTAAATGCAAGTCGCCCATCACAAAGGCAGATGCCATCGTGATTGCCATCAAAGGCCTAGAGCATAGGCAGCGGACTAAGCATCATGATGTGCGTTTCGCCAGCATGGCAGACTTAATGAACAAGGTGGGCAGTTATCAGCTTTTGCTAAATGAGCTTGATGACAAGGCGAATGCTTCCAGGGGAACATACGTACCTGGGAAATACAGGAATGTTTGTGCTGTGTATGCTCCTGTGGACCCTTTCTATTCATATCCTCATCACACTCATCAGGAGGATGAGTTGGATGCCGAGGATATTGCAGCTTTGGAGTTAACAGGACGTAATGCTGCAAAGCCTAGAAGCCTCAAGATCGCCCGCGAACCAGTAAAAATCTCAACAATGGCGTTCACTAAGCCAGAGTTTGAGAGATACACATATAATGCTAACAAGGCGGTGAGATTCTGGATGAACTAATCAACTAGAACTTGATCAAGACTGATTTTGGTCCCTATCCAAAGCCGAAGCAGATGAAAGGCAAGAAGTACTGCAAATTCCACAACATGTGGAATCACAATACTTTTGATTGCATAAAGCTGAAAGACCAAATTCAAGTGTGGTTGAACAATGGGCGAATTCAGGTGGACGGGGAGAAAACTATTGCTTTAGTCGATTTTGAACATTTCCCACAGGTGGGAATGGTCGATGTTGTGCCAGTAAGGGCAGCTCAGCGAAGTCAGCGAGTGAGGTCTAAGTTTGAGGTGAGGCCTATTCGTTCAATGCATCCAGGGCACATGAGATCTTGGATGAGTTGATTACTGTGGACCTCATTAGAACTTCCTTTGGCGCATTCCCTACTAGCGAACATATGAGAGGAAAGCAATATTGTAAGTTCCACAACGTCTGGACTCATACCATTGCTAGTTGCGTCAGACTGAAGGATCAGATCCAGGAATGGATTAATGAAGGGAAAATCCAGTTTGAAGCAGCAGCAAATGTTGAAGTTGCTAAGGTTAAGTTCAATCAAGATAAGCGGAATAGAAGAAGACCAACTCTAGATCTGGTGACTACAAGGGTAAGAGAAGAGGAAGAGCCTACTCCCAAAAAGGCAAAACCTACTCCTGAGGCCTCTGCCGTAGTTTTGTGTTCGCGGTGCAAGGTAGAGTGTGGAATCTCAGTAAGTTATGAGGAGTTCGAAGACTCTTTTAGATTCCATCCTAAGGCGGATCCGGCATTACGTTCGCCACCAGAAAATTTCCAACCTTCTAGCCCTAAACGGGTTCGCAGCCAGCAGGAAGTTTCAGCTGCAGTAAAAGATTCTAATCTCTTTCAGTGGATGCAAGCAATGAATGCATCCAATAACGAACCTGTTAGGTCAGCATCATAGCCGGATATTTTAAGCAAACCCTATATTCCACCTGCCTCTAAGTCCTTTATCAAGGAGGAGAAGTGGTATATCCAGGAAAGAGGCAGGGCTGTGGAGATGACTCCTACTAGGAGAAGGAACTATCAACGATGGTTTGGTCGGGCCCAGTGTACTTTAGATGCTCTGGATATGGGTTTGGTCAGGCCAGAACAGCTAGATAAGACACCTGGTCAGCTGCAGAGGATAGTCCAACGATTGACTGCAAATCCCATTATCACCATTGGGAGGCCCAGTGCGCAGCCAGAGCCAGCACCGCCTAGAGTGAGCGTGTTTAGCAGAATGGCAGCTCAGAGTCCTCCACTTCCAGTTAAGAGTCCTGCTTTGAGTTCTGATCGCTTAGATGCTTTTTCCGTGCAGAGATTTAGAGGAAAAGAGGTTGCACCAGCTGCAAAGGTAGCTCCAGCGTTAGTTAAGCCAAAGGTGGCTTTAAATGTTACCAGACCGGAATTCAAGCGGTCACCAGTTCCCGTAGCCAAACCAGTGGCGAAGCCGCAATGGAGGCCAAAACAGATAAGGTCTGAAGTTGTCAGGGCTTCCGCAAATGAATCACCTGTGAGTTCTTCCATAAAGCCAAAGGTCACCGAATGCGAACCTATTCATGAGGTTCCTTCGATCCATTCTGCAAAAATCAAGGATGTTTTTGATGTGGCTCTGGTTAGACAATAAATGACGGCGGATGTTGATCAGGATATCCCTATAGACGAACCAGGCCTTGACCTTGAGCTGGAAGATGACTTAGATGAAGGGGGCAGTATGAATGAATCAGACAAGGAAGATTTGAACGCGGTTTCATGTGATATGGTCCATGTCTTGTCCGCCAAGTATGCTCTCCCGACTTCAGCTGATACTTGCCAAGCAGTGGATGTGGAAGGTGATGATGAGTCTCAACTCATCGCCAAGGAAGAAGAAGAAGCTCTTCAGATTGAGGTTGATTCCGCCTTAAAGAAGCTGTTCATGATGTTCTCGAAGCCAAACTTAGCGATGTCTATGCATTTAAGACCTTTATATGCCACAGTCGTTGTAGAGGACAAGGAAATCAACAAGATGATGGTTGATTCAGGAGCTGCGGTCAATGTTATCACTGTCCGCACAATGACCGTTCTGGGAATCAAGAATTCTGCTATCCAGCAGACAACCTTATCAGTGAAGAACTTTGCTGGCACTACTACGAAAACCTTAGGGTTGTTATTCTTGAAGGTTAAGCTTAGACCAGCGGATGCAGTTCATGCATTCTTTGTGGTCGAATGCACAGCACCATATAGTGGTATTCTTGGCAGAGATTGGATTCACAGGAGTTACTGCGTTCCTTCTTCCATGCATCAAGAACTGCTACTTTGGAATCCAGTGACAGACGAAGCTGAGTTGTTCAAGACGGATCCACGACCTTTCTGAGTTTCTGCCAACTAAATCGATGCCAGTTATTACAACGGGGACATGCGCCCTCTTAATGTACAGGGTATCGATGCCAATGGCCGCCCTTTCGGGGTGACGGCCTCAGACTTAACATAATGGGGGATGATTCAAACTAGATCTGATAGCTCCAGACCTTCCCTAGTTGTGCCACAATCCCAACGTTCCCAATGATAGTACAACCAACTGAAGAAGAAGTACATGCCTGCTTATCCTTATACGAAAGATTGCAGACGTATTTCGTTGAAGCTGAAGCCTATGATAGAGTTGCTACTATTGAGTATGTTAGAGAGAACGTCCTTGACCAGATAACTGAAGAGGAAGAGGAAGAGAAAATAATACAGTTGGCACCCGCCGGTTTAGATGGCACGCCTCCTAAAGTCAAGGATCCCATTGAAAAAGTCAATGTTGAGAATGATGCAGAGCCAATGGAAGTGGCTATTAGTACATATTTAGAGCCTAATCAACAAGAGGGGCTCATTAACTTGTTGCTTAAATTCAAGGATTGCTTTGCTGAAAAGTATGAAGACATGCCAGGTCTCTCAGCTGATTATGTTTGTCACCGTTTGCCTACCTTGCCTGACAAGAAACCAGTCCAGCAAGCACCCCGGCGATTGAATGCAGACACAGTGGTTTCAGTCAAGGAAGAAGTTGAAAAAATGCATAAGTCAGGTATTATTAGAGTAGCCAAGTACAATGAGTGACTCTCTAATATCGTGCCCGTTCGCAAGAAAAATGGCAAGATGCGCGTCTGTGTGGATTACAGAGATCTTAATGTGGCTACCCCAAAAGATGTGTATCCTATGCCAGTGGCAGATATGCTGGTAGATGTCGTAGTGAGACATGAAATGCTTTCCTTTATGGATGACACTACTGGATATCATCAGATCCCAGTAGCAGAGGAGGACATGCACAAAACAGCTTTCCGTTTGCAGGTGCATTCGAGTATGTGGTTATGCCTTTTGGCCTTAAGAATGCAGGGGCTACATATCAGCGAGCCATGAACCTAATCTTCCATGACATTTTGGGGAAGATTCTAGAGGTTTACATTGATGACGTGGTAGTCAAGTCAAAGCTCAAAGAAGATCACTTAGCTGACCTTCGCAAAGTCTTTGAGCGAATGCGTATTCACAAGTTGAAGATGAACCCAGCCAAGTGCGTGTTTGGGGTTCAAGCTGGAGATTTTATTGGTTTTCTTGTTCATCAGAGGGGCATTGAGGTTCCCGGAGATAAAGCCAAGGCAATGATTGATGCTCCAGCGCCAAGAAATAAGAAAGAGCTACAGAGTCTGCTGGGTAAATTAAACTTTTTAAGGAGGTTTATCTCTAACTCTGCTGGCAAGATCACACCTTTCTCCCCGTTGCTCAAACTTCAGGGAGAGAAGGAATTTGTTTGGGAGCCTATGCACCAAGAGGCTTTTGACAGAATCAAAGAATACTTAGCAAACCCGCCAGTTTTGGTTCCTCCAAAGCCAGGGGTTCCCCTAAAACTGTACATATCAGCTTCTGAGCCGTCTATTGCCGGTCTCCTCGCTCAAGATGAAGAGAAAGAATATGGCAAGACGGTCGAACATGCTATCTATTACTTGAGCAGGACATTACTGGATGCTGAAACCAGGTACTCTCCTATAGAAAAATTGTGTCTAGCTCTTTACTTTGCTGGTTGTAAATTGCGTCATTACATGCTATCTTTCACCATGAGAGTAGTAGCTCAGCCGACCTGGTGAAATATATGCTTACTCGACCTATTCTAAGGGGTCGAATTGGTAAGTGGATTCTGGCACTTTCTGAATTTTCTCTGCAGTATGTGCCTTTGAAGGTACAGACTAGTCAAGCGGTCTCAGATTTCTTTTTACACCATCCTGTTCCTGATCGAAGACCATATAATCCGAGATTTAGACATCGGAGCCATATTGTTACCCTCTTGGGTGTTATACTTCGATGGTTCGCGCACAGACAAGTTGTCTGGAGCAGGTATCACATTACATAGCCCGGAAGGGGCACACTTTGCTTATTCTTTCCAGCTTGAATGGAATTGTACGAACAGCCAGGCTGAGTATGAAGCAGTCATCATCGGTCTGGAGATTCTCCTTGAAATGGGAATCCATGAAGTGGAGATCTGTCACATCCCAACTCGAGAAAAAGCTTAATTTAGAGTTAAGACGTGAATCTCATTCTAATTATAGATTAAGTGGTATCCATAATTAAAATGAGATAGATATCACAACAGAAAAACTAAAACACGCAAACCTTGTACCGTTATTTAATTTACAAAGCAAAATGGTACTTAAAGCACAGACGCTCAAGTACATAATTACACAAAAACAAAAGGAAATGGTTTCTTTCCAGAACCATTGTTCCTTACTTAACCTATAGTACAAACACACTGGAAAAATGAAAATAAAAACAAGTTTCGCTTTCTACTATCTTACACGTCCCTTCCAACACCTGCAACCAATTTTGTTTTTGAAGGGTAAGCTTACGCTCAGTAGGGCCAAACCCTTTTAAGCGATAATCATAAAAGTGTCGCAAACAAGTTATCAAACATTTAATCAAAAGTACAGTAAATCAAAAACTATAATGCATGGGTGCGATGTTGACTCAAAACACATCTAGCACTCATCTAACTTTTCTCTTTTGTTAGTCATCTTGTTTACTCATGGTTGCTATTTCTGAAACCCGATAAGATTGTTTTGCAACCTTAGGGTGGTTGTAAGAGTTTCTATCTTTTTAGATAGACAACTCACGGGGCATACTTTCCCCTGTTTGTGCACATGTGGGCATACCATAGAACCTACACTACAAGAAATTTGCTTATTGATAGCACTAGACAATATCGTTTTTCCTAAAAATGCTATAAATAGCCCTTTTTCCCAAAAAAAAAAATTAAACCGCTATGAAAAAGTTAGAAGCGCTATGGATACTTTGATTACACGCGGAAATGTTCGCGCCCATGAAAAAAAGAAGCGGGGGCTTAAAAATTTGGTATCGCGCTAGTTGACAATAAAACATCTCAGCCTCTCTTGCTGAAAAAAAAAAAGATATCTCAGTCTCAAAAAAACCTCCCAAGTCTTCAATCATTTCTCTCCTCTCCTCTGCAAATCTCCATCCTCCTTTGCAAGTCTCTCTCTCTTCTGTGCTAATCACCCCTCTCAAAATTGCATCCGAAGAATCCCCACGCCACCAAACTAGCCCTTTCTAACTGCTGCAATCTCTAACGTACCAACCAAATCGAAGAACCCTAATTCCAAACCAACAGATCGATTTAAAAGTTGAAATGAAGCTGAGGTTTCTGATGTCGATGTCGTGATTTGCAGATAAGTAGGAGTCATTTTTTTAGCTTTGGACTCGAGCTGGGTGGTGGGCGCCATAGCCATAATGTCGCGGTCAGAGAGATTTTTTTGTGACTTGCGGCTTCAGATCCGGAGTCGACCCATCATATTGGGCAAGGCTGATGAGAAAGCATTGCCATAATTCAATTTGGTTTGATTCTGTTCTCATGATTTCGTCCATAATTTTTTGTTAGCATATTAATTTGGGGATTAACTTGTCAAGGTAAGAGAATATGAAATTGGGGATTAGGGTTTATGTTTCTTAAATTGAATTCTATGTTATTGCTGATTGTTGTGTATGTTTAAGCTTACTTTGGAGATAACATGACGACAAGCACCGCAGAGGCATAATACCCGACGGAAAAGAAGTCAAGGTGGTCCGAATCCTTTGGATTACTGATCATCTCAAAGGCCAAAGGTTAGATTTTTCAACTCACCAACAAGGTTTATTTTCAATTTCTTACCAATTAGTGTGAGATTATTATGTATCATGTCTTAATTGTATGTAATTTCACAGTTTTGGCTTCACTAAGCATATGTGATCATGTAGAATATATACTTTTATGAGTTTGCTTGTTCTGGTATTCTACTATCCTCTGTTATTAGGTTTTAGACTTTTAGTTGAATAAAGTAAAATCTCTTCGGTGCAGGTTGATTCATTTTGGTTCTCAAGTGTGAGACTTAAAGTTTATGCCAAGATTCTAGGAAGAAACTGATGGTTTGATATGATTTTTGCTGTCTGAGATATAGAGAAGTTCTTCACTCCAGTTGGGGAAATTATACTTGCTAGTACAATAAAACTTTTGATTGGTCTCTGAAAGCAAAAATGATGGGAAAGAAAGCAATAGAAGTTGCTCAGGTCTTTGTTGAAGAGACTGGAATTAGTGACTCTCTTACTGCTGAGGATTTTCTAGTTGAAAGAGAGGCAATGCTGGAAAAATAATTGTTTCCAACAAGTGAGCTGATGCCAAGTACCATTTAGTATATGCAAACACAGATACCAGCACACTCATGCCCACTTAGATTTTGTTCTCTTCATGCTCCAGAAAAAGCTTAACTGGTTTAGCTTTCTAGCTTGTTTCATGTCTCACTCTTTTGGTCTACCTTGTTTGTAATGTGAATGCTTATCAGAATAATGATCACCATTTTATTTTTCCTGTTACCAATTTCTCAGATCATATGCTAATTATTAAGTTTCCACTTTCTTTGACTTAGAGATATTAATATTATATGACATTCTTTTTCTAGTTTCAATCTAATTTTTGTAATAAATTGTAGGTGTTAGCAGGTTGCTTAGGCATCTACATGAGAAAGCAATACCTTTTTGCTTGGCAACAGGGTATAGTTCCTTCATGTAGTTTTTCATTTTGTACTTGTAACCAGCTTTGCCAAATGGATCTGGAGCATTTCTTCTTGAGTATGTTCATTTATTTCCAACCTTCCAAATTTTTTGTGTTGTTATGATTGAAATTATATAATTATAACATCACAAAAATGCCACAAGGATCGATCACATTTTAAAATGTCTTGCAGCTCTCATAGACTACATTTTGAATTGAAAACACAAAGCTATCGTGAGCTTTTTTCGTTGATGCATCATGCTGTCAGTGGTGACGATCCAGAAGTTAAACAAGGAAAGCCCCACCAGATATAATCCTTGCAGTGGCCAAACAATTTCAGGTATAATCATCTTAAATATGTTCCTCTGTGATAATAGTTTCATTTCTGGATTATTTATGAAGTCACAAGGAATTTTCTATTATCACCTTTCTTTTCTAATTAGTATTTTAAGTCAACATATGTGAAAGCAGCTTATGAGAAGATTTCTGTAAATAGGGTTGGCCAATAGATCCCTGTAATAGGTTAGCTAGCTAGTTGGGGATAATGGATTTTGACAATGCATCCTCACAATTTTTCACAATGCATCATGTACGATAATTCTGTAACCCATAATATAAAAATTAAATAACATATGCTTCTGAAACATAAAATCACATATTACATGCTTGTTCACCGATTAATAAAAACAATAACACTCAACAGATAATTCAACCAACATCAAACAATTCACCGATAACATTCACCAATATATTAACATTTTATAGAAAAGGTTCCCCGAGACCCTACCTCGAATTTAAGACGCAAACTCGAGTTCAGTCGTTACTCTCTAAACTTCCGGGACTCCAGTTAAGTCTCCCGAACCTTAATCGTTCGATTAAGTACATACAATAATAGAAACAACAAATATTAGAATTGAACTAAATATACACATTTTCGATTCTAAAAAGCATAATAGAATCCTAGTAAAATATGCATTCTAAATATATAAATAAAATCACAAAAATACTTTTAAATTCTAAATAATTGAAAACTATAGAGTAAGTCTAAAATGGTTTTCTGAAAAATCCTAATACACTAGAAATACACTAAAGCAAAAGGCACAATACAAACTTCAAATAATAGTAAGAAAATTGTTTTAAAAGAAAACTGCGATTATTTTCTATTTTTAACAAACATTTTCGTCCACAAAACCTTGACCAAAACTTATGATTTTAAAACTAGTTTAAAGATGGGAAAACAAACTTTAATAAAAAAGTTTTGGTTTTGAAAACGAGTTCAAGGGTAAAAAGTTACACTAGTTCAAAGCAGGCTTGGTAAATAGCACACTCAGCAGCTTTGTTCTTTGACAGATCAAAGAACGTTGTTTGTCAACTTAATTGACCTATCAAATTTCGTCCAAATTTGGTGTTTTTTAAACCAATTTAAAGACAAACATACGAAATTTGTAAAAGTACTTTTGGATTGTAAAACAAAGAACTGAACTATAAGTTATAAGGCCCGAAAATAGGCAAGAAAATAAGGCTTTTCTGGAAATTTCCAGCAAAGCAGAAAACAGTTCCAGCTCTAATTGGTCGATCTCTAAACCTTCAAAAGTGATGTTTTGGCTTCGAAATAGGTAGTATAAGATCATTAGTTCAATTCCAGGAAACAAAAACATTAAATACAAATCGAAAGATTGAATCAAACACCCCAGATTTTGTTTTGGGCACCTAAACTCAAGAACAAAGTTCTTGAGACAATGAATACGAATTCAGCTACCCATCTTGAGTTCGATTTCATTGTTTTGATCACAAACTAACACAGACTACTAACATAATAAACTTAAATCAACAAATTTTAGAACTCAAGAACGAAAATTGAATTAAGGAACCAAATTCAATTATGAAACACCAAGAACCAAAGAAAAACAATTTCATAATAAAATCAAAGCTGAAACATAATCAACCTTTGTTATTGACCCTGATTTCGATTCTAATTCTCCTTCTCTCCTTCCTTACACTCCTCTGTAAAACTCTCAAAACCCTCTCTTCTTCTCTTTTTTTTTTTTCTCTCCAGGAAGCTACTGTTCTTTCCCTTTTTTTTCTCTCCTCTATCATTCCCCTGTTTCCAGTTTTTTTTCTAGGTATTTCACCGCCTCTTACCACCGCCTTCAGCTCGAACTAATCACCTAGAAAGCCTATACTAACACTTAGTTTCCTTCGGTGAAATTTTCCAGCTCTTGCTTGGGGGATCGGGGCCTTTACACCTCCTGCTTGGAGGTTCGAAACCAAACAGAACAATTATAGTTTAAGATAAAAATCTACACTAATTTATCTAATAAACAAAATTTAATTAAAATAATAATATAAATTAAATATATATATATATTTTTCAAAATATTTTCTGGACTTCACAAGATCTTAGGGGATTCGCTATTGGTGATTAACCAACTCCGAGGCAAGTTCAAGTGTATCAGTTTCACTCTGGTACCTTTCCTAAATAGAGCCTTGGAGTTGTTAGACCAGTTCAATGACATTTCTTTGGAGCATATTCCCCGAGAGCGAAATCATGCAGCGAACGAGTTAGCACAGCTTGCTACTGGCATTAGCTTTACTGATGGCGTTCGTGAGCGCATTCTTAAGGTGGAGCGGCGCACTCTACCTTCTTTCATGGCCAGACGAGAGTATAATGATGATTGGTTTGTGGCCATCCTCGATGCCATTGATATAGACTGGAGGCAGCCTATCATTGATTACTTAGAGGACCCTAGTGCCCTTGGTGACCGCAAAGTCCTGTTCCTTGCTCTTAATTATGTGTTGAAGGGTGGTGAACTCCTGCGGCGTGGAGAAGACGGCATGGATTCCCGGTGCATTTATGGCCGGGAAGCTAAGAGGATAATGCGTGAAGTTCATCTTGGTATTTGTGGTTCTCATCAGGCTGGCCCCAAGATGCGTTGGCTCATTCGCCAACATGGTTTTTATTGGCCCACTATCCTCAAGGATTGCATCAGTTTCGCTAAGGGCTGGTTGGATTGTCAAGCTCATGGCCCAGTTCATCATATTCCAGCTATTCCTATGCAATCTATTATCAAGCCATGGCCTGCAAGAGGCTGGGCTTTAGATCTCATTGGTCTCATCCATCCTCACTCTTCAGCTCAGCACAAGTTCATTATTGTTGCTACTGATTTCTTCACTAAATGGGTGGAGGCTGAAGCGCTTAAGGAAGCATCTGCACTCACAGTTCGCCGCTTTATCTTCAGGAACATCATTTGTCGCTTTGGTATTCCTGAGTGTTTAGTAGCGGACAAGGGGGCATCTTTTATGGCATCAGAGGTCAACCAGTTAATGACTGACTTCGGCATCCAGTTTTTGCATTCTACACCTTACTATGCTCAGTCCAATGGTCAAGTTGAACCCAACAATAAGATAATTATTAACATCATCAAGAGGATGCTGGCGGACAATGCCAGGGATTGGCACAATGAATTAGATAATACCCTTTGGGCCTACAGAACGTCTAAGCGTTCTCCCACAGGGACTACTCCCTATGCACTCATGTTTGGACACGATGCAGTCTTACCTCTCGAGATTAATGTTCGTTCGCTGCGAGTTCAGGAACAACATCAGTTGATAGGAGAAGATTACGTTCAAGCTATGTGGCAGGAACACGAAGATCTTTTTGAAAGCCGGTTAGCGGCTTTGGATAACTTAGTGGTGGAAAAGAATCGAGTTTCCCGAGTCTATGATAAGCGGACATGAGGACTTAGCTTTAGAGAGGGCGAATTGGTCTGGAAAGCTATTTTGCCTTTGGGCGAGAAGAGCCGCGAGCGAGGCAAATAGTCCCCAGGTGGGAAGGACCCTTCATCATCTACAAGATTCTTGGAAAAGGAGCCTACCATTTACGTTTTCTAGATGGCGAACGCCATCTTAACCCAATCAATGGTCGTTACTTGAAGAAATACTATCCCAGCATGTGGGAGTTCGATGATCCGCCACCACGTACGACCGGACAAGGGGGCAACATTTAGTTCTCCTAAGTTTGTAGTCTTAAAACCAAATCGCTGTGGTTTTCCTCCATTCGCTACTCTTAGTCGAACTAGGGGGGCAACACTAGTCCACCCTTGAAAATTAATTTTCGTCCGCTTAGGCAACAAAGTCGAAATTCTTGGGGAATTTAAAAAAATTTCATCTTTATGATTTCTTTTTAGTTTATGACCAATCTGTGGTCTTAGATTTATTTTCAGGCCTGAGTTGAGGCCATTCGCTGTAAGCAAGCACATTCACTATAAATAAACAGGCAGTGTTTATTGAAATATAATTCTTTATTTATTTTTGGCTTTCCGGCCAAGAGCAATTACACTTTGAATACAATATAAAGAGCCAATAAGTGGCTCTGATACCATGAAACCTAACTTGTTGGGCTTGGATGTCTGGGTCGGCAGGTACCGAAGCCACCGCAACAACTACTCCCCATTTTCTCTTCTCTCGGAATTCTGGAGAGAGAGAGAGAATCCTGACTGGTAACCTGCGCGGCTGGTCTGCCCTCGCAGACAAGCCCAGCAAGGCAATCTCCTGGCGAACCAGGAGACTGTTGCTGTCCCCAACTTCCCTTTTTCCTACCAGGAAACAGGGCACCATTGAAAGAGGGAGCCCTGGGTCTGGCGGGGCGAGGGGAAAGATGGGTACTTCGCCTGAGGTTTCGTTGTATAACTCAACCTAGGCTTGAGGTTTGGTTGTATAACTCAGTTTTTCTGAGTGTTTGGGCAAGAAAGGAAGAGATTTCAGGGCTAAGAGGAGACAGAGTGTTATGAGAAACATGATGCTAAGGGTTCGATTGCCTCTTTCTCTGAGGTAGCCTATTTATTGGCTGATCAAAGCCAACGGTACTCCAAGTTAGGTTGAATTTCTTCAATGCGGTTTTAAATGTGTGATCATTTTCAAAGATTTGGTCCTCATGCATTGAATTGGTGTGATCACACGCGCAGTTTTCGGAGGAAAATTTTAAATCTGTCATTATTCTTGGCAGTTATGAGATATAACTGCTCCCGAGAGTTATCTTCTAGAGTTATCCCTTGGGATAATGTCGAGTTCAAGTCGGGTTTGGGCCATTTGGTGGCTTGTTAATGAGAAACTTCTAAAGCAAATGTTTTCAAAGGCCCAAAAGGCGATATATATATATATATACTGGGCTTATACAAAAGAGCCGGCAAGTGGCTTAAGTTCGTACATTTAAATCCTACGGCCCATAAAGGCTATGTCTAACACTGCTCTTTGATACTCTAGGATTTTGCTTTCAGAGTTGAGAGTGGGCCGCTTGATGTCGTTTTTGATCGTCTCCAGTGATTGTTTTACTTTCTCCGCCATTGGAATCTCCTTGGCTAAGCTCTCGTTCTGTCAGTCTCTGCTGGTTTGACAGGCCTGGATCTTTTTCTCAATCTCAACCTTGAAAGCCTCAAGTTCAGCCAACTTTTTGTCACAAGCAGCAATGTTTGTTCGCCGTGCTTGAAGGTGCTCTTTAAACTCGCTGGCTTTTGCCTCTAATGCAGGGCGTTGAGCTATCTGCTGACGAATCACTGCTTCCATCTGAAGGGCACCTTGTCGAAGAGGAGGGAGAGCATCCATTTTTGCTAGCAACGCATCCACAGTCGCTAACTCTTCTCCAGTCACGTGCTTATGAAGGAACACAACATATTCGCGAACTTTCATAATCATGTTGGGATCATCAAAGTTAACAGCTCCAAGGTTGTTGAGGAAGCATTTAGCAATTTCGATCGACTCTTTAGTATCCTCAGGTTCCAGGAGTAGCTTTAGTCTTTCCTCAAGTGGCAAGACTTGGCTAGAACAAGATAGAGCTACATCGCTATTCATAGTAGCTGGAGGATTTTCTTTGACAACTTCCAACTCTTGAGAACTTCCTTGATCGTTAGGCCCAGTGACATTCGCCGAGGTTTCTTCAACTCGAACAGCAGTACTTGGAATGCTTATTTCAGTTTGTTGTTCCTGTAACAGTTAAGAGCAAGTTTAGAGTCAAATAAGGAGTTCAGTTTAGAGTAAACCAATTTGTGGTTTCGTGAGCAATACCTCTGGCCTATTGTCTTGAGCGATTTGCTCTTCCCTTGGAATAGTTTCTCCTATGGAATTCCCGAGGTCCTCCTGAGATGTTGGAGTACTAACAGGCGCATCCGCCGTGTTAGTAGGTAGTTCTGGTATGGGATCAGGTTGGTTCGGTTCACCGTCTGCAGCAGGTACAGCTCCAGTCACTTGCTGGGTTTGTTCCTGATTTACATAATAGTGACAGTTAGTGTCACAACCCTCGAAAGTTAAATCTAGAATGATAAGAGAGTCTACGAAAAGACTTACCACATGGGAATAAAGAACCATAGCAAACAAGGGGTTCTCTAGGATTAAGTTCTCTGACGGTAGGAGTATTTCGCTGCTAGAAGGTCTATTTTCTTCAACCGTCATTTGTTGATCAGCCAGATCCCCTTGGTTCATTTGAATCATGATTTCAGCAATGGTTTTCAGGTTAGCCTCTGTCTGCTGCTGAGGTTGGCTAGCTTCATCCGCTCTTGGAAATACCATTGAAATAGGTGTCGCATCACTGAGAGGCAACATATTCAAACTGTCAAGAGCTTCATACATTTCTCTTGTATCCTGCTCGGAATCTCCACTAGTGGAAGATTCTTCATCAGGGTCTGGCATTGGATTTTGTGTTGGCTCAGGGTCATCCGCGATTTCAATGATTGGTACATTTGATACCATATGGCGCTTACGAACCTGATAAGTGATAGATGAACCAGTTAGGTGGTTTGAATTAATCAGGAAAGGTTAAAAATAGTTAAGACCTTACCAGTGGTCTTTCCTCTGGTTCGTTTTCTTCTTCTTCAGGGCTTTCTGCAATTACCCTAGCTCTCTTCTTAGAGGATCTAGAAGAGGATGGTTCGCCAGTAGGAGTTGCTTTCTTGGTGGTTTTCTGTCATGAAGAGTTTGTTAGGTTTTGGTAAGTTCAGAATAAGGAAATTACAAGGTTGTCAGTTTTACTTACCGGGTTGGCAGTTCTTTTTGTTGTGGTGGTACTTTTCAATCCTTGTTTTCCCGTTGGGACAAGTGAAGGATCATTGCGCAGAATTCGTTGATCTTCAATGGCTCCTAAGAGCACAATTCCTTTTACGTAAATGGACCGGAAGATTTCCTCTGCATCGCGGTCCCAATCAACTGCTGATACCATTTTCCACCAAACAACGTAGGTGGGTGAAGCTTCTGTGCTTCGACAAAGGCGGCTGACTGGAGGTGGTAGTTGTGGAGCAGCGAACTTAAAACAGACAGTATATCTATCATTCTCATCACCTATAGCTGTTGCACTAGCTTTTATTCGCCAAGAGGAATAGCGGTTCAAGCTATCGATCAGAGGAAATGGGATCTCTTGAGTGAATCCTAGCTGGCGAGCAAAGTGATTTGGGGCATACAGTTCATAACTGTGGAGTTTATCTGAGACGCAAAAATCATAACAGGAAATGGCCCTTTTAAACATATCAGTTCCACCTTCAGTATGATTCCTAGTTAGTAAGGCAGACTCATCCAAGTGATACAAGTACTTAAAACACTCAGAATAAGCCGGAGAATCAAACTTATCTTTGTTCGCGAACGCCATTCCTAACACTTGGTTCTCCGAAAAGTTGTTGACATCAGGGTGCCTGAACTGAGGGAAATAGACTGAAGCCAGAGGTCTAAAATCTAAAGCGGTCCACTTAAATTTGTAAAGTCAAAGGGCTGAAGTTATAAGTTATAGAGCGAACGGTATAGGCTGGCCAATACACGTTGCCCTAACCCTGTTCTTTGCCCATTAAACAAAGCAGCTGCCGTATAGTCCAAGTTCCAGTGACTTTGGCCGTTTTGTTGCAGAAAATATACTTACAAAGCCAGAGTTCTAGAAAGGCTATTCCTCCTTCTTCTTGCTCTTGTGTAGAGAAGTGGTTGGTCCAGGCTGAGTACGATTTGCAGTAGGGTTGTCGAACCTTGCTGGGTTTGAATTGGAGAGACCCTAAAAGGCTATCAAAGTCTCCCCAGCTGTAGGCGAATGGATGAATTGGGAGCCCAGTGATGGTGAGGATGTCTAGAAGTGTAATTCCCATTTGCCCAAACTTGAAATTGAAGGTGTTGCTGGAAGTATCCCAGAAGCAAATGGCCACCACGAGTGGAGCTCGGTTCCCTCCGCTACTTCTTAAAGAGAAGCAAAGTTCCAATGTTTCCGCTATTCCTACTGCTTGCCAGCGGTTGAGATTAGTTGCTTTTCTTGATTGATACTAGGCTACTTCTTCATCACTGGGTGTTGGCCAAGTACCCATCCGCACTGCTCTATGGTGTTTTTGCCAGTTCATAAAAGTGGTAGCGTTTTCTCGAGAGGACGGGGATGGATTCCGGCCACGGTCCCACGCTGGCGGTGTGGCTGTCTTTGCTCACGTCAATATACGAACGGTGACCGGATTTGCGCGCCTTGAGAGAGTACATATCTAGCCTGAATTGTTGGGCATTGCCTTCTGTTAAAGCGGCTAGGTTCAAGTTAGGGTTTGAATTTGGGGCTTTCTGAGTTTTTGTCGATTGAACTTCCAAAACGCGGAGTTTTTATAAGAACTGAAAGAGATCTTCGAAGAGTTATACTCGATCATTTTTAGCGAACCAGTTCAAATTGGTTCTTTGTGGGAAATAGTGCAACGGTTGGGCCAAGATTAGCCTTTGGGGTTTTCTCATTTTTCCGTTTGGCGTTTATTCGCACCTTTTGATTATTTAGCCCTCTTCAATCATGGCGTAGCCTGGGCCTGATTTCGAGGGGGGGGGGGGGGGGGGGGGCGATGTTTGAGCCCAAATATAAATTTGGTTGTTTCACTTATATCGACGCAGCCTATGGGCCGGAACCTGTGGCCCTAATATCCTTATGTATATTTCTTTGGTTTTGTTCCTTACGTCTCAAGGAAACCTAGTCGAATTAGGGGTTTTTCATTGATATTATCAGATCTTGTTAAAGGAAATAAATCTATAGTCCTAGAGTAACAAGAGAACCGCGAAACCTAAAGGGTATAAATAACAAGTTTTACAATCAGAAAAGGGTTCTCAACCTCTACAAGCAAACTTGCAAACTCAAAGCCTCCTCGAGCATACTTACAACTTAAGCCTCTCCGGAGCACCTTTGCGTCCTTGCAACCTTGCTAAGATCACATCTTAGTTCTTCGGTCTTCCCAGTTTTGTTGCTCTGCTTTCTCATCCCAAGGAAGTATCGATTGTTTAGTTCACAAGAAACACTTTTGAAGCCTTAGATCCCATCTAAGTCTTTTCACACAAGAGCCTTGACGGAGTTGGTTCTCTCTCCGTTCACATTCGCCGGATCAAGAAGCAAGATCAGGAGTGCAATCATCGACATCATCGTACCTCGTAGTACTGGCACGCCCGCACATCAAAAAGAGACCGTTCGACTCTCCGCAGCGGTTTCCAACGCGAACAGTATTGTTTCATATATTTGATCTCTGAAAAATCTCAAGTGTTAGACATTTTTAAAATGTTTGAAACTGAGGTAGAGAGACAAACAGAAAGACTTATTAAAGTCATTAGGTCAGATCGAGAGGGTGAATATTATGGAAAATACTCAGAAAAAGGGCAACATAAAGGGCCTTTTGCCATATATTTAGAACAATGTGGTATTGTTGCTCAGTACACCACTCCATATACACCACAACAAAATGGTGTTTGTGAGAGAAGAAATCGAACTCTCATGAACATGGTTAGAAGCATGTTTTGCAGGTCATGGCTACCATGATTTTTGTGGGGGGAACATGGGAAGCATTGAAGACAGCCAATTATATATGCAATAGAACTCCAAGCAAGGTGACCAGTAACACTCCATTTGAAAATTGGTGTGGAAGAAAGCCAAGTATTAATCACATGCATGTTTAGGGATGCAAAGCTGAAGCAAGGGTTTACGACAATGAAAATAATAAACTGGAGTCTAGATCAATCAGTGCCTATTTTGTTGGATACTCAGAAAACTCAAAGGGCTACAAATTCTACTGTCATGAAAGGCACAATAGAATTTTCAAAACTCAGAGGGCTACATTCTTTGATGAAGTTTTCGATCAAAGTGAGGAAATAATGAAATATAGCTATGTGGAAAGTCAATATTTCAACATGCATGGAGGAATGGTTTGTATTTCCAGAAATTGTGCAGACAAGTGAAACACCCATGATTGAAGAAGCAGTATATGTACCCATAGTAGAAAATCAAATTCCAGCACTAATTAATGAAGATGTTGTTGAACAAGATCCTATAGCTGAAACTAATGAAGTTAAGCAAAATGAAGTAATTCAAGGAGCAGTTGTTAATGAACCCGTGGCACTAAGAAGATCAGATAGAACAAGGAAGTCTACTATCCCTGATGATTACCATTTATATCTTATTGTTGTTGAATTTGATTTGGGGTAAGAAAATGATCCATTAACAGTGAAGGAGGCTATGCAATCTGTAAACAGTCACAAGTGAAAACTTGAAATGGAAGATGAGCTTTTAAGTATGTCACAAAATGGAGTCTGGGATTTGGTGGATAAAACTGAAAATGTGAAACCAATTGGATGCAAGTGGGTTTTTAAAACTAAGAGAAATGCAGATGGCAAGATAGAGAGATACAAAGCAAGACTTGTGGCAAAGGGATATAATCAGAAAGAAGGCAAAGACTACAATGAAACATTCTCACTTGTTTCAACTAAGGATGCATTTAGAGTGATGATGACTTTAGTTGCACATTTTGATCTTGAATTGCACCGGATGGATGTAAAAATAGCTTTCTTAAATGGAGATTTGCTAGAAGACATTTACATGCTCCAGCCTGAAGGATTTATTGAAGATGCAAAGAAGGTATGCAAGCTTAAAAAGTCAATTTATGGTTTAAAACAAGCATCTAGGCAGTGGTATTTAAAGTTTGATGTTGTGATTACTAGTTTTGGTTTTGGGGGCTGGCAAGTTCACAGTGTTGGGTTTTGCATGTGTTTGGTTTGGCTTTACTGCATGATGGCTGTGAATGCTGGATCATACTCCAATGGTGACTTTGTCTCTAGCGTGGTTGCATACGTTTTGGGGTTGAGGTTACCAACTCTGCAATCTCTGATCAAACTGTGGTGGTTTCCGGATGGTTGGAGTTGACGTCGTGGAGGAGGAAGGAGGATTGTGGCGGCTCATCTTTTTGGTATATTAGGTTTTTAGTTTTTGGATTTTGGTTAGGTCAAATAAGTCCCTACTCTGTTGAGCTAGGGTTTGGTTCTTTTGTGGTGCCATGGTTATGGTGTTTTTCTTGGGGACTAACTGTTTCAACTTCGGTATGCTTTTGTCGTCAATATGCTGACATACGATCCTTGCACGTGGTCTGGTACGTTTTGGGGCGCGGTGTAGAAGAGGGTGTTGTCATTATGGCTGTTGTCTATATGGTGTTATCGGAACTTTCGGGATTGTTCTTCATCAGTAGCCTGTGTGGGCGATTCTTGTGGTTCAAGCTAGGTTGGGCCTTTTTGGATCAGTTGGATTGTTTTTAACAATCTCCATGTAACCAATATTATTTCTAGGGTTGTGCATGGTTGTCCCACTACTCGAGTTGTGGGCAGGGGAGATATCACAGCTTGTCACTCCCATGTTCTGTAATCTTTTTTGTTAAGGTTCTCTTTTTCTAAAAAAAAAATATATTACTAGCTAGCAGTGATGTGGGATTATTGAAAGCTACAAAGAAGTTTTTGATGGAACAGTTTGATATGAAGGATATGGGGGAAGCACACTATGTGCTTGGCATTGAAATAAGCAGGGACATAAATAGAGGAATGTTGGGCCTATCGCAAAAAAACTATATAGATAGAGTTTTGCAAAGATTTGGTTTGGAAATATGCAGGTCTGGAACTGCACCAATTTCCAAGGGTGATAAGCTGCACAAAGAACAATGTCCACAAAATAAGTTGGAGAGAAAGAACATGGAGAATGTCCCTTACGCAAGTCTGGTTGGAAGTCTGATGTATGCACAAGTGTGCACAAGGCCAGACATTAGTTTCGCAATAAATATGCTATCTAGATATCAATCAAATGCTGGATATGAGCATTGGGTTACAGGGAAGAAAGTGATGAGATATTTGATGGGAACAAGAAATCATATGCTTGTGAATAAGAGAAATGAGAAAGTGGAATTACAAGTTGAATGCTACACAAATGCATCTTACAAGGAGGATATAGATGACTTGAAATCAACATCAGGTTATATATTCATATTTGCAGGAGGAGCCATTTCATGGAAGACAAATAAACAGTCATTGACAGCCATTTTAACTTTTCAAGCAGAATATATTGCAATTTTTGAAGCAACTGCTCATGCCTTGTGGTTAAGAAATTTTATTGCAAGAATGAAGATGGTAGATTCAATTGAAAGGCCATTGGTGATGTATTGCGATAATGCGGCAGCGGTTTTCTTCTCAAAGAACAATAAGAGAATTTCGGCCTCAAGAAACATAGATGTGAGATATTTTTCAGTTAGAGAGAGTGTCAGAGATGAAGAAATTGAAGTAACAAAGATTGGCACAAAGGAGCAACTTGCAGGTCCTCTAACTAAAGCATTGCTAGTTTCAGTGTTTGCTGAACATGTGAAATATATGGGAATTTTAAGTAGTTTCGATGATTAACATTATAAATATTATGATTACTAAGATTCTATATATTATATAATGTGTGAATCAGTATTTATGAATGTTGATTGAATCAGCCTATGTTTGAAAGATTCACATAGTAATGAATATTTTCATATTGTATAAACTGCATAGACTTCATTATGTATACACTTTTGTTTATTTATTTAATATCAGTAATACATGCAGTTTAATTCAAGCCATCAGGATCGTATATGCTTGAGATCGTTTAATTTAGCAAGCATTACCATACTTGTGGTAATCCATGTGATTTGATTTACTGTGGTTTGATTGTAAGAGACAGATAAATTTCTAATTCATTATGTCCTTTTATGATTCATTATAGCCGAGTTAAATCGACAAAATTTTGAAAGCAGTTAATACTCTTAAGTTTATATGCGCAATTCAAGTTGTTGTTTATGAACTATGCTTTATACTATCCTAGTTCAGTGGGAGAATGTAAGCAGCACTGCTGCATTTAGAACTAGGATTATAAAGCATATCAGTAAATAACCTATGAACTTAATACTTGTATACTTAATTAACTAACACACACACACACACACACATATATATATTAATCGATAATGATGTGTGGGAGTTATATCTGTTAGAATTTTGAATTCAAAGTAATGGTTATCAAGAGAAATCGGATTAGGACAAAGGTGGTTATTTGTATCAGTTTTCTTGATGGAAGGAACTGCCACTTAACTGCTTTTGTATACTAGTTTATATAAGCAGTTCGATTTGATCCCTGCTAGTACACTTATCACATATCTCATTCATTTTGTCCCATCAATCAAAAGAGAATAAGGAGTGGAACTAGGAGAAGATCAAGATGGAATCGATGACTAACCAATCAAGTCAGTTCATGTTTTCTTTATTACTTGGTCTAAATTTGATATAGTTAATGCTATTTGATTTTCTAGCATGTTTCAATTCTAACAGGTTCTGGAAGTGCAAGCAACATAACATTTGAGCTAGAACATTGAAATGCATAATGTTGCCAACAGCCAACCCCATTATAATAGACCAGAACTACTGTGATAGAAAGAAACAATGTAAACAACAGGTAAAGAATATATATGCATATGGAATAATTTTGGTTAGTAAGCAGTTTTTGTTAGATATATGAATGTTGTTGTATGAAGCGAATACTACTGAATATTGATTGAGATGCATGTAGGTTTTTCTGTGCATTAATGCTAATAATGCATCAACATAGTAGTCCATGTAGATCAATTTTACGTAATCTTAGACCAACTTATGTATCAATGCTTTTTTTTAGTGATATTAATAAGTTCAAAACCGAAGAAAAATTTCCCAATAAATTTAGACATCTTCTAAATTTTCAAGAATTGGTGCCTACCCATGTGCGTTGGGTTTCTATTTTCTATGGTTTGTCTGAGCTTCTAGTCTTGGGCTGAATTTGTTATGTTTGTAGGTACCATCTTTAGGTACTTTCTATGGGCTTTTATCATCTTCTTTGAATTCTTTCTAGGAAAATTCTAACATACATATCTGCATGCTATGCAACTTTTTTTTTGAAAATGCAATTGGATGGAAAAAGTCCCCTGAACTTGGTCATAATTGTCAATTTGCACCCTGAACTTGTAATTGCGTCAATTTACCCCCTGAACTTGGGGCAAATTCTGCAAGGCACCAGGTGCCTAAGGCACCTTGCTGTTTTAAGCACATGTCACTGATCATGTCACTAACTATGTCACTGAGAAAACATCATGTCACTGACAATGTCACTGACCATGTCACTGGGAAACTGAAGAGGTGCCTTAAGCACCTGGTGCCCTGAAGACGTTCCCCTTGGCTTGGTAAAAATTGTCAATTTGCACCATAAACTTCCAATTGCACCAATTTACCCCCTAAATTTGGTAAAATTATCAATTTGCCCCCTGAACTTGGCAAAAATTGTCAATTTGCACCCCATACTTCAATTTTAACTTTTTCCATCCAATTTATGTGAAGGGTATTTTGGTTATTTTATGATATATATTTTTAGAAAAATACAAATATACATAAAAATTACATTAAAATGTGAATTTTTAGGGTTTAGGTGAATTCTTAAAAATTACATTAAAAAGTTGAATTTTTAATTCTTTTTAATGCAATTTTTATGTATATTTGTGTTTTTAATGTAATTTTTTGTAACATTTTGTGTAATTTGTGACATGTGACATTTATGTGAGGTATATTTTGGTCATTTTATGATATATATTTTTTGCAAAACACAAATATACATAAAAATTACACACCAATTACATTAAAAATACAAATATACATAAAAATTACATTAAAAAGAATTAAAAATCTAACTTTTTAATGTAATTTTTAAGAATTCACCTAAACTCTAAAAATTCACATTTTAATGTAATTTTTATGTATATTTGTGTTTTTCTAAAAATATATATTATAAAATGACCAAATACCCCTCACATAAATTGGATGGAAAAAGTTAAAATTGACGTATGGGGTGCAAATTGATTATATTTGCCAAGTTCAGGGAGGCAAATTGACAATTTTACCAAGTTCAGGGGGTAAATTGGTGCAATTGGAAGTTCAGGGTGCAAATTGACAATTTTTACGAAATTTAGGGGGTAAATTGACGTAATTGGAAGTTCAGGGTGCAAATTGACAATTATGACTAAGTTCAGGGGGCATTTTGGCAATTATGCCTTTTTGAAATGCAATTGGCGTTCAAAATGTGAAAACTAGACATTTCAAAAATGAAATTGCCATTTAAAAAAATGCATTTGTCATTCTGAAATGCAATTGTATTTCAAAATTATCAGTTTTGTTATAAACTAGAAACTTACGTGAGAGAAAATGGAGAGCAAATAGAAATATGGGAGATAGAATGTTGAGGTTATTTCCTCATTCTCATTAGCCTCTTTATATAGTGATAGAGTTTACATAGTAGGGGTATCAACTAATGAGTAATTGCATACAAGACCTCCAAATAATTACGTGGATAGCCACATAAGTAATATTATTTACAACACTCCCCCTTGGATGTCCACCTATCAATGATAAGGTGTTGGACGCGCTTTATTGTTGCCTCATTAAAACCTTGCCAGGTAACAAAAACCCAGTGGGAAAAAAATAACTCTGGTCGAAGAAAAAAGAGTACAACACGCATATGTCCTAGGTAGCATATTTCTGGATGCTCCCCCTGATGAGAATCTCCCCTTGATAGTTGCAAGCTTTATTCATGTATTTGATAAAGTACATGTACCATGCTTAATGGTCTGGTGTTTTAGTCATTGAAGAGAGACCGCATGTGCTTTGCGTATAGGGGCTCATCATTAATTTTCATTCCTGCAAAATAAAAGTAATGCCAACAAAACTTGATGCAAAGACACTAGCTAAAGAGTAACAATATAAAAGGATAAGAATTAACACATTCACCTTTATCTAATATTTCAAACATTGAAAAATTAACATGGTATATCTAGCCATCATATCAATTTGTACATATTGATAATTTCATATAGGCTCTTCAGGAGCTCTAATAACTTTGCGAAAGTTAGAATACGTTGCAACATTATCATATTTCGAATTCGATATCTTAGTCTAGTCATAGTACTCATTGAGACAATTTAAGTCACTTTGACTATAATAAGATGAATACACATGAGCCTTAGACTCATTGCTTTCATAAGTGAGCTTCAGGCTCTCTTAGTAATTCATGGACTTTCATGCCTTTGGCAATATGCTAATACTGACACTTTCTCTTTTGGAGATTTACCTTTGACATTGCGCTTTTACATTCATATGTAAATCGATCACTTCTGGCGATATACAATGTTCACATAAAAGCATTTAGATATCTCCTTAACAACAACAACATGCTATAAGTCTCACGTCAATATAATAGCAATATATGACACTGTACCTATAGAAAAGTTGTGACTGGTATAAGGAAAGATTAACATTCATAATCTCATATATCTGTAAAGAGATATTGTGTCATAGTGATTTCTCTTCACTTTAGTAAACACCCTTTTGTAATTGTAGGGTTAATAAGGTCCAAATGCTTCATCACATTTCCAATATTCAATTGGGTTGGATTTGCCTCTTTCCAAATTTGGCCAATAAAATACATGTCGACATTCATAATGAAACGTGGTTTAATTCAATACACAGCCCTTGATGATTTTGGTAGCTACCACAAGTAAAATATCATCAATGATCAATTAGAGATCCAACACATTCATATGCATGCATTAGCTAGCTATAGTAAGCATATTGATATTGGGTACCCATGCCTCTTCTAGGGCATCTATTGTCTCTTCCAGGACAATCATACCTTATAGATAAGTTATTTCGAGAATGTGGATCCTTTTTTTACTCATAACCTCATGTTGAGTGTTATAGGGCTTGTGTGATCTCCTCTTCTAGGGAGCTTAAAACTTTGAACCTAGTGGATATTTTCCACATGAATTCACGTTGTTGTTTCAATGACATTAGCTACTCCTCCCCCTAACGGCGGGAAGACCATCTTATTTGACCATTTGCAGAATATGCGTATAAAAATAATGGATTTCAGATATCCATTGGTGGGTGGCGAGCCCAAACCAATTTTAGGTCAACAATAATGTGTCACTTTCTCAATTTTCTCATTTTTAGTTGAGACTATTCCTTAAAAATAAAATGATACATATATAGTGGATAAAAATCTCACACCAAGTCAAGTCGTTCTTCTGGAACGATCATTACTCCCCCTAGCAGTGGGAGGACTATCTCATTAAGGTGACATCTTGCAAATTGTGCAAGAAAAATATGATCATCATGAGCAAATTAATTTGCAATCACAATTATATGACAAAATAATATGACTCATCAATAAATGTCATTGACGTTTGCCAATGACCTCATGTAAATTAGCGGATCCAAAATGACCTAACCATGCCAAAGTAATATATTATTGGCTCAATGAAACTTTTGGTTCATGGTACGGTGTACTTTAGCATACTTATTGTTGTATGGTGGAAATTATCTTCACCAATATACATTCGTTAATGCAAAAGTTTTTCATATCGGTAACATAATATGAGCTCTTCAGGAGCCATCAATCAAGATCTGCAGCTCTTGAGATAATTGTTACCTTAGCTTTTAATAAGCGTTGAAAATTTTTAGCAATTGCAATATATAGGTTATATCCATAATTGCATTTTATGCAAAAACAAAATATATATATATATATATATATATATGCGGATATGCCAATATTTTGTATCATGAATATCCTTAAGTCACATCCAAGCCTTAATTTCTTACTCAATAATATATGACACTTCAGGGTCTTGAATTATTAATATATATCCAAAACTTCTGCTTTGGCGTTTGATAAAGGTTGGGAAGATATCCAATTTATTTATGAACTTCAGGTTCATTTCAAATCTATTTTGAACTTCTGGCCAAAATGATAAACTCGAATTTCGAGTTTGGGACTGCAAATCCATATGAGTAAAAATAACGTAACATTATTTTATGGAGAACTTCAGGTTCTTTTATAATATGTTCATAGTGCAATGGAATAATAGGAATGAGGATTGCATCCCTTCTTGACTTTTAGATATTACTCAAAGCTTTAGGTTTGAGTCTACACAATTAGGAACTTCAAGTCCTAAGGGTGGAGTGAACTGCTGGTCCACATTTAATTATGCTCATAAAATAAATATAAATTAAACAATTAGAAACATTCATATAATGTGTAAAAAAAATAAGAATACTAAGAATAATTCACTCGAACTTCAGGTTCGAATCGGACATAAAATCAAATAAAGGATTATGTATAAATCATATGTGTACTCGAAGCTTCGGGTCTGAGATTACACTTTTAGAGCTACAGGTTCTAAATTTTGGTGCGATGCACTTTGGGTTCAAAACTTTTAGTGCTCGAAACTTCAGGCTCGAGAAAATTAAAGTGAAGCTCTGTGTTCACTTTTTGACTGAAAAAATAATCATATTTTATACTCAGAGCTTCGGGCTAGAGAATTTACTATTAGAACTTCAAGTTCTAATATTTAGTATTTTGAACTTCGGGTTAAAAAATGTTTTGTATTCGAGACTTCGGGCTCGGAATGACAATAGTGAAACTTCTAGTTCGCTGTTTATTAAATAGAAAAAATAATACATATATTGTAACATATATATTGAATAATGGAAATTAATTGTAATAACATTAATATATAATAACATAAATGAATTGTTAATTGTATTCATTGAACGATGTTAGAATCCAAAAAGTGTTAGAACTGCAGGTTCTTAACAATGAAATAACTTGGACTTCGTAGGAGAAAGTAATTCACTCGAAACTTCGGGTTCGAGAAGACACAAAGTCAAAAGGTGGATTCATAATTTATCATCATTTGCACTCGAAGCTTCGGGTTCGAGATTTCACTATTAGAACTTCGGGTTCTAATATTTACTATTTTGAACTTCTGGTTCAAATTATATATTATACTCAGAACTTCAGGTTTGAGATATACCAAAGTGAAACTTCTGGTTCACTTTTTTTCTTATAAAATGTAGGCATATATGTTGTGGTATAAGTATTGAATATGAAACTCAATGGGGTAGTAACATATATATAAATCATAAATATAAAATTTAATGGCTACAAATGTAATAAATTAAGATAATGGTCCATGATGATATGTTTATGACCAATTAATTATAAATGTAAACATATGAACATGAATAAGTTATGGCCATTATATACACATGATGATATGCCAAAAACATATATAAAAAAAATATATGAACAACAATTTGTTGTATGAACGTGATCGTTCGTTTAGAGTAATCAAATAAGATGATTGAAATGATAAACGAAACTAACCATAGATCACTCATAGATCGTAAGTGATGGTCAAAGCAACAATCGTTGCACCATGCAACTCTTGGTTCATCATCGAGTTTAAGATGAAAATGAGATATAAGAGACAAGCGTGTTGATAACGTGTTATAAACTAGAAACTTACGTGAGAGAAAATGGAGAGCAAATAGAAATATGGGAGATAGAATGTTGAGGTTATTTCCTCATTCTCATTATCCTCTTTATATAGTGATAGAGTTTACATAGTAGGGGTATCAACTAATGAGTAATTGCATACAAGACCTCCAAATAATTACGTGGACAGCCACATAAGTAATATTATTTACAACAAGTTTTAACTTTTTGAACAGCAATTGCATTTCAAAAATGCAATTGCATTTTTAAAAAAAAGTAAAAAAAAAGAGCTGCATACTATGCAGATCTGTATGTTAAACGCATTCTTCTTTCTATGCATCGAACTGTTTCTATTAACGATCCGAAAAAAAGAATAAAAAAATGGTTTGGCTTTTGACCAATTGGAGCTGGTTGTTCTTAGTTTAATACTGCAACAAGGCAAGGGAAGGGATAGGTGGCCGGCGCGTATAAGAATATTCACAGTGCATTGACTCGTATATGTAAGAATATGATATACAACCAGTCGGGAAAGCTCCTTTAATCATCCACCAGTCAATAACAATCTGAATTCCTTCACTCAAATTGACCCGGACCATCAACAAGAGAAGAGCTAGCATGGTTGAGCTTGTGTTTGATTTGGCCAGCAAACTCACTCAGAAGCTAGGATCACTTGCTTACGATGAGATCAGCTCGGCCTGGGGAGTCAAAAGCGATCTTCAAAAGCTTAAGGCCACCATGTCCACCATTAAAGGTGTGCTCTTGGATGCGGAAGAGAAGCAAGCACATAATCAGGAGGTTCGCAATTGGCTACTGCAGCTCAAACATTTGTTTCGTGACACTGAAGATGTGTTGGATGAGGTTGAGTGTGAAGCTTTGCGAAGGCAAGTCGTGGAAAACTGTCCCGGCACAAGTAGAAAGGTACGCCGCTTCTTTTCAAGTTCTAATCCAATTGCATTTCGTTTGAGAATCAGTCATGAAATCAAGAACATAAGGGCGAGAATAGAAGAGCTTAAAACTAACAAGGCTATATTTGATCTTCTGACCGATCATCGAGCTAGTCATGAATCAAGTAATGTAATCAAGGGGGAGAATATGTCCCACTCCTATGTTCGTGCTGCAGAGGTCATTGGTAGAGACTCTGACAAACAAGTGATTGCAGATCTTCTGATGCAAGATGGGGATAATCAAAGTGGAACTTTGAATGATACTCTTTCTGTTATTGCTATAGTTGGAATAGGAGGTTTGGGGAAGACCACACTTGCCAAGTTGGTTTACAATGATGAAAGGGTTGTTAGGCATTTCGAATTGAAGATGTGGGTGCATGTGTCAGTGGACTTTGATATTTTTAAACTGACCAAAGAGATTCTTAGCTCTGCATTATGTACAAAAATCAGTGATGAGTTGTCTATGGATCAATCACAAGCAAAGCTACGCGGAGCTTTAGAGGATAAAAGATTTTTGCTTGTCTTGGATGATGTGTGGAATGAGGATCGTATCAAATGGAGTGACTTGAGAGATGTGTTGACAGAGGGTGCCAAATTAGGAAGTAAAATCTTAGTGACAACTCGTAATCGCTCAGTTGCTTCAATCATGGGCACTGTACCACCACACAATTTGGCTAGTCTCTCTTATGATCATTGTCAGTCATTGTTTACAAAATGTGCATTCAAGGAAGGTGATGAGAAACAGCATTCAGACCTCTTTGAAATTGGAAAAGATATTGTGAAAAAGTGCGGAGGGGCTCCCTTGGCGGTGAAAACTTTAGGAAGTCAACTGTACTCAAAGACGGATGAACGTGAGTGGAAACTAGTAAGAGATTCTAAGATATGGGAATTAGAGAGAGTAAAAGAGGTTGGTGGCCACATCTTACCTGCTTTGAGATTGAGTTATACTCAGTTGCCTTCCTACTTGAAACCATGCCTTGCTTATTGTGCATACCTTCCAAAGGGCGAATATATATTTAATAGCAGGGCATTGATCAATTGTTGGATGGCTCATGGAATCCTTCAATCTCATGATAATGAAAATCTGGAGATGGAACATGTTGGCGAGCAATATTTCAAAGAGTTATGGGCGAGATCTTTCTTTGAAAATGTGCAACTTGACGAATATGATATCTTCTATTCATTTTGTATGCATGATCTTATCTATGACCTTGTACAATCAATTGAACTAGGTGAGTGGTGTGTGGTAGATTCTAGCACTAAATACATGGCTAAAAATGTTAAACATTTGTCATTTTTGAAATTTGACAACAAATTAATGGTTTCAACCATGTTGCAAAAGTGTAAAAAAGTGTGGAGTATAACAGCGGGTGGTGAGGATGAGGCGCCTCTGGATGAATCCTTCCTTGATACTTGCTTTTCAAAATTTAAGTATTTGAGAGTGCTTCTCTTTGGTGGTCTACCATTAGAGGAGTTGCCAAGTTCCATTGGTACTCTGAAGCATTTGAGATATTTGAATTTAGCGGAAAATGGTGAAATCACAAAACTCCCCAATGCCATTTGCAAGTTGCAGAGCTTGCAAACTCTAAATTTGGCTTTATGTCAAAATCTTCAAGAGTTGCCAGGAGATATGAGCAACTTGATTAGCCTCAGATTTCTTGCATTGACCACGAAAGAAGCATGTTTTCAAGACAATGGAGTGGGATGTTTGAAATCACTTCGGTTTCTTGGAATTGGAAGTTGTGATAATCTAATCTCTTTGCCCCGTGAGACGAGTTATCTTGCTACATTACGTATTTTGATAATATTTAATTGTGAGGGCAACTCGATCTGGTGAACCAACATTACCAAGCAATTGCATTGAGGCTCGAAAAGTTGGCTATTGATGGACTACCACAGATCACAGAATTGCCTGAATGGTTTCAAGGAGCTGCTAACACCCTACAACACTTGTTTATTGGATATTGTTCAAATTTGGGTTCGTTACCAGGGTGGCTCACAAATCTAACATCACTAAGAAAGCTTGTCCTTGATAACTGTCCCAAATTGTTGTCACTTCCTGAAGGGATGGATAGCCTCACTCCCTTAAGAGACCTGAAGATAGAAGATTGTACCGAGTTGGAGAGAAGATGCAAGCGTAACAATGGTGAAGATTGGCCAAAGATTGCTCATATTCCAAATCTTTGTATTTCCTACTCTGAAGAATGACCGCCATCATTGCTGGGTAGCACCAGTGAAGTGGAACTGTAGATGTTCGTGTATTGCCCTTGTGTTGTCTCCATACTGTATGTATTGTCCCGCTATTGGTGTTTTTTTTTTCCCTTTTTTTTAAAAAATAATTTTTGCTGTATGAGTTCAAACTTTTTTGCTTTTTTCAATAAAAATTGTTTTACTTTCGTCCATCTTTCCTACTGAAGTGGTACATCAAATACTTTGTGCGCATCAAATACTTTGTGTTGCTACCAGGTCGGGTGTACCGACCACAAGCTCTCCCCCGGCTCCATGGACGTCTCGACCGGTCCGGGTGTAGCCGCCCCACGTGCCGGCACGGCCGGCCGGCACACGTGCTTGTCCACTACCTCCAGATCGCACTAAGTCGCGAGCCCACCGCACTGGCGCGCCATCCCTCGATGCGCACATCGAGGTAGTGGACCAGAGAATATTCCTCGTGTCGGGGATGTCCCCCCACGCCGGGGAAGCTTGTCTCGACCTCACCTCATATATAAGGAGTCCTCCTCCTTATTCAGGTACGCTCTCTCCGAATCCCAAACTCTGCTCCTAGACCCACCGGACAACCGAGCGTCGGAGGGCCTCGGTCGGACACACCGACCTCCGAAATCTTGTGCTTTCGGGTATAGTGCGCAGGGCGTGGGAAAAACACTTTGTATTCCACTAATCGTAAATGTGTCAAATGATATTATGTGCTGGAAATTAGAGAAGAAAGGATTTTTCTCAGTTAAAAGTGCTTATTGGGTGGCTAGAGAGATGACAATGGGCAGCCCTCCCCCCCCCGCGGTTTCCTCGCGGCCCCCCCTCCCCAATGGTCCTCCTCTTCCCCCATCCCAACGCCCCACGCTCCCCCCTGGGGCACGCCAACGCCTAAGACCGACAAAACCATGCAAAAAATAAAACTCCTTCTTATCAGTAAAAAAAAAAAAAAAAAAGATCCCCCCTTCGATGGGTTGGGTGATAAAAAAAAAAACCAAGGGAAAGACTCCATTAGAAGGGGGCGCGGAAAAAACCGCCGGCATTTAAAAAACGGGGATAGAATAAAAAAAAAAGGAGAAAAAAAAAAGATTCTTCCAAAAAGGAGAACAACGGGCCACCCGCATGGGACAAAAAAACGGAGTAATTCCAAGGAGAATTGTCGGGGAGGGGGAACTAGGACGACGCCCCCACCGACATTACATTAGAATTCGATTAAGTCCAAAGTTTTGTCGGACTTGGGGGGTTTACCATTTCATATTTTACGGATAGGAGCTCAATCACGGGTCAGCTCATATTAGGGTCCTAGAAACATAATTTGAGCGGATTAATAGTCAAAGTAAAGTAGGTAAGAAGGTGTAAAAAGCTTCCCCGATCACAGAATTGATCGGTGTGGCCAGACGCAGGCACAGTGTCCACTACCATGATAGTGAGAGGCGCATCCTCGAGATGAGGTAGTGGAAGAATATTCCTCGTGTCGGGAGCCCCCAGGGAAGCTTGTCTCCGATACTCATATATAAGGAGTCTTCACTTTATTCAGGTAGTTTCTCGAATCAAAACTCTTGTTAGAATAAAAGGTCGGAGGTCTTGCGTAAGGATGAATTTGTGTTGGTATAGTGGAGGTGGCTAGAGAGAAGAAAAGGCAGTATTTTGGCAAGTTCTTCATCAGGAGGAGTTTATGACCCTTTGTGGAAGGCTTTATGGAATGCGAATGTACCTGGTAAATTTGCAATTTGTATCTGGAGAGGATGCCATGAATTGTTGCCTACGCAAGATAGACTTCGATCTAAAGGCTACCAAGGTGAGCACAATTGCTTATTATGTCTTCATTCTTTTGAATCTTTGGGACATGTTCTCTGTCAATGTCATACTGCCAAGACCATTTTGGAAGCAGCTTCATTTAAACTTAACACTATGGTTACTGAAGGGAATTATACCTTGTGGAATTGTGACCTCCAATTGTATTACAGCAACCGAGCAACTCGTGAAGAGTGATTGTTACTAGAACAAACACTAATGCACACAATGCAAGAACCTATGAACTAAGAATGATTATGAAGACTAGAGAGAGAGATATCTGAGGCTTTGCTCTTGAGATGGAAGCTTCCTCTTGAATGTATAATGAACAAGAGGAAGCTTGTATATATAGCAATGGAAAAGAGGAAGTGGGCAATTAACAATTGCTTGATGATAAATCCACCAAGCCTAAACAATTGCTAAGTGACCTTGTTAGGTATGCCATGAGATGGTTTCCACTTATGTACCTCCACTTCCTTTTTTACCATATACCTACAGTTACACCTTCCTTTAATTTCAAGGAATCGTTGTTAGAAAGAGCCCTCTCTTTGTCGGGGAAAGTTTTTGAGCAGTTGCTAATGATGTTGTGGGCTTTATGGAGAAACAGAAATAATAAACTGTGGTATGACAAAGCTTAATCATCCTTGGAAATAATAGCTCAAACTATGTCATGGTTCGATAATTTTAGTCAAGCAAACCAGAAAACAAAGGTCGTTCCGGCTAAGAAGAGACCAATTAAATGGTCAGCTCCTCTCCCTGGTGTTTTTAAATTCAATGTGGATGGTGCCTATCTACCATCTACGAATTTTGGCGGTATTGGTGGAGTGGTCAAAGATCAAAATGGGGGTTTTGCGGCTGGCTTTGCTAAACAAGTTTGCTATATAAACTTTGCTTATCATGTTGAACTTTTGGGTATTAAGGAAGCTTTGCTTCTCCTTCCCTTCCAAGACAACAGGTTCAGGTGGTGAGTGATTGCCTTATGGCTGTGCAAGCAATTTAGGACTCATCTTCAAATCGATCAATGGTTAGTCATATTCTAACCGATATCAAGTCGCTTCTTGCCCATCTTCCTCAAGTTCCAATCTCTTATGAACCTCGAGAAACTAACCGTGTAACTCATTCTCTAACTAGTCAGGCTTATGAGTTAATTATCTGTAACTTGAAATACCTCAAGTCCTCAAGTAGCTAGAATTGGATCAGGTCACGGATATTGGAAGAGAGAGGAAGACGTCTTTACCCGAATCGAGGCGGCACTATGAAGCAGATGATGAGATCAGGAGGTGATGCCGTTGAAATTGGCTCACAAATTGAAGAGTTGGCAGATCCATGTTGTACATAAAAACTTTATTAACTATTTTTATCGGTCGAATTAATGCACCTGAATTCCGAACAGAAACTCTGAGGATAGAGCCACAACCTGATTGAACAAGTAAAATGATAGATTATACGATTTGGAAACAACACAGAAAATACATTATAATTCTATAATTTTATATGACACTATACGACACAATGACAAACCTGAGATTGTTTTTCAACCAATTGCTTCAACTCAATTTCTACCTCTGTAATACGGTCCCTTGTTTCCAGTTTCTGTGACTGAAAGGAACAACTTGTTATAAAAAGTAATATACGGAATATTAGGAAAAATGTTAGAACAACAAACCTGAGCTTGTTTTCCAACCAAGTGCTTCAGTTCAATTTGTACCTCTGTAGGAGGTTCTATCTCTTCCCTTGCTTCCAGTTTCCATGACTGAAAGATATAGCAAGCTTTAGGCAATGTATAAAAACTCAAGACCCAAGTAAACTCGGATAAATCATGTTAAGGATTAGGGGCAAGTGGCAAGCCCAGCAAGAAAGATTTCTAAAATTTGAAACTATGAACGAAATGGGAGAGGGAAATGGGAGAAGGGGACATCCCAGTTCCTTAAGATTGAGGCACTTTTGATTTGATCAAGTAAACAATAGGTGCTGCCACGAGTAAGCAGCAGTCCAGCAAAACTATTCCTGGAGCCATGTGAATCTTAGTGGCCAAAGTAGCATTATCACTGTTCAGTGATAGGTAGGCTTTGATGCCTCATGGGATCAAGAAATAGTTTTTACTGTCTCCTTAACACTGAAAACGTAAAGGTGCACATTGATTTTTGTGTGTCCTATATAGTATGGTGAGCTTGTTCGTACCACATAACCTCAAGCACAAAATATACCTTACCATGAACCTACTCGGCCCGACTTAGACCCAGGCTATGGACCCGGCATGTAACCGGAGACCTACGCCTCGTATCCCGTATCCCGACACACGACTAGGTCTCTACCTATTCGGGACTACCCTTAACGATGCTTCAAAGTACTTTGCACTACCATACTTATATGCCCATTTAATAGCATATAAGTCCCACATCGAAAACATGATAGGAGAACCACCAAACTTCTCCTATATAAACAAGCATTTACTCCTCTGTCAAGGTAAGCATTAACTACTTCACCAACTATTACTCTGACAAAATCCTTTATCAAAGACTCATTAGACCTTCGGAGGAGTGAAGACTGGCCAGCCCAGTCAAGCTCTCGTGTTGTATTTCAGGAACTCGACATCGACTCGACATCTGACCAAAGTCAACCATTATCTTATCAACATATATCGTGCTTCTATCATACCCGACAAAGTCGACAAAAACAAAGCTTATACTGATATCAAGTATAAAGATGAAAGCATGACCATGACGCAAGTTATGTCAAATGAGGAAACGTCGAAAATTGCAAAACACAATATATAAGAAGGAAACATGCTCAACATATTATGTTCATGCACATAATTAATTTCAAACATACACCACACAATTTCCACAGCTTATTTTATTACCAAAGGAGTGAATAGCTGAACAAAAATACAAAACCCAAAACAAGAACTCAGTAATTCTTACCCCCAGTGCTTGTTGAGTGCCCTGGTTTTCAACTGTTGAGTGCTTCAATGTAGCAATCATATTTCCCTGGCCTCTGAATGACTCCAAAGCAGCTTTCTTCTCCTCCTTCACACACTCACTTTTGGAACCAGATTTTAAAGCCGCATAGAACTTGTAGGCGACTCATGCTTAATCCTTACACTACTTAGCAACTGGCCGCCACCACCCACCGTAGAAGAGAAAGTTGGCATTCTATTCTTCTTCTTGACCCAACCCAACCCCCCCCCCAAACCCAACCCCTGCCCACCGTTGTTTTCCCCTTTCCACCGTGTTCAAAGCCCGACCTTCAAACGTTGCGATTTCCCCAAACCAGAAACACACGGCCCCCGAAGGGAAAGAAAGAAAGAAAGAAAAAAAACGCTAAATAAAGTGAAGAGAAATAGGGTTGGGTGAAGGTGAAATCCGAAGAACAGGACAAGAAGGTTCGTTGAGTTTGTCGCGGTTTGAAAGTTCGAGGGTTCGCCGTCCTTGGGCCCTCTTATAGGATTTTGCTCCCGCAGGGCCAAAGAAGGTTACCGGAAAAACGGAGAGGAAAAGTAACGGACAAGTCATCTTTGGGGTTTGCTTCAACAGAATCGAGAGTAAAGGTTTCCCAAAAAAATAAACTTTTTTATATTAAGATTGCTTTAAACCCCTTTAGAGTTTAGTCCATAAGCCCTTTTTCCGGCAACTTCTCAATTTCTGACAAAAAGAATTTCAAGAAATTAATTGTAAGTTCTAA
This sequence comes from Rubus idaeus, assembly GCA_030142095.1. NCBI lineage: Eukaryota > Viridiplantae > Streptophyta > Magnoliopsida > Rosales > Rosaceae > Rubus > Rubus idaeus. The sequence goes on along the minus strand of CM057970.1, from coordinate 15,648,428 downwards.
TAGTTAAACCCTAAAAGAGTTGCCCCTCAACTTTCTAAATTGATCAATTTTCACTCGCACTTCTCAATTAATGGGTGTTTTGAGTTTATTAGATGAATCAACTTGCATATCTTTGCAGCAATTTCTCCATTCTCGCAAAAATCAATAACCATTTCCCTCATATTTGGGAATACATGTGAAAATTTGGCAAGCCGATGTCGAGAGATTTACCGTTTTCATATAACTTGTGTAGATGCTTCAATTGGACTAGGCTCTTGGTTATGATAGATAATTTATGTCGTCTAATTTGATTCGTTGTCGACAAGGAATCCAATAGATGAAAATTTCTATGTTAAAGAGCAGATTTGAGAACAAGTTTTAAATTTTCTTTTCCCATGAAAGGGAAAGGTTTTGGTACTGAAAAAAGAAATGAAAAATTTGGTTGAGGTGATTGCCACCAACCCTTTTCTGGGTTTACGGTAAATGTCGGTTGAAAGTCGTTAGTGTTTTAAGGCTTACTGTTAAATTGTTTATGTAAAGTATTTTTTCTTTTTGTATTTTAAAGTCTTTGCTTATGTAATTTTTTTTTTGCTCTACCTTCCCCCTTCCTATACTTGCCCCCTTTTTGTTCTCAAAAGCTTGTTCTTCAACAACTTAGTTCTCTCTCTCTCTCTAAATCAATCCCCTGGTCGGGTTGTCAGTTTGTGCGGTTGATATTTTTAGGAATTGCTTTTTTTGCCTTATTGTCATTAATCTCCTGAGTATCTTATTTTGGTTTCTGGACGTTTTTGTTCTTCTTTTTGGAAATTTACAGTTTTCGGAAATTTTCCTTAACGTCAGAGCCAGGCTCTATATTACTCCTGGCTACAAACAGTCCGTGTGTGTTAACTATGTTTTACTTTTGTCCAAAACTGTGAATTTTCAGTTCTTCAGGAAGAAAATGTTTTTTTTCTGGAAAAAAAGAAAAAGAAAAGAAGCGAGAAAGGTAGAGTTGTTTTCGTTTGTCCCAAAAAAAATGATATTTCTTTTCGTTTGGCCCCGTTCATCCAGATAAAAAAAATCTTATAGAGCACGGAAGGATTCAGAGAAAAAACTTCTTTAATTTCCAATTAATTTTTGCTACACAGTGAATTACACAGATAAGTCAATATTTTCTCCTGACATAACCAGTTACAAAATGCAACCACTTACACCGGTAGTGAAATTAAAATCATACAATCAGTCAGTTACATTTCTGTTAGAGAGGTCAATAGTGTGCACAGTTATGTCCACCTCGCCTGGTCTTGTTTTATTTTGTTCACTTGTACTCTGCCAATGATAAGTGGTTGATTAAGAGTTTGTAACGTTTGGCACTTTGCACACTAACCACCTAAAAAGATTAGTAGTTTTCTTACAAATTACAATATTTAAGAATTATAGGATATTTGTTTGTTGGGTTTATCTATTTCTAGAGTTTCTTTCAATATTGGTTTGTGGTGGTCTTGTTGTTGTCACTCTTTGTTTTTGGCTACTTTACAAAGTTTATGGTTGTTTATTCTTGTGGCCAAAGTGTTTTGTTATTTTCTTTGATTTACAATATATATATCTTTTTCTGGTCACATTTATAAAGGTTCTGTCAAGTATTGGTTCTTTTGAAAAAAGTATTGGTTTTTGCCCTGAAAAATTAAAAAGGTGTTTTTTCCAAAAGGTAGTAGTAGCCTTTGGTTTGGGGTCCTCGCGTGGTTAGTTACCTATTTTTTTGTTTGTTTACTTTTTTTTGTCTTTACCCTGTTTGTGCTTCTTTTTAGTTTTGTTGTTTTGTCTGTAAAGTGATTATTTTTTAGTTTGAGTGGTATGTATCCCTAAGGTAGAAACAAATAATATAAGTATTTAAAACTTTCGGAAATAGCTTCTAATGTCTTTTTAAATACTTTTAGAAATAGTTTCGCTATATAATTTGGTTGTTTTTCTAGTGTTCTTTGTTGTGTGTTCCATAAAAATGGTTTTTTTGGATTTGATTGGTTTATTCTTGGATTTTTGGTTGTGTAAAGAGTTGGTTTATATTGGGTTTTTTCCTAGTGGGGGGGTATGCAAAGTTAGTTCAATTCCTCTATAGCATTATTTGTTTTTTGAGTCCACAATAATAATAATAAATTTTTTATGGCAGGATTATAAAACATCAAATTTTCTAGCAATTCCATGCCCTAGTCCATTTACAAGCATCTAAGTTTTGTTGGTTTGTAGTATTTTTTCTTTTTCTTTTTAGGAACAAAGTAGGTATATATAGTAGGTTATCTTTATAAAAGTATTGAAAAGATATTTAAAAGGTTCGTGAAATAACCTTAGTTCTTTATTGTTGTTGTCGTAGGAATTTATGGGAAGTGTATGGTGTATTTCTGGTCTAGTTTAGTTTAGGTGAAAGAGTTTATATTTAAAATATATAAGGATATGAAGTGATCTAAAGAGAAAAAAATAGAAAAATTGAAATATTTGTAAGATGAAATAGTGTACTTGTCATGTTGGTTTTTGTAACAAATTAGATTGTTAAAATCATTCTCATATATCAGTAAGTTAATATTTTGGTGTTTTTTTTCTTGTTTTTTTTTTGGTTAATTCATGGTGAGAATGATTTAAACTCGAATTATGAAGTTTTGGAACTAGATAATAAGTGACGTGAAATTTCTGATGGTGGTTAAAGTCTCCATGAGGTTTAGATGTGTGAAAAACGGTAAATTTTAGTTTACTGCTGTGGAAATGATTAGAATTTTATGTGTTTGTTGAATTATGTGAATTTTGGTAGTCCTGTTTGTGTTGTTTTATGGACAGAATGTATGGATGAAGTGCAATTATACGTGTGTTGGTGGAGTGTCTCCTTAGTTGGAATAGAACTAGGATGGATTGATTGTTTGATGATATTGTTTGCCATTGTCCCTACTTACTTCAACTTTGTTGATTGTTAGTACGGGGATGCTGTCACCGGAAGGAGAATTTACTCCTATACAGATGCGGTTAAATGTAACCTCGGTAATTTCATGTTCTCAACTCTTTTGTGTATATTAGAAAGTTGGGCTCTTTTCAAAAGTACTAAAGCTATGTTTGTTATGTTACTTATAAATTTTCAGGTGGGTTCAGGGCAAAAATTTGTTCGTTTGTTCTGTACTCAAATCTTTGTGGAATTGCCATTGGTTACACAATTGCATCAACTATAAGCATGATGTAAGTGGTGTTTGAAGTAATAGATTAACAACTAGGTGATGTTTGTTTATGTAGTTTCATTTTGGCTCATGGTTTTTGCTATTAATTGATTTTTTAATTCATTAACAGGGCAATACAGAGGTCTAACTGCTTCCACCACAGTGGTCGAAAAGATGGATGCCAAGCAAATAGCACTCCCTATGTGATTGCCTTTGGAGGTGTAGAAATCATACTCTCTCAATTCAGGAACTTCAAGCAGCAGTTGTGGTGGTTGTCCATTGTTGCGGCAGTTATGTCCCTTATGTACTCATCAGTTGCACTTGGCCTCGGAATTGGCAAAGTTGCAGAAAATAGAACAGGGAGAGGAAGTTTGAACGGAACTCATAGGCCTTGGAGGGTGTGTCAAGCACTAGGTAACATTGCTTTTGCATACTCATACTCCTTGGTCATATTTGAAGTTCAAGACACAAGTCTCCATCGGAAACCAAGACAATGAAGAAAGCAACTCTCATCAGCGTGACAACCACTACCATTTTCTTCATGTTGTGTGGCAGCATGGGGTACGCTGCGTTTGGGGATGCATCCCCCGGAAACCTCCTCACTGGTTTTGGATTCTACAATCCTTATTGGCTGATTGACTTGGCCAACGCTGCCATAGTAATCCACTTGGCTTTTGCATACCAGGTCTTCGTCCAACCCCTCTATGCATTGGTTGAGAAAATAGCTGCAGAAAAGTTTCCAGAGAGCCAATGCATGTCAAAAAACTTCCAAATCCCAATCCCAGGTGTCGGTTTCTACAAACTCAACCTTTTTAGATTGTTATGGAGGACATCTTTCGTGAGCCTTGTCACTTTCATTTCCATGTTGCTCCCATTTTTCAATGACGTAGTGGCGTTTCTTGGAGCCTTGGGTTTTTTTCCCCTCTCTGTGTATTTCCCCATTGAGATGTACATCTCAAAGAAGAAGATTCAAAAGTGGAGCTGCCGATCGGTATACCTTCGAGCCGTTACAGCTGTTTGCTTCATAGTCACCCTTGCTGCTATTGTTGGGTCTATAGCTGGTATTGTCTCAGATTTGAAGACGTACAAGCCCTTCCACTTCTAAGTTGCATTACTATTTCAATTTGATCTTGTTCAGGTTGATAATGATGCTTGCATGTAGAGACAGTTGTTTTTTTGCTTCTGTGTGATGTACTTGTGCACGTTGGTCATTGTCAGAGTAGTGATGGTATTTTGGAACCTCTATTAATTATTGCTTGCGTTCGCCCTTTATTTTTAGTTGAGTTCCCATTTCTATCTTTTATTCTCAAGGCTAGCCGGCTGGGTCTTTCACTAATCATACTATCATAGCCCTGAAGGTTAAACCATATATTATATGCAACCACATAGTGTTTAACTTATAAGTGGAGGTTGTAACCTGGTTTTAAATCATCAAATCAGCAATATCAATTTTTTGTTTTGGGTCATGATATGCGATATCTAGTTTTGGGAAAATATAAATTTCCATGATAAATAAGTCTTTTATTGAACAGACTCACCTTCCTTTCACATTCCACTAACAATACTAAATAGGCTGCACCAAAGTACATTGATATAAATGGCTTGGAAAGATCATCAACAGATTTAATTCTATATGCCCTAAAGCCCACCACCCTACACACAAGGCACATACAGCAAACAAAAGGGGTGAGAGAGTAGTAGAGTACTAAATTATATTCATTCATGACAGAAGTAAAGATAACAGCAGACTTCTGTCATGAATGTGAATCCAATTGACCATTTTATATCAATGGTTTAACCATTTTATCATAATTTGATATAATGTGAATCCAATTGACCCCAATGTCCAAACACCAGAAACAACCATGATGAGCCAAGATAGTTATCTTTCAAATTAAATCGATCTGCTAATCACAATAGCAAATTAACTAGATCCTGCATTGCTGCGTTCAGGGAGAATGGACATGCACATCAGCACATCTACATACTGTATTGCACGTATGAGGTCTTCAAAACATTGGCCTCTAATTACCTGGGAATTTGTGGACACCGCCCTTTGGTTTAACAAAGAAGATTGAAAGCCGGCCGACTCCAAAATATATATATAAAAAAGGTCACTCCTGTACACGTCCCCGAGACCCTAATTAATGAAGAGTGAGGATGCTGAAGTTGCACTCCAGGGTCTGATCACAATGCTAAAGGAAAAGAGATACAAGGGGAAAGATGAGTACCCGGATGAAGATGAAGAGGAGCAGTTAACATATTTTATTTAGTTGGAGACTTGTGAAGAAACAATAAAAAGTTGAAACATTTAGAACAATTATCCAGGGAATTATAAGCTGCAATGAACGCAGATTCAAGGAATTGATTACATTGAAACTACGAAGACTTATTCTTATTGCAATGGCATTGCCTTTCATTGACTTATTCTTAGGATCGCCCAAGGGAATGACTTCACTCTGCAACCAAATCAAGAAAGACTGTTTTCCTATATATTGTTATTAGGATCTCTCTTGTCTAGTTTTACCAAGTAGGAACAGGTATGTACTTTCCTAGTTTATGATTTCCTAGTTCCACCAGGATAAGACTAGTGCCCTATAAAAAGGGATGCTCTAGGCCAATTTAGTTCGATCAATCAATCCAAAAACTTGCCTAATGAAATGTGAAAGATTTCTTTTGAAAAATAAGCTAAAATGGATGTGGCTAAACTATCAAGAATAACGAAATAATCAGCCAGATATTCATTATAGATGAATATAATTTCAAAACTAACGGAACAATCCAACAATTGAGTTCATAGAATTTATAAATTAATCAGCAGCCTTCTAGCAAGTCTTTCTTCGACAATGAGTATGAAACACATATATGGCTGCTCTTATTAAGGTCATTCACCTAGCTTGGATTAGAGATTGGAATCATATATATATGGTTAGAAGTGGACTCTTCTCTTGTTCTTGATTTTTGCACGCGCTCTCCATATTTGGTGCCATGACATTTACGGGTTGATGATCGAGGGGAGCAATTAATTACGCCGTATTTCTCAGATGTCTTTTCGATATTCGATCTCATACAATATTCAGTGAAGGCAATCAAGTTGTTGATGCGTTAGCGAATCATGATTCATCGTCTACCATCTAGCGAATCATATATGACGTACTCCTCTCTTTCTTCTTGTTGTTCGTACTACATTACCTCAAGCACAAACAGACCTCACCAGGGACCCACTCGGCCCCACAGACCCCGGCCATGGGCCCGACATGCAGTCGGGACTCGCGCCCACTACCCCGACACAAGAGTAGGCCACGCCTCACTCGGGGCTAGCCTCAACGATGCTCCAAAGTACTTGGCTCTACAATACTTATATGCCCAGATCAGCATATAAGTCCCACATCGGAAACAAACTAGGAGAACCTCTCCTATTCTCCTACATAAATGACATTTACTCCTCCGAGAAAGGTAAGCATTAACTTCTTCACCTACCGTTACTCTGCTTAAATCCCTTCCTAAAGACTGACTTAACCTTCGGAGGAGTAAAGACTGGCCAGCCCAGTCCAACTCTTGTGTCTTCTTTCAGGAACTCGACCATTGACCCGAGTCAACCAACATCTTATCAGATATCTCGTACCTCTGTCAGGTCCCGACAAACCTTGCAGAAACATTTGGCGCCGTCTGTGGGATTTGGATAACTCAAACCACATTTCTCACCATCATGACTTACCCCAGCGACGACACGAATGATCCTAGCACTCGAGAACTGTCCAGAACACTCCAATACGACACTCCTGGTTCCACGACGACGGCAGGAGCGGGAGATGATGCCGGCATACGTCGACCACTCGACTACGAGGCAATGAACGACCTCATGAAAAAGGACCTCGCCGAGCTACGCGAGACACAGCGGCGAGAGCACGCCCAGATGATGGTCGCCCTTGCTCGATGTGAGGAACTCGAGGCTCGGGCCAAAGAACACTCGCGAGCAAGAGAGAGACAATTCTTCACAGCAGCCGGCACTTCCTCGACCGACCCAAACATTGTCCAAATCCCGATACACCTGAACCCATCTTCCCTCCAGGTGAACAACCCGCCCCCACTACCAACACGGGTTGTCGACACCACACCCCTTGTCGAGACACCCGCCTCGCATAGCCTCATCTTACAACTTAGTCGGTCAATCGAACGACTCGAGGGACGCATAGAGCGGGCCGAAGGATTTAACGCCAAACATGTCACGACTGCTGGATTCCAGGAACGTCCAGGTCCCTTCACATCCGATATCCTACATGCCACTCGACCATGCGGGGGCAAGTCACTGAAGATTGACCGGTACAATGGCACGACCGACCCTTACATTCACATGGATAACTTTCGCTCGATTGTGGCTGGAAAGAGCTACTCACAAGCCGAGTCCTGCCATGCATTCCAGGAGACACTTACGGGTGAGGCGCTCAGCTGGTTCTTCTACCTCAAACCCAACTCCATCAGCTCATTCATTGAATTGTGTGGCACATTCGTCGCTCGATTCATCCTTCGAACCGACGGATACCATACAACAACCCAACTCTTCAAGGTGCTACAGGGTGAAGACGAAACACTAAAGGACTTCGTCAACAAGTGGCAGTCGGCAACAACACGTTGTCGAGATCTCGACAAAACACTCGCCACGACCGCCTTTAAGCACGGACTACGCAAGGGCTCTTTCCTGTACGAAATCAACGCCAGCCCACCGACTGACTACGACCAACTCATGGCTTTCGCAGTCCGACACGCACAGGCCGAGTTCGATACTTATGGAGGCCACCCGGGCACAGTCCATAAGACAGCACCTCCACCTCAGTCGAGCAACCCTCCTCCGTCACAAAACAGAGTCGAGTGGCAACAGGACTCCAGGTCGAGCAACTCGAGCGTCAAAGACAAATCCCACCCAAGTGCCGGTCCTGATCGTAGGGCTAGGAGTAACAGACCACCGTCAACACCCTACCGGTCACACAGCCAATCATCTCGGTATACAGTATTCACCGTCCTCACTGCCTCTTACGAGGAGATATGGGACCAGTGCAAGAACGAGATACCCGGCCCTCCGCCAAGGAGGTTCCCAAGGGCCAAACTACGGAACACGGGCAAGTACTGCAAATACCACGACGATGGCGGCCACAACACGAATGCGTGCATCGCCCTAAAGGACGCGATCGAATCCCTTCAACGAGAAGGCAAACTCACCCAGTTCCGTCCCCGACAGGCAGATGAGGTCGCCCTCATGCAACAACCACGAGGCCGAATAAACACAATTGACGGGGGCGCCAGGATTGGACCTACTTCCCAACGATCAAATAAGCGTTGCACCCGTGCCGGCCAGGGGTCTGAAGTGTTCAACATCCACAACTACCGGAGTTCCTCGGCCAACTCCACAAGGTGGACCCCGATAACCTTTGACGAGTCAGAAGAAAATCATCTACAACAACCACATGAAGACCCATTCCTCATAACTCGCCCGATTGGACAAGACGACATGTCCCGGTACTCATTGACGGGGGTTCGGCGGTAAATGTCCTCTTTCATCCCGCTTACAAATAGCTCGAGCGGCACAGCTCCAAGCTCATACAGGATCATGAACCCCTACTCGGCTTCTCGGGTGACATCACACGGCCCTCGGGGTCCGATACCATCACCCTAATCCTAGGAACGCACCCCCGGTGTGCCCAACTAGATACCGAGTTCATTGTAGTCGATTGCCCTTCCTCCTACAACGCTATACTCGGTCGTCGACACTTTGTCGACTCAAGTGCATCATCGCATACCACATGCTCATCACGAAGCTGCCCAGCCCGGCCGGAACAAAGAACCATTCGAGGGGACCCGGAGGTTGCACGACAGTGCTATTCAACCACACTTGCCCGAGGACGGGGCCGCACCGAGATTCTATCACTCGGACAACATCCTACTCCACAGGACACCCCTGATGACCCGAGAGGCGAGGACCTACTCTCGTTCAAGGCTCAGCCCCTCGACGACCTAACTGAGGTCGCGATGTCCGATGACCACCCCGACAGAAGGGTTCGAATCGGGTCACAACTGGACCCACCTACAAGAGATGCCCTCATCACGTTCCTACGCACGAATTCTCACATCTTTGCATGGTCATATGCTGACATGCCCGGTATCTCAACCGACATCATATCTCACAAGCTCACCCTATATCCTTCGGCTTTGCCAGTCCGACAGAAGCGAAGGGCCTTCGACGAAGAAAAGTACCGGGCAATCCAAAGTGAGGTCACCAAGCTACAACAGATCGGATTCATTCGAGAGGTGCACTATCCCACATGGCTCTCCAATGTCGTCATGGTCAGAAAGCCAAACGGCAAGTGGCGTATGTGCATCGACTACACACACCTAAACAAGGCATGCCCAAAGGATAGCTTCCCTTTGCCCCGTATCGACCAACTGGTCGACTCGACCGCAGAACACAAGCTGCTGAACTTCATGGACGCCTACTCCGGGTACAACCAAATACAGATGGAACCTCTGGATCAGGAGCATACCTCCTTCACCACCGATAAGGGATTATACTACTACCAGGTAATGCCCTTTGGCCTCAAGAATGCAGGGGCCACTTACCAAAGGCTGGTCAACGCCATGTTCAAGGAGCACATTGGTAAGATCGTGGAGGTATATGTCGACGACATGCTCGTAAAGAGCCTCACCACAAAGGACCACGTGCACAACCTATCGGTCATCTTCTCCATCCTCACCAAGTACGGCATGCGCCTAAATCCCGAGAAGTGCATTTTCGGAGTGGAGGCAGGCAAATTCCTCGGCTTTGTTATCAGCAACAGGGGTATTGAGGCTAACCCCGAGAAGGTACAGGCCATACTCGACATGGACTCTCCCAAAAAAAAACTCCAGGTGCAGAGCCTTACGGGTCGAGTGGTGGCACTGTCTCGATTCATATCCCGTCTAACGGACAAGTGCGCACCATTCTTTGCCACACTCAAAGCCTCGAGGGCGGAGAAAGTTGACTGGTCACCCAAATGCGAGCAGGCATTTCAGCATCTAAAATCATATCTCGGGTCTGTCCCACTGCTATCTAAGCAGATCACAGGGGAAATTTTGTATGTCTATTCTGAGCATCTCCACCGAGTTGCCCGTCTATTATGCCAGCAAGGGCCTCATCGATTCAGAAACACGATACCCACTCATCGAGAACCGGCACTCGCCCTGATCATCTCGGCAAGGAGATTGCGACCTTACTTCCAAGCTCACACGATCCATGTTCTCACCGACCGACCACTACAGAAGCCCGAAACATCGGGACGATTGGTAAAATGGGCAGTCGAGTTGGGTGAGTTCGACATTCACTACAAATCTCGGAGCTCGATCAAAGGGCAGGCAGCAGCCGACTTCATCTCTGAAATGACCCCACTTTCAGAAGACACGACTCTTTCCGTCGAAACCAACACCTCAACCACTGTCGAGCCCATAAACAGAGATTGGAACTTATATGTCGATGGCTCATCCAACAAAAACAGCAGTGGAGCCGGCATCATCATCACCTCACCAGATGAGTTAACTTACGAGTACGCTCTCAAATTCGACTTCCCAGCTTCCAATAACGTTGCCGAGTATGAGGCACTCATCGTCGGACTACAACTCGCAAAGGAACTGGGGGCCGAGTACCTGAACGTGTTCTGCGATTCTCAATTAGTCGTTGGACAGGTAACGGGTGAGTTCCAGGTCAAAGAGCCGCAACTGTGTTCATACGCGGGGTATGCAAAAATCTTGCTCCAACAGTTCAACAGTCCAACAATCCTTCGCATCCCCCGTGCGAAAAACACCAAGGCAGACGCACTGGCACGTCTAGCCACGGCCTCACCCGACTCTACCCGAGGAAAGCCCAAAGTCGAGGTACTAGCCCACCCGAGTATCAGAAAAAAACTCTCAGAGGTCTTCTCAACCACCATCCAGAACACATGGATGAACCCGATACTCGAGTACCCGACTAGCGGAACAGCCCAACCGATCGAGTAGAATATCACCGCTAGCACCGAAGTCGCCCGATACCTCATCCGAGATAGCCGGCTCTACAGACGGGGACTATCCATGCCAAACCTCATATGCATCACCCCCGAGGAGGGTTTGAAAGTCCTACAAGACGTACACGGCGGCATATGTGGCAACCACTCGGGTGCACGATCATTGGCCCAGAAAACACTCCGAGTATGGGTACTTCGGCCGACACTCGGTCGTGACGCCCACAAGATGGCTTCATCATGCCACAAATGCCAACAATACGCCAACATTCCTAGGCAACCGGCGGCAGACAACCGGCCATCATGATCGCCCTTGGCCCTTTGCAAAATGGGGACTCGACTTGATCGGGAAACTCCCCACCGCCGCGAGGACAATTCAAGTACATCGTGGTTGCGGTCGACTACAACACTAAGTGGGTCGAGGCCGAGGCACTCACGGTCATCACCACCGCCAAAATCGAGCACTTCTTATGGAAGAACATTTACCGCCGCTTCGGCACCCCGGAAACCATCGTCACCGACAATCGCGGCCAATTCGACAACGATGACATTCGCGCTTTCACCAGCAAATATGGGACTCGACTTCTCTATGCCTCCCCGGCACACCCACAAACGAATGGACAGGTCGAAGCAGTCAACAAGATCATCAAAAAACTACTGAAGAAAAAACTCGACAATGCCCAAGGCATGTGGGCGGAGAAGCTACCCGAGGTCCTCTAGTCTTATCGAACCACTCCAACCAAAGGCAATGAGGAAACCCCCTTCTGCATGGCTTTCGGCACAGAAGCAGTCATGCCAGTCGAGTTGAAGTTCCCAACCGAGCGGGTCATCCACTACGATCCCATCCACAACAGTGAGGGACTCGAACTCAACACCGACTTATTAGAGGAACGGCAAGAGGCCGCTCACCTACGCAACCTCGACAATAAACAACGCGTGTCTCGATATTACAACTCCAGGGTCCATGCCCGGCCCCTATCACTAGGCGACTGGGTCATGAAGGAAGTCACCCCTCCTCCAACTGGACTCCGACCTACATGGGAAGGCCCTTACCAACTAGTCGAGAAGGCGGGTGACAACACATTCTACATCAAAAACAGAGACGGCCAAGTCTCTCGCCACCCTTGGAACGCGCAGCACTTACGATACTATTACAAGTAACTCGAGTGGTCGAGCCTTGTCTCGAGAACTCCACCTGGTGGATCGAGCAAGCAACCTTTTGTACTCATCCCTTTTAATGAAAATTGGAATTATTCAAACCATTGTCCCCACTCATGGTCATGACACTCATGACCAACAAACACGAGGACAAACTTAATTCCTTTCACTTTCATTAAAACAAAGTTGTTGTACGGCCATAACCGACTACAACAAAAAGACCAAACGGTCAGTAGTCCTTACAAAGAAAAAAAAACTAACTACACGTTCTCGGACCCCGACATGCCGGGGGTCTTGGGCACACTCGTCGAGGTACGATCCTCACCCGACTGCTCCTCCCGGTTACCCTCGCCCACCTCATACTCCTCCCCGAGCATTCCCCGCTCCAGAGTCGCCTCCTTTCAGCTCGAGCAGCAGCCTCCTCTCTCTCGACCCGTGCGGCCGCCAAATCCGCCTCTCGGTCGGCCTTGAACTTCTCAAGGTTAAGCCACCCTCGGTCACGGTAGAGCTTGACATTCTCGGCCACCGACTTACGATGCTGATCTTTCAGCAACATCGCAAACTCAGCCGACCTCTTGAAGTCCTCCACTGCTCGCTCAGCCGCAACTTTGGCAGCCTCAGCAACTTGGGCCGGCAACGCCTCGACCTGTGTGGACAACTCTCGGGCGGTCTCCTCGATCACCTTCAGTCGAGTAACCTCATCCGACAGGTGAGCCACCTCGTCGGTAAGCTTCACATTCTCCTCCTGGAGAGACCGGGCCTTCTTTTTCTCGGCATCAAGCTTCTTGCCTAACTCGATCTTCTCGCCACGGTACTTCTCCTGAAGTGCGACCGCCTGCTTTCGAGCAGCTTCGGCACCTTCGAAGGCTTTCTCCACCTTCACAAACTGCTCCCGACTGATCGGGTCCTTCTCGACGTCGTCCACAAGATAGAGAGCGTGCACACCCTACAAAATTCACATCAGGTTACAAACATTGCAACCTACTCGAAGACGTCAAGATAAGAAACCACATACCCTCATAAGATGCTGAAGCATCCTGGCTCGATTCTCTCGCGGAGTCGCACCTTGGGCCAGCAGCTTGTCGACCCCGGCATCCTTCGGGTCGGCAACCATGCGACGAAGGAAACCATCGTCAACCATGCCACCTTCCTCTAACACCCGGCTCAGCTTCCCTTTCGGGATCTCCGTTGAGGGGGGAGCCAACCTTTCGAACGTCACGGGACCGTCTTTCTTTCCCTCGACGTTCACATTTCTCGGCCTTTTCCTCTCATCCCCTCGAGCGGCACGTCGTCCACCACGTGCTTGCCGGTGACCGTAACACCCGAGCCGGAGGTAGCCGCGACCCTCGTTCTCTTCGCCCTCAAAATTTCACCGAGTGGCCGGTCCTCCGTCGGCTCGGAAAGAAGGTAGCTCTCCGGTGGCATCTGAAGGTCCACAACCTTGTCGGTCTTCTTCACCTCCAGGGTCACCGGGCTCACCGATAACTTCTAAGTCTCCATCCCAACCTTCAACAACTCATCCCGTGATGGCATAGTCGTCTTCGGCGTTGGGAAATGGGTCCATCTTCTTCCGGACAACCTTTGGCAGCTCGAGCTCGGCAAGGGCGGAACGTATGTGTTAGTCATCCGAGTGTTATTCAGCTAAAAAAAAAAAAAAAAAAAAGGTCACTCGAGTACTTACTTGGTATTCTACCGACACCCACGTGCTCGAGAACAGGGAACCGAATAAGCCGATACGAGCTCCTCTCCCACTCCTTCGCCCAACCCTTCAACACCCGCTCAATCCGAGCTCTTTCTTTGATCGTCAACTTCGGCTTACGGTTCACCGCAAAAAAAAAAAAAAGGAGAGAAGGTTAGCAAACCGGTCGATCACAATACACAAGACGACAAAGCAATACTTCGAAGAGTGTCGGACCTATGGGTTGGAAAGTGGTAGGAACTCGACCGTGAGACACAAAACCCGAGTTTGCCCACTCACCACCGGCCATACAAACGGTCGACCTCCGGTTTGATGCCGATGTGGGTAGGTCATCGACGATGGCCCCGAGCGCCCGAGCGTGCAAGTTCACCGTTCCGCCGCATCCCCTCTTCGACGAGTACTTCGCCAAGTAGCACGTCATCACCTCGTTGTGCGTAGGCCACCCGTGCCCGGATAGATTCCATAGCACGAACATCCCAAGCAGCTGCCTCAACGCGTTGGGACCGACTTGCCCGGCGCTAAACCTAAGGCACACAACACATATTGGACCCACTCGGGCAAGGGCAATATAAACCCGTGCTTGAACATGCTTTCATGCACGGCTACCCAGCCCCACGGGTGGCCGAGTGGCTAACTCATCCTCCCCGAGTGGCCGTAGCAAAACGGTCGCAGGGATGATCCAATCCTTCCGAAGTTTCGGATCTCCTTCGACGTCATACTCCGGCCGGGTTCCTCCACCCAAACACCCTCGTCGAGTCTCCACTACTCCCTATCTCCAACCCTCTACCCGAAGAACTCGCTTTGGTGCCACTCGACATCCTCTCCTTGGCCCGCTCGTGCCCATATGGCCTTTGCAAGTACTCCTCAATTACTGTTTGCTTAACCCCCTCCTTGGCTCGGGTCATGCCTGAACTTAGGATCTCCTGAATCGTTCGCTCCACCTCCTTGTCCTTTTCGAGCAGCTCCTCGATCTCCGGTTCACTACCACTCGACAATTCGACAAACTCTTCGGACATTCTAATTCACCGTTTCTCTTTTGCCTAAACCCAGAAAGACTCGATCATAAAGATGAACAGACCCCCTTTCTAACCCAGAAAAACCAAAACAAAAGTCTAAACCTCAAAGCAAACCCAATTTTTTCCTATGCGATTTTCGCAGAACCGGCTAACTATACTACTTTCAGTTTGGAAAATACACAAGTCATACAGGAGAAGATACCGGAAACAGAGATTACCAACCTGGAATTCACGCCTTCAACAGATCACCTGACAAACTTCGCCTGTGCTTTTTCCCCTCTGCTCTCCCTTTGCGCTCACTACTGAATTTCTCGAATTTTTGGGTAAGGTGTGAAACTGAGGCTGTTTCCCCCCCTTAAATCAAATTTTTCAAGAATCTCAACCGTTGGAACGAACCGACGCTAGTCACGGGATGCTTTCACGTGGCCACGCAACCCTAGACCGACCCCGAAGCGAAAGGACGCGTCTTTTCCACTTCGGCGCATTAATTACACCTTTTTTGGTTACCAAGGCACCCACCCCACCACACTCCATTCCACTCACCAACGACCACGTGTCATCCAAAATCCACGCTTCCCCACAATCTCGGCTCCACGAGTCGCCACTCGAGCATCTCCTCGAGCACAATCCCGACTCTACGAGTCAACTCTCGAGTACACCCTCGAGCACAATCTCGGCTCCACGAGTCGCCACTCGAGCATCTCCTCGAGCACAATCTTGACTCTACAAGTCAACTCTCGAGTACACCCTCGAACACGATCTAGGCTCCACGAGTCGCCACTCGAGCATCTCCTCGAGCACAATCTTGACTCTACGAGTCAACCCTCGAGCACAATCTTGGCTCCACGAGTCGCTACTCGAGCATCTTGAAATTCCGGTTGCACGGAATAATCCCAATAAACGGTAGTTGTCCTAAACACCAATCGGAGAGTATACACAACTTTGAACAAATTAAAAGTTACTCTCCACAACCTAGGTTCTAGCTATTGCACAAGCAATACACAATTGAATACCAATTCGATATGCAACAATCACATTCAATTGTACAACCTAGAATCCCAAAGTGAGCATCATCAATAGCTCACCACGGACTATATCTAACAATGTATGATCAAGCATGCAACATGTTAATCAATTAAACACAATAGCATATAGATAAGCAATCACACAAACAACACAACGATATGTTCACCCGGAAACCTCTACCTCTAGAGGGAAAACCGGAGGGGAGCCGTACCCCACGCTCTTGTGTAACACTATGAAAAACGCCAATTGGCAAACACATACAAGGGGGAATCACAATCCCAAACTCTACACTATCAACCCTATGACTAGTGGCAGCTCTAACCTTGTGTAGCCTCCAAATGCTTCTTCAAGTGCTCCCACCTCAAGCCGCTCCAATTGAAAGAACTTCACCACGTGAATCTTCCAACCGCAAGCATCACCAACAATGCAAATGTGTGTGTGTATGAGTGAATGAAATGAATTCAATTCGTTTGACACAAGCAAGTAAACAAGGAACACTTGCTAGAATCAAAACAAATCAAATTGACAAACCTTGAATATGATTCAAGGGTTGATTTAGTTATTCACAAGGAACAATAACTAAATCAACAACATCAAAGATGTGAGGAGCCTATAACATGGATCTAGGGTCACTCAACAATACCAGAAAACTCTCTCAAGACGTTTTTAGACAGTATGGAAGAGTAGAAAGAGTTAGACATAAAAGAAACCGAAGGAATCTATTTATAGAAAACAAAACAGACGCTAGGCGATCGATCGCACTGTTCACGGGCGATCGATCGTCACTGTTCATGAACAGTGGTACTGTTCATGAATAGTGGTACTGTAGCAACGGACAAATTTTTGAATCGCAACGGGCAGATTCTCCAACGGTACTATTGACGATCGATCGCACGATTCCAGGCGATCGATCGCACTGTTCATATGAACAGTAACACTGTAGCACATGAACAGTAACACTGTAGCAAAAACAGAAAAATATCTTAAAAATAAATGTTTGCTTAACCAAATGAATTTTAATTAATTTCTAGCAAACCTAAGATATTTGTGCTACTTCTTAAGCATAAACAAAATGTATGAAATGCATATGCATGATTCATACCTTGAGATGCTTGAATGAAACCTTCGATGTACAAAAATCGAAGTCCGGAGAAAAGACCGGATAAGAAAGGCGTCTTCACGAACCATCTCGAGCAAGAACAACCTAAGACACTATTCCTAATCCCTTAAACAACCTAGCATTGAATACAATAAAATGCTAATACAAGGGAAGAGGTTTTGTAAAATAGGAAATAGCCAATAGCAAATATTTTGCCCTTACAATCTCCTCCTTTGGCATTTCCTAGACAAAACCTCAAAAGAAATACAACTCAAATAACCTATGCTATAATAAAAGTATCGATTAGGTATGCCGGAATCAAACCTGCAAATTCAACACTAAACGCACGATACCGTGAAGCATGTATGGTATAACAATTGAGTTATATATAATATGGCATAATAAATATTCTCCATTTAAACAATTAAATCTCCCCTTAAGCATGTAATTATCCCCTTAACAATATAATTCTCCTCCTTTCAATATATCTCCTCCTTTTTGTCTAGAAAGGCCAAAGGGTGGAGAAAACAAAGTCGTATAAATAACATGTTATGAACAACATAAACATGATACATAATGGAAACCAATTGAAAACAATTGATAGCATACGACATAAATGAGACTTTGAAATAATAATCCATAAGGATACAAAGTCTCCTCCTCAAAAGAATACCAACAAGTAAACATCATGCAATGAGAAACAATAATCATTAAGCATAGATGAATAAAGCTTAGTCTATCATATGCAAGTTATGCAAGTCATAACAAAATATAAATAAGAAGTTCAAGACATAAGCAACTTGAGACAATTCCAATGAGTCTCCTCCTAAACGAGGTAGGGGTGTACTAACCAAGAGTACATGTGGGGTGTACTAACTATGAGTACAAAATGGGAGTGTACCTACCAAGAGTACATGTAGAGAATAGCCATAACAACAATACAAGTTGTAAATCAATCAAAGATTAACAACTACATGATCTTCCTAGAAGCAAAAATAAGGAAGATAAACTATAAAATCCTTAAAAACATGCAAAACTTCCCAAAAAGCAAAGAAGGGAATGACACCAAATAAACACATAGTGTAGGTGTGCGCAAAGGATTTTAACATCTATTTGCTCAAAATAAGGCTCATTGGATAACCAACTCGGACAATGACCTAGACTTCATAGAAGAACTAGTGAGCATGAGACAAATAAATGGCCATTCCATATTGGAATAAAATAGGACAATCATATGATAAGTCCTAAAGAGATGCAAGACACCAAATTGAAAATACCAATTTGAAATACTTTTAGCAAAAATGGCTTGGCAAGCGGAAGACTAAGAAACTATAACAAATAGTTTTTCAAAAGATAAGCCAAAAATACCAAAGAAATATACCAAATGAAAGACAAAGTCAAGCATATTATCCCAATTAAAAACATCAAATGGATTTATAACAATAGAAGCTCATAGAGTTCTAGACAAACAAAATACCATTTGAAGGAGGCACAAAACCAACAATATAACCAAGACTCACTATGGAGTATAAAAAGGGTTTTGTTGTGCTATTGCAACTATACCTCAATATATAGGAGACATAAAGACAAGATTGCTACACATTAAAAGGAATTTGTGCATTTAAAGCATTGGTCTCCACCCAAAAAATCTTAATTTGCAACTTAGATAAAATATCTAAAATATGAGCAATAAGAAGCAAATCAAGATACCCAAAACTCATTTAAAAACAACTAGAATAACTAGTTCAAGAACCAACAATTTTGACACCAAAATTGAAATCAAAATTGAAATGAGTTAAAATGGGATTTATAACCTCTACAAAACAACCTCAACAACATAAAATACTCAAAAGTATGAAGAGGCAAGAGGAAATAACGCTTTAAAAGCAATTTAGGTCGATAAAATTGCAAGCAGCAGAGAGGCGATCGATCGCAAAACAGGGTGCGATCGATCGTGAAGAATCAAAAAAAATAAACTGCTCTTTGCCTTCTGTGCGATCGATCGCCCGATAGGGTGCGATCGATCGCACGTTCCAGTAGCTAAAAACCTTAAAGGCGATCGATCGCATATCAGGGGCGATCGATCGTTCCCCATATAAACTCGACCAAAACCTAATGTGCGATCGATCGCCTGATAGGGTGCGATCGATCGCAATACCTTCTGACTTTTAAGAAATAAAGACTCATCAACAAGTCAAAAGCATACCTTTTTCTCCAAACACCATGGAAATAAAGCAAGCAAAGCAAGCAAAATAAAAAGGCATACAAGTCAAAAGACAAACCAATCAATTCATCAATGAATTGAGGGACAAACAATTGATGATTAAATCATCAAACACAAAATGATTAAGTCTCCTTCTTAATCTATGAAATGTCCTACAAGACTTCAAGAGAAACACACATGTGTGAAGTCTAGGACAATAAGAGACTCAATCATGGTCATTGACCAACACTTTCTTGACCCAAACCTTCTTGTTTGAGACAAGGGGAGGAGATGAGGAACCACTAACGGTTTGAGGTATGACCACCCTAGAGAGTTTGACAACTTCACTCAAAAGATATTGCATTTGATCCTTAAGTGAAGTGTCATGTGAAGGTGTGTGAATATAGGCTCTCCTAGGTTTATCCTTCACATTTTTAAGGCCTTTAAAGACACAAGTCTTCTTAGGTGCATTGCACTTAGGCCTAACATGACCAATTTTGCCACAATTGTGACAAGTAGGAATAAATTTCTTCTTGGTCCTAATTAACTCTCTAACTATGGGAGGTGAGCTAGGAGACTTAAGAGTTTTCCTATAGGCATTGCATCTAGGTTTGATATGACCTAATTTGCCGCAATGATTACATGTAGGCACAAAACTCTTAGGCTTTAGGGACTCATAACAAATGGGGGTTGAGTCTAAAGCCACAACATCAATGGTCTTAGAAGAAGAAGAGATAGAGCTCTTTTCCATAAAACCAAAGTCACTCTTGACATCAAGAGTATGTACATTGTCAATCTTGGCTTGACATATGGTCAAATCAAGTACCTCTTTTCTAAGATTATCAACACTCTCTTTAAGTTCATTGTTTTCAAGAGATAGAGTGTTGATATGAGAATTCTTATCAAGAATCTCACCTTTAAGCTCAAGGTTTTCATTACAAATGAATTGACATTCTTCTTCTAGCTCAAGTATTTCCTTATTAAGGACACAAACCGAGTGATTCTTTTCCTTTTCTAGATCAATAACCCTTCTATTTAGATTTAGAATCAACTCATTGTCCTTAAGTACCGTTTGATAAAGTTCATCAATTCTATCATACAACTCCTCACGGCTTAAGGACTCAACCTCACCTTCATCATCACTACTCTCTACATCCGAAACATTATCCGGAATACATGGACTTAGAGAGTCCTCCTTTGCAATAAAACCTACAATAGGTACATCATCCTCATGATCCGAGGAAGAACAACTCTCATTGGAATCGCTCCAAGAGGTATAAGGGGTTTTCACCTTATTGGTGCATTCGGACAAAATGTGACCAAAACCCCCACAAATTAAACAATGAGGACCACTCCTCTTAGACTCTATATTCCTAACATTAGGAACATCATTATGTGATCTACAAGAGTCTAAACTAGAGAATTTTCTACGACTTTGTAAAAACTTCTCATACTCGTCATTTAAACCCAACAAAAGGGAACAATTATTAATTGCCATGACGTACACAAAAACGACTAACCGTGATCGACTCTATTTGCCTTAAGAGAAGGCTCTGATACCAATTGAAATTCCGGTTGCACGGAATAATCCCAATAAACGGTAGTTGTCCTAAACACCAATCGGAGAGTATACACAACTTTGAACAAATTAAAAGTTACTCTCCACAACCTAGGTTCTAGCTATTGCACAAGCAATACACAATTGAATACCAATTCGATATGCAACAATCACATTCAATTGTACAACCTAGAATCCCAAAGTGAGCATCATCAATAGCTCACCACGGACTATATCTAACAATGTATGATCAAGCACGCAACATGTTAATCAATTAAACACAATAGCATATAGATAAGCAATCACACAAACAACACAACGATATGTTCACCCGGAAACCTCTACCTCTAGAGGGAAAACCGGAGGGGAGCCGTACCCCACGCTCTTGTGTAACACTATGAAAAACGCCAATTGGCAAACACATACAAGGGGGAATCACAATCCCAAACACTACACTATCAACCCTATGACTAGTGGCAGCTCTAACCTTGTGTAGCCTCCAAATGCTTCTTCAAGTGCTCCCACCTCAAGCCGCTCCAATTGAAAGAACTTCACCACGTGAATCTTCCAACCGCAAGCATCACCAACAATGCAAATGTGTGTGTGTATGAGTGAATGAAATGAATTCAATTCGTTTGACACAAGCAAGTAAACAAGGAACACTTGCTAGAATCAAAACAAATCAAATTGACAAACCTTGAATATGATTCAAGGGTTGATTTAGTTATTCACAAGGAACAATAACTAAATCAACAACATCAAAGATGTGAGGAGCCTATAACATGGATCTAGGGTCACTCAACAATACCAGAAAACTCTCTCAAGACGTTTTTAGACAGTATGGAAGAGTAGAAAGAGTTAGACATAAAAGAAACCGAAGGAATCTATTTATAGAAAACAAAACAGACGCTAGGCGATCGATCGCACTGTTCACGGGCGATCGATCGTCACTGTTCATGAACAGTGGTACTGTTCATGAATAGTGGTACTGTAGCAACGGACAAATTTTTGAATCGCAACGGGCAGATTCTCCAACGTTACTATTGACGATCGATCGCACTGTTCATATGAACAGTAACACTGTAGCACATGAACAGTAACACTGTAGCAAAAACAGAAAAATATCTTAAAAATAAATGTTTGCTTAACCAAATGAATTTTAATTAATTTCTAGCAAACCTAAGATATTTGTGCTACTTCTTAAGCATAAACAAAATGTATGAAATGCATATGCATGATTCATACCTTGAGATGCTTGAATGAAACCTTCGATGTACAAAAATCGAAGTCCGGAGAAAAGACCGGATAAGAAAGGCGTCTTCACGAACCATCTCGAGCAAGAACAACCTAAGACACTATTCCTAATCCCTTAAACAACCTAGCATTGAATACAATAAAATGCTAATACAAGGGAAGAGGTTTTGTAAAATAGGAAATAGCCAATAGCAAATATTTTGCCCTTACACATCTCCTCGAGCACCATCTCGGCTCTATTAGCCGAGACACTCGATATACAAAGCGCTACACTATCTGCAGACGTGCAGCACTTGAAAAACAGCTTCCATAGCTTATTCAACCGACATACAAATAATGTCGCATACTCACGGGTCTAACTGCCTAGCTCAAAAAATCCCATCCGAGACTCCTTAGCTGGGAACTTGGGGGACTCCTAGGGCCAGGCAAGGTCTGTTTTCACTCGATGTGCATGACTTGAGATTAATTCCCCAACCAAGGACTCTTGACTGGGAACTTGGGGGACTTGTTCGTACTACATTACCTCAAGCACAAACAGACCTCACCAGGGACCCACTCGGCCCCACAGACCCCGGCCATGGGCCCGACATGCAGTCGGGACTCGCGCCCACTACCCCGACACAAGAGTAGGCTACGCCTCACTCGGGGCTAGCCTCAACGATGCTCCAAAGTACTTGGCTCTACAATACTTATATGCCCAGATCAGCATATAAGTCCCACATCGGAAACAAACTAGGAGAACCTCTCCTATTCTCCTACATAAACGACATTTACTCCTCCGAGAAAGGTAAGCATTAACTTCTTCACCTACCGTTACTCTGATTAAATCCCTTCCTAAAGACTGACTTAACCTTCGGAGGAGTAAAGACTGGCCAGCCCAGTCCAACTCTTGTGTCTTCTTTCAGGAACTCGACCATTGACCCGAGTCAACCAACATCTTATCAGATATCTCGTACCTCTGTCAGGTCCCGACAAACCTTGCAGAAACACTTGTTTCTTGTAATATATAGCGACCGCTTAGGTCTCCCAAAGTTTTGTTTTCGGCATAGAGATTTTCGGCTTTGTACCCCTCTCTTTGTATTTCCCTTTTCTTCTTTAATATTCTAGGAGATATATAAGAAGGCTCTGTGTCTCCCTAGCCTTAACCCTTGGTTTCACCCCAACTGCATGTTCTACTTAACTAAGAGAGAAATTATTATCCGGTAAGAAGAAATCTCTCTCTCATTGATGAAGATTAATTGCAATTAAAAGCCACAAATCCAGCAAAGCAGAGGCCCAATTAACAAACCATAGGGCAAGGTATAGTTGTATTAGACTATTAGTAGCAGGCATCTCAAAAATTACAAAATCTAACTAAAAAACAAGAAAATAAAAATAAAACTTAAAAACGATGTGTGGGCGGATATGATGCATTCTTTCTTCAAAAGTGTAATTGGCACTTAAATTTTGGAGTTAAAAAATTGAAATTCCAGCATTTTCCACTGACAATTAATAAATAACCATTATAAAATAGGGGATTCCAAGCATTCTCAATCAACATATATAGATAACCACCATATAACTAAAGAAAAATTAATATGACATGCATGCACAATAGAATAAGACTTACCGAACTAATTAGGTGTTTGGTAAGTTCAATGTAAACGTGTAATCGTCTCAAATACTATATATATATATATATATATATATATATATATATATATATATATATATATATATATATAACAAGAACAATCCTAATTGCAACCCAATTCTGAGATCTCTTAGAGTTTTCTTTTTATTAGGAGATCAAATCCTAAGAGAGTACTGCCTGTGAACTAGTTAGGTGTTTGGTAAGTTCATATACTTGTTGAGTGTTTGGTAATTAGTTCAGTGTAAACGTGTAATCGTCTGTAATATATAGCATAAAACAAGAACAATCCTAATTGCAACCCAATTCTGAGATCTCTTGGAGTTTTCTTTTAATTAGTAGATCAAATCCTAAGAGAGTACTGCTTAAGGCGTATATAGATTATAGAGAGAGGCTTTTAGAACATAAGAACGATACCTTTAGTCCTAGATCTTTTATCTTCTACGCGACTCCCAATTTGCTGTCAATATTTCTCTGCGCTAGCTGCAGTGTCCCTTCTTCCCTGTTGGTTCTTATTTCTTCTCCATCTTTAGCAACAATTAAAGATTCTGAAACTTCAATGGAATTTAACACAACAACAACAGTGTCACCACCCCCTACCACACCTCAATCCTTTGTACATTCACCAGTGTTTTATATGTATATTGGTTTAGGAGTAGTGATGCTTGTGTTGGCTTTTTCATTGTTCCAGTGGATGCGGGACCTATACGTCACCGGCAATGGAGATCCAGATGCCGGAACGCAAGAAATGGAGACCAGGAAACCGCGACCGTGGGTGTTGGTTGTCATGCCCGGTGATAGGGACATGGCAACTTCGGTTGCCACACCTGTACTGTTCCGAGAGAACGATCAGACGGTCTGATGCTCCTCAATTTTAAAATTGTTTGAACCAAATGCTGATCAACAATGTATCAAAGAGACCAAGTACATCAAATAATTGAATACCATGTGAAGCCCAACACAAGCAGTTTCATTTCATAATTATGTCATACAAATTTCCCAAATTACAAAAAGCAGAACAAAATATTCTGCAACTGCTTCAGATCTATCCAATAATCCATATATCTAATCCCAAATAGAATGAATCTGAAATTTAACCAATCCAATCCCCAATTACTCAGACCCTAATTACACAAGACAACCCTTGTGATAGCAAGTACAAAGCAAGAAACAGCAAAGAAAAACAGTCTCACAAAGTCCCTAGCAGACCACTTGTTCACCACTTTGTCCTCAACCCTCAAACTCTTGGCCCTCCTAAGCGCATCCACCTCCTTCAACAGATCAAACTCCAGCCCCTTCTTCCTCAGCTCCTCGATACACTTCCCAAGAAGCTTCCGGTCCTCCTTCTCTCTCTCTCCATCAGCTTCTCCAGGTGCCCCTCCGTGTCGGTCTTGTACCTTATGGCCCAGATGATGCCCAGAGAGAAGCAGAGGGAACAGAGCGAGGGGATCCAGGATCTGCGGCACGCGAGCGCGTGTGCATCTGTTGAGGAGGAATTGAAGAGGAGTATGAGGGAAATGGAATGGAAGAGGAAGAAGAAGATGAAGAGGGTTGTGATTTCTTTGCGGACTGAGTCGATATGGGTCTCTTTGAGGGAGACCCGGTTCAGGATCAGCTCCTCTTCTTTGAGCCATTGCTTGAGGAGGAGCTTGTGGCTTGGTGTGGATGCGATTTGGTGAAGTGGGTGAGACAGTTTCGGCTCCATTATTGCTTGGTTTGCTCTCTCGTCGGCCATGGATTTTTGTAGAGAGAGAGAGGTTGGGGGTGAAAGGGTATTGAAACGGTCGCGAGTTTTTAAGTCTGGCCAACGGTCGAATCTGGAAGAATTTGAAAAGATGGATTTCCAAGACTGCCCCTATAGAATGAGCGTATTCACGAGATCTCGCGAGCTACGATAACGGCTAGGAGCTTTATAATCAGATTTCATGGCATGTGAAAATGACATAATTTATTGTTTTTATTTTTATTTTTAATAAAAGCTATTATTATGAGTTTAGCCAAAGAATCGATTCGATGTTGCAAATGGTTTGGAAGTAAAAATCGAGCATACTTATCGTATTGTCTTCGGCTTGGAGGAATCGAATTTGAGATCTTATTTCAGTATCAATTGTGATGAAATTTTTTTAGAGCAATAGCTAGTTGGTTAGAACTTAATTAGAAGAATCAAAAATCATTGCCTCTCGAACATTATTTTAAATTTTATTTTTTAACACATAAACAAACTAGATCTTAGAAATTAATGGGGCAATACATCGTCTTCTTATTCGCTACAACAATAAGTTCATACTAGACGGTCCCAAAGAGAAATGTAGTACTACATATGATTGTTGTATCAAGCTACAATGTTTATATGAAGATCACAGCTTTCCATTTCTCTTACTCTTCAAAATCAACGGTCATGATCAACTCACAATACACCGAAAGATAAGCAATTCTGGTGGGCCAACCCGGTTAACAACAAAACGCTCATCCACTGGAATTTTTGGAACCATCAAAGACTGAAGGGTCACAAATATGACAGTACGATGAAATGCAGGGAAGTTTGTGACGAAATGTGCAAACATTGGAGGGAGACCAGAGGCAACGTTAGAGTAAACTAGGCAGATTCCAGGCACCCTTGCAATACCTAGGCTTGGCCCAGAGATTAGGAGCCTATCCATGGATACCTTGTTTTCCAGCTCAAATGCATCTTTCTTTACAGTCCCGTAATTCCATATAGACATCAAAGACAAGATTACTAGGGCGAACAAAAGGGGAAGCCAGCCTCCTTTATGTACTTTACTGAGGCACGCAGAAATATACAGTAGCTCAAGAGATCCAAAGATTACAACGAACAAGAGTGCCACAAGAACATTTTGCTTCCAAACAGTACTAATAATTAAAAACATCAAGCAGGTTGTGATGAACATCACTGTCACTGCAGCAAGCCCTGTAAAATGCAACATGGTATTAAATTCTTATTTCAAAAATGAACGTTACACACGAACACACACACACAGACTGAGAGAGAGAGAGAGAGAGAGAGAGAGAGCACCAACCATATGCGTTGCCTATCATATCAGTGTCTCTAAATCCAATGACTACAGCAAGACACAATATCATCAATATCCAATTCACCTCAGGAATGTATATCTGCCCATGTATCTGATTTGATGTATGTTTTATCTTCACACGTGGGAAGCACCGCAGTGCCCTGCACTGACTGACTATGGAGAAGGTAGCTGAAATTATTGCTTGACTTCCCACCACAGAAGCAAGAGTAGCAATAATGAATACTGGCCAAAATATAACCTCTGAATGGAAAGGATAAGAGAAACACAAAAAGATCAGATGAAATCTATGGTATGCACAGCAAATGAGGCTTGTAAAAATTCAAAAACTACACTATAGGTCTTAGCATTACAGAAAATATAGAATCCTTGTACATTTTCTTAAAAGTATATGTAGCATATTAAAGCTAATAATATCAGGAACATCTGAACTTATGACCCTATACTTTAAAAACTGTATACTGAAGAATACTGTTGAGTGGAAAAGCAAAGCTAAACCTATCTGGCTGTCTAAACTCTAAATCATTGCTTTCGAGTAAACTTTTAGTTCCTTGATAAAAACTTATAAAGCACGACTTTACACTAAAATAACTAGCTGATGTAGTGATGTACCATTAGATTAATATTATTCAAGCTTTACCAGGGATGGCCATGTAAAAGCTGCTATGGAGATCCATGTTGTGCTTGGAGAGATAAGCAGCTTCTCCCATGTATGCAAGAACTAAGCAAGGATAAACAAGCCCCGTAAACGCAACCTGCCAGGAGGAACTTGTTAAACATAAATCCATAAATAAAAAAAGAAATTGATAAGAAACCCAAATTGAAATTGCAATATTGTAAGCCACAAGTGATACTATTAGAAAAGCATGGTTAAATTGTGTTTCTTAATCATAAATAAGGACTAAAATGCAAGAGAAAATTGACCAACAGCCAAACTTCAATACAAAATCTATTAACTAGTTTTAAGCTTCAAACTCAAGTGAAAGGATGAAAGTAGCATACCCTGATAGACAGTTTGGAAAAATGGCCAAGATCGGCAAACATTGCTTCTGTACCTGTAACAGCCAAATACTGACTTAGCCTTCGCCAAATAAATCTTATGCAGAAGATATTTCAACTTTTTCCTCCCAACCAACCTGTGAAAAAAAAAACAATCCCTCCGAGGCAACCCCCCCCCCCTCTTCCTTTTCTTTTAAAAAATTTTTAAATATAGTGGGGCCACACACAACATAAAACCCACAAATCCCATAAAAAATAATTTAAAATCCCCCCCCCCCCAACCTTCCCACCCTCCTTTTTTTGGTTTGAGAAAAAAAAAAACCCCCCCTTTTTCTTCCCCTAAAAAGAAAAAAAAAAAAAAAAAAAAAAAAAAAAAAAAACAAAATAAAAAAATCAAATATTAAAAAAAAAAAAAGAAAAAAAAAAAAAGAATTGTCCATTCATCTCCATTTCCAATTACAAAATCTTCACGCAAAATTTCAAGTTCTCATCTTAATAGTTTTCGTCACAAAAAGTACAAATATTTTATGTGATTTGACTTACCCTCATGCAACTCTGGGACTTTGACTTTAATTCCATAGACTGCAGAAAGAACTGCCAACATATATAACAAAGTCCCATTAGCTAGGCCAACATCAATGACTGCAGAAGGAACCATGAACAGGAATATACTCCCAAGTTGAATTGAAGAAAGGATCAGTTAGAAAGGCAAGAGAGATCATTATAGAAATCATACCAGACATTGTTGGAGTGAGGATACCATCACCGATTACCATACCAGTCCCCAGAAAAACTACAAGCAGCAACACTGGAGTGAGTTGAAGCCTAGTAATCATAAACATCATGTTTCCCTTTTCCCTCACATGCACAATAAACAACAATTCAGGAAAGCTGAGTAAGAAAAGAGGATTGCACAAAACTGCTGGTGCTACGATAAGCAGTCACCATCCATGAGCAGGACTAAGGGCAGCACCATGTCAAATTCCGTACACAAATAAATAATTGAACTAAACAGGCCAAAAGAATAAATTGAACAGCTTTTACTCTTAAAAATGAAATAACAGAACACCTGTAGTTATATGATGTCTAAAGCTTTAGCAAATGCTGAGGATGTTAATGATTGGAAACTTGTATACTAAAGATCACTTAAATATGGAAAATATCAAATAAATAGTGAGTCTTGTTATACACAATAATTCCCTATTACATATATTACAAAGTATAGTCCTAAGGCCGGACATATATATGTGTTAGTGTATAAGAAATTTTTCGACAGGAGAACACAAAACACAAAGAAGTCCTCAGCTAATTACAGTTGATCTAACTCTGCCAGGAAATTTGTTTAATGGTCTAAACTACCACTACCATTACACTCGTGTAAATATAATTTTGAGGCACACCTAACATATATTAGTGCCTTCATCGCCCTATAATAACAGTGTTTGACAAGTCATTAGCTGATAAAATTTCTGATTTGCTTCTACTTACATCAACTTCAGCCACACGTCTTGCCGGAAAAAATGCTGGTTTTGTTGGTGTAGGTAATGGAAAACTTTCATTTGTCAACCTAAATATGGTATCTGACATGGTTGGCCAATGTTCTGCATGTTCTTCCACGTATAATAGACCAACATGGATGCATCTTAGCAATTGATCTCTAATACATGAATAGCTTAGCCTTGGATCCATTAATTATAGTCCTGCACCTTCTTTCCATAACTCCTATGCCTAAAACAAGATTGTAGTCAATTAGGATATCAGAAATTCACACCTCAAAGAACAAAGAAATTCATTACATGACATACATATCCTACTAAATTGAGCATGCGATGAGCATCGTGGAAGCTGTTGTTTCTCCTACCACTTATGATATCGAGTATCAACACTCCAAAATTAAAGACATCAGATTTTCCGGAAAAAAAAAAAAAACCCAAACTGAACTTCCCTGTTTTGGAGACTAAGCTCTAGGAATTGAGTCTATTGCCCGGTTTCAGTGTATCTCTGCTTGCAGCATCAGACGTCCACACGCATGTGAAAAGGAGAAAGAAAACTAAGGCCAGACGGCTACTGCTAGCCATGAATCGGCACAAGGCACCTACCTTTTCAAAAGGAGGAAAACGTGAACTGAAATACCTGAATATATATATATATATATATATATATATATATCTCCCAAGTAATTTCTTCTCAAAGAGAAAATGCTATTCTTTTTCAGACTGCAATGTTTGGAACCCGAAAAGAACCATCCGTATTCACTTTAACCCAATCCGCAGGGGGAGGATCCCAAACGACAGGAATGAAACGGGGGGCCTTGGGTCGAAGAGGAGACAGACCCAAGAAACTAAAAATTGGGATGGAATTAGCATGAGAAGCATGAGGAGAGAAAGCAATTGCTGCAGATTCTCTTAGAGATCTAATAAAGAATTGCTTCAAAGCTACTGGACAATATATACCTGCCTCATGTTTCGCTCAGACCAAACACACCAAAGGAGGTTGCACACCGAAATATACCACATTAATTTTGAGGAATGAGAAAGAGAAACCAAGTGATCATCAAGGAAAAGATCATGCAACGTGGTACCATGGGGAATGAGAAGTCTGAACATGGAAAAAATCCAATTCCATAGAGAAGCAACGATTGGGCAATGCATGAATAGGTGGCTGGAAGTTTCAACACTAGAAAGACAAAGATAACACCTTGAACAAAGCTGAACCTTCATTCTTTGAAGCCTATCATCAGTGAAAACTCTCTTTTGTATAATCTTCCAAGTGGCTAAACTTTTGCAAGGTTGAAGAGCGGTATGCCAGAGATGTTTACCCCAGACCACCTTAGGAAAATTAAGACATAGCGACTTGTAGGCATCAGCAGAACACAAGTTACCAGATGAACTCGCTGCCCAGACCACCTTGTCTGGAACGTTGTTAATTGGCAGCATTGTTGATAAAATTCTTTGAGTTACCTCAGGATAAAATGATAAACACATTGGAAGCTATAGGGCAAGTTCCAACTACCATTGGCAATAATTGAACCAACTCTGTCGTCAAGGAGGCATAGAAAATCATGGTCAATGTTACAAGTCCGCGCAATTACGTCACCAAGCCAATTATCCTTCCAAAAGCGGACTATATGACCATTGCACACTAACCAGCGGAGATTAAAAGAAGAGTTGGCCAGAGAGACTTGATGCCCAACCAAATTGAAGATTTTTTATAGTAGGAGGTAGGTTGCAGCCCCTCTACTAGAAAACGTTTATGAAAGGAAGGAAGCTGAAATCATAGCATTCGAAGCAACCTCCCAACACCTCTTCAAGAGTAAGGCTCGGTTGAGAAGAGGGAGATTCTTGAGACCCAAACCCCCCTGCTCCTTTGGCGCACAACACCGATTCCAAGAGACCAAGGCCGAGCCATCCTTTAGCGGATCTCCATTCCAGAAAAAATTGCGAATCCATCGCTGAACTTTGTGTAATAAGGATTTGGGCTATGCATAAACCTGGAAACTATAAACTAAATACTCTGAATAGCAGAATCAATGAGTTGTAGTCGACCCGCTTGTGACAGCTGCAATCCCTTCCATGTACTCATCTTGCTTTTAATTTTATCGGCTATTGGAAGGAAATAAACTGACTTTGGACGACCCATAAAAATGGGTACACCAAGGTACGTAAAAGAGAGAGAGCCCACATTAATTCCCAATATCTGTTGAATAGAATGCTGCCAAGGAATAGCAAATTTTCCTAAGAAAAGAAGGGATTTAGCCTTATTAATCACCTGACCAGAATTAATAGCATACTCCTCCATTAAGGTCATCAAAGCCTGAAGAGAGTTGACATTTCCTTGAAGAAAAACCATTATATCATCGGCAAAAAGGACATGAGAGGGAGGGGAGGTGGCTCTTGGAGTTGCAATACACTTAATCTTACGTTGATCCACTAGCAGAGATATACCCCGACTAAGCACTTCTTCAGCCAGACAAAATAAAAGAGGAGACAAAGGGTCACCTTGTCGAACTCCTCTAGAGCAAGTGAAAAACCCACAAGATTGACCGTTCACACTCACCAATAAATGCGCATAACGCAAAATATTGTCGACAAATATGACAAAAGTAGGAGCAAAGCCAAAAACAGTCAAGACCCTTAGCAAGAAATTCCAGTCAAGAGTGTCGAAAGCCTTTTTAATGTCAAACTTTATTGCAATATTACCACGTTTACACTTGCGGTTAAGGAGATTCACACATTCCAAAGTAAGAGTAATGGGGTCAACGATAGAACAACCCTTGATGAAAGTACTCTGATTGGGGCCAATTATGCGTGAGGCAACAGAACCAAGGCGATCAAGCCACAATCTTCGTAGTGATTTTAAAAATAAAATTTGCCAAGGCGATGGGGCGAAAGTCTGTGATCTCCTCAGAATCAAGAGCCTTTGGAATTAAAATAAGAAGATTGGAGTTAAAGTGAGGAAGAATAAAATCATTGGTGAAGAAGCTTTGAACTGCTAGAGTTAGATCCTGGCCAACCACATCCCAGCAGTGAGTAAAGAAGCAGCCCTCAAATCCATCTGGCCCTGGTGCACTGAAGCCATCCAAACCCTTGACCACTGCCAAAACTTTTTGACTAGTAGGTAATTGCATTAAAGACAAGTTTTCCTCGATAGTAATAAGGCGTGGGATGACCCTCTCCACTAGACCCGTGTCAACAACCTCATGACATTGAACAAAAGCACTAGCAAAGTGTTGAACAAAGTGATCCGCAATGGCCTCTTGATTATGAATAACGGAATCCCCCACCGACAGAGAAGAGAATACAAAAGATAAACAAGCAACAAAGAGGAACAAAGAGGAACTCAAAAAGAGTAATTAAAGATTAAGTTGAAGTACACCATATGGAAAGTAGGAAGAACTTGAAGACCACGAACTCTTTGAATCCTTGAAAGCAAGCAACTCAAAGCCGAGATTCCCAAGGTGATGATGATGGTGGTGATGATGGTTGATGGCTGGTGGTAATGGTGTAAACAGCTCCTCTCCTCCTTGAAGACTTGAAAACCCTAAATACTAGAGAATGGAAAATATGATATGAGAGGGAGAAGAGAAAGAGGAGGGTTTGTCCCTCCCCATTGGGGGGTGTTTGAAGAGAAGAATGAGGCTGCTATTTATAGGAGAATGGAGAGGAAGAGAAGACAATGAAAGAAATAAAGAAAGAAAGGGAAGAGAAGTGGAATTTAAGTGGGAGATAAAGAAATTGTGAGTGGAATGGTGAAAATGTAGTCATATGGCAATTAACCATTTATTTAAATAAAAGAAATGAAACACTAATATTGTGGGGAGAAACCAACAAACATAGTGTGGTGAAATGGATGGCAAAGTGGGGGTGAGTGGAGCATTGAGAATAAAAGAAGAATAAAGAATTAGAAAGTAGACAGCACTGAGCTATGCCCACTTAGAACGGAATAATGGAGGTTTGAACGGTTGGATGATTCTGAAATTTGAATCCAGCATATCTAACACACATGTGCAGCCTGTTGCAAAATTACAGCTGGATCCAACGGTTAAATTAGGAGATATGGGCCTCAAAAGTTGACTGATCTGCACAGGCAGATTGTCCGAAAATGGGCTTGGACCTTTCCTTCATGCTTTGTGGACTTGGGCCTTCCTTCTTGGGCTTGGGCCTTCATCTTGGAATTGGGCCTTTCTTCATGGATTTGGGCCTTCATCGTGGATTTGGGCCTTCATTCTTGGATTTGGGCCTCACGGCAGCTCACCTCTTAATGGGCCTCGAGAAAGCCCATTAGACTTCGTAAATTTCCAACACTTTGCTTATTTTCCTCAACTTATCTTCTTTTCTCTTTATTTGCAATTGGAAACCTACAAACACAAAAACTAAATAAATAACACAAATTTATGAGAAACTAACAACAAAAATGTAGAGAAATTGATATAAAAAGTTGTACAATTATGCACCTATCACCATCCATAAGCCAAAGGACCCGAGCTTTATCCCGAAGAAAGATTGACTGCAAGGATAGGTAGTGTGCGCAGATTATTCACGAAGAAATCTATCTTCAGAGGGGCCCAAACTTGAAATTTCTTCCTAAACAACATCCAGAATGGCTCTAGAGCCAGCAACTCTAGAATTAACATCACCAACCTGAGATCTATTCCAACTTTTCAACATTACTTTAAGCGCACGCCACTTTGAAGCGAGAACAAATTGCGGACAACCAAAGAATTGTAGCTTGGACCAAAAGCCACGAATTAGATTGAGAAAATGCGGGATCTGTAGCCACATACTCTGAAAACGAAATGGAGCTTTGAAAATTATGTGTAACCGAGACCAAGAAAGAAGAAGAGGGCAGTGGTCCGAAGTTGCCTAAAGCACCAGACTTGTTTGTATTGATTCTAAAAAAAAAAGGGGGGGAATGATTTTTTAGTCCAAACTTTGAATGGAAATGTTAAATTGGTCCATTATTGGTCATGAAAGGACCAAAGTAACTTATTCTTTTTACAAAATTCCTTCCATGTCCACTATGCTTTCTGACATAAAATAAACAATGATGGCTCTGCTTCTTGTCTACTTCTTGCCTATTGTTGACAAACATCAGCTGGCTATTTTTGTTTGCTCCTTGCTGTTGTGATCTTCTTCTTTGCTGCGTCTTCTACTTTGCTACATCTTCTACTTTACTGCTGTAGCTTTGCTCTTTGCTGCTAAAGAGGTGGATTTTGATAGTTACTGCTTTGCTTCTGCCATCTGTTTTAGTTGTGGCAGATTTTCATGCTTCCATCATGTTAGGAATCGCCAAATGCCTCTTCATCCTCTAGATTCTCCCAATATGCATCATTATATTCTTGGCCTTGTAACCTCTCTAGTCTTTCTATTCCTTCGGAGTGAAGTTGATCATGTACTATCTTCGTGACTATGCTCATCCGAACTACTGAGTCTATTTTAAGTTTAGGCCTAACTACCCATCTTCTGCTATAAAGATTTAAGTATTTGCTCTGTAAGAGGAGATTAAGGTGACTATCACACCATAACTCATTGTTTACTATTTGGGCTCCTCTATACCTCCTAATGTCTTCTACTTGAGGGATTTGCTTAATCTGTGCTCCAGAGGGAAGGCTAATATAATCCTCTTCAATTAAGATAATATTATGTCTGGCTGCATCTTGATAGAGACTTTGGCTGAATAAGGCTGGAGGGATATTATCTATGCTGATAAGAATTTTTCCTCTCCAAATATCTAAATATAGTTGGATATTCTCTCTAAGCTCTGGATAAAATGATTGGATGGTCGTGGTGCTCAATATACAGCTGGGTTAAGAAACCATGCTCTAGTAATAAACCTGGTGTAACTAAAATGTTTTGCTCATTATGCTCAAAATGTAAATCTCTATAATTTACCATATTAAGACCGGCTAGTAGGACTTGAAAATTAATTTTTTTTTTAGGATGATGGTACAAACCATTAGTTTGTACATCTACCCCTGGTTGAGGGTGGTTTAATGTTGTTTGATAAATAAAATTTTGGATTGCCATTGCTAATGCATTATGCTTATTTTGCTCATATAAACAAAAAATATCTTTTGTTTCATGACGTCTAAGTCTATCTCTAGTTTGCATTTGTAAAATATAAATATTATTTTGCTCAAAATACTCATCAGCGATGGACTCAACCTCATCTATATCATCCCTATTTTCTACAGGTATATATTACTACTCTTCCTCTTTCTATATTAAGCTGCTCTTGTAGAGTATAATTTTGAAAATGCATTGCTCCATAAAGAAGAAGTAATTTTTCATATTTTTCTGAAAGCTTTTTGGATTTTTCTAATAAAACACTATGCTCCCTTGATGATGTATGATGTTACTCTTCCTCTTTCTATATTAAGCTGCTCTTGTAGAGTATAATTTTGAAAATGCATTGCTCCATAAAGAAGAAGTAATTTTTCATATTTTTCTGAAAGCTTTTTGGATTTTTCTAATAAAACACTATGCTCCCTTGATGATGTATGATGTTGCTCTTGAAAAATGTTAATTTGATTATGAAAAAATTCTATTGTTCTATTAAAATCTAAGAAGTCTTGCTCAAGTGCTCTGACTATTTTTTCAATTGCTGTTACCAGGTTTGGAGGATTATTTCTTAAACTCCAAAAATTATCTGATAAAACTTTTTGTCTTAAAACTAATTCCTGCTCATTATAGGTAGGGTACTTATAGTCAGGGTTCATGACTTCTTGGATATTTATTTGACCAAAGGTCAGGGGCGTAGGCACACTGGGGCGAGGGGGGTCAATTGATCCTCCCGACTTTTTCTAATTGGTTGAGATATATAATAATTTATTAGATATATTATATTATAATACAA
This sequence comes from Rubus idaeus, assembly GCA_030142095.1. Taxonomy (NCBI): domain Eukaryota; kingdom Viridiplantae; phylum Streptophyta; class Magnoliopsida; order Rosales; family Rosaceae; genus Rubus; species Rubus idaeus. The sequence goes on along the minus strand of CM057970.1, from coordinate 15,612,205 downwards.
GAACTGCCCCATCTGACAAAAGAAGTAATAAAAATATGAATGATTAATATATATTAACCAGTCTTTCTTTGATTGCAGCACGGGTGCACGGCTCTAAAGTCTAATAGAAATAAAATATATTTTATTTATTAAACAATTATTATCCCATCAGTCCCTTTCACATGCGCACGTCCGCACGTAAAATAAAATGCGAACATCCTCATTGCGAGTGCAAACTAATGATCAAAATCTTCTATATTTTAGGTCATCCTTCAAAGATCATTTTGATAAAAAAAAAATTCAAATTGGAAATTATTTAGCCATTTGATTACCACATTCATCGTTTCAACCTTATCTGACGGACTGTATTTGTCTGTAAACTATACAACGAACAGATAACCAAACAATCTCCAATTTGGCTGATTTTTTGCAAGGATAGTTCTTAAAAATAAATCTAAACGATGAACGGTTCCGATGATTGAGTTATGTTGTCAATTAGTCGGTATGAGAATGTTCGCATTTTAATTTACAAGCGGACGTGCGCATGTGAAGGAGACTGATTATCCCATATTTGATAGTTTCATATATATATATATATATATATATATATATATATATATATATATTTTATATCAGCCTTGTAATCTATCCTTGTAATATCTTCCATATCAATAAAACATCAGTTTTCTTTTGTATCTCTTGTTCATAAACACTTCCACCAGATCATATATATTATCATAGCCTTAATATTTCCTCTATAATCAAAGCATATATGCAAGATTATACAAAGTAAATAGCCACGTATAAAGAAGTAGTCCATCATAATCAAAGAAGCAATCATCATAATCAAAGCAGCAGTTCCATGCATGCAACAACAGTTCCATGCATGCAACAACAGTCCATGACATGCAACAACAACAATTGACTGTCCAAAGCAGGAGCCTTTTCAAACGAAGAAGTCTTAGCTTGTCGATATTAGTTATGTTCATAGCCTTGAAGTGAAGACTGTACAATCTGTACTAGCGCAAACAAGTAGGTTTTCTTAGTCTTTAAATATTTGTTTAACTTAGTTGACTTCTAGTCCAAAACAGGGAAAAACTAGTATAATTATATTATTTTACTGCTAAACTGACGATCATATTATCTTTTGAGGATCTGTGTTGTAATTAAATGCATGCCAAGATGACTTTTAGGTATTAGTCAGGGAACCTCTGAGTTCAAGAACCTCTGAGTTCAAAACCAACTAACAGGGTTATAAAGAGCAGAATTCAGAGGTTCTTGAACTTAGAGGTTCCCTGACTAATACCTAAAGGTCATCTTGACATGCATTTAATTACAACACATATCCTCAAAAGATAATATGATCGTCAGTTTAGCAGTTAAATAATATAATTATACCAGTTTTTCCATGTTTTGGACTAGAAGTCGACTAAGTTAAACAAATATTTAAAGACTAAGAAAACCTACTTGTTTGAGCTAATACAGATTGTACAGTCTTCACTTCAAGGCTACGAACATAATTAATATCGATAAGCTAAGACTTCTTCGTTTGAAAAGGCTCCTGCTTTGGACAGTCAATTGTTGTTGTTGCATGTCATGGACTGCTACTGTTGCATGCATGGAACTGCTGCTTTGATTATGATGGACTGCTTCTTTGATTATGATGGACTACTTCTTTATATGTGGCTATTTACTTTGTATAATCTTGCATATATGCTTTGATTATAGAGAAAATATTAAGGCTATAATAATATATATGATCTGGTGGAAGTGTTTATGAACAAGAGATACAAAAGAAAACTGATGTTTTATTGATATGGAAGATATTACAAGGATAGATTACAAGGCTGATATTAGAGCATGTGCAATGGGAGGTGTATAGGCTAGCTTATTAATTTAGACCAAAACTATAAAGGATAGATTACAAGGCTGATATTACAAAGGTACTGGTATTGAAATGCTAAGGCTATTTTCTGGTGGTGTTGCTATGGGCATAGAGTTTCTCTGGTGGTGTCTGCAGACGACTTACATATATGGGCATGTAAGCATGCTGGTTGCATGCATATTCTAATGGCTAAGCATACTTATTGCATGCACACTACGTGTAGGATTATTAGCTAAGATACATGCATAAACTTACAATATTGCATGCATATATTTACAAAAGATGTGCTGGGTGTATGTGAATACTATGCAGATGGAACAAGAGGCTAGCATCTTGTAGTTGTGATGGTGTGTCGTCCAAGGTTTTGTTTGTTTCTATATTAAATCCTCGGTGCATGGCTGCTACGTGGTGTTGGAGAGAGTCTGGATCTGATCTTTTTGGTTTCATGTGTTCTTTGGCTTGGCTTTATGCTGCAGAAATTCCAGGGCTGAAATGTTGTCAAAGTCTGCCTTTGTATAATGCCAAGGCTGGTGCAGTATAACCGTTGTTGGATATGGCTGGTATTTCTGCTGAAGACTTTGATTATTGTTGGTATTTTGAAACTATCGCGGACCGGTTTTGCAGTCTCTCGATCAAGCTGGACCTTTTTATCATTCTGCTAAAAAAAAAAGACTTGTTTGTATTTGAACTTTAAACGACCGATTAAGTACCTAAATTCTTATAAACGAATCATTTTGACACTTCTAGTATTAAAACTCTATTTAATAAAAGCACGTGTTGCACATGTGACCTGATTTTTTCAAATAAAATTATAATCCGTAAAAAATGTACCTAAAATTTATATAGTAGCCAAAGGTCTAAAAAGTTCATAAAGATTTTGTAGTCTCTCCCATCTAGACCTTTGGCTCTTCCCTTACTCTTTTCTAGTGATCTCTCATCCCCTTCTTACCACATCAACGTACATTAACCCGTTCTTCAAGGTTCCAAGAAGCTTGCATCGAACAACAAATTATTGATGAGAATGTTGAGTGAAAGTTGCCTGGATCCATGTCTTTTTCCCAAGGCTTAATATTAAGGTGTAAAGAATGTAAAGAAATATCACTGGAAGGAGGAGCGGGAGAGTCGAAGGCATAGTGAACAAAGACTAAACAAAGACTAAACAAAGACCAAACACTTTTCTTATTGACGAGAACATCCACCACCTTTTTAGGAATTATACAATTATCCAGTCAATAAATTCATTGCTACTTTTTGCCTCATTTTTCCTCCTCTTGTAATGTTTTCCTAAGTGAACAAGGAAATGAATTAGTACGTGATAGGTAAAATGAACTCAAAGACAAGTTAATTCCATTGTTTTAGGGCATTAATATGTATAGGGTTTTTATCACCCACGGTACGTGGACTTTTGCCCACCAGACTCATTGGTACCCAAACTTTAAAATCGATCTCAGAGGCGCCTAGACTTTTAAAACCGTACCTTTGTGATGCCTCTGTCAACATTCCGTCAATTAAGAGCGGCAATATGTCATTTCACACTATTTTAACGAAATGACAATTAAGGCCTTGATGAAATTTAGAAATAAGGGGCAAAATGAACTTTTCAAACTCATAATGGTGTATTGGGTTGTTGCCAATTCCAGACAAATCAACCACAACATTGACTTAGTGAAAGGCCCAGGATGCTACCAACCGTGATGTCATGCCTTTAACAACCATACTGTAGGGGGTAGCAAGGCGAAAGGAAGAGTTTGATAGAGAAGGAAGGAGACCATGGACCAAGGACAGCTAGAGGAGGAGGAAATGAAGAAATGGAAATGGAAGGAGAAGGAACAATGGCGGCTACTACTAGGGTTTGGAAGGCGAAAGCCCGAGAGATCGTCTTGAATGTCTTCATAGGTTGTGATAATTAATAACAAAATGATTCTCCTTTAAGAGTGTGGGTATGTAATTAATCTTTTGTAAAGTTAATACATGATCACGTTGTGTGCAAAATATTATTTTTTATTTCTTAGAATCACTTATTTATTGAAAGAATTAGAAGACACAGTAAACGGAAGGGGGGCCGAACCAAACCTTCCCAAAGAAGTGCACAAAAGGAATACGTTGTAGCAAAGGAAATACATCAAGGAACACACTCGCCAAAAATACAAAAAAGAACCCAATGAAAAAGGACACGAAACTAGATGCATCCGTGAAGCTTGAACAATGTGAAGAGAGGGTCATCGGAATCGATAGGAAACCATAGAGGCCAAGTCTCGCCCATAGAGAGGAAGCAAAAAACTTGGCAAAGAAAGCCACCCAACCAATCCAGAGTTGGAATGAAGCACCGAAGTTTGCTAGCTTGTCTGCCAAACAGCCAAATAATGGCAAGGACCCTAAATTACCAATAAAATTATTTTTGCAACACTTACTATCTAAACATATCACTACCTCTGTCAAACCTAAGACAACACTAAAACATGCAACCAAGTAGTAAAAATTTATGGTTCATTACATTGACTTCTTTTAGCTTAATTTTGCAAGGCTATAACTTTTCTCTCCTATCTTTGGTGTCCTTGCCAATATTTGGCTTGGATTTCAAAAGTCGTCGTCCACCTGTAAGCCGCCAAGTCTAGATCGTCTCGATCAGCTTGCCAATGACAACGAGGAGTGTGGTTGAGATCAGGTGGCTGGTGAGGTTTTGAAGGTATGGGTTTCAAAGCAGAATGAAGATTATGAAAAATTAGAAATGTGGAATTGAGAGGTTCAAATAGAGCATCCAATTTATAAAAAGTTATAATAAATAGGAAAGAAAAAGAAATAAAAAAGAAAAGGGGAATTATCATAAACAGTACCTGACCTAAGGACTGTACATCACTTTGGTACCCAACATTTAAAAACTATCACATTAGTACCTGACCTTTCAAATTCGCTATCACTTTGGTACCCGCCGTCAATAACTCCGTGAAAAAAAAAATCTTCAAGGACAAAAAAGCCTCGTGAGCATGAGTTATTGACGGTAGGTACCAAAGTGATAGCGAGTTTGAAAGGTCAGGTACTAATGTGATAGTTTTTAAATGTCGGGTACCAAAGTGATGTACAGTCCTTAGGTCAGGTACTGTTTATGATAAAAGCCCAAAAGAAAATGGCTAAATTCAATTTACTATCCTATACTTTACACTCAAAATCAATTCAGTCCCTGTACTTTCAATTTCATCAAAAACACTCTTATACTCTATATATTTGATCAATGTCATCCAATTGTTAAATTTGACATTTCTGATGAGGGTATTTTCATCATTTTCGTCATAAAATAATTATTTTATTTTATTTTTATTTTTTAATGCATTGAAAGTTAGCATTATTTCTATTAATAATAAATTATGTATTTTATTTTGTTCTCATATATAACTCTATATATAATTGAACTAAAATATTTTATTTTATTTCTACTAATAATAAATAATTTATTTTATTTTATTGTCGTATCGTATATGGGAGAATTCTACTATACTGGGTTGTTTACCATACAACCATTTTTTTTTGAATATTTTAGATCCTTAGATTAGTAATATATTTAACGGTTAAGAATATTCAAAATTTGGGTAACCGCCTCTCAAAAGCCTCTTTTGGCGTTGTCGTTGCTAAATCGTGGTAGTGTGTCGTCTTCGCGCGGTTCGTCGTCTTTTCCTCACACATATGTTAAAGCCTTGTTGTTGTCGAAGAAAGTTAAACAACGTTTTAGGCTATGCTGCCTTAATAGTTCGACATCTTATAGTTATTCTGTTTTGGTTCCAAGGGAGCTGTGTCTTTAACCGTAGCTTGTTCAAAAGTAACACAAAGTTTAAACCTTACCTTCTAATATTTACAAAGTCTTTCCGCCAAACAGTTGTTTGAAACCATTTTGCAACTCATTGACTTGGGTTATGTTGTCAAAACTTTTCCAACAACTATTTTTGTGTGAAATTATTGTTGTGTAATGGCCCACAACAGTTCTACTTTTAATTTAATTGTGTTGCATTCCCTTGGACATGGTTTTTGGTTAATTTAGTGGTTGTTGGTGATTCCCACGAATGTTTCTACTTTTAATTTAATTGTCTTGCATTCTCTTGGGCAATGGTTTTTTGTTAGTTTAATACTTTAATGTGATCGTTAATGGCCTTCCCAGAAAATAAAGACTCAACAAAAATAAAATAAGCTAAGCTCTACCTAACTTCAAATAGCGCAAAATTTAACCCATTCTGTCAAATATACCAATTAAAAGTCAACTCGGTGGGGTTTCAAGAAACCTCTCCTTGCAAATTAGTCTTTCTCGTGAAACCCGCTTGAAACAAATAAAAAGTCTATAAAATACTATATATACAAATTTTTTAAGATTACTTGCTAATATATATATATAAAATATATATATCTCAATTAGTAAAATATAAAAAAAGCGAAAAAGAAAACTAATTTTTCATTTCTCTCCTTAAAATTGCCTCGTCCAGACCTCTGTGGCCTAAAAAATTCCGGCAAGACGTACATTAAAAGGACATAAATAAAAATTTTTCCCTTTTCCATCTTTTCCTTTGAGCTATAAATTCTTTGCTATAATTTCCTTTTTCTCAAAATATTCTTCCTAACAAACACCATACTTTACAAGTTCATTTTTTCAAGTGATTATTCCTATTTTTCTTGTTGCAATATTGTAAAAAGTATGAAGAAGGGAAAAAAAAAAAAAAAGAGTGGGAAAAAAAATTCTTCCCAAAAAGGGGGAGACCTCCATACAAAAAAAAAAAAAATAGAAAAGAATGTTTAGATTGGTGACTTTGGAAATTCATAAAATAAGAATATTTCAGGGTCAAATATTTTTTTCAAATAGAGAAATTTAAATTGAAGAAAAGTATTTTTAAAAATTGGGGTTAGAAACTCAGGAAAATAATTTTAGCAGAATTTTTTCTCAAGTTACCAAAATATGAATTAGTGTTCTTGAACAATATAATATAGCAATGGTTTTCAAAGGATTTTAAATTTAAAAAAGTCGGATGGTTATAGTGAAGAAAAAAAGTTTTTTTTTCTGGAACAGAACAATGAGTTGGCTTCTATTCAATATATTAGCTGAAAAAATTAGTTTCTTCAGTTAAAAAGAAATTAAAATATGCATAGTTAATGCAAAATTGGCAAAAATTTATCTACTATTGATTGATTTTTCCTAAACTCAACATAGTATAAAATACTTTTTCAAAAAAAAAAAATTAAGAAAAATTGAAAAAAAAAACTTAGTACAAATTCAAGAAAAAAAAAAAAAAAATTATTTGTTATTGAACAAAAGTGGCTACTCTCCTTCCTTGAAGTGTTCCTCTCAAGATTCTCTTTTTTTTTTTACTTCTCGGGGTTTGTTCTTTCCCTTTTCTTCTTCTCCTCTTTGGTTCCCTTCGTTCCAGTTTTTCTTGGTCCCCCCTCCAAAAACATATACTATCTCTTACCAAAAAAAAATAAATGTTGTTAGTTCCTTATCCTCACCCCTTTCGTTGGTGGTCTTTCTTTTCCCTTTACCAAAAAAAAAAAAAGTATGCCAAAAAAAAACAATATAGAACAAGATGAGAACCATAAAAAGAAACAAAAAAACAAGAAATCCTACCAAGTTCAAAAAAAAAAAAAAAAAAAAAAAAAAAAAACCCAAATACAAAAAAAAATCCCATGACTAAATCAAAAAAAGAAAGATAGAGTTGAATTAGGGAGTGGGTGTTTGTATCTTCGGGATAGGGGAGGAAGAGAGGTTTGTGTGAGAAATATGGGGTTGAGTAGGAGGTGAGAGTGGAGAGTTTGAGAGGAGTATGTGGGTTGAGGTTTGAAAGTGAGAGAGGGTGGGATGGGGAGGTGAGAGATGAGGAGTGAGATGAAAGTGAGAAAGGGGAGTTTTTGGGGGAAAGATGGGGGGAAATGAAAATAGAATTTTGTTTAGTGTGGGAAAAAATTCAGATCTATACCTAGAAACATGGAGAGAAGAATAATTAAATGAAATCACAAAAAAGCATAATAAGGCTGTTGTTAGGCTGTTGTCTCGTAAATATTTGGGACAACATAAATAATAACTATTGTCTCGTCATTATTTGAGACAATAGAAATAACAGTTCTATTGTCTGATTAAAAAAATATAGGACAACATCAATTATTCAAAGTTGTTGTACCAACTTTATCAATTTTCATTTTTAGTATAAGTATGGGTTAAAATCAATTTAAACCACACAATTAAGCTGTATGTCGTCTGTTGTTTTCAGACGACATCAAATTTGTTGTCAATCGTTAAACGTGTATTGTCTGAATCCAATTTTGTAGTAGTGCGATTTACCCCTTAGCCTTTCCAAATTTTTTTATTTTTTATTATTATGTTATTCAATACATGAGGCTGCAATTAATTTCTTTAATATCTCTCCATGTTTTTGTAATTTTTATTTGATTAGGTTTCCTTTTTAATTTGGTGTCTGAATAGGATTCTTGAAGCATTAAATCTTAATCCTTAATTATGGTTGCGCAATCAGCCAATCGTTATAATACATCTACAATAATGTACAAAATTTTGGCGAGAATAACCCGAAGGATAAGAACTGGAGATAATTTGAGCAGATTTTTCTGATTTGGTGAGATACTATGGTTCTTGAAATATGAGATTTAATGATAATTGGTTAAAAATATAGCCATACTCCACAAACCCATCCACATTCAGTGTCCAACTACGAAGAATCGACACTAACACGGACACGACATGGCGATACGGCAAATAGAAAAAATTTCTAAATTTTATTTTTGGTCATGTTTGGTTCACAGAAAAGAAATCAATTCTCTTGTCTTTCCCATGTGGTTGGGAAATTAAAATTTCTGTCAGGTTTTATTTCTTGTGTTTGGTAAAGCAAGGAAAGTACTCGAAAAGACCATTTAATTTCATTTCTTGTGTTTGGTTGGTGCAGGAAAGGAAAGTAAAAATATGTCAATGTTTTAATAGTATCCTTGTATTTTAAAATAAAATTAACTATCATAAAAGATGGGCAAAAAGTTTGGGCATAGGTATTGTTGTCCAAAAATTTCATAATTAATGCTGAGAAATGAGAAGGGAAAATCATTTCCATAGGATTTGAGTAGAACAGATTTCCCCCTACTTTCTCATTTATCAGGAAAGTACTTCTTGAGTTTGTGCTTCCCAAACAGAGGAAAGTAATGACTTTCCTTTCCGTATTTCTATAGAATCCATGAACCAAACATGGCCTCAGTTCTTAGTAAGATTTATTTTGAGCCACAACCATTGGTGTAATAATATGTTCCATTTTGTAGCCGAGGTCCTCTCTAAAGTAAATATCATCGGTGGCGGAGCCGGGGGCGAGGTTAGGCATGGGAGGAGGGGAAACGGGGCAAACGACCCCCCCACCCCTCGATTTCTCTTGGTGACCATAGGGAGTATAGAGGATTGAAGGTTGGGCATGGGAGGAGGGGCAAACGGGGCAAACGACCCCCTCAAAAATGGCGAGAGGAGGCTAGCTAGGGGCAACCGTGAAACCGGGGCAGAGGTTGAAGAGGAGGAAGAAGAAGAAAAAACAAAAAGTAGCACGTGGGGTCGTGGGTGAGAGAGAGAGAGAGAGAGAGAGAGAGAGAGAGAGAGAGAGAGAGAGAGAGAGAGAGAGAGAGAGGGAGAGGGGGGGGGGGAAAGAAGAAAAGAAAGAAAAAGAAAAGAGGATCACGTGGGGTGAGAGAAAGAGAAGAAGAAAGAGAGGAAGAATAAAAAAATAGAGAAAACTTTGGGGAGCCCGAGCCTAGACAGAAAAATAAAAAAAAGGTTAAATAATACAGAAAAAAAATTTCGCCCGCGGCGCGCTTTTTCTGCCCCTCCTGCTCCTTGCTTCTGGCTCCGCCACTGAATATCATCACCTCATAAGATAAATATTTGTATGAATATAGAGTTTACGCAAATGACAATAATTTTGTTCAATAATGGTAATTTAGGTTCTATTTGTCGTAATTACATCACCTACGACTACTTGTTAATTACAAGTTTCTGAACCAATTTACAAATGTGACAACAATTGTGTTATTATACTGGTAATTTTTTTATTTAAACCAAAAGCACATGTCTTTAGTGGCGTAATAAGGTTCTCTTTTATGTAACTAGAGACTTATCTTGTGTAATTCTCATCATCGATGAAATAATTACTTCTCCTTCGATGCATTTTACCATAAACTACAATAATTAATGTAAAACTGGTAACTTGTATTCTATATATAGTAATTACTTCATGTACGACCTATGAATACTATTTAGAGAACCAATTTACAGATGTGACGATAAATATGTTATCTTAGTAGTAAACCTCTTTATTTGAACCAAAAACACAAAAGTCTTCAGTAGTGTAATGAGGTCCTATCTTTAATTGGAATATTATATTGTGTAAATTTCGTCATCAATGAAATAATTACTTTTTTTCCGATACATTTTATCACAAACTATAACAATTGATGTAAAAGTTGTAATTTTGTTCTCTTTGTAGCAAGTACTCGACCTAAGACTCATATATAACATTATGAACAAATCTAAAATTGTGACAACGAATGTGTTGTGATAGTGGTAACTTCAATATTTTCTACATCAATAAGATGATTACGTCTCTGAGTATGTATTTTACCACAAATCACGACAATTGATGTATGAAATGATAATTTTTGTTCTATTTGTGTTAATTACTGATTTGCACTTATTTATAGCGCAAATTATATTCCTAATCACGAGTTGTGGGTGCATAACATTTAAGAAACCCCTTTCGGTCGTCGCTTTAATGAGAGAAAAGAAATGAAATTCGAACGAACCGTTTGATACGGGTCGGCCGTTTCGTAACCGACCTATTTGAAACCGAACTGTTTGTATATACTATATGCTATGATCAATCACCCTTGTTTCACTTTTGCAACCCAGTATTAAATACTTTCCTCTCTCTCTCTATCTTTTTCGGACTATCCAATATCCCAACTTTTCTATTGTTTTTGATTATTTTATCACTCTCTCTCTCTTTTTCGACTCTCTTCGACTTTTCTCATTCTTTTTTATTCTTTCTCTCTCTCCCCCTCTCCCTCTTCACGTGATCCTCCTCATCTTTCCTCTCAAGTCTAATTACTCTACTCTCTCGAGTCTCTTTGTTGACAAACACAAAGAAAGGAGATAGAGTATAAATATATTGTTTGTATATATAATAGTAAAGGAAGCTAGTGACTTGTTGGTTAAGGTGCTAGTGTGGCGTTGGGAGGACTTACGTTCGAATCTCAATACTTGCAAAATCATTGTTTTTGCATATATCGGTTGGTTGAATAACCGAACCGAAACCGATCCGAATTTTGGCCCAACCGAATCATTCGGCCCATTCCATTACTCTTCGGTTGCGGTTTGTAATTTGGGCCAACCGAATAAATTGGTCCAGTTTCGGTTTGGGCCTAAAACCGAATCGACCCGACCCGTGCCCACCCCTAGAGTTAAGCTTATCCGAAGGCATTTTGTTACTACTAATATGCGTTTTCATGATTTCAGGTTACTTAGGTGACTTGAGGTAATTCGGCACAAGAATGTGCATTTTGACTACTTTTGGGCACACTTCCGAGAAGAGGACAAGAAGTCAACTGTGGCTTCTAGGCATTGAAGATTGCACAAATATACCTTCGGAAGACGTTGCCATTGAAGGCCTTGAAGAATCAAAGAAAGGAAGGAAAATGAAGAAATTGCATTTCCGGCGATTTTTCCGGCAAACCACCACCACAAGAGGCGGCAACACCGCCGGACCACCACCGGAGCACCACCACAGTAGGAGAGACTCTCCTACATCAGCTGCACACATGTGTGGCATAGCTCACACACACACTCATCCACTCACATGTCCACTCATCCCTCCACCAACCCATAATTTCCTCCACTTCACATTTCTTTATGTGAGTGGCTCTCCCTTTTGCTTAAACTAAGAAAGATTGCAGCTGCTATGACTACCCTAGCAGCCACACATGAAGAGGATAATCTCATTCTAGCCACAATTTTCGAGCAGCCCCTTCTTCCTCTTCTCTCTCTCCTCTCTTTCTTCTTCTTTCTCTTCTTCCCATTCTAAATTCAGGCCACTTTCCTATCACTTCCGGCCATCTTCTTCACCCTTTCTTTCTTTCTTCTTCTACCTTCCTCACTCTTTTCTCTCTTCCATTTCCCACCAATTGTGTTACCCTCCTCCCAAACGCCACAACACTCATGCATTGAGTCAAGGTTCTAAAGGAGTTTGGAAATCTTTTTTACTTTTACTTTTAGTTTCATTGCTTTAATTCTTGTAATTTGAGATGTACACTAGCTATTGAAATTAGTTTGTAAGCTCATAACTTTGTTTATCAAATTTGGAATTGTTGTTATTTACTTTCTTGCATGTTCTCTTTGAAACACCAAAATATCTCACAGTGCCATACTCCTACACAGTTATAGTTATCTCACCATTTTAGTGCTAGAATAGTTGGTTACCCTAATCCAAGGTGTTTTAGGGCTCCATCTACCCCGTTTTATTTTACCATCCTTGTCAACCCCGACTTGTTTCATTTTTTTTTTTTGTTTTTTTTTTTTTTGTTTTTGTTTTTTTTGTTTTGTTTTTTTTTTTATTTGTTGGTTCTAGGTGTGCTGTTTGTAAGCGTTGTTTTGCCTATCAGTTCTCAATCGTTTTCGTTTTGTTTTTGTTTTCTCATTTTTGTTAAAATGTCCGAATCTTTTGGTATGTTGGTGTATAGTGGTTAATTTTAGGTCTTGGTTAAGTATGGTTAGGTAAAAATTGTTGTTGGCTTTTTCATAATTAATTTGAACGGGTTGTTCTTTTTGCAATTTGAAAACCGTGATGTTCCCAGTGTAGTTTCCTCTTTGGGTTTGTCTCTGTTTTTTGTAAAAGTGTCTAAGTTTGTGGTAAAGGTGCACATCAACATCCCACTTGTAGTCGCAGTGAAGTTTGGAGGGTAAAGGCCATTTATACCTCCAAGTATGTTATCATGGCAAGGAAGTGCTAGGGGAGGGAGGTGGCTTGGAAGAGTCTTTAATATAGGGGGGGGGGGGAGAGTACCCGAAAGTGGTTTTGGGTTCGGTTGTTGGCATGTCGTTGGTGTTGAGTAGGGGGAGGTGGCTTTGAGTGGGTATCTAGGCAGGAAGGTGACCATTACGAAGAGGGAGGCTGAGGCTACCTTTGGTCCCCGAGCCCAAAAGGTACACGAGAAAGGTTCAATCTTGAATTCTAAATGTTCTCATGTTTTCGGAAGTTGGTCTGCTTTGACATACCTAAGTGATTGGGGGGTGTGTGAGGTTTTGAAGCAAGTTTCTTGTTTGGGTTGGGAAGGGGTTCAGGAGGGGTTTACCGAAAACCTTAGGCAAGGGTGTCAAAATAAAGGAAAAGTCAGCTAGAAAAGGAGAGGTCAACGTGGTATGTTGTGTTTAGGCAAGAAAGGGGGGGGGCCATCCTGGTAGTAGTTACCTCCCCTCGTACAGAGGAGTTTGACGCCGAAAGAGTAAGTGGAGCAGACAAAAGCCCGAAGTGCACTCTTCAGAATCCGTCATAGTATACGAGAAACCGGTCAGCAAGTTCTAGTTTCAGGAAATGCAAGGTTTCAAACGCCCCTTTATGTCGTGGACAGGCAGGAAGTCAAAGAAGGCACCCTTTGTCGTTCATCAATAAAGCGTTTGAGGTGTTTTAAAAATGGTTTTCCTACACTTAGTAGTTCGCGTCCCATTAATGTTCACTTTTGAACAGTGTTGTTTGTGTTGACAGAGGTTTATTTCGATTTTTTTTGTCTCAAGGGGTTTCCAATGCATTGGCGTGGGCATTTGCTACCCATCGGTCGTTGTTTTTTGTTTTCATGTTCAATCCAAACACACTAGGCTTACGTAAGGAAGTCAAGGCTTTATGCATAGGTTGGTGTTGTTGGTGTCTGAATTCTGTGGGTCGCCATAAGGAAGTTTTCATTTTACTTCATCACTTAGTTTGTTTTTTGTTATTGTTTTGTTTTGTGTTTTGGTTTTGTTTGTTTGTTTTGTGTGTTGTTTGTTGTTGTTTGTCATATTCTCACCCAAAGATTATTATTAAATTCACTTATCACATTGGGGAAATGTTAAGTTTAAGTGTGGGGGTGAAGATGGTTCGTTTTAAAAAGTTTCAAAATTTTCATTTTTATCAAGTTGAGTAATCGCGAAACCCTACTAGTGTGAACAAGGGAGGTAAAAATCACATGCCGTGACCTAGGGGAGCTTTGTAATCCCATAAAACAGCGAGACTGAACACGGGGCCCATAGGGAGCGTGTTTTGGTTTTGTTTGTTTGTGTGTGTGTTTGGTCCTTTCGCCGGTGTACTGGGCGAGCGTGATCATTGTTGAGGCTTGATATGATTTGCTTTGAGTTTAATATGCATGATTCTTGATTGCTTGATTACCATGTACACTTCACCATTGTTGATTCGTTGATTGCAATCCGAGAAGCACACTTGACATGTATTGCCATGCATACCCGAAATTGTGAGGTTTAGAGCCATTGAATAGCACTGTATGCATCTTACATGTTTCTCTTTGTTCTTCATGTGTGAACATTGCATAAGGTTTGGACCTAGAACTTGCTCAAAGACCGCTGAAGCTTTTGATTGATCCATTTTGAGTTAGAAATGACTAAGGCATTAGTTGAACACCATTGCCAAATTGACCATCATCCATATGAATTTGAACTCTAGGAATAGCCCACTTTGAGCCATATACATCATTAGCTTTCCTTTGTTCACCCACTTCACACACATTCATTTCACCACTTCAAAAGACCATCACCATTGTGTTTACAAGACTTTGATAGTGACTTCTTATCCTTGATGCTTGAGAGTTTATGATTGTACTAAAAGAAAAGTTTGGAGGAGTTGTTTATTTTTATTGTTATTGTTCAAAGAAAGAAAGAAAGAAAATCATAAACAAAAAGAAGGAATAAAGTTCCTCAAGAAAAATAAAGAAAACATAGAAAATGAGAAAGAAGAGAAATCCAAAAAGAAAGTAGTTTGTGAATAAGGTTGGAGGAGAATAAGAAAATCATTTTGGTTGAAGCATTTGGTTGAGTTTCAAAGTCGTTGATATGTCTTGTGAACACTTAGCACCACTCATATTTCCATTCCATTCCATTCACCCATTGGCCCCGTTTTACCATTTTAAGTCCTTGAGATCTAACGATTTATGGTTCGATTTGTAGAGAGTTGGTTGATGAGCAAGCATATGGGAACATTATTTGTGCATTTGTTATGAGAGTAAACACTTTGACCCTATACACTTGAGCGGAAATACTTAGTGATCTTTGCGAGAGTTGTGGTTAATGTGTTTAGTGTGCCTATTTGATTGCATGAGATGGATTGTACATTGGTTTCCACACACTTCATCGAGCATGATTGAATTGCGCTTGTTAAATTCTTAGCAAATTTGTGAAGCCTTGATTTGTGTTCTTATGTCTCTTGTTTACAACATCCCGAGCTCGTTGAGGACTATGGTTGGAGAAATTTTGTTTGAATTTTGTTTTCCCTTTCGTTTGATTTTATTGTGTTTCCCTTATTGTTTTGTGTTATGTTTGCTTGAGGACAAGCAAGATTCAAGTGTGGGGGTGTGATTTGCACTTATTTATAGCGCAAATTGTATTCCTAATCACGAGAGTTAAGATTATCCGAAGGCATTTTGTTACTACTAATATGCGTTTTCATGATTTCAGGTTACTTAGGTGACTTGAGGTAATTCGGCACAAGAAAGTGCATTTTGACTACTTTTGGGCACACTTCCGAGAAGAGGACAAGAAGTCAACCGTGGCTTCTAGGCATTGAAGATTGCACAAATATACCTTCGGAAGACGTTGCCATTGAAGGCCTTGAAGAATCGAAGAAAGGAAGGAAAATGAAGAAATTGCATTTCCGGCGATTTTTCCGGCAAACCACCACCACAAGAGGCGGCAACACCGCCGGACCACCACCGAAGCACCACCACAGTAGGAGAGACTCTCCTACATCAGCTGCACACATGTGTGGCATAGCTCACACACACACTCATCCACTCACATGTCCACTCATCCCTCCACCAACCCATAATTTCCTCCACTTCACATTTCTTTATGTGAGTGGCTCTCCCTTTTGCTTAAACTAAGAAAGATTGCAGCTGCTATGACTACCCTAGCAGCCACACATGAAGAGGATAATCTCATTCTAGCCACAATTTTCGAGCAGCCCCCTTCTTCCTCTTCTCCCTCTCCTCTCTTTCTTCTTCTTTTCTCTTCTTCCCATTCTAAATTCAGGCCACTTTCCCTATCACTTCCGGCCATCTTCTTCACCCTTTCTTTCTTTCTTCTTCTACCTTCCTCACTCTTTTCTCTCTTCCATTCTCACCACCAAATTCGTGCTACCCCTCACCTCACCAAAACAGCCCCACAACAACATCAAGAATTGCAAGGATTGAGACTTGGAGCAAGGAGGAGTTCATAAAAGAGGAGGAGAAGTCTTGGAAACATCATTGAGCATTCTCTAACTCTTTTACCTTTTAGTTTCATTGCTTTAATTCTTGTAATTTGAGATGTACACTAGCTATTGAAATTGAGTTTGTAAGCTCAATAACTTTGTTTATCAAATTTGGAATTGTTGCTTATTTACTTTCTTGCATGTTCTCTTTGAAAACACCAAAAATATGAACACTACAACCATGTGCACATACTTCACTACACTAGTATATAGCTCATCTCTTATCTCACCATTTTAGTGCTAGAATAGCTTGGTTACCACATAATTACCAAGGTGATTTTAGGGCCTTCCAATCCCTTGGGTACGATAATCCCCCGGTTTTAATTTATACCATCCACTACACTTTGACGGCGATACTCAAAACCAACCCGAACTTATCGTTGAGTCAATTACTTCACCTACAACCTCATTTACAACACTATGAACCATTTTATAAATATGACAACAATTGTATAGTGAATATGGTAAAATTTCATATTAGACCAAAATATATGTAAGTCCTCGGCGTTGTAATAAAGTTCTCTATTCGATAATTAAGGTTCTATATTTGATAAATAGAGGTCCAACTATGATACTTACATGTTTGACCATATAATTACCATACCTACAACAACTTTGGTCATAAGTAGTAATTTTAGTCCTACCAGATGTAATTTATTTTACTTACAATAATTATTACGCATTTGTAAACGAAATTACATTTGAAACAACAAATATGTTGTTAATGTGATAAATGTCATTTTTAAAAATGACACATGTCAAACTTTGAGTCGGTAACTTGTTAACCAATTCAATAGGTTTCCACCATATTAACTAATTAAAAAATTAAAATATTAAAAAATGAAGGTATGACATACATCTCGGTACCTAAGATTACCCCCCGTATATGACCCTATATAAATATTTTATTTGTACTCTCATATTAATAAAATATTTATTATTATTACTACTAAAATAAATAAGAATACAATAAAATAAAATATTTATTATTATTAGATATAATAAAATAATTTATTATTAGTAGAAACAAAATAGAATAATTTCATAAATTGAAAGTTAGCATTAAAAAAATAATACTAACTTACCATTTATGAAATTATTTTATTTTATTTATACTAATAAATTATTTTATTTTATTTCTGTTAATAATAATAAATATTTTATTTTTTTCAATGCTAACTTACAATATAATAAATTATTTTATTTTATTTCCATTAATAATAAATTATTTTATTTTATTTATACTAGTAATAAATTATTTAATTATATCTACTAATAATAAATATGAAATGACGAAAATACCGTCCACAAAAAACCCAAATCTGATGGTTGGATGACATAGATCAAATTTATAGAGTATAATGGTATAACTGATGAAATTGAAAGTATAAATACTGAACTGATTTCCAGTGTAAAATATAGGGTAATAAACTGAAATTAGCCAAAAAGAAAAGGTTGGGTACTAAGAGTTACCGTTGACAAGTGTCTTAAAAAATAAAAAATATTGTAACAAAAAAAAAATTCAGTGTCTTAAAAAATCTGATGGATAGGTGTATTTCGTAATTATATGTTGAAAAGAGGAGCATTAGGGGTCGTTTGTTACATGGGACTCCCATAGCTAGGCTTAATTTCTATGACAAGCCCGATTCTCATAGCTAAGCTTATTCTTCCACAGTGCATAACCTGTGTTTGGTGCTACTCAGGATTCACAGTCAAACAACAAATCACAGCCACGCAAATGGAAGTTCAATGGCTTCTCTTCCTGGTCCTCAATCGCTAAAGAAATTGCCCACCCCAGCGGCTCAACCACAATCTCCAACCCCTTTCGGTGACCCATTCATCGATCTCATGGTCGCCGATTTCAACAACTTGGCCTTGCCACCGATCAGATCCCAAAGAAACCCAGAAACTCAACCACAGTTAAAGAAAAAGAAGAAAGAAGAAACCCAGAAACACTACCATTTCTTGATTAAGACCAAAACCCATAAATTTCTTAAAAATAAATATCCCAAATCAATTGGCTGCATATCGAAAAACTTTAATTCTGACACCTAGACCAATTCAAACACAGCTTCCACGCCTCCACCAAATCACAAACCTGCAATTCCACCGCTCAACTCCAATCCGACGCTCTGCCCAATTAACAAGCTCCACCGCCGCTACTTCGCCGCCTTCACATAAGGACCCACGGCTCTAGACCGGTCCGGAGTAATCACAACCGCACCACCCACCGCCGTCGGCGAAACCGTGCGCCGCTTTCCCCGGCTCTCTCCCGTATCTCGCCCACCGCCCTCTCCGCCTAGTTCGCGCAAGGGGAGAGAGAGTTCGCGCGAACTCGGGATTCCACAATACCAAATTTTTGGGGCCGCTCTCGTAGCCCCCATTATTGTCCGTTTTTGGGACTGCATAGCCTCATTTAAGATAGTCCCAAATGTCTCCAAACATGGGATAGACTCTGTTTTAAAAAACAGTCCAGTCCAATCCCAGCCGATCCCATATAACAAACGAGGGAACACAAAGAGTTGTTCTCAAAAACAAAAAACACACAAAGAGTTACCGTTGGAACCCTTTCTGCAACTATATAACACGAGGAAGAGAGAAGAGAAATAAAAAACTGAGAAAGAAACTTTTGAAATTCCAAGAAAAACTGAGCAGTTTCGTCGAATCCGCAATACAAGGAAGGCAAGGGAAACCAACATTCTTCGCGTATTTCATACTCGTTCGGTCAGTTTCATCAAATTCTTTATAATTTTTATGATTTCACTTCATTTCTTAGGGTTTCGTTTGTTCATTTCACAAATCAAAAACGATGCGATGGCTTTAATTGCTGAGAAAATTGAGCAAATCCTTTAGAATTGTGTTTTTTTTTTTGCTTAGGGTTCGTGGAAATAGGGTCAGTCATAATGAATCAAAATTTAAGAACGAGTTGGTTTCTTTTTTGGGCTTCGTATGTGGGTTGAAATGGGTTTGTGTATAAGATTATAATCTGAGACCAGATTTCGTTAATTGTTGGGAACTAAGAATCTTACTCCTGCAGTGGGTCTGATGGAAATGGGTTTTTCTTAAATGCTAGTAAAACAGGCATCAAGAATAAAAAATTAGGATTCAGATGGTATCTTTTTGGGGTTTTCATATGTGGTTCTGAAATGGGTTTATATTCAACATTTTGATCTAAGACTTGATTTCGTGAATTGCAATTTTTTTTCCCGGTAAAATCCACTGAATTGTGATTTTAGGGATGAAAAGTGATGACATCTTCTACATATTGGTGATACATAATATCTTAATGTAGAAATTTGCTTCTTTTATTTTTTGCTTGGGCTTCTTGCTTTTAAAATAATAAACAACTGGTAACTTAGCTATGATCTTACTGGAAAATATCAGTTAGTTTTGGATTTCTCTGTATATGTAGGGATACTTTAGTATGTCCACTTTTTTTTTTAAAAAAAAAAACTTTTTCACTGATAACTTAGCTGTGATCTCAGTGGAAAATTTCAGTTATTTTTGGATTTCTCGGTATTTTTGGATACTTTGGTATGCCCCTCCTTTGAACTTTCTCACTTGGGCTTTTTGGTTTAAAACAATGAAGAATTTCGTGTATTTGATCTGATGTTGGTAACTATGTTTTCATTGGAAAAGTTTCTATGTGATGGTCCAGTTAGTTTTTGAATTCTGACAATATATTTTCTTTTATCCATACAAAACAGTCAATGGAGAAGTTGAATACAACAACAAAGGCACATACTGTACATGAGTTGGTGTTGAAAAGGATATGCTAAACATGTGTTTGTGCATTGTCTCACAATGGTTAATTTCTTTCTTTCATTTGTTTGTACAGTTAGCAGAAAATTAAGGTCAATTGGCTACAAAACGCACACCAATGGCATCAAAAGTTGCTCGTTTGATTCAAGATCAGAACCTCAATGTTCACTCTGATGGTACTTATAAAGTTTATTGCTATGATTTTCTCTAATGGCGAAAATTCTTGTTGTGGTATTTTGGTCTAACTTATGTATCCATTACAACAGGAGCTTCTGTTGTGGGAAAGGGTGATGCATTGAAAACAAAGAAGAAAGGGGGGCTTGGTGGAAGAAAACCTTTAGGAGATCTATCGAATAGGGGGAAGCCTGATTTCACCAAGGCATCAAAAAAGCCTGCTCTAACCAATTTTCCCGAAATCATTACTGATGCAAGCAATAAGAAAGGCTTATCTAAAGCCTCGGGTAAAGTGCAGATTAATAGCAGCCGAAAGGCGCTATCTGATGTGTCTAACACAGTGAAACCACCCCTTCGGAAGACGTCAAGTGTTGTGGCAGAGGAACCTCCTTGTGATTTTGAGAAGGAAGGGTTCCTGCATGACCATCAACAGTGTATCAAAGCTATGAGAGAGGCTGCCCACATGGATCAAATGGATCTATTTAGGATGATACATGGACCAAATCCATCCAAGAAGCTTTCATCTCCATCAAAAGATTCTCAGTTAAGCAAAGTTGAGGTAAATTTGCATTTCCTTTCTTTTGCAGCAGCTATTTAATTTGTCAGTTTGGATCATTCTGGACAGTACAGTTTATTCATCTATCTTTTCTGTTTTTATTTTTCATCAGGAGAGTCCAGAAAGGTACTTGGAAGAGATATCCGAGGATCAATCCACCTTGCTGCCTATGAAGCATGACTCCTCAGTCTCCTCACCTCCTTGCAAGTCTCCACCTCTATCACCAGATCGCTATACTGAGTCCCCTTGGATTTGGGAGGACTGTGATTTTCAGGTGATGGGAACACCATAGTTTCCAGGGCACTGATTCCCCTTGAGCTTCCAAACTGTATATCATGTGATGCGCCATAAATAGCCAGCAGAACTTTCGTTAGTTCAGCATTTGAATGGTCCTGTCTGTAGATATATTGTTTCTTTGTTGATCAGCCCGCATTAATGTCATACCAAGTCTGATATTTCTGACTACTTAGATCTTTGATTATTTCCTTCCAACTGGTTTTAATTTCAAATCGTAGACCATGCCTTGCGTGATTCATGAAAACAATCGGATATAGGATACTGGTTTTGTTCAGACCTGCGCTGTAAGTCTGATTCATTGTGATTTCACTTGAAAGAAAAAGCCATACAATTTGAAGTCAGATGTACAAGTCCAAAATCTCTCTTGTAATTTACGAATTGCAAATACCAAATCCATTGGGAAATTGTGTTATCTTCTTCAAATTATTACTACACTGAGCTTCACGATCAGTATCATCCCCTATGTTTTTTTTTTTGAGAAGACATCGTCCCCTATGCTTAAAGCACATAAGGACCTCTGAATGGTTGATGGACACTAAATGGGTCGAATATTACTATGTTCTCCTTTTCTTTTCGTTTTTTGAACTGAGAAATAAAACTGTCAAATAAAATGACTATTTGCTTGGACAATTCTAAAGTTTGCTTCTACGGTTTACCCATTTATGATTAATGCGAATTAATTTTGTTTCAATTAGTAATGTATGAAGAAATTATCCATATAAAAGGAACAAATTCGACCAATTTCTCCCTTTGTACATTTTTTTTAAAGATGATAAAATGATTTCACTCCTACTCACATGGTGACTCGAACCCATGACCTGAATTTTAGACAGTGAATGCTCTTTCTTTGTACATGAGATGCATGATAAAGCGTAGAAGAATTTCGATGAAAGCTAGGGATAGATGGTTACTAATTTTTGGTGTGAGTACATTGATAAATATGCGTCTATAGTCAACATAATAAGTACATATAGTAATGTATTTATAGTGTTGACCATAAACGTATATTTATCAATGTACTTGTGTTACCTCGCAAGTTATATTAGTGCAGAACTACAAGTCAGAAAGTGATTCCAAAAAGAAAAAATTATTTGACCCGTAACCCGTTTATGGTGTAAACGGGTATGGGTTATCAGCCCGGTAGCTTAAAACGGGTATGGTCATAGCAACCTAGCTTAGCTATTTACTTGTGTCTCTGCGTTTCGCAAATTCTGTGTCTCCCTCTCTCAACTTGGAAGCTCCAACAGGTATGTATGATCACGCTTTGTCTCTCTCGTCTTTGATATCTAGTACTTGAAGCCCATGCATGCTGCATTGAAGCTTTTTATTTGTGTTCTTGTTAGTTTCCTTGGGATATGCCAAAAACTAAACCTTTTGGGTTAACTTACAATTTCTGGGTCTGAATATGGGAGGAGCAAGCTTGCAAATGGTTTTACCTTGGTGGGTCTTGTACCTTTTTGTAAAATGCCAAAATGGGGTTTGCAAATTTTACTTCTTTTCTTTCTTCCCCACCCAAACTTCACTCCCAAATCTCGTTGGTGTTGAAGACAATCTTATATTTACTATTACTTCTAAACTGAAGTTTATAAGTATCTTTGCATTAAAATTGCAATGAATGCTTGTGCCTTTTACCTTTTGTGCTAAGGTTATGCCTCTTTACTTTGTAATGCAAGATATAGGTACCATTAGAAGAAACTAGACAAGTAAGGAAGAGAGAATGGGATTGCCAGATTCATCTGGAGGTTTGCTGTCAGAATTGGACGTTGATGCTTTCAGACGCCTATTTCCTCTTCGGTTTTATGAGAGTCATCTTGTCAAATCCACACGCCCTGATGGGAGGTCCCTTGCCAAAGCTAGAGACACTTCCTCAGCCCTTGGTTAGTTAACCTTGTATTATAACTGAATGACACGGATTCTCCATTCCTCGTTTAATTTTAGTTTACTCCATGTGATGTAACCATGTAATTAACTTAACGTGTGTAACATGTAAGCTGAACCCTTTTTTCGTTTTGTTTTATATAGGTGCTGTTGCATCTGCTGATGGATCGGCACTAGTGAAAATTGGTTCGACGGTAACCGCTTATCTTTGTATATGTGCGTTAGATATGTAATGAGATATAAGGTCTTGTTACTGATGAGGTTTTTTGTGTATAGACAATGTTGGCTGCTATAAAAATGGAAATCATGACCCCTTCTAAAGAGTCACCAGATGAGGGATGCATAGGTTGACTTACCACTTGATAATTTTTTGTGTTTTTTCCCAAGTTTATTTTGTTGATATTGTTTTCTTGTAATCAACTGATTCTCCACATTTTAATTTTGCTTTTTTCAGCAATTGAGTTCCACATGCCTCCAATTTGCTCTCCAATTGTTAGGCCTGGCAGGCCAGCTGACACAGCACCCGTTGTGTCAAAGCAGCTTTCTGACACTATTTTAAGGCATGTCCTTTGTTTCTCTTTTCTACCTGAAGTTAATTTGAGTTGAACCGTTCAGTTTCTTTTTCTTTTGCTTTTTTATTCTGAATGTTCTGTCCATATTAATAAAAAATATGATTTAGTAGTGAGCTAATTTTTTTAATTGCTTTCCTTTTTTATTCTTTATCATCTGTGCAACTCTTTTCTATGACATAGTCTCAGTTATATGAGTGCATAATGTAATTCACCTGAGGAAATAAAATTATAATACAATCCATCCTCAACTTACTAAAGTAGTTCTACTTTTGAGGCTCCCAAATAACTTTTGAAAATCAATCCTGTATTCCTATGCATTTTTGTATTGGTAGTGTTATCTTTTTCTGGTCTTTTTCTGGTCTTAGCTTTCATCCAGCATATAGCTACTTGCTCTGTTTCAGTATGATGTTTCATTTGATATTTGGAATCTTGGATATTAGGAGTTTACTAGTTTTCTTAGTTGTTGCAGTTCTGGCATGATTAATGTGAAGGAGTTATCCTTGATCAGTGGAAAAGCTGCTTGGATGGCCTACCTGGTAAGTACATGGAAACTTGGAAAAATCATGTGCAAGTGCCTATTGCATTTAATTTTTGTTTTTTAGACATATATATGTGTTTATGTCTTCTGAAGAAATGTCTGATTTGCCTGAGCCAGGACATATACTGTTTGGATGCTGATGGTTCTCTATTTGATGTTGCTTTACTGTCAGCAGTCGCTGCCTTTTCTCACTGTAAGTCTTACAACTATCTCAGCATGTGGAATCCAGTATTGGTTTTCCTGTGTAAAGAGCTGGGTTAAAACATATGGAATTACCTTAGTTGCCCAAAATCCAGTCTACCCCAGTTATATTATTCAAAGTATCAACTTCTATCTCCGACTTTAATTTGTACGTATATGCATAAAAAAAGCAGGAAAGAAAAGAAATGTACATGAAAAATACTGCCGAAGTTTTTTTTTTTTTTTCTTGTTCATGAATGGCTGTTTTACATTTCTCTCTTCTTCTGTATTTGTTTGTGCTTGTTTGGGAAAATGTTTTCTTTATATGAAATTTTAAACACATCCATTTTAAGTGCTGTTTGAAATAATAAGTAGATTTTCTGGGTAACTTTAACTTGTAGAACATCTTGTGTGCTCCTAAAATAGCTCAAAATTTTATTTGGGAGATGATATTTGTACTCCCTTTCTACTATTTGTACCCCCTTTAACAATTGAATTGCATAATGAAAAGGGGGTACAAATAGTAGTTTGACAAAAAAAAGGGGTACAAATATCATCTCCTTATTTTTGGCATCTGTAGTACTGTATAATAAAAGTTAGGTCCCTACTCTGTTGGATTGTGGAAAAGAAGGTTACTTTATGTATCACTAATAAATAGAATCTTATTTGACTTTTTTATGCTGTCAAAGGAGTTGTACTCCCTTCGGAAAAAAAAAGTTTGACTTAGGTTGGGAAAGAAGATTATGTAAATGACACTACAAGTGAGAAAAGAGGTGAAGTAAATGAATGATGCAAGTGAGATGGGGTGAAATGATTGAATTCTACTCCATAAAATCATCTAGTTGAACAAATGGAAAGTTGCATAATTTATAGCATGAATCTTCCATTGCAAGTGTTTAGAATTATAATTTGAACAGTTATGTAGCATATAACTCCCATGTCTTGCAGTGCAGATTCCTGTAGTTTCCATGAATGATGAAGGAAAAGTAGTAGTTGTGTCCGAGGAAAATGAGGGAGGAAAGGAGCCGGTCAATAAAGAGAAGAGGAAACTCACGTTATGCAGTATTCCATTTTCACTAACATGCATACTTTATAAGAATTACATCTTGGCTGATCCTACAGCAGAGGAAGAGTCAATCATGGAAACTCTTGTAACCGTGGTTTTGGATTCATCTGGTCAACTTGTGTCTCTTTACAAGCCAGGTGGGCCAGTTCTTGCCTATACATCGGCTATCCAGGTTGGTTACTTGGTTTTCACCCTCATGTCATGTCATTATTTTGATGATTCCCTGCAACTCAACTTTGTAGGAGTCTACGAATTTGAGATTTTTGTTCTCACAGTCCATCTGCTCACCATGATAACTGAAAGTAATGAAGTGTATATTCAAATAGTTATCATTTCCATCACACATTAATGACTAAGGTTTTAAAACTGGTTTTGAGTCTTCTGACATCAGTTGCATACATCCACCGCAAAAATAAAAGAGGAAACACGTCCAATATTCCAATCCTTTTTCATTTGAACCTATAATCTAAAGCCAAGCAACTTTAGGAATGGGTTCAGCTTTCAATTGGCTTGAAACTAATGAGAACGCCAAGCAGTTCTGAAACTTGATCCCTTTTCACATAAAGTATCTTGTTGAGTTACTATTAGACTGTCTTGGTGGTTTTGTTATTTATTTATATTAAATAACTGCTCCCTCATGCGAAATAGGCAGAAAGATGCTAATTGGAGTGGTTTAGGTGAAACTCAGAATTGCAAGGATTCATTTTTTTATGTATACATTTCTTTTATATCAAGTGATTAACTAAGATATGTATATAGGAATAAGAATAAGAATACAATGGCCTGTGAAAAGTTGTAATGAATCATGACTCATGATCCAGATTCTGATAAGGAAGACTCTCTTTGGTTGCAGGATTGTGTTGCACTCACTAGGCAAAGAGTGAGGGAGCTTCAGACGATTTTAGATGAAGCCACCGCTGGTATGGAGGTCGATTAGATTCATCTTTCATCTCCTAAGGGGATTGTCTTTTTTATTTACATCTTGTTCTATCCTTATTTTGTATTGATATTGTTACTCTAGTGAAAGGTTTTGGAAAGGTAGCATTAATAGTCAATTTTGAATCGCTATGCGAAACTGTTCTGCAATCTTTTGTTTGCATACATCTGAATGTTTATTTTTACATTGTTAGAGGAATTAGCAGCTGTGGTGATTCAATTTCCTTGAAATTGGATGCCATGGGATCCTTTCTGTGTGGGCAAAGCTTGTTGCGTACTTGCATAATAGACTCTCACTACATCCGTTCTAAATTGGTTTGAGTTACATAAATGTTCATGATACTATTTTTGAGGAGGGTTTGAGATTGATTGTGCCTTAGCTATGTTTTGCTTGTGCTTATAATAGTCTAATGGATAGTAGCTGCATTGGTGATTCATCTTCAAAGCCTTCCTATTTTTTTTCAAAAGGGATGTGTCCATGTGTAATAATGGCGTTTCGTGGAAGATCAGATTGATGTGTGTTTCTGTTGTTGTTCTCATGCACAATGTGTGTTTTTTTTCTTTATTCATGAGAACAAAAGATTTTTGTTCTTTCCATTTTGTAACTTTTGAAAGATGAGGGGTGTTGGTGTCTCCTTTCAATATATGTGGCATCCATTTGGACATGTGGCGGCAAACTATAGGTCCAATCATTGTCACTAAATTATTGGGATCAGGGAATGAGAGCAAAGCCAAAATGGCAAATGCATATTATGAGAGACACCAGCTTACAATGTCAATCTATTTTGAGTAAACTTTAATTTGATAATCATGGCTTTAATCAAGTAATTCGTCACTGTTTCATGCCATTGCCAATTTTTTTTTCTTTTTAAGTAGAAGAAAAGCTGAAGCTTCTGCTGAAAAATATAAATGAATGTTAAGCTTGAAAGCTTCTTATCCGTAATTCAGGCCCCTTCTTTTTTCCTTTGCAAATTATTTTCTTTGTATAGTCAAGAATCAATGAATATTTTTTTGCTGTATGTTCATTAAAACCTGCATCCAAGTGGACCATATGAGGTCTTACCACAGAGAGAGGTCTGCATCCAAGGACCTGATGCATCATTGTCTTCTGCAGTTAAGCATCACTGTATCCTCTTCATTCATTCAACCTTAGGTTCCTTCGACTCTGCATTATACTGAACAATTTTAATGATCCCCCCATTTTCGCTTTGTTTTAATGGGATTTCTTTCGTTATGCCAGAGTCCAAAAGGATAGGGAAATTCGAACCGATTTTACCTTACCTTGGAGTAAATGCTTGAAATTACTGGAGCTGCTATTTCCATATAAGGGTGTTTTCATTTGACTGTGAACTCAGTTATTCTATTTTTGGCAAGTGAACTGTGTTTTTTTTCTTTTTGATCGAAATCTTACAAAGGGCTTTCTGGGTCCAAGAAAAAGTTGTGAACTGTGTTTCTTCAGTTGCTCTTAAATTTGGAAATACAGTAACTAAACAAGCACAAGAGATGTGGACACAATCAAGTGAGTAGTCCACTGGCCTCAGAGTGTGATACCTGGTCCCGTGGTTGTCACAGAAATAAAATCATCTCCTTTTCAACAAAGGTCACAAACTAAAAATAAGCTTCGCTTCACTTAAAGCAAATATCTCTCCCTTTTCTCTCTCATCATCCAACAAGTAGTACTAAAGAAATCCAATAGAACCAATCAGAATTCAGGAAACTCCATCAAAATGACCCAAAAAGATAGATAAGCAAGTACCCTCCCCCAATCTCTCTCTTCCAAAATCCCCAAGCAAACTTACCCTCAAAAACAATTACACTCATAATTTGCTTGACTACAAATCAAGCCACGTGTCCCCAACTCCCACCACCAGCCATGAAAACAAACTGTTACTGACTCACACAGTCAGTCCCCAAGTGTGCTCTCCTCCCTCTAATATTCTTCTCCACCCAAACTATAAAACTACAACCTTCAAATCCCCAAGAAAAAGAAAGAAGAAGACCTGAAGCTGAATCACAGACCACCAGAACACAATTGCAGAGAGAGGTTTCCTCTCTCTCTCTCTGGGTTTGTCATTTTTTTCACTCCTCAATTTTGAAACAGAAGAGTGTGTAATTTTTGCTTGTTGGGCTAAACACATATCCTGGTTTGATCAGTAATGGCTTCTTTAGTATCTTCACCCTTCACCTTACCCCAAACAAAACCAGACCAACTTTCTTCTTTCTCCAAAAAGCATTACTTTCTCCACTCTTTTCTCCCCAAAAAGGCCAACCAAGGCAGCTGCTCAAAATCCTCCCTCAAAGTGAAATGTGCAATGGGCAACGGCCTCTTCACCCAAACGACGCAGGAGGTGCGTCGTATTGTCCCCGAAAACAAACAAGGCCTCCCCACCGTCAAAGTCGTCTATGTCGTACTGGAAGCCCAGTACCAATCCTCACTCACAGCAGCGGTTCAGTCTCTAAACAGCAACAACAAGTACGCTTCTTTCGAGGTGGTGGGTTACTTGGTGGAAGAGCTTCGAGACGACACGACGTACAAAATGTTCTGCCAGGACCTCGAAGACGCCAACATCTTCATCGGGTCGTTGATCTTCGTGGAGGAGCTGGCTCTCAAAGTGAAGGAAGCTGTGGAGAAACAGAGGGACAGAATGGATGCAGTGTTGGTGTTCCCTTCAATGCCTGAAGTAATGAGGCTCAACAAGTTGGGCTCCTTCAGTATGTCGCAGCTGGGCCAGTCCAAGAGCCCATTTTTCCAGCTCTTCAAGAGGAAGAAGCAAGGTGCTGGTTTTGCTGACAGTATGCTCAAGCTGGTCAGGACTTTGCCTAAGGTACTCAAGTACTTGCCTAGTGATAAAGCTCAGGATGCTAGACTTTACATACTTAGTTTGCAGTTTTGGCTTGGTGGGTCACCAGATAACTTGCAAAACTTCTTGAAAATGATATCTGGTTCTTACATTCCGGCTCTCAAAGGGGCCAAGATTCCGTATTCGGACCCGGTTTTGTTCTTGGATAGCGGAATCTGGCACCCTTTAGCCCCTTGTATGTATGATGATGTGAAGGAGTATTTGAACTGGTATGGGACTAGGAGGGATGCTAATGAGAAGCTCAAGAGCCCAAATGCTCCCATAGTTGGGTTGATTCTGCAGAGGAGTCACATTGTTACTGGAGATGAGAGTCACTATGTGGCTGTCATTATGGAGTTGGAGGCAAGAGGGGCTAAGGTGATACCGATTTTCGCTGGTGGACTTGATTTTTCAGGGCCAGTTGAGAGGTTTCTGATTGATCCTGTGACCAAGAAGCCGTTTATTCATTCTGCAATTTCGCTTACTGGTTTTGCTCTTGTTGGGGGGCCAGCAAGGCAGGATCATCCGCGGGCTATCGAGGCTCTGATGAAGCTTGATGTTCCATACATTGTTGCATTGCCTTTGGTGTTCCAGACAACTGAGGAGTGGTTGAACAGCACTTTGGGGTTGCACCCAATTCAGGTAGCATTGCAAGTGGCCCTTCCGGAGCTCGATGGAGGCATGGAGCCAATTGTTTTTGCTGGCCGGGATCCTAGAACTGGTAAGTGATCTTTTACCATGTCTGTAATTTGTATGTAGTCTTCAGTTAGCACTTTGGAAATAAGATAAAAGCCTGCTACTTTTCTTATTTCTTTTTTCTGGAAAGCAAAAGTAGTTATTCAATGATGCTGAATGAATGAATCATAATTGGGTATTTAGTTTATTGCTTAGATGGTTATACCCCTGCTAGTTTCCACTTTGTTTTCCTGTTCTGGTTACCTCTCTTTCTCTACAGATGCATCCTTGTAGTCAAAGGTTTTTATGGTTACTGAGTATTGCATCGTGATTGCAGGGAAATCACATGCTCTTCACAAGAGGGTTGAACAGCTTTGCACCAGGGCAATCAGATGGGGTGAACTGAAAAGGAAGGCAAAGGTATCTACCTCAATTTATGCTTTCTTATTTTCTTCTTAAACCTAAAGAAGTTGCTTCCAAATACCTGAAACTAAAAAGAACTTCCATGCCTGTGTTATCTGGAGATAAAGATGGTTGAGTAATGCCTATCATCTTATCACTTAGCGCGATGCTTGAGATATGTATGAAATTATCTATGCCTTACTAGTAGATACATTCTGGTCATGGAAGGATTCCACTTCCCTTTCGTTCTAAAATATCCTCAGCTTCTGGTTGTTCGTTCACTGAATACAATTTGAGGTTGTTTTGGTGATCTCAATATGACCAAGTATATGCACTGATGCAGGCAGAGAAGAAGTTGGCGATCACAGTGTTCAGTTTCCCTCCAGACAAAGGAAATGTAGGAACAGCTGCCTATCTTAATGTTTTCTCCTCCATCTTCTCAGTTCTTCAAGAACTGAAAAGAGATGGTTACAATGTCGACAACCTTCCAGAGACTTCAGAAGCCTTGATCGAAGAGGTAATTCATGACAAAGAGGCTCAGTTCAGCAGCCCAAATCTGAACGTTGCTTACAAAATGGGGGTCCGTGAATATCAAAGTTTGACTCCATATGCCGCTGCATTGGAGGAAAACTGGGGAAAGCCTCCTGGGAACCTGAACTCTGATGGAGAAAATCTCTTGGTATATGGGAAACAGTACGGCAATGTCTTCATCGGTGTTCAACCCACATTTGGCTATGAGGGTGATCCGATGAGGCTGCTGTTCTCCAAATCAGCTAGCCCGCATCATGGTTTTGCAGCATATTATTCATTTGTTGAAAAGATTTTCCAAGCTGATGCGGTACTACATTTTGGTACTCATGGTTCACTAGAATTCATGCCTGGAAAACAGGTAGGGATGAGTGATGCATGTTTCCCAGACAGTCTTATTGGGAACATTCCCAATGTTTATTACTATGCTGCTAACAATCCATCTGAAGCTACAATAGCTAAGCGTCGCAGCTATGCCAACACCATCAGCTATCTGACACCACCTGCAGAAAATGCTGGGCTGTACAAAGGCCTCAAGCAGTTGAGCGAGCTTATCTCCTCCTATCAGTCACTTAAAGATACAGGCCGTGGACAACAGATTGTGAGCTCCATAATCAGCACAGCTAGGCAATGCAATCTTGATAAGGATGTGGAACTACCTGATGATGGCGTGGAAATCTCAGCCAAAGAAAGAGATCTTGTGGTTGGAAAGGTGTATTCCAAAATCATGGAGATTGAGTCCCGCCTGCTGCCTTGTGGGCTCCATGTCATTGGTGAGCCTCCAACAGCCATGGAAGCAGTTGCAACTCTGGTGAACATTGCTGCACTGAACCGTCCAGAAGAGGGGATTTTTTCACTCCCAGCTATATTGGCCGAGACGGTTGGAAGAGACATAGAGGATATTTACAGACAAAGTGATAAAGGGGTACTGAAGGATGTGGAGCTTCTTAGGCAAATAACAGACACATCGAGGGGAGCAGTTTCTTCATTTGTGGAGCGTACAACAAATAAGAAGGGTCAAGTAGTTGATGTAGCTGATAAGTTGACCTCAATCCTTGGGTTTGGTATCAATGAGCCTTGGATTCAGTACTTATCAAACACAAAATTTTACAGGGCAGACCGGGACAAACTTAGAACGTTGTTCGAGTACTTGGCAGAATGCTTGAAGCTAATCGTGGCTGACAATGAGATAGGGAGCTTGAAACAAGCATTGGAGGGTAAATTTGTAGAGCCAGGGCCTGGTGGTGACCCAATCAGAAATCCGAAAGTGTTGCCAACAGGAAAGAATATTCATGCACTTGATCCACAATCTATACCCACAACAGCTGCAATGCAAAGTGCAAAGATTGTGGTGGAGAGGTTGATAGAGAGGCAGAAGATTGATAACGGAGGAAAGTATCCCGAGACGATTGCACTTGTTTTGTGGGGTACAGACAATATCAAGACCTATGGTGAGTCCTTGGCTCAGGTTTTGTGGATGGTTGGTGTAAATCCAGTTGCTGATGGTCTTGGACGAGTCAACCGGGTAGAAGTAGTGAGTCTTGAAGAGCTTGGAAGACCCAGGATTGATGTTGTTGTTAACTGCTCAGGAGTCTTCAGAGACCTCTTTATCAATCAGGTATTTTTCCTCTCTGGACTATGCTTCCTATCTTTTGGCTATTTTGTTCATAATTGTTGTACTTCACAAGTCACATTAATCTGTTGACCATCAAAATGTTGACTGTCTGCAGATGAATCTGCTTGACCGAGCAGTGAAGATGGTAGCTGAACTAGATGAGCCAGTTGAACAGAACTTTGTCAGGAAGCATGCACTGGAACAAGCAGAAACCCTTGGGATTGGGGTTCGTGAAGCTGCTACTCGGATCTTCTCCAATGCTTCAGGCTCCTATTCCTCTAATATAAATCTTGCTGTGGAGAACTCCTCATGGAATGATGAGAAGCAGCTGCAAGACATGTATCTAAGCCGGAAATCATTTGCATTTGATTGTGATGCCCCAGGTGTAGGCATGGCTGAGAACAGAAAAGTTTTTGAGATGGCTTTGAGCACAGCTGATGCAACGTTCCAAAACCTCGACTCATCAGAAATCTCACTTACTGATGTGAGTCACTACTTTGATTCGGATCCAACCAATCTGGTGCAAAACCTAAGGAAGGATGGAAAGAAACCTAGTGCTTACATTGCTGACACCACCACAGCTAATGCCCAGGTGAGAACTGATACAGTGTACATATACTCTTTCAATACTAAATTCAGGGTTTTAGATGGCAATGGATTTAACATAGAAAGCCAAGAGATGTCGTTATTGCTTGGTTATATTGCAGAAGCTGTGAATATTACCAAATAGAATTGGCAATTAACGATCTTGTCTTACAATGCAGGTTCGTACACTCTCCGAGACGGTGCGTCTTGATGCAAGGACCAAGTTGTTGAATCCCAAGTGGTATGAAGGAATGTTGTCTAGTGGGTACGAGGGTGTTCGTGAAATTGAGAAGAGACTCACTAATACAGTTGGGTGGAGTGCAACTTCTGGGCAAGTCGACAACTGGGTGTATGAAGAGGCCAACTCAACTTTCATTAAAGATGAGGAGATGCTGAACAGGCTTATGAAAACAAATCCAAACTCCTTTAGGAAGCTGTTACAGACATTCCTGGAGGCCAATGGACGCGGTTATTGGGACACCGACGAGCAGAACATTGAGAGGTTGAAGGAGTTGTACTCGGAAGTTGAAGACAAAATCGAGGGAATTGATCGGTGAACTCAAATTCATTGTTGAGAAAACTGTACATTAGCTTGCAAATATCAGTGACATGATCATTTACTTGAGCTTCTAGGAAATGTCTAATGTGAATTTTTTTCCCCACTGTTATTCATTTGTGGGGATATGTATCTGTACTGTTACTCTCAGACATCAAGTCCTATAAATACATGTATTCATAATTTGATGTAATAAATATCCACAAAAACATTATCATTGTTGCCAATCTCTCCATGCATTTAACAGTTTTTTTTTGATACAGAAATGACAAACAAACTAAAGAGAAACTCTTACGACATTCCAAAAATATCAAAGTTAAAAGCATTAAGAGCCGAGAAAGGCAAACAATGATTTCAAATCCTAGAGTCTTGGACTAATTTAACAGTGTTAAAGACCAATCTAAATGAAATCGTAGAGTCTTGGACTAATTTGTCTCAACTCGGGCACTTAAACCGGATTACAGAATCAAGTTTCTCACCGTTAATTTGTAAAAGGCCGTATGTGATTTGTGAACTAATTTTTTCA
This sequence comes from Rubus idaeus, assembly GCA_030142095.1. Taxonomy (NCBI): domain Eukaryota; kingdom Viridiplantae; phylum Streptophyta; class Magnoliopsida; order Rosales; family Rosaceae; genus Rubus; species Rubus idaeus. The sequence goes on along the minus strand of CM057970.1, from coordinate 15,578,142 downwards.
CATCTTCTGAAAGGAATCATCGATCAATATATGTGTGTTGGCTACTTGCATGACAAGATTGGCCACATTGCAAGTCTTGCCGCTACGTAATTCCAAAGGTTTTGATAAAGAACACATTCTAACAACATTAATCACAGCTGTACACAGGTCACATTCCCATTGTTGATTACACAATTCTGTTTCATATATTCATGAGCAAAAAGAGAAAGATGAATACATCTTGTGGGGAGGGCATCTACAATCAGTAATGAATGGTAAAAATGTAAATCTACAGAAAAACAAAAACAAGGAAAAAAAAGAAGACATTCTTCCCTCAAAGGAAAAGAAAAAAGACGGGTTCGTATGACAATTAACAAAGTGGTACAAATTTCTTTCTTACTCCCTTTTCTTCGTATTTTTAAGTATCAAAACTCAAAAGAGAAGAATTTACCTTCAGACTAACTCCATTAGGAGAGGGTCACCTTCTGCCATTGTTCTTATTAGTTTTATGAAATCTTGTTCGCTTGACACACTCCATGGGTGAACGGCAGGCACTTGGGCCGAATAAAGGGATGAAGAATTTGTAGAAGGTGATTGTTCCTCATAGACCATTGTGTTTAGCACTGAGTCAAAATTCTGAGGTGAATCTATTGCTAGAAAGAACATTGGAATGGCAACCTTTTGATGAATTTCCAGATTTCCCACTAGATTAACGAGATCAACGAAGTCAGATATGAAGCGGCGAGGGATGTAGAAAACCTCAGAACTGCATACTATGAAGCTCTTGCCACTAGTTACGGTGTTCTTGTAACTGACTTGGAAGTGAACTGGCATCGTGCTGACAACCTTCTTTACCATGCTTGCTTGCTTTGAAAACCAATCTGAGTTGTCATTTGGTGACACAGTAGTCCAAGACTTGGATACCTGATTGCCATTGTAATCGTGAGCAAGATAGAGCAGTATTACAATAATTCTAATGTAAACCAATAACCATTTAGCAAAAAGGAACAACACTCTCAAACTTTTTACTTTTATTTACCTTTTACTGAAAGTGAAATGGAAGTTATTGAAGTTTCTATACGAAAAAATGATAACTATTTTTATAGTTGCAAATGGATCAGAAGTCATATTACCTCATTTGTGATCCACAATTTATTTTTATCTGCTTGTAGAAGATTCCAGTAATTAAGAATAGTGTCGTCCTGAAGGAATAAAAACCCATCTGCACCAGAATATCGATCAAATATTTTGGGTAGGTACCTGCAAAGAAACATTAAATAGTAAAGTTAGAAAATTGGTGGTGGCCCATCTTAACTACTTCCATTATAGGCTTTAACCAAACTGAAAGTAAAAGATTGGGGTTTCAGTTACACCACCATCAAGAAAACATAAAATTAACAATGCAACTACCACAGCTTGCTTTTAAAAGAAGTGCATCAATAATATTTGATACCAGAGTTATTCCCAAGGCTAAGGCTAAAATATAATTAGGGGGTTTCCAGAAATTGCTTCTCAAGCTGACTTTGGTTCACTCATCTTACTAGCATAAATTTGATTAACTTTTTTTTTTTTCTTTTTCTTTTTGAGAAGCAAATTTGATTAACGTAACTAGCACATAAGACATACCAAAAGGCAACCTACAGAATAGGTAGTGGAATCGCTTAGTAAGTGAATATCTGTCAAAATATTTAAATAAATTAAGTCCAAGACTACATGTACAACTCTTTAAGTGATGAGAAGCTCGGCACCTTGCCTTCAAGAAAGGAGCAGAACAGAGCTTGGTAAGACACCTCCTAATTGGTGACAAAAACCACTCCTGCTGGTTCTAGATCCTCAAATTTCTCATAGATGATGCACTGTGCTACCAAGTGTCTCAGCTAGGTCACTAATGTTAGTTGTGTCCTTAATTCACAACTGATATGCATCTACCACTTATATCATGCTTTGCAAGTTACCCTACTTTTTTTTTTTTTTGGTAACAGCATATATGAGTTGCTATTATCACCTACAGCCTCTGACATATCAAGTCTTAAACTGTGAGAATGTCAAGGCACCTAAAGATGGTTTGTTCTGCTTCTTATTGCCAAAAGTAACCAAAAAGTGAATGGTCAGTGTTCAGATGAGTTCAAGCTTAGAGTACTGAAAATCAAGACTCACTACACCATCTGCAATCCTATATACTATTTCCATTTCACAGAGAGCAATAATTATTAAAAAAATTACAATTACATGTGCAAAGTTTCATGTCATATCCAACAGCACTTAATTATAAGAATATTCCAAACTTGTGTGTGACCATATCCCAAAATTCAGGTGTCCAAATAAAAAACAAGATTTCAATGAAATATCAAATCATGGAATTCTACATCTTCTTAAGCCCCTAAGCAATTTAACTTGATGGAAAGCCCTCCATAAAGAAAAATAAGACTACATGGACAGCCAACACGGGAATTTAACAAAAGAGATATTACCAAATTGAGGTACAAATTCATGGCAAGAGTGACTTACTTGTATACATTCTCCAATTTGCCTTCTTCAACAGCAAGGTCTAGATTCTTCGACTCTGACAACATGATCACAGTTTTAAATATCCTCCCATAAAGCAATCTCCACTCAAGAGCAGTACGTTCCACAGGGCCACTGCAGAACATAATAAGCACAACATTCCCAAAATTCTTCCTCCATCGGATCAAATTTCCAATTTCATAGTTCACTGTTCCCGTTTCCTCAACTCCAAGATGAACAGATGGGAACTTTTGCGGGACGAACTCTCTTCTATCCCCATGACCAATATTTCCCATTGGCCTGCCCAAATCCAATGACATTAATCTAGGTTGGTTGTACCCAACAGCAATCAAGTCCTGAAGCCAAGCAGCAGTAAACTTCACATCCTTCTCAGTCCAAAACCCCTCTTCCGCCATAGCAAAGCTCAACTCCAAAATCTTTTCGGTCAATCTTTGCTTGGTTGCTCTCCATGTAACCAAAAATTTAATCAAACGTCCTACATTCACATGAAGATCTTTCTCTTCGGAAAATGGATACGCCTCAATTCTATCATACCGGTGAACAGTAGGGGGATAGACCACAACCTGACCCCCTACTTCCCACAAAATCCTCTGCGCCCAATATCCCCTCAACACATCAGAAGCCATTGTGCTCACAGAAACAGGAAGCATCAAACCCCAAAATGCATGGGAATGGAAAATAGTATTGAAAGAATTAACAGGCACCATCATACCCTGTGGCAATGCCACTTTCGGGGCATGGTCATCAAACCTAATATCAAAGGCTTCCAAACCCGATTTTCGTGTAAAATAAAACACTGAATCGACATCAGGAAGTCCATTGGATATACCCTGCTGTATGAACTGCTTTCCAGCATGAACATCAGTATAGAACTCTTCATGACCAAGTTCACCCACATTTTCCAATGGCAAACCTCTAGGCCAAACCGAGCGCTGCCCGAAATGAATGTAGGGATTGACAATGGTCCTATTAGGATTCTCATGGCTATATTGCAAAATGGCCTCTTGCCTATGACCCTCCTCACCCAACAAATCTATATCAAAATGTTTACCCAAATCATTGTCGATCACTTCTCCACGATCGTCGGCGTCGAAGACCTTCCTCGCGCCGTGTTGGATCGCAAACAAGTAACCCACAGTCTTCCTAACATAGGAATCATAAGGCAAATACTCCAAAACCCGGAAACCCAATTGAGCTTGCTGTTCAAGGGACAAGAAGATAGCACCTTTGAGGCTCCAATCCGACGGCGTTTTGGAGTTGCCAACCGCCAGGACCTGCCACCCTTTGATCTTGACGAGCTTCCGGAGCGGGTCGGTCGGGTAGTCCGAGACGGCGACGACGACCCACTTGTCAGCTCGGAAAGCGGCGTAGGGCGACGTCGTATCGGAGATGCGCTTGATGTTCCTCTCGTCGAGCTGCGGCATTTGAATCCTCTCTATGGCTTGGGCCTGGGTTTGGAAGCAGAGCAGAGCGGCGGTGTCCCCAATGTTCCTCAGCACGAAGAGCAATGCCACCGTGGCTATGAGGGCCACGACGGTGACGATCTTGTACAGATTCTCCGACACCCATGTGGAGAAGTCGAGGTTGGGAGAGAAATTGGATACGGCTCTGATCTGATGAGTGTGAGAGTATTTCGGGGATTTGGGTGTGGTACGCTCTTGGACCAACATTGAAAGAAAATACCCGATTCCCCAAAGTGTTGTTGTCTCTAACAAGGAACAATCCTCCTCACTCTACAATGCCTTTTGACTCCTAATAATAAGAGGCTTCACTGTGGGAACACATTCACTCACAGTAGCAGCAGTAGCAGTAAGAATTTGTGCTGCATACAGATACAGATTGTCGGTAAGAGCAGGGCTGAACTGTGCTGGTTGGGGCTTGATCTGATTGTGCTGCTGCCGACAGGTATGGTAAGGAGTTGTGGTTGGAGTTTGGTGTTTCGTAGACTTGAATTTAACTGCTCTCTTTTTTGCACACCAGTTTGGTGACTTGTGGGGGCGACTTCTCTCTGTCTTCTTCTCCGGTTCTTCTTTCTATATTATTATTTTTAAATTTTTTTTTTTTTTGCTTTTTGTTTAAGGGATCAATCATAGGTTCTAATTTTGGTTCGTACCGATTTGCTGTATTGTATGGTTGCATTGGGTCGATTGAGTATTTATTACTCCGTGTATTGATAAATTTGGGACACTTGTGCGGTTGTGCCCTCTTATTCCAAACCAATAATATGAATTTATAAAATAATTAAACAGTTAGAATGAATTTATTTGCTTCATTGTTTTTTATCATTGAATTTAAAATGACAGTTGAGCATGACTGAGTAAACACTTTATTGAGTAGGTAAACATGACTCATAATATGATATGGACAATACTTTAAGAAAATATATGTGATTTTACCATTTGACGGCTCGGTCCCTTCAAGAGGAGAGAGACTCATAATCATGAAATGGAGGCAAGTTACTTTTGGGGTGGGGATAAGATTTGGAAAAGTAAATGTGATTTTACCATTTGAAATGGAGGGAAAGTGTTGTGGGGGGGGGGGGGGGGAGAGGTGAGGGAGGAAATTTGAACGTGAAATTTACATTTCGTAAAGCAAATCCTAATCATGCCATTTGAATGTGAAATTTACATAATTTGAGATGGACAATACTTGACTAAAAGAGTCTTGCCTCTTGCATCTTGGATATAAAGTTTCATGATTCTCAAATGTGATTGATAACATGTCCGCCTCACCCAATACTCTATATTTAAATAATTGAAAACTCTAGTCTACCTCAGGTCATTATGTAGCCCCGCCAATGTGTACCACAAATTTACATTAAGTTTATAGAGGTTGGGAGCTCGAGGTTACCTAATGTCTCTATATATGATTTGTACGTATTTTACGTATAAATTATATTTCTAATCACTTGAATTAGGAATATTTCAAGGCAAAAAGACATCACTAATCCATTTTTATGTTTACTATAGGTCAAATAAGCGAGAGAAAGCAAAAAAAAAAGGAGTTGGGAGAATTATGTGTCGTCATTCTGAGAAAATAACAAAAAGTCAACTTGTGGTCAACCACGAATCAAAGATGTCACGATGAAAAAAAAAATTCTTAGAAGTAGAGCACAAGAAGAACCAGAGATTTGATACAAGAAGAATAAAAACTTGACCGTTGACATGAAAGTTAACCGGATCAACCCAAAGTCAACTCCGAAGCAAACACAGAAAAGTCAACGTACCACACATCATCGAAGCATCCCAAATCAATTCTTAACTTATCCTTAGTGATTTTGTAATTTTTGGTGTCACATTTTATTTAAATATTTCCCAAAACATTATTTGGATTTTAGTCTTCCACCTCTCATTCTTCTCCCCTTAGAGCATCTTTAGCAATACTAACCATTTTTTAACTAAGTTTTTGCTAAAACAGCTAAAAATCTATTTTTGCTATCCAGTTTGAAAATATGTCTGCACCAATGCTCTATATTTTAGCTAGTATTAAATTTAAATTATTTTTTAATGAATAAAAATAGCTTAAGTAAATTTAATAATTACACAAAACAACTAAAATGAAATGTTTTAAATTAACAAAAATAATAGAGAGCCTCATCTTGCTTTTTATATTTAGGAGTCATATAGCTAAAAGCTAAAATAAAGAGCCACTTAGAGTCTCTAGAGCATTTTTAGCATACTCTCTATTGTAGCTCCTTAGCTATTAAATAGTTTAAGTGTATTTAATAATTACACAAAATAACTAAAAATGAATGTTTTAAGGGGGTGTATTGTATATGGAATTAGTGGAAGTTTTAAAGAAATCCATGGAATCTGAAAGTCTGTGTGTATTCAATATAGACTTTTAATAGTCCATAAAAGTCTGGGTGTATTCAATTAGGATTTTAAAAAGTCCATATGGAGTCCACCAAAGTCTAGGGGTATTCAATTAGGACTTTTTAAAATGAATAGAAGTTTTAGGGTATTCAAAATATCATTCATATATACGGAATTGGAAAATCATGGAAAATTATGGACTTTCTAGTATTCAGTATAAATAGCAAAATCTAAAAAATTTTCCAACGACCAGAGCAAAGATTTTGAGCCTGAAAAAAGTCTATCAAAGTTCCTCTCCTCTCTCTGCGCACGAGAACAGGTTGGTCCTCCATTGATTTGCACTTATTTATAGCGCAAATTGTGTTCCTAATCACGAGAGTTAAGCTTATCCGAAGACATTTTGTTACTACTAATATGCGTTTTCATGATTTCAGGTTACTTAGGTGACTTGAGGTAATTCGGCACAAGAAGTTGCATTTTGACTACTTTTGGGCACACTTCCGAGAAGAGGACAAGAAGTCAACCGTGGCTTCTAAACATTGAAGATTGCACAAATTTACCTTCGGAAGACGTTGCCATTGAAGGCCTTGAAGAATCGAAGAAAGGAAGGAAAATGAAGAAATTGCATTTCCGGCGATTTTTCTGGCAAACCACCACCACAAGAGGCGGGACCACCACCAGAGCACCACCACAGAAGGAGAGACTCTCCTACATCAGCTGCACACATGTGTGGCACAGCTCACACACACACTCATCCATATGTCCACTCATCCCTCCACCAACCCATAATTTCCTCCACTTCACATTTCTTTATGTGACTGGCTCTCCCTTTTTCTTAAAATAATAAACATTGCAGCTGCTATGACTACCCTAGCAGCCACAAATAATCTCATTCTAGCATAGAACACAGCAGCCCCCTTCTTCCCCTTCTTCCTCTCCTTCTTCTCCTCTCTTTCTTCTTCTTCTCCTCTCTTTCTTCTTCTTCTTTTCTCTTCTTCCCATTCTAAATTCCAGCTACTTTCTCTATCACTTCCGGCCACCTTCTTCACCCTTTCTTTCTTTCTTTCTTCTTCTACCTTCCTCACTTTTTTCTCTCTTCCATTCTCACCACCAAATTCGTGCTACCGCTCACCTCACCAAAACAGCCCCCACAACAACATCAAAGATTGCAAGGATTGAGACTTGGAGCAAGGATGAGTTCATAAAAGAGGAGGAGAAGTCTTGGAGACATCATTGAGCATTCTCTAACTCTTTTACCTTTTACTTTCATTGCTTTAATTCTTGTAATTTGAGATGTACACTATCTATTGAAATTGAGTTTGTAAGCTCAATAACTTTGTTTATCAAATTTGTAATTGTTGCTTATTTACTTATTTGCATGTTCTCTTTGAAAACACCAAAAATATGAACACTACATCCATGTGCACATACTTCACTTCATTAGTATATAGCTCATCTCTTATCTCACTATTTTAGTGCTAGAATAGCTTGGTTACCACACACATTACCAAGGTGATTTTAGGGCCTTCCAATCCCTTGGGTACGATAATCCCTCGGTCTTAATCTATACTATCCACTACACTTTGACGACGATACGCAACTCATTTTAAACCCGAACTTATCGTTGAGTCATCCATCATCTATTTCTTGTTTTTTTTTTCTATCTTTTCCGTAATCCCTTATGGTATTAGAATTTTGTGGATATCCAATATCTTCATTATTGGTGTTGTGTTTGATTTTTTTTTGTCTGATTGATCTCTGAAACCCTAAAATATTATACTTTTGATCATCCGAAGATATATTGGTTCATTGATTGATGGAATCTCATGCACTGAATTGTTGAGAATTGTTGCGCTTTGTCAAATTTTGTTGTAGCCCTAGGCCCTTCTTGGAAAGCTGCTAGTATTGAGTTGACTGAGAAATTTGTCATGTTATGCTATACCTTCATATAAAACTATACGAGATATTCAAACCTTTTGCTGGAACACTTTTGGCTCATGGAAGAGTCCAAACTCCAAACTTCTGCATATATAATGCTTCAAGTGATTTATAAGTTATTTTTCGTATGATTACCAATTAACTGGTACGGTGTTGGACCAGTAGAGAGGCTAATAGTGTTGCTGATCTTGTGACGGCTATGGCTTCACGGAAGAAGTGTCCTGTGGATTGGGTCCTCAATCCTCCAGCTTCTCTCGTCCACGCGTGTTCTTAGTTCTGACGCTGTTTCAGCTCCCACTTGGCTCAGCTTTTGTTTTTTCTTTTCGTACTGTTTCTATGTTATGTTACCTTGCCAAAAAAAAGACCTTTCTTGAGTCCATTCTTCTAACATATTTTAAAAACAGAGTTGGTATTTTCAATTAATCATTTGGGATTTATAATGTTGGTTACTAGCTAGCTAGGGTATTGTGTTTCTGGATTAAAGTACCATAAATATATATTAGATACTGAATGTATGTCAGTTTTATTCAAAAAAAAAATTCAGTATGTGTGATAATTTCGGCCGATTAATACATGTGTCCCTTGCCCACACAAATGCATATATATATAGTTCTTCACTTTACAAAAGGCACCCCAGAATGAACCCGCCTAGCATTTTCTTCGACAGGAATGTCGTTCAGATGAATTTCCTCCTGAACCAGAAGATGATTCCGTAGACAATCAAGAAGATAATGTTGAATGGGATGATTTTCAAACCCAAGATTAGCAGAGAGATAATGCTAATGAATGGAGAATGAGTATTGATAATCATATGTGGACAGATGCCCAACAAAATGCCAACAATGAAAACAATAACAATGAAGAAAGTGACGATGAAGGAGAAGAATGATCATATCATTGTTTCCTTTTGATTTGTTTTTGATACATATACCTTCGGTTCTATTAATTATATTGAGAGGTTTTTCCTTTGTTTTCTAATTATTCTGTGTCACAACATTATTTGATGAGTTTCTCTGAAATCTGTAGAAGTCGTTCATAATAAAGTCTGTAGATTTCATAAATCAATAAAAAGTTTGTGGTAAAAGTCAATGACTTTAAAGAAATCAACAGAAGTCTATGAAAGTCTATGGACTTTTCAAAAAGTCGGTGGACTTTTCAAAAAGTTTGTAAATTAAAAAAAATCCATACAAATCCATATACAATACACCCCCCTTAAATTAACAAAAATGGGTGTTTTAGTGTAAAATCTGCTTATAATTCCCTCGTTGATCCTAGCACTCAAGTCAATCCCCAATGGAAGCTTATTTGGAAACTTGATGTTCCTCCCAAACAGAAGACTTTCTTCTGAGTGGTCCTTCATGGAAAACTGTTGACAAATGTGCAAAGAGTTCGAAGAAGGCTAACCAATTGTGGTACTTGCTCCATTTGCCATAACAATGATGAAACTCTTCTTCACTTGTTCAGAGATTGTCCCAAAGCCCAAACCATATGGAGTTCTATCACTAAACCTGTCAGTATTCAGAACTCTTTCTTGCTTGATTGGAATGGTTGGATTGCTGCTCAAATGCATTGTTCTACTGCTGTTTATGGTGGGATAAAATGGTGCAACTTATTTGTCTTCACATGCTGGCATATATGGAAATGGAGGAATAAGAAAATTTTTGATCTACGCTTCCACATGCCTCTTGATCCTAAACAAATCATCATACAGGCCGCTGAGGAATGGAAAAATGCTCAAGCTAAAGGTTCTAATAGCGGTGTTTATAATACCATCATGCTTGCCTGGAAGAAACCTGCTTTGCATGTTTTCAAATTGAATATTGATGGAACTAGTTCTGGTGCTTCTGGAAAAATTGGTGCTGGTGGAGTCATAAGAAATCACTGCGGCGATTGGATTGCTGGTTTTCAAGTTAATCTGGGTATTGGTGAGATCCTAGACGCTGAAGCTTGGGGTCTATTCCATGGTTTAAAATTGGCTCATATGCACAATATTTTGAAGCTAGAAATTGAATCTGATTCTGCAATTTTGGTCAATCTGGTTCAAAGAAATATCACTGATCTTCATCCTCTTGGATCTCTCATTACAGCTTGCCAAAAAATAATGACCACTTGTGAGGAGGTGCGATTATCTCATATTTTTAGAGAATGCAATATGACTGCTGATGCCTTGGCTAAAAACAGCATTGAGAATGATTTTGGGATCATCACCTTTGATTCACCTCCTGCTCATGCTATCCCCGTCTACCTTGCTGATATTGATGAGATTTCTAGACCCCGACAGACTAGAGTTGATCGCGTTGGTTAATTTTGTTTCTTTCTGCTTTAGGCCTTTTTAGGCCTCCATGTAACCAAAAAAAAATTTAACAAAAATAATAGAGAGCCTCATCTTGCTCTCTATATTTTCTTGCTCTCTATATTTAGGAGTCATATAGCTAAAAACTAAAATAAAGAGTGACTTAGGAGGCTGGTGCAGCTGCTAAAAATAAAGAGTCTGCTAAATATGTTTTTATCCTCACAAATTCTGATTTTTCCTTGTCCACACACATTTACTAACATATCCTCACCTCCTGTTACTTTTTCCCACATACTCTAGGCTTTTTAGTCATTCTACCTCCTAGAAATATTAGATTTTGACCCTAGGATCCTCTCACCTCATCCTAGCCCTCCATTTCCATTCTCTCCTCCATATAAATTCATATCTCTTTCACTCTTCTGACACCTCCTCCCTCTTACGCTTTTCATAGTAGCCCAAAGACTCTTTGCCGTGAACCACACTCACCATGCCATCACCATCCAATCATCTTCCTTCATTTCAGCTTCCTCCATTCCTACACTTCCCACACCAATTTCCTACTCAATTTATAGGGTTCCTACTAGTTTTCCTCACCAAATTCTAAGGAACATCAAGGGTTCTCACGGATTGAAGCTTTGGAGACACTATAGTGCTACCGGCCATACCTTTAAGTGCCTCTCTCTCTCTCTCTCTCTCTCTCTCTCTCTCTCTCTCTCATTTGTGGTAGATGCTTGTTTACGAATTCCATCACCCAGGGCCGGCCCTTGGGCAAGGCGGACAAGACCTGGGTCTTAGGCCCCAAATTTGTAGAGACCCCAAAAAACAAATTATATATTATGCACTTCAGAAAAAAAAATTATATTAATTGTATTTTAATGAAGATGGCCTCACGTGGGCATGACTTTTGGCTTCTCCCATTACCTTCTATTCTTTTTAGTTGTCTTTTAGTATTTTGAAAAAGGTTTTTGAGTCTCTTTTTCCAAGACCAGACAGAAACGCATTGAGTCCAAAAGAAAAAAAGAAAAAAACTTGCCTGCACGGCTGCAATGCAGTTCGGCTCCTTCTTAGTTCTTACCACGACTGACGAACAAAATATTGAAAAACTGGAATTCTGGAATTTGAAAATTGAAACTGGGAAAAGATCAAGAGATTCATTGTTACAGAATATAGTCTCAAACTCTTCAAGAGTCCAAGTTCTTCAATCTTCACGACTTCACAGATAATTTTATATTTTTATTACTATATATTAATATGTTTGAAAGTTTAAATTCTTGGATTTTGATTTCGATGACAATTATATTGTAGTATGATTGTATGATTATCAGATTATGAACTGTATAATTTTCGATTCATTGTCTATTGGATTGAGTGATTTATGACTATAAACTATTGCTATATTATCTATTGTATATTCAGTATTTGCATTAATCTATTGCTATATGGAAGTTGATTGTTGAATTATTGAATAAATATTTTAGGGATTCAATTACTTGAGCGATTGTTAGATCAATTGGTTGGGACATTGGGTTAAAATTTGTTATCATGGCTCCTATTAGAAAGTATTTGTCTGGGGCTGAAAAACAAAAACAGAGGATTTTGTAATACATTGGTTAAATTACATATTTGTTTAGGATATTGTTTTTTTTTTGTAGTTGAGTTGAGCCCCAAAAATTACTTCGCCTTGAGCCCCCGAATTCTCAGGGCCGGCCCTGCCATCACCTCTCAAATATGTGTTTGGTCATCTTAAATCCCTGCATTTCTAAGCTCTTAGCCTCCATTTTATAGCATAAGAACCATATCATGGCTTGTGTTGTGAATTGAAGAGTCCTTGTGAACCATAATATATATGACACAAGAATACCCAAGGATTAAAATATCTGCCGATATGCCGATATATCTGCCGATATATCCTTTTTTCAAGCTACCGATATATCATTCCACAATAATTTATCTTATCTGCAAATATCTTCGAAATCTCTCCGACGTCACCGAATATCTCCGATATTGCCGATATATGCCGATATATCCCGATATATCCCGATATATCTTGGCAGTATCCCGATATATGTAATTAGAAAAAAAATTATATATTTTTTTCTCAATTTATATATTTATAATTATTTTGAAGGTATATCGTTGTTTGGTTTAAAGCTAAAATCAATACTTTAAATTTGTGCTTAGAAGTTAAAACTTAGAACTAAACTGGAAATGCTTGTCTATTGCTACTACAACATGAAGCTAAAGTTGCGTGACAAACTAGCAGAGGAGCATGTAGCTAATGAAAATGACTATATAGACCTTCTTCATGTTGCAAGTGAGCCATATGAGGATGTTAATGATCCACTACAAGATTGGATAATGCCAGCACACCTTGATGATCATGAGAACAATCTTGATTCACGAGTAGCTGAAGGAGCAATCGACGAAGGAGTTAATGTTGAGAGAGTTTTATCTGAAGAAGTTATTGGAGACCCAAATGATGACACAGCTAGTGATGATGCATTTGGTGGTACAACAACTCCAGATAGTGCTTCAAACGATGATGGAGATGGAGGAGATGGAGGAGATATAGGGTACAATTATGGGCAATCCCAAGTTGGTGAAGGAATGAGCCCTTTTTCATGTGAACAAAGCTTTGATCATACCACTCAAGATGAAGACCATGGGGAAAGATTAGCTGGTCATGGTGGTAGTGGGAAACATGACGTCAAGAGAAGAAGTGCACGTGCACCTAGCAATCAAGATGGTCAATCTGATACTGATTCAATTACTTTAAGTTTTGATTCTATCAGCATAGGAACAGAGCACAGTGGAAACTCAAACGAATCTCATGGTCAAAATTCTGGTGAGCAATTTGGCTACGGAGCTTATATATATGGTCAATATGGAGATGTACAAGCACAATATGGAGCTTTTGATTATAATCAGCTTGGAGAAGTACATACCCAACCAGATTGGATTCATTCTTACTATCCCCTTTTAGGAGAAACAGTAGGGAGCTCAAAAGAGATCTATGACTATCATGTGCATAACTACAATACAAGCTATATGGGTTCTATGACTTGGTTTGATTATTGCACGTTAGTAGATGGACGTATACAATTTCAATCTGCTAGAAACTCTTGCTGGATGTAGATAAAGTTGTCATATATCTCCTGTAATCAATTATTAATTTTTTTAATAATTATTTGTCTTAAATCATGTTTAAATAAAAATATCTTCGATATTTCTTCGATAACGATATATCTGTCGATATATCTTTTTTTTTGAGCTCCCGATATATCTGTCGATACCGATATTTTAATCCTTGAGAATACCGTACCTTAGGTGAATCCGGCTCTATAACCAAAGCATGGATAAAGTACGGGGTTTGATCCATGAATTGAATTGACATGCATAACAATAAGGAGGTGTTGATACCTAAAAAGGCATGAAACATGCATTTTATACATTTAAGCACAATGAGAAAATACACACACAACGACACCCGAAAAGGTTAATAAAACTATATATTTTATTGTTATTTAAATTCATCACGCCAAATTATCATATCACACATGTGGACCCAAGCCACAACCATGCTTCTGGGGCCTACAGAAGTGGGTGTGGTGTGGAAGGTAATGGAAATACATAATGCTCATTCTTGGTTTAAACAATTGGCGATTTCAGTCTTGGAGCCGCAATCCAAGCCCGATAGTTTAAACTGAGAATGAAATGGTGAACAAGAGAATTGGATCATCTTTATTAAAGCCCACATCGAAAACCCAATTTTTTTCCCTAAACACCCAAACACCATCCACCAAACATTCTCCGTCCATTAAATATTCCCCATTTTATATTCAATACAATTTCATTTTTAATAATAATAATAATAATAATAACATTATTATTATTTATTATTATTACTATTCAAACCATCCTCCGTCTATAAAAAGACTCTAACCCTCACCCTCATCCTCATTCAGACTCACCCTCTCTCACTCTCATTCTCACTCTCACTCATCCCACACTCACTCTTACAGAAACTCCCTCTCATCCTTCTCCCCTCCATCTTCAATACCCAAGCAATCCATCAAGCACCACCAACAACTAAACCAACCCTCATCATTTAGGACATGGATCCTCTGCTATAATAATAAGTGCTAGGATCTGCTTGGATTTGCACCTCAAGCTGCCACGTCATAAAATACAATCCTAGGGCTCAAAATGAAAGTTTTCAAAATGCCCAAATTGCACGAGGAAGCAGCAGATCTCTCTCTCTGATGCGGCTGCCCGACATAGCCCCTGGGAGATGCCGTAATGAACCCTTATCAACGAACTCAGCCACAAGATGCCAGCGTCACAAAAAAAAGAAGTCCAAGATCTGAGTCCGGCAACATTCATCTTTTTCGCCGAGCTCTTAAACATGTCCCATCAACAATTCTCCTTATCATTTTTGGAGCACCAAAACTAAGGTGTCAATAACAGATCCTTCATGAATTTATATTGCAGAAGTTGTTGAAGCTCAGATCTGTAAATTGTAGGAGAATATGCCTCACCATAACCATTGTGTTGATCCCATGGGCTATGAATTTTAGGTGGATTTGTTTTCCTCAAACCCAACCTTTGTGTGGTTCTCTGCAATTCCCTTGATTGAAGTCTCCATTTTGTTCAAAAAGGAAAAGTTAACCAGAAAAGCTCCAGCAACGAAAACCCAATGGTCCATTAAATGCAATTTTTTTGGTTGATTCACGAGTAACCCAGAAATTAGTATGGAGGAATGGAGATTTGCTGCGATGAGCGTAGGAGTGTATGACCAACAATGCAGAGATCTGCTGCTTCTTCGTGCAATTTGGGCATTTTGAAAACTTTCATTTTGAGCCCTAGGATTGTATTTTATGACGTGGCAGCTTGAGGTGCAAACCCAAGCAGATCCTAGCACTTACTATTATAGCAGAGGATCCATGTCCCATCATTTACCCTACCATCTCTCAAAAATCTCTTTCTCTAAAAATCCTCATGAAACCATCCGATTGTCAATCACTCCAGTGTGTTTCTAGCTCCCACACCATGCAAACACTGTCAAGCTCTTTTGTGGAATCACGTACCGAAATCATTGATTTTGGACCTAGTCACGCAATAATCAAAAGAACCCTCAACAGGAGGTTCATACATTGAAGTACGTGGGATAGTGTTAACCCAAAATTCCATTTCAATCATCCATTTTGTGTATCTACATCTTTATCGCTGCATTGATTTAGTTTTAATTTGCCCTCACTTTGTTGCATTTTAGTTTACGAAACCTTATTAAAAAAAAACAAACTAGTCACTATATCACTTGTTTAGATCCATTTCACTCCATTGCATTTTTAGTCTCATCATTTTATGCTTAGAGTTCTAGGTTGTCATTTTCCTAGGTTGGTTTAGGACCTAACAATTTTCAAGGTACGATAACTCTTGAGTCTCATATACTCACCCTTTTTAATAACAATACATATGCTTGCGTGCTTATGGTTTAAGTCATCAATGTGTACCATAAACTAAGATCCACACATAAGTAAGGTGTGTGAGAGACAACAACATGTATGTTTTTTTTTTAGGGAAAATTCGAACTTTGAATCTCATCCAATATTGTAGAGAGGAATACTATTGGACCAGACATAAAATTACATTTAGTTCATAGAGGAGAGACTCTTCGGTCAAGTGGTCAGGCCAACATATTTGTCCATTTAGCCAATAAACAGAGTTTTCGACCAAAAAAAGAAGAAGCCAATAAACAGAGTATTCCATTAAGTAAATAAAGACTTGAAGAGTCAAGACGACCTTAACCCCCTATGAATCCCCCGAAGAGTCTTGTGTGCCCCCAGGTGGATATGTCCCCAAAAACTTTTTAGCGCGTGTATCTCACGCAAAAGTTAGCTTTTGAACTTCGTCAATGGTCTTCCGTTAGCGATGAGAAGAGGCACCAGTCTGGGCAAATCGGTGGCGGTGAGGACAGGCTTAAGAGCGGCGTGCTCGAGCTGGGCTAGGATCACTGGGATCGCCGACGGGCTGGGGACGACGTCGGAGAGAAGCAGCTGTCTGGGTGCACGGAGGTGCGGTGAGCTGGGTTAAGCGGCGCAGGGGCGCAGAGGACCAGCGCAGGTGGCGCGGGTTTGATGGCGGTGAAGCTCGGCTCGACAGTGGTTGGGTGTGCAGTGGCGGCTAGGCTAGAGGACTGAAATTGAAGGCTGGGTACCATGGTTTAGGTGCATAGAGTGATCAATTTGCAGGTGGATTATGATTTGATGATTGGTGGTGGGTTGTGTAAATGTTGAATTGTTTCTGCAGGTTGGTTGATTTGTGATTAAGGCAGAGGGTGATGATGTTGTGGGGTGGAGGAAGAACTGATGATGATGGTGGGTTGCTCCATGTGAAGGAGGGAGCCGGTGAAGACGTGATTTGGGCTGTATTGGCTGCAGATGGCGGGGAGCAGCGGCGGAGCTACTACGGGCATAGGACGGCCGGAGCTGGTGGCTGCTGCGTCAACTGGAGCTGCAAAAATAAAAAAGAAAGAAGAAGAGGAAGAGAGGTGCTGAAGCATCCAACCCAGAAACGACAATTTTATTGGTCACCGTTCCATCACTATTACATCCAATCTTCCGTTAAAATCTGTTGGAAGGGTGAGATGCAATCAAGGGCTCAGAGTGATCAATTCAATTAAAATAATATGAGAGTATTATCTCAGTCGCCCCAAAAGTGTTGGGGACATATCCACATGGGGGCATACAAGATTTTTCGATGAATCCCCGCCCATGTATACAAAGTATACACATAAGCAAAGTGTGTCACGTGAGATAAGTCTAATAAAGAAAATAATGAACACATCAATTATAGCAAAACATAAGGGGAGTGAAATCCACACCCCCTAATTTGTAATCCACACCCCCACTATTATTTTTTAATATTATTTATCTCTCAATGTCGTGAAGTTCCCAATATACCCTTCGCTCTCTCTTTTAGAGACTTGACAGAAATGCAAAAAAAATCTTTTTACATGTCTGCAAGGGAATTCGAACCTCTGACCTTCTCCTCGCAAACTAGCACCTCATCCACCCAGGTACACATTCCTCCCGTAAATATATATACACAACATAATAGTTATAAGTTAATAGTGGTGAACCAGACTCACTTATTCACTTCTTTAATTTATTTATTCAAATTTTTTTGTAATTTTTTAATTTGAAATTTTAACATTCATTTAAAATTTCAAAATTTATTTGTTGATTATTTTAAACGAATGTTCAAATTACATATATATTTTTTATATTTTTATAAAATATATTTTAATATTTTTTAATGAATATTCAAATTTCAAATATATTTTTATACCTATTATTATAAAATTTACTTCTTCTTTTGTTTTTTTGTCAAATATTGATATAAAATTTACACCCCACCCCCCTAAAATGATTAACGAAATATGATATTTTAAAAAAATTATTCAATTTTTTTTTGTAATTTTTAATTTGAAATTTTAACATTCATTTAAAATTTCAAAATTTATTTGTTGATTATTTTAAATGAATGTTCAAATTTCAAATATATTTTTTATATTTTTAATGAATATTCAAATTTCAAATATATTTTTATACCTATTATTATAAAATTTACTTCTTTTTTTTTTTGTCAAATTAAAAAAATTTGAATAAATAAATTAAAGAAGTGAATAAGTGAGTCTGGTTCACCACTATTAACTTATAACTACTATGTTGTGTATAAATATTTACGGGAGGAAAGTGTACCTGGGTGGATGAGGTGCTTGTTTGCAAGGAGAAGGTCAGAGGTTCGAAATCCCTTAAAGGCATGTAAAAACATTTTTTTTGCATTTCTGTCAAGTCTCTAAAAGAGAGAGCCAGGGGTATATTGGGAACTTCACGACATTGAGGGATAAATAATATTAAAAAATGATAGTGGGGGTGTGGATTACAAATTAGGGGGTGTGGATTTCACTCCCCAAACATAAATATCAGAAGTTTCAACTTCTAATGAGAACCTAGTAAACTCAAATTTTTTTTTTTTTTGGAATGACATGAATTTTATTCAACCAATCAAAAATCATACATTAGTGGAGACAAGAACCAAAACTCTGAGAGAATTAGTGATGACACCATGAACCAAAGAGGTTCAAACTCTAATAACTATAATCGCCTCATTCCATAGGCTATAGAGAACTAACAATCCCTAAGTCACTATAAATCTTCATAGTCAACATCAAGAAGAACTGCACCATCTTCCGCACCGTATCCTAAAAAGTACCAGACTGATGAAGACATTTTCGCATGCCGAAATGGATACGCGCAAAAATGCTCGTCAAAATAAAATAAAGAATTTAATTATATACAAATCCTTGCAACCAATAAAAATGTCGATGAATAGTATAGTGGAAACAAGGGTCATTACCCACAGAGGATTGTTTTATTTGCTAATCTATGTCACGAAAATTAAATAAACTATACAACGAATTTATTTACAAATATATACAATTTATACAAAAGTGTTTTTCGATTTTTGGAGGTTTTTGAAAACAATAAATTAATAAAAGGAAATATTTTTGATTTTTGATTTTTGGAAATAAAGTAATTAGGAATTAAAATGTACCACCGAAAATCATGCTCACATGCTGTGTTTCTATCTAATTTCTTCTATTTCTAGATGAAGATACTCACAATTAGCCCTGAACTGCAGCGTATCTAATTGCATTACTCTCTCTTACTTGGTACGTTATGTGAATGAACTGCATGCCACACAACTTAGCTCTAACATGCAACCTAGGATGAACTGCATACGACTAGATTCAACATATAGTAGTCATTAAGATTGAAGAGAGTTTGAGTAATTACAAGGTATCACAAATACTGGTGTTGTCTTGCTTATCCTAGGAACCAAGTTACATGCTAACCGCAGTTAACAAGTGTCACTCTAGAATGTGTGAGGAATATTATTTAACAAGAAGCAGACATCACACATTCATAACTATAGAACCCTAACATGCTTACTAAGTATGCACCCAAAGCAAACATATAAGGAATTCATCAATGACATAAACAGTAAAATGATTCTCACCCAAAGATAAAATTAATTGAATAAATCTCACAACATGTTCGCAATTAAAACAGGGTTTCAAACAATTCATATTTATTACACAAATATTTACACAATAACATTTACAAAATTTATTCACACAAAATTTAAATGCGGAAATTAAAATTAAACGAGTTTGGGAAATGTTACTGATGTGTCCATGAAAATGGTGGACGACTCAACCTCTGTGCGCGTGAAGACGGCACTGCCCTTCTGGCGTAGGTGGAGGGCTCAGCTATGTGAATCAGACTGTGGCGGCGGAACTAATCGAACGCCTTTGGATGTGGCGGGGGCCATAGCAGTTGGACTTTGGATTCTTCGGGGGCCCAAAACAGTTGGGCTTTGGATTTTGGGCTTGAGAGCAGTGGTGTCCAAAACAGTTTGGACCGTGAACAGTGAAAGCCCAAATCGGACTGGGCATTGGGCCAAGTGGGCCTGCAGACTGTCAAAGCCCAATTTGAGTTGACTTTGACTTTTTATTTTTCTTTTCTTCTTTTCTTTCTTGCGTTTGACCCGTGCCTCCTTCCTCTCATCTTTCAATTTCTTCTCTCTCCTTTCTTTTATGTACAGAGAGATTGAGGGCTGCACATGGCGGCGCGACAAGGGAAGCTTGCGCGGTGATGTGTGAAGTGGTCACGGCGTGAGCAGCGACGACAGACGCCGACGCGTCTGAAGGGGAGGCTCGAGAGCATGGAGGACAGAGGACGCGGCGAGAAAAGGGTGAGGTGGCGCGGTGGCTTGGACGACAATGGGCGAGCAGCGGGCATGGACTCGGCGCGTCTGATGGTAATCGATTCGAGCAGAGAAAGCTGGGCTCGGCGTGGCTTGGCACGCGGAGGATCTCGTGGCGCTGGGGCACAGTGATAAAGCCGGCGGTGGGGAACATTTTCAGATGAGGACGCTGTCGGTGGAGGCCTGGCAGAAGCAGGCTGATGCGTTTGAGAGATTCTTGTGCAGCTTTGATTAATTGAATTGGGAGCTTGAGGTGAATTGGTGAAGCTATTGCGATGGTGGATTTGTGAATGGTTTGTTTGCAGGTTCAATTGATTGCAGGTTGTGTGTACACGGGTTTGAATTGGGTTGAAAGAGGGCTGCAATTGAAATTGATGGCGACTGTGATTGTGTAATTGAGCTTGCAGGAGAGGAGTGGCCATGGTTAAATTCCGGTGAGGATGATGATGATGATGATTGGGTGAGTACGGTGATGATTGACTGGTGAATGGTGAGGTGGATTTACTTGAGCTATCTGACTGCCATGGCTGATTGTTGTGGGTTTTGAAGACAAGGAAAGGGAAGCAGCCAAAGAAGGGAGCATGAAGTCAAGGATCCGAGGATGAAAGGTGATCCTGGGTGGGAAGAGAGATTGATGTCGGCAAAGGGGGAAGGAATCCCAGGAGGAAAGGTGAGGCCGTGAGGGAGTAGTGGCTGGAATCCAAGGATGGTGGACTGTCGGCGACGACACCCTGCAAAAATTGTCAAAAAGAGAAAGGTTAATAAAATAAAAACAAAAACAAAAATAAATTAAACAAATAAAATTAAATAAATATAAAAACAATTGTAAGGGAAAATAAGTGAAAGTCTGAATTTATTTCGCCACCGGTGGTGGTTCTGGTTGCTCTAAAAGTGGTGGTTCGCAATAATTTATCGGGATTCGAAAGCTTTTCGAAATCTTCGTCTGATATCGTATCCAATGATCTAAAAGTCGCGGTTGATTTTCGAAATGCTAAAACCTCCTTGGACACATCGCTACTGGCGAGCACGGTGGCGTTTCCATTCCTTACCTCACCTTGTCACCGGACCTTTTCTTTATTGGGCCTCCCGGCTATAAATGCAAAATCTGGCCCAAACAGTACGGAACTAATTACATTCACAATCTTTTCACACAAATCCACAAGTTGATAACACCACATGCTGTGACGGTTGCGCAATCACCGTAACAGCCCAATCAAAAATCTCAATTATCTGAGCTAAAACTTTAACTAACTCGCTGTCCCAGTAACTATAACCAAACCCAATCACTATTCCCCGCAACTATAACCGATTCAGAGAGAGAGAGAGAGAGAGAGAGAGAGAGAGAGAGAGAGAGAGAGAGAGAGAGAGAAAAGAGAGAAAAATTCAGGGGGAAAAAGAGAAAAGGAACCGCCACTTTTCGAAAACAGAGAAAGAGAGAGGACCTGAGAAAAGCGATCCATGGCTCCGTTTCCATGTCCGAGCGAACGCACTGCTGCTTCGGCTCTGCTCCTCCTCACCGCCACACCTCCCAAGTAAATCGCGTTTCCAATTTCGTTTCATTTCACTTTGAATCTGCAATTTCGTTTCATTTTGAATCTGAACCTTCAATTTCGTTTTCAAAAATCGTGATCTGCTTGCTGAATCTTCACGCAGGTTCTGTTTGGACGGTGACGATGAGTCGTCGGTGAGATCAGAGAGGGGAGATCAGAGCAAGAGTACTAGATGCAGAGATCAGAGCTTTGTTTCCGGCGATTCCAATTCCAGCTGCATTTCCGTGCTCGCCAGTAGCGATGTGTCCAAGGATGAGATTCAGACTCGCAAAATCAGGATGATCGCTCTTGCAGCTCTTCATCGTGATGTGAAGCTCAAGGTGAGCTTCTTCTCTCTGTTTGGCTAAGTTGTGCAATGTGATTGAATCTTTGCTAGATTTCTGTTTCTCTTCCTTTTCTTTTTTTTTGAAATTTTACTCTACCGTTTGGCTGAATTTGTGCATAATCGGAGTTCTGTTTGGCTTAATTTGTACATAATCGGAGTTCTGTATGGCTGAAATTGTACATAATCAGAGTGCTTTTGGATTCAAATACTTGAACAATTTACTTAAATCCAGTTCTGTTTAGCTCTGTTTCTCTTCCATTTTTGCATTTACCCCTGTTATGTGATTCCAGAACGTGAACAATTTGCTTGAAACTGGTTCTCATCTTGACTCACCGTGATGATCTCTCTGCTTTTCTTCCATTTTTTTAGGCTCATTTTGTGCATATTCTGTTTGATTCAATAATCTTTAAAATTCAAATTTCAGTTCGTTTTTCCTGCGTTGATTCTCTTCCCATACAAATCTGAGCCTGATCTAGGAAAATTTCTTCTTGAAATCCCAAGTGATTGTTCGATTTGATGCTCTTCGATCTTCACCAAGTTTGAATCTATGAGCTAGCGCACAGATTTTGTGCTTGTTAAATTTCAAATTATTAATCTGAAAAAATCCCCTGAAATTTAGGCTGTGCGGAAAAGCCGGTCGAAGATCCAGAGCGGCGTGAAATTCAACAGCTGGAAAACGAGCTCGGGCGTCAAGGTGGCCATGACGACGTCGTTCGCCTCCACGTCCTCCGAGTCTTCGTGCCTGTCCACTAGTTCCAGCGCGGCTTCAAGCCGGTACAAGTCGATGGGTGGCAGCATGAGCACGCTTGCGACGGTTGTTGAGCATCCCAAGATAAAGAAGAAGCAGAAGCCGTTGGGGTCGGCTAAGCTGCGCCGCAAAGCCGAAGCCATTCTCGACTTGCTCTCTCAAGGCTGCTACTCTGAAGTCAAGATTCGTCAAACTCTCGGTGACAGCCCGGACACCAGCAAAGCGCTCAGACTGTAATTCTCTCTCTCTCTCTTTCTCTCTCTATTTGACGCGTGTCATTTGGGCGTGTGTCGTGCACGTGGATGTACCTTTTCGTAGATTTTGTTATGGCACGTGAAATCAGTGTGGTGAGGCAGTGTTTGAACCGTCAGATGGGAGCATGTGGATCCGTGTTAAGTGTTTCTAACCAATTACATAGGTGTGACGTGGCGAGGTGTAATTTGCTCTCTGGTCTCATTTGTACAGGTTGTTAATTTTATTTTTGGTTTTTGGCATCACAGGTTGTTGAAGTTTGAGGAGGTGAAAAGGTCAGGCGCAGGAGGTCGTCGCAGCCCTTATATTTACACGGTATAATATAATAGTAGTAATGATAAATAAAAAAAATCAAAATATTTCATTAATCAAACTTTCAAAATTTAGTATATTGAAAGAAATAGCTAATGTAATACTTATGTATACATGAAAGTTGATGCAGTTATACAAAATATATATGCATATATATCAATGATGTGTTTGGGTAAATGTTATATATACAAGCAAGCAAGCTAGGTTTTTTTGGGTCTGAAACTAGCTAGGTTAATAATGGTGTGAAGCTGTAAGATCATAATTAATATTCTTAGAATAATGTTTGTTTTGAATAGTGTAATTTGGTTTACTACTAATATACGTTCTCTTTTATCGATCCTTTTGCAGATAGCATGATCGATCGAGAAGGTCATTTATATATCCATAGGGTTTCGGCTTCAACTATATATGATCATCCTCTCCCTTGATATCGGGTTGGGGAAGTTTTGCTATCCATGGATAGCTATCTAAAACGGATATATATAGTAGCTTAAAAAGAAAAGAAAAAAATAGACTAGCTAGTTTCTGCAATTAATATATATCGGGTCTAATTAAAAGTATTCTTATTTTAAGAGAATTAATCATGCATATTAATGTAGATGTAATATGGCATGATTAGTACGTACTGGCCTGGTATGCATGGCAATGGCATGCAGTGATTGTACGTAGATTTGTGGTACTGGTCATATATATCTGGCTACAAAATGTTTAAGAGTTACGTACTTAATATTAGTTATTACGAGGTTAATTTTAGCTGGCCGGTGGAATATTTGATTTCTTTTGTACAAAGATCAGTGTCTTCAATTTGGGAAGGTCGCCTTAATTAGCAAAATGCATTAATTCATGCTAATATGTTAGCTATTACACGTACGTACCTATATATAGTATCCTTGGGCGTTGGTGTGAATGTGTTTTAACCTTGGTCCTTGATCATTGGTAAGATATTTGTCCATTACGGTTTAATGGCCACCTCCCAACTAATATAGAGCAACTAATTTATTTTAAGGCTCATGACTATGAGTCTATGACCCCTACTATATATTATCAAACCTCTAATTCAAATAAGAAAAAGGGTCCTTGACCACTAAGGACACACGTGGTCTTTTTGCCAATAAGTTTGCTACAGTAAAAATTTGCCCATCAAGGACAAAAATGTCTCGAAATTTTTATTGTGGTCAGTAAAATTCACTGTTCACCGTTTTTTATTGACCTCAATAAAATATTTTATGAACAATAATTTTTCTTGTGATCAATAAAAATGGATGAACAGTGGATTTTACTGACCACAATAAAATTTTCGAGATATTTCTGTCCTTGGTGGGCAAATTTTTACTGTAGCAAAACTTGTTGGGCAAAAAGTTGCCACGTGTGGACTTGGTGGGTATTTCCCTTAAGAAAAAAATTCTAATTAATGACAACTAACCTTGTCCTTTTTTTTTGGCAGCCTCTAATTTAAATGGTTAAGTACTCTCTACTCAGTCCACCTAAAAACGTTATTTATATATTGGCATAATTAAATTAGTATCGCAATGTCCGAAACATATTAAAATTAGAATTTTTATCACATATAGTACCTAAACTATTTCTCAATTATATATTCGGCACATGAACTTCAAGATTCAATTTTTGTCACAAGTATTATCAGAAAATTTTCATTTTAGCATTTTTTTGGGAACACGTGACGCACATATATTTGTGACAAAAATGGTCTTAAATACCACAAAAGATGAAATCGAAACTTTGGGTACTACTTGTGTTAAAGTTGAAAATTTTGGGTATTACTTGTGACAAAAATTGAAGTTTGAAGTTCATGTGCCGAATATATAATTGAGAAATAGTTTAGATACTATATGTGATAAAAACTCTAATTTTAATATATTTCGGACATTGCAATCTTAGCCGTTGGATTGTTCCCATCATTAAATCTGGACCATCCAATTTTACATAAGTTAGAAACCCTAATTGGTGAGAATCAGTTTCTCAGTTTCTCTCATTCCTCTCTCTATTCGACTCGGTCTCCCTCCTCGCTCTCAGATTCTCTCTCCCCTCTCCTTCTCTGCCAAACTCGACGCCGTCCTCCGGCCACCAGGTTGAGACACCGTTACTACCAAGAGGAGCAGCAAGGGAACAAGGTTCGACCCCTGTCCGACGGCCTCGCACAGGTGTCATCGACTTCGTCTCGACCTCGCCAAGCTTTGTCTGACCTCCGATTGTCTAGACGAGCTTTGAGGAAGAAGGATCGAAGCCTTGGTAGAATGAAAGCGCTCGGTGATTTATCGAATTGTGGGAAGCCTTGTATGGCTGAGGCATCACAAAATCAGCTTTCTGTGACTTTTGTGGGAAACGGTGATGTTTGCAAACCACAATGGACACCAGAGCTTGGTACAAGTGAAGTGCATGCATCGAATTCTGGGAATCCTTCTATGACCGAGGCATCACAAAAACAGCCTTAACAGCCTTCTGTCATTGATAACTATAAATGTAAATTTGTTATGACAAAAGAAGAAAGAGCAAGGCAACGTTTTATGCACAATCATGCAAAATGTATGCGCTTTTTGTATGATTTTGAGGTGAGTTTGTATTTCCTTTTTTCTATGGGTTCTTGACCCATTTGGACAAAATTGATCAAATATTTACCATTAAGGACAAGGAAAAACAGCGGCTCCCTCCCGGCCCATTAATTGACCAATTTACGTTTTTGAATTATACATTTCACAAAAATTACGAAACTGCCACTGACAGTCTTTATAATTTTTATTGACCTCAATAATTTTTTTTAAAGAAATCTATACTTTCCGTGGTAAGAGGAAAAAAACAAAGGATCACTTTTGTGTATTTTATTGACCTCAATAAAATTTTATTGAGGTCAATAAACTGTTTTATTGAGGTCAATAAAATTTTATAAGATCAACGGAATTTTAGTTTCTAGGTCTCAATCAGCAAAGAACAAAGGAACATCACTTTTGTGTATTTTATTGACCTCAATAAATTTTTATTGAGGTTAATAAACTATTTTATTGAAGTTGATAACGATAACATCAGTGCAGCAACAATGTTGTATCAGTCAATGTTGTATCAGTCCCAATTTTATTGACCTCAATAACCAAAATTATTGACCACAATAAAATATTTTTATTGACCACAATAAAATAGCAGATCTGTTGATCCGGTCGAGACCCGCGAATATGCAACCCGACCCGACTTTTTCTCAGCCGTTTGGCCACCTTTCGGCGGCGCATGGGTGCCGATCTCTTCAGATCAGCGGCGCGAAGAGAACCTCGACCACAGATTCTCAATCCGAAGTTGGAAGACGGCGATTCGAAGGAAAAAATATTTTCAGATTTTGGCCGATTCTACGACGTTTTCCAGCGAGCCGATCATTGTTGTTGACGAAGTAGGTATGAAACTCGACTCTCTTGTTGAGCTCTACGTGTTTTTAAGGTTTGATTCGACATTTGATCGATGTTTGTGGAAGTTGGAATTTGAACATGGTGATTTGTTTGTAGTGCAGCTCGACCATGATGAACAAAGGGCAAAAATGTCTGAAAAAAAATATAATAGATAAGGTTTTGCATATTTTGTCCTTATTGGGAGTAAAAGAGACCCAATTGAAACTTGGTGGGAATTATTTAAAATCTATCAAATTTGAAGGGAAATATGTAGTGTAAATGAGGACCTATTGATTATTTACCTTTTTTCTATTTCTACAGTCTTTTGTTGGTTTGAATCCTTCTTAACAATTCTGTTTGTTCGTCTTTGTTTCCAGCCAAAGTGTATTCCTGACAAGCTTCCTTTTCATCCTTCACCAAAACGCCGAACTTCCTGGCAGCACCCCAAAATATTACGCTTTCGTACATCTATAGCAGTCTACCCGATCCATGCTTCCCAGGCTCTTTGACCTTTGACCACAATATGATGGTGAGGGAAGAACCAGAATCTCCAACACATTGATGTGTATGGGAATGCGGCAACAATTCAAGGGCAAAGGCAGTTTCCTGGTGTCAGTGGTGTGGGTTGGTTTTTTTAATTGAGCAGAATTCGATCTCTTTATACTTTCATAGTTTCATTTGGTTTTTGTTAATTTGAATTTAGAACTGTGTGTTCCAAAACTCTATGGTCATGAATGGGAGGTCCGGTTGTAATTATGGTGGTGAATGGTTGATGATTTTGTTCAATTCACATTCATAATTATCATATTGGTTGATCAACTGATATATTCGCGTAATCTTGTTTTGTGTTAAAAAAAGCAGGAGTCAAAGCCTTTCTGGTGACTCTGCTCTTTAGATGCTTCGGATTTTTAATTTCTACAGATTTCTAATAGCCATGCATTGCAAACTTTTTGGAATTTTCAATATGATGGTAAATTGCAGTAGCATGATGGAATGGTCGTAATATTCAATATAATGGTAAATTACACTAGCATGATCGAATGGTTGTGTAACTAGTACATTTTCCATTTGTATTTGTACTGCTTGGCTTCTCTCTACCTTTTTGTGTTCTTCCTTTGTTTTTTTTTTCCCCACGTTGTGGGGATGTGGGTGGGGGACGGGGGAGGATCTCTGTTCGGTTAAACTGTTTTTCTCTTACTTTGCTTCATATACTGCTTATGCAACCCTTTTCTTATTTCCTCACTATTCAATCACATTGAGTAGCGATGGGAAATTTTGACTTTTGCTGCCTAGGAGATACTAAATAAAGTGGCTTCTATTGCCGCTCATGAGAATTCAGTCTTCTATGGGAATTTGAAGACTAACAAGGCTGCGTGACTCACTGTCCCATCTTAAAAGGATAAAAATCAATAAGTGACAAATACCTTCTACCGAACCCTTGATGTACATGGTAATATGATAACATATTTGAATCGTTCGGATGCCATCTCCATCCCTGTCGCAACACCATCCCCATCCCCATGGTCATTTTCTGTCTCCGTCCCCTCCCCAATCCCCAATAAAAATATCGGGGATTCTCCGTTCCCATCCCCATTGATATCGAGTTTGAGACCAAAAATCTTAAGATCGAGCAGAATTAAGTCTTGGTTGAAGAGAATAAAAGATTAGGTTGTTTGTGCACAAAAATGAGTTTCAAAGTCCTTGAGTTGTTTTGTGAAGTGCTTGGAATGTTAAATTTATCCATCCATCCATTCATTTCATGCTAACCTCTAAGAGCATCTCCAACAGATTCTCTAAAAAATCTCTATTATAGAGACTTAAAAGTTAAAATCTCTAAAATCTTTTTGTCATATTTCCAACAGTTTCTTTATCATATTCTCTATAATTTATTATCTACAATTGAATATGGTAATATATTTTATTTGAAATTTTATTTAAATAGTTTATGATGCAAATGAATATAAATTGAAGAGAGAGAAGAGAGAAGTGCATTAAATATTCAAAGAAGATGTTTCCCTATAATTTTAGAGTTTGCTGTAAATATAGGGATTTTTGTTCTCTCTCTACTCACTATCTCTAAAATAGGGATAGGTATAGGGAAACTGTTGGAGCAAAAAAATGCTCATTTTTCCCTAAACTAAAGAAAAATCAAATTATAGGGAAACTCTTGGAGATGCTCTAACCTTTGGTCCCATTACAAGTTTACAACCATATAAAAACTCTTTTAATCTAATAAGTTGCGAATTAATTAGTGGATAGCTGGTTAATTAGTAGACATTGCTTTCGGAATGTTTTTTAGTGTAAACATATTAACCCCTAAACACAAGAACTAAAATATTTAGTGAATCATGTGAATTAGCAGTTAATCTTATCAATAAATATCAATTCGATTGGTCTTGATTGATCATTCCGTGTCTAGCACACACTTCACCAAACATGCATTATATATATGCCTTAAACACTTAACAAATGATGAGATTTTATTATATGCTTAATAGGATTTTGATGGATAGCTTAGTGGGCTCTCTAAGGGTATGGTTGAAAAGGCAAAAATATGTTGTTGATGTTCTTGTGATTGTTCGGATTTTTGACTCTATATTTGCTTTAGGACAAACAAAACTCAAGTGTGGGGGTGTGATTTGTATGTGATTTACATAAAAATTACACTCTTAAACACCACAATCATACTCTGATGGTTGTTTAGTGTTCCTAATCCATGTTTTTTTCATAATGTAGGTGATTCGAGCAATGGATTGATATTAGATACAAAAGGATGCATTTTGGAGGTTTTTAGTGCATTTTCGACAACAAGACAAAAAGTCAACCGGTTGACCCAAAGCAACTCGTGATCAACCATGTCGTTTGAGTGCCGAAGTGTCACATATCAAGTCGTGGAAGTGAAACGCAAGAACAATCCAGAGGTTTGACCGAGAAGCCGAAAAGTCAACTTTGGTCGACCCCGAAGGTCAAGGCCGAAAAGTCAACCTTGTGACTCACCAAAATCAGCAAGGAATGTCCCAATTTGCCGTAGCAAGCTGGAAACCAATGGATTTTTCCCCTTTCTCCCTTATTCTTTCCTCACCCACCTAATCCCTCCTTGTTAGCCATAGATTCCTCAAATTTAATCTTAGCCCTTCATTATTAGCCAAAAAAAAAAAAACTTAGGCCTTCATTTTCTAGTAGCCTTAGCCTATAAATATACTTTCCTTACTGCATTTGGAATAAACTTGAGCCACAATCCACCAGCCAACACACACACACACACGCGCGCGCACATACACACACACACGAACAAATATACTATATTTTTTGACAGGATTTGTTTGTGCTTATTTGATTGGGTCTTATGGTTAGAAAATATGAGGTTGCTTAGGTAGTGACTCTTTTTGATAGCTCCACTGAGATGGATTGTTATGTTGTAATCTCGTTGAACTTTAATGGATTGACTATCTTTCTAAAAAAATGATTATCAATTAACTAGAAAACATGAGAAATAAAAAGAGAAAAACGAGTCCTTGGGGTTAGTCCAAGTAGTGAGGGAGAGTTACCAATTGGGTAGGACTACGATAGGTCAGAGGTTTGATTCACCTCTAATTTAACAAAAAAAAAAGTGAAAAAGAAATTGGAAATTAATTAAGGGTAAGAGAAAGACACACTAGCTACCTATTGTTGAGGCTCATTTGACGACTAAAAAACCTCATTTCAAACTAGATCATGCTCCTATTTCGATGGTGACCTAGACAAGACAATCAAATGGGTTGATCGATTCGACGATGTCAGATCACCGAAAAGTCGAAGACTTGCTTAATTTTGGCAATTCAGACCGATTTTTATTTATTTATAAAAATTAAAGATTTATCAGGATATATCTGAATGACAGATATTTGATGATATCAGAGATATTTGTGGACTTCTAATGATTAACTATTAATTCATTTTTAATATTGTTCTACGTACGTTACCCCTTCAAGACCTCTTTGCCCTTAGAGTTGTTGTGTGTCTTCTGTGGTGCATCCCACTTCTCGCAGAGGGGGAGTTATCTTTCTGTCATATTCTCAAAAAAATTGTCAACATACTTGGGTGTCTTTTCAAGAAGCGACTTATATGTATATGTTCTTTAAATGGGTTACTCTTTGGGATCTTCTTTCAGGAGCAGACTGAACTTTCAATCAAATCATGACCAGAAAAACTTATTAACAAAGGAAATCTCATCTTTAAAGTACTATAATAGCTCAGTTTGCTCATGTATTTTATGTGCTGTTTATGGAAGTGAAAGTTTATAGTTCATTTACAGATTAATTCTTTAGTCTAATAAATACAATATGACATAAGTTTTTCCTAAAAAGGTGCTGTTTTATACTTTTATGAAGCAAAGTTTATCACCACACTAATAGATTCCATCTCTGAATCCACTTTGCAGTAAATCGTCGTTGCTGTTCGTAACAAAAGTGCAAGATAGAGTTGTTTAGCACCGTGGGGGAGAGTGCAATTAAATCGAGGTGACGATCCTGTAACCATTTAGCTAGGCCCTGTATTAATTATTGATGCTCTGCAATATTGCCCCAGATAAATGAATTCTATCTTTTAATATTTTTTTCACAGAGATATATAAAAGCTCATTTAGTAAATGTTTCTGTAATCTGATTTTCATCCACGTTGGAGTGAGATGGAAGGGAGAGATGATGAGAAAGTACTGTAGATAGAATTGTTTTTAAAATCAAAACATCTAAACAGTTTCAAATGGTTTTTGGTTTTAGAAACCATAATAGCTTTACTCCGTTTCCTCATCTTTCCGACCTCTCATCTCTCCCTTCTTTTAAAAAATGGAAAGAATATACTTGGTTTTCTTGATGAAGTGAAAAATTAAAAAAGTCAAGTATTCATCTACTCAAAAGTAAAAAAGAGTTTCTCTAATTAGGGTAAATTTTAGCATTTCAAACTCGTGTGAAAATTGGCAAATTGAATCTATTCTAACTTTCAGTAGGAACTTGCTTTGGCCTTGGCCAACAGATTGGGAAACCAAAAACTTAACCTCCAGAGCACAATGAGAGAAGCAAAAAGATCAAAAGGGGCACAACCCGAGGGAGACAAGAGGAGGAAAAGTAAAACTTAAAGCTTCCTCTCTCCCTCAAGAGAACCATTGTTTTTCAGAATCTGAATACGTAACATGGGTTTTCCCACTTTGATCGATGTGCTCTATAACGTGATTCATCTTCCACATTTGGCTGTCTGACATGGTTGCTTTCACTTCGACGTGCTTTTTTAAGAGACTCATCTTCTGAATCTGAATGTTTAACATGATTCCCACTTCGATGCATGCATGTCCTCTTTTATGTGATTCATCCTTTGGTACGCGGTACTGAATGCTTAACATATTTTGGTGTCTTACGATGACCAATGGTGGAGAATAATGAAGCAAATAAATTCATTACATCGGCTTCTCGCACTCCTCTTATCTCGTCCAAAATTATTTTAACCTCGGGAAGCTCCTAATTTGTGGACTTATAATGATTAACTATTAATTCATTTTTAATATTCTTGGGCCAGTGTTTTGGAAAGAAGTTGGTCCTCCAGTGAGTCCAGTCCCCCTTAGTTGGAAAAGTTAATTGTTGATAATATATCTAATTGAGTTAGGGGTGTGACATCTTATCAAAATAAGCCACTTTGCCCCATGATTGTAATTGACCATAATTATTAATGAAATGCTATCCTTGATAAGAACAAAGAAAATACCTCAGAGATTATGATTTCGTTTACTTTAGCCTTGGCCTTAGAGTCGTTGTGTGTCTTCTGTGGTGCCTCCCACATCTCGCAGCGGGAGCTATCTTTCTGTCATATTCTCAGAGATTTGTTAACATACTTTGGGTGTCTTTTCAAGAAGCGAGCATATATATATATATATATGTATATGTTCTTTAAATGAGCTACTCTTGCTAGGTATCTTCTTTCAGGAGCTGCTATGGCATTTGATCATCTGATTGAAGGTTATCTTGGTGTATGAGATGCTCATTCATCCAACTACCTTATATAAAATTCTTCGTTTTCGTTCTCTTCTGCTGCTGTTGTGAGTAATAACATAGGTGCATGACCAGATGAAACTGTCATTTTCTCTCAAAAGAAAAGAGCTCATGACTCACTATATTTAAGTTCTATGGTTGGAGTAGTGTGGCTTTAACAAGAGCTCATAAAATAGCATTTTGGTCTTTCTAGCTAGGTACCATTTAGAAGCACGATGATATGAGATGTTGGAACCCCAAATCACTAAAACAGAAGGCAATTTAGTTTAAGCCGCCAAGAATGAGACAAGAAGCAAAATTAATACAAATAGCTGGATTGAAGTGGACAACCATGACTCAACATTTAAGGATCCCAACTAAAATGATTCAACAATGAGTCACATTACAGAACAAAACGTACCATAATGCAAATAGAAAAAAAAAAAAATGTCAGAAACACAAGTACCAGAAGATCATCCTTTAGCCAAGATGAGCAAGACGGTTTTCCAATCTCATCAACATTATAAAAAGCGGCAGAGTGAAACCCTGCAGCCACCAAGCTTAAGATTTCAACATCCGGGCCGCTCCTACTTTAAAAATATGAAGTTGGAATACTGATTCCTTCACTACCTCAATAACGAGGGTGTCTCCAAATGAAATCTGGTTCTCCTTACAACATTTAGACCAACCCTCGAGCATACACAATCGACCCCTTGACATTTCAGTGAGTTTAACAGACTGTGACCTCCCAGCTGGATCTTGAAGCGTTATAGTTACATTGCTCATAAGACCTGCAGCAATGACTACACTCCTTGGAACTCTCTGTACAGCGAAAACATTCTTAGCAATAGCACAGTCGTTGGCTTTAGAATTGGGTGACATTAAATACTCACCATGTCATATTGAATACACTTCGTAAAAGTAGTTGTAAAAAATGGATTCTCTGACTTGAAAGGGATGGATCCAATAGATGTTTCTTCCTCAAGATCAAGTGCAGGTCTCTTTCCTGAAATGACATGATTACCTGTACAATGCCAAATACAAAAACAAAACCAAGTTGTTAGAAGATGGCACACACCAAACTTCCATAAGCTGTAGAGAAATGACAAAATTAAGAGGAGTATAACTCACTACTTGATCTGTAAACAACACTGCCAATCCTGCTCTTGGCTGCATCAACATTTTTCTCACAGTAGCTTTTACTATAAATGATGACATCAAAGATTGATACACCATCATATGTGAAAGTCAAAAAGTCCCCAACTTCCAGAAAATGATGCTTCAGAAAATGCTGCCAACCGTTATGGAAAACCAAGCGATTCTCAATCTCTTCCAATTCCACAGCCCAATATTTTCCACAAGGGCCTCTAAGGCCACACATGCGTGGTACACGGCCATTGAAGTTCTTCACAAATGCACGTGGTATACGCTACAAAATTAATAGATTCTAAGAAACCATTCATATCTTAATGACATTAATTCCATTTGTAGGCTATGAGACCAACAGAAAGGACTAGCCAAATATATTGCACAAACTCATCAGGACAAACAAAGTTTGTTCTTTCACTTTTCTTTTTTTTTTTACCAAAAAGCAAATATTGGTTTAACTAGCTAGTTATTTTCATATGCATTAATTCTATCTCACCAAAGATCAAATCTCAACTCTAATCGATCTACAAATGATATGGAGTTTTCTAACATGATGAAGTAATAGATAAAATACATTGCATCACTTTCTTGTATGCACAAGAATTTTCCCGTGGAGGAAAACTAGGGAAATTTAGAGCAGATTATTCGCTTGGCCGGAAATTAGCTTCATAGAGATTTTGAACTAGAGATGACTAAAAATTGTAAACTTTGTTGGAAAATTACCTTGTTGTTTGGTAGCAGACTGTGGTAGCTAGGTAGGAATTTAGAGTACTTAATTTCCCAAAAAGAAGTGGACTCAAACATGAAATGGATAGTATTAATTAGTGAATCTAGCTTCAACTGAATTTCATGGCCGGGCATTACTAGATGAAGCTATATATATATATATATATATATATGCAAAGAATGAACATTTTATCTCAAATCCTTGAAAAGAGAAAAGAAATGATCGAGATTAATATATGTTACCAGTTGCTGGGAGAAATCACCAGCAAGGGCCTTGAAAAATGATGGTCTTTCTTCAAGCTCCATACGCTCTCGATCTTTCTTCAAACTGATGGCCTTGAAAAATGATGGTCTTTCTCAATGGCTCTCTTCCACAGCTAACTCCTCTGATTTCTGCATCCCAGTCTTTAATTTTCTGAGTCAAGAGCTCTAATTTCTCACATTAACCTCAAATTAATTGCCACGAGAGACTACTAAAGTGTCCATCAGGGATTTCACAGGTTCGTGTTCCTGATCTTTTGATGCTGCATCCTAGGTAACATTTACTGCGATGTGACTTTTCCCAGCTCCCCTACCCTCTTCTTATGGATTTTGTTTCAGACATCGGGAATAGGATCCTCTGCTATAAAAAGCCATGCTAAGATCTGCTTGGCTTTTGATACCAAACTGCCACGTCATTCAAATACCATCCAACGGCTAAAATAAAAGAAGTCCAAAAGCTCAGCTTCCAGAAAACATAGCAGATCCTAATTCTCTCCCTCATCTCTTCTTCAACACAAATAAAAGTTTTATCCTTGTCAAAAAATAAAAGTTTTATTTAATGTTTCTTTCTTTTTCATCCCGAGCTAAGCTTATAAGATATTGATTATTAATAAGAGAAGCAAGATTTTCTTAGGAGAAACTTGTCAATACAAATTCAATCAAGGGAAAATGGATTTTGAATCCTTTGAACTTTCTTCTGGAAAGTTTAAGATCAAATCGGATTATGGTACATGTTTAATCGAATTTTGTTATTTTTTTATATGAGCATTTTATTTTATTATTATTTTTTTAATCTGATAAATTGAACTTTGGACATATATCCATTTTGTTGGAGCGTCTTCATATTTCATCATTCAAGAGACGATGAGTTACTTCACCAAGGTTGATCCATTAGTTCATGAAGTTAGGGTTTTATTGAGTAATTTTCAAACATTTAGTTGGGGGTAAGCCTCTAGAGTCTAGAATTTAAAACAAGGTTGCCCATTGTGTGGTTAGGGCTTCGTTGAGCTACGTATTTGTGGGACATTAAGCCTTCTTGGCTCATGACTTTACTGCTAGTTGATGATTTGTACGTAATTGTTTGAAATATGAGCTACTTTTTTTTCATTCACTTAGAAAAGTTTTTAACGATGTCACTTTTAAGCCTTGTAGAGGTGGCAAATGGGCCGCGAGCCTGGCACGTTAAGAAATGGCCTGACTTGGCTCGATTCTGTTATAGTCTCGGCCCGGCCTGAGCCCATTAATTTAACGAACCAGGCCGGGCCAAGAAATATTGGCCCAAAAGCCCGGCCTGGCCCGAGCCCGATATATTACGGGCCGAAACCCGGCCCGTTTATAATATAACAATCATTGAATAAAATTATAGCCTATCTTTACTGATTTCATCTATTTTTTTAAGTTATGCACACAACGTTTTAATTAATCTACTACTTGAACAATAATTTTTCATTGCTACTAAGTTAGTTTCATGTTTATAAGGAAAAATGTCTCAATCTTTTTGAAATATAAAGCTTTGTAATGATATTGTTTTAGGTTGAAATCAAAATAGATGAATTTCAAGAGAAATATAGATAGCATTGTTTGTATGAATTTTGTGTAGTGCTTATGTTGATTGTATTAATTTTATCTAAAAGTAGAACTAGTTTTCGTTCTATATGGGCCGGGCCGGGAGCACGGCCCGACACGTTATGGACTTGAATCGTGGTCCGGGTCGGGCTTAATGTTTGAGTATATGGGCAGGCCCGAGCCCGGGCCCGATAAAAAATGAGTCGACACGGGCTGGCCCGAGCATGGCCATAACCCTATTAAATGGGCCAGGCCGGCCCGTTTGCCACATCTACTTGTATATGAGGATTAAATGAGGATTACAATCTTTAATATGGACATCTTAAGAAGGAGCAGTACATATCATACAAGTGACCTAATCGACGAGTCTAAACCTAGACCTCTAATCGATGACTCGAAATCTATAACAATACATACACCGTGCATTACTGCTGATAGCAATCTCCAACTCCAACAGAAAATTTCCGGCAGGTACTGTCATTGAAACTAATAAAACTAATCTAGCTCAAGGAGAGTTATGTTATTTCAAAAGAAAAATATTTTAAAAGAAAAGTGCCAAACAAGTTACTAGAATTTTAAAAGTATAGTATTTTCTCATAACCCACTTCTTTGCTGTTTTTACTCTCAATTTAGCATTTGTACCTCCCTTCATTTTTTTCCTCCCTTAAACTTGTTATTTTATCCATCTTTCTCTTTATCCCTCTTTTTTCTACCTCCATATTATCCACCTCCACAATAAAATAAAATAAACAAAATAAAAAGAAAGTATACCCCTTTGCAGTGACAAACCAATTCCATCATTACCTAGCTCGTCGCCATCCTCTATCTCCAATAACTTCACCCGAACAACTCTGGCAAAAGTCATCAATTATTAGATGAGAACATGTGCGACCACTGCAATTTTCTCGTGTATACCTTATTTTTTTGAGGACTTTTGAGTCTTCATAATCAGGGCCGGCCCGATGATTTAGGGTGCCATGTGCAAATAAAATGTTGATGCTTTTTTTTTTTCAATTCAATTTTCTATTTTTGAAAGCTTGCCACCTATTTTTTGAATCTCGCGTTTTCAAGCTTGTAATGAAGACTGAAATTGACTACACAACTACACAAGAGCCCAGATCATTGAGTTAAAACTTGAAAGCTAAGGTAGAGTACGTTCGTAAGGCTGGGAAGAAGTTGGAGGTGATGAACAACTGAATAAGAAGCTGGCGAAGGAGTTGTGGGGAAGAGGCTAGGAGGGCGAGAGAAGCAATTGAGAGCGTGTGTGAAGAACTAGCCGCGAGAGAGATTTCGTGTCAGAATTCAGAGATATGTAGGATGAGGAAGGAAATAAAGGAGGAGAGATATATGCTGAGAAAGTGAGAATGGCTTCAGTGATTAGAGAGGAGTGAGAGGCCCAGTTTCTTTTTGAAGAGAATTGGTGCTTCGTTCATCGGGTTACAAAGGAAAAAGATTTCTTTTACACAGAAGTTTTGAAGGAGTTGCTCCTAGGAGACAGAGCTTCCCCCCCCCCCCCCACCCGAAAAAAAAAACAAAACAAGTGGAAACCAAACAGAACGATAGACAAGCAGTGCTGCGAGCCTGCGACAGAGTAAGAAAAATGAGAAAAAAAAATAAAATAAAGAAAGGGGAAAAAGAGAAAAGATAGAGTAAAAAATAATATTATATAATCAAACTTGTAGTACCCCCATTATAGCTGGGCCCTATGCGGGCGCACCGGCCGATCATATTCGGGGTCGGCCCTGTTCATAATGAAATTCCTCGCTTTTGCCATTTTCTCTTGTAGTGATGGGGCGGTTGCTTGATATGAATGTTTTACGCCTTGTGGATGGTAATGAGTCGATGGGATGGCCCATTTCCCTCATTTTCTTCATGCACTAAAGTGAAAGAAGCCTTATTGCTCCTTAATCCGAGCATGCAAATTAAGGAGCTCATTCTCTCTCTATAAGAGAATCTAGGGAAAGTTCTACAGTACATTAATGTATCAGTACATTAAGTAGACTAGCTTGATACAAAAGTAGACTAGTTTGATACAGAGGTAGACAAACTCGAATTAGTCTACCTTTGTAATGAACTAGTCTACATTGGTATCAAACTAGTCTACTTGATGTATCGGTACATTAATGTACCGTAGACGAACCCGAAAATCTAGCATTGATCAATGTAATCTTTATAGATTTCTTTCAATTAATTCCATGTACGTACATATTATATCTTTGTTTCCTTAAGAATTGGGGTCTCCCGGCTCTAAGATTTGACTCTGCCGCCGTTTTGGTTAGTGATGGAGAGCGCCGTCAAAGCAAGAAGGCGAAAGAATATTCAACGCGTAGGAAGGAGAAGCCTGACGCAGTATTCTTAATTCTTGTTTGGACCACCACACCACGACAAGAAGCCAGCCAGCCTCTAAGAAGAACCAGAAAGAAACAACTTGAATGAGTCAAATTAATGACCTAGTAAAACAATGCAGTGGTGGTCTCTATTCTCGCATTTTCAGCCACTCAATTACAACAACTTTTTTGTGAACAACAATTATTCAAAGTCCGGAGGATGAGTGTGAATCAATATTTGGTTTGATAAAAGAGTGAGTTCAACTATTGAGCTTCAAGATAACTTTCAAGTCTTTCAAGTGTTTACTTAGGAAGAGGGTAAGTTTCTATTGCCTCGCTACTATATACATGTGAATCACTGATTAGAGCCAACAAACCAAAAAAAAAAACTAATTGATTTGTAGTTTTTTAAAATATATAAAACTTTACTTCAATTACAAAAAAAAATCATACATTGGGGGAACAAAAACTAAAACTCCAAGAAATCAATTGTTACATAGAACACTAATTATAAGAGTCATGATAAATGAAGCTTCAAAGAGGTCCAAATTCTAACCATAATAATTGCTCACTTTTAAAGGCTAAGTAGAACAAAATATTTTGAGAGTCATGATAAATGAAAACCAATATATACCCATGAAAAATAAAACTTTTAAGATAGAAGAAAGAAATGAAATGAAATGAAACTCAGAAATATTGTGATCCGTCCGACGACGCATAGAGGCGCCGTATGATGAGAAGCAAGAGGTTAGTGTTTTTAGCAAGGTTTTCTGTTTTGTATACTAATCCGACCAATTTTACTGGCTGAAATTAATCTCCAACTGAAATTAAGTGTCGGAACATTTTTGGGTCACAAATTAATGGAAGTTAAATGCTAACTAGCTTTAAAACACATAGTAAGCTAAGTATAGATATAAAGATACAAGGCTATTTTACTAAGAGATTTTTTCTTTCTTTTTTTATCATTTAAAGGGTTTGGTTGTTGGACCAATTTTGCAATCGTATTTCGCCAATAATTTTAATCCATTTAACCACTTAGACAACAATGAAATCTATCAAAGACAAGGATTAAAATTGTAAAATTAAACCACATAATTCACCAAAATCCAAATCCCAAACAACATAGCCCATAGGCACCAAAGCATTTGTTGCTATAGTAATTTCTAGTTGGACTATTTTTTTTTGTCAATCTATTGGACATTGGTCAAAGATGATTTCTAGAAAAAAAGCATATATAACTAGGAATTTGTCCTCTACCCCCACCATTGTTGGACGTTGAATGTGTGGGAGTCAAATCAGGCTACCTTAAGGCATGCACCAACCAAATATCTATTTTATACTAATAACATGGAGAATGGACCATGTTCTTTTCGTTTATGCTTCCTCACTCGCTTAATTGCCTTACAGAAAGAAAAACGAGTAATGTGGACCAAACAATAATATAGAAAACAAGTAAGTACCTTCTTGGAAAATATCAAAATAACAGGCAGAGGCTATATAAGAGGGACCAAGTCTCTTCTCCTTCCTCACAAATTCAAAAGCATTTCTTTCTTTCTGTTTCTCTCTGTTGTATTTGGGTTTTTCTCTCTTATCTCTCTCTCTCTCGCTCTTGGAAACAAACCAAGGCTAAGGAGAGAGAGCAACCCAATAATCATTGAAAGATTGAGAGTGATCGAGCTAGGGAAACTTATCCATTAATTAATCTCAATGTCGAAGTGGGTCGAATTATTGGATACAGGGGTGAGAATAGCAGCAAGGTTTCATTCTCACTGCCCGCAAACCGGACGTTTGTACTACCACCCTCCCTCTACCACCTCCTCCTATCAAGACGATCTTCACCACCACGCTCAGAGGCCCGGTGGTGGCGGCTATGCGCCGCTTTTCGAAGCCATGATGACCGGCTGCGCCATCAAGGCAGCTATGGAGGCCAACACCACCAATGAGTTCATTTTGTTTTCAGTTTTGTAACAGAGAGAAGAACATGAAGGCATTTTTTGTCCCCCAATTGAATATATAAATTAAGTGGTCATTTTATTGTCAAATTGATTCTTAATTATCGTTTTTTGTTGTCGGAAATCTCAGAATCCACAATCTCATGCCATTTTGGGTTTCTTTTCTGGTAGTGGAAACGAATTGCATATCAAGAACGTTTTATAAAACTTTTGGACTTCCGCCATTTGGAGTATCCTACTTTTACGCAATTCACATTTAGGCCATGTTTGGTTCATGGATTCTAGGAATACGGAAATAAAAATCATTATTTTCCTCTGTTTGGGAAGCACAAACTCAGAAAGTACTTTCCTGATAAAAGGAAAAGTACGGGGGAAATATATTTCACTTAGATCCTATGGGATTGATTTTAATTCCCTTCTCATTTCCCAGCATTAATTACAAAAATTTTAGACAACAATACACCTGCTCAAATTTTGTGCCCATCTTTTATTATAGTTAATTTTATTATAAAATACAAGGGTACTATTGAAACATTGACATATTTTTACTTTCCTTTCCTGCACCAACCAAATACAAGAAACGAAATCAAATGGTCTTTCCTGAATATTTTATTTGCTTTGTCAAACGCATAAAAGGAAATCTAACAGGAATTTTAATTTTCCAACCACATGAGAAAAACAAGGAAATTGATTTCTCTTCCGTGAACCAAACATGGTCTTACATGGTTCAACAAGCAATCGATATTTCACGATCAAGGATAGCTTCGGTTGGTTGGTTTGTTTCAAACAAGAGAGGTTCCATTTACCTTTATATATAAGATAAATTAGTGGCCTCGAGTTTCTTTCCATTTACCACCCCTAATAATATCTTGGAATCCAGATTCTACTATGCATGCATGCATGCCTATTTCGGACGTTTGATTAATCAAATGACAACTTTTTAAACGGAGTAAAATGATCTTCTTTACTTTAATGACCATCTTCTTTTAGTCAACACCTGAAAAAGTTGTTTACAATGCATGCATATCTGAAAAGGGTAAAAGAATTAAGGTCTAACTATGTACATATTTGGGACAGGGCATCTTCAACAGATTACTTATTTCAAAATAAATTTAAAATTTGACTAATTTTAGGGTAAAATCTAGCTCCAGCAGATTACCTAAACAAAAGTTAAATTTAACTTTTCCTAAATTCTCTACCTATATTTAACTAGATATGAGAGACAATTTAACTTAATCTCAAATCCTCCAACGTTCCAATTTTTAAGTTTCAACGTTCCAATTTTTCAGTTTAACTTTCTCTCATCGATCTACAACACTGAAGAACGACTCTGGGATTCTGAGAATACCAATTTCTACTGGTGGGTTCATCTCTCTCTCTCTCTCTCTCTCTCACTCATTTTAGCTTATTTATTAATGGGCTTTGTGAATTTTCTGATACAGTTTTTGAAGGAGTCTTGAACAATTTGATCTTTGTTGGAATTATTCATTGGCCATTGGAGATTTCCATTCTCATTTTGATCAGGTCAAATATTCTGATTACAATTGTGGGGTTTCATTTTAGTTCTTATAGTTTTGGATTATAGTTTTTCGTATATGAATCCATTCTTCTCTTGAAAGGTACTGCTTTTGAATTAATTATTGCTATTAGGATCGATCAAATGACTTTTCATTGATTAAGCAGTTCAACATCTTCTGTAATTATTCTTCTTCTTATTATTATTTTTTTATGAGTAAATGTCATGTATTTGTTCTTGATTCAACATGCAACCCGATTATGGAAAAATGTCAATTCTCAGGGCCTAAAAATGCATCTCATCCATACAATTCTCTTCATTGATTGATTGTTCTACACAAGTAATCACAATTTCTTCATACTCGTCATCGGATGATTCTTCGTTCATCCTCATATTACGTAAATAATTAGCCATAAATAGGTAATGAAAAAATTTGTAGAAAGAAAATGAAGTGCTAAGGTTGGAAGATGGTTCAAGATGAACAATACATCTAATTTATAATACAAAAGTTGTAGACTAGCTGTTGTAGCTGCTATCCTTTTGTTTTTGTTTTTTTGAAAAATATTGAATTGATTTACAAATAGGTATTATTGGAGAAATTTGTTAAAATGCCCCTTTTTTGGGGTTTGGAATGAAAAATACCCTCTCTTTTTTAGACTA
Organism: Rubus idaeus; assembly: GCA_030142095.1. Taxonomy (NCBI): domain Eukaryota; kingdom Viridiplantae; phylum Streptophyta; class Magnoliopsida; order Rosales; family Rosaceae; genus Rubus; species Rubus idaeus. The sequence goes on along the minus strand of CM057970.1, from coordinate 15,535,028 downwards.
ATGAAAAATACCCTTTTGCGTATAAAAAGACATATTTGCCCTTACTGATCAACTCTTTTTCTTTTTCTTTTTTCTTCTTCCCCTTTCATCGTTCTCTTCTTCCCTCTCATCCCTTCCGGCCAACTTCTTCCCTTCCTCAGTTTGGATTGGGCTTGGAGGCGAGCAGAGGACCACAGTGACAGAGAGTGAATTGAGCACGAGCTAGGGTTAGGATGCCCAAATCAGATTGGGCTTATTGGAGCAGAGGTGCGACGCCGGAGCTGAACACGTGGCGGTGGGTGCTAAAGCTCAGCAGAGCTGCTATGTTGATGGTAAGTTGCAGGTGTGGCGGTGGCTGCTAGATGAGGAGGTTTAGGTGCCCAGAGAAAAGCGGAGATAGGGTGGGTCTCGGCGTGAGCTGCCGCGGAGACGGAAGAGAGTGTGAACGTAGATCGAACATGAAGCGACGAGAAGAAAGAGATAGGAAGGATAGGGAGAAGACCGAAAGGGGGGAGAGAGATGGGGAGAGAGAGAGAGAGAGAGAAGTTGGGCTGTGGGAAAGACAAGAATTAAGGATGAAGAAAGAAGTTGGCGGAAGGGACGAGAGGGAAGAAGAGAACGACGAAAGGGGAAGAAGAAAAAGAAAAAGAAAAGGAGTTGATCAGTAAGGGCAAATATGTCTTTTTATACGCAAAAGGGGTATTTTTCATTAGTCTAAAGAAAACAGGGATTTTTTCATTTCAAACCCCAAAAAAGGGGCATTTTAACAAATTTCTCGTATTATTGTTGTAGCAAAAGTCTAAAAATATTTGGTAAATTAGTAAAAAGCAACTTTAATTAAAAATTACGGGTCAGTGGAAGCAGATTATAGAAGCAACCCAAAGGTTACTTCTAAAAGCTGCTTTAATTCACAGTTGATTTTTTTAAAAGCGACTTTTTTTTTAAGTCACAGCAATCCCAAACTAGCCCTAAGAAGACAATGGTGGGTATTGGGCCGCATCCGATCCTCTTTTTGCCTATAGGTCGTTACTAGGGCTGGCTTCGGCTCGGTACCGAGGCTTTTGAGGCTCTACCACCTACCGAACCGACCTGAGTCGGTTTGCAAAATATTGAAGTCGGTAAACCGACATTTCGGTACCGATCTTGTTCGGCTCGGATTCGGTCGGTAACGATTACTTCCGATATCAGAGATGTGAAACGATGGCAATGCGATGAGACATGTAGATCTTTATATCTAGATGTTTATGAGCCTCATATTTCAAGATCTTGAGATTCATAGGTCTCTGATCTGGAGATCTTGGGGTTCATAAGATCGAAAGAACATGAAGATGGTGGAGGAGGAATATTTAAGAGTGGAAGCAAGAAACTGAAGAAGAAGAAGAAGAACGTATGAAGAAGAAGGAAAATACCCAGAAGAAGATGAAGAGAGACAAAAGCAGAGAAGTATAAGAAATAAAGAAAGAGAGAACAGAAGAGAAAGAAAAGAGATCGAGAAAGAAAGAGAGAAGGTGGCGGCTAGTGGCCTAGTGGGTAGTTTTTTTTTTTACTTTTTTTTATAACAATCTTCAATTTAATCTAATAAATATATGTTTGTGAATATAATACCACAAGAGTGCTTGTGGTTTGGCGGAAAAGATGAGGGGGTGTCATCCCTGCTACCAGTGTTCGAATTCAACCAATTGCATTTGGCAGGTTTGATTTAATTCATTTTGAATTAAATGACAAATGGCGGTTCGGTTGAACCGATGGTTTGAAATTTTCGTACCGTTACCGAACCGACTGAGATGATTCGGTTCGGTTGTACCGTACCGAAAATACGGTAATGCCAAAATGTCGGTAACGACCTTGTTCGGCTCGGCTCGGCTCGATTTTTCGGTCATTTTTGGCCAACCCTAGACGTTACTACATTAACTTAAATTTTTTTTTTAGGGCTACTATATTAACTTTATTCAGATTAAGCTCAATAATTTTTGTTTTGTGTTGGCAAAAAATTTAAACAAAGATCCTATTGCCATGAGATCTGTTATTTTATTTTCGCTTGTTCCTTCAGATTACTAAATTTGAATAATTACGTCAGTTAGTTTGAAATCAATCAAATTGCAAAAAAAAAAAAAAAAAAAAAAACTGAGAGAAAATTGCTGATGTAGAAAATAATCGATGCTAGTTGCTACTGTCTAATCCAGTTGCAAGAATTATTGGCGGTTCAAATGAAAATATTATAAAAGATGTCAACTACAGAAGATTTCAGCGCAATGTGGATGACAAAACGCTTCAACCAAAACTCCAAAAGCCACATTGTAGAGGGCAGATTCTGTGTTCTTATTCGAAGAAACATTTGTTACAGAAGGAAATTCTTGGTAGCACAATATAGAATACATAGAATCAAACACTGTTGAGTGAGACAATGTTTTTATTTTTTATTTTTTGTGAAATTAATGACTAAATAATACAAGGACAATGTTTGCCACTGTCTAATCTTCTAAACATTTTTCTTCATTGTCAATTAACTTCTTGGGCTGTGTTGCTGCTGCGGTCTACAATCTTCGATCTTCTCATACAATTTCATCCAAGTTAAAATGAAGAAATACCATTTGTAATCCAGAAATTGTAGTCTGAATTATCTACAACTTCACATGACCAAAGTTTCCCTTGAATGAACCATAAAGAGGTTGAGACCTTCTGAAACTGAATATATCATCTATTTTGACAGAGCAAGGTTGCACCGATGAACTTATATCCGATGCATACTCGGATGAATGTGGATTACCGTAAACTCGTACGCTCAATGTTCTCTTTTGAGGTGCCCCAACTTTCATATGCTCATTGAAAAAATCAATCAACTCTTGTTGTGTAAGCTGCCTCAGTGCTGCAATCTGTTCAACACCACCATTATTTAGGGTAAATTACCAATATGGTTAATTCTGCACCACCTAAGACTATGCTGAAACTTGATTCTAGGAGTTAAGTATTGATGCTCCTAGTATTGACTTGTTTTTTTATCACAATTTTTTAATGGGGAATACATGCAGGAAAGAAATATGGTTTTTATCTTATTTCTGGCACAAGGTTATGGGCTCGAAACTGCAATAACTTTCGCCCAATAAGACAAACTGCACTGTTCAAACGGTTTCGGGGCCTTTCATAGAGTATGCTGGCCCGCACGAGAATTTTAAAAGTACGCATGGCAGTGTGGGAAACAATTTTGGTCAATGACCTTAGGAGAAAAAGCTCCTTTTTTTTTCATACACGAACAAAAAGACCCAAAGACCAGGTGGCCCAAGGGAAAAAAGTTCCCCACAAGGTCCACTCTCTAAGTGGCCGTGCATTCTTTTCTTTTCTGCCGCATTAGTGCCAGTGTCACATGAAAAAACAGACGAGAAACTTGATACATATTAGAACGGTAATATGAGTGCCTTTGTCACTTAGAGTGAGCAAGACAAAAGGAGTGTGTAGAACTGTATGCTTTAAAAGGTGCATGTACAGTTTCTAAGGGATACTATCTATCCCAATCAAGTGATCAACCGACTTAATCAAGAAAGATTACTTTTATTAGGCCATGGGATTGATAGCGAGATCTCGAATCAACTTGCTAGTCTCATGGTCTATCAAAGCATAGAGGATGTAAATTGGACTGCACAGGAAGAAATAGTGACTCTGGACTTCTAAAAAGCAAAAAAATGATACTAAGGCTTGTTGCAATTTCTGCTTCTTCTTTTTTATTTTCTGTTTTTCTTTTATTCCTTATGAAATGCCCTGATGAGGACATTATTTTTCAGGTCATTTTCTAATATCTGTTGCATGAAATATATTGATTACCTTGTATTATACTTGGAGATATATACACAAAAAAGTTCATACCTCTGCTTCTTTCCGATCAAATTTGAGGGTCCCATCAGCAATCTCCCTCCAATAAAATCCAGCTTCTTCCCTTAAGTTCTTGTGCTTCTCAAGCTTCATATCGATCAAAGTATTGACATTGCTCTGCATAACAAACAGTTCAGCAGTTAATCGTTGGGGGAAAAAGCTTATCTTTTCAAGACTCACAAATGTAAGTTATTTCAGTATAAAGAACTAAACACCAAGGAGGTCTAGTTCACGTCACTAAACTGAATTTCTTACTGTGTGTCTTACATTAGGGAAGTTGAAACCACAGACCTACATGGTGGCCCTTAACCCACTCTAAGTTATTACCCAAGATGAAGCCTAGGAGAAACTTAAAACATAATATATTAAATAAGAAATAACCAGATCACATTTTAACTACATAGTTGAATCTACTACGCAAAAGTCAAAAACCTTTTCAATCCTAAAAAAGCAAAATTTCATTCAGCGTGCTGACCATCTTAATTGTCAGTAATTCAACTGCCCGATATGATGATGTGGAAGAGGGGTTTCACACTACTCGCTATATCTTAACATAAGTCAAAATGAATTCTTCAAAAAAAAAAAAACACAAGTGAAAATGCTCATTGTTTGACTTTCTGAACCATAAGTAACAATTATTTGAAATTTTGCATGATCTGATCAAAAATCAAAATATGGTAAAGTAATGAAGGTTATAGCCCAGTTGATCTCACCTTGAATTCATCATTTGGCATCTCATAAAGCTTATTCTCAAACGTCTTGAGAAATTCCTCCACTCTCAAATCGATATGTCCTGGGCCCTATTAAGAGCAATATGACGTACTTGGTATAAGCAATTAAGGCAAAAGTGTATGCATAACGTAGAAGCATGCCATATACCTTCACTGTAGATTGTATAATAAATTGGACTCCACGGATACCACTATCATTCCTACATCAGGAGAAAAATTAAGTTGACTGGAGAAAAAAAACCAAAAAAACACAAGGCATGAACTTAGGGATAAGTGATTTCAATTTGTTTCGTACCTCTGTAAGAGGGCAGTTATGTAACCAAGTTGCTCAACTGATCTAAGCTGATGGAAGGCTGGTTGCTTTGCAATAAGAGTAAACAGCTGAAGTTTCACATTCAGCATAAAATCATCTCGATGAACCTATACATGTAAAAAGCATATATCAGAACCTGTGCAAATAATTGAGTGGTAGATTGGTGCTTTTATCACATTTGATAGGATCAATGAAAATTCCAAAATGGCAAGACTAGTAGGGGAATTGCTAGTTTTTTAGAAAATACTTGCTGCACACTTCCGAATTCATCGAGTGACTAAGCGCAAGACGAGCCATAACATATTATATTAAGTAGAAGCTGTCAAGAATCACAGCAAGGCTAAAAAGCAAGTCTTATAAGACTACGAGAAACAATGGTCTACAGGGAGGGGAAAAAGAAGATTCATCGAGTCCAAGGAGCAAGGATAACCTTTGTTGTCAAAATAAAAGTCTGAAACTCCATTTGCATGTTCGAGATAAACATCCATAAAAGGTGAATTATAGTAATTCTCAGTTTTAATTAGTGGAGAAGGAATTATTGGTTTCTACCGCTTCAGCTTATAAGGTTATAGTTTAACTTTGAATGAGATCTAGAAAATGAAAACTAGAAACAATAACTCCAGTGGAAATTACAGCATCAATAGATTCTAGCTAATCATTGTCAACACTTGGATATAGATTGCTAATCACTGCCATCACATGTAACAGATTTACAACACCGACCTGGATATAGTGGACCAGGGAAGAATTCTCATCACTTGGATTAAGGCCTTCCACAGGATAGATATAGTTTTTTCCACTTTCAAGCTTCACGACTCTATTTGTTAAATGCTGGGATGGGAATAAAGGATGGCATATAGGGTTTGGACCATTAAAGAAAACATCTTCTATGTGCAGGATCATTGACTCTGCTTCATTACTTTCAAGGTTTCCTGAAAAACAAATTTAACTAGGAATTAATAAATATAGAAAAGGAAAACTAAAATGGAGATAACAATGGTTATAACCTAACAACTATCTAAAAGAATGGAACAAAAAAAGGGGGGAACCTGCTGTATAACACTCTAAGAAGGCCCTTGAGAGCATCATGGGAACAAACTTAGCAAGATCTTCAGCTTCAAGATGAGGAAGAATTTCCAGTTGTTCCACCCATGGCCAAGTATGATCCTGTAGAATTAATGAGCAATAGTACATAGCCTGTTCATAAGGCTGTTGAAATTTGAAATTTTGGTACTCCTTTGTGACCATTTCCTGATATGGACAAAAGGGCAGATAACACGTTAGATACAATCAAAGATATACACCAGTTGAGATGTCAGTTCCCCATTTTATATGATTTACAAATTAACCTTTGTAATAAGTTACTTTATCAATTCCCACAACCGTAGAGCCCATATACAAAAAATGCATAGGAAAGAAAAGGTACCCTTTACACAACAAACAAAAGAAGCTATAAATACCAAGTTTGACAGCAACAGAAACAACTTCAAAACAAGAAATAAAAAATGCTACCAAGCAACACGGTAGACAGATTAATTGGATTCTATTGGACAAAATAAAGTTAATGGTGAAAAATGATGCTGAAATCTAGGAAAAATCCTTTGTCTCTAACGATGATCAGGATCTTTAACATGGGCATTGCCTTCAACTCAAATTTTCTCATAATACGAATAGTTAATTGTTTTGTCTAAACGAAGAAACAAGATCATCTCTAATGCCAACTTAGCTACTCTCCTGATCACGGAAACTTCCCAGTTCAAGTCAAGTCCGGGAATGATCTACATGCCACGACAAGAAAAATTCAAACCTCCACACGCTCCTCCCTCGAAAACATTCCCTAAAACATCTAAACAAAGCTAAAGTCCAAAAACATTTTTTTTTTCAAAGATGGAAAAAGGAAAAATAACTGAAATATAAAATAGGATATATGTTTCTGTATCTTCTCAAAATCTTTACTGGTACTTTAGAACATAAGATCTGGAATAACCCAACAGAACAAATATATATGTTGTAGCACCACTGAAAGTGTTCAGCCAAATGCTCAAAACAATGTGTAGAACGTTTACAACATAATATTTTAGGCACAAGGAGCCTTAAGTGTTTACCAATTTACCTTGATCACAGAGAACCTGTCAGCTTTCACTTTAAAGCTTGCAATCTTTTCAACTACCGTTTCCAGTAAAATCCTCAATTTGTGATTATAACCAACCAGAGTCACCTGCAAATACAAGGTCACAATCAAACAAAATAAGTGCATCGACTACAAAAAAAGAAAAGAAGGGGTGGCTCAAAAAGTAGCATGAAATAATTCATAAGGTAAAATGCACATTTCGAAACTTTGGCCATTTGACAAACAAAAGGTAAAAAGAAAACTGAAATAATACCATAAGTCAACATCTTTGAACCAAGCATAGCAAGTTTATTTTTTCTCACCAATCAAAACATTACCATACCACACAGCCCAATCTGATGAGTTGTTTTTACTTTTAATTCATTTGATTATCATGTGAAAACAATTTTGTCTAAATATTAATCTTCATATGGTCAGATTCCCAGGACAATAACAATGAAGAAAATTGGTAATGACTATAGCATGGTCCCAATAAAGCAAAGAAGCACCCACAGACCAACAAGACTTGGCCATTTAATAATACACAAATAGAACAATAGACTGACTATTATGCACCCATTTTGGCCCCTCCAAAATCTTCCATAATCTGAAACAAAGTGATCCAAGATCCAGAACGACATCCGGAAATCAAAGCCTTATTATTTATTAACTTTTCAACTTATGCCAGATTGCCATATGTTTTGAGTTTGCTACCTACAGTGTTACCAAACAAACAAGGCAACTGTTATAAAAATTCATCAAATGGTTTCTACTTTGTACTTGCACCGTCTAAGTGGATAAACTTTAGTCTGAGATGGAAATGTAAATCCTTGTAATAAATTATACTACTTTAAACTTTCTCAAAATCACATTCGATTCACAAGCCCAAATAGATGACCAAAATCTGACTCTCCTCTTTCTCTCTTTAATCCTCAAAGAGTCGTCTATTTCTCTCTATCAATCCTCCAGTATTTGCTAAAATTTTAGAAGAATCCAAATGATACTGAAGCCTACATGATGACCAATACACTACAACTCCATAGAACTCTAGCCATTTCCCTCCACCAAGCCTCTAATCCTCTCACTTAGTAAACAGCAGAAAGCCAGAAACCCTCCGGCATCACCATGTTTTGAGCGGTTTGTTCTGTCTGTCATTTTTCGGGATGCGGCTGTCAATTTCTTATGTTTTGTCGATAGATATGGCTTGGGTAATTGTGTGCTGTTTGTTTATGTTTCATATTAAATTAGTGGATTCCAGGTCTACTGCATGTAGCAATCTATGATTTCAATACAAATCTTTCTTTTCAGAAAGAAATTTAAAAAAAATTAAAATATCTCAAGATCACAATGCCGTAAATCCCAAAATAGATCAAATCAAGGAGAAGCTGAAACACCTTAGATAGAAATGTTACAGAAACACCAAAAAATAACTACCATCTACCTGAAACCCACTATCTGTGTTGTTTATTCCATAGTACAGTTCGGCAACCTGAGCATAATAAGCTGACAAAGAAAGAATTAGATAAGCACTTCTTTAATGGAAATTAAATGGAGATTACCCAGATTTAAAAAATAAAAAAAAATTGTAAATACACCTCTTACCATAGTCATTCAAGTAATCCATTAACAAGTGAGTAAAAATACTAGTCAGGACTTCTGCTTCAGGGGAGCCACTTGTGTGGGGACAATTGAAATCAATCTTGACATAAGCTTTAGGAGTAAAAAACATTGTATCAGGCTTGTACCATAGTGTCGAATACGGTGACTTTCTTAAGAGAACCGGACATTTGACCTGATTCAAAGTTGATTGAATAACAGATGTTAAACTGATTTTTTTTTGTTGGGACACAGCTTAAAAAAGAAACTAAAGTGATTAGTTTACGCCAAATTAGATTTTTACTATTCACCACACCTTCTCATTCTCTTTCTTAAGAGACAAGTCAGTGGGGATGAACACATTAGGTGCTGGTAGGTGTAAATTCTCATTTGGAGAAGATGCTACCCATTCCTGCAATCAAATACACAACTTTCAGGATTAGCAAAGTGTTTCCCTTTCTCCTCCTACAAGATTCCTAAGACCTCCAATCCAAAATTAGAAATCATTGATGCCTTAGTGCTATTGTGTTCACTAAAGTAGGATCCCTAACAAACCTGAATCATGGAGCCAGTAATTCTCTCCATGGAATAAGCAGTTCCATACCATGGCTCAACCATGTTTGTATGACCTTCAAATTTCTTGGACTCCCAGAAAATTCTGTAGAAATAGGACATATTAGCAAACGTCTTGTCACAGTTTAAGACAGTAAGATGGAAGATCAACTGCCTAGACAAGAAAAACAACTATTCAGTACTAAAACAGGACAGCCCTCAGCAAATGCAGATAACTGATTATTGAGTTCTAGACTTCTACTGAGGTGAATCACCTTAACAACCCTTTAAGAATCCTACCAAGTCAGACTTACCGGACATTGTTTGGAGAAAGCTTGTTCAGCACCATTTGGATAATGTCTGGACTGAAGTTAGAAGGCAATGATGACCTTACCAGCCAATCTTTCGGGGAATATTTCTGGGAAATGATACAAACTTGTCATTTGATGTGAATCATACGGCATTACAGTTTTATAATCGCAAATTCTAAACAGAACCCCATATGTTCTCACTAGAAGCCAACAATTTTTTCCTCCACCAATTTCCCACTTTACCCTTTAAGCTAGAATATGCACTTGTTGGGTGGTTGGCTATCGAACACTCTTCAAAGTGTTCAGTGGCCAGCTATTCATGGCGTTCGATGGTTGTCTATTAAACACTCTTTTAGTAAGTTTGCAGGGTTCTGTAGAAGACCAGCAAATACTATAAAGAGTATTCGGTAGCCAATCACCAAACACTATGAATAGTGTTCTGTAACCAGCCACCAAACACTGATTGAAATTAGAAACGAGGGTAAAGAGGCAACTTTTAAAAGAAAAGTTATGGGGCAGTAGTGATCAAATGGGAGGGGGGTCCACTTATAATTTTCACAAGTTCAATTAATTACCAAACATCTGGAATAACTCCCCCACCTCCCCACAATTTTCTCCCAAAGCAAAAGAATAAAACTAAAACTACAAAAAAAAAAGGAATATAATGTTTCTTGTTGAATAAGAAACAAAAGAATTTTATCAAGGTACAATTACTAACTCCTACAATCAAATAACAATACACTAACAGCACAGGGCCGGGACATTAAGATGAACAGACTTAAGAAATAGCAGCTCCGAAGTTTATAGAAGACCATCAAATACTATAAAGAGTATTTGGTAGTCAATCACCAAACACTATGAATAGTGTTCTGTAACCAGCCACCAAACACTGTGATTGAAATTTAGAAACAAGGGTAAAGAGGCAACTTTTAAAAGAAAAGTTATGGGGCAGTAGTGATCAAATGGGAGGGGGGGTCCACTTAAAATTTTCACAAGTTCAATTAATTACCAAACATCTGGAATATCTCCCCCGCCTCCCCACAATTTTGTCCCAAAGCAAAAGAATAAAACTAAAACTACAAAAAAAAAGGAATGTAATGTTTCTTGTTGGATAAGAAACAAAAGAATTTTATGAAGGTACAATTACTAACTTCTACAATCAAATAACAATACACTAACAGGACAGGGCCGGGACATTAAGATGAACAGACTTAAGAAATAGCAGCTCCGAAGTTTATAGGAAGAGAGAAAAATGTAATATCTTAATATTCAATAGACATTGATGTCCCCAAAGACACCCAAAATCTTACTCATGCCACAAGAATTCCACCTTCTCCTCGCACTGTCCCCAAGAAACCTACTATTCCTTTCTAACCAAACAACTAACAATATTGCCAACAAACTAAAATTCCACATGAATCTGATCTTTTTACCACCACCGAAAGCACAAAGTATCATTAAATAAAAATGCATAGGATGCGCAATAAAATTCCAATCAGTCTGATCGAAAATTGCATAGACCAGAAATTAATTACAAAATGCTCAAACACAAATTATAGAGGATACTGCATTAGCCAACCGTACCAATTGCAGCGTGTGGTGTGTGTGCATATTATTAACTCTTCACATTGTTAAAGTTCCGTTATTCCTACAACAAAATGATGAGTTAAACCCGGAAATTAATTATATCATTAATCCAACAAACGAAAGGATTGTTGGATGTCGACTTCTCCGTACTCTTCTAACAATAAGGCGCATGGTACCATATGAATTTGAAATCTTACACTTCTAGGTATGTTAATTTGTAGGGTTTTTTTCATGAGGAGTCAAAACTTATAGGAACCGAACAAAATGATACCCAAACTTCAAAAGTGATCAAAATGGTACATGAACTTTCAAAATGCGATCAACTTGATACCTCCGTCCAATTTCCGTTATGTCACCGTAAAAATTGAGGGTATTTTGGTCATTTCACCCACTTTTTAATCCAAAATTACATTTTTGCCCTCATATCAATGAATAAAAAGTAAAAATCTCAAAACACTTTGACAAGAGATGAGAATCGAAACCCTAACCCTTAAGATGCAACCTTACAGCTCTACCACCAAGACACATGGTGCTCTTGTAATATTGATACACAATATTATATTTATATACTCTCTCATGAAAGAGTTTTTTTTTTTTTTTTGCTTTCTCTTGTTCTTCTTCATTTCTTCATTTCTTCGTTCTTTCTCTCTTCTGCAACTCAATTCCAACTCACATAATCAAGTACCTCATATTGCTTTGAAACTTATATCATCATGTTCATTACAACAAACCCAAAATTTTTAGTAATATCTTAAGATGAGATTCGAATTAGATCGTAAGATATGGGCGTCGGAAATTTCTGAAACCAAAAATTTCCAACTTCGATCTGCCTCCTACGGTGGTCGAAATTGAAATCCGAAGACACCACAAGGTTTATGGGATTGAGGGCTTTATTGTTGTTGAAGGTGGACACATTGCTCGGACCAAAAGCTTGAAATTCAAGCTGTTTCCGGCTATGTTCCGGCAAAGTTTGATATGAAATTGGCTGCGGAGGGTCGCCGGCACATGCCGCTCCCTTTGGTGGTGGTGGTGACGTGCGGTGGTGGCCGGTCAAGTGGTGCAGCGCCGGTAATAGAGAGGAGAGGATAGCAGAAGTCGTGCCCGAGAGAGAGAGAGGAAGAAAAAAAAAAGATTGGGAAGAAGAAGAAGAAATGACCAAAATAGACCTCAACTATGTGTCACATGCTCTGCACATGGCGAAAATTGACGGTGAAATAACAAAAATTAGACGGAGGTATCAAGTTAATCGCATTTTGAAAGTCCAGGTACCATTTTGATCACTTTTGAAGTTTGAGTATCATTTTGTCCGGTTACCATAAGTTTTGACCCTGCTCATGAAAAAAACCCTAATTTGTAAGATAACCATAATGAAGAAAATCATGCTCCATCTTATCACTGGACTTATCTTTTACCCTGCAAAATTGATCTCATATTCGTATATGGCAATGCTGCCAAGAGTTATTGTCTAGTAAGGGATTCTTTTCAAGAAACGATAATGGTGGACTGAGATTTGATCTTAGACCTCGGGTGTAGGGGTAAACATCTTAGGTTTTAATTATTAGAGCTACATGTCCCCACCCATACAGATCGCGTCCTTAAAGGAACAGAAAACCTCAAGGCAAACATATATTTGTCCAGTAAATAGAATGTCAAGAACAAAAATATATGTATCTTTGTACCTAGCCAGGACACTGAACAAAAAAACTGCTTACCTGCATATTTGATGATATATTGGCCACGTAATTAATAGGCTGAATTTTGTCCTGATAATGGAACTTTGTCTCGCAAACAGCAGATAGCTTCAGTAAACATAAACTCATGTCAGAGCACATTAAAAATTCGGAAACAAATCTTCATACAAAGTTTGAATATGATTAACAAATTACTGTAATTCATTCTTCAAATCAAACTGCAGTCTGATTGAATTATTTAGATACAAAGAAAATTAAGAAAACATGGTGATGAATCATAAGAAAAGGGTGTTGTTATTAACACACCCTAAAGTGTTCATAACACACCCTAAAGACACTAAAGAGAGAGAGAGAGAGAGAGAGAAGAGGGAGAGAGATAGAGAGAAGGGGTGTGTTATTAACACTTTAGGGTGTATTAATAACAACACCCTAAGAAAATCAGCATCACATTCTTAATTATACATACTCATTTTGCTCAAAGTTGACACGTAGAAACATATGTTAATAACTTATTTCCGCTCATTCTCTCAGTGTTGTCAAATACGGAATATATAAAATGAGATTTTATTTCTCAACCTTTCACTTTTGCTTCTCTAAAGTGAGAGAAACAGGGTTTGTTTACAGACGTAATAGAGACATCACCTCATACTTCAAAAGCATGTAAATCATATTAGCTAAACGATCAATATAAGACCCACATAACTACCTCTCATTGTTAGGGACGTTTAAATGTTCAACTGCTCTCGTTATCCATGTAAAGCAATTTAAGCATTCAATAAATCATCTTAAATACCCTGAAATTATCACTACTTTAAGCCATAATTCCAATTTGGGAAATGGTTATGGCAGTCCGTTTAAGACACTGAGCCAAATAATTTGTGGCAATGCATATAGAGAACAAATATTGCAAAAGATATCAGTGGCTAGACAACTACTAAGAGATCTACATGGTTTGCTTTCTGGAAAAGGATCCAGAGTCATTAAGAAGATGGCACACATCAGTGAAGAATTCAATACTAATGATTATGATGCCATATCATATACCCATGCATCAGTTATTGATTTAGCTAAAAGGTTGAGAAAGGTATGATGCACATGTCTACCTCATCAAAAATCCATCTGCAGACACCTGACTGCTGTAAGAGGGAAATGTATTTGAAAACCAAGCCTATTATATCTTGCATGTGCCCTGCATTGTAGCCACAAAACTTATTATACTTTAGAAAACTATACTCCAGGTTTTGAATAATGCCACCCACAAAAATAGGTCAGATGAGTATCCCAACCTCTGAAGGACGTGAAAAAAAAAATATCAGAAAACAAATAAAACTTAAACCTTTGGGAGATAATAGAATACCATAAAAACAAAAAGGTTATTGTCACTTAGACACTTAGTGCCTGAAGAAATGAAGATCGGACAAATTGGTGACTTGAAACTCGATCAAATTGGTATTCAAGCTTTCAAAAGGGATCATCAAGTTAGCTCCGTCCAACTTCCATAGAGATGCCGTCACTTTTCTAGGGTAGATTTGTCAAATTACTCATCTGTTATTGTTCACTTTCTTCCCAAAATCCAGATTTTGCAGATTTTTTTTTCATATATAAAACACAAAATTTGAGCTCATAAGTCATAACCCCTCTAAACCCAATTTTATTTTCTAAGGTAAAGAGATATTCATATATTTGCTTTCTGCAGGCATCGAACATGGGATCTCACATAGATGCCTTCTAGGTATTAACAACCACACCACCAACTGATTATAAATTAACCCCTCTGAACCCAATTTTAACAGACAAACTTATGGGCTTTTAGTCCTTGTTATATCTAGTTTCTAAAGGATAAGAAAATTTTGAAATCCATTGCAAAAGTTGAAACAAAACATGAACCGAAGTCAGATCGGCCATGAATGGGCAAGTTGCAAGGTTATGTTTTCTTTTAGTAACAAGTTTCATTGGTTTAAATAACCAACTTCAAAAGTCTACAAAAATGACACTAGGGACAGTAAATCAAAACCAAGTGATAAAATTACAAAGACCCGAAAAAGAGATTACAAAATGATACCAAACAGATTTTTCAATCCAGATACGCAACTCCTTACACAAAACATGTTCTTCAAAACCCCTATGTCAATGCCTCAAGAACTAGCAAGAATAAAATTCCAATTTTCCAAAGTCATTCCAATTGAAAACAATTTGTACTTGAGAAAAAGCAACTGTTTAGGAGGGATTTGACAATTTACCCTAGAAAAGTAGGTCATATGTTCAGTTTTGACAACAACTTGATGGACATTGGACAGAGGCACCATGATGATCACTTTTGATTTCGAAGTCCAAGTCTCAACCTGTCCGATCGTGATGTGCTCTTGTACTATTAGTCATAATAACCCAATGAATTGACAATAAATAAAAGATGAAACTAACCATGACCCGCGTCGGTGAGATCAATATCTACTTTAAAGAAAGAAAAGTCCAAAGTAGAATCCGATTCACCAGCAGACAATCCTGTTGCCCATCCTGCAATTTATTTTGGAATAAAAGAATAATTAAAGTTAACTTTCACCCAAATAGATTTCCTTTTATCCTATTTTTATAAGATTTTCACCCAAGTATGTTTTTATTTTGAAATAAGTACTTTCACTGAAGTATGTTAAACTCATGCATCCTATAAACTGTACAGAACTTGACTGTTTCCATCTTTAAGTGTCAATCTGTAAGTATCACAATTTCAATATGGTATCTGGACAAACTCAGGTTGCAAACGCAACGGTTCCTTCCAATTATGCCCCTCCTCCACTTGCATGATTGAGTCGGAACTACTTCAACCAACTTGGGGCAAACTTTGAATTTCAGCCAGAATTGAGAAAACTTAATTTCATCTCTTCTGTTATTCTACTAAAATAGTACAAGATGGACATCTGAGGTAGCCCAACACTATTATTTGTCTTAGTACCCATTATTTACTCAATTGTGTAATGTAGCCTGCCTATACTATGATATTCTCATGCACAGAACATTCCAGTAATCTCTGTGTTTAAGGGAGAACCAAGCTGAGATTTACAGATTTGAAGCAACACTTTCATGAGCTTTGTCCACTTTGAAGTTACATTTCACTCATGATGACACTTGGAAAATATAAAAATAATTTTGAAAACACACGAACACAGACAAAAGCAAACAAGAATTTTACATTTCCTAGTGGGATGTTAATGCAACCCTATAAGTTTTCTAGGTAATTATCACATTTGGCCTCTATAAATAGGGGGATCAATTATACTCCTAGCCAGACTTAACTTCAGTTTCTTCCTAGTCTCCACATTGTTTAGTCATCAGTTTCTTATTTATATAACACTCTACTAGTTCTCCATCCCATACATTATGTATTTACATTGTAGAATGTTTCTGTCATCAAGATGTTATTATTATTTGAGAGAGAGAGAGAACCCCGACTATTTAAGAAATATGAGAAACAGATTAAAAGGAGATGAAGTAAGATTGGACAAACAGAGTAAGAAAAATTTCAGCGCAAAAGGGTACGTGTTCACCAAAAGATGCAAAATGCTGTAAAAAGGATATGTAAAATTCAGTAGGAATTTCAGTACTCAAGAACAATCACATGCCATGAAACTTGATTATCTTCATAATTTAGGTCTATCCTAAAGATGACATTTGAGTTACAACAGTGCTTTCCATGTCTAAGTAAATCAAAATACAAGCTGTATATTTGTGATAAGATGCAGTATACAAGCAAATTAAATGCATGCAAATTATACGATTATATCAAGCCTCATTACAACGTCAATCTCATAATTGAATTCAAAAGTTATAGATCAGCTAAACCCCAAAGGTAGCCTATGAAAGCATCACCATGAAAATTAGGAATACACCAATGCCTTCAAAAAGTTTCCAAAATGCAAAAAACATTTGCCAGAAAACTCATTATTATCTGAAGCCTAGATAGTGCAAAACTCACCCAATGTTTTCAAGATGTAATACAAAGATCCTTCTCCTTCATGGCCGATAAGATGACCAAGATACCTACATGGCCCTTCCTTGTAATGGTGAATTTCTGGAGTTATAGGCCACGCAAGTCTCAACTTATGACCCTCTTTTATTGGGACAGTTCTGACAAGAATCTGAAACAAACACAGAAAAGCAACAATTATGCATTTAACATAGGACCTTTACTAAGGAGTAAGAACCTTTTTTGTAAACTCTTGCCTACTTAGCAGTTTCTAGACTAATTTTTGTTCCTTATCTGCTAAATGTTCTGGGAAGTGTAACAATTCAACCTTCAACTCAGCAAAACATGTTGAGGGGAACCATGTACCTGTAGATGTTCTGATGTGCAAGGCTCACCAGTAAATCGAAGGCAACTTCGGTCAATATTTCGAATTTCCTTAAATTTGTCCTCTACAAGGCCTTGAATTTTATCAAGCTTTTCTGAAAACATCCACAATGGTAATCATTCAGCTCAACTACTCCGAAACTGAACCTGATTGTTATAGGTGAATATAGCTAGAAACCTTTTCCGTATATGACCAGATGCATGAGGTTGGCTGAATAGTATTCTTCATAGAATTTAATAAGCTCATGTCTGGTATCCAATCCTTTTGATTTGGGTCGAACCTCCAGAGTATCCCAATTGCCTGAATGACTGAAAATATAAGGCACAAGAAGAGACATGTAGAATTCTGAACCCCAAACAAAGTATAGATGGTATCATTCATATACGAATAGTGTATAAAATTTCGTAAACTAACAAAGCAGAGAAGAAATTTTAAATCAACAGCAGCCAGCTAAAAAGATTTCTCAGAGAGAAGGGTCACTTCTTCTAGTTTAACTCATAACATAGCTTCCCAAGGGCATGACTAGCTCAAACTACCTAATATGAGGGATTGGAAACAATTCCCATGAGAGGAATTGTCTGGGCATTTCCCACCTGTCGGAGAACACTTGTCATACAAAGTTTACAATAATTTTTTGAACTCATATAGTGCATAAATTAGGAGTTGCCATGGTGTTAATCCATGATTTGAGTCTCACATTTGAGTTAATAGGGTGAAGTTTGATCACATGAATCACCATAGAACAAGTCTGAAGTACTAAGACATAAGTCTTGTATACTCAATAAAAAGAATAAGTCTATAATACTATGTAATAAGTCGTATCTACTCATAAAGAGTGATGATTGCATGATATTCCAGACTTGTGCAAGGGATGATTGGAGTTAATTTCTTTATAGGAAAAGAGATAGTATTTCAGACTTATATGTAGGGGCTCTCTCTAAATGAGGACTTTAAAATGACGACTCAGTGAGTACTATAAAATCAATGGTTGGATGACTTGTATGTTGAAAAAATAATATGTCAATTAAAATTTAAAACACTAATCCAAGCATTGATTTGAAAGTCCTCATGGAGTCATTATAAGGTCCTCATTAGAGACTATCCCCTTATGTGTATACTTATTTTATGGTAATTTTTGGGGCCAGCACCACCAAACCTTGTAACCCAAGTTTATCAACAAATATCACTGCATTTACCCATATAAGATTGAACTCCACCCACCCATCCATTAAAGTTGGAAGTACAAAGAAAAAATAAGTATATCAACAACCTACTATACATACATAGTATTTAAAAGACAAAAAAAATACTAGTCAAGACATAAGCATATTCCGACAAACATAATTAATTAATTTACTCTACCCTTATGAAAAAAAAAATGGTGGGGTAATTGTTCTCATTGTGTTGCCAAACACATTTTTTTAATTAGAAATATGTACATGGAAGATAAAAATAGCCTTGAAAATAAAGCAGAAGAGAAAAAAAAAATTGCATGGCATGTCTCCCAACAACCCTTTAAAGAGTTGAGAAAGAGAAAGACAATTGCAATTTACACATGGGTTACCATAATCAAAGACTAAATCCAAATTTGAGAAAAAAAAATTTATCAAGATGCTGACCTGTACTAAATTTATGGTAAGGATGACCCACCGCACTTAGATGCTTCTGAAGCTGTACAGAGACATTTCATGCAAATAAAAAGGGTTACACACATGTAGAAGAAATAGAAAGACTAAGAATACATACGTGAGAAGCCGCATGGTCTCTATTTCACTTCAAGAACATAAGCTTATGAGGAAGGTTATTGTAATCTATAAGGATAAGAGTATTAATTCATGCATTGTTAGAAGAAACTTAATAGTGCTTTACTTGGTTAGCTACACTGTTTCAAAAACTTGCTTCAATTGCCCATATCTACTAATTTGTGTGTGTGTTTTTTTTGGGGGGGGGTGGGGAGGGGGGGGAAGAGAGAGGGTGATGGAAGGTGTTTTTCTAATTCCGCAGAATGCATAGGTCGCCTCCACGTTTTGAATTTAGAGCATTCCACTGCAACTACTAATGCAATTACCAGCACAGAAAATTAAATGACCAGGTACTCTAACATTCATGCAGACATGCTGAAGCTTCAAAAGCCATGATGAAGTTTACTCATGGCCTATAGTTTTCATCATTTTTCTTAAAAGAGTTACGTTAATTACTATAATCTTCAAGGGAGATGAGATTGGCACTCCCAGAAGTCTAATTCCAAAAATGAAACTTCGAATGAATCCATAATATCATAATAGTTCTTGAAACTATTTCAAAGTTGTTCCTTAAAATAAAATATAAAATAAAAAAACTAGGCTCAACCTCTTGCTTATCAATTCCAGCATTTTTATATAAGACTGATGTAAAATAAAAATGAAAACACATATAACACTATGCAAAAGCTGTAACTCATACCTGGTTCATTCTCCAGCCATCAGACAACAGATTTTTCTGATTTTCTGTAACATCAAACACAGAGTATTCATTAACAGTATAAATTTATTTATTTATTCGAAGAACCATCAACTCTAATTATAAGTTAAATATTAAGATATCAGAAAAAGAGTAGCTAACCTGAATCAACAGCTTTAATTTCCCTCGTTGTAGCATCAGCTGACATCAAGGGTTTAATAAAGAACTGAGCAAACCTGGAAAATAAACCATACAACAACACTGGAATTAATGCTTACAAGTCTATTGATGAAAATAATAACCAATAGAAGGAAAAGCAGAATCTACCTGTCCAAAGCCTCTTCAAAACCGTCGGGATTAATGTCAAAGTAATAGTTGGTGTGTTCAGAAGCTGTAAAAGCATTTGTTCTTCCTCCATGCTGTGCATCACGGAAATTAGCCATTAAGAGGTTGAAATAACATAAACAAGTAATTTTAGGCAGACAACTTAGCAAAAAGATAAGTGAACCAGATGTGCACTACAATACAGTAATAGACATTTTTATGACAGTAAATCCCTGTATTGTTAGAGATTGTTTTCATGATTTTGTACTTCCATAATACCCCAAACAATACAGTAATAGACATTTTTATGGAAAATGGCCTCTTACAGTAACTCCAAAAACAAACCGCGCCAAAGTAGATAATATTATACTAGATAGACTCGGCTGTGACACTCAAACTAGAGATTCCCTAAGGGAGAGGTTCATAAGTAAGCATTTAAACAAAGTATATCTCTAACAATATTTTGCCTGCAAATTTCTATTTTAATTTCAAATTTGTTAAAACAGCCATCAGAATAGCAGCGAAGAACAATTTTGTCAGGTATTTTCATCAAATATTAAAATAATTTTTATCACACAAATACCAAGGTGCGTTACAAACTGATTTCTCTCTGATTTTCCAACTCCCAGAAGGGCAGGTCCTTCCGTTTACAATTTTACGGCTACCCTCTTGCCAGGGATGCATTTAGTAAGACCAATTGGATAAGCGCCTTATCCGTTTACCAGCTAACTAGTAAGATCCATCAATAAAGACATGATTCGCAGGAAGTTTGTTGGGGATTGGGAGATTTTGATAATTATGACCATGCATGGTTGGGGTTTTTGCGGTGTACTGGAGGCATCCTAAGGTTGGCTGCCCTGTCTAATTCCACGAATGTAATTTAGGCTTTTTTATTTGCTTTTCTATTATTTTAACTTCCACTGCTTTCAACAAAGTTTGAAAACAGTAATATAAAGTGAAGAAGAAGAAGAATAATATAAAAACTTCTAAATAAATGCTGCGGCAGAAACAAGTTGAAAAGGCTCAAAGTGTCGCTGTGAAGTTTGACGGTAAGTACCTCGGTGATGTACTTGGAGTAACTATCCTCCAAAGGGTACTTCTCACTAGCATAAAACAGCATATGCTCTGCAAGAAAACACTTGCTATATTCAAAAAGGAAAGTCATGAAACAGCTTGTGCATTGTATCTCTCTGATTTTTATTTGACAATGAGAAATTTAAACCTCTGTAGTTAGTAATTGTTGTACTCTAAACAAACCGACAATTTATGACTACGGATTCTACTGAAAAACACCAAAAAAAAAAAGTGCTAAAGACACCAAAATGGTTTGCAAGTGTTGAAATTTGTTATACAAAAGAGAAATATATATGCATGCATACATACAGAACATACACCAAAATGGTTTGCAAGTGTTGAAATTTGTAATACAAAAGAGAAATACGTATACATGCATACATAAACAGAGCAACTGAACAAGTAATATATACCCAAATACCAGAACAAAGAACAGTAATAAAAAAAAAGAGTAAAGGTTACCAAGGAAATGGGCAAGGCCCTCCAGGCCATCAGGGTCGCAGAAAGAACCAACACTGACATCCATGGAAGCAGCACACTGGAAAATGAAGAAGAAACAAAAATCAAACATGTAAATAAAGAGATATATGCACAAAATCCAAAGATTGTGAATTTTTGAATAAAAACGTATATACACAAAAAAGTGGAGGTGAAATGAGTAATTGCCTTGTCGGTATCAGGATCGCTGATGAGGAGGGCTTGAAGGGAGTTAGGGAGGACGATCCTCCTGTACTCCCTCGTGTCCGTGCGGGCTTTCAAAATTTCTTCCTTCCCCACAGCCATTCTAAGTGTCCTTTGTTTCTTCGTCTTCGACCAAACACCACCGCGGGACAGAGAGACAGACAGACACCCAGAAAGACTTTGGTGGTCTGGTCTTTGTACTTGTGTGAGTTTGAGATGAACGGAGATAGATCCTATGTGGTAATTAAGAGTCTATTTGACTATTTCAGTATTTCTATTACGGTAGGCTGCATATATTCACGCCTCAGTTGCAATTAGCCAATTAGGGAGGAGAACGGGTCGGGTTTGTCATCTCAGTATCTTATTCATCGGGTATTTGGGTACTTTTTTTAGGTTGCCTACCACAGTTTCCCAGCCACTGCCGGACTAATCTGTTGGTCGACCCGGGTCGCACACCTGGCCTGGTGGGTGAGTCTCCCAGCAGGGGTAACTGCATACACAAGGAATCGAACCCGAGACCTTGTTTAAGCGGAACCGAGCTGCTTACCACTCGGACCAACCCCTATTGGTTGGGTATTTGGGTACTTGATACCGTATGAGAAATTTAACTTTTTTTAAGCTAGAATCACTCAAAGTTCGATTTAAAGACGACCAATTGTAGTGTTTGCGGTTTAGGCTACAACTCAAAGAAAGGTTAGTAGGCCATCAACCTTATATTTTTTTTTTTTTTTTGCGAAGATAAACTCTTTATTCAAAACTCGGAAAATTACATAAAAAGGAAATAACAAGCAGTATGAGGCCATTCTCCAACAACTGGAGCGAAAGGAGAACCATGCGCATCCCTGGAAGAAACACCGGTAGAAGGTAGATTGTTATGAACAATCCGCATGAGCCAAGGAGGACCAACCTCAAACCATTGAAAACGCCCATCACCTCGGTCCTCGGGCTACAAAACTATCTATAGAGTGAGCTGCCATATTAGACTCCCTAGTAGCAAAAGAAATATTAGGAATATGAATAAGTCTCATTAGAGATCGAATCTGGTCAACCACAACCCCCTCCGATGCACAACAATCATCCTCAGCATTAATCAACCGCACTGCCTCCAAACAATCTGACTCCACCATAACAGATGATAGCCTCCTCTCGACAACCAGATCCAAAGCTAGCTTAATAGCAAAAATCTCAACTGCTAAAGGTGAGAGCCGCATCATAATTCTAATGGGATTAGAAACTGTTAATTAATGACGGAAAGACGGGATAGCGTGACTGCGTTGAGAAACCATATAAGATAATTAGATTCAGTACAGTTCATTGACCATTAAGACCTATCTCATCCCAATAACAAAACTCAATTACGCAAATATAACAAAACGTGCTAAGTAATGAGCACCTAAATTGCTTTCATGCTTGTTATACCATAGCCAAAATAGGATTTTAAGACATAAACTCTTTGATATCTTTGACAATATTACTCTTGCTTAATTTACAGTCATTTGATTGGTTGATTAAGGCAACCGCTAACAGAGAGTCTGGTTCAAACACCAATGACACACAACTGGTTAGATGTACTGCATGCAATAAGCTTGCTTGATCGAGTAGCTAGCAGTTAAGTTGTCAACTCAGACGTTACTCAGAATTTTCTTTGTGAAAGCGCAAACCATCTTATCAAAGTGATCAATCCCACTACAAGATGGTGCTCTCCTATTTCGAATTCCCCAAAGCCTCTAGTAGCACAACTAAGACAAAGATAGGTTTTCTACCCCTACAGGGTGGAACGACAAAATTTTTGAGTACTGTATTTACCTTATCAATTACCGATTATCACTAAGGGGATAGGTAGGCTATAGTACGGTGATGTAGCTTTCAAAGTCAATAGGTTTTTTTTTTTTTGCAAGAAACAATATTACATTGTAGTAATCTTTCATTTACTTATATGTGAAGCACATGTAAAAATAGTTCTTCGATCACTTGCAACATGACTGTTGGACTAATCTACAGTAAAACACATAACATAAGCGTGGTGGTAATGTAGAACAATTTGAAACTGATCTTTTATGAACTTTCACATTGAATCAATCTTATTGATTCATGCTGCATGTTTACATGTTATCTCAACATGATATGATCGAAATAGATTGAATAAACCATACCAACCTTTTGAGCTTTTGAGCTCAAAGAGAGACGAATTGAGTTCTTGAGATTTCGAATTGATTCTTTTGTATTGAGGCTTCCAAGTTTTGGTCTCTTTTTTTTTTTTTTTTTGAAAAGAGTTTTGGTCTCTTACTACTATTGGCATAAACAATTCCCCGGTTGGTGAAGAGGATAAACGTACGTTGGCTTTAGGATAAAGTACGTACAAGTTGTTGAATTTGGATGATTTAGATTTTGGGGCTTCTGCCTTCATTTTTTGTTTGTTTAAGGATGTAGAGGAAGATTTAGATCCTGAATTTACTGTTTATTGTTTGTTCCAGGATCTATTCTTTTGTTCTTATTGTGCTACGATCAATATCGAAAGTGAAATTATTTAGGTAGTAACTAATATCTGTCATGCCTCATTAGGGCGGGTCTTATGTGTAATTTCGCTCACTTATGTATTAGATTTTTTTTTTCTGCAAAGATACTTCATTAATTCTAATAATCCATTACAAACTAGGGGATAAATTGGGGTAAACATCAGAACCCTCCCCATTTATGACTCCAACATTAAAATTTGCCTCAACTAGTTCTTGCAACCAAGGTATCAACCTCCTTGCAACACAGTGACTGCACCAATGATAACGCGGATCAAGCCAAGCCATGGGCGACCTGGTAACCTCACTTCTGAACATGTTTCTAGGAAACAATAGTAAAATCGATCAGGCAATATCAACTTGATTCCATCAAGCACTCCACCAATCTCACTTAGATCCAGCAAAACTATCTTTAGTGAGTTTAAGATATTGAAAGCATTACCCTAGCTCAATCTCTACTTTGCTAAGTCTCAAATGCTTATAATACATCAATACATGCCGCATAGCCATAGCCTCAGCCATATCTGGTATCCAAGGTGCAGAGAAAGCAGGGCCGACCCGATGATTTTGGGTGCCCTGTGCTAAATGAAATGTTAATGCCTTTGTTCTTTTTTTTTAGCAGCTCAATACTCATTGAGTCATTGTCCTAAAAAAAGAACCAAAGCATTGGCCTTCAAAAGCAGCTAGTCAATTTTTAAGCAGACAATTTACAAGCATCCTAAACAATCAAACACAAAAAAAAAAAAAAAACAATTATCATATGCAAAATACAGTAAAATCATTCCAGCAAATTCATCCCAGCAAAAATTGTTCAAGCAATCTTCAATAATTATCTAAGCACTGTCCTCCATGCATTTTTAACTGCAAAATATAATCAAGGTTCTCTAGAAAACTATTCTCAATAGAAATCAAAGCAAGACTATTTAACATATCTTGTGACATGGATAATCACAAGTAAGATTTCAATAAATTCATTATTACAAGAAAAAATCTATTATATAAAGTAATTAAAATTTCAAAATCAAATGACAAAAGAAAGTTGAAAATTTGGGCTTTTACCAAGCTTGAATACTGAAAAATTGAAGAACTTTCATGTAACCATGTTGTCCAAGCTGCGAAGAAAGAGTTCGGCTTTCACTCTTTCAGAGTATGAGAACTGAGAAGAAATGATTTTGTTTTCTTCATTTATAGAGAAATAAGAGTTCACAGGAGACAAAGCGTGGTGTGCTAGGACTCCTAGGAGCTTAGGAAGTTAGGAGAGCGGAAGTGGACTGTGAAAATGAATGAGCAAATGGTTAATTAAACATTTAAACCACAGAGGCGGCAGAGCAGAAGCTTGGCCAAAAAAAAAATCACGGAGCAGAAGGAAAACGAGAATAAAGAAAACAATAGAATAAGAAAAAATTGACCCCAAAAAATAAATAAATACAAAGTGTGGCACTCCCTTGCACTTCGCAGCACAACACCCGTTACAAAACAATAAACTATATATTTCCATCACTTCATGTCTCCAGATTGGTGCCCATCACTTGGTGCGGCCCTGTGCGGGGCACTCCCCAAACCTATTCAGGGCCGCCCATGAGAGAAAGGAACATCCAATGCACCAACCAACCTGCCCTCTTCATTTCGAATCGTTGCTCCTAGACCAATACAAGCTTTCTCCAAATTATAAGCTCCATATATCAAAGTTTAATTTGACACAATGAGATGACGGCGGTTTCCAGCAAACCATCTCTTGCACTTAGGGTTGGCAGAAATCCCCTACATGGCGGGTCCCCATGGAGCCCCGACCCTAACGGGGGGAAATTTCGGGGACAAATGGGGAACGGGGACGAGGCGGGTATGAGATTATGATCCCCATCCCCATTTAGACCCGCCCCGATAGTAAATAATTAATTTTGATTTAAATAAATATATATATATGTAATGAAAATATGCAGTCACCAAAACATTATACCAATTTAAGTCTTTTTTATTTATTATGTAATTAAGATTGAGATAATTAATCATATCATTTATATTTTTGTATTTTATGAATTATGAATTCATTTTTTATTTATTTTTTTATGTATTTTTATCGGAGATTTGGGGCGGGTATGTGGACCTTATCCCCAACGGGGATGGGGACGGGGAATCCCCGATAATTTTTATTGGGGATTGGGGCGGGGATGGGGACGAAAAATGACTACGGGGATGGGGATGAGATTGTCATCCCCGTCCCCGACCCGCCTCATTGCCATCCCTACTTGCACTATATCAACACTTCGAATCTATCCATGTTGCTGGCTTTGCTTACTTTCCTGTTATCATAAAAAAAAAATAGTCAACTTATGTTTAATATCAATCACAAAAGGCAATAAACATTTTGAGCATCTCAAAATCTGTAAGGCTGATTCATTAGAGTGCATTTTTGCTCACACTCCCTAGTTAAGGTGTGAGCATCACATTCCCTTAAGTGATTGACACCTATCAAAATTTCAATTAATATTAACATATGGTTAAGTTTATATCTATTTGTTTTTAAATGTTATTTCTTTATTTAAATATTTGTTTCTTTCAATGAGGAGAGAATTGTGATTATTAATTCAATTCTCTCTCTTCCTAATTAAACTCAAACTCTTTAATTTGAATGAAAAAAAAGGATTGTGTTTAAGGGAAACGTAAATAACAAGAGAAATAGTAGAGAATACTCAGAATAGAATCAACTTTATTAATAATTAAAGGGCCTCTATATATAGAGGAATACAAGATACAATCCATATTGATGTAGGAAATATCTAATCCATATTCTAGTAGGATAACCTATACTAAGAGTCCTAGTTTGACAAGGCACACAATAATGTTTTCCTTCAACACTCCCCCTTGTGCCGGTCACAACTAGGTGGTGCTTTCCATGTTGTCTCATTAAAAACTTTGCCAAGTAACAATAAAACCCAGTGGGAAAAAATAACCTTGGTCGAAGGGAAAAAGAGTACAACGTACCCTTCACATTTGAAAGTGACATGTATGTGTTAGACTCCCCCTCAAGTCTGCACCTCCCCCTGATTCCTACAATCATGGGATCTCAGATAACTTAAGCATACCAATGACTTAGTAAATAAATCTGCCACATTCTCCTCGGATCTAACTTGATTCACTTGAATCTTTGAGGAGAGTCTGTAGTTGCTGATTATAAAAATACTTAGGCGATGTATGCTTGGTATTGTCCGCTTTAATGAAACCTTGATTCATCATCTCGATGCAAGCAACATTATCTTCATAAATGCAAGTAGGTTCCTAAGTGGTAAACCTCAAACCACTTATTCCTTGAATATGTGTAATAATAGACCTCAACCATACACATTAACAATTTCATGTAGAACAATTATCTCTGCATGATTCGAGGAAGTAGCAACTAACGTTTGCTTGGTGGACCTCCAAGATATTGTCGTGTTACCCATGGTAAAGACATAACCAATTTGGGAACAACCATTATGCGGGTCAGAGAGTTACCCAACATCAGCAAAACCAACCAAAACATCACAAGGATTTTCGGTATACGGAGTAAGAGACGTTCTGTCCGAGGGTCAACCAGTCGACCGGTCGACCGTCGTACCTCGACCGGTCGACCGTCGTCGGCAGTACCAAATGCAGCCAGTTTTTCATACTTGACTTTCTCTCTGTAGGGATAAAATAAGCCCAAATCAATTGTACCTTTAAGGTAACGAAATATTGTCTTTATGCCACTCAATGGCGTTGCGTGGGCGCATAGCTAAATCTAGCTAACAAGTTCATAACAAAAGAGATGTAACACTGCGGCCCTTAGAATTTATTCGTCATCATCCTTTAGACGAAATTGATCATTCCTTTGATCTAGGGTCCGATTGATCATGGGAGTGCTAAATGGATGTACTTTGTCCATGTTAAATCTCATTAACATCTTGTGGACACAAGCCGAATGGTGGATTAATATTCCACTATCTCGATGCTCTAGCACAAGGCCTAGAAACCGAGTTTCCCAAGATCTTTCATCTCAAATTCGGATTTCAAATACGTAGCAATATCTCTCAGTTCTTCGAGAGTGCCAATTAAATTTATGTCATCAACATAGACAATAATAATTGCAAATCCGGAACTTGTTCTCTTAATAAACACGCATGGGTATAAACCATTATTTATATATCCCTTTCCAATCAAGTAGTCACATAAAGTGAGCGTTTTAATCTTATCGAAAACGCACTCCGTGGTTTAGAGTCACTTGATGTGGGTAATTGAAGTCCATTAGGCACCTTCATATATATCTCTGAATCTAGATCTCCATAGAGATATGCTGTAACTACATTTATAAGCTGCATGTCAAGTTATTTGTGGAAACTACCAAACTGACAAGGTAGCGGAATGTAATGTCATTCCTTACGAGTGAATATGTCTTCTCGTAGTCAATCCCAGAGCGTTTGTGAGAAACCTTGCGCCACGAGGCGAGTCTTATATCTCAAGACTTCTTTCTTCTCTTTACGCTTTCTAACAAAGACTTATTTATGTCCAATAGGCTTTACACTTGGGGACGTTAGCACTACGTACCCAAATACCTTTTTGCTTTGTTAGTGAAACTAGTTCAATTGGGATTGCATCTTTCCATTTAGGCCAATATGCTCTACGTTGATATTTTTCAACAGAGCGTGGTTCGATGTCATCGTGCTCTATAATTTCTTGAGCAATACATCATCAAATAATGTCGTCTCAAGCATGCATGCATTTATCGAGATTTTATTATTCTCTGAAATTAGTTCAATCATTGAGACGTCCCTCAATATTAATTCATGGACATAATCAGAGATAATCTCATGAGACGGTTTCGATATTGATGGTGAATGGATTAGGCTGTGCCAAACTCACATCCTTCCTTTGGTGAGTATCCATCGAACCAAGTGGTATCACCCTCTTCCTTTAGGGAACCACGGCCTCAACCACACATCCACTATGTGTGATTGTGACACCATTATTGGCGCCATATCCCCCCTTCCTTTAGGGAATTTCCAACCTTGCAGGCATGTTTGCAGCTGGTATATTTGATCTCGTCACTTTATCAATATCAGAAAACGCATTACGCATCGAATCTGCTACGTCCTGAATATTGAGTTGGGGATCAAGATGAGACAGAGTGGGGACATACCACGACAATTCCCGTCGTTCCTGTTGAACATTCTTGTTCTTATCTCCCCCTAACGACGGGAAGACTGTCTCATCAAAGTGACAATCCGCGAATTCAGCGGTAAAGAGATCACCTGCCAAGGATCAAGTAGCGGACAATAGTTGGAGATTCTTTACCAACATAAATACTTAAACGTTTCTGAGAACCCAGTTAAGAGCGTTGTGGGGGCGCATATGGCACATAAACCGTGTAATCAAATATGCGTAAAAGGTGAGACATCCGGCTCTTATCCAGTTACCATTTGGTACGCATAAAACGGTTGATTAATTGGTAATGGGTCAGAAATGAGTAAGTAAAGCTGCATGCGATATTGCATAACCCCAGGCAGATAATGGAAGATTGGTGCGCATAACCAATGTCCGATACCATTTTAAAATCTCTTAATGGTGGCTTCTGCGAGACCATTTTGTGTATACACATGGGGTACAAGATATTTACTTTAATCCCAATAAATATGCAATAATCATCAAACTTTTGTGATGTAAACTCTCTAGCATTGTCAAGACATATTTGACATAATAGGATGATTTGGGTGGTGAGCCCTTAAGCGTATAACTTGTGCTAGAAGTTTTGTATAAGCAGCATTGTATGTGGACAATAAAGCGACATGTGACCAGTATGTCGATGCATCCACCAAAACCATAAATCATCTCAAAAGTCCGCATTATGGTTGGATGAGTCCACAAATATCTTCCTTGGATACGATGTAAGAATGGAATAATTTCTTTTATGTCCTTAGCATAGGATGGTCTCGATCCTAATTTGCTCAAGGAACAGGCTTTGCAAAACGAGCCGTTGGCCATAAAAGCAGAAGCATAGGAGGAATCTCGTTCAATATTGGACCGTGGAACTTTTCTCACGTCAGGGGGGTTCGACCGGTCGACAAGGGGACTTCGACCGGTCGACACATATGGTAATTATTCCAGTAGCATGTTCGACCGGTCGACATATGGACTTCGACCGGTCGATGTATGCATCGACGATTCCAGTAGGTAGTTCGACCGGTCGACAAGTGTAGTTCGACCGGTCGACTGACGTCGGACAACAGCAATTTTGTTTGTGCTTATAACTGTCTCATCTCCTTGAATCAATTTTTGATTCTTGCTTCTGTTGACATATAGTTCTTCTACGATGCGCGTACTTCCGCAACCATAGAAATAATACATAAGTATTTTGTCCATTCTTACAATACGTTTTCCAATAATAACCGTTGACACTAATATCCTTTATTACATTGAGGAGAAATTCGAAATTTGCTCAGTACTTAGAGAAAATTCGAAAAATATGTCTATGACATAAATAAAATTTCGAAGAATACTTGCCATTCTTTGAAGAAAATTTGAAATTTATTAATCATGTGCCAACGATTACATCGAGGTCTTTTCCAGAAAATTCTAATCCTTTACATAATGTCAATTGAAATAAGGCATCAAAAGCCTTTACATAATAAACTTGGAAAAAACAATTGCAATTAAATTGAAGTCTGGAACTTCTGTAGTCTTCTCGTTACTTTGGTCGACTTTAAAAATATGCAATTGTGAGATTGACGTCTGTGTCATCTACGGTATCTTTTAATGCTTCTTATGAAGTAGAGTATACATAACTCATTATCAACACATGCTTCATTGACGATCCGTTGATTGGTAAAGGAAAGGTTACCAATAGCGAGGATCTGTTCGTTGGTAAAGGGCTATTGCGACGAACCGTTTGTCGTGAAAATATATTTCGGCACCATGTGCTTTTGGAGGATAGATTGGTGCTCTTGACACCTTATTGCCATGCTTTACTTTTCCGGCGTTGGCATGGCCTCCATGGCCCATGCCTCTTCCTCCTTGCCCATTTTTACGTGGTGCAATAGTTCCCACGATTTTGTGCAACGTTGTTGCAATTTCCTTCCTTTTTGGGACGATTATATGAACCGGATTGTCCATTAGAATTACGTACCCTTGACATTAGGGTTTCGTCCTCTTTTGGCCATTTTTGCCATAATTTACTTTTGGAACTCTCTTTGTTCCGGCAGACCTAATTATTATTGTTCATCATGATCGTGTCATGTTTTCAGCTATTTGCAGATAATTGATAAGCTGATTGAAAGTTGCTTGGCACTTTCCATTAAACGATATTGTATGTACAATATAAGTGCCGAAGCTAGGAAGGTAGAGAGAGTTTTCTCTATTAATTCTGCTTCTGTAAGAATCATCTTTACAAAATTGAAGCATAACCATAGTTGAAGCATATCTGAATTATATTCAGCAATAGTGAAATTACTTTATCACTTTTATCACTTGTGAAATTACTTTATCACAATGAGAAGATACATTAGTTTCGCAGTCATAAAAAGACATCCACGAACACTAAATAAAATTTCCAAGTATTTTTCGGATTAGAACAAGACCAAGATGGATATGACCATGACTTAAACCGTTCGATAGCTCCACGCAGGTATGACCAGATAAGAAAGAGGAATGTCGGTGGAGCAAAGCTCTCTCAATACCACTGATTCCAATCCCTTACCTAAATAACACCTACGTAGGTGAGTCTAGTAATGAATAAGCCATGACAAAAAATTTGTAGAATTCGATGCCTTTGTGAACTTACTTTATCACAAAGATTTTCTTGGATGCTCATGAAATTACTTTATCATAGCATATATTATGAATCCCCACGATTCATTAAAGCTCTTTAACTTTTACTAAAGAATGATGACATTAGGGGTGCTCATGACTTACATATACCGCAAGCGATATAAAGCTCGATCACTCCCCTAATACTTCTCATAATCTTTCGAAGTAGGTATAGCTTATAATATTTTTCTCATAAATTTCACCATAGAATTCCCACACCATAAGAGGGGTCGGGATGTAGAAGAAGGAAAGTTTTTAAATCCCCGAGAAAAACACAACCGCATCTATAAGGGCAAAATATTTGCTATTGGCTATTTCCTATTTGACAAAATCTCTTCCCTTGTATTAGCATTTTATTGTATTCAATGCTAGGTTGTTTAAGGGATTAGGATTAGTGGCTTAGGTTGTTCTTGCTCGAGATGGTTCGTGAAGACGCCTTTCTTATCCGGTCTTTTCTCCGGACTTCGATTATTGTTCATCGAAGGTTTCGTTCAAGCATCTCAAGGTATGGATCATGCATATGCATTTCATAATGTAAGGGCAAAATATTTGCTATTGGCTATTTCCTATTTGACAAAACCTCTTCCCTTGTATTAGCATTTTCTATGTATCAATGCTAGGTTGTTTAAGGGATTAGGAATAGTGGCTTAGGTTGTTCTTGCTCGAGATGGCTCGTGAAGACGCCTTTCTTATCCGGTCTTTTCTCCGGACTTCGATTATTGTTCATCGAAGGTTTCGTTCAAGCATCTCAAGGTATGAATCATGCATATGCATTTCATACATTTTGTTTATGCTTAAGGAGTAGCACAAATATCTTAGGTTTGCTAGAAATTAATTAAATTTCATTTGGTTAAGCAAACATTTATTTTTAAGATATTTTTCTGTTTTGCTACAGTGTTACTGTTCATTTGCTACAGTGTTACTGTTCATATGAACAGTGCGATCGATCGCCTGGAATCGGGCGCTCGATCGTCAATAGTACCGTTGGAGAATCTGCCCGTTGCGATTCAAAAATTTGTCCGTTGCTACAGTACCACTATTCATGAACAGTACCACTGTTCATGAACAGTGACGATCGATCGCCCGTGAACAGTGCGATCGATCGCCTAGCGTCTGTTTTGTTTTCTATAAATAGAATTCTTCGGTTTCATTAAGTTCAACTCTTTCTACTCTTCTATAATTGTCCAAAACGTATTGAGAGAGTTTTCTGGTATAGTTGAGTGACCCTAGATCCATGTTATAGGCTCCTCACATCTTTGATGTTGTTGATTTAGTTATTGTTCCTTGTGAATAACTAAATCAACCCTTGAATCATATTCAAGGTTTGTCAATTCGATTTGTTTTGATTCTAGCAAGTGTTCCTTGTTTACTTGCTTGTGTCAAACGAATTGAATTCATTTCATTCACTCATACACACACACATTTGCATTGTTGGTAATGCTTGCGGTTGGAGGATTCACGTGGTGAAGTTCTTTCAATTGGAGCGGCTTGAGGTGGGAGCACTTGAAGAAGGATTTGGAGGCTACACAAGGTTAGAGCTGCCACTAGTCATAGGGTTGATAGTGTAGAGTTTGAGATTGTGATTCCCCCTTGTATGTGTTTGCCAATTGGCGTTTTTCATAGTGTTACACAAGAGCGTGGGGTACGGCTCCCCTCCGGTTTTCCCTCTAGAGGTAGAGGTTTCCGGGTGACCATATTGTGTGTTGTTTGTGTGTTTGTGTATCTATTGTATTATGCTTAATTAATTAGCATATTGTATGATTGCTTATTTATATGCTATTGTGCTTAATTGATTAGCATATTGTGTGCTTGTTCATACATTGATAGATATAGTCCGTGGTGAGCTATTGGTGATGCTCACTTTGGGATTCTAGGTTGTACAATTGATTGTTCTTGTTGCATATATATTTGTTGTCAATTGTGAATTGCTTGTGCAATTGTTTGAACCTAGGTTGTTAGGTTGCGGAGAGATTAAACTTTTAATTTGTTCAAAGTTGTGTATGCTCTCCGATTAGTGTTTAGGACGACTACCGTTTATTGGGACTATTCCGTGCAACCGGAATTTCACATACACTTTGTTTATGCTTAAAGAAGTAGCACAAATATCTTAGGTTTGCTAGAAATTAATTGAATTTCATTTTGGTTAAGCAAACATTTAATTTAAAGATATTTTTCTGTTTTTGCTACAGTACCACTGTTCATGAATAGTGCGATCGATCGCCCGTGAACAGTGCGATCGATCGCCGAGCGTCTGTTTTGTTTTCTATAAATAGAATCCTTCGGTTTCTTTTATGCCTAACTCTTTCTAGTCTTTGTATATTGTCCAAAACGTCTTGAGAGAGTTTTCTGGTATAGTTGAGTGACCCTAGTTCCATGATATAGGATCCTCACATCTTTGATGTTGTTGATTTAGTTATTGTTCCTTGTGAATAACTAAATCAACCCTTGAATCATATTCAAGGTTTGTCAATTCGGTTTGTTTGATTCTAGCAAATGTTCCTTGTTTACTTGCTTGTGTCAAACGAATTGAATTCATTTCATTCACTCATACACACACACATTTGCATTGTTTGTGATGCTTGCGGTTGGAGGATTCACGTGGTGAAGTTCGTTCAATCGGATTGGCTTGAGGTGGGAGCACTTGAAGAAGCATTTGGAGGCTACACAAGGTTAGAGCTGCCACTAGTCATAGGGTTGATAATGTAGAGTTTGGGACGGAGTTCCCCCTTGTATGTGTTTGTCAATTGGCGTTTTTCATAGTGTTACACAAGAGCGTGGGGTACGGCTCCCCTCCGGTTTTCCCTCTAGAGGTAGAGGTTTCCGGGTGACCAAATCGTTGTGTTGTTTGTGTGTTTGCTTATCAATTGTATTATGCTTAATTGATTAGCATATTGTGTGATTGCCTATCTATATGCTATTGTGCTTAATTGATTAACATGTTGCATGCTTGATCATACATTAATAGATATAGTCCGTGGTGAGCTATTGATGATGCTCACTTTGGGATTCTAGGTTGTACAATTGATTGTGCTTGTTGCATATATATTTATTGTCAATTGTGAATTGCTTGTGCAATTGTTTGAACCTAGGTTGTTAGGTTATGGAGAGATTAACTTTTAATTTGTTCAAAGTTGTGTATGCTATCCGATTAGTGTTTAGGACGACTACCGTTTATTGGGACTATTCCGTGCAACCGGAATTTCAGCATCAAAAGCAGGAACTTTTAGAAAATACTTACTTGGTTTTCTTAATTGCAGAAGAGTTCTTGAATTCTTGATCGGTGGAACAAGCGATGTCGGTACTGTTCACTGTGGCACTGTTCACGGCGGTACTGTTGACGGGCACTATTCACGAAAACTGTTTTTGGATTTTTGGTTTTGTAGCTAGGGTTAGAGCTCGTGCTGATAATGTGTTTAAGGGAAACGTAAATAACAAGAGAAATAGTAGAGAATATTCAGAATAAGATTAACTTTATTAATGATTAAAGGACCTCTATATATAGAGGAAGACAAGATACAATCCATATTGATGTAGGAAATATCTAATCCATATTCTAGAAGGATAACCTATACTAAGAGTCCTAGTTTGACAAGGCACACAATAATATTTTCCTTCAACAGATTGTGATTAATTAGAGAATTGAATTAATCACAATTCTCTCTCCTTATTGAAAGAAACAAGTAAATAAAGAAATAACATTTAAAAATAAAATAGATGTAAAACTTAACCACGAGTTAATATTAATTGAAATTTTGATAGGTGTCAATTACCTAAAAGGGTGTGATGCTCACACTTTTACAAGGGGGTGTGACAAAAAATGAACTTAATTTATTATTCAAAAAAAGAGATAATAGCTTAGTTCGCATCCAATAAATCCACCAAAAGAAAAAGACTTAAAGTTCCAATTAAAGAAATAAGAATTGCAAGAATTTTTCTCTTATTTTATTTATAAAAAAAAAACTAATAAGATTTGCATGGTCAGTATTTTCACATACTTCGCGTGTGTTCTGAATGTAGCATTTAATACTATATACCAAAATAGGTAAAAATACAATTAGGTCGTTTGCCAGATTATTCATATCCAGGATTTGACAATGAAATTAATTGCAAATTAATAATGCACAAATAACAACATAGCTTTTCTCTGTCTCCCTTGTCTAGAATAATCTCTATCTTTCGACCAAAAAAAATAATAATAATCTCTATCTCACTCCCTAAAGTACAGAAAATCTCTCTCTCTCTCTCTCTCTCTCTCTCTCTCTCTCTCTCTCTCTCTCTCTCTCTCTCTCTCTCTCTCTCTCTCTCTCTCTCTCTCTCTCTCTCTCTCTCTCTCTCTCTCTCTATTAGGACTGATGGAAGGAACAGGTAACATGATACTTGTGTCAATAGAAGAAGGAAAATCAGCGACATACAAGCTTCCTGTTGAAATCCAAAATGCCCCTTCCAATTCTGATGGTATAGACTACTTTATGTCTCAATTATATTATATGTATATATATATTGCGGAATTCTTGTTATTCATTGAATTAAGTTATATATAATAAAAAGAATTACTGCATTTTACTTGACAAAAGATGAACATAAAGATTGAAAATTTGATGACAAAAAGTTGATATTATTTTCTTCGAGTGTTATTTGTAATTTGCATGCTATTGGTACTTCACTGAGAGTAATCATTGGTGAAATAACATTCATTTTATTGATTATTGATACATTTCTAATCAATTTAAACTCGAATAAACTAAAAGATACATTTTTTTCTTTTTAATTTTTAACTGAAAATGAATAATTCCATTTTAAATTCATTTTCTACATTCCTTGTTCTTAGGGAAATCCTCGATAAGTATAATTTTTCTCCAATAAGGACACTTTTTTTTTTCAAAAAAAATTCCCACTAAGGACATTTTTGTTTTTCCACTAAAGTGCTTATCCCTATTTAGTAAAGTGTTTAGAGGGGGCAGTATATTTACAACAACAAAAAATAATAGAACAGCTGGGAATAAAGAAATTAACAGACTGATTGGGGAAAAAATCTCCAAAATTGTGGTCAAAATCCATTTTCTTTTTAATTTTTAAGACCAACCTATGATCAGGGGGAGGCACATGGGGACCAGGTGAGTCTCATGCTCCCCTCTTATAGTTTTATTTTCATTATGGGAAAAAATCATCTTTAGTCCCTGAACTATGATCTATTCGACACTTTCATCCATGAAGTTTGAAATATATCACTTTAGTCCCTGAACTTTAACATTCTATATCATTTTCGTCCCTGCTGAGGGTTTTCATCGAATACACCTCCGATTCCGGCCAAATCGGAGGACAACACCTATTGGGCTTTGAAGCCCTCCTTGAGGCGAGTTCAACGCCACCAACCTCGCCTCAAACCGTCGCCGGACGGCGGAGAATTTTACGATTAAAGTTCCGGCCACCATAAGCTTTCGGGCTAAATTCGACCAATTCTAGGCCAAATCGAGCTTAGCCCCAGTTATAAAAGTTACTCATCTCATCCTTGTGAACATTTTGGCATAGGTTTTGCACCATTTTGTTCCGGTCAGGGACGAAAGTGATAGTTGGTGTTGAAGTTCAGGGACGAAAGTGATATATTTCAAACTTCAGGGACGAAAGTGTCGAACGAGTTATAGTTCAGGGACTAAAGTTATAATTATCCCTTTCATTATTCCATAAGTTTCTTATCTTTCCACCCTTTTTTTGTGTTGTCTGGATTGTTTTCTTTTCCTAAAATTAAATAATAATACTCCCTTATTCATAGGCTTATGTAATTAATTTCTCCACTCAATTACTTCTAAAAAAAATCCATAAATACAAAATCTATGATAATATAGTAACTAAACGAAAACTCATTTCCATTTTAATCAAAAGAAATCTCATTCTATTCTTCTATTTTAAGTTCCCTTATGACTTATTCAATGTGGTTGGTGTAGTGGTTTGACACCAAAGTTAACCCATGAAAGATACTGGGTTCGACTCCCCTAAAATACTAACGTGTGTGCGTGTGTTATGATGTCTTGAATAAAAAAATAAAAAATCCCTTTTTGACTTTTGCTAATTAATCAATTTCAATATTTATTTTAAGTCCTTTTTTTTATGAATTACTATGATGTCTTTCTGAAAGAAAAAAAAGAAAAGAGAATTACTAGCAATGAAAAGAAGCTTTTATATTACATGACAAGCCACCCCAAATGTAAAAGCCTAACCACCACTGGTGGTCGAGTTGGTCGAGCCTCCAGATGTAGTACCTCCCCCCCTCCCCCAATCCGAGTTCGAATCCTACCAACTACGGATTAGAGTTAAATTTCAATTCATATTGTGGCTGGCCAGGAAGAGGAAGAATTTGACACTGCCTCCGAGTGGATTAGTTTTTAAACCTAAAAAACCTTTGAGATATCACGATTTCGATAAAAAAAATAAAGTAAAAGCTTGGCTCCACTCCTGTCTATAGTGGTACGAGTGCACTACTGTAGCCACCATAAAAGACATCCAGTTTTGAGTTTTGACGTACATTTCAGAAATTAGGTGTCAAATTTAAGATCTATAAAACATTAGCTAC
The DNA here is from genome assembly GCA_030142095.1 of Rubus idaeus. Classification (NCBI taxonomy): domain Eukaryota; kingdom Viridiplantae; phylum Streptophyta; class Magnoliopsida; order Rosales; family Rosaceae; genus Rubus; species Rubus idaeus. The sequence goes on along the minus strand of CM057970.1, from coordinate 15,496,534 downwards.
CATGTTGACTTCACGCGGGAATGATACATCTTTCAATAATTATGCCCAAAAATTTATCTTTTGCCTTTTTAACCAGTTAATAATTTTTTTTTTCTTTTGTATATACTTTTAGTTTCTAAAATCATTAATAACACTTTTTTTCCCAGTAAAATCATTCATGATAATTACCAAAAAAAAAACCATAATATGCATAACAAAATTACGCTTCAACCTTTTATCTTACAGAAATTTATTTCAAGTTCTCATGATTAAGACATTTAATTTGTTTGCAGATTATTCGCAAAGAAAGTTGGAACCATGTGTGCTCAAAATAAATGCCGGAGAGGTTTCCCACTATTTCTTTCAGCATTTAACTATTATTTGTCTCTATGTTATACAATATACATTTATGATTAATGGTTCATCATTGTAATTAATTAAAGTGCTTCATTTTCTTCAAATGCAGTATGTATAAAACTTCAAGTCTTCAACGTATAAGATTAGAGCAATGTCTCAATATGATCATAGAAACATATAGGGCTTAGGTTCCATACTTGAAAAGAAAAAAAAGTTTTCTAAAAGATACCAAATAAGAACTAGCTATTTCTGGTTTACGAACTCAAAAAAACAAACTACGTACTATTTACTAAACTTTTACAGATAACAAAAAAGAAACAATAGGGAAAATTATTAAATAAAAGATCTCAAACACTGTAGTTTTGACCACAAAATAATATCAACACATAAAACATAAAGGTAATTAAAAGATGCAAATTCTAAAATGTGTTCTTGAAGTTTAAGCATAGTCAAGTTGGTTACGGTGAGGTTGTGTGAGATCTCGAATTTTAAAGTTGGACAAATTTTATTTTTGAGGTCATAATTAGAAAGTACACGTCACTACGAGTTCGTAGTAATTTTCGTGGAATTTTTCGGATACCCGAGCTATTCGTTTTGAATTTCGGAAGTTTGGAAATTAAGGAATTAATGGCGGTTTAATCTCAGCCGTTTATCAGATCACCGTTTGATCTGGACCGTTGAATTTGGTTTAAAGGCTGGATCAGTTTGGAAAAGCCCAGAACACTCCCGCGACCGCTTCCCTCTCTTCTGTCGCGACACCACAAACCCATCTTCGTCCTCCGACCGTTTCACGGCGTGAAACCGGTCCCTTTCTCTTCCCCTCAAGACGGCGAGCTCAAAGGTGGTCACGGCTTGTCACAAAGACGCCGGTGGAGAGAGAAACGGAGGAGAGAAGAAGTGGTAGCGCCGATGGCACTTTCCGATTCCGGCCACGAAGGCGACTAAATCTGGTATCTTTAGCTTCGTCTAAGTGAGGCGAGTTCATTCATGTTCTCAGATTTCCTAATCGTTGTTTGTGGAGAGAGAATCGAAGAGGAGAAGTTCCTACTGCTCTGGCGGGTTTTTACGTTTTCCGGCGACTCCGGAGATGGATTCCTTCGATTGAGGTATCAAACTTAGTCCTCTCCTCGAGTTCTACACATTGGTATAATTGGAATTCGGTTTTGATTCAGTTTTGGAGAATTGGAGTTTTGGTGTTTATGGCCTGTACGGGTTTGCTGGAACTAGTTGTAGTTTGGGATAACTTTGGTTCTTTTCTGATATTGGATCACTTCCTTCAGTCTGTGTTTGTAAATTTAGAACATAAGGCTTCAATTACAGTTTAATTTTGTAGTTTTTGGTCAAGTATTGCTTGGTTAAACTCAAGATCGAAAGCATGGACTTGCAATCTGGAATTGTGTTCCCAGTTTCTGACCCAGCAACGATTTTGTTAATTACTGAACTTCTGTGTTTATATTTGGAAGTTGTTTCCTTCTGAGAATTTGTAGCAGACATCCCAACGTCTATTTCAGAATTGGAATCACCTAAAGATGATTTTTCTGCATTTAGTTATGAATTGACAAAGTCACAGGACTGCATTGCCGATTTTGCATTTCTGGATTTCTGACCCAGCTGACTTTGCATTAAAAACTGTACTTTTCCTTTGGGAATTTGAAGGCCGTGTCTTCACGAAAGTTGTAGTTGACATCTCAAAGATTAGTTTGGAATTGGAATCTCTTGAAAAGGATTTTGCTGCATTTAGTTTTGATTTTCCAAAGTTACTGGTATGCTGCAGGAATTTCTGGAAAAAAAATACTGCAGTAACTGTTTTAGTTGGTTTTCGATTCATGCTTCTTAATTGGTTTCAATGAACGAAGTATGAAGCAAAACTGAGTTGGAAGTGAGAATTTATTATTAATCATGCTACACAATAAGGAGTCGTGGAAATTGTTAGAATTTCCAAAGTGGCCAAAATGATGAGTATTGGGGTAGTGAAAGCAAAGTAGCTATTTGATTTAACTCTTGGAAGCACAAAGTATTTGGAGTCGAGTTGTATTTATTCGTTGTAGCAGAAGTTAATTGTTTTGAGGATATTTGAGTAGTGGTGGGGATTAACTCGGATTTCAGTTCAAAAAGCTACGGAGGACATGGGAAAAGAGGATTTGGGTGTCCTTAGTAATTATAAGGGCTAAACACCCAATGAGAGATGCAATACGAAGCGAAGCACCAATTAATTGTTATTTCGAAGTAATCGGTCGGATGTGATTCGATGGATACAGAATTGAGATTCGATGGATATTGGCGAATGTGATTCGAGACGAATGGTATAGTCGTTGGAGTTTAGTTAGTCGGAATGCGAGCTGTGTGCTGGTGTAAACCTTTAGCAGCGTTGGAGTCAAAGCTTGGAAATCCAGGTAGGGGATCTCGGGAAACCTTCTTTTTATATTGTTAAGTATTTTAATAAATTGGAAGTTGGTTGATGTTGGTTGATGTTGGTTGAATTACCTATTGGATGTTATTGCTTTCATTAATTGATAAATTATCACAATGTTTGATTTTATGTTTGAAAAGCATATGTTGTTTAATTTCTATGCTTTGAATTAAAAAGCTATCATGCATAATGCATGGTGAGGAATTGTGAGGATGGAGAAGGACCTGAATGGTCAGAAAGAAATATTGATAGAGATTGAGATTGAGAGAAAAATACTTTTTGTGTAGTCGAGTCTTACTCTCGATAGGTACCAGATCTCATGTCAGCCGAAGATGCATGAATTGCATAAAGGTAATTCGGGACTGGCGACAGGGAGGAAAAGACAAGAGGACTAACAAAAGAAATACGTAGATGGAATTGTTACTGGGTGTTAGATCATATAATGAAACATTCAGGGCCACCCCCGGTTGGTAAAATACACGGTATGGGACGTGTAGGCTCTGCTTGTGGAGTTATATGGACTAACGGGTAGATAAGTGAAGTTCATTTGACATTCATGCATTAATATGCTGGTAGTTTGATTTTATTGTACTTTAATTTATTGTTTTATAACTTGGTTGCAACACTATAAGAATAAACTAAAAGGTTTGTCCCTACTGAGCAGCGAGGACGAAAGCTCACCCCTACAATAAGTTGTTTTACATGTACGACTTACGAGTTTCGGAAAGGATTAGAGACGAGAGTGGATTAGATCATAGAAGACGACGTGATTTCTCTTTGTAAAGATTTTGTTATTTTAAACATTCGTATTTTCTACGATTTCATTTAGTATTGGTTTTGTATTGTCTTTATTTTACTTTTTCTACGCTCACACCTCGGATTCGAATTTCGGTGCTTAAAATCCACCGACACCAGATCCGGGGCGTGACAGGTTGACATATGGATACGTTGCCCCTTGCCCGCTCTAGTACCTTGTTCAAGTTAAACCATCTAATCGATAACAAAATGATAATGAGTGGAGATGTTAAGATCTTATATAGTCTCACTAGTGCTCTCTTAAAATTCAATACGTAAGAACATTATACAAATTAATAACATTAACTTTCAAAGTATCATTCCTTTTATTTCTTGTTAGAATGATTTCATTTCATTCCGACCGAGCAGATATACACATACACAATGATTCAAAACTCTTAAATTCTAACCACAATAATCTCCCCTTTCCACGGGTTATAAAATATGTCAAAAATACTTTAAACGTCAGCATTAATTCACCTCAGCACATGTTTATTAAATACTTAAAATTGCACTTTTCAACACATGGTTATCAAATACTCAACTCATGTCATTATTAAATACTCAACCATGGTTTAACACGCACGACAATTTCATAGAATTACGGAGGAAACACAAATAGTAATGTCTAAAATTAAGAAAAATTACTAATAAGGTTGTAATGAAAAGACTCAGGAATTGCATGTTGTAACATTTACGTATTATTACAGACACCTTTAACAAATAAGAGAATTTCTGAAGCACGAACTATACGAATGCATTAAATATGACTTCCTCATTGTCCAAAATATATATATGACTTCCTCAAATGTTTGTCGCTTTCAAGTTTAATGAGGATGCTCTTCTTCGTGATTAAATGCTTTTGATGGCGGGATGGAGCAACCAATTTATGCATATATATAACTGCTTTATATGACCCCTTTTGTAGTAGTATATAACTGCTTCCCAAAGGTTATTGAGCATCGAGTCATTCCCTCATTGCAAGTCGTGGGATTTCTTGTCTTGAAGTAGTAATGCTTTAGACATGGTCTCAAAGATTAATTATTAATGAAGAATATTTCCATACTGCTTCAATTCAAGAAATGCATAGCACAGTGGCATAACCAGAAATCATGTTCAGAAGGGTCAAACATTTTAAAAATAATAATAAAAAAATAAAACTCGATCTAACATCCCGTAGACTTATTTTTCAAAAGATTTAACTTCTCATTCCGCACTAATACGTACAATGCCTTGAAAGTTTTCATTCCAAACTTTTCTTATTTTAACTAATATATATAAAAAAAATCTTCAATTATATATAAAGGATGGATACTGATAAGGTTGATTCTACACAAAAAAAAAATTCTTATTTAGACTTGGCATTTTTAAAAATTTCTATTTAGTTACATCGATTATTATCTAACAGTAATACATAGTTTGTTTAACACCTTACTAGTGATTGTTTTTTCCCTGGCTCATGCTTATCTAACAGTAATACATACTTCGTTTAACAGAACACATGGACGAAGAAAAACATGCTTGAAAACTATTAATATTTCAAAATTATTATGCCGCAAAAATTCATTGTATGTGTGATTGATTTTAAAAAAAAGTAGTACCCGTTCAAATGACTTCAGAACGAAATTATTTTACCAAAGAAAATTATTGTTTGATAATAATGGTCAACACGGGAAAGTTCGGGTATAAGTGAAATTTTTTACGAAAATAATTAATTATTAATGAAAAATTATGAAACCACAATAGTGTCCATTTGAGGCCCATTAATATTTTTCAAGATGAGAATCGTGAGACAAACAATACATAGATGTAGATGATCAAATAACATCGTTAAGAGCAAATGCACCGGTGGAGTGATTTCGGTGTCAGTAATAAGGGCCCAATAATAATGCAATTGGCAATTAAGGAATGTACCCATGTGAATCAATTGGTGAAGCCCAGGTGCATGGACCAACTCCGAAGGCAATCCTCGGCAATCAAATAGGTCGAGCTAATTGCTGGCCCCCACATGCAAGTGGGGCGCCAGCTTCAACGTCTTATTTTTCCTTCAGGCGTGTGAGCGCCACGTGTTTGTTGTGTAGCGACCATGGACGGGCCCCACACTTGTTGTTGCGCCTATTTGTTTTCCCCTCTTTAGCAGTCCTCTAATTCAGACCGTTTATTCCAAAGTGATGACGATTTGACGGCTGGTTAAGTTTTAAAATGGTTCAATTTTTTTTTTGGCTAAATTCAATTTACTATTCTATACTTTACACTCAAAATTAATTCAGTCCCTGTATTTTTAATTTCATAAAAAACACCCTTATACTCTATAAATTTGATCAATGTCATCCAATTGTTAAATTTGAGATTTCTAATGAGGGCATTTTTGTCATTTGTATCATAAAATAATTATTTTATTTTATTTTTATTTTTAATGCATTGAAAGTTAGCATTATTTTATTTTTTAATGCTAACTTTCAATTTATGAAATTATTTTATTTTATTTCTATTAATAATAAATTATTTATTTTATCTTATTTCTACTAATAATAATAAATATTTTGTTTTTTTCAATGCTAACTTACAATATAATAAATTATTTTATTTTATTTCCATTAATAGGAAATTATTTTATTTTATTTATACTATTAATAAATTATTTAATTATATCTACTAATAATAAATATGAAATGACGAAAATACCCTCCACAAAAAGCCCAAACCTGATGGTTGGATGAGAGTGATCAAATTTATAGAGTATAAGGGTATAACTGATGAAATTGAAAGTATAAAGACTGAACTGATTTTGAGTGTAAAGTATAGGGTAATAAACTGAAATTAGTTTTTTTTTTAAAACTAAGTTAGGGAAACTATAAAAAGAATTCCCAAGAATTCCCTTTTTTTCATAACCTAATGTCTTTCATTCGCTTCCCACACCAAAAAATTTCAGAAAATTTTAGTATTCTCCATCTTCTTCCTACATCAAACTTCATTTTTCCTTCAATTTTGCTCTAAAGTGGGAAATTCAAATACGAATTGGCTTCCTAGTGAGGAAGAACAATTGTGTGCGTCTTGGGCACATCTCGAACATAGATAGGTCGAGAATCTTATAAGCCATATGATATATTTCTAATAAATTAATAAATCAATTATTTTTTAATAAATGGTCTAAAAATTGGATTGACATGTTCTAATAAATGGATTGGCATGGTCGAGCCAATTTGGGTGAATGATGGATTTCCTTGATATTCTTTAATGGTAATATCTTATCTATCTTGTTGTCATCTTAATCGATCATATAGCTAGAGTATATATTACTTTTTTTTTGTTTTCTTTTTCATTTTCAGGATATAATGGACAAACTCACATGCTTCTTTAAGGAAAGTGAAGGTATGTTGATCTGTGCAACTGGCTTGGTAGCAAAAGCATCTATTCGTCACCAAAGGCCGGTGGAATACGAGGTTTGCATTTACAAAGTATATGCTGTTATATTAAGACTATTCGTATAGAGAGGAGTTATTTTGACACTTCACTAGTTTTCATATATGCACTCCACTTTTAAGTTATCTACTTAAAAGTAGAGTACAAATGGTAAAATATGTTGAAAAGTGGAGTGCCGAAATCACATCCCTTTCTTGTTTTAATAACAGAAGGAATTTTCTCTTAATTGGCCTTTATATATATGATTCACCTTCTGGGTTAATGAATAAAAAAATTTGTATATGCAGGGCCGATTCGAAATATTATCACTTTCTGGTAGCTTTTTAAAAACTAGCACCAGTATGACGCCTTCCGTCTCGATTCAACTAGCAAAAGCTGATCATGAAACCTTTGGGGGATCTCTTGCTGGGAAATTGACTGCAGCATCACCAATCCAGGTTTGCTGGCTAGATACCTTACTTTTTTTTTTTGAGTTATACGTATATTGTAAATTAATTATTATGGAATGAATTAAGACAAACTATGTATTACAATATATTATCAATGATTCTCAGGTAAGGAGGTCCTTACTTTTTTAAGTTCTGGAGTTTTGAGCTTAGCCGTCAGATTAGATCATCAACCGTCAGATCTGTTTTAAATAATTTGATCTGACGGCTGAGATAAAAACTCCGTAACTTAAAAAATAAAGATCTCCTTAGCAGAGAATGTCTGCGTAGCTAAACAAGTGCTCATATATACATGGATACGTACATGATCGAGTACGTTATGTATGTATTATTGTTTCACTAATTAATCCTCTAAAGTGAAACACACTAATTATTTGTTTCATGTTTATTGCAGGTTGTAGTTGCTCGTTTTCGATGAACAAGGATGTTTCGAAATATGTGGAAGGTTGTCAATAAGATTAGGCATAATATTTCTTTGGTCTGGGGACTAGGAATATAATAATATTATGAATAGGGCCAAATGGGTAACAGCCTTTTCTCCTAATTTAGTGGGATAATTTCCGGTTTATGCTTTCTCTCATGTTCAAACATGAGAGTGATTACTATCACCAGATTTGCTTCTGCAGTCAAGTTGCTATTAAAACAGAAGTAGTGTTCTTCGTATGAACCTTTATATATGTAAGACTGGATTCTGAGTCTGTCTTTATTTAAAAATCTGAACAATTATGTGTCTTTCGTCCTTTACCAACTTTTTAAGGTTTTGCTTAGAGCAAGTCCACCCGTTGGGTCAGGGTCGCTGGGTCACTGGGTCACTTACTGTTTACTGACTTTTTGAAGGTTGTTTCCACCCGTTGGGTCAGGGTCAGGGTCACAATTTATTTATTTACATTATTTAATTTTTATTTATTTATTTTATTACAAATGTTAAGGATATAATACCAATAAATATATATGATAAAGATTTTCAATGCTAATATTATTTTTGTAAAGATTTATTTATTATATACGCAATATTATTTTTTAAAAAAATACAAAATTATTACCATCCCATGTGTTCAAGATCCATTCACCACATTTCTTTTATTGAAATTATAACCTACCGATAAATTCAAACAATATTATTTTTGTAAAAAAAATACAAAAATTATCACCGTCCCATGTGTTCAAAACACATCCACCGAAATTGTTTATTGAAATTAGAACCCACCGACAACTTTATTGAATTCAAGCAATATTATTTTTGTCAAAAAATACAAATATTACCACCGTCCCATGTGTTCAAGACACATTCACCGAAAATTTTTATTGAAATTAGAACCCACCGACAACTTTATTGAATTCAAGTAATATTATTTTTGTCAAAAAATACAAAAATTACCACCGTCTCATGTGTTCAAAACACATCCACCGAAAATTTTTATTGAAATTATAACCCACCGACAACTTTATTGAATTCAAGCAACATTATTTTTGTCAAAAAATACAAAAATTACCACCGTCCCATGTGTTCAAAACACGTCCACCGAAAACATTTATTGAATGAAGAATTACTATAAATAAACTTCATTGTTCTATTTCATTCACACACAACCTTATCATTCTCATCTCTCACTCATTACACATTTCTTCTCCTTCAATTATTCTATGAAGAGGTTGTTGAATAAGGTTCGAAAGTTTCGTGACGAAGAAGATGAAGACATGATGGCCAACAATGCAATGGTCCTCGGAGCAATAGCTAACTATCAGTCACAAAATCAGCCTCGTATGCGAGGTTCTCACGTGGGGCGTGCACCAAATAGGGAGAGATTCAGGGAAGAACAGGGCAACAACTTGATGCAAGACTACTTTATCCAACGTTCGGTGTTCAGTGATGTACAATTCCGAACACGATACAGGATGAGTCATGATGTTTTCAATCGCATATTTGCTGATCTTTGCCAATACGATTCATACTTTGTTCAAAAATCAGATGCCACCAAAAAAGTAGGTCTACTACCCCAACAGAAGATGACCTCTTCCTTGCGAATGCTTGCGTATGGTGCTTCAGCTGATGCTTGTGATGAGTATTGTCGAATCGGTAAATCTACCTCAATTGAGTCGCTACAACGATTTTGTAGAGGAATCGTTGCTATCTACTCAAAGGAGTACCTCCGCGCTCCCACTGCGAATGACCTCAGGAGACTTCTCGCCAAAGCTGATAAGAGGGGATTTCCAGGTATGATTGGGAGTATTGACTGCATGCACTGGCAATGGAAGAATTGCCCATCAGGTTGGGCTGGAGAATATAGTGGTCGAAAACATTTTCCAACTATCATCCTTGAAGCGGTCGCGTCGTATGACACATGGATATGGCATGCATTTTTTGGTACTCCTGGTGCGTGTAACGACCTCAACGTATTGGCACAATCACCGTTATTTGATGAACTTACTGGAGGTCGTGCACCTCAAGTTTTATATCAAGTAAATAAGATTGACTACAATATGTGCTACTATCTCGCTGACGGTATATATCCAAAGTGGGCTACTTTTGTGAAATCAATTCAAAGGCCTACACTTGAAAAAGATATCTTATTTTCCAAATGCCAAGAGGGGTATAGGAAAGATGTTGAAAGATGTTTCGGTATTTTACAATCACGATTTGGCATTGTCAGAGGAGCTGCTCGTGGGTGGGATAAAGAGGATCTTCGGTATATCATGTTGACTTGTGTTATTTTACACAATATGATAATTGAAGATGAGAGACCCGATGATGAGTTGGAGTCCGATGAAGAAAATGAGGACAACATGATGCCTAGGAAAGCTTCGGTTTGGGAGCGTCTAACTACAGAAAATTTCGAACCTGTTGGTAGGGATGGACATAATATTGAAGGTTTCATGGATCGCTACCATCATATTAGATCCGAGTATGCTCATTCAAGCCTTCAAAATGATCTCAAAGAGCATCTATGGCACATGAAAGACAACATGCGTCGGTAGTTTGATAATTTCAATAATCTCCAATTGTGTAACCAAGCTTCATTTGTTTGTATGCTTTTTGTTTGTTTGTGTGGCTTTTGTTTTTAATTTGAATAAAAATGGTATTTTGTCTTTATGATTAAATAGCTTATGAATTTAAAACAATAACACAATTTTTATTTCATGACATTTATATTACATAAATAACAAGCCAAGCTTAGGAATAACAACGAATAACTTAAAAAACATTATTTGAAATACGAGGAGCTTCATATCGGGTTGGTGGAATCACCAGTGGAGACACCATCTATAATTGGTTGCATGGTTGAGCCACCAGTTGGTTCATTATCCTCGTTTTCATACTTTTCAGCAATTTTTTTTGCTTTCTTCGCCAAAACTTCATTCTAATTGGTGACATTCCACTTGTGTTCATCTCCATAATTTGCTCTTCCCTTTCAATAGTCCGCATTGCTCTATCGTCCATCATCAATGCCTCTTTTCGCAACTTCATTTGCTCTTTTCGAATTTCTCGTTGTTGTTCGAACCAAACCTGCTGGCGAAATTCTTCTTCACGTTTTTCTCTTTGTGCAACTAATAATGCTTGGTTGGCTGCCATAGTCTCTACGGCTAAAGTCATCCGCTCTTGGTCATGGGTGGACTTCTTTCCTTTTCGGTTAGCTTCTTTCGCAACCTTCTTACCAAGAGGCCTTACAGAAGGGCTTGGAGATACATCAACAATTTCTTCATCTTCATCTATATCCAAATGAACACTACCATCAGTTTCTGATGGTTGTGTATGCACCTGTTGACTTCCTCCGATCGGGCCACTTGTGACATCATCCGAATGGTCTTTGAATTGTTGAAAGCCTTTCACGATGTCATAACATAAGTGATGAGTGAATGGTTTGATAGGTAATTTGACCCTTTGACAATCGTCTCGATAATACATTTGTGCTTGGCGCTCCTATGTAATTTGTAAATAAATACTTAATTAGTAACAAAATAAATAACACAACGAATTATAAATATTCATAACAAATTATATTTAAGCAAATTATAAAAATAAATAACAATTTTTAAATACAAGTTATTTTTATCAATTAATTAAATTTTATACTTATTGATAAATATTTTACATTTATGCTATATACAAAATATATTACCTCATCCATCAAATTAAAACCACTCTTGTAAAATTGACGCGCTTTCCTAACCGAAGAATGCCACAGAAGGAGTTATCGCTTCATAGTTTTCCATCTATTAGTCATTCCTTGGGCCGATCGGACATCTTCCGGATTTCCACTCCAATTTTGTACATAGTGTCGGTGAACACTTGCCCATAACTCATCCTTCGATTGATCTTTACCTTTTGCCGGATCATGACTAACAAATCTCCAAGACTCACACAATTGGATATCCTCGTTTATTGACCATCTTGTACCCGAATTTCCAACTCTTTTAGACATATCGAAATGAAAAAAAAAATATTGGGAGATAGAAAGTATTGGAAGGGGGGTGTATGCAGCTAGGAAATACAATTTTTTTTTGTGTTAAGCTTTAGATGTAAGATTATGTATTTATAGGGTTTTAAACTTATTTAGCCGTTGAAGAACTCAGAAAATTTTCAAATGACCGTTGGAGCAAATTCATATCTGAGCCGTTCATTTTCAAACTCAATTAATCTAAGGGCTCTCATCAAAGAGTCGTTCCTTGTTTTCCTCCCTTGTGGCTGCAGACAACCCACGTGCAGTTCCATATGACAGCCCCATGTGCTCTTTGAATTCCCTGCCAGCCCCATGTGCAATGGTTGCCACTGTGGCAACAAGTTAATTGCCTGGGCTCATTCTCACCTATGTATTGCCCTAGGTTGAATTATGCCTGGGCATAACAACACTGCTGGATCAATTTTTTTTGCCCCTAGGGGCTAGATCTAGGTGTCAACTAGTCACAATAAAGCTGGCGGACTTGCTCTTAGAACTTTTTTAAGACAATCCTGTTGAATGGAGCTGTTGCATCAGCATGAATCATCATTCCACAAGCATCCTTCCGTGATTTCCTCCGCATTTCCCGCACTTAGACTCACTTTAATTTACATTTGTTTATTGTATACAACTCTATATATAGAGTAAACCTTGTATTGAAAATATTATGAATGAAATCATAAGCCGATCGAATTCAGCTTAATTGAAATCAGAATTCAACATGGTATCAGAGCGTTCGATCCTAAAATCATAGGACAACACTCTTTTGCTTGAATCCGTAAGCCAAATTTCACATCTCGTATTTCAAATCCCGAATCCGAAGTTCCTATCCTGAATCCGAAGTTCGTATCCCGAATCCAAATTCGAAGTTCCTATCCCGCATCCGAAGTTCGTATCAATAAACACCATAAACACCACCACAAACCAAAATTTCGAATCCTACCTAGAATCCATAAACACCAAAACAATTTTTTTTTTTGGTTGTTCTTAAAATTATTTACCCATCTAAAGCTCCTGCTTCCAACCGCGAAGGTTCATCCGCAGCACTCCACCGATCTTCGCCGCTCCGAACCACTCCACCGCAGCACTCCGAACCAGTCCAGCCGCGAACCTCTTCGCCGCTCCGAACCTCTTCGCCGCTCCGAACCTCTTCGCCGCTCCGAACCTCTTCGGCGACTTCGAACCATCCAGATCAGACCAAACTTTACAACTTCGAGCTCAAAGCAGACCGGATTTAGACTTCATTACCGACGAAGAGCTAAGGAGAAGAAATTTGGTTTGTTGCTGAACAACCTCCGGTTGCTCGATTTTTTAAAGGAAGAAAAGAAAAAAGAAGGAAGTTTGTTCACTGTTGTGTGTGCAATTGTGCATTGCCGAAAGCAAACAAAAGAGGAGGAAAAGTTGGAAAAATAAAAAAGGAGGGCACGACAGAAAGAAAGAGGAGCCACCAAGAAAGAAGAAAAAAGGAGGAAGAAATGGACAAGCAGAAAGCTAAAAGAAATAGAAGGGAATATTTTTTTTTCTTGAGTGGACTAGCGGAGAGTGGAAGCAGCCAGGGAATAAAGAGTGGAGAGAAAAAAAAAATCGTGGGGCCCACATTTTTTAGTATATATATAACACAGAATTTCTTGGAGTTTCAGTTATGGATGCCACTCGCCGTCAACAATTTTGTACAACAGCACTGGCAATCGATGAATCTGACATTGCTCTTACTGCAAACGTAGCTCACCCAGGTAGCATTGGTAAGGCTAATATTTCCTCTGCATATATAATACATGAATAATTGACACAGGTGCATCTGATCACATGACCAATAATTCAAGTCTTGTCCATTCCATCACTAAATCCAATCAGTCTGTCATTTCTACTGCTAATGGCAGTGCCTCTCAAGTTACTGGAGAAGGTCCTATTGCTTTATCAGATAAGCTTACCTTAGATACGGTTCTTATTGTTCCTTCACTCGCATACAATCTTTTATTTGTTAGCCAGATTACCTCAGCACTTATATGTATTGTGATTTTCTATCCGACATTTTGTGTATTTCAGGATATTCTGACAAAGCAAATTCTTGGTACTGGTGTTAAAAGGGGCAAACTGTACTACTTGGACTTGACTGATAATGGTTCTCAATTGTTAAGTCAGGCGAATCAAACTGAGAGAGTTGAAGATGCCGAGACAAAAGTCTGGTTGTGGCATCGCAGATTGGGACATCTATCTTTTAGCTATTTGAGGAAGCTGCAACCCCACTTGTTTTCTCACTGCCGCAATTCTGAGTTCAAATGTGACATTTGTGAACTGGCTAAGAGTCATCGTATTTCATATCCACCAAGTCCTACTAAAAGTTCTGAACCATTTATGGTTATACACAGTGATGTTTGGGGTCCCACTAAAACTCCTACTTTTGGTGGTGCTCGGTACTTTGTTACGTTTATTGATGAATGTACTCGAATGATTTGGATAACACTTCTCAAGAATAAGAGCGATGTCAGTGCAGTCTTTCAGGGCTGTCATGGCATGGTCGCCACACAAGCCAGAAACCCATCCGGGTACTTCAATCCGATAATGGCGGGGAGTTCATCAACTCCTCTCTTGCTGAATTTCTTCGTAGTCATGGGATTCGCTACCAAACCTCATGCTCTTACACTCCTCAACAAAATGGGTTGGCTGAGAGGAAGAATCGACAACTACTAGAAGTGGTACGTGCCTCTCTCTTTGGCATGAATATGCCCCGATCATATTGGGGTGAAGTAGTGCGCTCTGCTGCGTACCTCATCAACCGAACACCCTCAAGTGCCATTGATTTCGAAACTCCGCAACAGAAGCTTCGAAATCTTCTCTCAGCTCCATCGTTACCGAATCTTGAACCTCGTGTATTTGGTTGCACAACATATGTTCATATTCCGAAGCAAAAGCGCAGCAAACTTGATCCTTGTGCCCAGAAATGTGTCTTCATTGGTTATTCAGATTTTCAGAAAGGCTACCGGTGTTATCATCCTCTCTCAGATACACTTCATGTCACATTAGATGTCTCGTTCCGTGAATCTGAACCTTACTATTCAGGGGGAGTTTCTGAGTCTCCTCTACAGGGGGAGAGTCAAAGTGAAGAGAATACTCAGTATGGGGGACAAGAATTCCTGGATTTGGAAGATTTAGAAGCACAACTATATCACAGTCATTTCAATGATCGGTTGCCAGTACGTAATAACCAGTCACCAGAGGCAGATGAAATCCAGATGATTGACAATCGGTCACCAGAAATGAACGATCGGTTGCCAGAGATCAACAACCGGTCATTAGAAGCAACAGAACTTTGAACTATCAACAAAGAGTCTCCAAGTAGTATTGAAGACACATTGCCTTCTTTGCCCCTTTCTACACCAGAAACCGAAGAATTTGCACAAGATGTCCTTCACCAGGTAATATCTGAACCTACTCTTGATAATCCAATTGTAAGTGAGTTACCTAACCCTAGTGTTAATAACCCTACAGTAAGAGTCGAACGAAGGTACCCATTAAGATCGAACCAGGGTATTCCAAAGATTCAGTATGATCCTGATCCTAAAGCTAAAACCAAGTATCCCATAAGTAACCATGTGTCTACCCACAGGCTGTCTGAATCATATGCACTTTCTGTTAATCAATTATCTGCTGTATCTATTCCTAGAAATATGCAGGATGCGTTGGTTGATCCAAAATGGACCAAGGCAATGAACGAAGAAATGGAGGCATTGCAAAAGAGTGCTACATGGGAGCTGGTAACTTTACCTAAAGGAAAGAAGACTGTTGGGTGCAAATGGGTGTTCACGGTAAAGCTTAAAGCAGATGGCAGCATCGATAGGTACAAAGCAAGACTGGTTGCTAAAGGGTACACACAGAAGTATGGGGTAGATTATCAGGAGACTTTTGCTCCAGTGGCTAAGATGAATACAGTTCGGATACTCATCTCATTAGCTGCAAATCGAGATTGGCCTCTAAAGCAGTTTGATGTGAAGAATGCATTTCTCAATGGCGAATTGGAAGAAGAAGTGTACATGGATCCACCACCTGGAGCCAAGTGCAATCCCTCAAATATTGGTAAGGTATGCAAATTGAAGAGATCGTTGTATGGGTTGAAACAGTCCCCGAGGGCTTGGTTTGGAAGATTTTCCAAATCAATGAAGGTGTTTGGTTATAAGCAGTGTAACTCAGATCACACCTTGTTTATCAAACATAAAGCAGGAAGAATGACAGCTTTAATTGTGTATGTTGATGATATGGCAGTAACAGGTGATGATCCAGAAGAAATGGAGGCTCTACAACAATATTTGTCGAAGGAGTTTGAAATGAAGGATTTGGGTGAACTTAGATATTTTTTGGGCATTGAAGTTGCAAGGTCCAAGCAGGGGGTCTCTCTGTCACAAAAGAAGTATGTATTAGATCTTCTGTCTGAAACTGGAATGCTTGCTTGCAAACCAGCAGAAACACCCATAGAGATGAATCACAGATTGGGAGAATATCTTGATCAAATTCCAACATATAAAGGAAGATATCAACGTCTAGTTGGAAGATTGATTTACTTGGCACATACACGACCAAATATTGCTTATGCTGTCAGTGTGGTGAGTCAGTTCATGCATGCGCCAAGTGAGGAACATATGGATGCAGTGTATCGGATACTGAAGTACTTAAAGAATGCGCCTGGTAAAGGTTTGCTATTTTCCAAGAGTAGTGAACTGGAAGTAGTGGGCTACACTGATGCTGATTGGGCTGGAGACCAAACAAACAGAAGATCTACCTCGGGATATTTCACCTTTGTGGGAGGTAACTTGGTAACTTGGAGAAGCAAGAAGCAGAAGGTTGTTGCAAGGTCGAGTGCAGAAGCAGAATATAGAGGCATGGCTCATGGTGTCTGTGAATTACTCTGGATAAGAAATGTTTTGAAAGACCTGAGGATTAAGTACAGGGAACCAATGGAGTTACATTGTGATAACAAGGCTGCTATTGAAATAGCACATAATCCGGTACAACATGATCGTACGAAACATGTGGAAGTTGATCGTCATTTCATCAAGGAAAATCTTGATCGAAAGATCATAAGGTTCCCATTCGTTCAGTCAGAAGATCAACTAGCAAATGTTCTTACCAAAGCTGTATCCGGACGAGTGTTTAACAGCTCAATTAACAATTAACAAGTTGGGCATGATTGATATCTATGCTCCAACTTGAGGGGGAGTGTTGAATGGAGCTGTTGCATCAGCATGAATCATCATTCCACAAGCATCCTTCCGTGATTTCCTCCGCATTTCCCGCACTTAGACTCACTTTAATTTACATTTGTTTATTGTATACAACTCTATATATAGAGTAAACCTTGTATTGAAAATATTATGAATGAAATCATAAGCTGATCGAATTCAGCTTAATTGAAATCAGAATTCAACAAATCCTTGTTTTGAACACCAAATATAGAGGGATTTCAATTAGCATGCATGGAACATCATGTAGAATGTGTGAGATTGTGGAATGGTTTATTTCTATTTATACTGTGAATTGTTTCAATAATTGAGAGGCTGCCAGACTGCACAAAGGAGAATGCATGAAAATTAACAAAATCTTAAACAATCATTCCATATGCATCCACATGAACTAGTGAAATATATGATGTATCAAACAGTAATTTGGAAAAGTTAGCAAAATACCAGCCATTCACATGATTATCATTGTTCTTAATTAAATTATTAGCAGGAGAACAAAATTATTATTGACTTAGTTATTACTTGGTGGGCAATGCTAACAATCCATATATATAAGGCCTACTGAGAAATCTTGTATATCATACCACATCTGGTGCATGGCATGTGGCTTCTATTGCAAATATTGCATCAAAAGTATTATCAGGAAATAGCATTTTCATAAAGTCTGCCTGCATCATCAATAACATATAGCTGATCAACTCCAATTTCCAATTTCAAGTCTCATATTCCATGACAAAACTAGAAATTGATCTATGAAGGAAACACAAAGCATAGTAGAAAGCATCAAATATTCAACTGCTGGAAAGTGGTAATGTGACTTTGTGACATAAAGCATATCTGACCTTGACAAAGTTGCAACTTAAAGGGAAAATTATTATACATGACTTTAAAGTTATAATAGCTTAGATAAAGAAACCTTATGTCCTTCCTTTAGACCCAGTTGCAGAGCAAGAAAATGCTCGTGCCGCTTGATGCTCTCTTTTAGGGACTCTTCCTTCCATCTACCAATATAATGACCATACACATTACTCATAAACACTTTAATCATGTAGCAATAAGCATTTGCATACATTCATAATTTCATATTAATTATAGGAGTAGAAAGAGAGGCCAAGGAAAAATGATGGAAATAATTTCTCCATATATACCTTGGTGCAAAATGGAAGGACTCACCCCATCCATATTCATAAAAGCTTGTGACAAGATCATAGTATTTGTTAACCTAAAAATACCATTATCAAACCCATAACAGTAGTGAAATTCAGAACTTAATATTTAAGCTTCTGGAAAACCAAGGAAACCAACAATGAGTTAAACTGTACCCAAATTCTAAAAAAACATCAACTGCCACATGGCTGAAATAAGCACAAAACATGAAACATCAAAACCAATTCAAAGTCACCACAGAAAATGTACGAAAGGCAAAGGTGGAAACAGATTCAAAAAAGGAAAGTGATATTGATCATATAAGAAAAGATAAGACCCTATCTCAGTTAAATGCATATGCCCAAAGAGAAAAAGCAAATTGTGGCAACTTTTAGTTTAACTGCTGTCTAACTGTAATACAAGATATCATAGACTGAAAAATTGTAAAAAGTGAGATTCTCTTACCATGTCAACATAGTTGGCTTTTATGTCTTCCTCATCCCCACCGTGATACTTCACATATCTTGTTTTGAACAAAGCAAAAATCTTGGTCATTTTATGAGTAACAACTTCAAAATGATAAAAAAAAACTACCCACATTCACACTTGAAATGGAGCTTGGCCATAAATTCTACACTCTACAGCTAGGAGTAAAAGAAGCTCAACGAACCCATAAATTACCGAAAGGGGTGTTTATTTGCAAAACCCAAAAACAGATCATGTTGTGTGACTAGAATTGGAAGGAAAAGAATGCAAGTAAAGACGTACTTATGGACAGCTGAAAGAACTTGGTGTTTCTCAATTTTCCCGCCAAGCCCAGAAGCCAGATCCAGTGCTCCTGATTTTGACATCTTCACTATAAACTGCTGCTTTACAAGTACACAAGTCAATGAATTAAGGAAGATCCAGTGCTCCTGATTGGAAGAGATCCCTAAATCAATCCAGTTCTAGCGGGTTTGGATCTTGCCGTTCATAGATGCGTGTACTTATATTTCTTGTACTATTTCTCCCCCATTTAACTGATGGTGTCGAGGGATCGCATATAAAATCACCCCAAAACAAACACGTCAGAGAGAAAGAGGTGCCCACCCAAATTTCGACAATTAGGGTTTCTGTCAATCCATCTGTCGATTCATTTCGTCTCGCAAATCCTCCTCCCTGGTAGAGAAAAAGCTCGAATTATCTATCGGGTACATGAATAGTGGTGGTACTCCTCTACTACTTTGTCTTTGCTTTAGCTCAGAATTTGAATGAACATAATCGATGGTTTAAGTAATTAAAGCCCATTTCTTGTAGACTTCTATTATAAATTCCAACCAAACTCTCTTAGAAACGATAGCAAGATAATTTGATTCATGGGCCGGAAGCGTACTAGAAGGGGTGAGGGTAAAGGAGGTTCTAGTGTGAATATGATCGACAGATTTAGCAATCTTCTGAAGAAAGTTGGTCTTCACCAGTGTTTTCAAAAGCGCGCCTCAGGCACGCCTTAGGGCGCAAAAGGCTCAAAATCCCCATTTATTCGCTTCAGTTTTGATAGCTAGGCGACGAAGCGCAAAAAGCGCGATTTTAAGGCGCAAAAGGCTAAAAAAGCGTACGCCCAAAAAAAAAAAGACAGAAGGGCTACGGATGATTCATTCTTTGTCTTTGAGATGATTGGTTTTGAAGGTGTAGCATTAGCCCCAAATCAAGATATGAATTGAGAGAAAAGGGAATAACAGAAGAAATCGAGGGAGAGAGAGGCAAATCTATGAGGATTTGATGAGAGACTGAGAGCTTTGGTTTTGTTGCAGACCCAAGATGCAGGACTGTAAAATCTGGAGAGAGAGAGAGAGAGAGAGAGAGAGAGAGAGAGAGAGAGTATTGCTTCATAGTGCGGCGGCAGAGGAGGGAGAGAGAGTGTGGTGAGCTGGGAGTGGGAGACTTGGGGAAAGGTAATTGTACTCCTTAATTTTAAATAGTAAACCAACGTGCTTTTGCTGTTACAAATTTACAATAGCACTCCTTAAATTTTCATATAATTACTGATTAGTATACAAGTATAAAGTAGCCAAAAAAAAAAAACTGTGAATAACTTCTTTTTTTATCTATAGTATTAGTGTTATATATATATAAGTATATTACTATACATAATTATATATATATAATTATATATAATCACTAATGTTTCAACATGCCTACATGTCTATAATGTTCTTACCAGCTAGAATAAACGTTCATATTTATGTTTAATGTTACAGGCTGCGTACAGGGAAGAACCTATGCAACCTCAATTAGATGAGCTTTGGTCTTTGCATATGGGTATTGGGAGCTTGACTGATGAGCTAGTCCCGGCAGTCGTCTCTCTTTTAAGAGGAACACCAAATCTGTGTACTTTATACATAGGTTATAAACCAACTTCACTCGACCCTAAATCTAATGTAAGTTATCTCTCAGAGTATCATACTTATCATTTGCTTTTAAGACAATGGAGTTTTCCTTTCTTTTATTTTATTTTGGTGAATCTTTTTTTTTTTTTTGGAAATTGAGTTGTTGTCTTCTTTCTTTACAGACATCTGGGTTTGATATGGAATATTGGAAGATGCAAAACCTGGCTTTTATTCCTCAGGTTGAGGAGGTTATCATAGAGCTTAGTGCTGGGTCTAATGGAATTGAGTTAGCAAGGTATATACTTGAGCATGCTGAGACCCTGGAAGAAATGGTCATTAGGTATTTACCCGAGCAATCTAATGGTATAGGGATCTTAAAAGAAAGTAAGATGATCTCAAATCCCTTGGTTACTTTTGAGGAATACTAAAGGTCAGTTTGCTTATTTTCATAGTCTTCATATCTGTTTATCTTATGATGTCGAAACCGAAGTGTGAACATTGATAGATCCATTTTGGAATTTTTATTGAATGAGAGGGTATTGGAACCTTTATGGTCTTTCTTCGTTGACCTTTGTGTGCTCCTATATTGTTGTGTTTGCTTTACCTTATGCTGATTTGACTAATAATCTTAGCTATGGATGATCCTACTGGCTGAGACAGAGGAAGCATGAGCTCTGTTTTGTTTGTTTACTTTAGGTTTTTACATTGTTCATCTATCCATATTGATAAATATTGGAATAATTGGTAGCGTGCAAGTCTCAGGGGGATGAATCTATCTTCTTTGCTAGTAAATTTTCTAAGAATGACTTCTGTTTGAACTCATACATGGTTATCATTTGTCATGGGATAAATTGTCTCCTATATTATATGGTGCATAAGGCATCAAGTATGACTCCTTGTACACCACCACCTATACGGCTATACATCCTTAAATCACCTGGAAACTTGGATCACAATGACAATAACAAGTTAAATGGTTCAACAAATGTATGACTATTATATATATATATTAGTGATATATATATATATATATATATATATATATATATATATATATTAGTGAATAGGTTGCCGGAAGCCAAACGGACCGAGTCCCGAACCACAGACCGTCAGTGCAGTGGTCAGGTTTAGGTTCGCAAAATGCTATGCCTCATCTTGCGATTGACAAATACTATTCGTAGTCCTCTTTAGTCCATCTACACACAACTCGGAATTGATATGCAAAGTTTTGAATTATACTTCTGAGATATATAGTGACAAGTTTCGATGAGAAAAAGTGTCGACTCACATTGAGGAAATTGTTAAGACCCCAATGTGCCTTTACAAACTTACACACTCGATCATATTTCAAGATCTTGTACTCCACAATACTATAGAGAGCCAGCCGGTACCAATCCCCTCCCAAAACGAAAAACTACTGGTATCTAGAGACTTGGAAAAACAATGACATTGTCTAAGACAGGTCCACACATATGACCAAAATCATGAAGTTTTGTGTGATAGTATGCACTGTAAAATGTTATTCTAGTACTTGGTGAAACTGCTTGGAACTTGAAACTTGCAGTTCTAAATCCACCTTTGCCTTGAGACACATAAGGAACTTTTAGGGTTTCCTTAGCAGCAAAGGCTTCAACCATCATCGATCCGTGACAACCATTCTTTGCATCTCCAATGGTGAAGGTAAGATTGTAGAATTTGTTTGGGATTGTTCTAATAATTTGAGCAATGGCACTCTCTCTTCCTGCAACCAATTCAACCGCGGCGAATCCAACTGGAACTGAGAAGTGTTTCCTGTCAATGTACTTCACAGGCTTTAGGGATTCAATGATCCATCCGGGCAGTGGTGAAATTTGGTCCAGTGTCTTTGGTGGGAGGAGGACTCCCGTTGAAAAGTTCTTGAACACATGAGGACCGTTTTCAAAGCCACCGTTTTTAACAAGATTACCTGCAGAGTGAATATGTTTAAGTTATACTATTAGAGTGACTATATTCTTTGATTTTAACCCCCCAAAAAATAATTTTCCACGTAATTTATTACTAAATCAAAAGCAAGTGAAACTCCCATCAAATTTTGAAAGCATACCTCTTATATACTTCTGAGGAAGTATGATCTCCTTGATAGCAATAGCATCCAAGAGAGGACCACAAGCAGGGTCTTCCTGAATCCCAGGGTTGTGGAACGTAACCCTTACAAGCTTGGAAGTTGCCTTAAAAGCCCAGGCATAGGTGTCACCCCCATCACTGCTATACAGGGTCTGAATGGAAAGCTCTGCAGACTGGCCTGGCACCGACACCCTCAGCACCTCGTCTTGGGCACAAGTCCTTGTGGTACCAAAAGTGAGGGAGTAGACTGAACCTGGGTTCACATTCACGTTCTGAGAAATGGAGGCCTCGTTGCCCAGCCTCACAGCGTGGACGCCACGTGGTACCGGAAAGTAGAAGCCACCCGGCTGCGGTCCACCTACGATGTACTCCACCAGGCCGTCGATTTCCCACTTCGGGAGCGAGTGTTTGCCGACGATGACTGTTTTCTTCAGGTTTGAGGAACTGGGTGATTCTTCGAAGTGCCCATTTGGTAGTTCCCCTAAAAAGAGAGATCATATTATTAGGATATTAATTGTAAAACAATAATAATAATTATAACCAAGGTTCAAAAAATTGCTAGGCGCTAGGCGGGCGGTGGACAGGGGCCTAGCGCCTAGAGGCCTAGGCGAGAGCCTAGGCGGGGACTAGGCGTTTTTTTTTTACAACATATAATTATATAAATTATTATATATATTATCAAATATATATATATATATATTCACTTGGCCTCTTTTTATTTTTTTCTTTTATTTTTTCAATTATAGAGTTATGTACTTATATATAGTAAATTACTACATGTTATATGGACCAAGTACATTATATACTTTGTTTTTTCACTTAACCAAGTATATAATTAATAATTATAATATATATGGACCATCAGACCTTTTCCTTTTTTTATTATTATTTTTTTCTTCTTTCTTCTTTCTTCTTCTTCTTCTTCTTCTTCTCTCGCGCAGCAGCTCTCTTCTTCTCTTTATTTTCTTCTCCTTCTCTCACGAACCTAGCTGACCACCTCCCTTCTTTTTTCTTCTCTTCTCACCCACCCACCCACCTGACCACCTCTTTCTTTTTTCTTCTCTTCACCCGTTCACCCCAAACCCACAACTTCTTCCTCCTCCTCTTCTTCTCTTCCTCGCGCGTGTGCAAGATCTGAAATATTTTTTTTTATTTCCATCGCCGCCCAAGCCGCCCAGCCCCTTCCAAACCCGCCTAGGGCCGCCTAATCGCCGGATTTTGGCCGCCTAAGTCCCTTCCGATTATCTTGGCCGATTGGCCATTAATCCAGGCGGAGGAGTGCCGACTAGCGCCTAGGCGCCGCCTAGGCCGATTTTTCGAACCTTGATTATAACCAGCTCTTTAATTTGTAGCATTTTGCAAAAGAACCTTTTTGTAAGCGTATAGACTATAGAGTATTGGTCTCCAAAGATATAATTTGCTTCATAGAATTAGTTCAATTAGATCTAGTTAGATCCCGGAAACTTGAGCTGTTATCAATAATGTATAATTTTTTTTAAAACTCCACTCATGATTTCCACTGTGTTTGTTTTTACAAATAACCAATAAACCACTGTTCACCAGCTAACAATGTATAACTTCTTTTCTCAGCATAAATGCAGAGCAACTAAAGCTACTAATACCAACAATCACTATACCCCAAAAGTTCAAACAGTTACAAAATGAGCCAAAATTACATCACACAAACTCAGAAGATATAGGAAGGAAGGTCAGTTTAGAAACAAAAGCATGCAACTCTATGGTCAAGTAAGTCGAGTTAAGAGTGTGAGCCATGCATTAAAGTAGTTATTCAGCTAAATAAACGATTAGTCGAGTGCATGATCACACAGTACCGTTCTAAAATTTTAGCCATAACATGTTGCACTTGTAATAACACTTCCTATAAGTATAAGAAAAAAGAAAAAAGACAGGAAATTAAAGAAGGCAGTGTTTAATTACCATCGAGATGTAGAGTAGCAGCTGCAGAAGCATAAGCACTGCAGAGAGAGAAAATGGCCAGAAAGCAAAGCAACAAAGACAAAGGAGCCATATCGTTTTGAAGTGGAAGCAGCTAAGCTAGAATGGCCCTTATATAAACAAAGAGAGAAAGTTCCACTAGTAGGAAATTTAAAAATGAAAGAGCCTGCAATATTATACATTTGAAGTTGGAAAGCAAAGAAGATAAGTCTCCGGAGAGGCAGCCCTTTCCATGTTCAAAGGGGCGCCAAATTAGCCGCGAGATGTGTCTGTTTGTCTCTGATTTTAAGACTTGAAATCTTGCTTTTCCCATATGACCCATTATTGGTTACCGTGATTTGCTCCTCTAGAATACTTGATTGGACCGAAAGTTCTATAATACTCCCTAGTATTAAAACTCCCTCACTCTCAACCCTTAGATTAGATGACTTCCACCCCCAAAGACCCCCTGCAAAAGGCACCTCCTCTCCCCCCTAATTGTGAACCATTGGATCTTGGGAGTTTTGATACTCCCAAGCATTGTAGAAAGTTCCTGATTGGACCCTTCGGTCCATTATTTCTCTACTTCAAAGCTATTGTTTATGCAGCACAGAGCTAGTCTCAGGCTGTGCCACATGTTATGACTGAAAAGGAAAGGGTGGGATATGATACTTCAATTTGAAATTTGATAATTTAGTATGCACGGAAGATGTACTAGTTTCGTACAAACCTTGATCCAAAGATCATGTGCTACACTTTGCTGTCCACATTGGATTGAAAGCAACTGGGATTAGATGTGATTTCTTTGCACATGCAAGGAGAATGGGAGTTCTAATCATCTATGATGGTTCATAGTTAAGAGAAACATAGGTGGGAATGGAACAGTACGTGTGGTTACCCCCTTCTTCTATTTTGTCTGCTTTGTGAAAGGTTGATTTACGGTTGACATGAAAGGAGAACAAAAAATATATATATTAGCTTTTCGATTGAAGTTAAAATATTGAACTAAAAAATTTAAACATTATTTTGAAAAGAGCTCTAGATCACCACACTATAAAATTGATAATTTGTATTTAGTTGATATAACTTAATTCTGTTACGAGTTATGACGGACAACCAAGTGGAATAGGAAAGAAGAAAATTAATGTTGCATATGTATGACATTAACTTCTGTGTCAAAAATGGGAAGACAGCAAAAATAGGGAAGGTTCTACAGTGCTCCCTAGCACCAAAACTCCCCCGGATCCAATGGCTTGAAATGCAGGGGGGGGGGTTTTGGGTTGGTGACTTTGAAGAAAAGTCTATAAATCTAAGGGTTAAAACCTAGGGAGTTTCAATGCTTGGGAGCATTGTAGAATTTTCGCAAAAATAGCACCCTAATTCCTTTTCTTTTCTTTTTTTAACAGGAAATGGTCAAGATTTTAGTTTAGTATTATTTATTATTTTTATTTTTATTATTATATTTAAAGGGAGGTGTGTATGTGTTGCTTTTGAAGGACATGAAGCCGAGTTTTGTTAGTAACTAAGTTATGAATTTGTCTAGATTTTTCTTTTTTTTTTGTTGAAATCAAGATTTCACTTCTTGTTTCATTGTTGAACTCAAGATTTCATTCGATCTTTATATTGATTTACAGTCAACATATGAATTTTATAGCAAATAATGGTATCAAATTGTAATTAAATCCACTTAATCATAACTAAGACACATCGTGTCATGATATTTTACATTAAACTAGTTCTGAGATGTAACCTAATTGTCATTGAACTAGTTCATCATGAAAAATTAATCATACGCCCAATTCTCAATACCAATTCACAAAATCCCTTTCCCTCATTAATTAAATACATATATACAAACTGCTAATGAGAATGATTACAGTAATAGTTGAATTTTCCTCTGTAGCTAGCCTAAGATCAAAGCAAATATTCAAGTTCCTGTTTCATTTTGGAAGAAGATTTTCCTCTTGTTTTTTGTCATGTGTAAGAGTATTCGCTTCTCTGTTAAAAAATTAAAAAAATGGTAGTTGTTAGTGTAACGATAGCAACTTTCGATTACATTGATAGATATAGTTTATCTACAGGTCATTAAGGCGACGTCCAATCATAGACATAATTCGAGTTGAACAATGGCTCAAACCTATATTGAAATTTGTTCCTTTCATCGATCCTTGCTTTTCATGTATGTTTTAATTCAATATATATTAGTTTTTGCTCCCTTCATCCTTTAATTTTTAATCCTACAGTTGAATATTTAGATGTCCATAATTATATTGTGCTCATTCTATTTCTTTGAAAGTTTAATTAGTACTTTATTAAATGTCAACATAATTTATTTTACCATGACAGTTAATTGATTTCGTTAATTTGATAAAGTGAAATTATACTTATATATTGACTCACCTGAAAGGATACGATAGAGAGAGGAAGAAGAAAGAAAACAAAAGAGATTAGAGAGAGAGAGAGAGAGAGAGAGGAGGAGGATGAACGTGGGGAGGGGAAAGAAACATAAGAAAAGAAAAAGAGGAGAAACAGTGAAGAGAGAGGGAGAAGAAATAGAAGAAAAGGAAGGAGAGAGAGGGGTAAAAACGGAAGAAACATAAAATCATTAAGGAGGGGCAAAATGGTCCGCGCACTATGTTATGTACAGTAGCCTCAAACTGCGTTTTAGTATATATAGAATTTGTTTCAATTTAGTAAAATGAGGAGTTATGTTTGCAAATGGTAGTGATGGTTGCTCAACTTGATTTGAGTACATTTCCTTCAAATCTTGTGCGTTCCTTAGATTGATAATAGATGGGGGTTGTGGCGGGCGGAGTTCTCCATTGCGATAGCTTGGCATGGTTTCAAGGTCGGGGGATGGCTAGGTTTGGGCCATTGGGCCTCATCTTACTTTACCTCTTTGTTACTTGCCTGGTTCGTATCCTAGTGAAAGTCCTCAGTAAATGTTTCCAAATTTTGTAACCCTAGGAACAGTAAGTGAGGACCAGCACAATGCTTCTCCTATATAATTGTGTTGTCTTATCCATAATTTCTTTAATTAGCAATTGAATTTATTAATTAGTATTTGACATACACACCCATAACAACACTACAAAATACTAATAAATCAATTAAGATTAGAGTTATACACATAAGGACATATTTCACAACCCATGTGCTAGAGTACAAGCCCAAACCCGAAATTTATAGGTACAATTACATAATTAGACGTTTCTTCATTTTATTTACAATTTTGTCATCTAGTCTCTCTCTCTCTCTTTATCTCCCTCCCTCTTGGTCTCTCCCTTCTCTTTTTCCGACGAAGTCCATCCAATTTCGACCTCCTCGAACACCCATAAACAACATAGCAGATCCAGCACAGCCATACAAGGAATTTCACGAACTTAATTTCGAAGAGATAGGAGATCTCTCTAGGTGTTCAAAGTAAATCTGCCGAAAGTAATGGTAGAGCATATTCCCGATCTCCGGCATCGATGGACGATGCTAAAGGTTGAGTTCGGCTACTCAAAGGCCAACGAGGTCTTATATGTTGACGGTGAGCCGTAGTTATGCTCGGAGGATGGCAGCTCGAGAAGAGAGAAACTAGATCTCTCTCCCCTCATTCTCCCTCTCCTCCGTGAATTCTGTCTCTCCTCGGCTATGCCTCTTCCTTTTCAATAGTTTATGAACTCAGGCATTGGTTCAAGACTTGAGAGTGAGTACCAGGCATTGGTGTATTGAACTTTTTACCGTCAAACACGAACTTAGTTTATCAACACTTTCATTTAATTGCTTTTTCTTTTTCTTTTTCTTTTTTGCCGGCAGCACAACACACATAAATTCCAATGTCAAGTCGAATGCTCCTTGGCTCTGCATGATTTCTTTTGTGATTAATAGAGGAACACGTAGCTATCTTCATGTAGCTCCTTTCTTTATTCACCAAATTAAAATCCATCACATGCCTTTATTTTGCATCTGATGAACTCAGATGCATGAATTTTGTGTTTTGAGATGTGAAAAAGATGAGAGAGAGAGAGAGAGAGGTGGAAATTGTAGTTTTCTTTGTGTAAGTGAAAGGGAGGAGCACAAGCATTAGCAATTCTTGCTACTTCGCCATCACAGCTCCTGCAACGTACTATAGAAGTAAGGGACACCATGTCTCTTCCATCAATCTGCTACTACACCATGTCTCTTCATAGTTGCTACTGCATGCTAGTTTTGATCGCTGCTACTGCATGTTAGTTTTGATAGCTGCTACTGAATGCTTGTCTTGATAGCTGCTATTGCATGGTATATGCTACTGCATATTTCTCGTGATAACTGCTACTGCACGAATATATGTTTCTACTACTTCTTGTGATAGTTAGTACTATACAAATATCTATTTATGCTACTGCATACTTCTCGTGATAGCTGCTACTGTGCGAATATATGTTTCTGCTACTTCTTGTGATAGCTGCTACTGCACAAATATATGTTTCCGCTACTGCACCGTATCTGCTACTGCATACTTTTCGTGATAGCTGATACTGCACGAATATATGTTTCTGCTATTGCATACTTCTTGTGATAGCTGCTACTGCACAAATATCTGTTTCTGCTAGTGCATGGATATTTGGCAACCCCCACTTTGAGTTTTGTTTTTTGTTTTTTACACATTTTGAGTTTCAAAACCAAAGCTTAAAAGAGGACAAAAACGTAATTCAGCACTTGCCACATTTTATCTTATGAACAACTTGTCCTTATGAGTAAAAAATGTATTTATATGTATGAATTAAAAGTTTGTGGACTTTGGAGAAAAATGAAGAGATGCCATGGGCTTTTTTGTAGTTTTCTAATAAAATTACTAGAGTCCATAGTTAACCATATGTAATAAAATTCTAGATGATGCTTTCATCCTCTTGCTTCTTCACATGTAATTGACAAGGGTTTCTCCTGGATTTCGGCCTGAAACACTCTCAAATTGGATTCAATCTATCTTTGGGAGATCGGCGATATTGTTCTCCTCTACCTTATAGTCTAAGCTTCTTTTTGAAATTTCCCTAGTTTTGGTACCTCTTGTTCGGCTATTCCGGTTTGATCTTGCATTTGTGAGTGGTTTCGGGGTTGGTTCATGTGGCTCTTAGTGTTGGTCTGGATTTTATGTGCAGGGTGTTTACTATCCAGATATCGTTTGCATCTAATTCATGATAGTTTTGTTCTTTGATCTCTCGAAAAGTTTTTGTAGCAAATTAATGAATATACATTAATTTCTCAGCTAAAGAAATTAACCAAGATGTAGGTTAACCGACAATGTCCATTTTGAGCCCGTTTTGATTTTGATTTTGAAATTAAAAAAACGGATGTCATTGGTGCAATTAGTGATTAGTACCAAAGAACCAACGTAGTCCATCTCTAGTCCTTGGTTTATCCTTAGAAATTGCCTAAAACAGACATGTTACATGGTAAACAAAAATGACCTATTTTCATTTTTGTTAATGTTATGAAAAGATATTATCTTTGTTCATCAATTATATACATGCATGTTGTCATTTATAGTACATTCTATATTTCTATTTATCCTTTCTCAGTCGGCCTTTTCTTTTCTTTTTATCCTGAAGTGGCTTTGCTTAGCCTCCCCCACACCATCACTCATGCACATGCCCTTCATACCGGAGTGGAGTGGAGCAGGGCCGGCCCAAAGGGAAGGCAACCAAGGCAATTGCCTTGGGCGTCACTTTAAACTTTAAAGAATGCCTCATATTTTAAGTAATTCTACAACAATCTACTTTTTTCAAATAACTTTTGTTTTATTTTTTTTGTTATTATCAAATAACTTTTATTAAACAAATGTCTGTTGCATACTGAAAAAGTGAAAATTGAGGCCTCAGACACATGAGATAAATCAGAATATGAAGCTCAAAACTAAAAGCTTGTCTTCTTCTCATTTTTTTTTTCTTTCTTCTTTTGTCTCACTCTATAACTACCCTTTATTTTTCTTTTCTTTTTTTCCAATCAAAAATCACTTTCTTTTAGAAAAATATATAAAGGGCACACACATAAAACCAGAATTCCATCAAAACATACATAACTAGAGTTAAGGAATTCATATAATAATTTTGCAACTCAACAACCAAAAAAAAAAAATCTGACATGAACATTTAAATATGATATTAATTAAAAAAAATTTGATATATCCAATTATGTAAGTCTCATTTTAATTTGGCCTTAGGCCTCGCTTCGCATCGGAACGGCCCTGAGTGGAGTCATGTCCTTTGAAAATGATTGAGAAAAGGTGTTCACACGGGACGGAGGCCGAATTATTATTCGACTCTATTAAGTTCTTTTCCACTCAAAAATTAAGTTGTTCTTTTTCTAATTCAAACATACACGCTTTTGATGATTATATGCAAGTTTCCGCAAATTGCTGTTCTTCATGTATGGAAAACATGCATGCACTACGGCCTTACCCAGTTATCGCTTCTCTAGCTATGAGCACTTGAATAATTGAAATGAGAATTTTAAAAGATAATGCTATAGTCAGAGAGGAGCAGCCTTCTTCATTTGAAAGTTGGCCTGTTGGTATACCCATTCTTGGGCTTCTGTTGTAGTATTCTGTTAGTTCTTTTCTTGCCAAAAAAAAAGTCAACAAACAAGGAACACAAGGGATGAATGAGACATGTAATCGCTCCTAGCGAAAGTCTTCAAAGGAAATCCCTTATTAATTTATTGGAGTTAAATCTTTGTTTGTTTTAATGTTTCCTAGAGAATAAGACATGTAAACGTTCTATTTTTTCTTATATAGGACGTCAGATCGATGTAATCGTTCTTATATAAGAGGACATCAGAGCGAACAAGACATGTAATCGTTCTTTTAATGTTTTCTTCTTATGTAATCGTTCTTTGTTCAGATTCCCTGAAGGGCCTAATTCCTACCTTCAAAAGCACAAAAACTTGTGAAAAACAAATCCGCCTTCCCTTTGACTCACCTCTACCTCGATCATGGCTGAACTTGTCTTTGATTTGGCAAGCAAGCTAATACAGAAGTTGGGTTCCCTTGCTCACGAAGAGATTTGCTTGGCAGGGGGAGTCAAAAATGATCTGCAAAGGCTTGAGCGCACCATGTCCTCCATCAAAAGTGCGCTCATGGATGCTGAAGAGAAGCGACTGCATAACGAGGGGTTACACAGTTGGCTACAACAACTTAAAGAAGTGTTCCGTGACGCTGAAGATGTGTTGGAATGTTGGATGAGTTTGAGTGCGAAGCTTTGAAGAGGCAAGTTGTAAAAACATATTACAACACTGGGAGAAAGGTACGTCGTTTCTTTTCGCCCTCTAATCCAATTGCTTTTCGTCTGAGAGTTGGTCATGAAATCAAGAACATAAGAGAGAGAATAGAAGAGCTTAAAGCTGATAAGGCTATGTTTGATCTGCTCACTAATCACCAAGGTCGTGATCATGATAGACCTGTACCACACATGGTTATGAGGGAGAATATGACCCACTCCTTCATTCCTGCTTCAGGGGTTATTGGTAGAGACTCTGACAAACAAGTGATTGTAAATCTTCTAATGCAACAAATTGTTGATCATCAAAGTGGGAATTCCCATAGTAGTATTGTCTCTGTTATTCCCATAGTTGGAATAGGAGGTCTGGGTAAGACCACACTTGCCAAGTTTGTGTACAATGATGAAAGAGTTGTTAGGCATTTCGAATTGAGGATGTGGGCGTATGTGTCAGCAGTGGACTTTGATATTTGTAGATTGATCAAAGAGATTCTTAGATCTGCATTAGGTGCAAAAATCAGTGATGAGTTGTCTATGGATCAATTACAAACAAAGCTACGGGAAGCTTTAAAGGATAAAAAGTTTTTCCTTGTCTTGGATGATGTGTGGAATGAGGATAGTATGAAATGGAGTGACTTGAGAGATTTGTTGATAGAGGGTGCCAAATTAGGAAGTAAAATCTTAGTGACAACTCGTAATCTCTCCGTAGCTTCAATCATGGGCACTGTAACACCATACAATTTGGCTAGTCTCTCTTATGAGCATTGTCTGTCATTGTTTACAAAATGTGCATTCAAGGAAGGTGAGGAGAAACAACATTCATATCTCTTTGAAATTGGAAAAGATATTGTGAAAAAGTGCGGAGGGGCTCCCTTGGCGGTGAAAACTTTAGGGAGTCAACTCTACTCAAAGACCGATGAACGTGAGTGGGAACTAGTAAGAGATTCTAAGTTATGGGAATTGGAGAGAGAGGATGGGGGTCACATCTTACCTGCTTTGAGATTGAGTTATTCTCAATTGCCTTCCTACTTGAAACCATGTCTTGCTTGTTGTGCTTATCTTCCAAATAATCGATCCAACTTTGCCAGAAAAAAAGATGGATCTCGATTTCATTCCCGGGAATTGATCCAATTTTGGATGTCTCATGGAATCCTTCGTGATAATGAAAATCTGAAGATGGAAGATGTGGGCGAGCAATATTTCAAAGAGTTATGGGCGAGATCTTTCTTTGAAAATGTGCAAGCTCATGAAGATGTATTGGTTTGCTATAAATTTTCTATGCATGATCTTATCTTTGACCTTGTACAATCAATGGAACAAGGTGAGTCGTGTGTGGTAGATTCTAGCACCAAATACATGGCTGAAAATGTTAAGCATTTGTCATTTTTGAAATTTGACAACAAATTAATGGTTTCAACCATGTTGCAAAAGTGTAAAAAAGTGCGGAGTATAACAGCGGATTATGAGGCGCCTCTGGATGAATCCTTCCTTGATACTTGCTTTTCAAAATTTAAGTATTTGAGGATGCTTCACTTTCGTGGTCTCCCATTAGAGGAGTTGCCAAGTTCCGTTGGTACTCTGAAGCATTTGAGATATCTGAGTTTAGCGGAAAATGATAAAATCACAAAACTCCCCAATGCCGTTGGCAAGTTGCAGAGCTTGCAAACTCTAAATTTGGCTGGATGTGAAAATTTTCAAGAGTTGCCAAGAGATATGAGCAACTTGATTAGCCTCAGATTGCTTTTATTGACGACAAAACAAGCATGTTTTCAAGACAATGGAGTGGGATGTTTAAAATCACTTCGGTTTCTTGTAATTGGAAGGTGTAGTAATCTAATCTCTTTGCCCCACGAGACGACTTATCTTGCTGCATTACGTATTTTGACAATATTTAATTGTGAGCAACTCGATCTGGTGAACCAACATTATCAAGGAATTGCATTGAGGCTCGAAAAGTTGGCAATTGATGGACTACCACGGATCACAGAATTGCCTGAATGGCTTCAAGGAGCTGCTAACACCCTACAGTACTTGTTTATTAGAAATTGTTCCAATTTGGGTTCGTTACCAGAGTGGATCACAAATCTAACATCACTTAGAAAGCTTGTCCTTATTGAATGTCCCAAATTGTTGTCACTTCCAGAAAGGATGGATCGCCTCACTGCCTTAAGAGACCTGAAGATAGAAGATTGTATTGAGTTGGAGAGAAGATGCAAGCGTGATGCCGGTGAAGATTGGCCAAAGATTGCTTACATTCCAAATCTTTCTATTTCCGACTTTGAAGATAGCACCAACTCTGAAATGGAACAGTAGATGTTCTTGTATTGCCCCTTGTGTTGTTTCCATATTGTATATATTGTCCCGGTATTGTTTTTATTTTTTTCTCTTTTTTTCTTTTTTCTCTTTTTTTTTTTCAATAAATTTGATGTATTATCTAGGCTGGTACAAAGTCCAGATTTTTTTCTTTCTTCAATAAAACTTGTTTTCATGACTTTCCACTAAAAGTAGACTAGCTAGATTCACAAATATTTGTGTCCTTATGTAATTGAAATATGCAATGCTTAATATAATACTTTGTCTCTAGTACCACCTACCAGCATACGTATTCATGAATGGATTGTACAACATTGGAATTTTTGTCATCATTTAAACATAGGAAAAATTATAACAATTTGTTGGAAGATCTAGCATCAACGAAATATCTTTTCCTTATGAAATATGTCTTCTCACTTAGGACACGAACTCACCACGTTACACTATATCCTAAAATATTGTTTCACTCAATTTTCGTACAAGCATGAATACACAAAAACCACCTCCCTAGAAAGCAGCCAGAAATAAGGCATTTCCGTCTCTAATTTTGGTTGATCTTCTCTCAATTATGTCTGGCAATAGAATAGAGGGGCTTACTCTGCACATAGGCTTTATCAACATAAGTGTTTTGGTTTCTCCTATGAATTTGGAAACCTGGTTTCATGTAACACATCACATTTGAGATATAAAATACTTGCATATTGAAAATTAGGGCTGGGATCGGTCCGAGACCGATGACAATTTTGCCGGGACCGGGACCGGACCGGAATTTTCGGGTCGGGCCTAAAATAAGTATTCGCCGGAGTCGGGACCGAGAGAACTCGGACCGAACGTCATTTTTCCGGGGACCGGGACCGGACCGAGACCGAAAATTTTAGGTCTTTTTTTTCGGGTTTTCGGTCTTGATAAACAGAAACAAAGATCATGAAGAAAAGAAGAATAGAAGAAGAACCAGAAAAGGAGATTTTTCCAGAATTGCAAATCTTCAATCATAGGTTTTTAAAGGATTTTTCAGCAAAACAAAAAACAAAACTCACCCAAACAAGTCTTCAATTTTCAGATGAGAGAAGGGTCTGAAGAGTAGAAGAAAGAGACGAAGGAAAACACGAAAATAAATGAAGAAGAAGAAGAGAGAAGTCGCAGAAGATGAGGAGAAGAAAAAAATGACAGAGGACGGCTGGGTGAGGAAGAAGAGAGAGGAGGGGAAGGAAAAGAGAAATAGAGAAAAGTCAAAAGAGGAGTGCACGTGGGTGAGGTGGAGAGGAAAGGAAAGAGAGAGAGAAAAGAGAGGGTGGGGGCCTGTGGGGCTGATACGCTGAGAGCAAAGTGGAAAAAAAATATAAAAAATGCTAACATTGATTGGATACATCGGTCTCTTCGGTCCCGAGAAGAGGTGAAACACAAGGATCGGGACCGGACCGGACAAATATAATATTGGGACCGGACCGAAAATTTCTGAATATTTTTTTACAAAGACCGGACCGAACCGGCCGGTCCGGACCGGTCTCCGGTTCGGTTTCCGGGTTTTCGGGCTAAAACGCCCAGCCCTATTGAAAATATTTATATGGTTGTATGATATAATTTGAGAATATGATAGCCGAACTACTTTATCCGTTGTAAATTTGTAATCATGTACTAATCATTCTTACACATCTTAACTCACTTGAACAAACCAATTAATATGAGTTTCACAAATAACAACAGCAATATGAAAAATACACATTGTCTAGTCACGCACTTTCCCTTTCAAATTGTTTCTCAATCTAATAAATTGGAATCCATCCATATAGACTAGCCTAACAACCAGGAGCATGATGGATTGGCCATTTGAAAGAAGGATTGTTACTTGATTCCAGAATCTCCATTCCATTTGGAATATTTGTTGAACAATGGCTTAAAGAAAATGAATATCAATGTGTTAGTCCTAAACCCCACATATCAATTATAGAGTGTAATCCTTTGAGGATCCGGCTCCTCTGAAGTTCAAAATCCGTGAAGTTTTGTGAAGTTCGTAAGATCTCCATGCTCCAAACAATCCAAGGGTTTCGACAGCTGCCACTTCATTAAAATTGATAATTTAGAGATTTTAATCAAACCAAGGTTAACAATGAGGTTAACTTGCCATTAACCCCATTACCAAAAAGAAAAGAAAAAATAATAATTTCGTAGACCAGTTCGTGAACTAGGATGGAGGAAACAAAAAAAATTTCAATGTCACCATTGCTCATTAACTAGACTGAACTGCCATACAGATTTGTCTGGCTGTATACCCTTATATTAGAACGATTATGGAGATCACATCATCTTCATATATTAAACAAATCCAATTAACTTACACAACCCTGATTTTAGCATTCAAAATCTACCCAATTTATATGGAAACAAGTCTACTTTTACACTCCCCTTTGACACCAAGTCCAACTCTAGTCCTTAGTTTATCCTTGAGAAATTAGTCAAATTACCTAAAATAGGCATGTTACATAGTTGGCGAACAAAAATGACATATTTTCATTTTTATTGATGTTATGAAAAGATGTTATATTTGTTCGGAAGTTTCTCTAGTGAGGACCACTATAATGAGGACTTGGTGATGACTTTTTTATTAATGGTTGTTATATCTATTTTTCGATTACATCTCGAGAAATCAACCGTTGAATGTTAAGATATTCATGAGTATATCACTTTTACAAATTTTCAACAAAATTTGAAATCGTTAAAGGTACCGAACGAGACCAAATAATTGGACGAACTAAATCTGTCAATTTTGAACCATTCATATTCATAAATGGTAAATCACAATTATAGATGACCTAACGATTTTAGATTTCATTGAAAATTTGTATACGTGATCTATTCATATATATCTAAATATTGAACGGTTGATTTGTCGAAATATAATAAAAAAATAGGTTTAATCGAAAAGTCATCACCAAATCCTCATTATAGTGGTCCTCACCGGAGAATCTCACATCTTTGTTCATCAATGATATACATGCTCATTTATAATTTTATAGTACATTCTATTTATCCGGCCTCTCTTTTTGTGGGGTTTCTTTGTGTTGCAATAGGCTGGTCCATACTCCTGACCATTGGGTTTGGGCCTGCCTTTCCGTTCCTTCATATATAAGCTGATCTTGATTTCATTATGAAACATGAGGTGGGATGAAACCAAAAAATAATAATTTGATCGATGTGGGATTTAACTTTGATGTATGTGAATGAAGTGTGAGATGCTCCGCCGCTCTGTGGAAGTTTCTCATGCAGTCAGAGAGGGAGGTGTGAGACAATGCAGGATATATAATGATTCAAGGGTCATGATGCATGTCTAGAAAAGAGAGATCAGAACAGCCCATCGATCTCCTTTCTCAGTCGACCTTTTCTTTTTTATTCTTTTCTGGTCATACTCATACTCAGTATTACTGGTATATATATCTTTGCGGATGATGACAATCGCCTAAAGTGGCTTTCTTAGCTTCCCCCACACCATCACTCATGCACATGCCCTTCGTACTGGAGTGTTGTGGAGTCATGTCCTTTCAAAGTGATTGAGAAAAGGTGATGCCGGGAAGGTGGCCGGATTATTTTTCAACTCTACTAATTTCTTCTTTTACTAATTCAAACATCGAAAATTATTTCCGTCAATCTCAACCGTCAATCTCAACCACCCATGCATCTCAGCCGTTCGTGTAAAAGTATCAAAATAAGAAATTACGATTGTACCCTTATTTTGCTCTACGTGCATATGCACGGAACGTGCAGGGAATACCTTCCGTTCAAACATAGATCATGTATGCAAGTACGGCAAATTTCTTTTTGAAAAACATGATGCACCAAAAATAAATGTGATTTTGAAAAGTCATGCATGAACCGATTTTCCGGTGACTTAAGCACAACCAATTATTGTGTAAAAAATAAATAAATAAATTCTCCCACAGTCCCACTAGACTCCTCGGTTTTTATGTTTAACTTATGTAAACCATCTCTACAATCCAAGCAATAAAGATTGACAATTTTCATTTAATTTGCAGTTTAGAAAATGAAAATTTTCATGCATGTATGCATACAATTTGATTTTTTGATTGCAGAAGATCATAGCATCATACTGAGCTTAGTGCGGAGAGGATGCATTCTCCCACAACCACCTTAATGGTGCTATACATAAATGCTTTCTAGAGTCATCAACTTTCACAACATGCATTACCTGGAGTTATAAGGGTTACAGTTCAAAAAAAAGAAGAAGCCGGCCATGCCAAAAAGTCATTGCATGAGGTGGTCGGTGAGATACTCATGATGTTATCATGAGTACTCCGATCCTTTTGATTTTTGTATGAGCAATATATATTTGTCTGATTTTTGCCCAAGATAGTTCCGATCGATCAAAAAGTATTCCAACCAATCCTCAAGCTAGAGTAAGTGA
The DNA here is from genome assembly GCA_030142095.1 of Rubus idaeus. NCBI lineage: Eukaryota > Viridiplantae > Streptophyta > Magnoliopsida > Rosales > Rosaceae > Rubus > Rubus idaeus. The sequence continues at coordinate 15,457,930 of CM057970.1, read as the reverse complement.
ACATGCAGACCAGTTACCAGAAAACATTGATAGTACTAGCCAAAAAAATCTCGATGTCTAATTCACCAAACAAGTAACACGAGTGTGAATGAGAATTATAATTGGCATAAGTCTTGAAAGGAAATCTCTTGACTTATTGATCGGAGTTGAAGCTTTACTTGTTTTAATTAATGTTTCCTAGTGAATAAGACATGTAATTGTTTTTTATTTATTTATTGAGGAATTATAGTTTTATTCAAAAAAAAAAAGATGAGGGAGATAAAGATGCATGTAGAGCTAGAAAGTGATATAAAAGAGACTTTATTACACCCCGTAATAGTTGTTGTTAATTCAAACCTTAATTAATTAGTACGCTCCTAATTCTCCATCTCTACAGAATTCCCGCCTTGATTTAAGGTTTCTTTTCCATTTGTTTGTTGAGTTGTTTATTTCATTCCCGCCAAAACAGTCATAGCATGAAATCATGAATGTAACAAACAATTTATTTGAACGGTTTGCATTTAGCATATATGGATATGGTCACGTTGAAGTCTTGAAGATGGAGCTTCTTCCAAGGTTAGCTTAGGTTGTATCTTTAAAAAAAAAAAAAATTTGACAAAAGTATCTTTAAAATCTTGAACAATTGCTCCAGTTTGATCTTTAAGCTAGAACAACTAAATTCTTCTCCTTTGAACGATATCATCACTACAAAAGGAAAAAAAAACAAGTCTCAAAGAATGAATATATTTTATTAATAATTTGTTATGCATATATATGATGAGAGAGAAGATAACGTATAGGGATTCTGTTAGGGTTTCATAGCGACAGTCTAGCACAACTGGCTAGAGAATTATCCTCCGGTCATCACGAAGGTAGCAATGGCAGTTCTTCTCCTCGATACTACCTAGCAACTATAGGTTTTGGCCTATGTTTAGTTTTCTTTGTTGGGTTTTTTTGATTGAGAAGGTATGACGTCCTGGTTCCTCGACTGGGCAACAAATTGTGGTATGAGATCTTTCGACGAACGACTATGAGATTGGGTGTCAGGACTGGGTACAAGCACTGCTAGTTGACGATGATGATGGTGTTAAAACCAATTTCATAAGCTCACAATACCAAAGATCATATGCTTGACATATTAAATACATAAACAATACAAGTATACGTTACTAACTATCAAAATTCATGTTGACCTCCATTGCAGCAACCTTAAAACATAGATCACCGGTAATAGTCTTCTGTTAATCACTAAACTCAAGCTTCTCAATGGACAAAACTTATGCTTATAACTCGTAGTGTTAACAGGAACCAATACCATCTATATATAGAATTACTAATTCTTAGAGTCCTTCCATTAAGGTATCATAAAAGGATTAGTTCTCCTAGCCTACTTAGACACTTAATGTATAATAGCAACTAGGCTTTCTTATAACCTAAGAATGAGCCTTTAACCTTTAACGGATTAATACATGAGTCCATTAAGTAACTAGAATAGGTATTACGTTTTATATCCATGTTGGATTAGGTATAGCATTAAGCACAATCACATGTGTTAAGTCCATATTTATTCTAACAAATGGCACTGTAGGATCCTTGTTGGTGTGGAGTTTTGTTTCACCATTCAACTTTAGCACAGAGGCTCGCAGGGCTTTACGTAATGGGGTTTGTGCGGCCTATGAACCCATAGGCTTTTTTTTTTTTTTTTCAGTAAACATCAACAGTTCGATTGAAGCCCTAAGTTCTTGTTACTTTTGAACCAGTTCAGGGTTCTTTATTTTTTGTTTGTTGAACCCTAATTAGAAAATATGTGAAATGAAAAGAGGAGACAAAAGGATCTAGTCGTGCATTGGTTTTTTTTTTTTAGGAGAAATGTTTCTCCTCATCACATCCATCTCTAAATGTCATTGAGATTTAGGGATGGTAGAAATCCCCAATGGGGCGGGTCTCCATTGGAACCCGACCATAACGGGAGAAAATTGGGAAACAGGGGTGGAGATCCTCGATCCTCACTTGCTAAGATCGGGTACGAGGCGGGGATAGTATGGGAATCCTCATCCCAAAACTCACCCCAATAGTAGATAATTAATTTTTTTAAAATAATTATATATATGGATATATATTTATATATTTACCACTTTTTTCTTCAAAATTTGTTTTTTGTACTTTATGAAATTATTATGTTTTTGGTTTTATTTTCTATGCATTTTGATTTTGAAAAAGATAATATGAAAAAATTTGTTTGATCTATTTGAAATTTTATAGGGAATTTGGGTTGGGTTTGGAGGCCTAATCCCCGATAATTTTTATTGGGGTTATTATTAGGGCTGGCTTCGGCTCGGTACCGAGGCATTTCAGGCCATACCATCTACCGAACCGGCCTGGATCGGTTTGCAAAATATACAACCGTTGCCGACCGTTTGAAGTCGGTACCAACCCTGTTCGGCTCGACTTCGGTCGGTACTAATCACTTTCGATATGGGAGATGAGAGATGTCCACCGCTGTGCATCCTGCAATCAAGGATTCAAAACAACACCACCATGACTGCTACTTCAATCTCGTTAACCCAGCTGAGACAAACCCGCGCTCAATCTTGCCTCACCTCCATTACTTCGCCGCCAATCCCACAGGAAGCCGTCGCTGCCATATCTGCAAATCCATGCCCTGTCGCCTTTACTCTTCCACCGAGGTCCCTCTGTCGTCGCTGCTTCCACCATCGCCGAGTCCAGCGATGACTACCGGCCCCTCTCTCTCTCCTCAACCCGTCCAAAGAACCCAGATCCACCGGATCCTCCCATCACCATCACCATCGGCGTCGCTCTCTCTGCATCAGATCTAGAGGAGAAAAACAGAAATTGTAAGTAGGAGAAGAAATGAGAGAACAAGAGGAGGAAGAAAAAAAGAAGAAAAGGGGAAGAGAAAAAGCATGAGGAAGAAGGAAAGAGGAGAACAAATGGAAGGAGAGTAATTGCAGTGGAAGAAGAAGAAGGAAGAAGGAAGAACGAAGAATAAGTCGAAGATAACAGAATGAAAAAAAAATGAAACGACTAATGAATTGTGTTTTTTACCAAGTAAGAAGTAATTATATATAAATTTTGCATATAATATAACAAGTGAGGCACTGGTTGAGGTGCAAGGCTTCAATTATGAGGTTTGAGGTTCAATCCTCACCTCATACAAAAGTCCCAGAGTTTTTGAATTTCGGTCGGTTCGGCACAACCGAGCCTACTGGAAAGGTGATACCGCAGCCGAACCGAAGTACATATTACGGTACGGTTGTACCGTACCGAAAATTCGGTATACCGAAAAATCGGCACAAATCGGTTGCGGCTCGGCTAGTAATCGGCTCGGTTCGGTAATTCGGTAATTTTTGGCCAGCCCTAGTTATTATCACATATAGTAGCTGAATTATTTATTAATTATATACTTGATACCTGAACTTTAATTTGTGTCACAAGTAGTATCCAAAGTTTTCCATTTGAGCCTCTCCTTTTTGAGAACACGTGTCCTCACACGCATATATTTGTGACAAAAATAGCCTTAGGTACCACAAAAGATGAAATCGAAAATTTTTGGTACTACTTGTGACAAAGTTAAAAATTTTGAGTACTACTTGCGACAAAAATTGAAATTCAGATATCAAATATATAATTGAGAAATGATTCAGATACTATATGTGATAAAACCCATTTTTATTGGGAACTGAAGAGAAGAAGGGGGACGTAGTCTGGCCTTATGGATGAGGATGGTATTAGAATTCTCAGCCCCAACCCGCCTCATTGTCATCCCTAGTGAGATTTAAACGGGTGACTACCATAATGTTGGTTTTGTCAATAATCAACATGTCACAACTCATCGACTTGTGCATTATTTTCTTTTCTTTTTGCGTGAAGAAGATTGTGTTCATTTGTTGTTCTTCTAAATTTTTTTTTTTATGTTTTCTATTAAAAAAAATTTATATGTGTTGGGAAATAAAATGAAATGTCATATACAAAATTAATCATAACCATTAAATACTTCTAAATATAATAATGTACTAAAAAGAAAGTAAAAATATGTGTACAATAATGTTTCCTTTTAACCGGCTTCATAATCTATTAATTCATATATAGTATTAAAAAACATTACATAATTTATAATTCAAATGATGACTAGGTGAAGAGAACCCCAATCAATGATAAAGGTATAGTGGCATCTATTTCAAACCTCCATCTCATTTGTTTTAGCATTATATATATATATAATGCGAGAATGGCCGGAATGATCACAGACCACCTTTTGCCGTGGAAACAAAGTTTGTGTATGTGGGGAAATATCAGCTTAATTAAGATAATGAGGGCCGATGAATGATAAATTGATAACACAGACGCAAAAGAAACAATTAACAGCCAAAACTAAAGTGTGCTTTCCAAAGTGAAGCTAGGTTTGAATAATGGAGCATTTTCTAGGGTAACAGAACCTTTTCTGAACTATTTATCCTACCAACTCCAGAAGACCAGAGCAAAGATAGTAGACAGACCTAGGACTATGCCCCATTTACAAAAGGCTACCAGTTGTCCCATCTTGTTTTGGACAGCTTTGTCACCATGACCACACCTTACTAGACATATCATATCAATCAATTAATAACACAATCAAACTCACACTCTCTCCGTTCAAGAATCAAAACTCATTGTCTTTCCCAACTGTTGCATAGCCCGATTCCTTTATTTTATTTTTGATCGTACAACAATTACGAGAGTTAAACTTAAGACCAACTCATTTACGAAATACAGAATTATGTTACTAGATCAAATGATTGTTGATAATTCGATTACTTTTGACAAACATAATGTCTTTATTTTTTGTTTAAGATCAAAATACATTTATACAAAGATTCTTGAAAAATCTTAAACAAAATAGTATAAAAAGAGTTGCATGAGATACATTTGAAAACTAAATACAAATTTGTTGGTAATTATGCTTTATGCTTTTTATTTACAAATTTATGACTGAACATATTTCCTTTTTGAAAAAATATGAGAGGAACTCATATTCCGGATATGGTAAGCGTATTGTATTTATTTACAAGGATACGCCTTAAAAAGTGAGAGAAAAAAACAACTATTGGAGAGCCTGATAAAACCAAGACATACTTAATCATTCTGTTACTTGTCCATTACAATTAGAGACCATTTTCGATGTGTTGGGACCCCTTTTAATCCCTCCCACCATTTCTGCATTTTGCCTGATTACATTGCAGGTTTCTGCATTTGACTACTGATTATTACTTTATTAGTGCTTACTGTGTCAAAAGTCGGAACCCAAAACATTCATTCATTTCATTGTATTAGGGTTACACACATCATGTCATGTCAAAATAATATAAGGAAGGAATCCTAGGTCTACTTGTGGGTTCAGCTTTGACAAATTTAAATTTGTTTTGCTTCTCAAAAATATCATGTTGAAATTAATTGCCAAAAGGAAAATAAAAAACAAGAGCTAGTAATGATTCATTTCATTCCTGAGTAAGGTTAGGTTGCTCAAACTTAAATTCAAAATTCAATGGGCTCCTTGAAAGCTGGTGCCGACTTGAATTATGCATTGGTTGGTTAAAACAGAATATATGCTCACAGCTTCGTACACTCGGACCTACATGTTTTCAACTTTTCAAATTCAAGTACTACATAACCTGTAATTAATTTAATTTACAAGCAAAGAATCTAAATTTATATAGTATACTAACATAAAGCCGTTTGGATTTATGCACCTATCAAACACCAATTGCCAGCGGCTGCCCGTTCCGTAAAAGGAGATTAGTGTTCTTGGTTTACTCTCTAGAGGGGTTTGGGGGATCCTTCATGGGGATAAAATCTCTAATAAAAACAAAAACAAAACATAGAGGGTGGTGGTGGAGCCTAACCCAATGTGAAAAATAAAATACTTACGGGAGCCAAAAAAACATAGAAAGCAGTCGTTTCTCGGTTTTTGTTCAGCAGCGTATCTCTATTTCATCGGACATGTCACTTTTCATATTTCTTCTTATTTCCTTTTATTATTTTGTCCTTACAATTTTCTTTTTTAGAGTTTTGGTTCTTGGAGGTGTTATCCATCTTTTTATGGCATCGCTAGTTGTCTTTGACGGTTGATATAGCGATTAGTTGTGATCCGATCAAATTTGTATGGTTGGTTGGTGTCTCCGATCGTCAACAATATCAACGATGAAAAGGGCATGGGTTAATGGTTGGTGGTTATCGGTGATGTTTGGATGATTGAGACTGTTAAGTATCGTCATAATCACTCACTGCAAACAACTTTCTCTTTTTATCGTTCCTTTGAAGATCAAGAACAAGAACACAAGCCGCAATAAGCTAGTCTTATTTATTTATGTTCGATCAATAGGTTTTCTTAAGGAGAAAGATAAAAAGATCGATTTAATACTACTGTGAATCTCAAAAAGAAATCCAATAGAATCAAAGCGACTCCAAGAGATGGAACTAATATTTTTTATTTGGAAGATTGGAGACAGTGAAATGGGGAAATCAATCAAGAAAGAAATGAATTTTTCTCAAAATGATGTAAATAGCGAAAGAAAATGATTATTTTCTCATCAGTGTGTTCTTGTTGTCAATGAACTGGTGAGTTGCTCTTACATGTGGTTTGGGGCCTTTTTGACATGGTGTGGAAAAGAATGTAGTTGTTATTAATTAGTGTTGGCTAAAAGGATTTATTGTAACTCCTAGGATTAGTTTATCTTAGTAGCTTGTGGTACGGACGCAAATGTATAACCGGGCATGGGTGCTCCAATTGGAAATAGCTGGTTTAGGGAGGTGTATAAATACAATTTAAAACAACAACAAAATTGAATGGACTTGTGAATAAATACAATTTGTGGATGAGAGTAGAATCACAATTCATTTATCAAATAAACAAACTAGTCGTCAACAAATGTACCGGCCTGTTTATATATTTGATAACAGTTAGTTTGCTACCCACATAGAGGCCTTACTAATCCAAGAGCTTGAGGTGTGCTTAATGCGTTTTCATTAAAGAAAATCAAATGTCATTTACTTGTTTTGTTGGCAACTTCCTTATATCATTATAAATGAGTAAATTCGACCACTAATTTGAAATTCATTTTTGCACAATATAGAATATAAAAAACTAAAATTAAATTCAGTTTACCCCCTTGAACTTTACACCAAAAATCATGTTAGTCCCTGCACTTTCAATTTGATCAGCTTAGTCATTCCGTCGGTCAAAATTAACGGTTTGACCGTTAAGTGATGACGTGGCATGTCCAGTTAGCTCCAATGCTGACGTGACATGCCCAGTCATCACTTTTTATTATTATCTTATTTTTAAATTTTAAATTTTTTTATTTTTTTATTTTTTATTTTCAATTTTTTTTATTTCTTAATATATATATATATAATCTTTTTTGTTTTCTAAAAGAGAATCAAATGATTATTTTTTCTAAACCCTTCTTTTCTGTTTACTCACACCTATGAAAAGAAGTATTTATACGGCAGTCAAGGGCTCTTAGAGGATATACATTTACATCTCTCTCTAAAAACCGGACATCTATCTTTTCATTAACCGGAATATACTCTACCTTCCTTTATCTTTCTTATGATATTTGTACCTCGTGCTGCTTTCGGCCCCAACCAAAATGGAATTTCTCCTTCCGGTCGGATACGGGTCGAAGGCAGGCGAAGAGTTGACACAAGTTGCACTTCTCGTTCTCTAGTTCTTCATTAGATTTTGTGCTCTTACATTTACTTCATTGGAGCTGATACTTACCCATCTGTATCTTCCACTTTTTCTGTTGCTTGCAGAGCAAGGACTGCTACAAGATTTACTGTCCCAGCCACATCAGGATAGTGAGTGGATGCGCTTTGTAAACCGAGCGATGCAAGGTGGAAGAAGGAAAGCAATCAAAGGTTGCGAAGCCGAAGGAAAGTAAAATAAACGAAGTAAGGTTGCGAAGCCGCCGGAATGGGGAATAGACACCTTACTCCTCGCCTTATAGTAAACCTTCTAATTGGGGACAAAAGAACTTGTTGGTGATGTAAGGTTTGGTTAATATTTTCATTTATTTTGTTTATAATATTTAGGTTTGGGTTCAAAGTATATATATATATATATACAGTCCCCTTCACATGTGGACGTCCGCACGTAAAGTAAAATACGAACATCCTCATTGCAAGTGCAAACTAATGATCAAAACCGTCTATATTTTAGGTCATCATTGAAGGATCATTTTGATAAAAAAAAAATTCAAATTAGAAATTATTTAGCCATTTGATTACCACATTCATCGTTTCAACCTTATCTGACGGACTGTATTTGTCTATAAGCTATACAACGAACAGATGACCAAACAATCTCCAATTCGGCTGATTTTTTGCAAGGATAATTCTTGAAAATAAATCTAAATGATGAACGGTTCCGATTATTGAGTTATGTTGTCAACTGGTCGAGATGCATATGTTCGCATTTTACTTTACATGGTTCGAAACTCCAATTTCTTGGTTAGAGATTTGATACTCAACCACTTGGACTAATCAACAAACCATATATATATATATACAGTCCCCTTCACATGCGCCGTCCGCACGGAAAGTAAAATGGAACATCCTCATTGCGAGTGCAAACTAATGATCAAAACGTCATATTTTAGGTCTCCTTCAAAGATCATTTTGATAAAAAAATTTAAATTGGAAATTATTTAGCCATTGATTACCACATTCATCGTTTCAACCTTATTTGACGGTGGACTAGATCAAACAATCTCAATTCGGCTGATTTTTGCAAGGATAATTTTGAAAATAAATCTAAATGATGAACGGTTCCGATGATTGAGTTATGTTTTAATTGGTGAATGCATATATATATATATATAAGTATATATATATATATATACTTTGAACCCAAACCTAAATATTATAGACCAAATATATTTGTTAAATTAAAACATTAACCAAACCTTACGTCACACATCGAGGTATGAGTGAAATAATTTGATTCTCTTTTAGAAAAAATAAAAAAAAATAAAAAATAAAAAAATAAATATATTTGGTTGGAGCATCAAGCCTCTAACCAAAAAGTTGGAGTTTCGAACCCTACCCGATGGAAGGGTTGGAGGTTTGATGCTCAACTACTTGGACTAATCAACAAACCATGAATAGTTTGTAAACTTTATATATATATATATATATATATATACTTTGAACCCAAACCTAAAGATTATGAACAAAATAAATTAAAATATTAACCAAACCTTACGTCACCACATAGGGTTTAGAAAAAAAAATCATTTGATTATCTTTTAGAAAAAAAAATATAAATTAAGAAATAAAAAAAATAAAAAAATAAAAAATAAAAAGTGATGATTGGGCATGCCACGTCAGCATCAGAGCTGACTGGACATGCCATGTCATCACTTAACGGTCAAATCGTTAATTTTGACTGACGGAGGGACTAAATTGATAAAATTGAAAATGATAACGTTGTTGCTGATCAAATTGAAAGTGCAGAGACTAACATGATTTTTAGTGTAAAGTTCAGAGAAGTAAACTGAATTTAATCCAAAAACTAAAAATGATGCAAACAATAATACGCACGAGCGCAACCCTTTCGCACGCGCAAAGCGTATGTAGGAAAGGTAATGACACTTAAAACAATATTCAACTGATTTGATAAGAACTAAAAGACTAAATAATTTTGAATTTGATTGATTTGAAAGCAAATAAAGAAGTAAGCTAGCATTTACTGTCAAATTAAAGGAGAGGAAGGTAAGAGTCAAATTCTGACCCAAATGCAAGAGTAAGTCAAGTGTAATTATAGCTATAAATGGAAGTCCCAAATATTCTGTGATGCGTATATATATACACATGACATGGTATGCTACGCCTACGATATGAGCGTATGAGCCTCCCTCTGATAACGCAGTCAGCTAGTTTATTCACTCATCACTGCCCATTTCTCGTGAAAGCAGCCTACGTGACAAAACAATTTCAATCTCTCCTCATCTCTACTCGCATAGCTACTCTTTTCAGTTGAGAGTTGAGACCCACAAATCTCTCTTTCTGAGACAGAGAGAACCACCTGGTCCGTGAAACCAATCCAACCATTGTACTCTCTACTCTTGCTTCTCTCCTCACTTTACTCTTCTATTCATTTCACACAAACCTTGCCTCTGCTGTAGTCAAGATCTTGTTCTGTTTTGCAATCAAACCCTTTTCTTTGCTCTGATAATGATGTGGGCATTTTCCATGTACAAAACAACCCATGTTCCATAATGCATTCCTGCTTATAGCTATTTTGTTTGCTTCTTGTTTTGGTTCCTTTCATCTGGGTCGTAGCTCTCACTTCCAATCCTGAAACTTGGTTGGTGTACTTTGTTTTTTTCTGGTTCCCCTCAAAATCAAGGGATTGGTTGCTCTGATGCAATGCCTTACTTTCTAGGAATCTGAAATGAAAGAGTTGAGAGAACTGATTTCGGGTCTTGGTTTTTGATGGCATTTTGATGGTGGGTGGCTTGAATGGCTTTTTGGGTATGATTCTCTGATCAAGAAATGGAAAACTGACATTGGGTTTTGTTGTTAGGTACTATAACAAGTAAGACTTGGTTTGGGAGTTTGGAGAAGAAAATTGAGTTCTTTTCCACGCCCCTACAAAAGAAGACCACCAACAATGACATTTTTGTGCTTATTGTTGCTTTTTCTAGTTGGGTTCTTATCCCAGTCTCAGTCTCAGCTTGTGGGTGCTCAGCTTCATGATCAAACCACATTGTTAGCCATTAATGAAGAGCTTGGAGTACTTGGGTGGGGTGGTGTCAACAACTCAGATTACTGTTCTTGGCCTGGCATAAGCTGCGGTTTGAACCATTCAATGGTGGAAAGGCTTGATCTTTCTCATCGTGACCTCCGAGGTAATGTCACTCTTTTTTCTGAGCTCAAAGCGTTGAAGAGGCTTGACCTCTCTTACAATAGCTTCCATGGATCAATTCCTTCTGCTTTTGGAAACTTGTTTCAGCTTGAATTTCTTGATTTGTCTTTGAATAAGTTTGAAGGTTCAATTCCACCAGAGCTGGGTAATCTCAGAAACCTTAGATCTTTGAACCTATCCAATAACTTGCTTGTAGGACAAATACCAAATGAAATTCAGGGCCTAGATAAGTTAGAGGATTTTCAAATATCTAGTAACAAGCTGAATGGTTCTATCCCAGTTTGGTTGGGGAATTTGACCAATTTGCGAGTTTTTACTGCCTATGAGAATGGGTTGGGGGGTAGAATTCCAGATAATCTAGGCTCAGTTTCTGAGCTCGAATCGTTGAATCTGCATTCTAACTGGCTAGAAGGCCCAATCCCCAAGAGCATTTTTGCTTCAGGGAAGTTGGAGTTTTTGGTTCTGACCCAGAACAGATTAAGTGGAGATATTCCTCAAGAAATTGGAAGTTGCAGTAGCCTTTCTAGCATCCGAATTGGGAACAATGATCTTATAGGTAGCATTCCTCACACAATTGGGAATGTTAGTAGCCTTACGTACTTTGAAGCAGACAACAACAATCTTTCTGGTTACATTGTTCCAGAATTTGCCAACTGCTCTAATCTCACCCTCTTAAATTTGGCCTCAAATGGATTTACTGGGAGGATTCCTCCAGAGCTTGGACAGCTTATGAATCTGCAGGAGTTGATTCTCTCCGGTAATAGTCTGTTTGGAGATATCCCCAAATCAATTCTTGGGTGCAAGAATCTTAACAAGCTCGATCTAAGCAACAACAGAATCAATGGTACCTTACCAAATGATATCTGTAACATGTCAAGATTGCAATACTTGCTATTGAGTCAGAATTCGATAAGGGGGGAGATACCTCATGAGATTGGAAACTGTGTTAAACTGCTTGAGCTGCAAATGGGAAGAAACTATTTGACTGGCAATGTCCCTCCTGAAATTGGTCATATCAAAAACTTGCAGATAGCCTTAAATTTGAGCTTCAACCATCTTCGGGGTCCTCTTCCCCCCGAATTAGGGAAACTTGACAAGCTGGTTTCTCTTGATGTTTCCAACAATCAGCTCTCCGATTTTATTCCATCTGCATTTAAGGGCATGCTGAGCTTGATAGAGGTTAATTTCTCAAACAATCTGTTCACTGGTCCAGTACCCACATTCATACCATTCCAGAAAAGTCCAAATTCAAGTTTTCTGGGAAATAAAGGGCTATGTGGAGAGCCACTGAGCTCCTCATGTGGAAGTTCTTACACTTCTGACCATGACAACTACCATCACAGGGTTTCTTACAGGATCATACTCGCTGTTATCGGTTCTGGTTTGACAATTTTTGTCTCAGTAACTGTAGTTGTTCTGCTGTTTATGCTTAGAGAGAGACAGGAGAAGGAAGAGAAAGCTGCTGAGACTGAAGATGAGGGAGCCAACAACCTACCGGTGATAGTAGCAGGGACTGTTTTCATTGAGAATCTCAGACAAGCAATAGATCTTGATTGTGCTGTTAAAGCAACCATGAAGGATTCAAACAAGGTCAGTACTGGGACTTTTAGCACTGTTTACAAGGCGGTAATGCCATCTGGGCTCATTGTATCAGTGAAGAGACTAAAATCCATGGACAGGACAATAGTTCATCACCAGAGCAAGATGATCAGAGAGCTTGAAAGGCTGAGCAAACTCTGTCATGATAACTTAGTGCGCCCTATTGGATTTGTTATTTATGAAGATGTTGCTCTTTTGCTGCATCATTACTTGCCATATGGGACATTATGTCAGCTTCTTCATGAATCTTCCAAGCAACCTGAATATGAACCTGACTGGCCAACAAGACTCTCTATTGCCATTGGAGTAGCAGAAGGGCTGGCTTTCCTTCATAATGTGGCAATTATCCACCTTGATATTTCTTCTGGCAATGTTCTTTTGGATGCTAACTTCAAGCCTCTGGTTGGAGAGATTGAGATTTCAAAGCTGTTGGATCCATCCAGAGGCACAGCCAGTATTAGTGCGGTTGCTGGCTCCTTTGGTTATATTCCTCCAGGTATATCAATTTTCGAACATTTTTCTTGGTAGTCTTTCTCTTGCGCTCATTTCTAATGAAGTTTTCCATTTTGTCTGTCTGCTATCAGAATATGCATATACAATGCAAGTTACAGCTCCTGGAAATGTTTATAGCTATGGCGTTATTTTGCTTGAGATCCTTACAACCAAATTACCAGTAGACGAGGCCTTTGATGAAGGAGTAGATTTGGTGAAGTGGGTGCATAATGCTCCAGCGAGAGGGGAAACGCCAGAGCAGATTCTCGATTCAAGGCTTAGCACAGTGTCCTTTGGTTGGAGGAAAGAAATGCTTGCAGCACTGAAGATTGCATTACTCTGCACTGACAGCATCCCGGCCAAGAGGCCCAAAATGAAGAAGGTGGTGGAAATGCTTCAAGAAATAAAGTAAAACTGAAGGATAGATAGTCAGTCATGAACCCAGCAGATTCAAGGCTCTTTTGTTCATGAGAAGTTCCAGCCGCAGTTTATTCAGGCTGAGTTCTGTTCAGATCATCCATCTACTTGTTTCCGGCTGAAAAAATTAAGGTTAATTGGCGGTTGTAATCAATTTGAGTTGAAACATGAATTGGTGGTTGGTTAGTGCACTGAGAGTCCTTCCTCCCATAGGAAAGGACTACTCTGGGTTTCTGCTGTTACATATTATGTCCCATATTGTATCATTGTAATTCCTGGTTTCAAAATTTCAGTGCCAAGGTGCATGGCAACAATGATTTGCAGTGTGTTTAAATCAAGTTCAAACCTTTATAAAAAATACAAATTAGTATAGCTGGACTTCATACGACTTAGATTATCACTAGTGTTGTAAACTTGTAATTGTGAATCCATCTTCATCCGCAAGGAGGTCGGGTTAATGCAATGAGAGTCCAAACAGAGAGGACCACTCTATGGAGTTTTTGTTACTTGTTAGGTCTGCATGAAAGTACTGAAATTTTTCTGGTTGTGAAAATTTTATGTGCCAAATCTAGAAATGAAGTAGAACACAGTTTCTCTTTGAAGAAGATTGCCATTGGTTGGATTTGATGTAATTTTGTGTTCATTGGCTCCAAGATTCATGCTTTACAGGAAGCTGACTTGAGAAACAATGTAAGCTTGAAATTTCTTATGCTTTAAAATTGAACTACTAAAATGGAAGGCCACATCTGGATTCAATGGTTTTTCACCCATTTCTGATAGTCCTCATTTGAGTGAAGTGCCTAAATTTGGTAGCAGAGTAATGCTACGAACAGCTATAAGCCTAAAGTTTGGTGGCATGGCAAAGCTTCTGGTGACTAATTATGATTTGATGGTGAAATAAATAAAAAGATAAATAAATGGGCATTCAGGATTTGTTCAGTGACATTTATTATCAAGAAAGGTTCAAGGTTCAAACTTCACAGCAACCCACCCTACTCAGTAAGAGTGCCATCACATTACATTACAGAGAGGTAGAGAAGATGTTCAAGAGATTTCATTCATCAGGGCGTGGCAGCTTGACAATGAAATTCTGGCGAGTGATGGGATTCATGACCACGGGTGGACCAGCAGTGCGAGGCCACGCCTGGAACTTCTTGTCTGTCGCTTCCCACCATTCTTTGTTTGCAACGGTTGGTGGAGTAGTTCCTAAATTCACAACACACACATTTAGACGTTGCAACAACTACATGGAACAATAATGCTCACCAAATCTCTTTACCCGATTTTTTCACTGCACGTATCAGATGTCACACACTATCTGCTGCATGTATGATGTATTAGTATTTTGTTTAAAATAAGTGCATCACAAGAATCGACCAAGATTTAAACAAATGAAACATCGTCACATCGTCATGCGGCTAACAAACTTAGTAAGTGTAGCGAGAGACCTTCTACCATACACCAGTTATAGCATACACCGCGTTATTTTACGGTTACATCTGTTTTTGCCACATGAATAGCATTACTTTGTGCAAATTAAGCTGAAAGCTTGAGAAGGAAGACCAATTAACTTGCCTCCAAATATCTTCTTGTCAGAAATAACATGGTCACACGCCCATGCCGCTGCAAATGATCCCAACACAGCAGAAAATATGTATATCGCACGGCCCATCTTCAAACCTGAACTAACAAACACAACCCAGTTAATTAAATCCATGAGAAAAATCAATGACACCAAATAATACAGAAACCTACTTGCTAATTAACAAGGAATGCATCACAATTTCAAACTACTCGGTTCTCTGGCAACAAGTTATTGTAATTCTTTCCCATATCCACACATGTTACTGTCAAATATATAAAACCCATATCACAAACCAAAAACAATAATTGGGTAGCAATTAACTCAATAACTGCTTCCACTGAGGAACAGCGGAGATAACCTATCGAGATCGATCAGCCCTAAATTGCTCACAATTTGCAAATAAGCAAAGCAACTGAGTAGTACTGCAACATAAAACCTTCTTCTTAATTATATCATGAGGATTACAATTTATCATCTCTGTATTAACTTTATCTGTTGTCTAGCCATAAAGCTTTGACACAAGTTTCTGTTTCTTTTACTAAGAATTTCTTACTGTGGAACAGAAGCAAATTAAGAGGAGCATATCGATCACAAAACCCAACTGATCGAAACAATTAGTAAATTAAATGAACTTAAATTTCTGAGATTTACTCTTTCCTTTTGTAAAATGAACAAAAATATTAGAAACAGAAAAAGCTTTGCCAGCTTACCTCTGGAGTTGGAGAGTCTTCGAGGGTCTTGATTCTTCTTCTCCTTCGGCAAACGGATAATGAGAGAGAAACTTGCCTTCTATTGAAGAGGTGTCCGAACAAGTAAAACGTGGCGTCTTTTCGTTTTAGACAGGGTAAAAAATAATTTGTTTTACCAAAAATGACAGTATAAAGTTACATACGACCCATTTAATGAGAGGTCTTTAGTTCAACTCACAACTCACAGCTCACAACTATTTGTTATGCAATAAAAAAGAGGGTCTTAACCAATAAGCTTCTAAAATCAATTTTTTATATACTCAGTTTGAATTCGGCCATTTTTCTCTCATAAATTTACTGACATGTAGTAAAACACTCTACTTATCATAGTAAACACTTTTTAGAAATATTGATGTTAACTATTTTTTTTTACAAAGATATTAAATCTAGGATCTGTCTAATATACAGAGCTGCATGGTATGCAGCATATTTTTTCAAAATGCAATTGCATTTTTGAAATGCAATTGCTATTTGAAAAAGTAAAACTGATAATTTTGAAATGCATTTGCATTTTGGAATGACAATTGCATTTTCGAAATGACAATTGCATTATTTGAAATGGCAATTACAGTTTTGAAATGTCTAGTTTACACATTTTGAACGGCAATTACATTTCAAAAATGCAATTGCATTTTCAAAACAAAAGCTGCATGGTATGCAGCACTGCATATTAGAATTTTCCTTAAATCTATACTATTATGATGAGAACCCTCGTTGTTGATCAAAAGTTCAAAACATATTTTTTTTTACCGAAATAGTCATCAAATATTAAATAATCATATATATTATTTAATTATTAGGGATAAAATAGTCAAAACACAAAAAAATAATTAATAAATAAAAAATAAAAAATTTAAACTCTCTCTAACTTCCCACTTCCACAAACAGTAACTACCCGCTTTCACATCTAAAGGGTGTGGACATTTTCTAGTATTCTTAAAGCCAAGGTTTGAAATTGTCTTAATAATCTTTAGATTTCTCAAAAGTTATTAAATATACTGATGTTAAAAGTTAAATACACAATTTTTTCTTGTATTCTTCTTTGATACATTTCAGTGGATTTTACTTACAAGTTTCGTATAACTTCCGTCCATATTGACCCTGTCGATATCCTTCAATATTCATGTAGTTAAAACACTAGGTATTTATTGTAAAAAAAAAAAACAATAGGTATTTCCTCTAACCTCGATATTTAAGACCTTGATTAAAAAACGTTCATGTCCGAGTAGGAGTTGAGGTTGGAATCTACATACAGCTCCGTAGTAAGTTTTAAAAGTGGAAGTAACAAATAAATTACACTATGATAAATCAGTTAATTTTTATACATCAAAATGATTGAATCAGTAATGGGGAAGTCCAGAAGGCTGCAGAAACTTGAGATGATCAGGGAAGAAGCAATATAATAAGGCCACTTCCCCATGCAGTCATGACTATTGTGTACTAGGTATTGGAGAAAGAAAAGAATGAAAGAATTGGAAATGAAAAGGTTACAAATTTTTATGACAACACTCTTCCTGCATTTACAAAGCCTATATAACAATTACCCAAAAAAGAGAGGGAAATGCTAAGAGATGGTGACCCTGGCCTCTTGAGCTTTTTACGACCCTGGATTACCAATAGTTTCCTTGCATACCTCTACAGAATCAGCAACCTGCAGCTTTTAGGAAGTTATCATATGGATTTGAGGCCGGTAGTCTGAAGGAGGAGTGGGGATTATGCTGGTATTCCGTTGCACACAGCATTGGCACACGGCCTGGGGTTGGCGGTAGCTTGTATGAAGTGGCACTGTGCTCAGCAAAAGGATTACCGCTCTGCATTTTCAGATTGTGCACAAAAAGACTCAAAAACCTTATAGTATATATATAACTTATTCACAGCCTCTAAGACGCGATTAATATAAATATGCCTAGTCTTAAGTTATAGCCAGGAAGTTGTACCCTATGGGAATCAGACGTTGTGTCTTTCACTTCATCATTATTATTTTGTAAAGAGAAGTTCATCAAACATTCCTGTTTCTTTTGAGAACTCATCAACTCGGACATCTTCTGCTGCTTTCCTAACAGAAGTGCCTCACAGTGGCCGGCCATTTCCTTGTAAGATACATCAGGATCAGTTGAGACTGAAGATCTTCCAACTTGATTTGCTGTCTCCTGGACCTGAATGCATAAATCAAGATATTAAAACACGCTGATGGTGAATCTTCATATCATGATATCTAAACACTGACGGTGAATCTTCCTTGACAAACAAACCAACAAAAGGCCATGTTTCTTGACTTTCTTATAAGCAATAAAAACTAAGAGAACATGTAGTGGCTAACATACCGATTCCATTAGTTGATTGACACTCAAAAGATTGGGAAGATCCACAGAAAAATCTACATTGTTCAGTTGACTATCAAATGAGCCTGGAACAAAATCATCTTCCACTGAAAATATTGGAGCATCCTGCATGAAACGAATAAAATTATGAGTCCCAATCATTAATTAAGATAGAGAACTTAATGCTGACGGCTGACCACCTCTAAGTGAGGGTGTGGTGGTGATTGGTGAGTCCACCCATCTCACTTTCTCAATGCTCGTCCTATAGTCGCCACACCCTCGCAAAAGAAATAGTATTGTGCCTAGCAGCAAGAAAGGGAGAAAAAAATAAAAACAGAACTCTATGAAGAATAGTTACCTCCTTGATAGATTTGCTATTTGTGGAATCAACGTGATAAAGTTTTTTCGGAGCATCCATGAACAATTGGGCTCCCAGTGGACACACATCATCAGGTATGAAATCATTGAGCAGCTCCTCACTTATAGAAGACAATTCAGACTGCAGACAAATAAATCACTAATCATTATTTATATTAAAGCACAAGTAACATTCTTCTTTTATTATCTATGGGAAATTCAACACACTTCAATAATTGTCATAAAGCTTACTTCTGACAATTTGTCCAAGCTCTTCACAATTTCAGAAGCAAATGATTCCCTACATTGGTCTCCAGTAATCTCTATTTGTGATAGAGATTTTAATGCTAAATTGTCATCTTCCTTAGATCCATAGACATTTGTGGGATGGTCAGCTCCAGTCTTAACAGCCTGTAACTTGTTATCTTCAACCAAATGTAGGAATGGATCCACCTGAATTAGCATAATGGTGTCCAGTCTACTTTAGATTTGACACGGAGAATTGTTTAATTACAGAAAACTCACATCAAAAGAATACATAAGTACTGGCACTTTCTTGTAATTTTTCATGTGTGTTTGTGTGTGTGTTTTTTTTTTTAATAAAAAATTATTATTAATATTTTAAGCAATTAGTCATATCCATGAGCAATAAAATTTCGTTAAAGAAAATTTCCTGCTAGGTAACAATGCACAAGGTAACCGATGTGCATAACCAAATCACAAACCTCTTTATCCGTCAGTGCTGCCTTTGCTCTATGAACCAGAGAGAGAAAATTGAATGCTTTTGATAAAAAGAGAATCATTGAAGTTGCCAGGGTAAACAGGGACCTGCGACGCGATGGTGGCAATGACCCTGAAATAAAACAAAGTGACTTGAACTAACATCCTGATGATACACAATCAAACTGCTTCATTTTTTCTTTGATTATAAATAGTGAGAATGCATTGAAACAACCTCTATAAGAATAAAACATTTTGGTCGTACTCAACCAGTGTTTACTTATTCTTCTTTTATACATCTCTATCTTTGCTTCAAATTTTTTTTTTATCAAGACAACTTTTCTTATGTTTTCATCTCTATCAAATTAATATTAGCAAATGGAAACAACTAACAATAGTATCTTATCATTAATGGAACCATAAGCATAAAACAAATAATGCTCACTAGTTTGGAAAAACAGTGAGGCTTACCTCCTTCAATAAGAGATATTTTCCGTAAGGAAAATGCCAGCTGAAAGCTTCGAACAAGAACCTCAATACAGGAATTCTGCAAGAAAATAAGTAAAAAGAAAAAAGAAAAAAGGAAAAGTTCTAAGGTCGTTCATAAATTCATAATATCAGTAGAATCCAGGGAAAGGGATGTAGTTGATTCTACTTCTACAGTTCTACCACATACTTGAGAAACAGAGTTTCCCATGGTAAAAATACTCTCTGAATTACACAACACAATTGCCTAGGAAGCAGGAGGTGACCTACGAAACTTTTAAAGCAATTATGGAAGATAAAACAAATTCTTTTGACATTCCGTCTTTAAGAATTTTTATGAGTATATTCAAAAACAAAACTGATAAGGTTATCTGTCTTTTATTGTCCTCCTCTCATCTGTGAAAACAGAAGTCATCTCTCATTCTAGTAAAATTACTTAATAATCACAACTCTAAAAGTTTTGAGGTTCCCAGGAATGCATTTGGAAGTGTACAAAAATTAATCAACCTTTACTAGTGCCTCAATGAGATGCATAAGAATGTGATTAAGGCAATAAAGAGTTGATTAAAGAATTCTGAGAAAAGGAACAAGTGCTCTTCATATTTCAGAAACCAATAAAATGACCAAACTTCCTGTAAAATCTTAGTGATAGTTCTAATAATAAGTGGCTTCAGAAACTTCCCTGCTTGAAAAGATATTAATTTCATAAACATCTTAAGCACTAAGAAGATAGTATACAGACCACCATTACCTTGGCCCGAGAGAAGAGTAATACAAGGCTGTAGGTATGAGAAATTGCTTCATAGTTTTCAGGCATGTTCCCAGGAGAGATGGATTGTGCCGCAATAGATAAAAGCAAGAGAGTAATCTGATGGCTGCTCAACCTGAGGGAATTGGCCTCCTGTGATTTAAGAAATATAAACAGTAAACCAACTAATCATTCATGTTACACAAGAGTCAACCACTGAACTCCTATATTGAAAGCTTTTAAGGAGTGTGCCAACAATGAATATCAAGCTAGCGGCTAACACCCCCCTCATGTGCAGCCTCATACTGCACGCGGAGAGCCAGACAGATCCAAACAGATAGAAACATATATGTGCGTCCCCACCCTACATCTTGCAAATCTACAAAGAAGTATGAAGGGGGGATTGGAGGTTAGGACACAAGGCCTCCGGCATTTATAGCTCTACTACCATGGTAGGCAACCACTGAATCTCTGGATCCCAAAAACTTAAATTGTTAGGAAATGAGCCAACAAAGTCTTGATCGAATTAGACACCAAAGTTAACCACAATCCAGGTGACTGGAAACTGGGACTCCAGTCCAACCACAATCCAGGCATTCCAGTATTCCATTTCTATAAGATTGTAACTATATTTTTGGTTACAGAGTGTAATGATATTTATCCAAGGTGACTGCCTGTACTTCTAACATCTATATAAACCTAAATTTGTGCTCACCGAAGATAGATGACTCATTACCCAAACGAGCAAATGTTAATCATTAAAGAGGTATGTGAATGGATATGCGAATGAAGGCAGGGCTAAAAATGTAACCCCCATGATAAACTAGATAAGATACTTGAGATGGTTAATACTTTGCCATAGACATCCAGAAAAATATGCAAACAAGCAAACAAGTGGAAATACTAACAGGTTCCTTGGTCAAATTGCTCATGGTATTTTCACTTGGAGTTGAAGGTGCAGGCACACTTTTCATACTATATGTCCGACTATAAGATGACTTCAATCTGCTCAGAAACCCATTATTGGTGTTTCTTTCTTCCCCCTCGGGAACAGTATTTTCATCTTCTTCACAAATACTTTCCCGTGAGGAGATTTTCTCTCTCCTTAGCTTCTCAAAAAGGGCAGCTGAAGAAGAAAAAACAGAGACAGTTCTTGAGAGTGACCTGTGAAGATCAAAAGCCTTTTTTGTCTCAGTATTAGATGAGGATAGATTAGGGCAAACTGAAGATGGCACAAGAACAACAGAGAAGATGCGATGAGCTCCAACACGTGTTTCATGGTCTGGATGGAGCATAGCTGGGAGTAATTGGTGAAACAATGCCTCTGGGAAAGCCTATGAAAGAGTGCACAATAAATAAATTAAAAATAATTTATCAGACTAAAAGCGTGTTAAAATGAGGAACAAGTATAAGACCATAAATTATACTTGCCTTGTTTTGATAGGACAAATTTGGTAAGGAAGCTACAATTTGAGCAGTACGATAAACAGCAGCAATTGTAGTTCTGGCTATCACTGTAATAGTTGAGATATTCTCCAGCATAACAGCCATAGTGTCAAGAATTGGTCCTGGTTCTCCAATCTGTTCAACAATGACAGCTTATGGTAAATTCTTTATTTTTTATTTTTGGTAAAGTGGACATATGATGAGTTCAATAACAACCGCAAGTGAAATCTAACCATTTGGAATCTTACAAGGACTCATCAAACTATTTTAACTGATATGACAACTATCATCAATACAGGAAGAAAGTCCAGCTAAAATTTTTACAGGATAGTGGATTTGGGGGTAGAAAGAGAGTTAGTAACTGTAGAAGATTACCACCTTATATGATAGCTGTACAAGGCACCTATCCACCTCTTCTCTAAAGCTTTTGTTCCACTTGATAACATCTGTCCCCAGATTGGCATCGTCCAGAGAGCAGTGTATGCTCTTTCTCAAATGCCTCATGGCATCACTTACAGCCCCAATTATTGCAACAGACGGTTCAACCTTGGAATGTTGAGCAAGGGAGGTAGTTACCTCCACTATGTCGAGCTGCATATTGGGTTGTTTAAGGACATTTTTGTGGTCAAGATGCTTGATTAAGATGGATAGCAAAACATGGGTATTTTGACCTGCAACATAGACAGATTAAAAGGCTGGATAGGTGTCTATGGAAGATCCTCTAAAAAAAAATCTATGGAAGATTAAATCAACAGCATTTGTGGTTTGAACAGCTGCATAGGGCCTCAAAATGATGCATACAAATTTTGAAATTAAATACCAGATTTCTCTTAAAAAAAAATTAATACCAGAACTATCCATTAAGAATTGTATATCCTTTAGGACTGAGAGAGCAAGACCATGATTGAGAGACCACAAGTTTCCATTATCGAAGTAACGGAACAAAGATTCCAGGACACGCCTTATTGTTGTAGCCTCTTTAGCCAACTTTGCCATGTTATGCAGGCAAACCCTGGACCAAAAGCAGTGGTTCTTGGCATCTTCCCTATAGAATTAAAAAAAGAAAAAAAGAAACATAAATAACTGATGTGCAATGACCTATTCATAGAGCAAAGTAAAGGTATGCAAAAAATCTTGTGCCAACAGAGACTTACTCTGACACTATTAGTTCGCCTTTCGCATCCACAATGGCGCTCCAAGGAGGAATCCTGATGGCCACATCTTGTGGAGAAACATGACCCTCATTTTTTTGAACTTCCTGCACCCACCGATTCTGGGAACCTTCATTCTCCGAAGTTTTCTTAGGACCTCCATAGTTTTCCAAGACCACTGCAACTATCTGATTTCAAACAAGGAAAAGAACAATATCAAGATAATTTAGGGTGGAATTCAGTTCTATGTGCTTCTCACACATGACTTCAAAGAAAAAGTCAGTAAAGATTTCACAACGGTCAAAATTGAGGAACCAATGAAACGTCTATACATAATTATAACTCATTGATTCAATTGGCATTAACATAATAGGAATATTTCGTCTATTGGTAGAAGCTAGTCGCCAGAAGCGAACTTCTGGACCGGGAAGGAGCCAAAAAAAGTTACTATGAAGATATATACAAACAACAAGGCAATGTTTAGTCAGTCTCCATGAGGAATTTTACATTAATAATATTAAATGTATATATAAAACTCCATAGAGCTATACTCTCCAAGTCTTCGTGCTTTGTTGTAATTGTTGTGCTATGTTGGATGTTCTGTCCTTAGTTTGGTTTTGTATCTCTCTGCTAACTATAAT